>OY770008.1:21132805-22460305 GCA_963669245.1 Quercus cerris | reverse complement strand
CCAAGTATAACACCTAAGAAACATAGGAAGGTTAATTAATGTCAATATATAGGAACTCAAAGTGGTTCTATTTAAAAATAAACAAGACATGTCAATGATTGTTAATTTTTTTAAAAAAAATATTAAAATTGGTCTTTAACAAAAGGACTCAATGGGTTTTGAATCCATAACCTTATCCTCCTCCACCCATTCTTGTGGGAGGAAGAAATGCCAATTGAGTCAGAGCTCATTGGCGAGATGTCAGCAACCGTAAAAGAGGAATTTAACCCACATGGGAAAACTACCCATTTCAAATAACATTCAAAAGGCCCACTTAGGCTTTAGTCCAAAACCTTGAACATATCTTGTTTTTCAAGCCGAAAAGATGACAGATTCTAACTGTTCTGTCATGAGGAGATATTAGCTGTTTGCTATTGCACCCTGTTCTACCATTTTGATCTGTACCTTCTCTGAACCTAGGGACATAAATTTCTCCAAAACATTGAAAAATGCATCAGTCAAGTCATCACTGTAAATTACGTCAGCAGCCACAAGCAAAGAAGCTCCTTGGACTTCTTCAACTTCAGAAAAGGTCCATGAGTACCTGAATGACACAACTAAACAAAATGATTTAGGCTCCCAAGTAATTGAAAGTGAAATTCTTATTGGACCAACCATCTTGCAGTTGTCTTATTTCTTTCTTTGCATTATCAACTAAAAAAATTTCACCTTTTATGCAGAGAAGACTCTCCTGGTCCTACTACTCTAGGGGGCCACGGACTCATCCATTCAAGTTCGCGCACATAAACTGCTGCTTGACAGTTGAACAGTCCAGAATTAAGGTCAACATTCTCAGCACAATTGTTAAGGATTTCATCACCATGGTCTGTCAACAATTAGAGTGGCCTCTTTAGAAATACCATTTCAATACTGAGTAACAAAATGAAGTAGAAAGAACTGAAAGAGCATACTGGGATGTGTGTACCCTCCAATAAAAATCATGCATAATCAACTTTGCCTTCAGAAAGCTACTTTTCTCATTAACTACTACACGTTAATGTGATACAAATTTCATCCTGGAAGATCAGAAAGCATGTCTAACTACAAAAGGTAAGAGGAAGAAACATAGTACACCATCTGTGACTAGAGGTTCATGATGATCATCAGCTCAATCAAGTTCAAATCTTTAATTGCTGGTTTTGCTTATAAATTAGGCATGAATATTTGCAATTCTAATTGGATCAGACTATTCCAATACAACTTATCAGAAACCATTAGCTAGTTGTAAACTTCAAATAACCTACTCATCAACAGCTGAGGATTTATATTGTGGCGTTAAAAAGTAAAAAACTTTACTATAAATGAAGGATTTCTGAATTAATATAATAAGACGGAAAGTAGAGGTTAGGCCTTGGTGCAATGGCAAGTGCCTTCCACCCAAAATGGCAAATTACGGGTTCTAGTATGGGAACCAGCCTCTCTCAAAAAAAATTGGGGGACAGGGTTGTCTATCGATCACCTCTTCTAGACCTCGTAAAAGTGGGAACTGTGCATTAGGTAGGACCTTTAATTATGATGGAAAAAAGTTAAAAATGTTCAAAATTAGTATAGTTTTCTCACTTAAAAAATATTACTGGCATGTAAGTTAATGACCTGGTGGACTGATTTTCCCTTATAATATAGTCTTCTAATAAGACAGCTCTAATTTCATGCACTCTATTTGGCATTGCCTTCTATAATTTCAACTTCTCTAATTAACAATAGTCTCTGTGTGTGTCTGTACACGTGTGTGAGAGAGAGTGTTATGTGTCTTAGCTCTCTTAAGAAGGAGCTCCTTCCATCTCTTTCATAGTACCAACTTCAGTAGTGTATGTGGTTATAGTAAAAAAATCTGTGAAACTTAAGCATCAGCCCTCCATTCCAGCCACATAAAAAGCACACGTAAAATACAAGGGTAAAACAGATTGAAGATTTTTTTTTAATAAAAAAATAAAAGAAAAGAAAAGAGGAAAATGAAACCATGAATTTGATTTGATATGTCCACAGTTGCAGATAATCATATATCAGCAAACTGTACACTGACTCATGTTTCGCTTAATAACGGTATGAGACACAATGATCAGGCATCCATCCATCCACTAGAAAAAAAAAAAAGATTTCAAACAAATTCCGGGACATATCAAATCAAATTCATGGTATCTAGTAAAGGTAACGTACAATACCAGTTACAAAACCATTAAGGGATACTTGCAAATGAATAAAGAATGATATCTAATAAAGGTAGGGTACCATACCAGTTACAAACACCGTTTTTGCAACACGTGCAAGTAATATACCCACCAACCCTGGTGAAAACAGTAAGATAAGACCTTGTAAGCCAAGATACACAAATGCTTCCGATAGGCAGTGGAGATGAAGCAAAATTTAGAATGATGTACAAATCTTAAATGATTCTGAAGCATTACACAAACTTATAAATTCCAGATGGTATTTGATAAGACAAATGTGACATTAAAGAAACCAAGAAAGGAAAAAGAAAAATATTTCAAACATTTTTCATTCCCCAAAACAGCAGGTCTGTCAAAAATTACAAGTCATTTTCCCACATAGTTGTCTAATGACCTGCATTTTCACAATTGCCACTAATTGACTTTGGTTCAGCAAGAATCTAATTCTGATATGATATACAATCTACGAACTTAAGCATATTCTTGTTATTAACCATAAACCTATCAATATAGACATCAAAGTGAAAACCTCATATGTCAGCAATGATGTAATCAAGCCCATGAGCAGGTTAATCCATGATGATATAGTTATAGTGTTATACTGTTATAGGCAATAATGTGAGTAAGATATAATTTTATTTTTCCAAAACACTTTATAAATGACCAGAACTGTTAATGGATGTTCAAAAATGGTAGCCACAACATAAACCATGACATAGGACCAGTGGTCAGGATTATCAAATTAACTGTTACAGTTCTTAACGAGGTTCTTTTTTTTTTTGATAAATAACGTAAGAATATTATTAATAATAAAAAGATTGCCAAACCGAGTACATTGGGAATGTACTATGGAGGCACAAATCAGAAAACAAAAGAACAATGGTCAAGAAAAAAAGAAAAAGAAGAATAAGAAAAATAAGAAAAAACCACACTCCATTCAAAGAGAGTGTGTAAGAAAAAAGACTTAATCTCCAGCAAAGGTCGTTCACACCCCTCAAAGCTTCTAGCATTCCTTTCACGCCAAATGCACCAAATCAAGCAATGAGGCACTAATCTCCAAACATCAATGTGACGATGACGCGCAAACTTTCCTTGCCAAGCCTCAAACAACTCAATAACAGTGCGAGGCATAACCCATTGAATACCAAACAAACAGAAAACCAAGGACCACAACTCCCAAGCTATGGAGCAATGAAGAAGAAGATGATCCACCGACTCCCCACACCTCTTACACATATAACACCAGTCAAGCACTATCACTCTTCTTTTACGAAGGTTATCTGTTGTTAAGATCTTTCCTAAGGAAGCAGACCAAGAAAAGAAAGCTACCCTTGGAGGAACCCTCGATTGCCAAATCATTCACCATGGAAAGGAAACAAAAGTAGAAGGGTAGAAAGAGCTATAATAACCTCTAACCTCAAAACCTCTATTCCTTGCAGGTTTCCAACAAACCTTGTCTGGACCAAACCCTCGCACTGTTGAAGAATAGACCAACCCCATAAACCAGTCAAAAGCTTCTTCTTCCCAATCTTGTGGTGGACGACGAAATTGCACATTCCAGTGAAACCTCCCAGCAGACCAACCCATAACTTCAGCCACCGAGGAATCCTTTGACCTACTAAGACAATAAAGCTCCGGAAAGGCCTCTTGGAAAGTACACTCTCCACACCACACATGCTTCCAAAATTTCACTCTAGTACCATCCCTCACCTCATAAACCAGAAATTTAGAGAAGTTCAACCAGCCGCTTCTAATATATCTCCACAAGCTGACCCCATAAGGACTTGTCACCTTTTTCGTACACCAACCACCCCAAATGTTCCCATATTTTGCCTCTATAACCCTCCTCCATAAAGCCTCAGTCTCCATGCCATACCTCCACAACCATTTTCCTAGCAAAGCAGAGTTAAAATTCTCCAACCGTCTTATACCCAACCCCCCAACCTGCAAAGGCCTACAAACCTTGGCCCAATTAACTAAATGTATTTTAGGTTCACCACCAATCCCATTCCATAGAAAATCTCTCTGCAATTTCTCCATACGCTTTGCCACCTTACCGGGTAAAGGAAAAAGGGAAAGAAAGTATGTAGGTAAAGAAGAGAGTGAGCTTTTAATGAGTGTCACCTTACCCCCTTTAGATAGATACATTCTCTTCCAACCTGCTAATCTCCTCTCCATTCTCTCCAAAATAGGATTCCAAACAGAAAGATCCTTAAATTTTGCGCCTAATGGAAGGCCCAAGTATTTCAAAGGCAAAGAAGACTGCCCACACCCCAATAGACCCACCAAATCCTCCAAATTGTGTACCTCACCAATAGGTACTAGTTCAGATTTTCCCAAATTAATATGAAGCCCTGACACCTCCTCAAATCTAGCAAGAATCGCTCTCAAATTAGCAATTTGAGAAGGTTCAGCATCACAAAAAATCAGAGTACAGGTTCATGGGCATATTCAATCTTTTTTGTAGGTTTAAAATTTACATTATTGAGTGAAAGTACCATGAAAATCAAGGTAGGTACTAGTGGTTGATATACCTGTTCCAGCACCAAGTTCTAATGCTACAATTCCATCCAACTCAGTTGAAGTAAACATCTTATGCAGCACAAAATCAGATAACACTAGTTCTGCTCTCCACACCTGAAGGGTAAACAAAAAATGAGATTAAATTAAAGCACAAAAATCTAAGAGAAACCATCATAAGATTCATAACAAACCAATAACTACCTGCAAACCGACATTTGGAATTGATGATGTGATATTATGCTGGATGGTCACACGGTAAACACAGGAAGCTGGTTCTGTGCAATATATACATATTCATATTAAAAATTGCTTTTTGAAACTTACATATGTATAGACCAAATCAAATTCCTCATACAAATAAATTCTTAACATAACAAAAAAGAGATACATGCATATGCATTTATAGCTATGGCTTGCATTTTACACCTTTACAATCTTATCCCACTTGATAACTTCTCATATGATTTTTTTTTTTTTTGAATCCACCGTTTGGATTATGTGATGTCCACATGCTTGTCAATTCTTAAGAAAATCGAAGATCAAGAAATATCTTATCAAAGAAATGCTTAAAATCACAGTTTCCTTTTTGATAAAATACTTTGAAAATGTCATAAAACAAACGGGTTTTAAATTGTATAGTAAACAATATCAAATTTGGTGTTACATTGGACTTCACAAAATAATAATAATAATAATAATACTAACATTAAACAAATGTATTGTAGACAAGAACTTACTGTTACGCCTAGTTAGAACAAGATCACCATCTGGGTCCACGCTAAATGTTTGATTTGGTGAAGCCGCTTCACATTGGTATCTGCTAGGTTCAACTTCAAAGTAATTAAATTAAAAGAAAGTAAGAAACTAAACTACATCACTCCCATTACTTCAAATTAAATTATCAAAACACAATGTATTTGAAATTCCTAATCTTTTCTCATAAAAACAAAACCAAAAGATAAAGTAAGTACTATTTGTCTATTTTCATTCCTAGTTAGTCACCATAGCAAAAGCAAAAAGTACATAATTGGTACAACGCTGTTTTCAGACAATAGAGATATTAATGTATTTTGTAGTTACCGTACCAGGTGGAGTTGGAAGAGAAATGGTGAAGTGGGAAATGTGGGGCCCAGAGATGCCAGGTGGGCATCCTAGGTGGACCTCGCTCATCACATGTTCCTCCTCCATTGTTGAATCTCCGCCGTTCATTTCTTCCTCTTTCTCAGATGATATAGGTGGATATGGTGATTGTGCTGAAGCTGAAGATTCGGTTCTTTCTTCCATAGAAGAAGATCATGAAGAAAACCAAACCCTAATAATAATAAAATTCCCAATTCTCAAAACAGTGCGTTTTGTTCATTTGTCAAATTGTCGCTGTAAGGTGGTGGATGTATAAAAAGACGGTGCGTTTTTACCAGTGCCAGTGGCTCTTCGGATTTCTGAGCCTTGTACTGTGTTACCACTTACTACTACGGCTACGAACGGCAAACCGTTTTGATATCTTATGAATTATGATAGACAAAACGGTTTGAAACCAAAACGACATTTCTTTCTTTTGCATGCCATGATTATTTTTGCTACTTTCTTTCTACTATGAACCTTCAGATATTAATCATAAAAATTGGTGTAGTCTCTAGTAGGGGTGTGTAGCCAACCCACCGATCCATCATAACCACCCTAACTCAATGGATTGAATTGGTTTTTAGGGACTGATGGGTTAGATTAGGTTAGGTTGCTCTTTTTTTTTTGTCTATGGGTTGGGTTAGATTTGGGTCAAAAGATTCACAAATTTGCCTAACCCAACTCGACTCACCTATTTTTAATATATATTATATCTTTTATTAATTACTCTTTTGCCATTCTCCTTGATATGAAATAGAACTATTTGATATCTTACAACTAAGTTGGGATAGAATTCTTTCTCAAAAAAAAAAAAAACTATCTACCCCTGTGATGGGTTGAGTTTTTTCAACTTGACCAAGATAGGTTAGTGTAGGGTTAGGATTTGTGGCCCAAACCCAAAACAATGAATTTGTAGAGAGTGAGTGAAAGAGTTAGGTTGATTATGGAATCGACAACAATTAATCACAACCCTCAAGTACAAACCAACATGAATTTACACGTAAAGAATGGGTGTCCGAAGAGGTATATTATTGATTATGTGGTGAATACAGATCTTAGGGTTACAATCAAGCTCTTTCTCTTTTCTTCCTTTTCCTTTTTTCTTCCTTTTCCTTTTTTCTTCAAGAGCTTCTTTCCTTTATATAACCTCCCTTCTCCTCATCTCCATCGTCCACTTGCACCTCATCCGTGAATTTACTTGAGTATATGTCATGTTAAGTATCTCCTTTAGCTCTGTGTAAGTGGCGGTAGGTGAGGATTCACTGTTCAGGGGTCTTCTCCACATAAATGAGGCCAGAAAAGTTGCTGCAAAGCATTAAATACGGTGGTAGCAGCTTTCTCTTTAGATATTTCTTCATTCTTATCGTCTCCAAGTATACTTAGAGCTTATTTTAATCAGGAGAAGTCCTCAGAAGATCATCTTGACCTTTTATACGTTCAATTGATCCATACTATTTGCATCAGAGGAGTATAACCTCTTCGAACAGAAGGCGACCTCTTCAGATTGTAATCACTTTTCTCTCTGGGGGTCCCTCTTCTAGATGGGTCTTGCCCTTACATCTCCTTCTCTTCGGATGCACAGTAATCCTTACATAGGGCTCTAGGCCCCCTATGTTAGATTGGACCTTTTTCCCCCCACAGTTAGATTAAAAAAAAGTCCTCTTGGCTTGACCCAAACGAACCCATACACACCCCTAGTCTTTTGTGCCCATTTTGTAATATGTACTCATACTTTTTTTAAGCACAAATTTTTTAATAATCTCATTTTAAAAAGGCTAAAAATAATTTAAACTTTATAGTGGGCTTAATCCTTGTAAGTTTATACCTCAACTTTTAATTGTAAATAACCACGGAACTACTGCACATCCTTAGTGCAATGGTCACTCCACAAGTATAAGTGAGTGAATTTCACATACATATATACTTAGATTAGACTAGAGTGGAATTTTTATCTTGGATTAAAAAAAAAAAAAAAAAAAAAAACTCTTAATTGTAAACCGTTTATTATTACTTCGAGTGCATATAATTTCGAATAGGCTTCTTTATAGTCTTGTTAATTTAGGCAACTTCTTTGTTTTCATTGTTGATTTGCGCATTTTACATAAAAATTCTATTAAGTTAGGCGTTACCGAATTAATGTACAATGTACAAACCTCTGCTCTCCTTGGATTAATGTGCAAACCTCTACAATCAAACGACCAGAAGAAAACTCTAATAATCTACATAGAGAATTTGCAACTTGAGGGATATGTTTGAAGCCTCTTGAAAATTGGCATAAAAATAGCAATATGAATCTTAACTCGTGTGTTGAATTTGTACATATGCAGATCCAAAATATAATTTACATATAATAACATGTAAAAAATGTTAACTCTTTTAAGTTACTTCGTGTAAAAATGACTACAATCAAACGAACAGAAGAAAGCTCCCAAGCAACACTGGAAACAACATACATTTCTACAAGTCCTCAAAAATAGACAAACCCCTCAATGGATGTGTAAAATGTAACGAATTCTCTGTGAGAATAGGCTCTATGCAAAAAATAATAAAGAAAAAGAATGGCATGGGAACTGCTTTTAGTTTTTAATGCAGACCAAGCCGCATACTGATTACAAATTTAGTAGCATGCCCTTTCGTTGGTTGTAACAGAAGACAGAAACAACTTTGCTATAGATTCCTGAGTAGTATACAATTGAAGAAACCCATAAAATGAACATTTCCAAGACAGAAACAACTCCTTTTTTTTTTTTTTTTTTTATCTAATATTTGCAAGCCGAGCAGCTAATTCTTCATAGTCGGGCAGATTAGGATGAACATGCTTACCCCCGCTCAGCATCTCCGGTTGTAAGGAAGTGGCTCGAACATGCCTTTTTGTTGCCCCAGTTGAAGTTGTTGGTTCCACTCTTGCAGGTCCAATATCCAAATCAGATTTCATTCTGTTCCACTTATATTCACCATGATCAACATCACTTCGTCGGGAAGGAGGAGGTTTCAGATATATTTTTTTCTTGCCTGATTCATCAGGTGACTTCTTTTTACTGAAATGCATCAAAAGATCATCTACATTCGTATCCTCCTCATCCCTTGGAGCACCATCCTCTGAATGAATGGTTCGCAAGCTTCTTCTAGCATCTTCTTGTTTTGTGCCCCTAGAATCCATCTTTGTAACACCATCATTTTCTGAAATTCCAACATTACTGCGACCTGGTGGTGGTTTCAAGTTTCTGCTCCTAACTGATCTTGGTTTTGGTTTATCTTCAACCACTGGATGATCAATATGTTGAGCTGCTTCCTTATCAATATGACCTTTTAATTTTGTAGGTTCCTCTGAGCTGATTTCATCTTTTTCATATTTTGTTTTGAGGTAAGGTGGAGTGGTATATTTGTAGTAAAATGGCCTCTCATCGTCTACTTCATCTTTAGAGACACTTCCAACTAAACTTGAAGACTTTTTTAGGCCACCTTGGGATAACTCAGTAGTTATCTTATCTTCACTAATTGTAGGCATCCCATGTCTATCACCAGTGACATCCTTTATTCCACGAAAATTAAGGTCTCTGTCATTCCTTTTTGTAATAGAACCCAACCCATTGCTCAGTCTGTTTGTAGAATCCTGATTGTTTTTTTCTGGGACTGCATCATCCTTGTTTTTCTGCCATTTGTCATCATCAGTGACATCCTTTCTTCCGCGAAAATTAAGGTCTTTGTCATTTTTTTTTGTAATAGAACCCCTCCCATTGCTCAGTCTGTTTGCAGAATCCTGATTGTTTTTTTCTGGGACTGAGTCATCCTTGTTTTTCTGCCATTTTTCATCATCAGTATTGCTTAAAGAACCATGTCTGCGATGCTCCTGCAAAAAGTCATACATGGTAAAAATAATAATCAGCACTATAAGGAGAGCTCAACATGCAACCACAATTACCTAATTGTTATGAGTAGGGACTAAATAGGCAGGATCCAGGGGAAGTTTTGAAATCTTAGTGGATCCAAGCTTGCATTGCATATCAAAAGGAAAAGCATTAAGGGCCTGAACTTCAGCACCCTAAGGTTATATTGTTATAAAAAAATTCTAACGTAAAGTAGGGCCTGATGCAGAGATTGGAGGAGCTTGCTTACTTCATAGATAGTATAGTAGGCATTTATTTTGTCCAAGACCTCTCCTATCCTGCCTTTTAAAAGGTAAAAATATTTCATTTCATACCCCCAATATCCAAATTGTTTTCATTTCCCTACCGGTATGTTTGATAAATAAATTTGGAGGCAATTATAGCAATAGAGAGTGAAACTTACTTGTTTTGGTATAGAAGTATACAGTTTTGGTTCCAAAGCCTTGATATCCCAATTTATAGAGAATTCTTGTGCTAGGTCTTGCAGCAACTGAAGCTTCATCTCTTTTGTAGGAGCCTTTGCCTTTAACCTCTCAACAAACTGATTAAGCAAAACCATTAGTTGGGTCATTCCACAAACTAAGATATTCCCCAAACTGATAATCAATATTCGTATTAGGAATCTAAGCTACGATAATATAGATGAGCATTAAAGTGAACCTATAAACTTACCTCTTTATTTGTATATGATTCAAGTGAACTTCCATATCTCTCAGTAAAAATAGTTCTGAGTTCACGGAGTTCTGGCAAATCGGAGAATCTTGCTGCGGCATAGATCAAAGATGATATAGCTTCCTTGCATTCCTCAGGACACTCGCTATATAAAGGATAAAATAAAATAAAAAGTTATAGGCAAAGATATGTGAATTTCATAGTCATAGTTGAAAACAGTTAAATTTAATAAGAAGGTAAAAGTTTTTTTTAAGTCTCATTTAAGTCCAAACTGATATGTAAACACAAATCAACACATATTGAAGACTAAAGCCTTAAATTAGCTCTAAAGCATTGATATCTAGCTCTCAAAGATTAGTTCTTAACCTCCTATGACTATATCCAAAAGGCCAACTGAGTCTCTATCCTCTCAAATCTGAAATTTATTATCTATATGACAGATATTAGGACTCTTCTTTAGGCCTCAAAGAAATAAGGTGAGATGTATGAGTAGCATACAAACACCAAATGAAAGATCTTAATCTGTGTAGTTCATTAATTAGGAGGTAGCTCAATCCATATTAAGATTTTTATTTATAATTTCAGTGCAGCAAACTTAAGTGAACAAGAAACAAAACCCAAATAAGATGTTCTGGTAAATCTATTAGTTGTGAGAGAGAGAGAGAGAGAGAACAGGATGCAGCTTATACAAGTAGAAGCTTGGATGAATTTGAGCAAAATTTAAAATAAAAAATAATGAGCCTCCTGAATACATGATAACATAGTATCTGGCTATCTGCATACTTATTTAAAATCAAAGACAAAATAAGTAAGATCAGTCCAAGTATTTTTATTCTTAGATGGTAATTTTTCTTATATACAGGATAGGCAGGTATTTTCTTTTTTGTTTGGCCCTGAATTTACTTCTCTAGTTTCTTTTTACTTTTTTCTTTTTTCAATTGGGTTAAATATATTTCCTTCAAATATTTCAGTAAGATCAAAAGAAATTCCTTGGAAATATGCATTTTTGTTGAAGTCTAAATCCTCATATCCAGAGAGATAGAGAACTGGAGAGAAAAAGGGAGATTGCATAGCTACTTGATGCAAGCATGCCATTTGATAGAGCACATAATATCAGTATTGGTTGTGCAGCCACATGTACCTCTGTTTATTCATGGCAGAGACATGACTGTAGATGCACCCACGGAAATTTTCAATGAGTTCATAACAGTTTGACATGTTTTGCTCAACTAGAAGCCCTTCAGCCTGCACATCATTTACACAGAGTTAGAGATGTGTCTGGGTGTGTGCATTTCCATATGTTATATATACAAAACTAGGATTTTTAGCCATGTTATTGCTCTAGTTTTGAGTTCAAGTATGTTTAATCTCTTTTCATTATTATACACAGACATATAATCATTTATCAGTCATATTATAGAATGAAGAAACTAAACTGCATTCGGGTGAAGCCAAAATTATATGTCTTAGTGTGCAAGCACTAAAACATATAATTTTGGCTTCAATGATGGTCCGAACCATAGGAATCATTTAGTTCAAAGACAACATATTCATGCATATCCGTATGATGTGAAACGCAAAGCAAGTGCTTCCAATTCAGTCTCCACTTACACCCTTCGTTTTTTCCACCAGTGAAGAAAAAGAGCAAACAACTAGAAATAAAGAAAGGCACAAAGAAGTATACAAAACACTCTTTTTGTAGGCCTGCAGCCTTGCAACTGTTCCTACTAAAATGATTATAGCTCTCCTAAAAGCTCTGAACATTTATCAACTTTTAAGAACTCTATCTGGAGCGAATTCTCTGTGTGTCATTTTTTTTTTTTTTTTTTTTTTTAAATTATTGAGAAAGCAATTTCTTCCTAAGACTTCAATTTGGTCACGTGCACTAGAAAACTTGACCAAGCAATACAGTTCATAAAGCTCAAATAGTGAAGGATTTCATGCTTAAGACATGGGATATATGGGCAGGAGGGAACACATGCATGATCTATCAAGTGCAATGGGAAGAATTTGTGGTGACATTGTGGAAATGACAAAAAATTGGGTCCCACAAAAAGAAAATTATAAAGAACAATGCCCATGAAAATATATTTATGTAGAATTTGATGTCACGCATTTTCATACATATGTACTCTGAGCTGGACACAGGAAATCAAAAAAAATTTCCCAGAACTGTGAGGCTATTAAAATCAATAGATAAAAAATGCAACTTTATCCCAAATCCCAATAGAAGAAAACAATTTCAAGATTCCAACACCAAAAGAAATACGATAAACTCAAAACAAAACAAAAAAAGACAAAAACTGATCATAAATTAATAACAATAACATGGTATCCATAATCTATCACCTCCTGATTATCATATCCATCTAGCAAAAATGCTGGAACAGATACATTAGCCAAGTAAACAGAACCTCCTTAACCCAAAATTATGTAAAGGACTTCAAAAAAAAAAAAAAAAACCAATCAAGGCCACAAGATCATTGAAAATGATGGAAAAAACAAATCTTGGATTTCACACAGGGAAAAACAAATAATGCTGAAACTTACCCTACCATAGGCATTGATGTCAAGGTTATTCCTAAGAAGGTCAACTATATCACTCTTCAAATATTTCTGCACAGCATTTCTCTTCTTCTTTATCCCCTCTAGCCGAACCTTCAAAAGCTTCAAATTTGTTTTGCTATACCAAAAGAAAGAAAAAAAAAAAAATCAGAAATGAAAATCAAAATAGCTTAAATTAAAACATACCCAACAATCTAAAAATATAAAAAATGAAACAAATGTCCAAAATTTACATAAACAACAAGAAAGCAAAGCAAACAATATTGGGTTTTTGTCGAACCATTTGTTGTAGAATTTTGGCTTCAATAATCCGTCAAGCATGTTGGTATTCTCTCCAAGAAAACCAAAGTGGGCAGCAAAGGAAAGAAGGAGATGGGGTTTATATAGAAAAGAGAAAGGCTGTGAAAGTGGTTTATCCCAAATGCAAAAGTTAAGGTAAAGAACCAACTGCGAAAATGGGTTTTAGTCTTTCATGTCATATGGCAAGAATCTGCGTTTCAAGAAACCCAGAAGAAAAGCAATGGATTGGAAGTGCTTCACAGAGGAAGAGAGAGAAAAAGAAACAAACAGAGACAAAGGGTCACCGAATTTGAGGGACAGAAACCTATGTATCTACTTATTTCTATATATGTAACATTGTCCATGTAAGAGAGAGAGAGAGAGAGAGAGAGAGAAAGAGAGGAGAGGAATGGTCAAGCAGAGTCTTTAATCATTGTTGTAACTGGAAGCTCTAAAGTGAATGAAAGCTGGGCACAGAGAGAGAGAGAGATGCCACGTCGGACACTGGGCGTGTTCTCTGACTCTCCCGCTAAAATTAGTTTGGCACGGTTTTTTCCAACTGTACATGTGGTCGTTAATAGTAAATGAAATTACCATAATATCCTCCACCCTAGCACTTTCTTTGAATTCAAAATAGGAATTTTCACTTTCTTTCTTTTTTTTGAGATAAGAATTATCACATTCTTTACTCTGTTTTTGAAAGCAAGATAGGACTTCATGAAATCAATTGGTGTGTGCGAATCAGTGAGGGAATGGATATAATTTAAGTTTTTAACCAAACAAATGCGATAGACTGAGGTGAGGACAATTTATAGAAGAGAAAAGCTAATGGATAAGACCATTAGTTTAGGAAACATTTCTAGAAAATTTTAATGAAAAAAAATATATTTTTTTAATAATTTTTATATATTTTATAAAAGTAATATCAAAACTTTACTAATTTTTTTTTTAGAATACTAAATATTACTATTTTTTTATTTTTAGAATACTAAATATTTTTAACAGACACACAGGGAGAGGAGAAGGTTTTTAAAGAAACTTACAATGGTGTATATTCAAAATGGTCTAACTCTTGAATACACAGCACAACTCATTTTCCAATGTGGGATTAACCCATTGTTTTTATTTTGAGAATATTAAATATTTTTAACACACACACAGAGAAATGGAAGAAGGTTTTTTAACAAATGTTTTAAGAACATCTTAACTTGAACCCTTTATATGTGAAGTCTTATTGCCCTTGTAGTTTTGTGCATTGACTAAACCAAGAATTATCTTCATCTTCTAGAACTTTCTTTGCTTGGACTTTAAAATTTATGAAAGGGTATCCGGGGGTAATTGATTTTGCATTGAATATATCAATCACATTTTAAGTAATTAAAATCAATAAATTCTGTAATGAACAAAAAAAAAAAAATGAAGGAAAATTTTATTTATTAAAACCTACCATTTTTTTATTAAATTTTTTTTAGACATGCCATCTATTTTTGTTTTTTGATGAATTTATAGAAGATAGAACAACCAATATTTAGATTTTATTTCATCAAAAAAATTTATTTAAACTTAAGGGTTGAAAACTTAGGGAGGGGTGATGTAGTAAAATATATTTTGGGGTAGGAAATTGATAACTTGTCGAGACATTGAACCCATCCGTGCACTTTAATTACATATTAAGCATTAGAGTTGGATTTGTGCTGGAAGAATAATCAAATTGCATGAAATTGGAGGATTCTAGGCTAAGCTTTCTTAGCACTAATAACACGTATTGACAATCCTTAGAATAGTTGATCTCATCTCAGAATATATAGCTATTGAATCGCCTTAGCCGACTGTTTGATGTAAACATTAAGCATTCATTTATTTAAATAATAGATTTTGTTATTGTTTTAATAAAATAATTTTAAAGATGCGAAACAATTGGCTCAATTAAAAAAATCTCCCACATATTGTGTCCTCTAACAGTTAAGGCAGTTAGACCTAATGGTTTGAAATTAGTTATATTTGCGTAGAAATTATTCAACTAATATGACCTTTGAATGTTTCTACTAATATATTCAGCTAATATGACCTTTAATAATATCTAAAAATCAAGCTCAATAAAAAAAATCTTAGAAATTAATTTGCTAAGAATATTATTCCCAAAACCCTATTGATTTTTTTTTCTTTGCCAACCGATGGGTCATGGGTGCAAAATATTTAGAAAGAAGGTAAAAAAAGAAAAAAAAGAAAAAAAAGAAAAGAGAAATTGCTTTTTATGTTTCCTTGCACATTTAATGGTAATAACATAATTTACCGGAATGAGAAAATTAAAAGAAATAAAAGGATAATTGAAAAAGAAAAAAGAAAAAAAGAGAGAGATAATAGGAGTTTATCTAGAAAATTATCCAATTAATTAATTAAGTTCCTTAATTTTTGAGATAAGAAGACAAAACGTGTAGCTTCCCGTTAATAGCTGGCCTGGCTTCACGGGCCTCTGTGGAAATTTTCAATTATACCAAGAATGTTTTTCCACAGATGTAAAAACAATTTGGACTTTATACTTACGCGCTGAATCAATTCGGTGCAAACTTGACAAATGGAAAAATTGTTCCATCCAATCCAAGTAATAAACCTTGACTGAAAGTCGGGCCAAGGCAGTCTTAGTTTATTTTATATATGTTAAAAAATTAAGTGATAACAAATAAGTTCACGATTTTTTTCCCTTACCTTTTTCTCAAAAAAAAAAGAAAAAAAAAGTTCATGATTTTTTTAACCTATTATTAAGATTATTTTTTTATTTCATCAATAACAACGGTAACAACTTGACATTTAATATTTACTGTGAAAGTGTTGTAAAAATGTTATAAATATTAGCATTTCTCTATATTAAATGCAAACAAAGGTGAACCCCCCTTTGAAATATATGATTTTTTTTTTTTTTTTTTTTACCAATGAATTAAATTCTACTAAGAGTTACAATCCTTAATATCTACACAAAGTAAAATTTGCTTCTTGAAGTGAATGACAATTTTTTTTTTGCTACAATAAGTGGGGGGCAGCTTTTGAATATTGACAGGGTCTTAGTCTCCTTTTAGAAAGGATATAGATAGAAAGTGTTCAACAGAACAAAAGTGAAGACTTGGAATGGAATCCATTAACATGAGGAAAAGGGTCTGTCAATTTGACAATTTCACCTCTAGGTTCTAGCCTTATTGAGTGTGAATAATTACATACATGAGGGGTATGTTTGTTTCATTAACATTGCATGTAGGGAAATATGAAGAAGCATATTTCAGAAAATTAATGAGTTCAACATTACTACTAAAAAAAAAAAAAAGACAAGTTAAAAAGTATTGATTCTGGTTCAAATTTGACATTTTTCCCAATTATTTATGTAATAAAAAAGAATTTTTTATTATATAATAATAAGATTCAAGCAATAGTTTAGTAGTAATACTCATATGATGTATTATTCAAAAAGCATGTGATTAAAATCTTATTTCTCACTCCCTTATTATTTACCCATCTCAAAAAAAAGAAAAAGAAAAAAGCAATTCTTTTTTGTTGATGCCGTGGATGACAAATGATTTGATTAATAGAATGATAGATAAAAATTTGCAATAATTCATTCTCTCTATTTTATTTTATTTTTGTTAATTCTTCTTTGGAATGTTTAGAGGGACACAAAACTTATATAGAATCATGAGGGTGTATGTGTAATTTCAGGGTGAGCTACCGAGTAAGAGGAAAAAGAATAAATCGAGTAGTTTTTCTTTTCCATTATCTTTGCGTCTATTCTAGGCAGAAGATATCATCATATCCATGTGTCTAGCCCTATTAGGTTGCGTGAGTTAAGAGAAAGCGAGTCAAGCAGCCTTGTGACTCGGTTGAAACATGGCTTACTAGAACACAGCTGTGAGAATATATTTTATATTATTTTATACAAACTGTCCCTACACTGTTCCTATTTTATAACCCAAGCCCATTTTTGTTTGACATATGATTTATTTTATTCTACAACCACACCCATTTGTCACAACGTGATAAAGTAATTAACTGTGAATGAGTGTTAGAAAATCATTTTTTACATAAATCCACCGCTCACAACTGAGTTAGTTGACTGGTAGATAATTGTAATAAAAGTTGTGTTACTAAAAATTTTCATATTATTTTAAACCCCATATGAGATATGCTTCTTAATTTTAATCTTTTCTTTCTTACTTGGTTGCCAAGTATTATGGTATTTTTTTTTGGATCATCATCTTTTTTTTTTTTTTGATACGTGGATCATCATCTTTTATTTATATATAGAATATAAAGAAGATGCCAGTTGTTCTAGTAGAGGAAAATGTACTTTTGGGCTTGATTCGAGGCTTTATCTTTCGTTAGGTCGCCATAAAATAAGGACATTTCACAAGAATTATGGAAAGAAAATAATATGTGGCTTACTTTAAGGGTTACCAAAAGTCAATTTACCTTTGATGCTTATTCTTTTTAGAAGAATGGAAACATTTTCATTGTTTTGTAAATTGTAATCATTCATAGTACAGACTTTGTACAGTAAGTTTTATATGGTTATATCATGTGTTAACTGATGCATTAATTGATTATATGACTGATGAAATAATGCAAATTTACAAAAATATAATTAAATTGTAACTACGGAAACATTCAACACAAATTGCATAGTGAGTGATGATAATGTGGTTCAACTTATGTGAGTGAGGTGATCATCTTAACTTTCGTGTTGAGTATAACAAATAAGTTATTTGACATTAAAATCATATTAGACACAGAGTAAAATTAGACAACAATTAAAAATTAAGTAAAATTCAATCTGTATTCTGATTATACTTCAATTTTAATATAAATATAATTAATCACATGGTTCCCAATTCTAAAGGCAGTACTGAATATCCTCTTACGATTTGGAATATATTTTATTTTTGAAAAAAGAAAGTAGTCTACATACAATGCCTACTTTGATAATTGCATGAAATTTTGTTATACTGAAACTTAATGACATATTATATATGGCCTGGCGATCATTATCCTGAAAAGTTGCAATTTTTTTTTTTTTGGATAAACAGATAAGTTGCAAATTAAACATGATAATTATGGTCTCTTCCAAAAAAAAAAAAAAAAAGAATGATAATTATGGAAACAATGGTAACTATAGATGAGATTTTAGGGAGCATGTTTATTACTTATATGCATGCTTATCGTCAGGCCTTTGAGCTTAAAGTCTCTATTTTTGTCTTATAAAAAAAAATGTCTTTATTTTT
The DNA here is from genome assembly GCA_963669245.1 of Quercus cerris. Lineage (NCBI taxonomy): Eukaryota > Viridiplantae > Streptophyta > Magnoliopsida > Fagales > Fagaceae > Quercus > Quercus cerris. The sequence continues at coordinate 22,441,786 of OY770008.1, read as the reverse complement.
GGATAGATTAGAGCTAAAGTCTTATTCAGTCATTTCGAACTTGTCCAAATTAGGTTGATTCTAGAATGGTTTAACCAAACTTAGTTGAGAACATGGATCCTGTTTTGATTATATCTGTATCATCAAATATGAGAAAATTTGGGTCCTGAGCTTTGAAATTAATAATTGATACTTTGGTAGTTATTTAGAATACTTTACGAAAACAAAAAAAAAAAAAAAAAAAAAAAAATATATATATATATATATATATATATATATATATATATATATATATATATAAACACCTCTCAAGTACAAATTATTTTAGATTTTGCAACCAAGTTTAGAAGGTGGTATCTAAAGTTTGAACAAAAGGGTCTTCCTTAAATAATGGCATAGATAGTAACACAATTTTATATAACGAATGTAGTAACATGGGGGTATTTATTAAGAAGGAAAGTATGAGAATTGAAATAGTAGTAAACTACTTCTAAAATAAAAGATAAGCATATTTTGTTTATTGAAACTTTGAAATAAAATAAGTCGTGTTGGTGGTCCTAATTTCTTATTATTATCTCCAGCATTAAGGTTGAGGTCAGTTACTAAATAAATTGTATATACGGCACATTCGAACATGGAATCCAATGGGCTCATGAATTTGATAAGCTATAATTATCGAGGTTGCTGTGACTAATGATCGGTAATCACTGACCAACTATATTTGGTCATGTGCGGTTAGGTGGGCTCATTAGTTTGGAGTCTTTGGAGTTTGGACCCGCCAATCACGTTCCCTAAAATTATATTTACACCTAAACAATTATGTAGGGTAAACAAACCTTATCAACAGAATGATTTGCAATTCTGGTTTTTTTTTTTTTTTTTGATAAAGTTTCGACTTATAGTGTTCATTTTTAATGATTGCTCTCTCTATCATTAGAACAAAATACCAATAAATTTTTAGTGTAGGCAAAAATTGAACCCTAAATCTCTTATTTAACTATTAAAGATTTTACTAGTTAAGTTAATTGGAACCCAGTGATTTGCAATTTCTCTTTTAAGTGATTAATTCTAATAAATTTTTTTTTTTATAGCTTATTGTGTTTACTTTGTCAAAATATATAGCAAATGGTTGACTCCTAAGTTTTATTGGTCTAAAAATGCTAAAGTAAATGAGCAATGCATGTGTAATAAAATGCAACAGTACAGACCAATTGACCAAGCAAATTCCATCTAAAAAGGAGTGGATTTTGGGTGTGTGATAAAGAGAAACAGAAATCAAGTTCTTTGCAAAATGGTAATCATATCATCAACTACCAATGGATATTGTGGGGGGTATATACTATATAGTGTTTTGAGAGCTTGGAGAAAATTTGTTTTGTAGAGAGAGTAGAGTGACAAGTAAGGCAGAGATTATATTATACCTAATAAAAGTGGACTTTGTGGCAACATGTAAGAGAAATGAAATGTTGAAGTCAGGTAATAAGAGAGTGCTTGGAAGTTTATACTTTAATTTATTAGAAAACGTAGACTTTCTTAATAGAAGCTGGCAGTGAGTTGGTCTTGAACTAAAGGGAAAACAATCTCTATCAGGAGCCGCTGGAAATGATTAAATTAATTAAAAGAGTTCATCAAATGAGTTGCTAATGAATCATACCTATGTTTTGCTTTTGTACTTGGGTACCTATCAGACTCTGAAGGCAACTTGTGAATGAAGTAGTCGTATTGTTTTCTTCAAAAATGTTAAAACTATTATTAATTTTATTATAATAGATTACAAATTGAAATGATAAACGTGAACGTGGAATCAATGCCACAATAACAATTTAATAAATAAAAAATTTTGAAATATATAATTTAATTTGTGCTTAAAATTAAGTTAATACATAGTATTCGTAAAAAAAAAAAAAAAAAACACTAATAGTATTGCTAGAAATATTCTTATTTTTTTAAATTGTATTTTAGATTATAAAATAGGGATCTAATATGACAAATCAGTGAATCACACCAACCATTCCTCGACATAAATACTTGTGCTATATATTCATCACTAATCAGTGATGAAACTACAAACTTTTATTCTTTTAGAGGGAAAGATTAGATTGTAAAAAGGAAAATTACAATGAAATTTAACACGTTAAGAGAGATTGTGCGAGAAATCAAAACACCAATTCAATAATTTGGTTTTAAATAAATTTTCAAAATACCAAAACACGTTATAGATTTATATTTCGTATATAATTTATATATTTATTTGAAGTACATATATCTTAATAAGATTTTAATACCCATGAATTGCAACGAATACAAATGACAGTATATTCTTAGTGTTCTACTTCGTTTATGTTTAATTAATTATGGTATGATATGTGTTTGAACTTTTTTTTAATTTAATTTACATTTTGATTATTTTATAAAGAAATAATAAATTAATATGTCGCAAGTTATAATTAGTGAAGTATAAAATGGAACACTTAAAATGAAAAAGAAATTATTTGTATTACTATTACAAGTTTTTTTTTTTTTTTGAGAGAGTTTTTATTTATAATGTTCGTTTTTTATGATAGCTTTTTATCATCAAACTAAGACACTAATCGATTTTTGATATAGGCAAAGATTGAATCTCACATCTCTTATTATTTAATTATCATAGATTTTATCAGTTGAACAAACTGAAACTCACATATTACAAAATATTTAAATAAGGAAGAATAATGTAGATTGTATTAGACTTTATATTTGAAATATAAATTAAATTTACGTGAAGGTTAGGGCTTGCATTATGGAGATGGAGGCTGTGGACTTTGAGCTGGAGGACAATGACCTAATAGATGAGGATGAGGCATGAATCATGAATTTCATTTGGCATTAATGCCTCTGTCTCGCTTGTCCCTCTAATTGAAGGGAAAAGTATTTTACAAACTGGCTGTATCCTGTATGCAGTCCCTTTCTCAAGAGTGTGGATCCTACATATCACCTTTCATTGATGCTCAAGTCTGCTATCATTTTACATGTTACATTGCCTCTTCGTTAGGAGTGGCAAAGTAAGTCCAAACCCATTTGTCCACCTAAACTCACACACACTCTACTTAAACCCAAATCCCCCTCATTATTAGTTAGATTAAATGGACATCAACCCAATTAGACCCAGTAATTATTAGATTTTAACTAAAAACCCATTGAGACCCATTTAACCGAAAAACAATATACCCAAATTCAACCCAACCCTTCCCATAAAAAGAAAAAAAAAAAAAAAAAAAACCTCAGACTTTTCAATGTTTTCATTTTCCTTCATTTTCTCGACCTCCAAACACTTCTCTCTCTCCTCTCACTTGCTCTCTCTCTTTCTCTCTCTAGCTCTCATAGAGAACAATGAGGCACAACAAACACATTTCTCTATAGCAATCTGATCTACATTTAGCAAATCAAAAGCACGAAAATTCAAACTTGCAAGTTTCACCGACGCGTGGATTGGTGTTGCCCAAGGCTTCAATTTGGATCTTAAGCCCTTCTTCATAGCAAGCAATTGAGTGATCCACCTATCCAAGCATCGAAAATGTGTTGCCTTCTCAAACCTAAATGGCCCACTCCAGAGCTGGAATTGCCTCTTTGAACTGCCCTAAACTCGAGTAGATTGCTGCCAAAACGTGAAGGCTCATCCCCAAGTCTAGACTCGGCTCGCCATCATCTCCACCAGAGCACCGCTCGAACATGTACTTTTTGACTTGATAGTTTTCATATTATATCTCAAACACCATTACTGGGTTTGAATTATTTTATTTTATTTTAAATTTGGGTAATTTAAGAATGGGGTAATTGATAAGGATGTGTTCATTTTTCTCTTTTTTTGGTTTAGAAGAATTTCTATTTGTTTCAAGGATAGTTGCTTTCGAAATTCTAGGAAAGTTTTGAGCTTGAAATGACATTTATTTGTATTTGTTGCACTGTTTAGTTGCCAACAAAGTGAGAGAAAATAGAAAAGAAAAGAAAACATTTTCTTTTATTTGTATTTTTAATATAATTGTTGATGTGGATGTGTTTACGTGGAATTTTTTAATCCTAAGAATGGAGATTAGAGAGAGTGGAAAAAGGAATCTAAGAAAGTGTTGGGATTTTCACTTTAATGACATTTTGGTAATTTTAATAATTAGGTGAGTTGGGGTTTATCCATAATAATTGAGTTGGGTTGGATTTGGGTTAGAAGTAATTAGTTAAATGAGTTTTAATGAGTTTTATACACACAACCCAATTATGCTCACCCCAAAGCCACTCATTTGACACCCCTACTGTTCATTAAATTATTTACTTGTTATCTTTTTTCACCATAAGTAAGTGAAAAAGAAAGATGAGATGATAAGGCTTATAAGAATTGGTTAAGAGTCTTATAATTTACAGATATTGTCCAACTCTTTAATAGAGAATTAAGGGTTCAAATCGATCTTTAGCAAAAAAGAAAAAAATGGTTCAAATCGATCCTCCGCCACTTAAAATTATTTTTTTTTTTTAATAAAATGTATTAATTTTAATTTCACATTAAAAAGAGAGTACTCTTTAGTCTTTACGCACCCATTTAATCAAATGCCATCTTTTTTTTATTTTTTTATTTTATTTTATTTTTATGGACTGCTATATGTTCATTTTAAGTATTTTCCATCAAATATATTCTTTTAGTTCCACCAAAAAAAAAAGAAAAAAAAAAAAAGAAGAGTAAAAAATTGATTTCCAAGGCCCCATTGAATTTTTATTTTATATGATTGCCTTTAGTATAATTACCCTAAAATGTTGTCTTTTTTGTTAGGAAAATGCTTTAAATACTTCTGACTTGTATATAACTTGTTATAATAAATTTTTGAAAGCGCATTTTTAAATTATGGAATAGTATAAATCATTTTAGTGACGCAACAAAACCCAAATTCAAAAATGGTAGTTTCATTAACTTGCTCGACATGAACATGACTTGTGTCGTGGTGGGTGTGTGAAATTTATTGATCATAATGGCCAGTCTGATTTGAATGTAGAAGGCAAAATGATCAAGACCTCCATCATCATCTCTACCATTAATGCAGTGTGTTGAAATTAGCAAAACTATCGGAGCATTCTTTTAGGATGTTCATAATTTGATCATAGGTTGCTACATTAAAAATTTTGTTGTGGCCGTGGTTTAGAACACATTGGAACTTTGAAGTACTTAGGATCCGTTTGGATATAATTGAAAAATAAAAATACTGTAGCAAAATAATTTTTAAATGTGTGAATAGTATCATATGATTCATTTTTAATGAAAAAATTGCTGAAAAGTGAGGTTTGTGGGTCCTGTGAATAATGCACGGACCCACTAGTGTACATTGTTCACATAGAAAAGTCAACAATCACGGCTAAAAAAAAAAAAAAAAAAAAAAAAAAAAACGCATATGTAGGACGTGAGAAGCGCAAAACGCGCTTCCCAAACGCTCACTTAATCTAGATCAAAAAGTTTCACTCTTTTTTTACATTATCAAAATGATCTTACAAACCATTGACATTAGTGCTCATATTTATGATTAAAGGGTGATAATATGTTATTTATGTCATACATTGGGACATCCTCTATGGTTTAATCCCTCTCATTTAACTATTGTCCTTTACCTCCAAAGACAACGCAACTATTAAATTTAAAAGCCTAAATGGCCAAGTCTGAATGTAATATATATATATATATATATAGATATATCTATATGCAGAAGCTTATCTAGAAGTAACTAGCCAGACACTTATTGCCATCAACACTTGTCAATCACAAGTCATACCCCTACCATTTTGTGTAAAACAGATTGTAAATTGTATCTGAATTTGGTTTGAGTTCCGTTAACTCCCCCTACGCTTGCTATTTGCTAAGAACAAAAAAGGGCAATTCGGATGGTCAGATTAAACTAGTAATTGGCTTCTACCAAAAAAAAAAAAAATAGTAATGGGCAAGCATTCTCTAAAACTGGGCAAATGACTACTTAGGCCCATTAGAAGGTTGATTTGTTTTTGCGTTCTCAATACTAGGCCCATTAACGGAGTTCAGGTTCTGTTCCTCTCCAGCTTATTGATATCTTTTTGCGTTATCAATACTAGCGAAGTCACATTTGGAGGTGGGTGTTAAGGAACTTTTTGCCTTCTCACTTCACTCGTGTAAAAGATTTAGAACAGAATTACGGAAAAAAAAAAAAAAAAACTATTTTACAAAGCACAGTTCATGTAAGTTATAAGAATGGTACATTTTCACCCAAAGTAGCAAATATTAGTCACATTTTTTTTCCTGCAATGTACATTTTACATGATACTATTCATATAAGCTAATCAATGCCCCACAAGTATTCCAAAGGCAATGTTGTCTTGTGATAAAGAATTTGGAAATAATTTATAATCTCTAAAATACCAAGATTTAAATGTATGGGAATTTAATTTCTGCCGTGTAAATTTTCGTTTTATAAAATTTAGATTAAGTACACGTGTCACCCAATGGTCACTGCCATGTCAGCCCTCTCTTACATTAGTGTGACCTAATCATGTCATGTCACCTACCATGCCAACAAAATCTGCGATGTTAGTTGCATTTCTTTGGGCTTGAATCTAGCTTGATCCAATTCGTCAACACAACCAGGATCTGACAATCTTTTGTGAACTGCTTTCCTTGATAGTTGACTGCATTTCTTTGGGCTTGAATCTAGCTTGATCCAATTCGTCAACACAACCAGGATCTGACAATCTTTTGTGAACTGCTTTCCTTGATAGTTGACTAAATCTTCGTAAACTTATTTCAAACTCAAAGGCTCCAATAATCTTCTGGCTTGAGTTTAAGGGGGCTATTAAAGATAATATCTATTGGTTTTTATTTTATTTTTGTTTTTATGTATGGCCCAGGAGGCCCAACTTAGAATAAAGCCCTTCTAGGGCCCACCCTAGACCTTGTAGCTCCTTTATATACTCTATTATAGTTATTAGCATTTGTACTTTACTAATAATATCAAAGACGTAATCATATAAGGCTTTACATTGCAGTTGTAGACCATTATGCCGAATCACGTAATTTTTCATAATCTTTCTCTCTTTCTCTATTCTCTCACTTCCATTCACCCTCTACAATATTGCTCTCCTTCAATTTATTTAACAGTTAAATTTAACATTTAAAAATTAAAATATTATAGAAGTTAACAATAACAATAATAATGGCTGTAATGACTTGGTGAGATGGTAATATGATATTATATGATGCTGGTAGTGATGGTGGTGGTAGACTTGATAGTGGGTACTGGTGGTGGACAAAGTAATGCTGGTAACGGTGATACCAATGATGTCAATAGGGCTTGAGCATAGAATTTAAATGCTTCAAAATTCTAAGTTCAACATAAATGATAACATTATATAAGCTTTTTGCGCCAATGAAAATGTTGCCGTGAAAAGATCTAGGAGGTCGAAGCTGGTCAAATCAATTGGTTTCCTTCTTCGCGATTGGAAAATTCTTGCTGAGATTTGGTTCTTTCCTCGTTGGAATCAAATTGGCAAATGAAGAATGCTCACATTTTTTTCATTCAAGGAATTGGTTTCTAAGGATTTTATTTAGTTAGATAGTTTGGTTGTTTTATTTTATATATATTATTTTTAAGAAATGGGTTTATATCACTTCAGAGCCAAATAAGGGTGCATTTGTGATGAAGCGATGGTTGTTTTGTTATTGAGTCTTGAAAGTCGGTTTGAGGTGTGTTGTGTTTTGATGGGGTTTTAGGTTTGCTAAGATTCTGGATTGTGACAACAACTAGATAGAAAATGAGGAAAGAGAGCGGAAAAAAAAAAAAAAATCATAATTTGTTTTACTAAAATATAATTTAAAAAAAGGAGGAATTTTTTTTCCTAATGCGATGCAATTTTAAAATATAAAGTTAAAGATCTAAAATCCAAAATTTAAAATTTATGGGCTAAATTAAATGACCATTAATTTAAAAGGTGTAATTTGTAATTTAGTCAGGTATTTTTAGTTAAGGAAGTAGTTTTACATGTAGCAAAGAAATGATAAGAAAAATGAGGATAAGAGAATTGAGACATGTACTACAATGGTATTGGCTATTGGTAAAAAAAATACAATCAAAGATAAGCTTTCAAATATTTCATCATAGAAATCAACAATACTGAAAACTTACACACACAAACACACAATAAAGGGGAGGGTGAATTTGAAACCAGGTGTGAGGACATCAATTTTTCTTTTGGTGTCTTTCTTTGCTCTTCATGTAAATCCATGGCTTCTTCTTTTGCAAAGTTTTCTTCAATACTGCCATTAACCTCTTCACTCAACTCTCTTTCTCCATTATTTTTTATGGTTAAGCAAGTCATTCTTTTTATTTTTATTTTATATAAGATAGAAATTTTACTTTAATCTAATTTAAGTTTATAAATGTGAGTTTCCCTTTTCGAGACTTGAATCATGAGAAAATAGAGTTTTAATATAAATGGATAATCTTAATAGGTTCTAACAGGACAAAAATTCTACGTGAAACCAAAAAAAAAAAATAAAAAAATGGCAAGTCCATAAGAGGAAATGTAGTTTTAATATAAATGGGTAATCCTAGTAGAGTTCTAAATTCTAATGGGACAAAAATTTTATACGAAACGGGAAAAGTAGGATTGAGTGAGTTTTGATATTCATACTCATAGTAGTACTTGGACTAGTAGGTCTCCAAAATAAAAATAGTCACATTCTGCTGGGCTGTGAAGTCCAATTTGGATTTGGTTGCAGGTGGGCTGTTACTATCAAGGCCCAATTTGGTTTTGGTTTCAACTTGAAATCTGAATTAAAAGAAAGTAAAATCAGTTTCTAATAATTAAACCCCATGGCTTAAACCTTCCTTCATTTCACGTTAGCCCAACATGGATTTTAAAACCCAATATGTGTAGTCTGTGTATGTAAAAATAATTATGGTAGGTTAGGTATGTGCTTTGGACTCCCTTTTCATAAGGTGGGAAAAAAACTTGAGACAAGGTTTTAAAAAAGATTGTTGGGATTGAACTCATGTTCTTTTTTAAGGCAAAAGAGAATAGCATGAGTCACAAAATGTTTATTTTTATTTTAAAAAAAAGATAATTATTAAAAAAATAATTATTATAAAAAAAAAAAAAAGATTGTTGGGATTGAACTCATGTTCTTTTTTAAGGCAGAAGAGAATAGCATGAGTCACAAAATGTTTATTTTTATTTTATGGTCTAAATAATTGAGACCTTGCATTCGTGTAATGGAACACCAAATTGAGGAGTGGGGTCCGAAGGATCAAAATATTCTCATCACATTAAGGCGCAAAAAAAAAATGCTGCCATTGTGTGTGTAGCTAACGCCGGTTGTAGGATGGCACATGTGTCCTTGGCCATTCTACTAATGCAGCCACATGCGTGACTAAAAAGTCTAAAATGTTCCACCAAATTTTCTACCAATGAATCATGCAAATGCTTTAAAGTACATTCAATAATGATTTCTGAAGGAGGTTCCATACCAATAGTGTCCCCTTCTTCAAGAAAACAAAAATTCTAGCCACATCATATTTACTCAAATTTACAGTCTGCCTCTACCATAAATTGAGTTTGCTTTGTTCTCAAAATCTCTCTTGAAAATTGCATATATAAACTCACTAACACTAATCCATCAATGGGTATGATTGCATTAAAAATATGGTCCAATCTGAAACAAATTGGGATTCATATACTGGTAGCTAAGTACCTAACTTTTCTTGAAGTTTCTACCATAACAAAAATAAGATTAACCATAGCCATAGGGGATAAGAATTTATGTGGGGGATGGTGCTCAGCTACCAGAAACACGTCATCATGTTGATGAGAAAATGGAACATATAGTTCTCTCGATCAAGGAATTCAGTCCTAACCAATCGCTCCAAATTCAGGTTTCGAGGGAGGAGACCACTGTAGTAGAGTAAGGTAGTGACAGAGGCTACTGGTTGAGACACTAGTGATGAGAGCAGTCTCACTGTTGACCGAAACATCAGTGGCATAATAGTCTGCAACAAAGCATGAAAAAGCATAGAAAGCCATTAATTACAGAACCCAACAACTAATTTGGTTAAGTCATATACAAAAAACTACTTGAAATGGCATAATAGACTGACTATATTATTATAGACTGTAAAGGTAGCAGTAGCAACATTAATACTAATAAACAGAGATCAAAGAAACACCCAGAAACACTTAAACCCCTCAAATCTACTTTTTGATCCATTAGCAGTGTTTTTTATGTGACTGAACTGAAGCATCAATAGCATAATGTGCTGCAAATATGATATAGTTCAAGTTCAACATGAACATCTACATATAACCCACCAAAAAAAAAAAAAAAACTCAAAGCATAGAATCACAATAGGTATTAATTAACATTCTTCCGTATTTTGTTTAAGCATGGCCTTGCTTACTAACAAGTAAAAGAATGCATGCATTCAATAATACTAATCACACACAAACAGAGAGAAAGAAAGAACATACCATGGCTCTGACTTATGATTGGGAACGAGGAAAATTGGGTGGAACAAATAGATTCACGTTGAAGATTGCAGATTCAAAATGCTGTTAAAGTGTGAATGTTCAGCTGTTATTCAATATTGACACCTAACCTTCAATATTTGTTAAACAAAAACTGGAAAACTGAAAAAAGATGGGGAGAGTGAGAAGTGAGAAACCCAAGAGAGAAAGAAAGGGCTCTGAAACGAGTGTTTACAGCTGTTGGGCCTCGTTGATGTCAACATTGGGCCTATCGACACACCTCAACCACTGTGTACTCAACAAATTGCACTGTCGTGGCAAAAATAAAGCTTATGAGACTTATGAGTTATGACCCTTTGTTGCTTTTTATAATTTTCTGGTACTTCTTATTTGGTTTTTGTTTTTGCCGAAGCTCACAGAAAACCTAGGAGAGACCTGTGAAGAAAATTGAAGCAAGCAAGTAAAAACGAGAGGCTGCGGAGTCTATAAGAGAGTTTGAGAAAATCTAAGTCAAGATTTTAGTGGATGCTGGAGAACTTCCTAATTATTTATTTGTTTGAAAATTTACTTTCTGGACAAGAAATTTTGACTTTCTGAAGAAGGGAATTGCTTATCTAACAAGAAAAAGAATAAGGAAAAAAAGTACCCAGGCTATGTTTCTCAAAATAAAATAAAAGGTAAAAAAAAAAAATTGGCACTATTTTAAATTTGGTTTTTTAATTTTATAATTTTCATTTTGGTTCTCATATTTTTAAACTTGCTGTTAAAAATATATTTACTAAAATGAAAATTGTGAAAAACAGAAGACTAAATTAAAAATAGGCCTGAACCCTTTACCTTTACCTTTTCTCTTCTCTTCTCTTGTGTGTGTGTTTGTTTTTCAAAATAATAATAATAGTAATTGTCTTTTATTTATGTTGTGTGTAGTATAACTTGCCCCACAATTTCTTAAAAGTTACCATGGCTTTTGAGCGAAATTTGTGGTTTGCTTTTGTACTTATAACCCATTTCTCTCTCCCTTGTGTATGTTTGTTTCCCAAATAAAATAAAATAAAATAAAATTAAAAATTAAAAATTAAAAATAGGCCAAAAAATATAGGGACTAAAAATGTGTGTTTTTTTTTTTAAATGAATAAAATGATAAATTATGTATAATTCCTTTTTGGGTGAAGTAAATTAGGTTTTTTAACTATCTTAAACACACGTTGCATTGAATTTAATTGTTATTAGAAAGTTTTTTCTTAATCAAAACAACTATATTTAGACTTGGAAATAAGTTTTATGTTTTTTAAAATCAATATTACAATGTGATAGGTTTATGATTACAGATCTTAGGAAAAAAAAAAGCATTAACGAATTTTATTTTCGTTTCTATAAGCATAATTAATACTAATCAGTAATGAGAATTCAGGAATAACTTATATTTAAATATTAAATTCATCAAAAAAACAGAAAAACCTAAATCTTAAAACCATGACCTAAAAACTGTTGACAAGGATAAAAGGAAAATAGGCCCACGGTAAGAGTTGAAAACCAAAGTCATCAATAGAATAGTAGAAAGTAGAAACCGGAGGCTGGAGGAGGAATGGTTAATTGTAATTTGTAAACCTACTTTTTTTCAAGTTTCAAGGTTTGAGAAATGACTTTCTTCATAAGATTGTGCCTTATGATTTACGGTCATACTTGTTGGTCTCGATGCAGCAATCCGCAAAATTTTATTGGGTGCTTTATATAATTCCATATATATGTATGGAGATGTTTCTCTTTAAATGTTGGCTTTCATTTGTTAGAAGAGAAAAGTCACTTTCAGGACAAGAAATTTTGCTTTTTGAGCAAGGAATTACTTTTCTGACAAGAACATAAAAAATTACCCACAAATATTCTTAAATTGAAGGCCAAAATATATCAAAATAAAATTTATGACCTATTTGGTACACGTGTTTAAACAACAGTTTTTAATTTTTTAAGAAATACGTATGAATGAAAAAATGTGTGAAAATACGTGTAATGTTATTTAAAAACTGAAAACATGTGTACCAAACAGGCCTAAAATACTTAAACAAAATAGCTAAATTTAGACTTGGAAAGAAGTTAAAAAAAAAAAGTTTCACCCACTAAGCGAAGTTTCAATGTACTGTGACCTAAAGCCTGACCTAAAGAAAAAGAAAAAAACATCTAAATCTTGAAACCATGACCTAAAAACTGTTGACTAGGATGAATGGTAATAAATAATTAATAATAAGCCCACGGGAAGAGTTGAAAACAAGGTCTCCAATAGTCAATAGAATAGGTGAAACCGGAGGCTGGAGGAGGAATGAATTGAAAAGTGAAAGCCTAGCTTCTCGTTATAAGGCTCAAGAACCGATTGTCCTTATTCAAAAAGAAAATTTTAAAAGAACCGATTGTCTTCCTAAGATTGTGCAACCTTATGATGTATAGTCATTCAGGAAAGGAGCTAGCAGTAATTGTTGGGGTAATGAATTATTTATTATTTATCATTCAAGAATAAGAAATGTACTAAAATTAAAAAATAAATTAATATATAAAAAATAAATGGCTAAAATATAAAATCAACTATTTAAGTTTCATCATTTTTTATTTCAATACTCTAAATTTGTATTCGTTCATTTCAGTCTTTTAAGTTTCAAAACTCCTCAATTGTGTCATCCATTACACGTTATTTTGGCCTTATTTAATATTTACTACAATATTTATTTATTAATTTAAAAATGTTAATTAAAATAAAAAACCCAAAAATTAAAAGAACCAAACATGTTGTCCCTAACCCCTTAACTATAAGGGAAGGAAAAAAAAAAAAAAAAATCCCCACCCACAAAATCAAACCCCTAACTTGATAGTTTGAGAGAAAAAGAAAGAAATTGAGAGAGAGAGAGAGAGAGAGAGAGAGAGAGAGAGAGAGAGAGAGAGAGAGAGAGAGAGAGAGAGAGAGAGAGAGAGAGAGAGAGAGAGAGTCAGTGGCCCTAGAAGGTGTTTTTGGTGGCTCTGGCCAATACTCAATAGCTCTAGACTGTGCCTTTGTTTTGATAGTTGAAATTCTTGAAATAAAAAATCATGAGCCACAACTTAAATATTATATGATGTTTTGAACGAAAAAAGAAGAAGAAGGAAGAAGACATGATTTAGATAGAGTTGCTTAGAGAAGATTGTGACTTTATTTGGACTAGAATTAGAGAATTTGATGTCGTGGAAGCCTCTTTTTGATTAGACAGAAACTAAACTGTTAGTTTCTAATATTAAGCCTTAAATTCATGAGAGGTTCTTTGAATCTACAAGGTGATAGGTCTGGAATCCACCAGAGAAAAGGTTTGAGAAAAACTTTGAATTTTATTAATAATAGTCTTTTAAAAAAATGTTTACACCCTAAAACTTGATAGATAAGAAAATATATTATAAAATAAATCCTAATTAATACCTAACTATAACAAGAGCAAAATTTTACCTAAAAAACATTAAAAGTACTTAAAAATAAGGGAATAAATGCCATAAACCTAAAATAACGAAAATTACAAAAATTGTCCTATATTAGAATTGGAGATGAGGGACGAACCCCGTGTTTGAGGTTGTCATCTTTGTTCCAATTTACCAGCTGGATTTTTTTTTTTTTACTAGTCTCTTTCCTTGCATACGGAGAAATTAATGGATTATAACTTTGTGAACAAAGTTTCAAAGGAACAAAAAGAAGTTAATAGACTTGAGAAATATGAAATATGAACAACACACTCATAAAATTATGGTTTTTTAAAAAATAATTAAGAAATAAATAATAAATAATAAATTAGATATTAAATATTAAAATTAATGGCAGTAATGGATGGAAGTTTAATGGACAATTGAATTGAGGGGTTTTGAAATTTAGAAGATTGAAATGAATAAATGCAAATTTAGAAGACTGAAATGAAAAGTGGTGAAACTTAGAGAATGAGTTTTTCTTTTTAGCCAAAATAAAAATAAAATTTATTCAATATTAATTATAGATACATTTCCCTCAAAAATAAAAAAAATTATATATACATAAAACATTGTTTCTTAATTCATTTTCTTAATCATTTGTGATTTATTAAAATGGAATTGGATGTTCTTTTGACCAAAAAAAAAAATCTTCTATAGTTGATTTTATATACTAAATGTTGGAGAAATTCTCCTCTCAATATACAAAATAAAAAAACGAATAAGAAAATTATCTTTTATTTTTTTGCGAAGCCTAATTTTTACAATATTCATGATTGAAAATACATGTGTCGTGTCGTATTTGTAACAAAATCTAAAAAAGTAAATAAAAGTATAACCATTCCATAAAGGAAATAGCACAAAGCATGAAAATTAAAAGTTGTTTGTATATCATTATGTGGCCAATATTCTTCTTACTAAAAAAACCTAATTAGTGTTACTAAGTAGAAAATAAAAAACCAAAGATACAAAAAAAAAAAATAATAATAATAATAGCACTCAAACAATCTTTTAGGTTGAGTTAGACAACATGATATCACTCAAAATTTAAATTGTCATACTTTTAAATTTGAATCCCAAATTTTAAGGGTAAAAATTGTAACTTAGTCATTTTAAAAAAAAAAAAAAAAATGAAGGGGGCCATTAAGTAAAAATCACACATGATTTTTTTTTTTTTTTTTTGGGGGTAAAGTAAAGGGCGAGGGAGTGTATGGCCTCTTGGCCCGTCTCTGCCACAGGTTAGGAGGCAAAAAGTATGCATGTTTTTTTATATAAAAAAATTTATAGAAAAGGATTAGTAGACTACAGTATTAAAATTTTTTAACTCTAACCTAAATCCATATAATAATTATCTCATGAATTAGGCAAATATGGGTCCTATATATTTTACGAGTGAAAATGCATGCATATGCTAAATGCAAAAGGTACATTTTACTTGCATAAAAGGGGTGCATACAATGTAGTGCGATCGACTTTTTGCCTATTTCTACATCTTCTTAATGGAGTCGGCCTTAATTTCCTTAGTGTGGGCCTTAACTTCCTTTGTGCGTCACACTGCATAGGTACATGGATCAAGATGTTCACTTGGGCCAATTGGTGCATGCAGTTACATTGTTTGGGCCAAGTACTTGGAGAGGGGGAATAAAGAAATTCTGAAAAACAGCCGATGCACAAAATTATTTTATAAAACAACTAAATACACATTACAAAGGCTCAACCTCAGTTAAAATCATCAATGTCACAAACCAAAGACACACCTATATAAAATATGGAAAATAAAAACCCTAACCTCTAAATTTATGAAGGCAAACAAAATGGGGAATTAAGAAATTTGTGATTTCAATTGCAAAAATAACTAAGGTTTGAGTGTCAATGTTTGAGAACTAAAATAGAAAAAGCATACGAGAGAGAGAGAGAGAGGGAGAGAGGGAGAGAGGGTCTTTTCGTAGAATTAAAGAAAAATAATAATTAAGAAAAAAAATTGACATCATTTCCAGCTCATTGAATTCAAACCTAAATGCGACGCCTCACCCCAAACTGCATCTTATTGCACAAGTTTATTAATTTTTTAAGGGAAAAGATCAATTAACACATAGTGTAAATTTAAACAATATTATATTACATAATAACTTTTTATTGAATTAATATTTTCAAAATCATGAAACTTGATCGGTCAACTAGATGCAATTGATTCACTGAGATGCAATCAAAACAGTAGTACTTCTTCATTTTGAGTAGTTTCTTGAGTTGCTTCTTTTATGTCTTTAGTGTAGGACTTTAAACATTATCTATACACTAAAATATTACAACTCAATTACATTGAAAACATAATTTTTGAATATGAATATGCCAGCACTCAACATAAATGACCCTATATATAGTTAGATTCAAATTGCACCTAGTGTAATTTTATGTTATATTATACCACTCAATATTTTTTTTATTGACACAAATTTTAACAAATCTAACATTGTATTTAGATTCTCTTATTATACTCTACATTCTTGCAATTTTTCAAAATGATTTGAGATCAATAATTTTCTTATTGTTCAAATGTTTAAACTTCAAGTTCTTATACTTAAAATTGTGCATAAAAGATGAGTTTCTAGATTGAATTGTAACCAATATCTAGTTGACATGAAACTTGGTATAAGTGTTAAGAACATAAGGAACATATAATCTAACAGTAAGATTTTTAAAATATTAATCTAATATAAACTTAGTTGGTAGTGTAATATTACTTAAAATTATATTAGGTATAACTCTATGTGTGTGTGGGGGGAGGGGGGGGGGGGAGGTTATATATAGAAGCACATCTAATACGACCAATTTCATTAAAAAATAATCTTATGTTAAATAATTAAAATATTTTCAATAAAAAATGAATTTGGTTTTTAATTCTTTAAAGTTTTTGTCAATAGAAGCCACTTGAAAGTTTGATAATAAATCCTAAAAAGCTAAAAGGAGTAAAGGACTATTAACGTGGCATAGAGAGGGTACATCTACCTGAGATAACCATTGTTTCGAATACTCTATATATAGGGTTTGGTTCACGAGTTTATGTAAAGCATTTGTTAATGGATAATGTGGGGCCCATGGGCCTGATAGTCTCGGCCCATCATGTAGCAGGCCCAAAGGCCCAGGCCGAGGAGCACAGGCTATTCAGGGCTAAAGTGAGGGAAAGCCTTTTTTCCCAATCCACGCCGAGGACCACCTTATCCTCGGCCTGACAAGGGTGATTTTGGGGAGGCTAACCCAAAAGTAAGCTGTCACTCTCGCATTTAATGCACTCAACTAACCCCCCTGGCCGCATTAATGGGGAGGTAACCCCTTGGCAGGATAGCGTTGGTCAGAGTAAACCACTTGAGTACCGATAAGACCTCTGATGAGACGGACGGCCAGGAGAAAGGCAAATAGAGGATCAACAGATGGAATGAGGAGATAGGATGATGAAAACTATAAAAGAAAAACTAATAGAGCCAAAAGGGGGGGGGGGGGGGGGAAGAAAAAAGAACAATAAGGCCTCCTCGGCCACAGGCCGAGGAGCATCCCCCCATTTGTAAAGAAACTCTTAGCATTTTTTTTTATAAGAAAAGTTCATGCATGGTGATCAACGGCCAGCACCTAAACCTGTCAACCCACTCTCTATAAATTTATTGTTTGGGCTTATTGGGCTGAAAACCCATCACTCAGGGTCAATCCAGATTGAGTCCCTACAATTGGCGCCGTCTGTGGGGAGGATTAGGGTGCTGGCCGGCGCTCCAGATAAGTGTTCTAAGTTCTAAGTATTCGTTTTACAGTAGTTTGAAAAAGATAAGTGTTCTAAGTTCTAAGTATTCGTTTTACAGTAAGTTGAAAAAAAAAATAAGTGTTCTAAGTTCTAAGTATTCGTTTTACAGTAGTTTGAAAAAGATAAGTGTTATAAGTTCTAAGTATTCGTTTTACAGTAGTTTGAAAAAGATAAGTGTTCTAAGTTCTAAGTATTCGTTTTACAGTAAGTTGAAAAAAAAAATAAGTGTTCTAAGTTCTAAGTATTCGTTTTACAGTAGTTTGAAAAAGATAAGTGTTCTAAGTTCTAAGTATTCGTTTTACAGTAAGTTGAAAAAGATAAGTGTTCTAAGTTCTAAGTATTCGTTTTACAGTAAGTTAAAAAAATATATATATATATGGAAGATTTGGCAGTAAAAAAAAGAAAAAAAAAAAAAAAGAAAAAAAAAAGAAAAGAAAAGAAAACAAACAAAGAAAGATCTTGATATTATTATTTCATGCATAGAAAAATTACACATTACAATCAGAGGCTCAGGTAGGCCTGTTTTACAAGCAAATTTACGAGCTAATAGCCACCTGCTATTCCTACAATCAGAGGCCCAGGTGGAGCCGCCCTAAGAAGAAACTGGCCGGAGAGAAGTGTCAACCCGTGCTTTTATTGGCACCAAGAGAATGGGAGGGCTTGACAAGGGGTGGAGGAGGTAAAGGACAATCCTGTCTCCAGGCCCCCAACAACTTCCTTCTCGGCTAGGCGGAGCTGGAACAAAGAGAGGAGCAGATGCAGGGGCTCCGGGATACCCTCCCCCATGATGTTCCCTCGATTCTCTCCGTTCCTCTCAAGTGTTGGCCGTTGGAGACGGCAACACTCGAGCACCGCCCATGAGGTGAATTCGCGCGCCTTCCTCGTCGGGGGTGTGTTCCGAGGAAAGACGTTAGGTTCTCTAGCAGCATCCCTCTGGGATACCTCGAAGGGCACCATCAGGGTTACGCCTAGACTCTGCCGCACCGAAATCCCGGTGGGGGCTGCGGCCATACCGGTTTTTGTCAGTCCCAGTAACAATTCCGGCGGGGTTGTTAAAAGGGCTTGGGAAGTTGGAAGAAAGTGTTTTGTTCTGTTTGTGTTGAGAGGTTCATAGGTTGTGGAGGAACCACCTCCTTACTTTATATAGGGGATGGGGGTTTGGTGATAATTAATTCATGCAGAGTTCGAAAAGAGTATTATCAGCTGGGTCAGTAATGAAGTCGCCAATTTCCAAGGAGGCCACGGACGGTTGGACTCGTGTCAATTTACGAGGACATTAATGAAGGCGCGTTTCGCACACCGGAGCGTCGAGCACGGAACACGAACAGACAAAGGACACTTCATAAAAGAAAAAGATGGGGCCTCGAGTTAGAGGCGAGATCAATGCCACATGTAAAGATCATAATTTGACGCAAAGAGTAATCATCTCCAGTAAAGCGATCTGAGGACAAACCTCTACTTACAAAAAATAGAAGTGGTAGACAGAACCAAGGTATTGCATGGTCCTCAGACCCAAGCCTATGGTAAAACTACACACACCATTATATCTGATACTTACAAAAAATAGAAGTGGTAGACAGAACCAAGGTATTGCATGGTCCTCGGACCCAAGCCTATGGTAAAACTACACACACCATTATATCTGATACTTACAAAAAATAGAAGTGGTAGACAGAACCAAGGTATTGCATGGTCCTCGGACCCAAGCCTATGGTAAAACTACACACACCATTATATCTGATACTTACAAAAAATAGAAGTGGTAGACAGAACCAAGGTATTGCATGGTCCTCGGACCCAAGCCTATGGTAAAACTACACACACCATTATATCTGATACTTACAAAAAATAGAAGTGGTAGACGGAACCAAGGTATTGCATGGTCCTCGGACCCAAGCCTATGGTAAAACTACACACACCATTATATCTGATACTTACAAAAAATAGAAGTGGTAGACGGAACCAAGGTATTGCATGGTCCTCGGACCCAAGCCTATGGTAAAACTACACACACCATTATATCTGGTACTTACAAAAAATAGAAGTGGTAGACAGAACCAAGGCATTGCATGGTCCTCGGACCCGAACCCATAGAGAAAATAACTATGTTGAGAAAAACCAACGCGTCACTTAGTATCAAGCTATAACACGACCCTTAGATTTATATTTGAATGATAACAAATGGTTTCATGAGGCCAACTCCAGAATAGAATACGAATACTGAGCTGAATACAATAGTAAAGCAAACAAAATAAAAGAGAATATTATTAGTTGGAAGTGAAGTATTAAGTATTCGATTCAAAAAGAAAGTATACGACTCCCTTACAATGCCACTGAGGCAAGAAACAAAATAATATCAAAGAGAAAATAAACAAAGCTATCCTATTCCGTATACTAGTCTCCTCAACACAGTAGGCAAATCAAGTTAACAAGCGAATTAAAAGGCTTGGGCCAAAGCTTAAGGGCCAGATCTCGGAAGGTCTGTCGGAGGACTTGCCATGTCTTGTGGTCTTGCCTGACCCTCGGTTATAACTTCCCCTAACACTAGCTGGGGCTCAACCTCCTCGGATGGTTGATCAGTTAACGGCGCATCCTCGGCAGCCTTATCCTGACTTTCAACCGATGGTAATGAGGATCTCTCCTCAGGAGCAGCAGGTACAACCTCGCGAATGGCAGTAGGGTAATATACCCTATCTTCCCTTCTAAGATCAGATGAGGCATCAATCCCTGCTTGGTTAAGGGCTTCATACCAGGTTTGAGAGCAGTAATGCCTGCACACTGCAGGAACTTGAGCCCGAAGGGTGGCTTCAGTCCTGGCCACCCCCTCTGCGAAAGCATCCTCCTCTGCCTTTTCCACAGAGCGCTCAGCGTCTATTTTCGCAAATACCGCCTCGTCTTTGGCTCTCACAGCCTCGTCCCTAGCATACTCGGTAACACCTTTTTCATGAATTGCCTTGGTCAAATTTGCCTTCGTATAGGTAATGTCCTCTTTGGCCTTTTGTAATTGACCCTCAACATCTTGCAAGCGGTTAGCTTGATCCTCAGCTTGCTTCCTGACCACGGCTAGGTCAGAGACAGCAGTATCCCTGGCCTTCGCCATTTCTGCCAGATCCTCGGACGCCTTTTTCAGGTCGGCCTCAGATCTCTTAAGAGTGTTAGCCGCCTCTAGGAACTTGTCGTGCTCTTGCGCTAAGGCATTGCTATGATCATCAACCTCTTTGCCTAACCTGAAAAGGGCCTGGATAGCCTGCCAGTAAAAACAAGCATCTCTGTAAAGAGAAAGAAAAATACTAAGCGACAAAATTTCTAGTAAAATGAATAGGTGCCAAGGGACCTACCATGCCTAGATATTTCTTAAGGTCGAGGACAACCTCTACCCCACTCATTTTCTCTAACTCGGCCATATCAGTGGGAAGAAGAAGAGATTTCTCTAGGGCCTCGGCCACGAGAGCCCCCTCGTCTCCTTGAGACTCTCGTATCGACGCGTTATCCATTAGGGGCTGATCATGGAGCATGGCAGCAGGCAGCCATGCTTGAGCCTGGGGCTGCTGGGTGGCCTTCTTGCTTTTCCTTTGATCACCAAGCTTCAATTGCTTTGGAGGCCTGCGAGTCCTACCCTCCTCGGGCGAAGAATGAGATTTGCTCCCATCCATTGGCTCTTTACCTTTAGAAAGTCTTTTCCTTTTCGGGTCAGGAGACTCAGTAGGAGGGGCTGTTACTGTAGAAACGAAAGACGACCTGGTTTGCATGGTTGGGATCCGGGGCTGAGGTGCTGGGGGCTGGGGCTGCGACTCCCCTGGTACATCCTTCTTGGAACCGCCCTCAAGCAGGTCAAGAAGATTGGTCTGGGGCTGTCTTTTTAAACCCATCTCAGCCTGAGTACCAACTTTTAAGGACTGAAGATTGGTTTCGGACAAGTGAGGGTCTCCTAGGTCACCGGGAGGATCCTCGGACTGATCAACTAAGTCAAACACACTATATTCGTCCTCGGAGGAACTCAATTCAACCACCTCCCTTGCTTTCTTAGATGGTCCTTTCTCGACCACCGTTACTTGACGAGATGAAGAGGGACCTGATAGCGGAATACCTTCAGGTATGTAAGACCCCTCAGTAAAAGCAAAACCGCTCTCCACCACGGTAATCTGTGTAAGCCGAGGGTCACGAGCTCTAATTACGTGCTGCGGAATTGGGAATGACGTCTGAGCTGGGTCGCATCCGAGGATTTTATGAGTAGCTCTGACTTGGTTATCAGGTTCGTTCAAGAAAAGTTCCGACCTGAGAACGGTTTCCAAATCCGCCTTATTAACTAGGTGGAAATGACGTGCAAAGGCGTGTGGATCTGCGAAAAGAAAAGCGAAATTCCTATGGTTAATCAACCAAATCGAGTATGCAGGTATAAAACTTGAAAATGCTAAGACCTAGATTATCTTGTATTTCGGATGCCTTACCTGGCTCCCCCTCTACGGTTGGGCAATGAAAGCCGTCGTGCCACTCTCCCGACACTATGAGGAAATCTTGGTTCAACCCCTTATTGGAATCAGGAAGACACTGGATAAGACGAACCCTATCGTCCCTTGTCTTCATATAATATGTCTTACCCCTCAGGTGATAAAGGTTCTAACACCAATTCACATCATGGTGAGTCAGTCTCAGCCCCATTTTCTCATTCAGGGTATCTACACACCCTAGTATCCTAAATACGTTCACAGCACACTGAGTAGGAGCCAGGCGGAAATGCCTAAGGTAATTGAGGGTCACCGGCCTCATAGGGATTCTCATCCCTCCTTTTACAAAAGCGACTATTGGGATCACGACCTCACCCTCTCTCCTCCTAAGGTACCTCTCTCCATCTTCGCAGTACTTCAAATTCACATTATTGGGTATTCCATAGTCAACAATGAATTTGTTCATCATCTCATCGGACTCGACCAACTTCTTAAACTTACCCATTCCCCAAAGACAACTAAAAGTTCTAAAGGAGAAAAGGAAGAGTGAAATCAAGGAAATTTGGGGTCACTAGAAAAAGAAGACTTACAGAAGTATGACGATACCCTTCAGATAGTATGCAAGTCGAACCAGATTCAAACTGTATGCATCAATAATTGTAAGTGCGAAAGTGATGAAACCCTTAGGTTCAAACAGGTAATTATACTCCCCATTAGGTTCCCCAAATGTAACCGCTTGCTCATAAAAGCAAGAGATCATGCCGTTGAAAGTGGGAAACGTGGTGCCGCCAAAATTTAATATGGGCCCCCATTAAGTCTTGCAACGCTAAAAACGCGCATCGGGCAGTCAAAAAGCCGCCAGCATCAGTATAAACCGAAGTGGGGCAATTCGTCCAATGGACCCGCGGGTATCAAAACCCTCCTCCCCGTCCGAGGGAACGTGCAGCAGAGTTTTGAAGGGCTATTGTGGGGCCCATGGGCCTGATAGCCTCGGCCCATCATGTAGCAGGCCCAAAGGCCCAGGCCGAGGAGCACAGGCTATTCAGGGCTAAAGTGAGGGAAAGCCTTTTTTCCCAATCCACGCCGAGGACCACCTTATCCTCGGCCTGACAAGGGTGATTTTGGGGAGGCTAACCCAAAAGTAAGCTGTCACTCTCGCATTTAATGCACTCAACTAACCCCCCTGGCCGCATTAATGGGGAAGTAACCCCTTGGCAGGATAGCGTTGGTCAGAGTGAACCACTTGAGTACCGATAAGGCCTCTGATGGGACGGACGACCAGGAGAAAGGCAAATAGAGGATCAACAGATGGAACGAGGAGATAGGATGATGAAAACTATAAAAGAAAAACTAATAGAGCCAAAAGGGGGGGGGGGGGGGAAGAACAATAAGGCCTCCTCGGCCACAGGCCGAGGAGCATCCTCCCATTTGTAAAGAAACTCTTAGCATTTTTTTTTTATAAGAAAAGTTCATGCATGGTGATCAATGGCCAGCACCTAAACCTGTCAACCCACTCTCTATAAATTTATTGTTTGGGCTTATTGGGCTGAAAACCCATCACTCAGGGTCAATCCAGATTGAGTCCCTACAGATAATATTAAGAAAATTTTAATATTATTTTTATGAAAAACATAAAAAGCATTAAAAAAATAATTTTTTTTTTAATATAAAAAGTGTAAGGTCACAATTTATAGCTCAAGTCCAAAAGGTCTGGGATATAAGCCCAATGAGCCTAATACAATGAATTTATAAAGAGTGGGTGAAAAAGTTAGGACTTATGTAAATGGGACAACAGAAAATAAGGCTTTTTATGATGGATAAATACAAGAAGACACTTAAAAATCAATCAAAAAAGCATCCTAGGAGGCCAATTATATATGGAATCAATATATTTTTGAAAGTTCATTCAGTTCCTAGTGTTATAGTGATTCCTTTCTTATCTCCATTTTTTTCCCCTATCTTATGGGAGGTTTTTTTACATTATATAGTTCCTTTTAAGCCATTATGATCGTACACTTGTTAGCCATTCAAACCCTCACTTGAGTACGTGTTCCATCCACCATTTTTCTTTTTTGCTCTTTGTGAGTGGTGGTAGCTGAGGTTGTACTGTTCAAGGGTCTTCTCCACATAAATGCGGTCAAAAAAATTGCTGCGATGCAATTAATGCAGTGGCAGTAGTTTTTTTTAAAGATATTTCTGCATTCTTATCTTCTTTGTACGTGACGAAAGTTCGTCCTTATCATTGGAATTTCATGAAGGGTTACCTACACTATCTAACTACAGGCTTGATCGATGTTTGTCGTATCCGACGAGGTGATACTCCTCGGACACCACTTCTCCATTTGTCTCCCGCGTAGCTTGTGATCCCAAAGTCTCTAAAAAGCCATTTACTCCTCCTCAAACGTACTCTAGCCCTCGGACAAGGCCCAAGGCCCATTATCTAAATTTGGGCTCTTATCCCCACAAAAAGTTTTTAAAAATATTTCATAAACTAATTCTTTTAGAGCATATATTAACTTTTCTTATATATATATATATATATATATCACGAGAAATTCCCATCCGGTACTAATCTTGTTCTTCTCAATGATATTACATATCTTGATCAATACTAATAACACATAGATTAAGCAGTTTATTAAAAAGTTTTTAAAAATACTTTCTAAATCAATTTTCTTAGAGCATTCGTTATTTTAAAATAATAAAGGCTAAAGAGATAAAAGGACTATTAACATGGCATAAATAGGGTACATCTACTTGAGATAACCACTGTTTTTAATACTCTATGTTTATTGTGTTTGTATATGTATATATACACTCATACACACGAGAGAAATCCCAATCTAGTACTAATCTTGTTCTTCTCTATGATATTACATATCTTGACCAATACTAATAACAATTAAATTAAATTTGAGTAGTTTACTAATTTTAGCTCTACGAAATTTGAATTACATTACTTGAACATTATAATATTAGCGTGAAAGTTTTCTAAACTCTAGCACTTAAAGAATCTTTCCACATGTTTCGTTCTTCAATTATTTGCTTAACTAGTTTGGGTGACTTTCGCTGAGTTGAATAGGATCAAAAGGAGCTTGAATCCAATCGTGCGAGTCGGAGTGTGGTGGGAGTTTGAAACTATTATGAAGAATTATCGAAGGGTTGAATCATAAAATCAGAACATTAAAAAGTTAAAAAGAAAATAATGGTGATGTGTAAATTTGTGAGAGCTCTAAAGCTTATGTGACAGAGTCAAGAGGTCAAAAATAGTCAAAGACTTATAGTATATATATAAATTATGTATTTGAGTTATTATCAAAGACTTTTTAAAATCCTGGTATGTATAACTTTTTTGGTAATAATAATAATAATAATAATAATAATAATAATAATAATAAAAAATTCTTTTTTAGAAAGGTTACTTTTTGGACAAGTAATTTTCTTTTTGAACAAGGGAATCATTTTCTGTCAAGAAAATAAAAATGATCAGAGCTAAATTTATTTTAAAAAATACAAAATAAAAAGGTAAATTTAGGTCTAAATTCTTGGGTTTGGTGCAATAGTCACTTTACAAATATAAGTGTTTCAAATGAACCCTCTAACCTAGTCCAAAAAGAAAAATTATGTATAATTTTAATTTTTTTTGGACCCTTACAATAAAAATTTGAACTCCCTGACTTTAAATTTTTTGTTAAGCCTAATTGAAATAAGCCCGAACATTAAACTTAGTTTTTTTTTTTTTTTTTTTTTTTCTATGTCCGATCAAGTATTTTAATAAGTATTCTACACATTTCCAAGTTCAAAAAATATTTTACTATTTACTCCAATTTTAAGAGAGTGACCGCGTGCATATTTAAAAAATCATACACTTCAAAAGCAAAAATTTATTATTGGAGTATTATTTTTCTTAGTTTCACACTTACTTCCAACCTTACTTCTAAGTGTGTTACTATTCTTATTTATTCTATATTTTTTTATTCAATTGATATAACTTATAAATATAATAAGTTATTATTAATTTGATAAAAAATGTATGCTTAGTTATTTAATTCTATTTGTTTACGCATCCAATAATTGTTGTCTTAACGATCTTTAAATTGTTAATAATTTTTTAGACTATTGTACAATATAGTTTTATTGTATATAACGTGGAAGTTGTATTTACAGAAAAAATAATAATCATCTTATTTTTTACTTGTGCCTACCCCCACCAATAAATTCTTGGCTTCGCCATTATTGATCCCCTAAAAAAAAAAAAAAAAAAAAAAAAATCCTAGAGCCGCTACTGGGGAGTTTCACACATATATACAATTAAATTAAGCAAGAATAAAATTTCTATCTTGATTAAAAAATGTATAAATCCTTGGGTGAAGTAAATTATGTATTTTAATTAAATTCAAACACATGTTGTATTGAATTTAATTATTTTAAAAATGAAAACATTGCTTAAAGTTATACTTCGTTGATCAATGAATCCATGTGTTTAAATCTAATTAGAAAAGCTAATGTATTCTTAACTAAAATAACTTATTTAGAAGTTAATGTGATATGTTAATGATTACAAATATTGAATAATTTTGCAATGATTTTTTTTTTTAAATTCACAAAATTAGATTCTAGTTTCTATTGGCGCAATTAATATAATACTAATCCAGAGTAACTGATGTTTAAATCTTAAATTCATCCACAAAAAAAGAAAAAGAAAGACCTTAATCTTAAAACCATGACCTAAAACCTGTTGACTAGGATAAATGGTAATAACTAATAATCCCACAGGAAGACTCGAAAACAAAGTCACCAATAGAATAGGAGAGAAACCGGAGGCCAGAGGTGGAATGACTTGTATACCTACTTGTTAATAAGGCTCAAGAACCGACTGTTTGCCGCAGAGCCCTCAAAAGTAAGTTATGACGTTACTTTAAAATTAAAGAAAGGAAGATTGAATTGATGTTCGAACGTAAAATTGTACTAGCACAACATATTTATAGGAAAAGTAGCCCTAGATAGACTAGCCCTATTACTTTGTTTGTCTTGTTAGTAAAGCTAAATAACTCAGTTTATAAGTTTAGGAATTCAATTAGAGGCTTGTCACCTTATCGGTCTATCATCCCCTAAAGCACAAGATGACAAATTTTGGAGATGAGAAAGAGAACGGTGTGTTTTTCCAAAAGATTATATGTTTTGAAATACGTAGAGTAAGCTGAAAAAGCCATTTCTATGTTAATAGTAAAGCCTAAACACCTTACAATCTTTCTAAAATGCTATCTAGCAAGAAAACGGATGCGCTAAGGTGAAACGGCTTTTTAAAGCTCAATTCGTTGCTTTGCTTTGTTCTATAATGAGTACAATGTGAGAAAAAATGGACATAACATTAGCGAGAATAAGACTCGAGTTTGGTGTGTTCATGAGGTTGAAGAAGAATGAGACATGCACTATAGCATACAATTGCCCATAATGAGACTTGATGTCAAGACAAAGAAAATAACACAATTTGTTGATTTTCGGTAAAGGCTACAGTTAAGGAAGCTGCTCCCCATAATGATTCAAGAACATTGGTTGAGATGAGTAGAGCACGAATATAATTAAGTCGATATTTGCGTTCGTCTCGAGCATTTTACTGGGATGTAGGACAAAAACAGTGATGACCATTTAAGAGACTGATGAAATCAAGTTGTTCATATTCCATGGCATTCTTAAAATTCAAGATTTTAATTGTTTTGGAAAACTGAATAGCAATCCTTTTTATAAAATTAAGATAAATATCAATCACATCAAATCTATGTTTAATGATATATAAAGCAAAGACTAAAGAGAATAATCATCTGCGAAAATTACAAAATATCCAGAGCCTCCCATAGTGGGGTCATAAAGTTAAAGGAAAAGTCATTTGTGCAGTGGTGCATTCAGAATGAGTAATAGTCGTAGTAGACCCATTAGCAATGTGAACATGAAGAATATGAGAGGCGACGAATTTACGAGAAAAAAAAGAGATGGATTAATATTAAAAGTCACATGATTATAGCTTGAGCCACGGAGAATTGCCTGATGTGGTCAAAAGCGTACACAAAAATGGATATTATGGTGAGATGAAACCTAGTTGAAGAGTGCCTCCAAATCAGTTGCGGTGAATATAATATACGTAATCCGTGTCTGAAATAGGCCTAAGTGATAGTGGAGGTGTCAAAGGCTCGACGTAATTGGATTAGTTGATGTGGCAGCTGCAGAGTGGTAGGAATTAATATATGTCAACGGTTATCTAGTTTTAATGAAATTCCTTTTTACCAAAAAAAAAAAAAAGAATAAAATTTCCCTTTTTTGTGTTAGTTTAACGACAACAAATAACAAAAGTATCACAAGCAGAGTAAAAGTTTGATCAAATGATGGTGTATATGTGATAGTGACATAATTGATCATAGTCAGAGGCACGTAGGACAGTTTTGGCATAGTATGCGTGTTTGTGTGTGGCATTAATATTATTGGAAAATATCATAATAGAAAATGACAAAGAAATAAAATAGGCAAGGAGTAATAAAAAAAAAATAATATGGATTATTTTAAAAGATTCTGATGTGGCTCAAAAGAATTCAAAATGATGCATTTTAATTAAAACTATGTCATTTTGAGTTGAGGCCATTAAAAGACGCATTAGCACCAGACATGCATGTAAGAAATCGAATCAAAATACTATGTAATGTTAAGAGTTCATAATCAAAATTTAAATTTTTGTGGACAAAATCAAAATGACCCCAAATATTAACGATGTAAATTGTAATTTAAGCATTTTTTTATATTTAAAAAAAGGGTAAATTCTACTAAGATACCTTGAGATTTGGGCTAATTCCAACTATGTTCAAGACTTTTCAAAACTAGCCAATTTAGTACCAAAATAATTAGTTATTTTTATCAACCGTTTTAGAGATTAAGTTGGCTTTAAGGACCAAATTGGGTATTTTTAAAAAGTCTTGGACCTGGTTAGTATATTAGCCCAAACCTCAGGGTATATTAATGAAATTTACCAAAAAAAAAAAAAAAAGATGAAAAGGGCTATTAAGTACTACAATTACACATAATTTAAAGTTTTATCAGTAAAATATCAGAATAAGAGGATAAACTGAAAATATATATAACTGAAATTTAAATGAAGAAATAACTTTAAATGCAAAAATATGACTAAATATTACTTGAAATGTCTTTAAATACAAGCTTGAAATAACTAAAATAACTTGAAACACTTACAAGTGCAAGGTAACGAGGAGACTTGAATTGAATGCTTAATCAGAAAATAAAATATTATTTTGCTAAGAAAATTGGGTAATGGAATGAAGTATCAATGCCATCAATTCGATGCAAAAATAGGCGAAAATTTGACCACACTGTACACACCCGGATGTGGAGTAGTGGAGGGGAAATGTATTTGGGTATTTCATGTATTTGGCATATGCATACATGTAGACCTTATATTAATTGAGATAATTATTCTGCTCAAAAAAAAGAAAAAAAAAAGAGAGAGATAATTATTATATTGGTTCAGTGTTGGATTTTAATAGATTCCCCTCCAGTCCACGCATGGGTGCATACGGTGCCTCAATTTCTTTAGCAGCATCTCACGGCACCCTTGTTCAGTGGCTGCCTCCTGACAGTCAATGGAGGCTAGCTTGGATGGTTTGGTCAGCCATTTAGACACGGCTACCTCCACATAGTTCCACATTGCTCTGAAATGTCAATCATATTTGTTCAATTATTCAACATAGATGGCTAATTAGTACCGGTCCAACCGGCTTATTATGACAAATTTTTTTGTTACATGAATATGAACCACAAGTTTAGCTTTCTGGAAATCTCCAACAGCATCCCCAGGAGATTGTTTTTCCATCATTGTGCTTAATATGGAACAAACCCAATTCTTGCCTGCACCATAGCTTACCAAAAAGAGAATCAAAGATTGTCTTTCATGGCAACCATAGCACCAAAATTTATCTTTAATTTATTATGTTTTCTACTCATCTTAGGCCCATCTTGTCCCCAGCAGACAGACACATTAGTGCAACGACAGGAGCTCAAAGATGGTGGTGAATTAGTTTCAGCTGATGGAAGCTTTAAATTAGGATTCTTCAACCTTACACCTAACAATTACTACTTAGGTATATGGTACAGTGGTGACCGCCTCTCGGATGTAGTGTGGGTTGCCAATCCAGACGCTCCAATCTTTGGCAAATCTTCAAGTCTTACTATTGATGACGATGGGAGCTTGAAAATTTCATACGGTGACGAGGGTCATTCTATTTCACTATATTCAACTCAAGGAGCTAGTAACACTAGTGCTGTTCTACGTGATACCGGTAATTTTGTACTACAAGAACTGAATTCAGATGGAACTGTGAAGCAGGATTTGTGGCAAAGCTTTGATTATCCCACTGACACACTTCTACCAGGGATGAAACTGGGAGTCAACAAATTAACTGGACATAATTGGACTTTAAGATCATGGAGAAGTGTTGTGGTACCTGACTTTGGGTCCTTTTCCTTTGGCATGAACAAGGACCCTAAACCAGGAAATGAATTTGTCATCTTGTGGCACGGGGAAGCCTATTGGACTGGTGGGTTTTCGAACGAAAAGGGTTACCAGTCGTGGCCAACAAATGCTTTCACTTTACCAGACCAAAGAGGTGCCTACTACTCCTTTGTGAAGATAACGAATGAGAATGAAACATACTTCAATTACTCAACGAGTAATGATGTGATATTCCCACGCTTAAGGATAAATCACTTGGGAAACCTTTATTTATGTGAAAGGTTGCTTGTTGAATGTAGTACTCTTTCCCCTGCTTCAAGTGGAGGATGTGTGAAGCCAACACTTCCGGAGTGCAGGAGACATGATTACACATTTATTAAAGATTCAGCTCACATAGTGGATGGCGATGTGTTCGAGTTTAATGAGAGTGACAACCTGACCCGTGTGGATTGTCAGAACAGATGCTTGAACAATTGTTCTTGTGTGGCCTATGCGTCTTCAAAGCAGGATGACATTGGCTGTAAGATTTGGACCAGGGTCCCAAGTATTGAATGGTCCCAGAATGCTCAAACAATATACTTCCTTGAATACAAAGGTAAGACTACTTCGTGCTGAACTTAACACATTTATTGCATATAATGCTTGTATTAGATGTGCATAAGAACATAGAGGCGTTTTGATCTGTAGCTGTAGGTTTGATAATCTAGCTGCTTCTGAAGACCTTGTTAGAAAATTATAGGGTTATTTTGTTGAGGACATGGTAAAAATAGATTAAAGTCCGTTGTATTGATTTCTTAAGATGTTGAATAATTGCCGTAATCTTTATCTCAAGAGGTTTGTGAATCATTCAAATTGTGAAATAAACTAGAACAGACAGATGAAAACAGAGAACCTTTAAGCTCAAACCTTAGTCTTGAAGTTGTATATAAATATATTGTTACTATATATAATCATTACACTGTAGTGACTTTACAACTTGATTCCTTCAATCTAAGAATATGATTTTTACCATTAACACAATTGCTCTAATCAAGGGTTGGACTTCCTTATATGCAATAAGTTGATAAAAAAAAAAAAGGGTATTGCTTTCGCTAGTCATCCAATTCAAAAATCAGGAGAAGATTGTGGTTTTCTCTAACACCGCCCCTGCACATGTACTTATCATCCAATTCTTTGGCAACTGCACTTATCACAAACACAGTGGTAATCAACTCCCAAGTATTTAATTCTAGAATGGAATACAGGATTGGAGGTAAGAGCAATGAAGTTGATATTGTCACACCGAACAATAGAAGAAAGAGCAATCATAAGGTCTTTGAATAAGGAGTTTACCCATGAAATTTCGATTTTAGTGTGAGCTAATGGATGGTATTCGGCTATTGCACTTAAGTGCGATACCATTTGCTAATTTGCACCACTCCATGATATTGGACCAATACCAAGCAAAACACAATAACCCCCAGTGAAGTGATGATCACCTCTTCTATCAGTTTCTGAGTAAATTTGTAACTGTGATTATGATCCATGTTGAAATATAATACAATTGTCAAAATTTCCCTTGAGATAGTGTAAAACACATTCACAATTGTCCAATGAATGATGGTGGGTTGGTGCACAAATTGTCATGCTTGATTAACCATGTAAGCCAAATCAGGTCGAGTGAGACAAATATTGAAGAGGACTGAACACGTTGGTATTCGATAGGATCAATGAGAGGATCACCATCAGTGGCAACATCTTCTTCCTTGTAATGGCAGCAAAGAGTACCGTTTGGCATTATCCATTTTAGTGTGTTGAAAAAGATCAACAACAAATTTGGCCAGCCCATTTCCATGCAGTGTAAACTAGAGTTTTTAGTTTGCTAGAACAGGGCTTTTTTTATTATTGGGAAACCTATGAAAAGTGAACCAGATATACCCTGCTTCAGAAGTTGGATTTGGTATTACTATACCACAACCTCTTCTCCTGAACTACCAAGCACTAAGTGCACCTACAAAAATATACTTTCAGAAATAGCTCCAGATGGTGTTCATTCTAGTCCCTTTGCAGCTGATGATGAAACTCATTTTGCGGCATAGGAAGGTCCTGTTACCTCAGGTGGGGACTGGGGAGGTCTTCATCTGAGAAGTAATGGTAGAGGTTGCTGGGACTTTCCCTACAAGATGTTTGGATTGAGTAAGGTATAGCTGATGAGGAGGTGCAAGGATGGGGAACTAGGCATTGGGTTTGAAGGAACAATAGCTGTTTGTGTGTGTGGAATGGTCGCTACAGGTGGTATAATCACTGGAGGAGCCAATTCTAGCAGCATTTGTGAAGTGGCCTTGCAGTTTTTGGAAGGAAGCGTCATTTCATTAAAGACAACATGATGCGATAAATACATACGACCATTGTCAAGATCCAAACGCCCATATCCAGATGATTTAAAGAATACCCCAAAAAGATGCACTGTTTTGATCGAAATTGAAGCTTGTTTGTGTTATAGTGATGAAGTTGTGAAAAATAGTGAACCTCTATGCTCAAAGCCATAGTCTTAGAGCTGTACATTGTTACTAGATATAGTCATTTACTGTAAAACTGAATCCCTTCAACCAAGGAATATGATTTCTACCATTAACACAAATGCTCTAAGGGATTGACTTCCTTATATGTTTTAAGTTACATAAAACAAAGGATGTAGTTGATGATAGTCAAATTAATCAAAAATCAGGGGAAATATCTCTAACAATCTGTAGCTTCTTCCAATTAAGAGACTAATTGTTCTGCATTTAAAACACCAGTAAAACATAAATAATTTCAATCCGCTAACACTATAATATTACAGACATCTAATGTTGTTCGAACTCCCAAGAACACAATTCTTCTCACAGGAAATCTGAATTAGAGTTAAAAACGTTGAAGATATCTTTGGTTTAAATTGTGAACAAAGAATCTTAGTCCTAGCTTGAAAAGAAAAATACAAAGACTAGAATCCCAAAAGATTTGAAGCCCCAATAGGTCAAAGCCAAAGATGAATTTTGTCAGTCTTATTTTGATTTTTAAAGCACAACCGATCCTTGCATCTTAAAGCATAGTAAATAATTATAAAAAGTGACTGTTAGGTCCATATTTTTAGGTTGGCAAACTATGAACAATTGTAACAACTTAGAACCTAGTTTGTCTAGTTAATTGGTATGGGTAAGTTATTTGATCAAGACAAATCAAGGTTTGAATAATTGAAGACTCAAGAATGTAAAAATTGGACTTTTGTTGCACTGGACGTCAACGGGTCCAGAATCACTTAACTCGACTAGTCGATATGCACATCTCAACTGATCGAGATCTGTGTAGATTGGTTTTTTAGCAGTTCTTCTCAGTTGTTGGATCTAGGATATCTAGCATCTAAAGTACACTATATTAGCAAGTCTTAGAGCACGTTTTTACACACATGATACAATAGTGTATTTGTACACAAAATTTGGAATTTTCCAAACTCTCTTAAAGCATCAACCAGAGACCTATTTGCATACTAAATATCCAGTGATTAAGTAAAGTTGCTACATCTAGTTTACAATCATAGTTACTGGCACAAAATTTTGAAAGTAGATCTTGGAGTCACGAACTAGAAGTTCATGTGCAACAAGTCAAAATAGAGGAGTTTGGGGATATCAAAGTTGTGTGGTTACCTCTATAAATACTACATGAGGTAGCATTAGATTTATGGTTAAATATTTTGTATAAACTTCTATTTTATTCTAGTGGATTTGTTGCGTTGAGGATTGACGGTTAAACCTCTCTAGGTTTTTATTATGAAAATGTTGTTTCGTTAGTTTTCTTGTGTCATCATTTGGAGTTTTTATGTGATCCATGCATGTGTGATGTTATTTAGTTCAAAACTAAAGAATAATTAATTTAGTTAATTACTTGTCTGAGAATTGGTTAATATTGTGACTACTGGAGCCTAAAGCCTTAACAAAAAGAAAAAAAAATACCGTTACTAGTAGAACAGTAAACTTTGTTTGTCAATGCAGCAAAGCCAAACAGGTGGTGGATATGGCTCATTGTGGCAGGAGGGGGACTCATTATCATCTTGTTGTGCTCCTTATATTATGCAAAACAGAAAAAGCAAAAAGTGGAAGGTAATCAATGCTCTTGCTAAATATTTTGTTAGACTTACTGATGATCAAGCATAATTTTTTTTTTTTTTTTTTTTTTTAAATTAATACTTTGCATGGATGTGAATTAGGAGAAAGAGAGAGGAAACAAAAGATGCTCATACAAGAACTTGCAGGGAATGCAATACCTTCCACTGTAGATGACGAAGGGAAGAAACAAAACAACGATGGGAAAAATAGCCATGAGTTGCATGTCTTTAGCTTTGAAAGCATTTATGTTGCTACAAGTAATTTCTCAACAAAAAATAAACTAGGAGAGGGTGGTTTTGGACCAGTTTATAAAGTAAGTTCTTGACACCTCTCTATCTATTTCTCCCCAATAATGCTATCCATATAATATATTTTTATAATTTTTTCCATAACTTATAGAGATGACAAATTCTAATCCACACAACATCACTTTTACCGAGGTCATCACTTATATTATTTTTATTGACACCAATCATAAACTAATATCTCAATAATTATAAAAAATCTGGTGACATTTGTTATTTTTAGACTTATTGATTTCTTATGATAAAAATTTGATTCTATGACTTAACCTAACCCAATTCTCTCTAAATATTTTTTGTTTTTGGGACATAAATGTTAACTTATGACAAAGCCTAGTTAATCGATTCAATAAATTGGCACTTGAGTGAGTGCACACACTAAGTAGTATCTTGCTGGAAAGTTGATTAATGTAAATACGTACTGAATTAGATAATGTGAATAAAATTAGACTAATGCGATAACTTTCAGGGAAAATTACCTAATGGACAAGAAATCGCAATAAAGAGGCTTTCAAAAAGTTCTGGACAAGGATTGGTAGAATTCAAGAACGAAGCTATTCTCATTGCGAAACTTCAACACACTAATCTAGTAAGGCTTTTAGGCTTTTGCATTCAAGAAGAAGAAAAAATACTAATCTATGAGTACATGCCCAACAAAAGCTTGGACATCTTCCTATTTGGTAAGACATATGTCCATTACTAGGAAAATTTGGTTATGTGATGATATATATTCTTTTTTATATTATATGTAGATTCAATCCATGCTCATCATTTTCTTGCTATTGTTTTCTACAATGAGTCAGATCCAACTAAAAAGTACATATTAAATTGGAAGACACGCTTCAATATCATTGAAGGCATTGCTCAAGGACTTGTCTCCACAAATATTCAAGACTAAGAGTAATTCACTGAGACTTAAAAGCAAGCAACATTTTGCTTGATGAAGAGATGAATCCAAAAATATCTGATTTTGGCATGGCTAGGATCTTTGCTTCAAAAAGATTAGAAGAAAACACAAATAGAGTTGTTGGAACATAGTAAGTATTCATTGCATTTCACGTAAGCACAATTTAATTCTATTTGTGAGTTTGTGCGTGTTTGTATGCATGTGCTTGTTCATACACTAAAGTTCATTGGTCAATTATTATTTCAGCGGTTATATGTCCCCTGAGTATGCCATGAATGGTGTTGTTTCAATAAAAACTGACGTATTCAGCTTTGGAGTCCTCCTACTGGAAATCGTTAGCGGCAAAAAAAATAATAATCGCCATTATTCTGATTCTCCACTCAACCTCATAGTATATGTAAGTTTGAAATTTAAGCTTTCTTAACTTGTATATGGAATTTTGAACTTAGTAGTTAATAATCTTTGTATAATTGGATTTGTAACAGGCATGGCAATTATGGAATGAAGGTAAGGATTTCGAGCTAATAGACCCAACAATACAAGATGAGTCATGTTGTCCATATGAAGTATCAAGATGCATCCATGTTGGTCTCTTATGTGTACAAGACCAAGCAACAGATAGACCCACTATGTTGGATGTTGTCTCTATGCTTTCAAATGAAACTCTTCAACTATCTCCTCCAAAACAACCTACATCTTTTATTAACACATTTGGTGAAGAGATAGAGATTTCTAAAAATAAGCCAGAAAATTGTTCCATAAATAATGTCACAATTTCTACGATGGAAGCTAGATAAATACTAAAATAAGAAAAAACAGACCACAACTCAAAATAAGAATATTAAAAAAATATTGTGGAATTTTGTTTTGCCCTAAACATTTTCATACTAAACTACACTAGTTAGTATGAATGTAGTTTATTATACATGCTTGTGTGAGGAGGGCCATACCTGAATTTGACTAGACAAGATGTATCCATATTTTTAATGGTTTTATTAGGAGTTTTAATAAGGGCTACTACGTCTATACTTTATCACTATTATTTTTCTTCATGTTGTAAATGTAAGCAATGAGAAGAATCATTGATGCTATTGTGAGAGTATACTGATTTAATTTTTGTCTAATTATTCTATACATAATGAAAGTTGCAGAGTTGAAAAAGACTTGCAGTATCTTGTATCTCAAATAGGAATTGTGCATAACTCCAAGCATTCATGCACGGTGGATGAATTCTGTCAGTTATCAATGTTCTGGGATGGCTTCCCATTATTACCTCTCGAACTTTCTTCTAGCACAGTCGCAATGCTTCCATTATTGCTACTGCATGAAGCTTGAAGGAAAAAACATTGATGTTCAAAAAAAGCCAAAATCAATATACAAATCGGGTTTGGGTGATACCCTTGCCCAGTTGCCCAAAACTGCGGGACTCAGGTGTGAAAAAAAAAACTCACCTCCATATCCTTTAATGGGGTGGGTAAAACCCATTCCATTTGGGTGTAAAACGGGTTTTTGCCATCCCAGACTATCTCAACATAATTGATAATGTTGGGTCTCAATCTAGTATTGTGTAAATTAAGAAAATCAACTAAGAATTTTAATCAATCACAAAAAATTGCTAAGCCAAAACATCAAACAAACACAAAAATTTACATGGAAGACCATTCTCTTCGAAGAGAGAAATTGCGGGACAAACTCCAAAATCCAAATAAGTATCCACTATTATAAAATTAATTATAGATCTTCAATCCCTTTGAATACAATAACTCTCCATTGTAGCACCCAAAAACTTCTCCCTTGAGAAGACTTCAAATTTATCTTTCCTTGTGTATATTTTCTTTGCGGATTCAAATTTTCTAGATTTTTTTAGGGTACTCCACCAATAGATTCCCTTAAGTTCTAACCATTCTTTAATGATTTAATGGTCTAAATTCTGCCATGTCAGCATTCTATTAATAATACACTTAAAATAAAATAATAATGTTGCAAACAAAACAATTAAGATTATTGTTAGTAGAATATTGACATGGCAAAATTTAGGCAATTAAATCATTAAAGAATAGTTAAGATTTAAAGAAATTTATTTGGTAAAGTACTTTAAGAAATTTAGAGGATTTGAATCATTTCTTTGTACTCACACACACAGAGTGCACCTTATTGTCAATATCATCTCCTTAATTTGTGTGCTTAAAAAAACCTTTGTAAAGAAATCCCAAACTTTATTGTTTCTCTCCTTGTGCTACCTTCCAAGCGAAAATTTCATTGTATTATCTCTTGGTTTCTATTATTCTTTCCCTTATCCCATAGTGAGGGTATTTTGCCCAAGTCATTAAATCATTTGTAGCATTGTCTATTTATAAGACTTTAGTTCTTATTCCTTGATGGATAATGAATCAGGGAACTTAATATCGCACTAGTACTGGCTATACTAGGGAAATATTTTGTACTAGTAATCCTCTAAAATTCATCGGAAAAAAAATCTGGTTGTACTGCTTTGTACATGGCATATTTTGGATATTTCAATTTTTTTTTTAAATTAAAAAAATGTTATTTAGGCCAATATATTGATTATGTACTTAGACTAATATTTAGACTTGTAAAATATGTGGATTTTAAATTCGATATTGATAAACATCAAATTAATTAATAAATACAAACATATATATATATATATATATATATATTGGGCATTCCCAAAACGGTATACTGGTATCAACTAGTATCGATACATTTTGTTCCCTTGGCCAAATTGAAACAACCT
Source organism: Quercus cerris (assembly GCA_963669245.1). Taxonomy (NCBI): domain Eukaryota; kingdom Viridiplantae; phylum Streptophyta; class Magnoliopsida; order Fagales; family Fagaceae; genus Quercus; species Quercus cerris. The sequence goes on along the minus strand of OY770008.1, from coordinate 22,403,007 downwards.
TTGATACAATTTGACTTCTATGCAATGAATACAATCATACATTACTTCTTTAACAAGGAATATTTTTTCCTTCCACTCTAATAATTTTTTTTTTTTTAATGTAAAGGAATTTGAGGCAATTTTCCAAACAATTCTTGGCTTACATCAATCATATACATTCAACATTGGCGGCTGATTTACTAAAAAAAAAAAAAAACCAGAGAGAGGTGGCCTAGCTACTACGGGCTAAGCAGCCAACCAAAATTCTAGCAACACAACACAAACTAATCTGCAATTTTTGATACAACTATCCATTTGGCAAAATGTGAGTGGTAGAAAAAAAATGGTGGGATTTATATAAAAGTGATAGACAGGAATTTGACTTAACTTTAGTACTTTTTTAACTGGAGGTGTCTTTTTGTTTTAAATACACAATAACAAATGGTAGTGAGTTTTAATCTCCATATTTTATTTAGTTAGTAGTGACGTGACAGTTTTTTATTAAAATAAAAGAAGATTCCAATTAAAAAAATATTAGAGGTAAGTCAAACCCGATAAATAGTTAAATCACAATCTACCAAGTAAGATAGTTGTGATAAAAGTTGTGGCTTAGTTTGTGCAACAAAAATGGGAATGAATTAGTTTCAGCTGATGGCAACTTTAGATTAGGATTCTTCAACCTTAGAGCATTCCCATTGGGACTGCCAAATGGGATATGTAAGGATGATTTAGCATTAAAGCCCAAAAACCACCCAACATTCGGAATTGTAAACCCAAAAAAATTTACAAGTCCACTACATTACCGTCCCAAATATACAGTGTATTGTAGCACAATCCCAAATCCCAAATATTATTTTTTATTCCAAATTTCAGCTCTTTCTCTCTCTTGGTGTCTCTTCTAAGACTTCTGCTCTCCCTCTCTCCACAACAATCCAATCCACACTCCTTTCTCTCATCATATCTCTCTTTAGCTCACGGTGGTGGGTATTTTCTAGCGTGGGCTTCGGTGTGGGTCAAGGTGGGTCGCGGCGAGCTAGGTCACAGACTCCTGGTGTGGATTCCGACGAGGTGGGTCACAGACTCCTGGCGTGGATTCTGACGAGGTGGGTCACAGACTCATGGCAGAGGTGAGTGGGTTTTGATTTTGGTGGTTAGCGTGGATCGTGCGTGGTTGATAGGTCTCTCTCATGTTGGTTGATGGGTCTCATGGCGATTAACCTGGGGTGGAGGTTTGTTGATGGGTTGTTTGTGGGTTTAGCTAGGTTTTGGGTTTGATGGGTCGTGGGTTGTTCGTGGGTGCAGCAGTGGAGATCGGCGAGGTCGTGCGTGGTGGTCGGCATGAATCGTGGCGAGATTTTGCGAGGTGGTTCCAATGGGGTTCGTGCAACAGTGGAGATTCGTAGGTTGTTGTGAGTTGTGGTTGATCAGTGGGTTTGCTTGTGGTTGAATGAGCGCGCTTTCTATGAGAGAGAAGTGAGAATATTTTTATATTATTTTATATTATTTAATGTGTAGTATGGTAAAATAAAAGTTGGGATGTTAGGTGTATTATAAAATGATATGGTATAAATGATAAAATAGCTTTTGAGATGGTAAAATAGAATTTTTTATAAATTTCGGATGTGAATGCTCTTACAAGTAACAATTTCCAACTTAGGAATATGGTCATTCTTAAAAAAAAAAACTTAGGAATATGGTACGATTGTGACTGCTTCAAGAATTTTTGCCAACTCTATAAGTCTTACTATTGATGGCTATGGGAGCTTGAAAATTTCAAACAGCAAAGAGGGTCATAAATCTAAATAATGACGTTTCACCCAAAACCGGGTCGTGTTGCACACGTTTCTTATTCTTTTAAGTAAAAGATCAAGTTACATAGAGTAATTTTAAGAATTATACCACCTAACTTTTTATTGAATTAATATTTTGAAAGTATTATCATTAAATTACATTTTCTCTATGTACTTTATATGCATACCAAATTTAATGTGAATCGGATATTATTTACTATTTAATTTATAAAATCATATTTTATTCATAATTTTAATATACAAAAGTTAGAAGTTTAAACATTTTATAGATGAGATCATTTTAATCCCTAATCATCTTGAAATTTTGCAAGTATAGAAAATTTAGAAAGAAAATGTAATTCAACAGTGAATTTGTAACCATTTGCTTTTGATAAAAAAAAAAAAAATTTGTGTAACATTATCTAAAGTTACACAAAGTATAACTTGAAACTAGAGTTAATTCATTTTCTTATATTTAAACATTAAATAAAAAAATTTCTATTCTTCTCTCCTTCTGAGATTGAAACATGAATGTATTTTACTAGTAATTATAACATGTACTAGATAAAGTAATACAATACAACTTCACTTATCCATAAAAGTATCTAATAGTCCCAACGCATAAATAAAAACAAATTTAATATATTACTCAATGAATTAGAAAAAAAAAAAAAAAAAAAAAAAACTACAATTAAACTAAACACAAATACCATCTATAAGGTTAAGCAACCAAAGGGCAACTCAAATCAATTTTGGGGCAACAAAGCCTTTTCTTATATTTAAATAATATATTTATTTATTTTTATTTAATATCTATTTTTCTTGATTTTTAAAATACAAAATTATTAAATTTTTTGTATTCAAGTTCCGTAATTTTTTCTTCTTCTCAAAAGAAAAAAAAAGTTCCGCAATTTTTTGTCTTCAAGTTTCATTAACGTTTCATTTTTTATTGATAATAACACTAATCTACTTAATCTTTCTTTTGATATAATCAATATTAAATAGTATTTTTATTAATTTTAATTTTGAAAAATTTCTTTATGAAATGCAACTATAAAAATTACTGTTACTCAAAATATACAAATTACATATCCTACTTAGAATAAAAAGGACCAATTCTATCTTATTAATATATTTTTTTTAAAAGTCAACCGGTATAAATAGAAAGTTGAAACTAATTAATTTTTTTTAAAGAGAAATACTAATTAATTTTTTTTTTTTTAAATGTAAGAAAGTGACAAAAGTGGATTGATGTCAATCCACGTGATAATAGGTGCAAAGGTATAAACCAGTGAATGTGTGTGGAGAAGATGATAAGTTTTGATCAAAATGATGTGATGTGAGAATAGGTACAGAGGTGTAAACGTGGGATATAGTGCGCCTTGATCTTATCTCTTCTTTTTTTAATAAAAAAAATGTTTTTCTATTTAGGATACAATGGGGTCTTTTTAGTACACAATGCATTTTATTGGAAAATAAAGGGAGCCTAATTGTTTTTCTATTTTTACTTTTTAATTTTTGGGTGAAGCAAGCCTTAATTAAAATGTTAAGACAAATAAATATAGATATATTATATTAGTTAATAGAGGGGGCCTTAGGCAAATGACTTAAGTTTCCTTAATGGTTGGGCTGCCCTAGCATTTTGATTTTTTATTTATCAAAAATTGTTTTTAACAATTAAGATATTAAATACTAATAAGAAAACCAAAGAAAAAATTAAATAAATGGTAAATTGCAAATTACACTGTTAAAGTTTTTGAGTGTTTAAATTTTATACCTTGAAATTTTAGAATTTGAATTTTACCCTTTAAATTTTAGAGGTGTTTGGATTTTATTTCCTAAAGTTTTGAAGTCTTTAAATTTGATACTCTAAAGTTTCATAATTTGAGAATGTAAAATTTAAACATCCTCAAACTTTAAAGGTAAAAATGTGAATGTAGACTTTAAGAATATATATATATATATATAATTTTATATAAAGAATTAAAGAAATTTAAGGCGAAATTTTATTCATTATCCACAAAAAGAATGTGAAACTTTATTTAAAAAATAGAAAAATACTATGAGATAAGTACACGTAGTCCCATGGTTACCCTTTATATAAAATATTTAATAAAAAAAATCTTTTGTCCTATGCAACCCCACGTCCCCATCCTAATTTGTTAAAAATTAGTGTATATTAGTTATTACACACATACTGTTTTATAGAGTTTTACACACTTCATTGAAACAAAAGCAATCAAAATCGTGACTTGAAGTTGAAAGTTGTGTTTATTAAACAAAAACTATTTCCCATAATTTTAATGTTCCCTTCAAAAAAAAATTAAGTTTTCTAAATAAAACCGACAATTTGGCACAGACGGAGAAAAACTTTTGTGAAAATTTTTGGGATTCTAAATTTATTGATCGGTTAAAATTTGAGGGCCCTCTCAAGCGCATGGGACAGCCTAGCAGTAGTTGAACCCGACCAATCCTTTAATAAGTTGAAAAGATCAAACAATAGGCGGCTGATTAGTACCGGGACTATGACCTTACCATAATTTATTAGAAGAATATGAACCACGCGTTTACCATTCGCAATTAAAGCCTTCCAAACAGTCTCTTTAATTACCGTCATTGTGTACCCAGTGAACAAGCACATTTCTGCCCCCATAGCTAATTACCAAAAAGAATCAGTGGCTGTCTTTCATGGCAAGCATAGCACGAAAATTCATCTCCAATTTTTTATGTCTGCTACTCTTCCTGGGTTTATCTTCTTCTCAGCAGCCAAACACATTAGTGCAACGACAGGAGCTCAAAGATGGAGATGAATTAGTTTCAGCTAATGGAAAGTTTAGATTAGGATTCTTCAACCTTACAAGTAACAATTCCTACTTAGGAATATGGTACGATGGTGACTCCCTCACGAATGTAGTGTGGGTTGCCAATCCAAATGCTCCACTGTTTGGCAATTCTGTAAGTCTTAGTATTGATGACTATGGGAGTTTGAAAATTTCATACAGCAAAGTGGGTCCTTCTATTTCACTATATACAGGACAAGAAGCCAGTAATTGTAGTGCTGTTCTACTTGATACTGGTAACTTTGTACTTCATGAACTGAACTCAGATGGAACTGTGAAGAGGGATTTGTGGCAAAGCTTTGATTATCACACTGACACACTTCTGCCAGGAATGAAATTGGGATTCAGCAGAAAAAGTGATCAAGCTTGGTCTCTAAAATCATGGAGAAGTGATGTGGTACCTGACACAGGGTCCTTTACTTTTGGCATGAACAAGGACTCTAAACCTGGAAATGAATTCAATATCATGTGGCGCGAGGACAAGTATTGGACAGGTGGGTTTTCGCAAGAAGAGGGTTACCAGCACAAGCCAATAAATGGTTTCACTTTACGAGATCAAAGAGGATCCTTTTACGCCTTTTCGAAGATATCGAATGAGAATGAAACATACTTCAGCTATTCAGCTAATGAAGACATCAAAACTTTCCCACGGTTAAGGATAGATTACTTGGGAAAGCTTTATTTAGGTGAAAGGTTGCTTGTTCAATGCAATACTTCTTCCCCTGCTTATGAAGGATGTGTGAAGCAAGAGCTTCCGGAGTGCAGGGGCCCAGATATTACATTTGCTGAACGTTCAGGTTACTTTGTTGATACTGATGGATTCGAGTTTCATGCGGATGACAACCTGACCCATATGGATTGTCAGGACAAATGCTTGAAAGTTTGTTCTTGTGTTGCCTTTGCACCATCAATGACGGATGGCACCGGTTGTAAGATTTGGACCACGGTGCCAAATTTTCAGATGTCTGAAAATGCATCTAAAGTGTACTTCCTTGAATATAAAGGTAAGACTACTTTGTGCTGAATTTATCACATATATTGCTTATAATTGATGTAGAACATGTGCTAAGAACATACGATTTATTCATGACTCTGATGTGTAGGTTTGATAATCTAGATGCTTACTAAAGACCTTTGTAGAAAACGGATAAAATCAACTCTATTGAGTTTTTAACTAGTAGATCAATTGCCGTAAGTTTTATCTCGAGAGGCTTGAGAATCATCCATATTTGCGGAATAAATTAAAACAAAAGGTATCGTAATATAATAACAAACATAGAGTCCTAGTCCTAGCTTTAAAAAAAAAAAACATACAAAGGGAAGAGAATCTCAGAAGATTTAGGGGCTCAATATGTCGACGCTTATTAAGAGAATTTATATTACATGTCGTTTTGTAAATTTAAATACAAACGGCAGGTAGCATAGGAATAATCTTATAGTGGAGTCATGTAGGTTGTTATAGCCGTTGCTGGTTTGTTATTATTTTCCGTCCAACTCTGTTATTAACTTACTAGCTATATAAACAAACAGAGCTTGTAATTCCCTCTAAGCTTAATGCAATATATTCATTCAATCTTAATAAAGCACAAACAGTACATGCATCCTAATGCATAGTAAATGATTAGAAGAAGAAAAACAAACAAAAATACTATTGTTAGTAGAATGGTAAAAATTTGTTTGTCAATGCAGCAAAGTTGTCTGTCAATGCAGCAAAGCCAAATAGGTGGTGGATATGGCTCATTGTGGCAGTAGGAGGAGTCATTATCATCTTGGTCTTCTCCTTATGCTATGCAAAAATAAATAAAAAACGCGTAGCGGAAGGTAATCAATGCTCTCGCTATAGATTTTGTTAGATATATTGCTGATGATCAGGTAGGAACAAACTTTCAATTAATACTTTGTATTTATGTTAATTAGGGGAGAGAAAAAGGAAACAAAATATGCTCATACAAGAACTCGGAGGTAATGCAATACCTTCCACCGTACATGACAACGTGAACAATCAAAACAACGATGGGCAAACTAGCCATGAGTTGCATGTCTTTAGCTTTGAAAGCATTACTATTGCTACAAGTAATTTCTCAACCGAAAATAAATTAGGAGAGGGTGGTTTTGGACCAGTTTATAAGGTACGGCCTGTCATTTCTCTATCCATTTCTTTACAACATTACTAAAAAGTAAAAAGATAACAAATTTTACAATATTTTTTACTGTTTGGTGAGGTGATAGATTTTGATTAGTGCAACATCACTTTTATTATTGGGGTCTTCACCAATATTATTTTTATTGTACAACAATCGCAACCAGCCATTTTTGCAGTTGTAACAAATCTTGTAAACTTTGTTGTACTTTTATACCTATGGATTTCTTTATGATAGCCATTTGAATCTAAGACCTAACTTAACCTACTTCTCTCTCCTTTTCTTTTTGTTTTCAGGATAAAATTTGAACTCAAGACTTAGTCTAGTTAATCCAATTAATCCGATCAATGAATTAGCACTTTGAGTAAGCCCAAGGGCTAGCTAGAAACTGTCTAGAAAGTTAAAAAAATGAAAGTACATCTTGAATTAAGATAATAAGAGAAAAAAAAATGACTAATGCAATATACTTTCAGGGAAAATTACCTGATGGACGAGAAATAGCAATAAAGAGACTTTCAAAAAGTTCTGGACAAGGATTGTTAGAATTCAAGAATGAAGTTATCCTCATTGCCAAACTCCAACACACTAATCTCGTAAGACTTTTAGGATTTTGCATTCAAGAAGAAGAAAATATGCTAATCTATGAGTACATGCCCAACAAAAGCTTAGACATCTTCCTATTTGGTAAGACATATGTCCATTACTAGGAAATTTGGTTATGTGATGATATATATTCCTTTTTTATATTATATAGATTCAATCAATACTTATCTTTCTTTCTTTCTTTTCTTTTTCCTTTTTTATTTTTTTTAAATGAGTTAGATCCTACTAAAAAGTACATATTAAATTGGAAAACACGCTTCAATATCATCGAAGGCATTGCTCAAGGACTTGTATATCTCCACAAATATTCAAGACTACGAATTGTTCACCGAGACTTAAAAGCTAGCAACATTTTGCTTGATGAAGAGATGAATCCAAAAATATCTGATTTTGGGTTAGCTAGAATATTTGGGATGAAAGAATCAGAAGAAAACACAAATAGAGTTGTTGGAACATAGTAAGTATTCATTGCATTTCAAGCAAGTACATTCTAATTAACTCTATTTGTGAGCATGTATGTCCTTGTTTATAATCTAAAGTTCATTGGTCAATTGTTATTTCAGTGGTTATATGTCACCGGAGTATGCAATGAATGGTGTTGTTTCAATAAAAACTGACGTATTCAGCTTTGGAGTTCTACTATTAGAAATTGTGAGCGGCAAGAAAAATAATAGTCGTTATCATTCTGATCATCCACTCAACCTTATAGAATATGTAAGTTTTTCATTTGACCTTTCTTTATTTGTATACATGGAATTTTGAACTTAATATTTAATAATGTTTGTATAACTGGACTTGTATCAGGCATGGAAATTATGGAATGAAGGTAAGGATTTGGAGCTAATTGACCCAACAATATTAGATGACTCATGCAGTCTACATGAAGTATCTAGATGCATTCATGTTGGTCTCTTATGCGTACAAGACCAAGCAACAGATAGACCGACCATGTTGAATGTTGTTTCTATGCTTTCAAATGAAACTCTTCAACTATCTCCTCCAAAGCAACCTATTTTTTTTATTAACACATTTGTGGAAGAGATTCTGGTTTCTGAAATTAAGCCAGATAGCTGTTCCGTAAATAATGTCACGGTTTCTGTGATGAAACCTAGATAAATACTAGAATATAGTATGCATATATAAGCCATCTCAAAAAAAAAAAAAAAAAAAAAAAAAAAAAAAAAAAAGAAGAAGAAGAAGAAGAAGAAGAAGAAGAAAAGAAAAGTATGTATGTATATGTTTGTGTGATAATTGATAAGGGCTATTCTCAATTATGACTAATCAAGATGTATCCCTATTTGTAATGTTTTTATTAGAAGTCTTGATAATTGCAAATTTATATTTTTTTATCACAATTATCTTTCTTCTTGTGTTAGAACATATGTGGAACATGTTATGAACATATGTTATATAGAATTGACTAATCTTTTGACAAAACACACTTTACTTGTAATTGGGTAGATCTATGATGTATTTAATACTTCAAGGAACAAGAGTTCAAGTCTAAGTATTGAAACCATACAAATTTGCCCAAGAATCAAGTGAAGAAGTGTTGTTCATTAAAACTCGACAAATATCTCTACAAATATATGTATTGATGTTTAATTATTCGAAACTCGACAGATAGCTCGACAGCTATATCTATTGAGAATGACGAAATTTAGATTTCTAGATCTGTTGTTCACACATATCCAAGCTATGTGTTTAGGTTTTCTTTTCTAACAACCCTAGACATATATAAAGATTATTTTAATGGCTGTCTCACTGAATGCAAAAGTTTTATTGATGCATATTGTGACTGGAGACAATTTGCCCTAGTTCATCTTTCTCTTAAAGAAGCTACTGCGTTTGTACGCTAAGGGTTTTGTAACCAAGGAGCTTCTTGATCTTCATCGTTTGGATGAACTAAAGAACTTTGCAGCCAATATCTTTCTCAAGTTGGTGTGTTAGTCATGTACTGAGATCCGAGCATCGATTGGTTAGTCATGTACTTAGAGTTGTGCATTGAAATGAAAGATTGTCACTACATTACAAGTGCAATTGTGTATTGGGATAATGGCTCAACTGTAGGTTGGTATAAGGTACTGGTATTCCTTTACTTGTAACCGCTTGTTCTGATAATAGTGAATTCTCAAGAGTGGTGACCTTAAATTCACTTGGTGGGGTTTTGCCTCGGTGGTTTTCCCCATTCGTAAACAAATCATCTGTGTCAAATTTATTTTCTGCTACATTTAACTTAATTGGTGATTTGTTTGTGCTACCACGTTTATTGCATGTTAAATTGACTTTATTAATTCATTTGGCTAATTAATTGGTTAATTTATCTAAATGGTCAATTCATTCTTGGCCTATCATCTTGTTATAAGCAATGAGATGAATCATTGATTCACATGAGACTTATAGCCTGTTTGGATGGATGGGGAGTAGAGAAGAGTAGAGTAGAGAGAGGGAGAATAAGTTAAACTACCTTATTTGGATACTTTTTAAAAGAGGAGAGAGAGATTTGGAGGGGTTCTAACTACTCCTAATCTCTCATTTTCAATTCCCCCGAATTGAAAAGATTTGGAGAGAGAGTAAAGCATAGAAATGTTTGACCAAATGAATTACCAAATTTATCATTACCGTATTAACAAAATTACAAATTATGAAGAAAGGCTAATTATTTCCCTCACTCTTACTTAATTTTAAAAACATCTAAATAAGGTGGAAGATAACTATTCCTTTCTATTCTCCTCCCCACTACTCTCATCCCTTCTACTCTCTTCTTACTCTAAACTTCCAAACATAGCATTAACTGATTTAATTTTAGCCAAATTGTTCTAGCTCAATTGTGATAGGTAAAGCTAACCATCTGGGTTCAACCAGGTGTTTCAATTGATTGAACTTACCTTAAAGTTAACTAACTAGACATATTTGATACAATAAATGCTACAATACAACAAACTCGGCCTTCGATAGCATCTACTCTTCTCTGGGGAACCTATTATACATATGCCATTTCATGCTTTGCGTTATAACTCCAGCCCTCCTATTCCTAATGACAACTCTTATATCACACTTTGCAAAGCACGTGCTACTCATCTTATGTGTCTTGATACATAAAAAAAGAAAAGAAAAAAAAGATGAATAGTGCAATGATGCTTTTGTTTCTTTGCTTGCGAGACCAAGGACAGAGCCACTGTTGGACTAGGAGGGGCAATGCCCCCCTAATTTAAAAAAAAAAATTATTATATATATGTGTACTAATTATAACAATTTTATTTTATAAAATTACATTTTACTCCCCTTAAACAATATCATTGATTATTTTAAGAGTAATGTTTACTCACAAACTTTTTTACAAACTGTTTTGGTAGAAATTCTTATTGGTTCGCATATGGCCCCATTACTTACATCATTTTTTTACTTAGTAATAACCACTTATTACCTCTGAAATTTATAAAATTTTTTTTTGTAACTCTAGCATCTTCCTCATTTTAGTGACCATAAAAAAATTTATAGATCTAAAATTTAAAACAAAATATACAAGTCCAAAAAAAATTAGCTCAACAACAAAAATTACCAATAGTAAAACTAAAAAAAATTAAGCCCAATCAACCAATTTTATCCAAAATAAACAACCATACCCTTTAAAAAACTTCTAAAAAAAAAAAAAAATTTTGTTCTTATCCAAAAAAAAAAAAAAAAAAAAAACCTTAGTAGTTAAGTTGTAGTAAAGTCAAAGGTTGAAACTGTTGCACATAGGCAACAGAAAAACCAGCCCCCTAATTCAAAGTTTTAGCTCCATCTCTGTGCGAAACAACATAGATGGTTAAGGATATTGTATAGGCTATTCCTAGAACCATCGCTGGGAATTCAATATTATAGAAGCGTGCATATTTTATACCAAAATAATAATAATAATAATAATAAAAAATAAAGGATCGAATTTTCGATTTTGATTGTAACTCTTTTAAAGGTTGTTTCTCAATTAGTCAATTTTGTATGAGCAATAAATTTCATTATGAATTAAATTAGTTGGATTTATTAATTGTTGTCATGTAAGTGAAAGTATACAATAGAAAATTATTGAATACTCTAGGAGTACAATAAATGTGTACTCTATGAGTACCTAATAATTACTTCTATACTACGTAATTGTACTCTCTCTCTCTCTCTCTCTCTCTCTCTCTCTCTCTCTCTCTCTCTCTCTCTCTCTCTCTCTCTCTCTCTCTCTCTCTCTCTCTCCATAGGCAAAACTCAGAGAAAGTCAAATTATAACTTTAAATTAAAGTCCAATTTTGTGTCATGTGTTTACATTTATGTAAGGACCACACCATAATTATTCTTTTAGGTGTTTGATTAGAATTTGAAATTGAAGTCCAATATTGTTCCATGTATCTAAATTTATGTAGGGGCTATACCATAACTATCATATTTAACAGAATCTAGGTGTTCATTTATCTAATTTTTCACACTTGTTAGTTGCCTTAGCTCCCAAAACATCAGATGATCGTAGGTTTTCTCTCTCTCAATTGGAAGGGAAAAAGTTTTGAGTTAGGTTTTGCTAAAAAAGGCTCCATTCAAAGCAACATGTCAGTTTGCAATTCTTGATTGGGGATTTGCACCCAGAGGAAGGAGGGGGACAAGTAGCCCAATTATCATGGGAGAAGAATTACAGAATTCGTAAGGTTTGTGTTCCAATTTTTTTTTCTCCCCTAAAAAAAATGAAGCTACTGTTTCAATTTTGATTTGTGCCAGAGATTTTGTTTTTGAGTGATTTGAATGAGTTCTTGATGCCGGTTTAATATGTTCTGTTTTAGTTTTCGCCATTTGCTTGTCTGTTTTAGTTTCTCTGTTAAACCACAACAAAAGTTTCCTTCTGTGTTTTATAAATTAAAAAAGAAATGATGACCATGTAATTTGGATAGTAACATGTTCCAAAAAAACAAAAATGCTTTGGCTGGCCATATTTATGTCAAGTTAGTCCCCCTGTTTATTGTACCACATGATTGAAGGTATTGTTGCGCTTCTTCAAATATTCATTCATAACTAACCTACAAAACAACATGTAATCCAATAGTTTTGTAGGCAAGATTGAGGTAGATAGAGCACTAAATACTACAAGCAAACCCTAATTCAAAGTCCATCTATTCGCTTTTTCAAATCAGTCCTTTACATGCATGTGTAGTCAACATCATCAATTTTACCTCTATAAAACTCTAATTGTAAGGTTGAATTTATTCAATCATGTGTTGGCTTTATTCAGTACCAAATTTGCTTGTATTTCAACAATTGGATACCTTGTATTTAGGTGGGGACCATGTAAGGGTTGTGTATGAGAGAGTGTAAAGAATTCAAGTGTGTGTGCATTCAGAGAGGTTCTCGCGACTGGATCTCGTGAGTGACTCGTGACTGACAACTCGCCAACATGCCACACGTGTGAAGCATGCAGGAAACTGAAGGGTCACGACAGTTGGAGCACTACAAGACAAAAAGGACAATCTGGCCTGACAGTTATCTCGTACGTGACTCAAACTCACGACTCATCCTAGTAGCGAGTAAGTCGCCAGAACACCCTGTTTTGTAGAAAAATGTCTTTTCATATTCCTTACGTACCCTACTATAAATACCCTTATACCCACGAAATGTTGAGAGTTTCTAGAGAGAATTTTGAGAGAGAAGCCATAGAGAAAAACAAGATTGACTTATCCACAATCTTAGACATTTGATTCTTCAAAATCATTGCCAAGTCCTTAGCTTAATTAATACTTAATTTCTTGAATTCATTATATGTATGAAATTTATTTTTACTCTTTATATTTATAACTCAACATATAATATAGCATATAAGGACACAACTTAACCCAAAAGTTCAAACTTATGAGTTTAAGTTCCACTATGTTATAGTAATTACACATTTTTCTTATTATTATTTAATGTGGGATTTCATTCTCACTTGTATTTTGATTATAATTTTTTTTTCCTTCAGTTCTTTCTCAATTGGATAGCTCAAAGTTACATGCTTCAAGGATTAAGATCTAGGTATTGCACCTTATACAATACTTTTCAATGACTAGAATAAGACTTGAAAAGAGCAAATATTCAATAAATCGAAGAAAAAAAAAAGTTAAAAAAAAGTAAAAGAGTAAAGGTTAAAAAGTGAAAAGGGAAAAATATTTTGTGAGAGGGAAGAATGGTATTGTATCAGGTGATCTAAATCCCTGAGCTCTGAGCTGAAGACCTGTTATTCTTTGATGGTACTCTGTACTAACTTCATAGTCTTCACTTGGGGACGTAGGATTGAAACTCCGCTGGTCCACTATCACTGTGTTTCCTCTTTCTTTCCCAAATGTTTCAAACGCTTCTACTTTATTTTTTGATAAGACAAAACTTTCAACTTTATTGACTTCTAGTCACCCAAATAAATATCGAACCTTTTGGATCAAAGTTTCCACAAAATCTTCAGCAAGATAAATTAGTCAAGGTCCCGCTCACCCCGACCCATACGCTAAGTCGGTGACCAAGTCCATTTCTTACGGACGTTAACATCTTTTCTATCCTGCTGCTTCATCTTATTTCCATATATTGGGAGTATGTGACGACTCTTTTTTATTTATTTTTGAGTTAAGTGTTATAATTGTCCATTCATCTCAATTTAGGGTTTTCTACGTTTGTTCATAAATTTTATGCATTTGCAAAATTTTGATACAGTCAGAAGTTTCATGACCTAGCTCTAAAATATGAACACTAATAGCATTGAAATCATATGTTTGTATATAGATTTATTCCTATTTTGGAGCTAGCTTCATGAAACTCCTAATTGTATCAGCAGTTTACAAATGCATAAAATTTATAGATAAACATGTAAACCTCAAATTTGGGAGAATGGACAATTATAATACTTAACTCAAAAAAATAAGAAAGAACCTCATTTATGATGAGACTATTTTTTTTTTTTTTTTTAACAAAATATCACAACACCAAATATCATAAATAACTAAACATGAATTTATGAAATTGGCCAGAATTAATGTTACTAAAACTATCTAATAGGCAACCATTTTAATTAAAAACGCCTACTGTCAACCATAATAATGAAAGTAAAATACAATTTCTATGAATTCAATGAAAAAAATACACTCTTAATCTGTATATTAGTTTTTTTTTTTTTGTTACTTTATCCAAAAATAAATAAATAAATAAATAAATAACTAACGTTATACAAAAAACAATTAACATTGTGTAAATTATATTTTTTCAGTTTACATTAATTTTACATTATTTTTTTTTTGGTTACTTTTCCCAAAAAGAAAAAATAATTAACGTTAAAAAAAAAACAAAAACAAAAATAATTAACGTCATATAAATTAGACTATTTTAGCTTACAATAATACAAATTAGCTATATATATATATATATATTTTAAATAGAACAATTATAATATTATTATTATGAAAATTATGGTGTAGCCTCTAAAGGATTGAATACTTTAAGGCTCTTCTATTCTTTTTCTCTAAAGGACAAAACTTTTCATGTATAATAATAAGATAAAAATTATTGTTTTATTACATTCTAGTCTATAGCCTACCCTTGCAAGTGGCAGCTTAAAATCTAAAAAAGTACAAATAACTTGATTACGACATCGTTTGGCCAGCGCGTTGGGCGTTGCGCGTTTATATTTTCAGCTCTTTTTTTTTTTTTTTTTTTTTCATTTCACGCGTTTCCAGCTTTCTTAGCCATTTTTTTACTGTAGCAACACTGTTGCGGCTACTGTTTATTGAACAGTAGCCACAACATGTGACTTTTTCACACAACTTTTACTATTTATAGACCCATAAATTTCACTTTTCAGCAACTTTTTCATTAAAAATGAGTCTTACAGTAATATTTACACATTTAAAAATTATTTGCTACAGTGTTTTTCAGTTTTCAATTTTCAATTTTCAACTGTATCCAAACAGACCCAACTCACATTATATAAATATTGTTCTTTTTAAGAAAGATGGACCTATGGATAACTTTTCTTTTCTTTCCTTAATTCGGATCTCTAGATAACTAGAATAACTAGGTAGACAACTGCTGAATATCTTATAATTTTTTATTGTACGTGATTTAAAGTTTAGTCCTTCCCTGGAATTATCCTTAGCAATCAAAATTACGTGCTTTAGGAGCTGAAGACTTGTCAGTCTAGGTCATTGATGAAACGCCTTATTGACTAATGGAGCTCGGAACTTTATTGGTGCACTTCGTTC
Organism: Quercus cerris; assembly: GCA_963669245.1. Taxonomy (NCBI): domain Eukaryota; kingdom Viridiplantae; phylum Streptophyta; class Magnoliopsida; order Fagales; family Fagaceae; genus Quercus; species Quercus cerris. The sequence continues at coordinate 22,387,420 of OY770008.1, read as the reverse complement.
CATTTTTTTCTTTCTTATTATTTCAAAAGTATACTTCATTCGGACCCAGGTTCCACAAAATCTTCAGCTACATGAATCGGTCAAAGACTTCAAACCCCAGTTTCCTAAGGGATGGACCCCCTTGCGCGTGTTTGATTTACAATGTGTTTTACTTTTACAAAAAAAGTGATAAAGAATTTATATTCGTTTTACAGGTTGTGGTTTATTTATAACTTCAAACTGTGCAGCAAATGTATGTGATGAACATTATCACTAAAAAGAAAAAAAAAAAAAAAAAAAAAAAATTTTGGGGGCCGGGCCCGTGGAGTGGATACATGACAAACAGGGCACTGTTTTTTAAGTCAATTTTTTATTAATTTTTTATGTGTTAATCACTAACATTACTTTCTTATTTATTATTAACAATTTAGTGCATCAATAAGGTGTGAATACTTTTTGTTTATAGACTTTCTAAATTTTATTTTTTTTCCTGCTTAAAGTCATTTTATACAGAAAAAGCACTTTAAGGCTCAACATTATATATCACAAAACGGTAATTTTGTACCGCGCAAACTTTGTTTAGAAATAATACCCACAAAAGAAAAGGATAACTTTTTGGTGATTTATGAAGATCATTGTAGGACAATAGGCAAATCAACATAAATGCAAGAAAAAGAGGAAACTGTACATCAAGCCCTGTATAGCGGGACAGAGAAAAGAAAGGGCACCCCTCCGCCCCTTATTATTAATAAAATGACCAGACGTACCTGGTTGCGATCAGATGTAGGAGAGAAGCTCGTTTAGGAGCCACCGCATACGTTTACTCTTGAATTGATTCGTGAGATTTGCGATCGCTCTTTCCCCCCGCCTCGCTGGTCCTCCAAATCTCCTTGAGTATTCAAAGAAAAGTTGTTTGAACTTAAGTATAAACTTAAACATGTGTGTAAAAGTTCTAGGTACCCTCCTCTTGGGCACGCTCTCATTGCAAGCTGATTTTTAATAAAGAGTTTTACCCATGAATCTAGATTTCCTTGAAACAAGCCGGACTCAATGTTTTAGGGGAGCCTAATAAGTTGATAATACTAAGTGGGCATCTTTCTTATATTTAAATATTAATTAAAAATGTTATTTAACTTTTGATATATATTTTTCATTTCTGACTTTTCTTACTTTTAGAGATGTAAAACTATTAATTAAGTTTTTGTTTTCAAGTTTTGTTAACATTTTCTTTCAATTGATTTTATGGCTAATCCCCTAATCCTTTCATCCACATCATTATTATCTTCATTTTCTTCTAAGTTTTTTTTGAAGTTTAGCTAACATTTTTTTTTAATTGATTTTATAGCTAATTCACTAAAAATTATGTGATTGGAAAATTTAATGAAATTATAATTCGAAAATTAATATTTTTTTGTTAACGTCTAGGATATTATATGCTACATTGAATTTTTGGGCGTGGATCATCTCATAAATAAACATAGAAATTGAAGTTGGAAAGTTATTTTAAAAATAAAAAATATAATAGATAACTATGAAATGTAGTGATATGTAATTACCTTTTAGGGGCTTTGTTTTATAAAACCTATGCTACTCTAAGAAAATGAACCAAAAAAAAAAAGCAAAGTAAAACAAGAAACATAGGTTTTGTTTTTAGAGAAGAAACTTGAAGGAGCAGACTCAACGGCAGCCCAACCTCAACAGCAACAGTTAGTCACAGACATTCAAAGATTTTTATTTTATTTTTTTAATCTTTCTTTGACAATTTTTTTTTTTTAATTTGCCGATTAATATTTGGGTTCTAATTAATATCTTAACAGATAAAAATATATCTTTTAAAAAAAAAATTTGAGGGCCTTGTTTTGCTTTGAAAAAAAAATAATTATTTATTGGTTAATATTAGGGCCTAATTAATATTTCATAAATAAATAAATATTTTTATTATTTAAATTTGGAAATCTTTTTTATTTGGGACCTTAGACTCACTTGCCTTATACATTGAGCCGTCAAGCACTGAAATAATATTGTTTTAGTAACTTTTTGGTGATTATACCTCTATATGTTTATATTGTAGTTGCACTATAAACTTACAGTACATAAATACACAAAAATTGTAAATGTTTCCATTTCTTTTTGTGTTTATAATGTAAGTTTACTTCTAAGTCCATGAGGTTGGCTTATAATTTCTGCCTTGATATGAAATGAGTAGCAGGGCCCTCCACCGTTTAGACTTTCTGGTGCACAATTCCTCATCCCTACCTCTGTCTTTTTCTCTCTTGTTTTCTCATAACTCCCCTTTCACGAGCTCTTTGATATGAAATGAGTAGCGGGGCCCTCCACCCTATATAGACTTTCCTCCACCGTTTAGACTTTCTGCTGGGGCACAATTCCTCATCCCTTCCTCCATTTTTTTCTTTCTTGTCTTCTAACAACTCCCCTTTCACGAGCTCTTTTCTTCAAAAATTTCCGTCCATTTTCTAAAAGGTCCGTGGATTTTGGTCTCGGACTACATAATCCAGCTGAGTTTTTTTAACAAAAAAGAAAAGAAAATCAAAGTCTATCTGTTATGGCAAGCAAATCACGTAAACTTACGCTCGGTTTTGTCTGTTTGCTACTCTTCCTGGGGCCATCTTCCCAGCTAGACAGATTATTGCAAGGACAGGAGCTCAAGGATGGGGATGAATTAGTTTCAGCTCAAGGAAACTTTAAACTAGGATTCTTCACGCTTGAAAGTAACAACTACTACTTAGGAATATGGCTCAACGACAACTGTACACGCCTTCAAAATTTAGTGTGGGTTGCCAATCGAGATGCTCCAATCTTTAACAATTCTGGAAGTCTTACCATTGATGATTATGGGAACTTGAAAATTTCATACAATGGGAGTCTTTCTATTGTACTATGTTCCGGACAAGAAGCAAATAATGCAAGCGCTATTCTACTTGATACTGGTAATTTTGTGCTGCGCGAAACGAGTTCAGAGCGACAATTGTGGCAAAGCTTTGATTATCCTACTCATGCACTTGTGCCAGGAATGAGACTTGGAGTTAACAGGAAAACGGGACATACTTGGTCTCTAACATCATGGAGAGGCGTGCTGGTACCTGCAGTAGGGTCCTTTACCCTTGGTCTGGAACCTAACCTTAAAAATCTATTGGTCATCTTGTGGCGCGAGAGCCTCTATTGGATTAGTTCTAATGTGTTGTTCAACTTAACTTCATCTGGACTAACATATTATGGCTACCATTTTAGCTACATATCGAATGAGAATGAAACGTACTTAAATTACACTGGTGTGGAAGAAAATTACATAACACGAGTTATACGACCACTAAAGATAGATTACTTCGGAAGACTTTCTGATGAGAACGACACTCTAGTTGATTGTACTTCTCAAGATTTGTATACAACTGGAGGATGTACGGCGCAGTGCAGGAGTCATGATGATACATTTACTCCAGTTTCCAGTTCCCTGAAGGATGGATTCAAGTTTGATGAAAGTGACAACCTGACCCACAAGGATTGTGAGGCGAAGTGCTTCGACAATTGTTCTTGTGTTGCCTATGCATCTACAAATCAGGATGCCCAAACTGGTTGTGAGATTTGGAGCACACTGGACAGATTAATTGGATTTTCAAATCCTAATGCACGGACAATATACTTCCTTGCTTCAGCACTTGGTAAGAAGTCTACTCCATGGTCGACCTTTATTTTTATTTATTTTTATTTTTTATTAAACATGGTCGACTTAATTATTAACATTAATGCATATAATTGATGTATTACATGTGCATGTATTGGTAACCTGGCTGCTTGATATAAAAAGCTAAATCAATGAACTATTTTGTTGAGGACATAGTAAAAAATAGATAAATACGCATTGTTGATGATTTCTAAGCTAATTGAAATGTTTGTTCTCAAAAAAAGGTTGAATATCAGCCGTAAGCTTTATCTTTAGTAGATTGTGAATCATCCGAATCTGTAAATGGTTCCCGTTAAGAGATTTGCGACTACTTGTTCTACATCTAAAATACTAGCAAAACATAAACAAACCCAATCAGTATTATTACGCAGTTTATTTTTATTTTTATTTTTATTTTTTTTTAATGACCATCCAATTTTGGGGGTTTAGTTGGGTCATCACAGATATTGCGGAATATTTTGTTGTTTTTGGAGGTTTCAATTCTTTTGATCATTTTGAAGATATAAGAGCATCCACAGCAGTGGAGCAATAATTATAGCTATTTGGCACTACAAAAAACCACTTTATCTATTTTAACTACACACGTGCTGTAACAGTGAATCTATTTTAGCTTTCAACACAATAAAATAATATAAACACTACAATAAAATAATATATATCCACGATCTGCTATTTATTATTTTTTTCACTATTAATCTTCTCTCTGTCTTCACCCTCACTTCCCTCTCTTCAACCCACGACCCATCACGGCACTACCACCATCACCGCCGCCGCCGCCACCACCACCACTAGCACTAGCAGTCCACAGCAAGAAAGAAAAAACCACAGAAAAACTCATTAAAATAATAATAAAAACATCCAAAAAAAAAAAAAAAAAACTAGCACAGTGGAACAGATCGGCGATGAAGCTAGCACCCCAAACCACCATCAAACCCACCATCTGAGCTTGGTCGAGAGAGAAGAAACAAGACCAAGAGGCACAACACCCACCGACCCATGCCATTGCCGAATCTAACCCAAACCACCGTCAAACCAGACCAGCCATCGTCGATCATGCCATCGTCGACCCATTGACCCACGCCATCGCCAGAGTTGAGAGAGATAGGCGGCTGGGACAGTGTCGGTCTGAGAGAAATGGCCGGCTGGGATGGCGTTGGTTCGAGAGAGACGAGCTTCAGAGGCAAATGATGATGGTCTGGTTGGCAGCGACGTTGACAAGATGACAGTGAGCTTGAGAGGCTTGAGATGAGAGTGAACGAGAGAGAGAGAGAGTGAATGAGAGTGCTAAATAAAAAATGGTACCGGCTGTGATAAAATGAATAAAAAAAAGGAAGAAAGTTGTACTGGTGAATAAAATATTGGTTTTTATTTTTTGCTCCAAGCTACAGTGCACATCTATAGATAGATGTGCACTGTAGCAATTAAGCTAAAAATTTTAGCTATTGCTCCACTGCTGTGGGGCATTTTTTGTGTTTGTGGAGCTAAAATTTAGCAATTTAGCAATATGACTTAATTATTAACATTAATGCATATAATTGATGTATTACATGTACATGTATTGGTAACCTGGCTGCTTGATATAAAAAGCTAAATCAATGAACTATTTTGTTGAGGACATAGTAAAAAATAGATAAATACGCATTGTTGATGATTTCTAAGCTAACTGAAATGTTTGTTCTAAAAAAAAAGGTTAAATATCAACCGTAAGCTTTATCTTTAGTAGATTGTGAATCATCCGAATCTGGAAATGGTTCCTGTAGGGTTAGTTTTTGTAGCCCCTGCCCAAAAGATATGGATTATGAGCCCAACAAACCCGGAACAATGAATTTGTAGAGAGTGGATGAAAGAATTGGGCTAGTTATGAATTTAACGGTAGTTGATGATGGTATAAAAAAGCGAATTGACGTGAAATCATGCATGAAAAATTGAACTCGTGAATGTTCGAAGAGGTATTTTATTTATTGAAAACTCCTTACAACTCTTAGTGCCACAACCAAGATATTTTTTCCTCTCCCCCCATATCAGGAGCCCCTCTTCTTTATATAGCCTCCTCCCTCATCATCCTCATCGTCCACTTGTCCTTCATCTGCGTACATACTTGAGTATTGGTCACATCAAGCATCTTCTCCAGCTTTTTGGGAGTGGCGGTAGCTGAGATTGCACTATTCAGGGGTCTTCTCCACATAAATGCGGCCAGAAAAGTTGCTGCAGTGCATTAAATACGGTGGTAGTAGCTTTTCCTTGAGATATTTCCTTGTCCTTATCATCCCCAGGTATGCCCAGAACTTATCTTTGTCATTGGGATTGCCAGGAAGGTCATTTGGACCTTCCATTTGTTTGTTTGATCAAGACTATTCGTATCCGAGAAGTAAAAACTCTTCGGACAAAGGGTGACCTCTTCGGATGGTACTCTTCCTTCATCTCTGGGTTGGTTGCCTTTAGATGAACTCTACCCCAACCCGTTATTCCTTTTCGGACATATAATAATTCTCAAAACAGGGCCCCCGGCCTAATAGGTATGTCTCGGCTTTTACCCCCCCACAATAGCCCCTAAAAATCTTAATTTTTCCCTCGCATCCGAAGAGAAAAAGTGGGATTTTGACTTGTCACGAGGTAAAAACCTTGAGAACAGACAAATATCTAAACTTGCACGTGTGTAGGCATAGATATAAGCGCTTCATCATTGTCGCTGTTGTTTTCGTATTTCCAAAGCGTTGCATTAATTACCCCAGGCGGCGCCTTGTCCTTTGTATCCAACGGTGGGTTGTTGATCTAACGGGCGTGGTTCTTCCCTGGGATTTGGGCGAGATAACTTCTGCCCCTTCGTTTGACCTCGTATAAAATCTCAGAAGAAGTTACTTCTTCTTTACTTTGCAAACTCTCAGACTACCCAGCAAGAACAAGCATACGACTCCATCAAGCTCTTTTAGTCACCGATCCCAGTCTTCCCCAGAATCTTTAAGAATCCTTCTGCGAGTTCGAAGATCAATCTCTAGTTTAGTTCCTGTAAGTTCTCATCTTTTCGATCCTTCAGTCTTCTCTTCGGCCAGCTTTCTCGACCTTTGAACAGTCACTCCTTGGTTGCTACGCTCAGTGCTTCCATCTTTCCGTTTAAGTGTGATGGGTAACCTCCAGTATTTGGTGGATAGTCCTGCCCAGTTGGAGGAATTTAGGGCTGAACGGTTTTAGACCCCTTAAACAACCAGATTGCGTAGCCTAGATTAATTAGCCAAGTTGTTACTTAGTCAAATTAAGCAATTCTAGGTTAAAACAATCAAACAATCATATCAAGAATAATAATGCAGCGGAAAATAAATAACACAAGATATGATCACCCAGGAAACCACACGGTAAAAACCTGGGGAGGATTTGACCCACCGATCCTCAAGGCTAACCTGAATTCACTATGAAAGAATTGAAGTTCATACAAAAGGACTACAAGCTCCCCGCTCGACTTCCTAATGCTACCCACTAGTAGAACTTCCTGACACGACCACGCGCAGGCTCCGAATCCACGGACTACTTCTTTCTTGAATTCTTTAATCAGCTACAAGCTCCCCGCTTGCTTTTCTTTTAAGTTCCAATGGTTGCAACAGTAATGATCTTCAAGATGTTGAAATCATCTCCACCATGAAAACCCTAAGTTTTGTGTAAAGGAAAGCTCCTCAAAGATCTCACACGAGATTCACACAAAACAGCAATGTATGAGCAACAATACAATATGGACAACCTCCAAAAACGTGGCTAGGGTTTTGTTTATATACCTAGGGTAAAAACATAAAACCCTAAACGTTTAATGAAGTAGGGCTGAGTTGGAAATTCTGCAGAAATTCAACCTGTGCGATTTTCGATCGATCGAGTCTATTCTTCGATCGATCGAGCCAGGCCGAGAGTCCCAAGTACTTCTGCAGCCACTCGATTCCAACTTTACAATATTAAACCAACTTTGAGCAAGTCTAAATAAGACTAAATACAATGTTTTGATCATGGTTTGCCAACATTACAAATTAGAGTTCTAAATATATAAAATCCTAAGACCTTAGAACCTAACAAACTCCCCCTTTGGCAATCCGTGACAAAACCCTAATTAACAGCTCAAAGTTTTACAAATAAAAAGCCCTTTACAAAGATAATGCTCATAAAATTCAATTCAGCCTAACTACTATCCATAGTTGCAAGTGTAGACAGCAGGTTAGTTGAATCAACCTGTATAATCCTGAAATACTCAACAAACGCATAAACGTATGTGTGACAGTAAAGAGTAAAACAACAGGTATAACATTCTTGTAAGATCCACACAACACAAAATAAAGACATATAAAAATGAACAAGTCATAAATATAAATCAATACGCAGTGAATCATAAAACAACAAGAATCAATAAAAAATATCATGTATATCAATCAATGTTACTCCCCCTAACATGAATATCCCCAAAAATGATATACAAAGTGAAGCACATAGATACAATCTAAAACTCCACAAGCTCCTCTAAAACAAAAAAAATCTCCCCCTAACTACAAAAACTCTACAACAGGTCAAAACTCCACTGCCCCTTTTTGTGACGGAATGCCAAAGGGCAATCACAAGTCGCCATCAAAAGGAGGTGGTGAGGGTGAATGAAGACGCGCAAGATCAGCTTGGAGAGCACGAATCTCATCCAGCAAGTCCACCAAAATCTGACCATGAGCCTACTGAACAGTCATGACAGTCTCCAAAGTACGACGAACATCAAAGTCGGCCGAAGGAGATGGAGGAACATCAGCAGCAGCAGCATCATCACCAACTAGAATAGGAATATCCTCACCAGCAAGACCTGCAGAAGAAGAAGGAGGAGGTGCGCTACTAGAGGGCTCAGATCTAGGGTGTTTAGAACCAGCTCGAAGATGAGCGGCCCTCTGTCTAAGAAAAGACGCACCTAAAGGACCTATCACATGGACGGGCTCAGAGGAAGGAAAGTCACTAAGACCAAGATAGAAAAGAATCCTATGAATGAAAATAGGATGAACAAGAGCATGAGCAGTAGATGAACTCCTATAAACTTCGTTCAAAGAACGAAGAAAAAGATGGGGAAAACTAATAGGAGCATCAGTAACAAGAGCGTACAGAAATACACACCTCTCAAGAGGAATGGTGTGAACATGGGAAATAGGCCAGATCGAATGACAAGCTATCCGAAAGAACAGATAGTGCAACCCAGAGAGCTCAGCAGAAGTGATCCGAGGATCAGAACCCCACTGGACAGTAGTACTAGTGACGTATGACAAAACATCGCTAATCTCGGGAGACTCATCATAAGGATAGACAGGATGCTGGACCAAAGGTACCCCTAGAGCATCAGCCACTACCCGAGGAGTAATGGTGTACTCTACGCCTCGTATCCAACTCTTAACTAGAGTGTTGGAATCATAGACGCGGATAAAGATGTTTGAATAGAACTCTCTAATCAAGGCAGAAGGTGGAGGGGGATCAGAAACATCCACCAAGGGTAACCAACCCCGACGCTCAAAATTTGCCCTAATGGCAGGATCAAGCTCATCTAACAGCACAGAAAGCTCAGCCCAAATCTTTCTCTTAACGGTCAGTTTCTTAAAAGTCGCTTGGTTTTCCTCACTCGGAAACCTCTCACTATCAAAGGATGGAGGGGGTGAAGGAAAAGGTGAGGGAACACTCCTACGGGCTCTAGTTTTCCTAGGCATAGTGCTAAGGAAAGGACAGAGACACAAAGAGAAAAACACAAAGAAACAAGAGAAAACAAAACCAAGGGCAGACTGCAAATTAGCACAATAAATAATATAGAACAAAAATCTATATGATGCATGAACAATAAAATGTTGTGATGCATGTTCTAAATGCAGTAACGAATTAAGTTTAATTGAGAGTAATTGGACAAAATTGGCTTGGACAAGGAATTTCTATCAAAAATCCCAAAAATTTGAAAAACCACTTGAAAATTTTGCAACAACTTGATGAATTGAGCATTACAAAACACAGTACATAGATTATAATGCTTAATTACACCAACACAACAAGTCAATTTCATCAAATTCTACCCAATTTAACAAAAGCCCCAATTCGGATCAAGAACAAACCCTAGAATTTTCAATTTTTCACAAAACACAAAATTGATCAAATTAACATGTAAGAATTATGTTTATGATGTGTCCCCACAAAAACCCAATGATCAATTGCATAAAATAAGGCTTGAAACAAAAGAAAATTCAAAAAGAATAAAGTCCGAAAATTTCCCTTAAATGCATGGATTTATGCATGAAAAGATGAAAATAACATCAAAAGGAAGGGCAAAAGAGTCTTACCGGCTTGAGGAAGGAGAGATCTTGCAAAAACAACGGAGGAAAACGACAAAATTCTCAAAGGTGGAGCCTTGCCAACACGGAGAGAGAAAGGAAAAGTTTGAAAAAGTTTTGAAAGGTGGTTGAAAAAGTCAGATTTGATCTTTTTAAAAAGCTTTTCCACGATATTCGATCGATCGAAAATTACATTCGATCGATCAAAAAACACAGTTATTTTAAAACAAATGAGAGCACTTTTTCGATTGATCGAAAAACAGGCTGGATCGATCGAAATGGGCAGAGGCTCACCAAATTTTGGAAAAATCACAGTTTTTTGAAAGACACAAGCCTAATTTTGAAAATTACTCCTCAAAGCATTAAATTGAAGAAACAAAATGCATGAGTATGAGATAGAATGCTTTTTCAAAAATCCAAAATTTTGAACCCAATTTTCTTAACACAAATTTCAATCAAACTCCCATTGAATTTTCTCAAGCAACAACTATGTTGTGCATAAATCTCAAGGTATTTTCAAACTTGGTTGGTCAGACCAAAAACACACACTAGCATGTACAGTGTTTAACAAAGAGTAACTTGTGTCGTGTGTGATACTAGCAAAAACTTGAGATACATGTGAGGTGATATGTGAATAACAATCAATCACAAAGTCTACAAAATTCATCACATAGAATTCAAAAGAGACTATCACCTAAAGAGTTACATCCTATAACTCCCACATCTCCTAGAACAAAAGCTTGCAATCATGTAAGTTTCTTGTATTTTTGCCTCTTATTTGCATGAGATGACATTCAGCCTAATAGTACACACCGGTTTGAATTAAGTGAATTGGCATCAAGCCTAATAGTACACACCAGTTTTAATTTATTTTGAGGCTACATCTTATGTTCTTTTTGTGCATGTGCTACACTTTCTCGAGCACAGAATCTTATGATATGCACTAAGGTGTTCATGATTGGCTAGTGAACAGTGGTGAGATGGTTATTTATGCCTTTCTCAAAAGGGTCAAGTCCGACAGTCAAATAACATGTGACTTCAAGATTAAGACAAAGTGATAAACACCATAAACATCTTTCCCACACAACATGCACTACAAAGCTCAAACTAGTAAAGTGCAATAAAGTAAGCTCATCTAAGCTAAACAAGGTACATAAGACATGTTATGTGTAAATAAATTGACCAACCTTGTTTTTCAAAAATCAAGAATATCATGTTCAACATAAATTTTGCTTCCTCCTTTTCCCCTTTTTTTTTTTTTTTTTTTTTTTTTTTATAAAAAAAAGGAAAACAAATAAATCCTAGAATGAAATGCATGAATGTAATGCAATGCAAGTCCTAGAACAAAAAAAACACAAAGAAAACAAAGAACAATGGTCACAAAAGAATAGAGCAATGAAGCACAAGGACCAAGAAAGTCAAAAACAACTTAGGGACACCGAAGAACAACAATCACTTGACGGAGTGTCTCAAACTTACTTCCATCAAGAGGTTTGGTAAAGATGTCAGCGTTTTGACGATCAGTAGGGATATATTCAAGAACAACAATTTTCTTTTCAACCAAATCCCTAATGAAGTGATATCTAAGTTCAATGTGCTTGGTCTTAGAGTGTTGAACAGGATTTTTAGAAATATCTATAGCACTAGAATTATCACAATAGACAACCATGGTGTCTTGAGGAATCCCATAATCACTCAAAAGCTTTTTCATCCAAAGGAGTTGAGAACAGCAACTCCCAGCAGCAATATATTCTACTTCAGCAGTGGATAAAGAAACAGAATTTTGTTTCTTACTCATCCAAGCCACAAGATTGGCTCCAACATAAAAACACCCCCCAGTGGTGCTTTTTCTATCATCAGCATTCCCAGCCCAATCAGAATCAGAAAAACCAGCAAGAGACAAATTAGACTCTTTGCTATAAAATAACCCATAATCACAGGTTCCACTCACATATTTGATAATTCTCTTAACAACATTTAAATGAGAAACCTTAGGATTAGACTGAAATCTAGAACAAACACCAACACTATAAGAGATATCAGGCCGACTAGCAGTTAAATACAATAGACATCCAATCATGCTTCTATACAAAGTAATATCAACAGACTCACCTGATGGATCTAGTGTCAATTTTGCATTTGCAGCCATTGGTGTTCTAGCATGAGCGGCTTTGTCCAGTCCAAATCTTTTGACTAAATTCCTTGCATATTTAGCTTGATTGATGTAGATGCCAGACTCTGTTTGCTTTACCTGCAATCCCAAAAAGTAAGTCAGTTCACCAACCATGCTCATTTCAAACATTGCCTTCATTTCATCTGCAAAAGAATGAGCAAGAGAATCATTAGTAGCACCAAAAACAATGTCATCAACATAAATTTGAGCTACAACAAAACCAGTCTTATCATTTCTTATGAAGAGAGTTGTATCTGTAGATCCCCTTTTAAATCCATGCTCAGTGAGGTATGCAGTCAATCTATCATACCAAGCCCTAGGAGCTTGTTTCAAACCATAGAGAGCTCTCTTCAACTTGTATACATCATCCGGTCTGTGAGAATCCACAAATCCCTTAGGTTGCTCAACATACACCTCATCTTGTAACATCCCATTTAAGAAATCACTTTTGACATCTATTTTATACAACTTGAAGTTCAGGTGACTTGCAATGGCCAACAGTATCCGAATGGATTCCAATCTTGCAACTGGTGCAAAGGTCTCATCAAAATCAATCCCTTCCACTTGTGTGTATCCTTGTGCAACAAGTCTTGATTTGTTTCTAATCACGGTGCCATGTTCATCTGACTTGTTCTTAAAGATCCATTTAGTTCCAATCACATTTACATTTTCAGGCCTAGGAACTAATTCCCACACATCATTCCGAACAAATTGATGAAGCTCTTCATGCATGGAATTTACCCAATCAGCATCTTGTAGGGCCTCATCTACCTTTTTCGGTTCAAATTGGGACAAATAACATGAGTGAGTGATCACATTCAGGGCTTTTGATCTCAATCTCATGTTATCATTCAGACTACCCAATATATTCGTAGGAGGATGATTCAATCTCACTCTAGAGGATGGACGTTTAACAAGAGAGGTTGTGGTACCTTTCTGTTCAAATAGAGGACTGAACTCACTTTGTACCTGTCGAGTGTCATGAACCGGAGTGGATGGTTCTGAACTTGATGGTACTGAGACTGTATCATTCAACACCAGCAACTCTTCCTCACTATGTTTCACACCATACTCAGGAAGAGGGGAATCATTAACCTCTAAAGACTTATCTTGAGCAGGAACAGTGCTTTCTGAAGAAGCTTCTGAACATACTTCATCATTTATCACAACATTTGAGGATTCCATGACTGTTTTGGTTCTCAGATTGTACACTCTATAAGCTCTGCTGGTGGAAGAGTATCCTAGAAAGTATCCTTTGTCACTTTTTGCATCAAACTTTTCTAGGTTCTCTCTATCACGTAGAATGTAACAGTCACTGTCAAATATCCTAAAATACTTGACAACAGGTTTCTTCCCTCTCCAGAGTTCATAGGGAGTTTTCTTGGAGTCAGGTCTAAAATACACCCGGTTGAGTGTATGACAAGCAGTGTTGACAGCCTCTCCCCAGAAGGACTTTGGCAACTTTTTGTTGCGTAACATGACTCGTGCCATTTCCTGAACAACTCTATTTTTTCTCTCCACAATCCCATTCTGTTGAGGTGTCTTGGGTGATGAGAACTCTTGGTGAGTGCCTTGATTATTGCAGAAAGTAGCCAGCTTGGTATTCTCAAATTCTCTTCCATGATCACTTCTGATTCTGGCTATCACAGCATCTTTCTCAACCTGCAATTTCTTGCATAGATGAATCATCTTCTCAGGAGCCTCAGCTTTATCTTTCAAAAGCACAACCCAAGTATATCTAGTAAAATCGTCCACAACAACTAGAATATACTTCTTTCCACCCAAACTTTGAACTCTGGCAGGACCCATAAGATCAATGTGTAATAACTCTAAAGGTCTTGAAGTTTGAACACTAGTCACAGACGGATGCTTGGATTTTACTTGTTTACCTATCTGACATGGTCCACAAATGCACTTATCAATCTTCTCAAATTTAGGTAAACCGATAACTGCCTCACACTTGAAAATCTTCTCTAATTGCTTATGACTGGCATGCCCCAACCGTTGATGCCATAAATCAACTTGATCAATCTTTGCACTAAAGCATTTGTTGTTTACACTTGGTGTTATGCCATAACAGTTGTCAGCTATCCTTACACCAACACACATACAGTCACCTCCTCCATCAAGTATCTCACATTCATACTTGGTGAAAAGAACATTTAGCCCATTGTCGCAAATCTGACTTATGCTGAGTAAATTGGCCTTTAATCCATCAACATACCAAACATCTTCAAACACTGGCAATCCTGGAATGTCCACAGTACCAATGCCTCTGATCACAGATTTACTTCCATCTCCAAAAGTGACTGTCCCAATCTTTCCTTCAAAGAGAGTTTTGAATAAGTATTTATTTCCGGTCATGTGCCTGGAACAACCACTATCCAAATACCAAAGACAAGAATCACATGCCTTTAAGGCGGTTAAAGCAGTATAACAAACATAATTCTTATCACATGTGATTATGCCAATATTCTTAAGGAAAGATTTAACAAAAACAACAAAAGGCAAAGATGACAAATAGATAAGTTGACAAATAAGCAGAAAAATTTTCCAAGAATCCATGACAACAGGGGTCAAGGATCAGCTTAGAGATTAAAAAATCTCGAACAAAAAGAGCTACCACGCTCTGATACCACTTGAACGGTTTTAGACCCCTTAAACAACCAGATTGCGTAGCCTAGATTAATTAGCCAAGTTGTTACTTAGTCAAATTAAGCAATTCTAGGTTAAAACAATCAAACAATCATATCAAGAATAGTAATGCAGCGGAAAATAAATAACACAAGATATGATCACCCAGGAAACCACACGGTAAAAACCTGGGGAGGATTTGACCCACCGATCCTCAAGGCTAACCTGAATTCACTATGAAAGAATTGAAGTTCGTACAAAAGGACTACAAGCTCCCCGCTCGACTTCCTAATGCTACCCACCAGTAGAACTTCCTGACACGACCACGCGCAGGCTCCGAATCCACGGACTACTTCTTTCTTGAATTCTTTAATCAGCTACAAGCTCCCCGCTTGCTTTTCTTTTAAGTTCCAATGGTTGCAACAGTAATGATCTTCAAGATGTTGAAATCATCTCCACCATGAAAACCCTAAGTTTTGTGTAAAGGAAAGCTCCTCAAAGATCTCACACGAGATTCACACAAAACAGCAATGTATGAGCAACAATACAATATGGACAACCTCCAAAAACGTGGCTAGGGTTTTGTTTATATACCTAGGGTAAAAACATAAAACCCTAAACGTTTAATGAAGTAGGGCTGAGTTGGAAATTCTGCAGAAATTCAACCTGTGCGATTTTCGATCGATCGAGTCTATTCTTCGATCGATCAAGCCAGGCCGAGAGTCCCAAGTACTTCTGCAGCCACTCGATTCCAACTTTACAATATTAAACCAACTTTGAGCAAGTCTAAATAAGACTAAATACAATGTTTTGATCATGGTTTGCCAACATTACAAATTAGAGTTCTAAATACATAAAATCCTAAGACCTTAGAACCTAACAAGAGCCACATATCGCATACCCCCAAATGTGGGTGTGGGTTATTGCCCTCCAGAAAAAATACTAACGGATCGAAAAATGGGCGAAGTCGTAATCCCCGTCGTCGCTTTCTTAGAAGGGGGGATGACAATCCCCATGGGCCCCATCACCACTAATTACCTTCGAAACCATAGGCTTAGTCCCGAACAGTGTGCGCCCAACATATTTAGGATCTTAGGAGCAGTTGAGGATCTTAACCATCACCTAGGATTGGGGCTCACCTGGCTGGACATGGTATACATGTACGAGTGTCACAGCCAACAAGGGGCGGGAAATTATCTAAAATCCCGGTCCGACATTGTTAGGCTTGTCTCCTGCCTTCCTAAATCCAACAAAGGGATGAAGGATGACTATGTGATCATCTCGGGCGCATGGCATGACGATCATCATTGCCCAACCAAGCCAGGAGAGCCAGGTGGGACATGTTAGACTTAGGTTCACTAACAGTAGGCTTAGGATCTCCGCCTTTTAGCAATTTTTAATTCTCTTCGCATTACTATTTTCAAGTCTCTGACTGAATTTTGCTCTGATTTTTAACAGATAGAGATCACGTTACTCTTCGGCTCAGCCTCACAAATACTGCCGCACTCAATTACCTGTTAAGATCAGAAATCTTTGTAAGTGAGGACGGGCAACTCCGGTCGGTTTCGCTCATCCTTGGGTATACAGCGAAACCGAAGGATTATTAGCCGATCGACAACGCGATAACGTAGGGAGATTATCGTCTCAACCGCATAGATGTTGCTCGGAAGGGCTTCTTGGCACCATATGACCTTGAACCCGTACCACATCCAAACCCTCAGGGTGTACCCTCGCTCGTCCAACCGATCCAGCAAATCCCTCTTGAACCGGCGGTTGTAGGCGAAAGGGTTGGCTCTTCCATCTCCTCGCTAGAGGAGCAAATAGATAAATTTAAGTTTAGGGGAGAAGCTTCAGGAGGGGTCCAAGTGATACCATCTTCAGACTCTGAAGAGGGGATTGATAGGCAATCCAGCGTCCATCCTCCTATTCTGATAACTGCTCTTCCAGAAGAGGAAGAGATGTCAGATTTCAAGGCATTAATGAGGAACCGGGGCAAGAAGACCGAGCCGAAAGGCATTGGGACTTCCCAACCAGTGGTGATTCTGCCTCCACCGCCACCTCAGGTTACTGATCTCGGTTTAAAGCCTTTACTGGACCTGAAGAAGAAAAGGCCCCTCGAACCTGATGAGAGGGAGGTGGTGGTGCCACCAAAGACAACCAAGCAACAGCAGGTGGCGAGAGACCACCGGAACAAAAGGGCCTCATCCACTGAGAGCCATGATGAGCCTCCTGTTGCTGAAGTGCACCGAGGGCCACGTACATGGTCTCCCAAGTTGGAGTTGGACGGGGCTCCTAGTTCTTGGGAGACCTCCCTCAGAAACTATGATGGGGGAAAGGCAGGGCTAGTGGCCGAAACTTTCGAGCAACCCTTACTCCTCCCCCGAGACATGGAGTTATACAGGTGCTATAGCCAGTATGAACTCTACATGTCCCTGAAGAGGGACCTAGCCATGGAAAGTAAATTAATCTAGCTCTTCAGTTTGGCATGTTAATTTTTGCTTGTTTTATGCTAACTCTTTTATTTCATTATGCAGATTACCCAGCAAGTCTTCGTGGCCGAAGAGTGGAGTAAAAATGCATACACCGAAGCCCAAGCAGAGGCCCACTCTCGGTCTGAGGCAAAGAAAGCCTTGGGCCGCTTAAAAGAGAAGTTTTCTCAAATCTCCGAGCAGCTCAAGAAGGTGACCAACGAGAGGAACAGCCTCAATGCTGGCCTCCAAAATGCTGAGAGCCAGGCCGAAGCCCAACGCAAGTTGCTAAATGAGGCTTAGACCAGTTTGACAACTGAGAAAGTGCTTATGAAGGAACTTCGTGCCGACCTCCAAAAGGCTAAGGACACTGCCAAGCTAGCCCAGAGGGATGCTCAGCTGGCCAAGGAGGCGACCGAGGCTGAAAAGAAAGTAGCATACCAACTGGGAGTGGAGGTGACAGAAAAAGGTTTAACTGAGCAGTTTGCCACGGTCAGCCGAGACTACTGCGACATAACATGGGGAAAGGCTATGGATGCTGCTGGGGTGCCTGTTAACTTGGCACTTAGGCTGCTTGGGAGCATATATTATGACCCTGACATCCGAGAGCTCCCAGGGTCTGATCCCCCTCCTCCAACACAACTCCCAGAGGCTTCGGAGCAATCCTTGGCCAATCAAGCTCCTCCAACCATCCTTGAGGCCTCTAAGGAGTCTGGTCAGCCAGGTGATAAGAGCAAACCAGCTGGGCCACCCAGAGATAAGGGCAAGGGGTTGGAAAAAGAGAAGACTTCTTCTGACCGCAAGGATCAGGCCCCATAAGCTACTGCTACTTGGACAGGCCAGGCTGCCGACCTTGTGGTCCCTCAAGCAAAAGCATAGATACTTGGGTTTTTTTTATTTATTTTTTTATTTTTTATGTAAGGTTTTCTTTTGTAAGGGATTGTAAACTACCCTCTTTTAATCAATGAAACAGTCTCTCTTTTACTTTTGGTGTCCTTGTTACATATCATATGACTTACTTTGGCTACAAAGACCTGTACCTTGTAATCATGGGAATGTAGGTAAACATAATCACCATATCATGCTAATAATGCACATAACTAAGATCGGCACTGAAAAGAGCAGTATGTATAAGAACTACTGCTAAATAATAAAAGCAACGAGTGTTATAAAAGCTTCAAAGATCTTTTCAAACATGCACAAAAAAAAGGGCCAACATAAGCTAGAGTTAGTTTAAATACATACGAGAATTTCAAGTGTGGCTCATCTGGTCTGAGGACTACAGGCATGAATGGGTTTAAGTTTAAACACTTAGGAAAATTGTGAACGAGTGTTAACTAACCCAAATCATCTGGTCCGAGGACTACAGGCATGATTGGATTTAAGTTTAAACACTTACAGAACTGCAATGGAGTGTTAACTAACCCAAATCATCTGGTCCGAGGACTACAGGCATGATTGGATTTAAGTTTAAACACTTAGGAAAATTGTGAACAAGTATTAACTAACCCAAATCATCTAGTCCGAGGACTATAGACATGATTGGATTTAAGTTTAAACACTTAGAGAACTGCAATGGAGTGTTAACTAACCCAAATCATATAGTCCGAGAACTACAGGCATGAATGGGTTTAAGTTTAAACATTTAGGAAAATTGTGAACGAGTGTTAACTAACCCAAATCATCTGGTCCGAGGACTACAGGCATGATTGGATTTAAGTTTAAACACTTAGAGAACTGCAATGGAGTGTTAACTAACCCAAATCATCTGGACTGAAAACTACAGGCATGATTAGATTTAAGTTTAAACACTTAGGAAAATTGTGAACGAGTGTTAACTAACTCAAATCATCTAGTCTGAGGACTACATGCATGATTGGATTTAAGTTTAAATACTTAAAAATCTGCAATGGAGTGTTAACTAACCCAAATCATCTGGTCCGTGGACTACAGGCATGATTGAATTTAAGTTTAAACACTTAGAGAACTGCGATGGAGTGTTAACTAACCCAAATCATCTGGTCCGAGGACTACAGGCATGATTGGATTTAAGTTTAAACACTTAGAGAATTGCGATGGAGTGTTAACTAACCTAAATCATTTGGTCCGAGGACTACAGGCATGATTGGATTTAAGTTTAAACACCTAAGGGATGCACTTTATATGACAAGTTGGCACGCTGATTAAAGGGAAGATTCAATTAATAATAGTACCTTTTGAGGTTATTTACATTCCAAGGGGGTGGAATCACATGACTATCTAGGTCTTCAAGAAAATACGCCCCAATGCCAGCCTCTGAAGTAATACGATATGGCCCTTTCCAGTTAGGCCCTAACTTTCCCCAAGCTGGGTTCTTTGCAGTGTCGATAACTTTTCTTAGCACCAAATCACCAGGTTCTAGAGGTCTTCGCCTTACGTTGGCGTCATAGCCCTGCCTGAGCTTTTGTTGGTAATGTGCTAGTCGAACCAATGCACTTTCTCTCCTTTTCTCAAACAGGTCCAAACTCTTCTCTAGCTGCTCATTGTTGTCGGTCGGACTAAATGAACTAGTTCTCAATGTTGGGAACCTGGTCTCCAAAGGTATTACAGTTTCAGCCCTATAGGTCATTGAAAAAGGGGTCTCTCCAGTAGATCTACGAGGCGTTGTTCTGTAGGCCCAAAGTACGTGTGGCAATTCTTTCACCCATTTTCCCTTCGCATCGTCTAGTCTCTTCTTTAGGCCATTTACAATGACCTTGTTAACAGCTTCTGCTTGGCCATTACCCTAGGGATAAACTGGGGTGGAGTATCTGTTTATGATTCCCAGTTCACTACAATAACTCCTAATTACTTTGCTATTGAAATGTAGGCCATTGTTTGAGATGAGAGTATGGGGGACCCCAAATCGAGTGATGATATTCTTCCACATGAACTTTTGCACATCTGCATCCCGGATATTGGCCAGAGGCTCAGCTTCGACCCATTTGGTGAAATAATCTGTGCTAACCAGAAGATATTTTCTGTTTCTTGCAGCCTTAGGGAATAGTCCCATGATAACTAAGCCCCATTGGGCGAAAGGCCATGGGCTGGATAACGGATTAAGTGTTCCTCCTGGTTGATGTATGTTTGGGGCAAAGCACTGACATTGATCGCATTTTTAACATAATCGAGGGCTTCTCTTTATATGTTTGGCCACCAATAACCCTGAGTAATGGCTCAGTGAGCCAAGGACCTACCTCTAATATGGATTCCACAGATTCCTTCATGCAGCTCCTCTAGTAGCAACTCAACCGCTTCAGGATGAATGCATAACAAGTACGGTCCTGAGTAGGAACGTTTGTATAGCTGCTGATCTTCGAATAACCAAAACCTGGTTGCTTTCCTCCGAACTTTGTTAGCTTCCCCCTTTTCCTCAGGCAAAATGTCCTCCTTTAGGAATTTAACTATAGGGTCCATCCAGCTGAGTCCAGCCCTGACTTGGTGAACTTGAACTATTTCTCCTCTTGCTTTGGTAGGCCCATGCAAGTCCTCGACATTACTCTTGGCAAGTTTTGTGCTGAAGAGGTGGCGAGAGTGGCCAAAGAGTCAGCGTGTGCGTTACCACTTCTAGGAATATGCAGTAGGCTGAAAAATTTGAATTCTAACTGCAGACGTTTAACTCGGCTCAAATATCCCTGCATCCTTTCATCCTTCGCCTCAAACTCCCCCTGTACTTGACCCACAACTAACCTTGAGTCCGAGAACAACTCTATTGCTTTTCCTCCCATCCTTTGGACCATAGACATTCCCATCAATAGGGCTTCATACTCCACCTCATTATTTGTTGCCGAGAAACCCAGCCTTAACGACTTTTCAATAATGATTCTCTCGGGGGATATCAGCACTAGCCCCACTCTAGAACCTTTCTAGTTTGTATCACCATCCACGTACGCCTCCCAACGGGAAGGGCTTTGTTGAGAAATCACGCTAACCGATTTTTCATCCATGTTCGATGTCGGCTTTACCTCTTCTAATTGGGGCTCTGTGAACTCGGCTACCAAATCGGCAAGCACCTGGCCCTTGATCGATATGCGAGGCATGTATTTGATATTAAAGGCCCCTAAGATCGTACCCCATTTAGCAATCCTTCCAGTATAGTCCGAACTTCGGAGTATAGCCCTAAGTGGAAGCTGAGTGAGAACAACGACTGTATGGGCTTGGAAATAATGCGGTAGCTTTCGTGTACCGAGCACCACTGCTAGAATAGCCTTTTCCAGTGGTAAGTAACGGATCTCGGCTTCATGCAGCGACTTGCTTACATAATAAACTGGTCTTTGCACGCCCCAATCTGATCAGATCAGCACCAAGCTCACAGCATGGGGAGCTACAACAATATATGCAAACAAGACTTCATCTGGCTCAGGGCTGGACATGATTGGTGGTCGAGCTAGATAATCTTTTAGTTGTTGGAAAGCCACAGCACACTCTTTAGTCTACTCGAATCCCTTCCATTTGTTAATCAAAGAAAAGAAAGGCCGACACTTGTCCGCTGATCGAGAGATAAATCGATTCAGGGTTGCCGTCATTCTAGTCAGTTTCTGAACCTCCTTGGGATTCTGAGGAGCTTGTAACTCGTTGATGGCTTTTATCTGATCAGGGTTGACCTCAATTCCTCTGTGAGTCACCATATATCCTAGAAACTTGCCTGACCCCACACCGAACGAGCACTTGGAAGCGTTTAGGCGTAGCTTATATTTTCTAAGAACCTCAAAGGTACTTTCCAGGTTCTTCACATGCTCAGCCACAACCTTGCTTTTCACCACCATGTCATCTATATAAATCTTGATATTTTTGCCCAGCTGTGGTTCAAACATCCTCGTCATCATCCTTTGGTAGATAGAACTCACGTTTTTCAAGCCGAACGGCATCACCTTATAGTGATAGTTACCAATAGGAGTGACAAAAGTAGTTTTCTCCTGTTCATCCAGGGCTAATGGTATCTGGTGATAACCTTGAAAGCGTCCAGGAAGCTCATCCGAGGGTGGCCGATAGTGGCATTTACTAGCTGATCGATTTTTGGCATAGGGAATGGATCTTTAGGGCAGACCTTATTCAAATCAGTGAAGTCCACGCATACTTGCCATCTCCCGCTCTTTTTCTTCACCACCACAGTATTTGCTAGCCACTCTGGATAGAAAACCTCTTTAATAGCTCCAACTTGTTTAAGCTTTGCTACTTCTTCTCTTACCGCCTCAGCGTGTTCCTTGGATGGACGCCGAGGAGGCTGCTTTTTGGGGGTGATCATGGGGTTTACTTTCAAATGGTGGCATATGAATTTCGGATCCACCCTAAGGGATTCGTAAGCGTTCCAGGCGAATATGTCTAGATTTCTCTTAAGAAATTATACTAACTCCTCTTTCTCCTGCAGAGGTAGCTGGGATCCAACCTAAAAGAATTTCTCTGGATTGTCCCCAATGATGACCTTTATCAGATCTTCGCACGTTGCGCCCTCGTCCAGATCTTCGGCGGGCGGTAACTGATGTTTTGGTAGCTATAAACCCCTTTCGGCTTTGGCCGATGACTCGGCTTCGGGCTTATGCTGAATGGCAGCCACCAAACATTGTCTTGCCACAGATTGATCCCCCTAGATTTCATGAACCTGGCTTTCAGACGGATATTTAACTTTCTAATGCAAGGTAGAAGAAATAGCCCCCAGCGTATGAAGCCAAGGTCTGGCTATAATTGCCGTGTAAGGGGAAAACATGTCTACAACTATGAAATCCACCTCCACCACCTCTGAGCCAGTCTGCACGGGTAATCGTATTTGGCCTTTCAGGGTGACGACTCTTCCTTCAAAACTAACCAACGAAGAACTATATGGTGTTAAGTCACTAGGTTTAAGGTTCAGCCCCTTGTAGAGATCAGGGTACATTATTTCTACAG
This sequence comes from Quercus cerris, assembly GCA_963669245.1. Classification (NCBI taxonomy): domain Eukaryota; kingdom Viridiplantae; phylum Streptophyta; class Magnoliopsida; order Fagales; family Fagaceae; genus Quercus; species Quercus cerris. Next base: position 22,364,257 of record OY770008.1, on the reverse strand, counting down.
CACTACCCTGGTCAACCATTACCCGCTTTACATTATACCCTTCAATTCTGAGGGTGATGACCAACGCATCATCATGAGGTTGGACGGTTCCCACCTTGTCAACGTCCGAGAACCCTAAGATTGGTTGATCATCCGGTTTGGACCTCTTCGAACACTGGCCGGAGTCCCCTGCAGGTAATCGAGCTACTGACATGACCTTGGATGGTCCGGATCCTGTTCTTCCTGGGGCTGCAAAGATGGTTTTGATAGTTCCCAATGGAGGTTTTAAAGGGTCATCCCTTCGGGACTCTGGGCTTATGTGACCTCCTCGGCCACTGGTGTGATGTAAGAGATGCCTCAATTTTCCTTCACAGACTAACTGGTCCAAATGATCCCACAAGCTTCTGCAATCTTCAGTTGTGTGTCCGTGATCCTGGTGGTATTGGTAGTAGAGATTGCAATTACGCCTCTCAGGTTTTCCTACCATCTTGCTCGGCCACTTGAAGAACGGTTCATTCCTAACATTTTCTAAAACTTGATGGACTAGATCTCTGAATACGGTGTTGACTGTTTGGGGATTTGTTGACCCTAATTGCACAGGAAAATCTCTCCACGGTTTATTGTTGTTGTGTCGATCCGACCTGAAATCCCTCCTCTCTTGAGAGATAACCTTTTCCTTACCTTTTTCTTGTTGTTAATGTTCTTCAACTCTTTTATACTTTTCAATACGGTCCATTAGCTGACGCATGCTAGTAACTGGCTTACTAGACAAGGATGTCCTTAAACGGATAGCAGAGAAGACAAAGGCTTGGCCACTCTTTGGCAGGTGACAAAACATGAACCAAAAGCTTGAGTGAGCTCTTTGAAAGAGCTGATGGAATCTGGCTTCAGGCTGTCAAACCACCTCATTGCAACTGGTCCAAAACTGGAGGGGAAGACCTTGCACATCAGAGCTTCATCTCTGGAGTAGACTGCCATTCTTTGATTAAAATGACTCACATGTTCCACCGGGTCTGTCTTACCATTATAGATGGTAAACGTAGGCTAGTTAAAACGCCGGGGGAGTCTCGCTTCTTCAATCCTGCATGTGAAGGGTGATCTAGAGATTTGATTCAAGGTCCTGCTCATGGCATCATTCCCCACACCTCCATGTGGTGGGCTCTGAGGTTGACTCTTATGATAATGCTCTTCTTCATAGGAAAAGGACTCACTGAATAGCGTTCGCGGTCTCTGTTGGTATGTGAAGTCCTGTTGGTCGTCAGACTCCTCATTAGAATATGAAGGAACCCGTTTCCACTTTGCATGGCGTAGTTCTATTTTTAGCTTTTCAACCTCCAGCTGCAAATCCCGGTTCTTCTCTGCATGAGACACATGACTCCCATCACGCGACTGGCTTTGACCAGTGTGCACGGTGTGTGCACTGCCTTCACGATCTTGTCTCTGCTCCAAATTAAGGAAAGGGTCCACGTGCTAGGATGCCCTAGATTCTGCTTGTTGTTGACTTCGTTCACCCATCATCAATTGTTGTTTTCACCCCTGCACAAGCTCTTCCCACAGACGGCGCCAATTGTAAGGTCAGTTTTTGTAGTCCCTGCCCAAAAGATATGGATTATGAGCCCAACAAACCCGGAACAATGAATTTGTAGAGAGTGGATGAAAGAACTGGGCCGGTTATGAATTAAACGGTAGTTGATGATGGTATAAAAAAGCGAATTGACGTGAAATCATGCATGAAAAATTGAACCCGTGAATGTCTAAAGAGGTATTTTATTTATTGGAAACTCCTTACAACTCTTAGTGCCACAGCCAAGATATTTTTTCCTCTCCCCCCATATCAGGAGCCCCTCTTCTTTATATAGCCTCCTCTCTCATCATCCCCATCGTCCACTTGTCCTTCATCTGTGTACATACTTGAGTATTGGTCACATCAAGCATCTTCTCTAGCTTTTTCGGAGTGGCGGTAGCTAAGATTACACTATTCAGGGGTCTTCTCCACATAAATGCGGCAAGAAAAGTTGCTGCAGTGCATTAAATACGGTGGTAGCAGCTTTTCCTTGTGATATTTCTTCGTCCTTATCATCCCCAGGTATGCCCAAATCTTATCTTTGTTGTTGGGATTGCCAGGAAGGTCATTCGAACCTTCCATTTATTTTTTTGATCAAGACTATTCGTATCCGAGGAGTAAAAACTCTTCGGATAAAGGGTGACCTCTTCGAATGGTACTCTTCCTCCATCTCTGGGTTGGTTGCCTTCAGATGAACTCTACTCCAACCCGTTATTCCTCTTCGGACATACAATAATCTTCAAAATAGGGCTCTCGGCCCAATAGGTATGTCTGGGCTTTTACCCCCCCACAATTCCCGTTAAGAGATTTGCGACTACTTGTTCTACATCTAAAATACTAGCAAAACATAAACAAACCCAATCAGTATTATTACGCAGTTTATTTTTATATATTTTTATTTATTTATTTATTTTAATGACCATCCAATTTTGGGGGTTTATTTGGGTCATCACTGATATTGTGGAATATATTGTTGTTTTTGGAGGTTTCAATTCTTTTGATCATTTTGAAGATATAAGGGGTATTTAAGTTATTACGAAGGTTTTTAAGGTATTTTTTATAAAAAATTTTTTTAATAATATTTAGATGGAAGAAAATCAATTCAGTAGTTACCTTTATAATACCCATTTAAAATGTGCACATAAATAGCTATTTTCTTAGAAGAAAGTATATAAAATTATAAATATATAGGTCTTTATCTATTAAACTCATTTATTTAATTGAGCCGGTTATAACTTACAAGTGGATGGGTGGGTAGGGGTATAATAGGTTTGGATGAGACATTACCAATTTACTAGTTACCAACCTTTTATGTCCTAGCTTAAAAATGAGGATAGAATCTTAAATTTAAAACCCTACTTTTCAAGTCCGAAGTAAAATATTTTTATCTGTCTTCTATAATTTTGATTTCTAAAGCACTAAGTAGTCCATGTATCTTGATGTATATAGTAAATGAAGAAAAGAGGAAAAATGAATAGATGGATAATATAGCTAGTAGAACATTAACACTTGGTTTGTCGATGGATGTAGCAAAAATTAAAGAAAACAGGAAGACAAATAGGTCGCAAGTGACCAAGTGGTGGATATGGCTCATCGGGGCAGTAGGGGGAATTATTATGACCTTCTTTTGCTTCTTACTCTATGCACGATGTAAAAAACACAGAGTAGAAGGTAATCGGTGCTCTCACTATAGCTTTTTTGGATAACTTACAGATGTTGCCAGGACAAATCTTTAAGTCGTATTTTGCATGTCTGTTAATTAGGGGAGAGAAAGAAGAAACAAAAGATGCTCATTAAAGAACTTGGAGGTAATGTAAAAGCTTCAACTGTAAATGGTGAAGCGAATAAACAAAATAATGATGAGAAAATCTTCAGCTTTGAAAGTATTTGTGCTGCTACAAATAATTTCTCAGTTGAAAATAAATTAGGAGAGGGTGGTTTTGGACCAGTTTACAAGGTTAGCTCTCTCTCTCTCTCTCTCTTAAAATTTGATCCTCCCTTTTTCTTTTTGATTGTAAATTCAAACGTAAGACCTAGGTATTCAATCCATCTGATCTACAACATAGCACTTGAGCTGAGACCGGGGCCATGTAGAGTCTTGATAAAAAAATAAAAATTTAATAATGTAAGTAGAGATTGATTTAAGTACATTTTTTTTTGGTAAAATATGACTAACACAATGTACTTTTAGGGTATATTACCTAATGGGCAAGAAATAGCAATAAAAAGACTGTCAAGATGTTCTGGGCAAGGCTTGGTAGAGTTCAAGAATGAAGCTATTCTCATTACCAAACTCCAACACACTAATCTTGTTAAGCTTTTGGGGTTTTGCATTCAAGATGAAGAAAAAATACTAATATACGAGTACATGCTCAATAAGAGCTTGGACTTCTTCCTCTTTGGTAGGGCATATGTTCATTATTACTACAATTTTTTTTTCTTTTATATAAAGCTAATCAAACAGTTTATCATTTTCTTGCTATTATTTTTCTGATGTTAGACTCTACTAAAAAGCATTTATTAAATTGGAAAAAACGCTTCAACATCATTGAAGGCATTGCTCAAGGTCTTGTTTATCTCCACAAATACTCAAGACTACGAGTAATTCATCGGGACTTAAAAACAGGCAACATTTTGCTTGATAAGGAAATGAATCCAAAAATATCTGATTTTGGCATGGCAAAAATATTTGGGATAAAAGAAACAGAAGGAAACACCAATCGAGTTGTTGGAACATAGTAAGTTTGTCTTTCATTTCAAGCAAGTATAATTTTATTTTATTTTCTAGTGTGTGTGTGTGGGTGAGTATATATGTGCTTATTCATACACTAAACTTCATTGGTTAATTATTACTATAGTGGTTATATGGCTCCAGAATATGCAAGGAATGGCCTAATTTCCATGAAAACTGATGTATTCAGTTATGGAGTTTTACTATTAGAGATTGTGTGTGGCAAGAAAAACAATAGTCGCTTTCACTTCGATTATTCACTCAACCTAATAGGATATGTAAGTTTCTCACTTATCATGTCTAAACCTATATGTGAAATTTTGAAGTTTATAGTTAACATAGTATTTACCACTGGACATATGACAGGCATGGCAGTTATGGAATGAAGATAAAGGTATGGAATTAATAGACTCAACAATACTAGATGAGTCATGCCCTACATCTGAAGTATTGAGATGCATTCATGTTGGTCTCTTATGCGTACAAGAACATGCAACAGATAGACCCACCATGCTAGATGTTGTTTCTTTTCTTGTAAATGAAAATCTTCAACTATCTCCTCCAAAAAAACCTGCATTTTATATCAACACAGTTGTGAAAGAGTCAGAAGTTTCTGAAATTAAGCCAGAAAACTGTTCAATAAATGATGTCACAGTTTCAGAGATGGAAGCTAGATAAATACTAAAATAATCTAGTTAGGCATGAAATCTAGTATATATATGGAAATGCCCCTATAATAAGGGCTGTTCCAGATTATGACTATACAATCATGTACCCATCTGTTTAGTGATTTTATTATGATTTTTAATAAGGGCTATATGATTTATTACAGTGATCTTTCTTATTGTTGTAAGCAATGACAAGATTATTGGTGCTTTGTGAGTTAACTGGTTTAATTGGATTAGCTTGATTAAGATATGTATCACTATTGCGTCTTATTCTATAATGATAAATGGTGAATCCAGCCTCTGTAAGGTATTATAGACGGTATTATCAATAACACTACTAACAAAATATAATAGATGGTATTATCAATAACACAAATTATTGATATTACCTTCTAGTGGAAACCATTGTAAGTGGGAATGGAGATCCTACCCAATGTATAGCTCTCATTAAGCATTAAATCCACATAAAGAATGAATATCTTAATATAAAATAAAACAAAAAATCTCATTATTTATTATTAATAGCCTAGAGGAACTTGCATCTTCTACCCTGATATGTGTAGACACATCATTTTGTACCTCCTTATGACTTGAGCTTCCATTTGCCAATCACAATAACACTAGAAGGTCTAAGGCTGATCTAGGGCCTACCTATGGAAACACTTTAGTTGAAAGATGTGTTTGGAAGAAAGAAAAACCTTATAGAATCCCTAAGGGTGCATACGTGGCCTTGAGCCAGGGTACACAGCCTTAACCCTTGCATAAATAGCCATGGGCTTGCATACACAGCTAGAGTTCCAAATTATCTATATGGCAAGCTTTTACTCAAAAATGCAGCAGAGGCAATCCACAGTGCTTGGGATTGCCTTCGCCCCTTATTTTTGAACAATATAAAAAGGTCCTACAATGCTTTTCCCAAAACACACAAAAGCTATTCTAAAAAAGTGATTCAAGAGAAACATTTTTACTTTGAAAAGTATTCTAAACTAAAGTATCTTGGTTGTGATAGAGAAGATAGTTGGAAAGTTGAAATTGTAAAGATGATAGGAAATTGGAAGTTTATTAAAGTTAAAGTTGTAAACATTAGTTCTTTGTATAAATCACGCTTGTATTCCATTCATGACATTTGTATAAAAGCAGCTTCCAAAAGTGCTTGGCAGTCTCCTAAAGCGAAGGCTTCTTTGAAAAATAAGAACATATACGCTCCAATCTCGCTAGAAGCAGAAGTCAAAAAGGGAGCCGCCATGGCAGTCTGGAGATGTGCACAAAATCTCACTTCCTAGATTTTTGCCAATAGTATGCGTTGAAAATCAGCATCACTAAGAATGCCAGAAGATATACACCTCTCTTCCTATTATAATCTTCCATTTCAGTGTTTCCACTACCAAATGATCTCCCTCCCTCCACTACTCGTGCACATACGTTGTCAACCTTGAGCGATATACTTATAGTTAATAAAAATAAAAAGGTGAGCGTAATAGAAAGAAAGGAGGATAAGCACATAAACAGTGAGTGATCTCCGTCCACATACAGAATCACATGCATTGTAATGGACTTGAAAAGTATATTAAATATTGTAGGCTGTCCTACTCCTTATTGTTAATATGTGGACCTGGCGTTCAAACAAATTGCATTGCATCAGGGATATTTAAGCAACCGTTTTTGTTGTTTAAACAACATAACACATATTTTCACAATATTTTTTTACTCATACGTATTTTTAAAAATCTTAAATAACGTTACTAGAATAACATTATCAAATAGGCCCCTTTCAGTAAAGTTATTTATCCCAGTCCTATTATCCAAAAGGCATACAAGGTATATAATTTGATTTCTCTTGTTTATCTCCTCGTTTCTCATTTCTCCTTGTCCTCTCTTCATTAGAAATGGTGAATTTTACTAAAACCAATATGCATCGTTTCGGTTCACTTGACTAAACCAAAAAATACTGTTCCTTTGCTCATTCACTTTTTTTTTTTCTTTTTTTCTTTTTTAGTTAATAGATAGAAATAGTAATAGAAATAAGGAAATTACAACTCAGTAGTTGTGAAAATATTGTGACAAATAAAAATGTCTCAACATTTTTACAATACTTTTATTTTCAATTGTGGTAAGTGTTGATCTGACATTTTATTATTTTATTTTAACTTATAAAAATATGGACTATGGACCTTGGAACTTTATTACTGTATACACTATATGTTGTAACATTATTGGTCCACTCCGTTCCATTGTTTCTTTCATAATTTCAAAAAGTATCCTTAGGATGGGCCCCTTGTGTGAGTAGAAAGTAGGGAGCGTGGTAAGCCCAATTGAACATTTCTCCCATATAAATTAAAATGCATGTGATGTACATTACCACAAAATGACAATAGAGGATTCTTGTTATGGTCATATTTTCTGTGTAATTAGCTAATTTTTTAACAAAACGTACTTTACTTGTGATTGGCTAAATCTAAGGTGGGTTTAATATATCAATAAGTCTGTTGCTCAAATGTATCAAGTGGTATCTTTAAAGTAAAGCAAATTGATCCAAGAAACAAGTGAAGAAAAGCTAATTCATTAAATCTCGCCAGAAGCTCGACAAATACTGCTGTCTAGGTTAAATGAAGAAGCTCGACAGAAGCTTGACACATTCTTGATCTACCAAGAATTATGATTTCGAATTCCAGATTTGAAATTTGACCTAGGTTGATGTATTTGTTTAGGGTTTCTTTTCTCACAACCCTAGACATATATAAGACTTATTTTAAGAGCCGTCACACACAGATATAGAGACCAAGAGTTTAATTCTTTCCATGAGATGTTACTGCGTTTGTACGCCATAGGGTTTTGTAACCAAGTGTTTCCTGATTTTTATTGTTGATAAAGTGAAGAACTTTGCAACCAACAACAACCAATAGCAACCATTCAAGTTGCTAGAGTTTGTCACGAATTGGAATCCGGGCAAATGAGTTAGTCACAGATTGGAGATTTGGCATCAAAGGAAAGACGGCTACTACAAGATTAAGTCCAATTGGGTATTGAAGTGAAGGTTCAACTATAGGTTGGTATTTTGGGATAGGCTAGGGTAGTGGTAAGATTCCTCATACTTGTAACCACTTGATTATTAATTAGTGAATTCTTAGGAATGGTGACCTTAAATTCACCTAGTGGAGTTTTTGCCATGCGAACAGTTTTTTCCATTTGTTAATAAATTACCGTGTCAATTTAATTTTCACTGCATTTAGTTTATTTGCTGATTTGTTGGTGTCTCCATGATTTTCATGTAATTTGATCTAATTAATCAACTTGGGTAATTGAATTAATTAACCCGGGTCAATTCATCTTAACCCAACAAGTGGTATTAGAGCGAACACACTTTGATTAGGTTTTTAATCCTTGCTGTGTGAACCATTGACCCCTGTTTTTATGGATCGTGGATAATCGTTGATTATATCTCCTTTTTTTTTATGGTACTAACTATGCATACTAGAAAGTACGCATGAGAGCTTCTTTCGCAGTCTTTAGATGAAAAAGTATGACTGGTTGTCGAGGTTTGTTAGCTGTTGAGGTTGGATGGACAAAACCTACTGATCCACCCACGTCTTGGGATGATGACAAGATCAAAGCTACAAATTTCAATAGTAGAGTGTTGAATGCCTTGTTTAGTGCTGTGACTAATGAGGAGTTTAAGAAGATCTCATCCACTAAGAGTGCCAATGAAGCATGGACAATTCTTTAAAACACCTATGAAGGTACCAAAGCTATGAGAGATTCCAAGCTTCAAAGGGTTACCACTAGTTTTGAAGAAATAAGGATGGATGATGGTGAGGCATTTGATGAATTCTATGCTAAGCTCAATGACATAGTGAATTTTGCTTACAACTTAGGTGAGAAGAAGCTAGAGCCTAAAACCGCGAGGAAAATCTCAGATCTCTTCCAAAGCGATTCTATGCTAAGATCACTGCCATTAAAGAATCAAAGGACATTGACTCTATTCCTTTAACAGAGCTTATTGGAAATTTGTAATAACCTACAAATTAGGTTTAGTAAGGATTGGCAAAGGAAGAAAGAGAAATAATATGGCTATAAAAGCCAAGAATGATGAAGAAGATGAGTTATCAAAGGATGAGAACTCAAAGTTCAAATCTTACATTACCAGACAATTCAAGAAGTTCATTAATAATGTGTATGTCAAGGCAAATGACAAGGATTGCAAATAGTCTAAATATTCTCAATTTAAGTCTCAAGATAAATTCAAGAGAGAATCCAAAGAAGGCGGACAAAGCAGCAACATTCCAACTAGTCCAAAATGCTATAGATGTCAAGGGTACGAACACATGAAGCATGAATGTCCTACCTATCTCAAGTCAATTGGTAAGAGGAAAGCCTAACTGCCACCTTGAGTGATACTGAACCAGAAGTAAACTCGGAGGATAGTGATTAAGAAGGGATATTCAGAGCCTTCACAGCTACTGTTGATGAAAAAGAATTCTGAAAAAGATGATATCCGTACTGCCTACTCAAAGCTGTACAAGAATTCTGAGAAGCATGAAAAGATTTTTAGGCTAGCCATAAGGAAGCTGAGTGAAGTGGAGTTGGAACAAGAAAAACTCTCCCCTAAAGTCGATGAAGCAAATCAAACCATCGAAGCATTGCGGTTTGAAAATAACTTCTTGGTTGAGAAGATCAAGAAACTAAATGCTAAGCTATTTCAAGTGAGAGCTCAATTAGAAAGGACTTCAAGTGCTAAGATAGATGAAATATTGAATTTCCAAAAGGCTGAATCCAATAAAACTAGTCTCGGGTATGATCGTTCTCTCTCTTCTTGTAGTACTTCCTCTGGTGCTTTGAAAAATGTTGTTTTTGTTCCTCCTGCTTCTAATGCTAAACTTGAGATAATTAAGCCTAAAATTGAAATTGTTAGTAAGGATAAACATGACAGGGGTAAATCCATTCTAGGATCACCACCTAAGTTTGTTAAGAAAGAATTTAAGTAAAGCAATCATCTCTCCACTAGTAAGAAGTCTCAACTGAAGAAACTGCATTTCTGTCATCACCGTGGAGAGCTTCAGGACACACTCGTCCAAATTACTATAAGTGTCTTGCTACTTAACAAGGCAATAGTGTGTCATCTTTTGGAAGCCAAAATCAACTTCAAAACTCTTTGGCTCTTCTTGGAGAACTTTTGAAGGCCATGATGTTCTTAGCAAACTTCAATGGGTTTAATCCTCCTCCTTATCCACCCAATTAGAGGTCTCTGAAAAGGAACACCGCTTCTCCTACCAAATCTCCTATTTGGAAGGAAAAAAAATTCTTTAAGTGATTCGTTCACTTATCTTGCATCTCTTATGTTAGGTTCTAAGACTTTAGGAACTAATGTATTAGAACTTCAATTTGTATTATGTTGGCAAACCATGATCAAAACATAGAGTCTAGGTTTAGACTTGCTCAAAGTATGTTTATTTGTAAAATTGGAATAGAGTGATTGCAAAATTTATTGAACTAAATCTGCAAGGCTTTTGATCAATCAAACCACGTGCAAATTTATTTTTTTGCAAAATTCCAGTTCAGCCCAAACTCTACTTAAACGTATTGGGTTTCAAGTAAAACACTCCTATATATAAAGGAAACCCTAAAACGTTTTTATAAGTTTTTTTAAGAGAGATTAGAGTGCATCTTGTGCCTCTTTTTGGTATTTAGGGTTTTGTACCCAAAAGCTCTCTAAGGTTGTTGCACTTTATGTTGTGTGTGTGAATCTCTTGTGAGACCTAGAGGTATTTGCCTTCACATACACTTAGGGTTATCAAGATCTAGATTGATGTGAAGAGCTTGGTGATTAATTCATTTGCAGATTCAAGAGCTTAAAGATACACAAGTGGGAGTGCTTGTACTTGCTGGGAATCCAAGAAAGAAGTAGTCCGTGGACTTGGAGTTGTCATGTGGTCGTGGTAGTAAGTTTCCTACTAGAGGTAGCAATAGGATGTTAGTGGTCTAAGTCGCTATTGTGTAAACTTCAATTCTTTCATAGTGGATTCAGTTTACCTTGAGGATAGCTAGGTTAAATCCTCCCTAGGTTTTTTACCCATTTAGTTTTCCTGGGTCATCATATGTTTGTGTTCTTTATTTTCTGCACTTTACATTGATATGATATATTTGTGTTAACCTAGATTTGATAGTTTGACTAAGTAATCACTTTTCTAATTAACTAGGTTAATTTGGTTGTGTTTTAAGGGGTCTAAAAATGTACATCTTGTGTGTTTCTATTGTTTTGAGTCAGTCTAGTTTTATTGCTTTTTGATATGCTTGTTTGTTTGTTTTGTTTATTGCTTTCAAGTAAATAAATAAAAATTTGAAAAATACAAAAACAATGTGTATTTGTGTATATTAGTACTTGTTTTCCTTGGATGGCCTTTGAAACAAAGTTTCTCAACTTTGTATCTCTTGTAGCTTAAATGAGCATCTTCATGAAAAACTAAGCAATGTGAGCTTTGTGGCTCGATTATGTGATTTGTATGATTTGGTTGATCATTTTCATTCATATCTTTATCACTCTTTTTGACGAGGACTGAAAAATCCTAAGAGAAAGGCATAAATAACTATCTCACCACTAAAACTCGTCAATAATAAAACATCTGTGTGCATTTCATAAAAGTCGTGTTTGGTAAGGTGTAGCACTTGCATAGCAAAAAGAAGATGTCTGACTTACATTATTGGGAAATTATTCTTTCTCTCTCTCTCTCTCTCTCTCTTATATACTCATGCATGATATGTAATGATATACTTTAAAGAAAAATATGCAAAGAACATTGTAGACACCACATTTTATACCCTTTATGACTTAGGCTCCCGTTCATGCATAGGCAGGAATCAGCCTATGTGCACAGGCATGATCTTGCGCACGCAGGCACGATCTTGCGCACGCATGGTGGATTCCAGAAACTAAACAAAACAAGTTTTATGCATTAATGTTGAGGTTTGGAATGAATCTCACATCATCTGGGAGTCATTCCAAACCCCTATTTTCTCAATATAAATAGCCATATCTGGTACCTTTTCAAAAATACATAGAAATCCCCCGGGAAAACACTAAGATTTACTAGAAATAGTGAATCAAAGAGGGTGTATTTCACAAAATATCCTCTAGTAAATTTTCTTTTGATCAAGGCCTTTTTTGGCCTTGATCTTTGAGTTTAAACTAATCACTTTTTTTGTTGACTGTGAATAGATTTGACTGAGAAGAAGGGTCAAAAGTCAAGCTTAAAAAGCTTTTGCTTTGAGGTATTGATTCTAAGCTTTTATTTTTCTTTTCTTTAGTTTAATTCTATTTTGCTTGTTTGTTTTTTATTTTTATTTTTATTTTTATTTATTTATTTATTTTTTTTAAGTTTTAATATGTTTATGTAGGCTAGTTTTATGTAGTTGTATGTTTTAAAGCATGTTAGGATGTTAGATTTAGTACTTTGAAGCCTTACTCTATTTGCGGTGTTGCTAGGGTTTCTGGGCTAAAACCCACGTGCGCATAATCTTGGCTGTGTCGCAGGCTAGATTATGCGCATGCGGGCTTGTTTACGTATACGTATGATCCTACCCAAAAACCCTAATTTTATTTTATATGCTTTTGTTTCTGTTTTAACATGTAATACTTCTTTTTAGACCCCTTTTTCATGTATTTATGCTTTTAAGCTTTTGTTCACATGTATAATTGTTTGTTTGTCTTTCACATGTTAGAACTAGGGTTTATCTTTCGTTTCTTTGTTTCAATGCGTTAATGCGATAGGTACTGAGATGCTGCAAGGTAAGTGAGGTAATTCATGCATTCACATTCACATGCATCTTTGAATATGATCTTGCTTTGATGATGAGTATGAACATGCTTGTTTGGGTGAATTATTCTTAAAGCATAGATGCAATCACATGTTGGCTTGGACCTTTCTCATGTTTCTGCCTTGATTTATTGTTTTTGCCTTGGATATGATATGATGACATGATGCTAGGTGTATGATATGTATGATAGTAACATGCTAGGGTTTATGTTATACCATAATGCTAGGTTGATATGACATGTATGCTAGATGTATATTAGGAGATGTCATGCTAGATGTATGACAGGGTATGCCATAATAGATGAATGTTTAGGCCTTTTTGGGATGATTGATGCCATGTTGTATGCTAGTGTGTGTGTGAGTTAGAATGCAACATTGAGTGTGTCTTTAATAGGTTTAAAACATAAGACACAATAAGAGGAAGCCAACCTTAGGGTTAGGCGGTTTTGGGTGCCTAACACCTTCACAAGACCGTACCCTAATTTCAAACCCATATCTATGGTAGTAAGATCAATGGTCCTTCTTCGAGGAGACGCTATATATATGGTTCCTAAACTATTGCAAAAACTAGGTGGCGACTCCTTTAACCCATTATGTCCACAAACATGAAAAGCAAAGAGAATCAAAATGCTTTTAAATATAGCTGCAAGCGTGTTTCTAGGAGATATGAGAGTTATATCATATACCTTAAAGATGATGGTCCCCATCAAATAGTTATGATTGTGTGTGCATGTATTTGATTCTCTTATATCATTACTCTGCATATGATGAGACACTTTGCTATTCTTAATACTATTGTACAAGTACAATATGATTTGGCCATCACAAGAAATACACGTGGTAGTATAAGCTTACTAAACTGTCTTAACTTGTTTTGAAAATAAAATTGATTAGACTTGTTTAGTGTGTGTTTTGATCTAGGAATGATTTGCATTTAGAATTGTTGATGTGTTTGAGTGCTTAACATGCTTCTTTGTTACTTGGTTTAGTGTTTATCTTGGTTGTATTCATCTCATGTGGTTTTTCCTCCTTGAAAAACCTTGTTTTTATATGCTTGATAGCAGCTTGACACCTCTCGACACAAGCCTCTTCTATTGATGTTTTTCAGTTTTTTCTCAATACCTCTCAATAGATAGCCCGATCCATTGAGCCTTTTTTTTAAACTCTCTGTTTGCTTAATAGAAGCTCGACACCATCTCGATCCATCAAAGTAGTTTGGCTATCAACAACAACTCGATACCTTTCGATCTATTAAGATTTTGTTCTCGACACCTCCTTAATACCTCTTCTCTCTCTATCCAAACCTTTCTTTTTCACCAAAATCTTTCACCTCTTCAAGTTTTCGACCTTTTCCAAGCTCAAACTTGCTGGTAAGTGTTCTTTTTCTCTTCTTTTTCTCATTCTTCATGCATTTCAAATCTAGGTTTTTGTTTTTATTGGGAAATTTGGGGTTTTTGTGGTTTTGCTAAAATTTTTGGGTTGGGTTTTGTTGAGTTGTTCTCACATGTTCATGCATTGCTTCTTCTAGCATTTTCTTCACATGATCAAGCATTCTAGGATTGTGTGATTGCATATATCTTGTGAGTGTTGTAGTTTGGATTGGGTTTTTGCCTATAATTCTATTTATTTTTTGCACTTAACATGTTCATGCATTGCTCTTCTCTTTTTCCTCTTTCCTAAGCATTTCTTCTTGTTGCGTCTTTTCTATTTGCTCCTTCCTTAGCTTCTTGACATGGCACCTAAGAAATTTGCACCTTTGAAGAACTCGGTCTCTCATTGTGGTTACTCATTTTCTTATTATCTTCCTTCTCTTCCTACTAGAGACAAGTTCTATGATTCAAAATCCCAAAATGATTTTGATGAGAACTTTAGTGAACCGGCGATTCATTCGAAACGCCATGTCATTTTGTCTAACTTTTCAGATATGCCTCTTTCTGGTGCATTTAGCTCTCGAGGTTGAGAATCTCTTTGCGAGAAACCCAAGAGGTATCTTGGTGTATTTATACAAGAGTTCTACTCCAACATACACGCCAACGATATATCTTTTCCCCAGTTTACTACATTACTCTGAGGAACACATAACGTAGTTACCCTGGAGCTCATTTTCGAGGTACAACATGTCCCTATGGAGTTTGTCTAGACTATCCTAGTCATCCTTGTCTTCGCTTTATCTCTAGAGACGATTTGGCTACACGATTTTGTAAGACAACCATGGTGTGAGATGATGTTCAAAATTTCACCACACATGTTTTTGCTAAGGGTCCAAGGATCCTTAAAATGGTGATGACCATTGTTCTCCTTCACACACGATAGCTATCTATCAAGACACAACCATATGTGATAAGCTAATTTTTCCTTCAGCTATCACACACATTCTCACACACATGCACGTTTCTATTCCTCCTTCTCCTCTCTTTCCTTGCATAGGTACTATTAGTAATGAGTCTATATGGTGGAGTGATGCACAGCTGGCTGTTGAGGCAAAGTGGCCTTGGGTGGAGTCCACCTCCAATCAGTAGGAAAAGGCTAATATTTGTGCTGCGGAGGATGCAGCCTATGCCTCTCGACCCTCTTCTTCATCTGCTCCATCCTCTTCTTCTATAGTAGAGGCATCTCTTGCTGCCATCATGGATTATCTTTAGCACATGCGTTCTGATTTTGTAGTCATCTTGACCATCTTTCTGATGAGATGTGTCAGATGAACACTAGGATTGATTGCATCGCTTGTTGACAGTCTCGTCTTAGCGGTTTTGCTCCTTCTCCCTCACTCGAGCCTATTGAGGAGTCTTCTGATGGTGGAGATGGTGAGAGTGATGATGCTTTTGGCTCTTCTAGCAATGATGAGATGACCGTTTCTTAGTGATTTGCCCATTGTCACTCGTAACAAAAAGGGGGAGTAATTCTGGTTATGACAGATTAGTCATGTAAATAGGGGGAGAGCTAGTGTAGAGATAGACTAGTTAGGGAGAGAGTGTTTTGAGAGATGTAGTGAGAGATGTAGTGAGGTTTTATTGTATCTTTCCCACTTCCTATACCATGGTCTTGTGACCACCTTCTACATACATTGTACTTGATATATATGATGATGTATGTTTCTTCACCTTTATCTCACATGTGTTTAATTTTTTTCTCTCTTTATGCACATGTTTCTTCATTTATATAACTTGTCTACATTTCACAAGTGATGCCTTGATGGATCTTGTTGAAGTGTTTCATCTAAGATAGGTTGCAATTCTTTCACGCCGTGATCTCTCTTCTTGCAAAGTTTTTCCAAAGTTTATAGTAGTAGTTATACTTATGTACTTTTTGTGTAATAGTTATGGAGATTGTTGTTTTATACTTTTCTCCTAATTATACTTGTGGTTTTGTCAGGAATTGCCAAAGGGGGAGATTGTTAGGGTTATATTTTCTGTATAATTGGCTAATCATTTGACAAAATGCATTTTACTTGTAATTGGGTAAATCTAAGGTGGGTTTAATATATCAAGAAGTGTGTTGCCCAAACATATCAAATGGTATCTTTAAAGTCATGAAGACTAATCTAAGAAACAAGTGAAGAAAAACTGATTCATTAAGTCTTAACAAAAGCTCAACAGATACTGTTATCGAAGTTAAATGAAGAAGCTCAACACAAGCTCAATCTATTGAGAATTACGATTTCAGAATTCCAAATCCGAAATTTAGCCCAGGTTGATGTAAGTTTCTCAATTAACTTTTATAAATTTGAACATAATAGTTAACATTATGATTCTGAAAAACAAAATAGTTAACATTGTGTTTACAACTGGTCTTGTATCAAGCATGGTAGTTAAGGAATGAAGGGAAAGGTTTGGAGGCAGTTAATAAACCCAACAATAATAGATGAATCATGCCCTTCATCTAAAATATTGAGATACATTCATGTTGGTCTCTTATGCATAAAAAACCAGGCAACAAATAGACCTACCATGCTAGATGTTGCTGCTATGCTTTCAAGTGAAACTATTCACTCTTTCAGTCTTTCCTCCAAAACAACATCGATATCTTATCAACATTGTTCAAGAAAAATCATTAGAGGATTCTGAAATTAAGCCAGAAAATTGTTCCATAAATAATGTTACAATTTCAAAGGTGGAAGCAAGATAAATACTAACTAAAGGTTGTTAGAAGACCACCTTGACTTGCCAAAAAATATTAATTCTTACAAAAACGGAAAAGAATATATATATATATATATATATGTATGTATAAACAATTTATTTTAAACTAATTAAACTGTTTTGTCTACCCTAAAAAAAGATATTGACCACTCGACTTGAGAATCTCAAGAATTTGGGTTCAACAAAAATAGAATAATGCTACTCCACAATAGTTTCACATTAATTTAACAAAAAAAATTAAAGGTGGCTAGTTTTTATTGGGTTTAAACTAGGCCCACCATTTACATTACTTTCTTACCCATCAATAACAACTTATCATGTAGGATTTGTTGTGAAAATATTGTGAATATAGCATTTTTCACAAAAATAATTTTGGCCACTCAAACATAATCCTTAACCCTTTAAAAAAATAAAAGCCAAAATGATAAAAATAAAAATTATTTAGCCCAGTCCAAACCTATGTAAATCCTTAACCTAAGATAAAGGACCGAAGGAAAGAAAGTAAAAAAATTGTGGTTTTTTTCTCACCTAAGATAAGATTTCTCCCTAAATTTCAAGATCCAGTTCCTTTCTCTTGTCACGATCTTACCTCTTCTTCTTCATTGTGTTTGCTTTGCTTCACACTTGTTCTTTTTTGTTTTCTTTGGCCTCTGTTTTGCGTCTTCTTCGTTTCTCTCTCTCACTTAGCCAATATTTTATTTAGCATTTTGTTTCTTTTATTTTATTTTTGTTTTGTTTTGGGGTGTCTTTAAACTAAGTACACAATTGGATTCAAATGAATTTTTAATTCAAAGATAGCCACCATCATGTGAAACTTAGTAGTGAGTATTGATGAGTAATCCATCGAGGCAATAAATTAAAGCAAAGTAACAAGACTTATAGTCCGTTTGAATTGAGGGATAGGAAGGGAGAGTAGAGTAGAGTAGATTTGGCCCAAAATTAGTCTATTTTCAGCTAACTCTACTCCTCCCCTCCACTCTCCCTACTTTTCCCTCTCCATCCAAACAGACCCTTAAAGGAAGAAAAACGTGTAGAAGAAGAAAATGAAAGCAAAAAAATAATAAAGATAATAAATAAAAAAGAGATTAAACTTGTTAGAGAGAGAATTAAGTTTTAACATTTTGAACAAGGGAGTTTAGAGAGAGTTTTAAAAAAATTGTGTGGGTGGTTTAGGATATCTCTATATCATTAGATATTGACACTAGTTAATTTTTGGCGTAAGCGAGAATTGAACCTCAAATCTCATATTCAACCATTAGAGACTTTACCTGTTGAGCTAACTGTTACCCAAAATATATATATATATATATATATAGTGATAACTTCAAAATAGTATATCGGTATTGATCAGTTCGGTATCGAAATATATCATTTATTTAATTAAACCAAAACAATCTCCAGTACAAAAGTAACTTTTTATAGTTTTTTTTTTTTTCTTCAGAAAGCTTTTCTATCAATGACGTTACAATTTTAGGGATGGATCCTAGATAGATACGCTAGTTATTTACAAATGTATGCTCATTTAGGGATAGACATGATAGTATTTTTTTGGCAAAAATACATTTTTGGTTCCTACATTTTGACCATATTCCTATTTTGATCCCTATATTTTAATTTTACAGCATTTAGTCTATAAAATAAAAAGAAATTTTGTTTTGATTCTTACCGTCATCTCACTGTTGGCATAGTAAATACTAACATGGCCAATAAAATAAGATTAAAATTTTTTGTTTGGCATTAAAAAATTTCACAACATAATTTTAATTGAAAATATTAAAAACAAAGAACATCAAATTCTCAATTTTAATTTTAATTTAAAAAAATAAAAAATAAAATTTGTTTTAGAAGAACATGTTCTACTCCTAGTTCATGAAGAACAAGAACTCAGTTTATCCCCAAATCAATCATACCTAACCCAACCACTGGCCAACTCACTCATGATCAAACTCAGCAAATTCTAACACATCAACAACGAAACTGAGAAAATTGAATTCATAAACCCATTTTACCAAATTAATAAACCCAAAAAATTCAAATTCATAAAACTATAGAATTCAGCTTAAAATCACCATTAAAAAAAAATCATAAATACTAAAAACCCCATTTTCTCAAACCCAAGCAAAATAATTTTTAAATAATTTTTTAGTGTTTGTTTGGTTGCCAAGAAAATGAAAGAAAAAAATTTAGATAGTGCCATCGAAGTCCATTCCTTCTAAACCCAACTCCAATCAAATCCAAATCAAAAAATCTATCTAAACCCACTCAATTACATACATGATACACCAACCAAAATCAAACTTAGAAATAAATTTGCATTCCCAGAAATTCAAACCCAAGCTGATCTGTCACTGCACAAATAGCCACACCCACCCACGACTGCCATTTGGAATCATCACAAGCCAATCTGCCACCACACAAATAGCCACACCTACCCTAGACCACCATCCTGAATCACCCCAAGCCAATCTGCCACCACATAAACAACCACACTAGATTTGAAACCACCAAACCCATCACTAGATCTATGGTGGCATTTTCGCCTCTCTTAGGCGTCGCCACCATGCTACTTTCCTCTTGCTCACATCTTCCTAGGGTGAGAAGGCAAGGTAGACAAGGTGAGATTAGTCTTAGCGAGAGAGGAAAAGAGAGTTTGCCGAGAAAGAGAAAGTTTGAGAACTTACACGAGTTTGAGAGTTTAAGCCGAGTGGG
Organism: Quercus cerris; assembly: GCA_963669245.1. Classification (NCBI taxonomy): domain Eukaryota; kingdom Viridiplantae; phylum Streptophyta; class Magnoliopsida; order Fagales; family Fagaceae; genus Quercus; species Quercus cerris. The sequence goes on along the minus strand of OY770008.1, from coordinate 22,344,659 downwards.
TTCAATTTTTTGGGTTTGTGTGGGTTTATTTTTGTGTTTGTTTTATGAGAAAAACAAGTAGAAAATGATGAATAAAAGAAATTCATATTTATGTTTAAATCTAGGTTTGTGTTCTTGTTCTTTAATTTTTAAATTTTTTTTTTTAATTTTAACTCTTATTTTTTCTTTTGTTAAAAGTGAAAAATTAAATTTTTTTTTAAAATTATAATCTGATGTGAATGTAGACAATTTCCATTAGTAAGATGACGGTGAGGACCAAAATGAGATCCTTTTTTTTTTTTAGGGATTAAATGTGGTAAAATTAAAAAGTAGGAACCAAAATGAGAATAGAGTCAAAATGTAGGGACTAAAAATGAATTTCCACCTATTTTTTTCTATGGACAAAATTTAGGTACAATACCTTAGGTTCAGTTCCTTAGGTTCTTCTCTTAAGATTCTGCCATATGTATACTTAACTAAAAAATAAAGTTCCATCCCATGTAAAAAAATTCATATGAAAAAATCTTAAGAGGGGAACCTAAGGAACAACATCAAAGTACTGTACATAAGTCTTGCCCTTTTTCTAGGATTTCTGGTAAGGGATACATTTAATTAAATTTCTCTTTCGATGCTAAAAAGAAGAATTATTTGATAAATTTGAACACAAACATCTGTCACTGTCACGTGTGCTTTGTCTCCCCCAACCAAAATCGGGTATCAACAATAAGGTTATATCGTTTGCAACACTACTTTCACCAATTAATTTTATCAATTTTGATAAATTTAATTAGAAAATAGCTTTTTTTTTTTTTTTTTTTGTCATGTCAAAGATATTTGTTATTGCAATAGTTGGTACAGGTATCATGTCCAAGTTCACATCATTCAATATTATCACCAACCATGAACCATTCACAAATTAGAGATAAATTGATTGTTAGATAGAGCATCCATAGTAGTAAGTGTCAAAATCTGTATAATATAAAAAGTGTCAAAATTTACATAATTTTTCTCCAAAATTACCCACATAAGTGGGTGTAAAAATGTGTATATTTGCACACTTTCTGTAATAATCGTGTAAATATACATGGTTACTGTAGCTATGTAACAATATTTTATTATTTTTTTCTCTCTCACCATCCATACTCTCTCTCTTGTCTAATGGACACAGTGGTGGGAATATCCATGAAATTCCTAGATTTGTGGAATGCAAAAATGGAGGAAAAATATACACCAAAGAAAAAAAAATCACACACAAGTGTGCAAAAGAAGAATAAAAGAATAAGAGGAGAAACACCCAACCACCAACCTAGCACCACCTAACCACCACCACTGTAACCCATTTCAATAGTTGATAATCCACCACAAAACCATAACAATATTATTTCAAGTCGGGTCATAATTTGGATCAAACACAACTAAGCTCCACAAAGCCCAACAAATCTCCCAATTGGAGACTAGTTCAATCACCAACATCAACCGCAATCCTCCAAAGACAATCCCCCATCACCGCAACTCATCCTCCTGTCCTTAAGCTAGAAGACCAACTGAAGCTGCACACAACTTCAGCTTCTCAATAGTGACACCCTTAGTCAACATGTCTACTAGGTTCCTAGATCCACAAATCAAGTATTACCAGTCTATCTTCAATAAGGTAACGGATAAAATGGTATCGCATCTTTATATGCATCAACTTTGAATGAAAAGTCGATTTTTTAGTAAGAAAAATTGCACTTTGACTATCATTGTGTAGAACACCCAGCTCCTACTTCTTACACAATCCATACAATAAGCTATGTAGCCAAATCATCTCATTTCCAGCTTCAATTGTTGCAACATACTCAACTTCTGTAGTAGACAAAGAAACAATCTTTTGTAGATTTGAATCCCAAGATATAGCTGTACCACCTAGTAGTAGTCTTTCTACTATCAATACACCTGCTAAATCAGCATCTATATAACCCTACAATTTCAAACTTGCACTTGTGAAGCAAAGACATGCATTTGATGAACCTCTCAGATATCTCAGAACCCACTTGAATGACTCCCAATGTTGCTTTCCTGTCCTACACATGTAATTACTCACAACTCCCACTACATGTGCAATATCTGGCCTTGTACACACTATAGCATACATCAAGCTACCAATAGTTGAGGCATAGGACACCTTGCCAATGTCTGGCCTTTCTTCTTTTTCTTTGGTGATTGTTCTTTACTTAGTCTGAAATGACTACCCAAAGGTGTACTCATTGGTTTAGCTTCATTCATGTTGAACCTACTAAGAATCTTCTTCACATACTTTGTCTGTGAAAAATTTAATGTACCATTAGACTTGTCTCTAGGGATTCTCATACTAAGGATTTGTTTTGCAACTCCCAAATCATTCATTGCAAACTGTTTTGACAATTGCTTCTTCAGATTGTTAATCTCTTTAGTGCTAGACCCTATAATGAGCATATCATTCACATACAACTGTAAAATAATATAAGAATTGTCAAAGAACTTAAGATAGCAACAATGATCAACTTCACATCTCTTGAACCTAGTTCTATTCATAAAACTATCAAATTTCCTGTACCACTATCTTGGAGCTTGCTTTAGGCCATACAAGCTCTTTCTCAGTTTGCAGACTAGATTCTCTTGTCCTTGAACAGTAAACCCTTCTGGCTGACTCGTGTAAATGTCTTCCTCCAAGTCACCATGAAGGAATTTTGTCTTCACATCTAACTACTCAAGATGTAGATTCTCTGCAGCCACCATTCCCAATACCAGTCTAATTGATGAGATCTTCATAACGGGAGAAAAAATTTCTGAGTAGTCGATGCCCTTCTTCTATTGGAACCCTTTAACAACTAATCTAGCCTTGTAGCGCTTGCTACCATCATGCTCATTCTTTATTCTGTATACCTACTTGTTGTGCAAAGCCTTCTTTCCTTCTAGAAATTCAGTTAGTTCCAATGTCTAATTCTCCAACAAAGAATCCATCTCATCCTTCATGGCTAACTCCCACTTGCTTGAATTTTCATCTTGCAAGGTTTCATCATAACACTCTAGCTCACCATCATCAATCAATAGGAGATAATTTAGAGTAGGTGAATAACGATGTGTAGATCTAGTGGTACTGGAAGATCTACAGACTTCAACTTAAGGTTTACTTTGATATGCCTGTGAATTTACATTCTACTTACCTTTTTCACCCCTTTTGATCCACTCCATGAACTAAGCCTCAAAAAATCTCCCATTAAAAACCATAACAATATTATTTTGGGTTAGGCCGTAATCCAGATCAAACACAACTAGGCTCTACAAAGCCAACGCACAACAACCTAGTAAAAGAAACACAACATCCCAACGGACACAACAATTGAGCAAAAGAAGAATAAAAGAAGGGGAAGAGAAACATCCAACCACCAACCCAACACCACCCAACCACCACCACTAGTGCAACCCATTTCAACAATTGATAATCCACCATAAAATTGACCAAAAATAAATAGAAAATCAAACCAAACCATCAAAAAACCCAACTTAAAATCAAGCCAAACCCACATGATTTGCTGCCATTGCTGCCACCGGATCTGCCTTGATGTTGCCGCCATAGATCTGCCTTGCTGCTGCTCGGATCTACTTGCTTCTGCCACCGGATCTTTTACCATGTGTGAGTTTATATGAAAGAGGAAGAGAGTTTAGAGAGTACTAGACATGTTGGTTTGAGACATGAGAGAGGAAGAGAGTTGAGAGGTCTTAGAGGCAAAGAAGAATTGAGAGAGAGAGGGAGAGACACGGTTGAGATAAGGTTAAGATGAAAAAGATATTAAAAGATAGATATTAATAAAATATATTATTTAAATAGAATATATTGTAAAATAGATGAACTGACGTGGGTGCCTTGGAAAAGTGGTAATATAAAATAGAAAAAGTAAGTTCTTAGTGTAAAATAGACAGAAAAATTTGGCCGAACTGATGCAATTGCTCTCAAAGCATCTGTTATAAGAGGTTATTTATGTATATTCCATTATGCATTTTATTTTATGAAGGTAAAAAATGATAGGTTAATTAGGGAGAAAAAAAAAAGGAGAGAGAGAGAGAGAGAGAGAGAGAGAGAGAGAGAGAGAGAGAATGATTTCATATATGTTTTGTCGAGGGTTCTTTTATGTTTCTTGTACCTTAGACACGCGTCTTGATGCTATTGGACAACGCTTAGTCTAGGCTATTTCGAAGAAGGAAGTTGGGCCTGGCAGTTTGTCGAACGGGCTCCAAAGTACCATTCTGCCATTACTAACTTGTGTGTAAATGTTGAGTCCAAAGTCCAAGAGAAGATGCTGAAAAGTGGGCTTATCCTCTATTTTTGCCATAGATGGATCTTTTCTTCAATTTCTGCCACAGAACTGACTTTTTTGTTGTGTAATAAAACTTTCTACTGTGCAGTAAAGCCTTCTGTTGTGTAGTAAAATTTTCTGCTGCACAGTAAAGCTTTCTGTTGTGTAATAAAACCTTCTGATGTGCAGTTAAACTTTCTACACTTTTCTGCAACGTGAATGACTACTCTTGTGCTTTTGACTCAGACACTTTTTGTTTAGTTGCTTGCTTGGTTGCTTACAACTAAAGCAATTTGGGCAAGTATGCCCAGCTCCAACACAGAAGTGACAAAAACATTAAGGCTTGAATTGTTTCTTACCTCTAGATTGAGTAAGTTTCTTAGGTTTTGTTTCACTAAGATCTATCTTAATCTTCCTAGTAGCTAGAACCTCTTTCTTAGTTATCCTAACATCATGTTTAGGAGTAGATACAGCAGGAACAAACTTTGTGGGGCTCACAACAGAATATGAACCACTCTTAACAAACCTTAACCCTATCTTGTCTGATGAAGATTTTTGAGCAACATGTTACCAAGTTTAGAAGAAGAAGATCTATCAAGTTGTTCTCTAGTAGCAAATAATTCAGATTCTATGCTTTTAACTTTTTCAATCGAAGATGTATTACCCCGAAAAAAAAAAAAAAAAAAAAAGACTTAAAAAGGTGGGGTATTTAAGTAAATCTTTTGTGGGGTCAATTTTATAATTAATATTAACAAGGGAGTTTTAGAAAATAAGGTTGAAACATTAGCTATATATAAGCTTATTAAGTCAGTGTATAATGACAGATGTTTTGAGAGAGGAGACTACCCAAAATACTTAAGTAGAGAAGGATTAACTGCACACTTGAGGTGATATCTAAGGATTTTAGAGGAAGTATTAAGGAGAAGTTCTTTTGTGATGACCTAGTCGATGTAAGTAACCTTATTCTAATTGGTTTTATTTTGCTTATATTACTATATTTTAACTACTGAAAATTATTTATAATTATTACAATTTTATTTCAATTGTATTACTGATTTAAAGTAAAGAATTATCACAAATATATTTGATTACTGAATATATAATTTTACATATATGTATTTGAATAAGATATATTTTTGTTTAAACTCTAAATTGATATATATGATTTTGGACAATATGACTTTGGTTTGAACTCTGATACCCAGCTAATGGGGGTTATTCATTAGTATTGAAACTAGTTCAATCTGGACATCATGAGTCTATCCAGTTTCTAGACCCAACTAATGGGGAATATACATTAGCACAGAACTAGTTTCTTTCGAATCTGATGCCTAGTCACTGAGATATAGCATGACCATAGTCATAATTGTATAAGATTGTTGAGAATGTGAATATGCTTGGATTTATGAATTATTTTAAGTCTATGAAATATCTTTAGAATGTATATTATAACTTTTTACATATGTGAAAAATTTTGATCTCATAAATCTATATTATTTTGTCAATCTATTTACTTGTTTCAACTAGTTGTGTATTTGGTTACTTATTGAGTTGTCCACTCACCTCCCTCTTTCCCCTTTTAGATTCTGATTAGGAAGAGTAGCATGTGTTTGGGCTTCCGTTGGGATGTGCATATGAGTGAAGTTTAGGAATCATTGAAATAAAATTTGGACTTTTATGTTTAAAATTATCTTTTGTTCAGACTTTTAGTCTTAAAAGATTTAGTCTATTTTTCTTTGTAATGTTGGAAGATTATTATTTGGAGATCTTTTGAGAATTGCATTATTAAAGATGTTTTTGGATTTATTGATGAGATTTTCTTTGAGGATAATTTTTAGTTATGAAGAAGGTCTTTCACACTTGTAGGATGTAAACTTTTTAAGTGTATAGCTGTTGTCACATACCTAGCTTTTACTTGGGTTTGGGGCATGACAAAAGACATGTTCTCAATCTTAACAACAATTATAAGTTCATTGGCATCAAACAGTTTGACCAAAAGATTTTTCTTTTCATGTTCAAAAGTTTCTATCTTTTTCAAACATAGGTCAACATTCATGGCATCTTTTGCTGCAATCTTGCAAAGTTTGTTGTATGACTCTTGCAAATTAACGTTTTTAGAGAGTTCCCCATCAGTAGGGTTCTCATCAACAGTCTCAGTTTCACCTTCTACAACTATAGTAGTGAAAGCTATAAAATTTCCTGCTTGATTACTTTCAGACTCGTGATTAGTTCCTTCATCATCACTAAGAGTAATAGTCATAGCTTTACCCTTTGACCCCAAATATGTAGGACATTCTGACCTAAGATGACCATAACAACCAAAACATTGTTGGCCTAAAGACTTGTTAGAAGATTGAATAGTGTTATCTTTTTATTTTTTGGATACATTGTTTTAGTTATTTCATTCTTCTTCACATTCTTAGGGTTAGCATTTTTTCGATTTCTTGCCCTTCAATTATTGTTTCTTAGAAAATTTCTAAATTTCATGGCAAGATAAGCAATCTCTGTACAAGAGATCTCATCATTAAATCCATAATCATCTTAATCATCCATAGACTTTAAAGCCATAGATTTGGATTTGCTAGACTTGGGTAGGTTAGATTCATAAGATTGAAAGGATTCTACAACTTCATCAATAGGGATGGTGTCAACATCTTTGCTCTTAGTTATGGTAGTAACTTTGGGTCTAAAATCTTCAGTTAAAGATCTAAGGATCTACCTAACTATCTTAGGTTGATCATATACTTCACCCAAGTTATAAGCAGAGTTAACTATGTCATTCAGCTTGGCATAGAAATCATTGAAGGATTCATCATCTGCCATTTTGATACTCTTAAACCCAGAGGTCAATTGTTGAAGTTTGTGTTGATTTTTATTGCCTTTGTGCCTTCATGCACAGTTTGCAAGATACTACAAGCAGTGTGGGTAACTTCACATTAGAAATCCTCTTAAATTCCTCTATGGAAATAGCATTGAATATCATATTCATTGCTTTACTATTAAAGCTAGCTAATTCCTTTTGAGTAGTAGACCATTCAGCCATAGCCGCATCAGGTCTTACCCATGGAGTTTCCACTACCAACCAAACTCTCTCATCAATAGATTTCAGAAAAGCCTCCATCCTTACTTTCCAATAGACATAGTTATTCCAATCAAAGTGGGGAGAGATCACAAAAAAGTGACCGTGCTCCATGACAGCAATGGTCAAGGATCAACTCAAGGTAAAACTATCTAAACAAGAGCTAACCTGCCCTGATACCACTTGTTTGTTTGTTTAAACCCCTTAAAAATAGATTGTTTAACCTAATGAATTAGCCAAGTAGTTACTTAGGTTAATTATGAGATCTAGGTTAAACAGTAATAAATCATATCATCAGTGTGAAAAACTAAATAAGACAACAATATAATTACCTAGAAAAATCAATGGAACCAATAGTTTCAAGGTAAAAACCTGGGGAGGATTTGACCTAGCTATCCTCAAAATAAACAATCCACTAGAAAGAATTGACTTTACAAAATATTTAACTCCTAAACCTAATGTTACCTCTAATAGAACTTACTAACACGATTACGTGTAGCTCCGACTCCATGGAAACTTCTCTCTTTTATTTGCACAACACAATCTCCCATGCTTATGACTTTGAGATCCCGCTCAAAGGTTTCAGATCACCAATCGTTGTTGATCTTGTAGCAGCAACTTAATTATATGAGTTCTTGATTGTAGATCTCTTTATCCGGCAGATGCTTATTGAGTCAAAAGGCATAAAACCTCACAGATCTCACAAGAGTAACTCACAAGACTTCCAAGAAGCTTTAAAATGTAGTGAGGGTTATCCTTTTATACCAAGATGCGTTTCACTTAAAACCCTAAATGTTTTCGTAGTGTTTGGACTCATATAGAATTTTGCAGAAAAATCTTGACTGCGATTTTCGATCGGTTGAACCTCATTGAAATTAACTTCTCTTTTCTGCAGCTTGTAAGTTATTGAATCCTGATTTGTACTATCATGAGCAATGTCTAATACATAATCTAGACATGTTTTGATCTCGGTTTGCCAACATACATAAAAATAGAAATCTAAATATTTAATCCTAGACATTTAGAACCTAACGGAACCATAGATCTCTTATACACTATTAGAGATTTTACCAGTTGAGTTTGTACGTTTTTAGACCCTAGCAAACACAACAGATTGACCTAGTTAATTAGCCAAGTTGATTGCTTAGTTCAATTTCAAATCTAGGTTATCACAAACACATCATATTATTGTAAAGTGCGGAAAATAAAGAACACAACAATATGATAACCCAGGAAACCAAACCGGTAAAAACCTGGGAATGATTTAACTTAGAGATCTTCAAGGTAAAACTGAATCCACTATGAAAGAATTGAAGTTTACATAATAGCAACTTAGACCATTAACATCCTATTGCTACCTCGAGTAGGAAACTTACTACCACGACCACGTGATAGCTCCAAGTCCACAGACTACTTCTTTCTTGGATTCCCAACAAGTACAAGTACTCCCGCTTGCATATCTTTAACCTCTTCATTGCAGCAACTAAATGATTATCAAGTTCTTGAATCGAATTCTCCTTCTTGATAATCCTAAGTATGTGTGAAGGCAAATACCGCTAGATCTCACAAAAGATTCACACACACAGCAAAAGGAGCTTCCTAAAACGTGGCTAGGGTTTTCCCTTTTATACTTCGGGAAAAACATAAAACCCTACACGTCATATGGGCTTAAGGCTGAGTTGGAAAATTCTGCAGAAAAATGTTTTATCCGAATTTCAATCGATTGAGTCTAATTCTTGATCGATTGAGCCAGGCAAAATCATACTATAACTTTTACAGCAACTCGATTCCAACTTTACATAAAATGCATACACTTTGAGCAAGTCTAAATAAGACTAAAAGTTTGTTTTGATCATGGTTTGCCAATAATATAAAGAAGAGTTCTAATACATTAGTTCCTAAGTACTTAGAACCTAACAAACTCCCCCTTTGGAAATCCATGACAAAATACAAACTAAAATGCTCAAAGTTTACAAAGAAAAGCCCATTACACAAATAATGCCCATTATAAGAAATCCAACCTAACTGTTATCTGTCAGTTGCAAGTGTAGACAGCAGCACAACTGAATCAACCTGTATATTTTTCGAAACATTTAAACAAAACGCATAAACGCATGTGTGGAAAATACAAGTAAAACACAACTAACTTCTTGATTTCACATAAAACAAAATAAAGACATATATCATGAATAACTCATAAATATAAATCAATAAGCAGTGAAACAAGAAACAAATAAACAAAAACAATGTATCTCCCTCTATCAAAAATACATCAAGAGCAGAAAAAATGTAAATACACAATGAAGCACCTAGATACAATCTAAATAACTCCACAAGCTCCAAAACATAAAAAACTCCCCCTAAAACAAAAATCTCCTCTACAAAGTACTCAAATATACTTCCCCTTTTTGTGACGGAATGCCAAAGGGCAATCAGAATCCATCATCAAAAAAAGGTGGCGAAGGCGAACGTCGAAGATGCTCCAGATCAGCTCTCAAAGCATAGATCTCATCAAGCATGTCCACCAACAGTTAACCATGAGTCGCCTGAATGGTCATGACAGTCTCTAGCATATGTCAAATGTCAAAAACATTCGAAGTAGATGGTGGAGGAACAGCAGCAACAGCAGCAACATCAACAGGATCAGCAGACGCCTCACCAGAAGTAGTACCTGTAGTAGAAGGAGAAGGGGGTGCGGTACCAAAAGGCTCAACCCTAGGGCGTTTAGAGCTCAGTCTCAATTGAGCAGCCCTCTACCTAAGAAAGGTGGCACCTATGGGAGCTACAATATGAATAGACTCTGAAGTGGGGAAATCCTCTAACCCTAAATGTAATAAAATCTTATGAATGAAAACTAGAAAGAAGAGAGCGTGACCAATGGAGGCACTCCTATGAACTTCGTTCAAAGAATGAAGAAACAGATGAGGGAAACTAATAGGAGCATCCATGACAAGAGCGTACAAAAACACACATCACTCAATAGGGATGGTGTGAAGATGAGAGATAGGCCATAAAGACTGACAGGCTATCCTGAAGAAAAGATAATGAATCTCAGAGAGCTTAGCAGTGGTGATCCTAGGATCAAAACCCCATTGAATAGAAGACCCAGTGATGTATGACATGACATCATCTAAGAGAAGAGACTCATCATAAGGGTAGACAGGGTTTTGGACCATGGGTACCCTAAGAGTAGTAGCCATTATCGAAGGGGTAATGGTGAACTCTACACCTCGTATCCAACACTTAACTAAAGTGTTGGAATCATAGACATGTGAAGGAAAATGCCTCTAGATCTCACAAAAGATTCACACTCATAGCAAAAGGAGCTTCCTAAAACGTGGCTAGGGTTTTTCCTTTTATACTTAGGGCAAAACATAAAACCCCACATGTCATATGGGCTTAAGACTGGGTTGGAAAATTAAGCAGAATCATACTATAACTTTTGTAGCAACTCGATTCCAACTTTATATAAAACGCATACACTTTGAGCAAGTCTAAATATGACTAAAAACCTGTTTTGATCATGGTTTGCCAACAATATAAATTAGAGTTCTAATACATTAGTTCCTAAGTACTTAGAACCTAACAGAGTTAATTGGAACCCAGAGTATGCAGATATTTTAAGGTACTGTAGTTGCAATTTTTTTGTCATCATCTATAATAGGCACAAGCCGCATAACCGGTTACCTGTTTAATTAGTTATTCCTTTACTATTTGGATTAAAAAAAAAAAATCTATATTACATTACTCCTTGCAAAAGTTAAAAATAATATCAATTTAGGCTGCTTTTTTCCCCTTTTTAATCACGTCAAATAATAACAACTATACACAGAGACAATAACTACTTCACATAAGTAGTAACTTCTCATTTTTTATCACCTTTGATGGTAACAACTAATAAGGTAAACATATGACACATGAGAATAACTTTATTTATTTCTATAAGTAACTCACTTGTATAGACGTAGGGCCAAGCGTGAGATTAAACAAGGTCCATATAAGGAGTAAGAGCATCAGTAGTGGGACTTGCAAATCTCATATGCCACTGAAATTTAGCATTTAAGCCTTAAAAACCCCAACAGCCGGACTTGCAAAACCATCTCATTGCAAAAAAATTTACAATATTGCTACAGTACCATCTTATATGTAAGATGGTACAGTACCATCTTATATGTAAGATGGTACTGTAGCAGTATTGTATAATAAAAATTAGTTTTTTATTGGTCTGATGCTTCTTCTCTCTCCTCTCTCTCATTTCATTTCACTTTCTCTCTCCAATTTCTCTCTACTTTGTTCTGCTCTCTCCTCTTCAAACCCGAAACCCATACAATCTCAACACTTCAGAACCAAATTTGGGGCTTATATCAAATTAAGACTAAAATTTACACAGAAAAGCTGTGGTGGAGGCATGTAGGTCGTGAGTTTGTTCCTGGGTTTCTAGCGTGGGTTTGTTCATGAGTTTCCGGTGTTTAGGTCGAATTTGGGTGGTGTTTGGCGTTTGGGTCGAAGATGATGATGATGATGATGACGGGTTTAGGATGAATAGAGACGGTGACGGGCGACCCTCTCTCTCTTTCGCCATCGCTGCCAGTGAGAACAAATGGGTTTGGGTTTGGTGAGAACAGATGGGTTTGATTTTGATTTTGGATTTTGATTTGGCTAGATTTGGCTGTGCTGTGTTGGTGGTGTTATGTTGGAATTGAATTTTTTTTTTTTTTTTTTTTTTTTTTTTGGGGTTCAACTACTGGGGTTTGTGGTTGTGGTTGGTGGGCCGACGACGGAGGTGGTAGAAGTAGTTGTGGCTGGTGGGCCGATGGTGGGGTGGGTTTTTGTGGCTCCGTCGGAGTGGGTTTTGGGTCAGTGAGTGGCGGTGTGGGTTTGCTGCCTGGGTTTTTTTTTTTTTTTGTGTTGACGGTAGATTATGGGTTGCTGGTGGTGGTGGTGGTGGTGGTGTCAGGTGTGTGTAGTGCGGCAGAGGTGGTGATTGTGGTTGTTGGACAGAAATAAAGAGAGAGAGAAAATAAATAATGTATTGTATTGTAAATGAAGGTGATTGTGGGATATATTATTTTATTGTGTAGAAATAATATTTTAATGAGTAGGATAAGAAAATAAAAGTTGGGATGTTGGGTGTATTGCAAAATGGTATGGTATAAATGATAAAGTAGCTTTTTGGGATAGTAAAATAAGATGAGATATGAAATCCAGATGTGGATACTCTAAGAGCATGTGAGGGCGAAAGATGCTCTTAGCTAGCTAGCCATAGATGCGCGTGGCCGCTGGACTTTGTTAGGGCCTTTTGATTGGTTAGTGATAGTGGGTATAGTTGAGTGTTGAGAATCATGTGAGACTGTTAAGAGCAATGGGCCGGATTGCTAACAAATCTTTTCACAAACCACTTCATGAATGATGCCGGTGTAGAAGTGACTAGAAGAAGAACATGTTAACTTTTAAAAAATTAGAAACAAAACACATTTACTTTTAAAAAATAATCTTGAATGCACAAGGTTTCCTTGAATTCGCGCAGGTTGTTAAATCCATAAGGAAAAATGGTTTGGAATCTGCCAAAAGATAGGGAGGCCTATTTAAAGACTTCGTAAAACTTGAAGACAAAAAAAAAAATATTCTAAAATTAATCTTAATTAATACCTAAACATAATAAGAACCAAATTTAACCATTAAAAGCACTTAAAAACAAGGAAATAAATACCCTAAGCCTAAATTCTGAAAATTAAAAATTTAATAACAAAATTAATAAATAAATAAAATATAATTGTAAATTATGTCCTACATCAGACTCTTCCACTTAAAAAAAAAACTCATCCTCGAGTTGATAGTTAAGATTTGAAATCTTCCATGCCAAACAAATAAATACTTTGAATACTTGAGTCCTTTGGTTTTCTTTTCAAACTTGTAACTCATCAATGGAATAAATAAATCAACTTGATAATCCAAAGTCTCTAGTAGTTTTTATCACGTGTCCACATTTTGTCCGCTCCAATACATTGGAGCTAAGGCATATCCCAACTAAACAAAAGATTCAGCCTTCCACTCGTACCATTACAGTTTAAAAAAAAAAAAAAACAAAAACTCAGACTCAACAACTCCACTTGACTCGCATCTGAATTCATGAAAAACGAGGCCAACTCCTTCACGTATCAAACCAGAGCATATGACATATCAGCCTCACACAACTAAACAAAATATTCAAACTTTACCCAACCACTCCCTACCATTACAGACAGGGAAAAAAAAAAAAAAAAAAACTCCACTTGACTCGCATATGAATTCATGAAAAACGAGGCCAACTTCTCCATGTATCAAACCAGAGCATATGACATTTCAGCCTCACAAAAATGTGTAGTTGGGTATGTTTTAAAATTAGTTAGGTATGTTCAAAGTTTAATGAGTGAAGCTGCCAAAACGCGAGGTGAGAGCTTGAAATCTTGCTGCTACCCATGCCGTGACGCTGCCACTACGCGAGAGCGGCGAGACCCATCTCGCAGACTCAGAGTGAAAGAGACTTTGTCTAATGTTTTCTGTTTTTCACTTCAGCTAGTGCTTATATACCTGGAGCACTAGATTTGATGACTGACTTACTTCACTACCTCCAATATTAGCAGCTGTTTTAGCAAAACCCACTTTCAAGCACATTCCTAAGGTATGCTGTTACAGTGTAGTGTTAATAGGTTTGGATATATCAGTCAAGGAGTTTAATAGGTTTGTGTTTTCATTCTTTCGTACAAATTTTTTTTGCTATTCGTTGTTTGGTAGATATGTCATGTAATTGGGCTCTGGCTGTTTTGAGGCGAGTTTTACCCCCTTGAGCATTTTGGACAGTGTATTTTGATATTCTAATTGTTTATTCCAGGACTAGTACTGTTAGTTTTATATCTATATAGGGATCATTATTTGAGTATCTGGGTAAATTTATTGCTTAGTCTTATATACTTGGATGAAACATTTGGAGCAAAATATTTTTGATTGAGAAAATGAATTTTTTATTTGGCTTTTCAATTACAATTAATTGGTTGACCACTGTGGAATTTTTTTGGGTTGCATGTACATGACTGGGAAGCTGCTTTTGAAGTTGGATATTGTTAAATTCACAGCAGCAAATCATATCGTAATTTCAGCTCTCTCTCTCTCTCTCTCTCTCTCTCTCTCTATAAATATGTGTATTTTGCACATATCCAACATGTGTCTTTAACAGGATTCTGCCCTGATAGTGTATATGGTAACTGTGCTTCAAAGCTTGATCCTGTTAATTTTGGCACTCAATAAATGCCTTTGTGTTTGAATAGTTAAATGAGACATGTACCCCTTTGGCTCCTGAACTTTTACAGCTATTGTTGTTATTACTGCTGGCGTTATTTGTACTGTTAGTCTGTTGCAAAGGTTGAAAGGTTATTCAGCAGATAGGAATAACCCATTAAAACCTAGAGGGCTTTCTGGTCTCTCTCCATACTTGCACTTTGGGCAAATATCTGCGCAGCGGTGTGCTTTGGAGGCTCGTAGGGTCAGGAAACTTTTTCCTCAGGTTAGTTTATCTCTTATATATTTTTATGGAATCAGGGTTAGGAAAAATAAGTACGCTTTTTAAAAATTCTTATTTTTGAACTTGTTCTTGGCATCCACAATTGATTGTAGTTTGCTGTCACATTTGAATTTTCTTATTTATTTCTTTTTTTCAGTGGTTAATGGCATCAATGATAGCTTGATCTATCTTCTACCTATTATTCTGAAGGCAGTTGATACATTCTTGGAGGAGTTGATTGTGAGCAGAGAACTTGCCGATAACTTCTGCTTCTACCAGCATCATTATGATTCACTGCAAGGAGCATGGGAATGGGCACGTAAGACCTGATGGACCATGCTTCTGATGAGCGAGAACATATTTACACGTGAGTCAAATTTGCTCTACTTTGATTGGATTGTGTTGATTCCTTGTGGAAGGTTCTCTAACTTTTAATTGATTATGGAATTTGCAGCAGGGAGCAATTGGAAAAGGCAAAAACAGTCGATCCTGTGGTCTTAGCTTTATTGAGGAGGGTGTTACTTAGGTTCATTACTTGCTTCCTGGTTCAACCTTTTCGATGTCCCTTGTTTGAAACCATCCCTCCCTGCATTTGCTCTTGTTTTTATTAGTTCTATAATCTATTGGATCCTTATGTTTCCCATCAAAGGGCTAGTAGATAAAGATGGAAATGCATGTTGCTTTCTATAGATGATTTCTTTGTAAACTCAATTTTTATTTACCCAAAGCAGAATGGTTTAATTAATCCAATGGTTCATCACCTTGGGTTCACTATATTTGAAAGCTTGATTACTTTGCAGCGTGGTCTAGTTGTTGATTCCTTGACACAATGTATGCTAGGTATTTTTCTGCTTCTTGCCTAAATACAGGTTGGCCCTTAACCTTGTTTGCCTTATTATGTTTGAACCTTTGAAACAAAAACACTTCAGAGATGAGAGTGTTCATCTTATCTTAAGATTTGGATAGACTGGGATCTTTATAACTTGATAGATCTTAGTTTCTCTCAAGGCAAACCATTTTGGGGTTCTTTCTCTTTCACTAGTGTAGGGATACAGATATGAATTTCTTTTCCTACTATGCAGTAGAAAGGGTTTTTTGTGGTTCTCTCAGATATGTGTCCCTTGGTTTCTGGAATTGCAACTAGGCATGCAGCTTTATCAGTTGAGTTGGGAATGCAAGCACTTGATTTGGCTGTTGGTAGAGCTACATTACATACTCTGGATGATAATTTTCAGAAGGAAAAAGAGATGGACCGTTCAGCCTCTGATTTAGAAAATGAGGGTGTTCTGCTAACAGGGGGCCATCTTGTCATACAGCTTTTAGAGAGTGAATATGTGAAAGGTTGGATTGTATTTTATAAATGCAGTATCTACTCTATTTAGTTCTTTTCCAGTTGATGGGTTTAGATATAATTCTTGCTTTCTTTTTGGCTTTTGCCTTCATAGAAATCAGCCAGATATGCAAACCACTGTTTAGAAAAGCGTGATGGTTGAGGCCAAAAGCCACAAGATCTTCATCCAGAGAGATTTATCTGATATGTCAAGGGTTGCAGCAAGGACAAAGATAATTTGTTCCATATAATTGGCTTCTTATGCCAGACTCAGGCCACCAGAAATCAGGATGAAGATCATTGTAATTTTATTTTTACTTGCTGTGTACTCTAGGATGTAATAAGCTTGGTGTTTGTATTTTCAAGTTGGAAACTGAAATTTCATTAAGGGTCCGTTTGGATACAACTTATTGTTGCTGAAAACTGATTATTGTTGAAAACACTATAGCAAAATAATTTTTAAATGTATGAATAGTATCGTGAGACCTATTTTTAATATTTTTTTAATGCGTGAATAGTATTGCACTGTTCATGTACAGTACTTTTTGTCCCTCAAAAGCCAAGCTAATAACTTTGGCGTAAAAAAAAATAAAAATAAAAATAAAAAATAAAAAAACTAAAAATGCAGGGAACAAAACGCAACACAACACAACAAAACTCACTATTCAAACCCTCGCTAAATGATAAACAAGTCATTATGACTTGTTCAAGAATTGTTTCATGTTGTTTCGTGCAGTCGTTTAAACCTTTTATTAGCGCTTCTATGAGTATCACATATACAATAACATTAGGAGAGAGAGAGAGAGAGAGAGAGAGAGAGAGAGAGAGAGAGAGAGAGAGAGAGAGAGAGAGAGAGAGAGAGAGAGAGTACAAATTATCTAGTGTTATTGATGTCCAAGTATTTTATAAACGAGGAAACACTATACAGATTCAAAACTTTATAGCCGAAGGGGAAATAAATAAATAAATAGAATACATCATTGCCAATCTCTCAGCACATCTCAGCTGCTTACAAATAAATTACAATTACATATATAGTATAAACTAGCCCTTTCCTTTCCATCTTCATAACCAAAACATATTCATGTGTGCAAAGAATATGATCAAATTTGGGTTCGCCCAAGAGACCAAAGACCAAAGACCAAAACATATTCACGTGTGCAAAGAATATCATCGAATTTGGGTTCATCCAAGAGACCAAAGACCTGTGTCTCTCACTGGTGTCTGAAAACACAATAGGAAACAAGAGAAGTGAATTAGAAAGAGATAGCAAAGTGCATTTTGATTATTATCAAATATCAAATATGGTCTGCAATGGTCATGCTTACTGGTGTTTTTTCCAAAATCGGAGGGTTTCATCACCTGCACCAATAACTATAGTCTGCAAGAGGCAATTGAGTTCAAATTAAAACATTTCTATATGCATTATAATATATATTTGCATCTATGTTTGGTGTTACTCCTGTGCTGCCAATCAGGTTCACATGCTATGAAAAATGCTTTAAAGGAAATGATGAAGTACCTGACCATCGGGTGACATTGCAAGGTAAAGCACTCACATACTATGTCCTGTTAGAGTTGCAGCCTATCAATCAATCCACCAATTTCAATAATAATAAAAAAACCAGACAAGTCTAGTTGTCTATAATTTCAAAGGTTATTTACTTTAGACGAAGGTTTGCTGACAGATTATGATGAAAATGAAAATGTTATGACTAAAAAGCTAATACCTTTGTCATTGATGGACACTTCCACACCATAATTTGATTCTGGGAATACCCATGAGTGCTTACTATTTCATTCACATTTTTACTCCATGCAAGATTGCAAACCTGCATGTTAAGCAGCAAACTCTATATAAGCATTCCTTCAGCACATGCATTTATTCAAGAACAAATTTCCACATGACAGGATCATATGTTGTTTGAATTGGCAATAGCACCCACTTCCCCTCCCGACCCTTATTATAAATCATAAGTTGCCTATGGGCATTTACAAAGGCTAGTAGAATTGTTTTTTTCCCTTACGAAAATCAACTGGTATTCTGATGCATAAAGAATTGAAAAGAACTACTTGGCTCCCCGTGTCAATGTTGTTCAGTTGGTGGCCGTTTGTGGTGTTCCAGAAGCGAATACATCTATCAGCTGTTCCACCTCCAGATGCAAGAAGGCCACTTTTCCCCTTTATTCTTTATATTATTTCTCCTTTTCCCCTTTTCATTTCATCCATTCGTTTTTTTTTTTTTTTCTACACAATCTCCTCCACACACGTCCTATCTCTATCCCCACCCCCTTTCTTTTTCTTCTTCTCCCTCATTCAAGTCTCAAGAACAGACATCCTTTCTCTCTTTGTTTCTCCAGCTCACTCTCTGCTTTTTTTTTTTTTTTTTTTTTTTTTTTTTTTTTTTCATTTCATCAATTCGGGTTTTTTTTTTTTTCTACGCTATCTCCTACACACACGACCTATCTCTATCTCCACCCCCTTCTTTTTCTTCTTCTCCCTCATTCAAGTCTCAAGAACAACATATCCTTTCTCTCTCTTTTTTCTCCAACTCGCTCTCTCTGGTTTTTTTTTTTTTTTACTTGATTTCAGAACAGTCGTCCCCAATGCAGTCCAGATGAGTCATCCTTATCCCAAAGCAGTTGGCCCAGCTGGAGCTGTCGCTCATCTTCATCCCCAATGCAGTCCAAATGGGTCAAATGGCTTCTGTCTTCTCTCTTTTGTCTTTTTTTTTTTTTCTTTTATTGTTATGATTTGATTAATTTTAAAATTGTGTTTTTGAGTTTTTTATTGTGATAATCTGACTATGCTTGAGAGAAAGATTGTTGTGGTTTTAGCCGTTGTGTTTGTAGCCGTTGTGTTTGAGGGCATTTTTGTAAAAAGGATGGGAGAGCACTTTTCTCTCCACAATTTTCCTCCCGATTTGGGAGGAAAAAAATTGGACTCGGGAGGAAAATTTTCTCCCGAGTTTTCCATCCTCTCTGTTTTCCATCCTCTCTGTTTTCCTTTGCTTCCCAAACAGTGGAAAACATTGTTTTTCACACCATTTTCCACCCATTGTTTTCCATCCTCCCTATAATCCGTCCAACCAAACATAGTGTCAGTCTCTCACTCTCTCTATCTGAGTCATTGAAAGGAAAATTATGAGTCTCTTTCTCTCTTTATTTTTTAAGTCTAATTTTAATACTTTGTCTGATTCTGTGATTGGGCCGCTAAGCTTTGACTTTATCTTTATTAATATTTGGCTTTTTTTTTTTTTTTTTTTAACTTTTTGAATTTGGCTTTATCTTAATATCTTATCCGTTGGTATTTGTGGGTGTTGTTATTGGTGTTGGTGTTGGTGTGTGTGTGTGTTTGCGTTGGTGAGATATTAAATTATTAATTGTCTTTTTTTGTTTTATGGTTATTAATTTTCTTTTAGTGTAATGTGTATTGCAATTTGTAATTGTGAAATTTTCTGATTGGCAGCTGGCTCTTGTGATTGGGGAAATTTTCTTGAGGCTTGACTGGCTTGTCTGTTGAGTAGGGTGGGGTGGATGCACACATAGGGCCAAGTAAGCAATAATTAAAGCAGTGTAATGTGCACATCAGCCCATGGGATGTGTAATGTGCACATGGCTGGCTCTTTTAGTGTAATGTGCACATAGATGTGTGCTAGCGCAATTAATAAACAATAATTTAATTAACCAATAATTAATTGGGGAAAGCAACTAATAAACAATAATTAATAATTTAATTAACCAATACATTATAAAAGACAAACAAATTAAATTATGTTAGGCTAAACAACAATTAATAATTTAATAATTAATGAAACAACAATACAACAAATTATAGTTTATAAAAGACAAACAAATTAATGAAACAGCTAAACAACAATAATTAATAATTTTATTAATATTTCAAATGAACTTATAGTTTATTGTATAGGTACCTTTGTTCATTTCTTTTCTTTTCATTTTTTTTCCTTCTGAGGTTTTTCGGTGTACAGAATGCAAATTTGTTTTGGTTTTAAGAATTTTTTTTTTTTTTTTTTTAAAGCACAAACTTTATGCCGGCCAAATCTTGAATTTCGACTAGTATTTCCCGAAACACCCGAAATAGACTGAAATAACCCGAAATTTTTTCAAAGTAAAATAGGAACACCCTGGACAAAATTCCTATAGTCGCCACTGCAATCAAACAACATAAATTGATATCTAAAAACATGCAAGGCAACTCACATAAACAAGGGTAATGCAACTCACAAAATTCATTCTCCCTTTCAATTAAAAATAAAATTCACTAATTTGTAGTATTTTCCAAAAAATTCAAACAAAACTGTTAGGTTCTAAGGTCTTAGGATTTTATGTATTTAGAACTCTAATTTGTAATGTTGGCAAACCATGATCAAAACATTGTATGGTGTCTTCTTTAGACTTGCTCAAAGTTGGTTTAATATTGTAAAGTTGGAATCGAGTGGCTGCAGAAGTATTTGGGACTCTCGGCCTGGCTCGATCGATCGAAGAATAGACTCGATCGATCGAAAATCGCACAGGTTGAATTTTCTGCAGAATTTCCAACTCAGCCCTACTTCATTAAACGTTTAGGGTTTTATGTTTTTACCCTAGGTATATAAATAAAACCCTAGCCACGTTTTTGAAGGTGGTCCATAATTGTATTGTTGCTCATACATTGCTGTTTTGTGTGAATCTCGTGTGAGATCTTTGAGGAGCTTTCCTTTACACAAAACTTAGGGTTTTCATGGTGGAGATTATTTCAACATCTTGAAGATCATTATTGTTGCAACCATTGGAACTTAAAAGAAAAGCAAGCGGGGAGCTTGTAGCTGATTGAGGAATTCAAGAAAGAAGTAGTCCGTGGATTCGGAGCCTGCGCGTGGTCGTGTCAGGAAGTTCTACTGGTGGGTAGCATTAGGAAGTCGAGCGGGGAGCTTGTAGTCCTTTTGTACGAACTTCAATTCTTTCATAGTGAATTCAGGTTAGCCTTGAGGATCGGTGGGTCAAATCCTCCCCAGGTTTTTACCGTGTGGTTTCCTGGGTGATCATATCTTGTGTTCTTTATTTTCCGCTGCATTATTATTCTTGATATGATTGTTTGATTGTTTTAACCTAGAATTGCTTAATTTGACTAAGTAACAACTTGGCTAATTAATCTAGGCTACGCAAATCTGTGTGTTTTAAGGGGTCTAAAAAACCGTTCAAGTGGTATCAGAGCTTGGTAGCTCTTTGTGCTTGAGATTTTTAATCTCTGAGCTGATCCTTGACCCCTGTTGTCATGGAGCATGGACACTCTCTGTTTGTTCCTCCTCATTTTGATGGGAACAACTATGCCTATTGGAAAGTAAGGATGAAAGCATTCCTGAAATCCATTGATGAAAGGGTTTGGAATTCCGTTGAATACGGATGGGAGAAGCCCGCTACTCCTGTGAGTGAGTGGCAAACTTCTGAAAAAGAAGCAGCAAGCTTCAATAGCAAAGCTATGAATGCTATCTTTAATGCTGTTTCTATGGAGGAATTTAAGAGAATCTCTAATGTTGAGGTTGCTCATACTGCTTGGAAAATCCTCCAAACTGTGCATGAAGGCACAAAGGCAGTTAAGATAAACAAACTGCAGCAATTAACTTCTAGGTTTGAAAACATTAGGATGTCTGATGATGAATCCTTTGATGAATTTTATGCCAAACTGAATGATATTGTTAATTCTGCTTTTAATTTGGGTGAAATCTATGATCAACCTAAGATTGTTAGGAAGATTCTTAGATCTTTAACTGAAGACTTTAGACCCAAAGTGACTGCCATAACTGAAAGCAAGGATGTGGACTCCATCCCTGTTGATGAGCTTGTAGGATCTCTTCAATCCTATGAGTCTGACCTACCTAAAGTAAACAAATCCAAATCAATGGCTCTTAAGTCAGTTGATGATGTTGATGGTGGTGGATTTGATGATGAGCTCTCTGCTACAGAGATTGCCTATCTTGCCAAAAATTTTAAGAACTTTCTTAGGAATACAAATAGAAAGGCAAGAGGTACTTACACTGCTGAACCTAGAAATTTTAGGAAGAATGATCCCACTAAGGTTAACAATTTTGAAAAACCTAGAGAAAATTCTGGTCAATCTTCTAATAACTCTCTGGGTCCTCAATGTTTTGGCTGTCAAGGGTATGGTCATGTGAAGTCTAAATGTCCTACATTCTTAAGGACTAAGGGTAAAGCTATGGCTGTAACCCTTAGTGATAATGAGGTTTCTGATGATGAGTCCGGTGGTGACGAGGATGGAAACTTCATTGCCTTCACGGCTACTGCTATAGTCAATGAAGGCATATCTGCTGAAGAGAACCCTTCTGATGGGGAACTCTCTGAAGATGCAGATCTTCAAGAGGCCTATAACAAACTTTGCAAAATTGCTGCAAAGGATGCTATGAAAGTTGAACTTGGCCTAAAGAAAATTGATTCTCTTGAGCTTGAAAAGAGAAATTTGCTTGTTAAACTGTTTGATGCAAATGAACTTTTGAACAGTGTTAAATCTGAGAATATGCTTTTACTTGATAAAGTTAGAACTTTGGAACATGATTTATCTGTTGCTAGATCTGCTAGTTCTAAACTTGATCACATGCTGAATGTTCAAAAGTATCCTTCTGATAAAACTGGGTTAGGATATGTTGAAAGCATCTTTGATACTGGACCTCATTCCACTACTTTTGTTCCTTCTTCTTCTTCTAAACCTTCTGTGAGTGAGGGTGTGAGTGAAACTGTCAAACCTTCTGCGAGTGAGGTAGTTAAACCTGTAGAAGTTTCACCACCTAAGAAGACTAGGGTAGACTTAAGAGAAGCTAAACCTAAGGAGCCTACCAAATCTAAGGACAAGATGCATGGTAAACCTGCGTGGGTTTGTCATTATTGTGGTAAGTCTGGACATATTCGTCCTAACTGTTACAAGCTTCAAGCTGATAAGAGAGCAAATAAACCAAAAGTGCCTGTGCCTCAAGCACAAGATCCTATGGCATTAATTGGTGAATTGGTAAAGGTGTTAAACCTTTATTCCAATCATGGAGTTGGGAATCACTCGAATGTGAATAAGAACTCCATTGCTCATGGTGCATCTAAAAAGTTTTGGATGCAAAAGACTCGAAATACTTGAGTCTTTCTGACATGGTCCTTGTGCTTCATTGCTCTATTCTTTTGTGACCATTGTTCTTTGTTTTTTTTTGTGTTTTCTTTGTTCTAGGACTTGCATTGCATTACATTCATGCATTTCATTCTAGGATTTATTTGTTTTCCTTTAAATAAATAAAAAATAAAAATAAAAATAAAAAAAAAAAAAGGAAAAAGAAGGAAGCAAATTTATGTTGAACATATTGTTCTTGATTTTTGAAAAACAAGGTTGGTCAATTTATTTACACATAACATGTCTTATGTACCTTGTTTAACTTGGATGAGCTTACTTTATTGCACTTTACTAGTTTGAGCTTTGTAGTGCATGTTGTGTGGGAAAGATGTTTATGGTGTTTATCACTTTGTCTTAATCTTGAAGTCACATGTTATTTGACTGTCGGACTTGATCCTTTTGAGAAAGGCATAAATAACCATCTCACCACTGTTCACTAGCCAATCATGAACACCTTAGTGCATATCATAAGATTCTGTGCTCGAGAAAGTGTAGCACATGCACAAAAAGAACATAAGGTGTAGCCTCAAAATAAATTAAAACTGGTGTGTACTATTAGGCTTGATGCCATTTCACTTAATTCAAACCGGTGTGTACTATTAGGCTGAATGCCATCTCATGCAAATAAGAGGCAAAAATACAAGAAACTTACATGATTGCAAGCTTTTGTTCTAGGAGATGTGGGAGTTATAGGATGTAACTCTTTAGGTGATAGTCTCTTTTGCATTCTATGTGATGAATTTTGTAGACTTTGTGATTGATTGCTATTCACATATCACCTCACATGTATCTCAAGTTTTTGCTAGTATCACACACGACACAAGTTACTCTTTGTTAAACACTGTACATGCTAGTGTGTGTTTTTGGTCTGACCAACCAAGTTTGAAAATGTCTTGAGATTTATGCACAACATATTTGTTGCTTGAGAAAATATAATGGGAGGTTGATTGCAATTTGCTTAAGAATATTGGGTTTAAAATTTTGGGTTTTTGAAAAAGCATTCCATCTCATACTCATGCATTTTGTTTCTTCAATTAAATGCTTTGAGGAGTTATTTTCAAAATTCGGCTTGTGTTTTTCAAAAACTGTGATTTTTTCCAAAATTTAGTGAGCCTCTGCCCATTTCGATCGATCCAACCTATTTTTCGATCAATCGAAAAAGTGCTCTCATTTGTCTTAAAATGACTGTGCTTTTCGATCGATCTAATGTATTTTTCGATCGATCGAATATCGTGAAAAAGGTTTTTAAAAGGCACTTTTCTGACTTTTTCAAAGATCCTATTTCAAAACTTTTCAAAACTTTTTCCTCTCTCCGCGTTGGCAAGCTTTGTTTTGTGATTTTTTGTCGTTTTCTTCCGAAGTCTTTGCACAATCTCTCTCTCCTCAAGCCGGTAAGACTCTTTTGCCCTTCCTTTTGATTTTATTTTCATTATTTCATGCATTAATCCATGCATTTAAGGGTAATTTTCGGACTTGATTCTTTTTGGCTTTTCTGTTGATTCATACCTTAGTTTATGAAATTGATCATTGGGTTTTTGTGGGGACACTTTATATTAATGATCCTTGGTGGTTAATTTGATCAATTTGGTGTTTTGTGAAAAATTGAAAATTCTAGGGTTTGTTCTTGATCCGAATTGGGGATTTTGTTGATTTGGATTGAATTTGATGAAATTGGCTTGTTGTGTTGGTGTAATTAAGCATTATAATCTATGTGCTGTGTTTTGTAATGCTTAATTCATCAATTTGTTACAAAATTTTCAAGTGGTTTTTCAAATTTTGGGATTTTTTGATAGAAATTCCTTGTTCAAGCCAATTTTGTCCAATTACTCTCAATTAAACTTAATCGCTCACTGCATTTAGATCATGCATCACAACATGTTATTGTTCATGCATCATATAGATTTTTGTTCTATATTTTTTATTACGCTAATTTGCAGTCTGCCTTTGGTTTTGTTTTCTCTTGTTTCTTTGTGTTTTTCTCTTTGTGTCTCTGTCCTTTCCTTAGCACTATGCCTAGGAAAACTAGAGCCCGTAGGAGTGTTCCCTCACCTTCTCCCTCACCCTCTCCATCCTTTGATAGTGAGAGGTTTCCGCGTGAGGAAAACCAAGAGATTTTTGAGAAACTGACCGTTAAGAGAAAGATTTGGGCTGAGCGTTCTGTGCTTTTAGATGAGCTTGATCCTGCCATTAGGGCAAATTTTGAGCGTCGGGGTTGGTTACCCTTGGTGGAGATTTCTGATCCTCCTCCACCTTCTGCCTTGATTAGAGAGTTCTATTCGAACATCTCTATCCGCGTCTATGATTCCAACACTCTTGTTAAGTGTTGGATACGAGGCGTAGAGTACACCATTACTCCTCGGGTAGTGGCTGATGCTCTTGGGGTACCATTGGTCCAGCATCCTGTCTATCCTTATGATGAGTCTCCCGAGATTAGCGATGTTTTGTCATACGTCACTGGTACTACTGTCCAGTGGGGTTCTGATCCTCGGATCACTTCTGCTGAGCTCTCTGGGTTGCACTATCTGTTCTTTCGGATAGCTTGTCATTCGATCTGGCCTATTTCCCATGTTCACACCATTCCTCTTGAGAGGTGTGTTTTTCTATACGCTCTTGTTACTGATGCTCCTATTAGTTTTCCCCATCTTTTTCTTCGTTCTTTGAACAAAGTTTATAGGAGTTCATCGACTGCTCATGCTCTAGTTCATCCTATTTTCATTCATAGGATTCTTCTCTTTCTTGGTCTTGATGACTTTCCTTCCTCTGAGCCCGTCCATGTGATAGGTCCTATAGGTGCGTCTTTTCTTAGACAGAGGGCCGCTCATCTTCGAGCTGGTTCTAAACATCCTAGATCTGAGCCCTCTAGTAGTGCACCTCCTCCTCCTTCTTCTTCTGCAGGTTTTGCTGGTGAGGATATTCCTATTCCTGTTGGTGATGATGCTGCTGCTGATGTTCCTCCACCTCCTTCGGCCGACTTTGATGTTCGTCGTACTTTGGAGACTGTCATGACTGTTCAGCAGGCTCATGGTCAGATTTTGGTGGACTTGCTGGATGAGATGCGTGCTCTCCGAGCTGATCTTGCGCATCTTCGTTCACCCTCACCACCTCCTTTTGATGGCGACTTGTGATTGCCCTTTGGCATTCCGTCACAAAAAGGGGGAGTGGAGTTTTGACCTGTAGTAGAGTTTTTGTTGTTAGGGGGAGATTTTTTTGTTTTAGAGGAGCTTGTGGAGTTTTAGATTGTATCTATGTGCTTCACTTTGTATATCATTTTTTGGGATATTCATGTTAGGGGGAGTAACATTGATTGATATACATGATATTTTTTATTGATTCTTGTTGCTTTATGATTCACTGCGTATTGATTTATATTTATGACTTGTTCATTTTTATATGTCTTTATTTTGTGTGGTGTGGATCTTACAAGAATGTTATACCTGTTGTTTTACTCTTTACTGTCACACATGCGTTTATGCGTTTGTTGAGTATTTCAGGATTATACAGGTTGATTCAACTAAGCTGCTGTCTACACTTGCAACTATGGATAGTAGTTAGGCTGAATTGAATTTTATGAGCATTATCTTTGTAAAGGGCTTTTTATTTGTAAAACTTTGAGCTATTAATTAGGGTTTTGTCACGGATTGCCAAAGGGGGAGTTTGTTAGGTTCTAAGGTCTTAGGATTTTATGTATTTAGAACTCTAATTTGTAATGTTGGCAAACCATGATCAAAACATTGTATGGTGTCTTCTTTAGACTTGCTCAAAGTTGGTTTAATATTGTAAAGTTGGAATCGAGTGGCTGCAGAAGTATTTGGGACTCTCGGCCTGGCTCGATCGATCGAAGAATAGACTCGATCGATCGAAAATCGCACAGGTTGAATTTTCTGCAGAATTTCCAACTCAGCCCTACTTCATTAAACGTTTAGGGTTTTATGTTTTTACCCTAGGTATATAAATAAAACCCTAGCCACGTTTTTGAAGGTGGTCCATAATTGTATTGTTGCTCATACATTGCTGTTTTGTGTGAATCTCGTGTGAGATCTTTGAGGAGCTTTCCTTTACACAAAACTTAGGGTTTTCATGGTGGAGATTATTTCAACATCTTGAAGATCATTATTGTTGCAACCATTGGAACTTAAAAGAAAAGCAAGCGGGGAGCTTGTAGCTGATTGAGGAATTCAAAAAGAAGTAGTCCGTGGATTCGGAGCCTGCGCGTGGTCGTGTCAGGAAGTTCTACTGGTGGGTAGCATTAGGAAGTCGAGCGGGGAGCTTGTAGTCCTTTTGTACGAACTTCAATTCTTTCATAGTGAATTCAGGTTAGCCTTGAGGATCGGTGGGTCAAATCCTCCCCAGGTTTTTACCGTGTGGTTTCCTGGGTGATCATATCTTGTGTTCTTTATTTTCCGCTGCATTATTATTCTTGATATGATTGTTTGATTGTTTTAACCTAGAATTGCTTAATTTGACTAAGTAACAACTTGGCTAATTAATCTAGGCTACGCAATCTGTGTGTTTTAAGGGGTCTAAAAAACCGTTCAAAAACAAAACAATATATAAGAACCGAAACTCAAACAAAACAATAATATCATAAACCCACAAAGTTTAGAGAAATAATATAAACCCATATTAGCGTTAATCATATGTAAAGAGAGAACCTGAAGATTGTGGGTGGCGTCGCCGATTTAGAATGGAAGAGAAGAAGCATTGCCGAGTCGTATGGGAAGAGATGAAACGCCGCCGAGTTGGATTGGATATGAGTGCACTGCTGATTTGAATATGGATTGGAAGAGAATAAGCTAGAGAGCGGCACCGACGAGTTGGATTGGATGAGAAGAAGTGCCTTCAATTTGAGGCTGTGGGTGCGCCACAGATGTGGTATCAACTGTCTGATTTGAGGGTTTTGTTTAGAGAGGCAAACAAAGCAATGAGCAAACGAAGTAGAGAGGTAGAGAAGCAAACGTGGGATAGGAGAAAAGGTTGAAAAGCGTGATGAATGTTTAAATTTTTGTTTATATATAAAACATGTTTAACCGGTAACCAAAAACCTTTAAAATTTCATCAACAATCAATATCAAAACCATAGTAAATTAACGGCTCAGATATAGGTGGGTATTGTACCCCCCTTTTTTGGGGGGATATTAGAGGTGTGCAGCCAACCTACCAAAACTAACCTAACCCAACCCGCTGGGTTGGATCAGTTTTTAGGGCTTGGTGAGTTAGGTTGGATTATAAAATTTTTTTTGATAGCAGGTCAGGTTAGGTTTGGGTCATAAAATTTCAAACCCATCAAACCCAACCCAAACCACCCATATATTTAATATATATATATATATATAAAATATTTAATTAATAAAATTTTGAAAATAACTAACTCTTCCTATCATATATAAATGCCAATTAGTTCACACAAACCCTACTAAATTACTATTGTTGTTTAGTCATTAGTGTTGTTTGCCTTTAAAGAGTTACAATGATACTAATCTTTAGATTTTTTTAATATATTTATATTTATATTTTTTCTACTCAATTTAATAATAATAATAATAATAATAATAAATTTGTCAAACCCATGGGTTCAACCCGACCCAACCCAACTCATGTGGGTGGGGTTGGCCTTATGTGATGGGTTGGGTTGGGTTGAATTTTTTTTTGACCCACCATGGTAAGTTGGGTTAAAAAATCTCCTTAACCTGACCCAACTCGACCCATGCATACCCCTAGGGGATATGGTAGAATGACCCATAAACTAAATAATGATGTACATCTCAAATGGTTGGAATTATTGATTTGATACACACGTACAAGATGAACCTTAAATGGTGAAATTCTAACAGGAAAACAAAAACTTGCCTTCACCAAATCTCACTGGAACTTCTCTAGAAGGTACCAAAACCATTCTCCATCACATAATATTTTAGGAGCTCAAAATTGGTCATTTTGCTGCTGTCTGTCAACATTGGTGTTTGCTTACTCCCCATGAAAAAAAAAAATTAGATAGTCTTGGAGCAGTGTTTCAGGCTCTCACGTAGGGTGGGCCCCACCCCTTACACGAGAGCCTAAAGCACTACTCTAGGTCTATTCTATAGACTGTAAACACCTCATTAGGTCTAAAAATTGATGTATTCAGCTATGGAGCCCTACTATTGGAAATCATGAATGGCAAGAAAAATAATAGTCACTACCTCTCTGAGTATCCGCTCAACCTTACAAGATATGTAAGTTTCTCACTTGAGTTTCAATGGTAGAGATCTTGGCATGGAATCTTTCAGGTAAGGACCTAAGAATTTTGGATTCTGCTATAGATTCTCCAAAGTTGAAGGCAGAATTCACAATATCCTTAAATTTAGCATAGAACTGATCAAATGTCTCATCCTCTTCCATCCTTATTTCTTCAAAACTACTAATGAGCCTTTTAAGCTTCATAGTCTTTACTGCCTTGGTACCTTTATAAGTGGTCTCAAGAATGGTCTATGCTTCCTTGGCAACTTCCGTGGATGATATTCTCTTGAATTCCTCATTGGTCACCCCATAAAACAAAGCATTCAAGGCCCTACTGTTGAAATTTGCCACTTTAATTGTTGCTTCATTCCAATCCACCAATGCTTCCTTTGACTTAATCCAGCCAACTTCAACAGCTTGCCATACTTTTTCACCTAGAGCCTGCAAAAGAACTTTCATACAAACTTTCCAGTACACATAATTAATGCCATCAAATAAAGGAGGAATCAAAAGAGATTGTCCATGATCCATGACAATGGGAGTCAAGGATCACACTCAGGAAATTAATCCAATCAGAGTGTACCCACTTTGATAACACTTATTGGGAAATTTAGACCCCGGTTGTCAGAATTAACAAGTTTTAAACCCAAGTTGTTAATTAGATTTATTATGAATAAACATTGTTAAAACAAACTAACATCAATATCATGTCAATATCACGCACAACGGAATAGTAAATAAAATAAGATATGATGACCCATGAAAACCAATGAAACAAACTAGTTTCACAGTAAAAAACTTGGGGGGAAACCTTCCTGAAAAACAATCCACTATAATAAAAAGAAGTTTCAAATTTAGTACAAAACTTTTGTCCCTAGACTCTACAATCCCCATAGATTGAACTTACTGTAGAAACCTTCTATCGCTTTAAAACCTTTAAACTCTTCAATATATGAACACCACTCTTTTGCACGGATCCCAGTATGTGACTAACCAATGATCCATGGCTCCTAGTATATGACTAACTCCAGCAACTTGAAGATGTTGTTGGCTGCAAAGTTCTTTACTTCATCAACAATGAAGATCAAGAAGCACTTGGTTACAAAACCTTAAGGCACAAAGACGCAACAGCTTCTTTCAGAGAAAATAAGGCACTAGGTCACTTTTTGCATGTGTTCTCCATGTATTCTCTTATGTGACGGCCTTTAAAATAAGCCTTATATATGTCTAGGATTGTGTGGAAAGAAACCCTACACATACATGTCAGCATGGGCCAAAAATCATATCTGAAAATTCTGATTTCGTAGATCTCAATAGATATTTCTGTCAAGCTTCTGTCATCTCACTGTAGATCTCACTTTTAGTCCCTAAAAGAAAAAACAATTTCGTTTTGATTCTTACCGTCATCTCACTGTTGGCATAGTAAATGCTGACGTGTCCAATAAAATAAGATTAAAAATTTTTGTTTGGCATTAAAAAATTCCACAACATAATTTTAATTGAAAATATTTAAAACAAATAACTTCAAATTCTCAATTTTAATTTTAATTGAAAAAAATAAAAAAATAAAATTGTTTTAGAAGAACATGTTCTACTCCCCGTTCATGAAAACCAAGAACTCAATTTATCCCCAAATCAAGCATACCTAACCTAGCCACTGGCCAACTCACTCATGATCAAACTCAACAAATTCTAACACATCAACAACGAAACCCAGCAAATTGAATTCATAAACCCAGAACCAAATTCACAAACCCAAAAAATTCAAATTCATAAACCCAGAAAATTTAACTTAAAATCACCATAAAAAAAAAAAAAAAAAAAAAATCCCAAAGCCCCCATTTTCTCAAACCCAAGCAAAATCATTTCTCAATTCTTTTTCAGTATTTGTTTGGTTGCCAAGAAAATGAAAGAAAAAAAATTTAAACACCATCAAAGTCCATTCCTTCTAAACCCAACTCCAATCAAATCCAAATAAAAATTTTTATGTAAACCCACTCAGTTACATACACGTTTACATGTACAAAACATGATTTACAACACATATTTGCATAGCCAGAAATCAACATACACGATACACCAACCAAAATTGAACTTAGAAATAAATCTGCATTCCCAAAAATTCGAACCCAAGCCGATCCATCACCACACAAATAGCCACACCCACCCACAACTGCCATTTGGAATCACCATAAGCCAATCTGCCACCACACAAATAGCCACACCCACCCTAGACTGCCATCCTGAATCACCCCAAGCCAATCCACCACCACACAAACAGCCATGCTAGATTTGAAACCACCAAACCCATCACTAGATCTATGGTGGCATTTCCTCCTCTCTTAGGTGTCGCCACCACTACTGCTTTCTTCTTGCTCACGTCTTCCTAGGGTGTGGGTTTGAGAAGGCGAGGTAGACAAGGTGAGATCAGGCTTAGCGAGAGAGGAAAAGAGAGTTTACCGAGAGAGAGAGAGACAGTTTGAGAATTTAAGCTGAGTGGCTTCAATTTTTTGGGTTTGTGTGGGTTTATTTTTTATGTTTATTTATTTATTTTTTTTATTTTATGAGAAAAACAAATAGAAAATGATGAATAAAAGAAATTCATATTTATGTTTAAATCTGGGCTTGTATTCTTGTTCTTATGTTCTTGAGTGTTTTTTTTTTTTTTTTAACTCTTATTTTTACTTTTGTTAAAATTGAAAAATTATATATATATATATATATATATATTTTAAATTATAATCTAATGTGGATGCTTAAATAAATTTTGTAATATTATTTTAATGACCACATTAACATTTACCGTGCCAACATTGCACTCCACTTGCCATGTAGACAATTTCCGTTAGTAAGATAACGGTAAGGACCAAAATGAGTTCGCTTTTATTTTTTTATTTTTTTATTTTAGGGAATAAATGAGGTAAAATTAAAAAGTAGGAACGAAAATGAGAATAGAGTCAAAATGTAGAGACTAAAAATGTACTTCCACCTATTTGTTTCTATAGACAAAACTTAGGTACAATACCTTAGGTGCAATTCCTTAAATTCTTCTCATAAGATTCTACCATGTGGATACTTAAATAAAAAATAAAGTTCCATCATATGTGAAAAAATCCGTGTGGCAAAATCTTAAAAGGGAAACCTAAGGAACAACATCTAAGTACTATACATAAGTCTTACCCTTTAAGGGATATATGTAATTAATTTTTTCTTTCTATGCTAAAAAGAAGAATTATTTGATAAACTTGAACACAAACACCTGTTGTTGTCATGTGTGCTTGGTCTCCCCGAACTAAAATTAGGTATCAACAATAAGGTTATATCGTTTGCAACGCTAGTTTCACTATTTAATTTGATCAATTTAGACAAATTTAATTGGAAAACATATTTTTTTTTTGGGTCATGTCATAGATATTTAATAATGCAATAGTTGGTACAGGTATCATGTCCAAGGTCACATCATTCAATATTATCACCACCCATGAACCATTCACAAATTAGAGATAAATTGATTGTTAGAACATTCGCAACAGTGATTGTAAAAATGTGTATAACACAAAAAGTGCCAAAATTTACATAATTTTCCTCCAAAATTACCCATATCAATGGGTGTAAAAATTGTGTATATTTGCACACTTGCTACAGTAACCGTGTAAATATACATGGTTATTGAAGTTGTGTATAACAATATTTTATTACTTTTTTCTCTCTCACCATTCATACTCTCTCTTTCCTAACAGACACAGTGGTGGGAATATCCATGAAATTCCCAGATCTATGGGATGCAAAAATAGAGAAAAATATACACCAAAGAAAAAAAAATAATCACACAGAAGTGTGCAAAAGAAGAATAAAAGAAGAGAATGAGAAACACCCAACCACCAACCTAGCACCACCCAACCACCACCACTGTAACCCATTTCAACAGTTGATAATCCACCACACAACCGTAATAATATTATTTAAAGTCGGGCCATAATCTGGATCAAACACAACTAGACTCCACAAAGCCCAACAAATCTCCCGCTTGGAGACTAGTTCAATCACTAACATCAACCGCAATCCTCCAAAGACAATCCCCCATCACTCCAACTCATCCTCCTATCCTCAAGCTAGAAGAGCAACTGAAGCTGCACACAACTTCAGCTTCTTAATAGTGACACCCTTAGTCAACATGTCTACCAGGTTCTTAGATCCACAAATCTTCTCAAGTATTACCAATTTATCTTAATAAGGTAACGGATAAAATGGTATCTCATCTGTATATGCTTCAACTTTGAATGAAAAGTGGAATTTTTAGCAAGAAAAATTGCACTTTGACTATCATTATGTAGAATGCCCAACTCTTACTTCTTACCCAATTCATACAAGAAGCTATGTAGCCAAATCATCTCCTTTCCAGTTTTAGTCGCTGCAACATACTCAACTTCTATAGTAGACAAAGAAACAATCTTTTGTAAATTTGAAGTCCAAGATATAGTTGTACCACCTAGTATTAGTCTTTCTACTATCAATATTACCTGCTAAATCAGCATCTACATAACCCTACAGTTTCAAACTTGCACCCGTGAAGCAAAGACATGTATCTGATGAACCTCTTAAATATCTCAAAATCCACTTGAATGCCTCCCAATGCTGCTTTCCTGGCCTACTCATGTATCTACTCACAACTCCCACTGCATGTGCAATATCTGGCCTTGTACACACCATAGCATACATCAAGCTGCCAATAGTTGAGGCATAGGACACCTTGCTCATATGATCCCTTTCTTCTTTTTTCTTTGGTGATTGTTCTTTACTTAGTTTGAAATGACTATCCAAGGGTGTACTCACTAGTTTAGCTTCATTTATGTTGAACCTACTAAGAATCTTCTTCACATACTCTATCTGTGAAAAATCAATGTACCATTAGAATTGTCTCTAGGGATTCTCATACTAAGGATTTGTTTCAACTCCCAAATCTTTCATTGCAAATTGTTTTGACAATTGCTTCTTCAGATTATTAATCTCTTCAGTGCTGGACTCTGCAATGAGCATATCATCCACATGCAACAATAAAATGATATAAGAATTGTCGAAGAACTTAACATAGCAATAATGATCAGCTTCACATCTGTTGAACCCAGTTCTATTCATAAAACTATCAAATTTCCTCTACCACTATCTTGGAGCTTGTTTTAGGCCATACAAGCTCTTTCTCAGTTTGCAGACTAGACTCTCTTGTCCCTGAACAATAAACCATTCTAGCTGACTCATGTAAATGTCTTCCTCCAAGTCACCATGAAGGAATGTTGTCTTCACATTTAACTGCTCAAAATGTAGATTCTCTGCTGCCACGATTCCTAATACCAGTCTAATTGTTGACATCTTCACAACTAGAGAAAATATTTCTGAGTAGTTGATGCCCTTCTTCTGCTGGAACCCTTTAACAACTAATCTAGCCTTGTAGCACATGCTACCATCATGCTCATTCTTTATTCTGTATACCCACTTGTTGTACAAAGCCTTCTTTCCTTCTAGTAATTCAATTAGTTCCAATGTCTGATTCCCCAACAAAGAATCCATCTCATCTTTCATGGCTAACTCTCACTTGTTTGAATTTTCATCTTGCAAGGTTTCATCATAACACTCTAGCTCACCACCATCAATCAACAGGAGATAATTTAGAGCAGGTGAATAACACTGTGGAGGTCTAGTGATCTTGGAAGATCTATGGACTTCAGCTACAAGTGTACTCTAATCTACTTGTGAATTTACATTCTCCTTATCTTCTTCACCCCTTTTAATCCGCTCCATGAACTAAGCCTCAAAAAATCTCCCATTAAAAAATGTAACAATATTATTTCGGGTCAGGTTATAATCCAAATCAAACACAACTAGGCTCTACAAAACCCAACACCACCATCAGTTCAACCCATTTCAACAGCTGATAATCCACCACAAAATTGACCCAAAATCAATAGAAAATCAAACCAAACCATCAAAAAAACGGACTTAAAATCAAGCCAAACCCACTAAATCTGCCGTTGTTGCTACCACCAGATCTGTCTTGATGTTGCCGCCACAAATCTGCCCTGCTGCTGCCCGGATTTGCTTGCTTCCACTACCATATCTTTTTCCATGTATGAGTTTATATGAGAGAGGAAGAGAGTTCAGAAAGTACCAGATGTGTTGGTTTGAGACATGATAGAGGAAGAGAGTTGAAGGGTCTAAGAGGCAGAGAAGAATTGAGAGAGAGAAAGAGAAGGAGAGACACGGTTGAGATGAGGTTAAGATGAAAAAGATAGATATTAATAAAATAATAATAAAATATATTATTTAAATAAAATATATTATAAAATAGATGAACTGATGTAGGTGCTTTGGAAAAGTGGTAATATAAAATAGAAAAAGTAGGTTCTTAGTGTAAAATAGATAGAAAAATTTGGTTGGACCGATGAAATTGCTCTCAAAGCATCTGTTATAAGAGGTTATTTATGTAAATTCTATTATGCATTTTATTTTATGAGGGTAAAAAATGATAGGTTAATTAGAGAGAGAGAGAGAGAGAGAGAGAGAGAGAGAGAGAGAGAGAGAGAGAGAGAGAGAGAATGATTTCATTTATATTTTGTTGAAGGTTCTTTTATGTTTCTTATACCTTAAACATGCGTCTTGATGTTATTGGAGAATGTTTAGTCTAGGCTTTTTCTCAAAAGGAAGTTAGGTCTGGCGCTCCACGGAATAGGCTCCAAAGTACCATTCTGCCATTGCCAGTTTATGCACAAATGTTGAGTCCAAAATCCAAGGGAAGATGCTAAAAAGTGGGGTTATCCTTTGTTTCTGCTGTAGAAGGAAATTTTCTCCAGTTTCTACCACAGGATTGACTTTTCTGCTGTAGAGTAAAACTTTCTACTGTGTAGTAAAACTTTCTGTTGTGTAGTAAAACTTTTTGTTGTGTAGCAAAGTTTTCTGCTGTGCAGTAAAATCTTTTGCTGTGTAGTAAAGCTTTCTACACTTTTCTGCAATGTGAATGACTACTCTTGTGCTTTTGACACAGACATTTTTTGTTTAGTTGCTTGCTTGGTTGCTTGCAACTTGAAGCAATTTGGCCAAGTATGCCCAGCTCCACCACATAAGTGACAAAAACACTGAGGCTTGAGTTGTTTCTTAGCTCCAGATTGAATAAGTTTCTTGGGTTTTGTTTCACTAAGATCTATCTTAATCTTCCTAGTAGCTAGAACCTTTTTCTTAGTTACCTTAACATCAGGTTTAAGTATAGATACAGTGGGAAAAAACTTTGTGGGGCTCACAATAGAAGATGAACCACTCTTAACAAACCCTAGCCCTGTCTTATCAGATAAAGATTTTTGAGCATTCAACATGTTATCAAGTTTAAAAGAAGAAGATCTATCAAGTTGTTCTCGAGTAGCAAATAATTCAGATTCTAAACTTTTAACTTTTTCAATCAAAGATGTAATACCCTGAAAAAGAAAAGACTTAAAAATTTGGGGTATTTAAGTAAATCTTTTGTGGGGTCAATTTTATAATTAATATTACTAAGGAAGTTTTAGAAAATAAGGTTGAAACCTTAGCTATATATAAGCTAATTAAGTCAGCGTATAATGACAGATATTTTGAGAGAGGAAACTACTCAAAATATTCAAGTAGAGAAGGATTGATTGCACACTTGAGGTGAAATCTAAGGATTTTAGAGGAAGTATTAGGGAGAAGTTCTTTTGCGGTGACCTAGTCGAGGTAAGTAACCTTATCCTAATTGGTTTTATTTTGCTTATACTACTATATTTTAACTACAGAGAATTATTTATAATTATTACAATTTTATTTCAATTGTACTACTGATTTAAAGTAAAGAATAAAGAACTATCACAAATATATTTAATTACTGAATATATAATTTTACATATATGTATTTGAATGAGATATATTTTTGTTTAAACTCTAAATTGATATATATGATTTTGGACAATATGACTATGTTTTGAACTCTGATACCCAGCCATTGGAGGTTATTCATTGGTACCGAAACTAGTTTAATCTAGATATCATAAGGCTATCGTGTCTCTAGACCCAACTTATGGGGAATATACATTAGCACAGAACTAGTTTCTTCTGAATTTGATGCCTAATCACTGAGATATAGCGTGACCATAGTCATAATTGTATAAGATTGTTGAGAATGTGAATATGTTTGGATTTATGAATTATTTTAAGTCTATGAAATATCTTTACTATATTTTTGAAAATCCGTAGTATGTTATAACTTTTGACATATGTGAAAAATTTTGATCTCATAAATCTATATTATTTTGTCAATCTATTTACTTGTTTCAACTACTTGCGTATTTGGTTACTTATTGAGTTGTCAACTCACCCCTCTTTTTCCCCTTTCAGATTCTAATCAGGAAGAGTAGCATGTGTTTGGGCTTTCGTTGGGATGTGCATATGAGTGAAGTTTAGGAAACATTGAAATAAAATTTGGACTTTTATTTTTAAAATTATCTTTTGTTTAGACTTTTAGTCTTAAAAGATTTAATCTATTTTTCTTTGTGATGTTGGAAGATTATCATTTGGAGATCTTTTGAGAATTGCATTATTGAAGATGTTTTTGGATTCACTGATGAAATTTTCTTTGAGGATAATTTTTAGTTATTAAGAAAGTCTTTCACACTTGTAGGGTGTAAACTTTTAAAGTGTGTAGTTGTTGCCACGTACCTATCTTTTACTTGGGTTTGGGGCGTGACAAAAGACATGTTCTCAATCTTAACAACAATTATAAGTTCATTGGCATCAAACAGTTTGACCAAAAGATTTTTCTTTTCATGTTCAAGAGTTTCTATCTTTTTCAAACCTAGGTCAACATTCATGGCAACTTTTGCTGCAATCTTGAAAAGTTTGTTGAATGCCTCTTGCAAGTTAGCGTTTTCAGAGAGTTCTACATCAGTAGGATTCTCATCAACAGTCTTAGTTTCACCTACTACAGCTATAGCAGTGAAAGCCATGAAATTTCCTGCTTGATCACTTTCAGACCCGTGATCAGTTCCTACATCATCACTAAGAGTAATAGCCATAGCTTTATCCTTTGACCTCAAATATGTGGGACATTTTGACCTAAGATGACCATACCCCTAGCAATCAAAACATTGTTGGCCTAAAGACTTGTTAGAAGATTAAACAATGTTATCTTTTTATTTTTCAGATACATTATTTTTAGTTATTTCATTCTTCTTCACATTCTTAGGGTCAACATTTTTTTCGATTTCTTGCCCTTCTATTATTGTTTCTTAGAAAATTTCTAAATTTCTTGGCAAGATAAGAAATCTCTATACAAGAGATCTCATCATTAAATCCATAATCATCTTAATCATCTATAAGATAACATTGAAGGGATAGACTTTAAAGCCATAGATTTGGATTTGCTAGACTTGGGTAGGTTAGACTCATAGGATTGAAGGGATTCTACAAGTTCATCAAAAGGGATGGTGTCAACATCTTTGCTCTTAGTTATGGCAATAACTTTGGGTCTAAAATCTTCAGTTAAAGATCTAAGGATCTTCCTAACTATCTTAGGTTGATCATGTACTTCACCCAAGTTATAAACAGAGTTAACTATGTCATTCAGTTTGGCATAATAATCATCAAAGGATTCATCATTTGCCATTTTGATACTCTCAAACCTAGAGGTCAATTGTTGAAGTTTGTTGATTTTTACTGCCTTCGTGCCTTCATGCACAGTTTACAAGATACTCCAATCAGTGTGGGCAACTTCCACATTAGAAATCTTCTTAAATTCCTCCATGGAAACAGCATTGAATATTGTATTCATTGCTTTACTATTAAAGCTAGCTAATTCCTTTTGAGTAGTAGACCATTCAGTCACAGCCGCATCAAGTCTTACCCATGGAGTTTCCACTGCCAACCAAACTCTCTCATCAAGAGATTTTAGAAAAGCCTTCATCCTTACTTTTCAGTAGGCATAGTTATTCCCATCAAAGTGGGGACAGATCAAAAGAGAGTGGCCGTGTTCCATGACAGTAAGGGTCAAGGATCAACTCAAGATAAAACTACCTAAACAAGAGCTAACCTACCTTGATACCACTTGTTTGTTTGTTTAACCCCTTAAAAACAGATTGTTTAACCTAATGAATTAGCCAAGTAGTTACTTAGGTTAATTATGAGATCTAGGTTAAACAATAATAAATCATATCATGCAGTGCGAAAAACTAAATAAGACAACGTTATAATTACCTAGAAAAATCAATGAAACCAATAGTTTCAAAGTAAAAACTTGAGGAGGATATGACCTAGCTATCTTTAAGGTAAACAAATCCACTAGAAAGAATTGAACTTTACAAAAGATTTAACTCCTAAACCTAATGTTATTTCCAGTAGAACTTACTAACACGATCACGTGTAACTTTGACTCCACAAAATCTTCTCTCTTGGATTTGCATAACACAATCTCCCACACTTATGACTTTGAGATTCCACTCAAAGGTTTCAGATCACCAATCATTGTTGATGTTGTAGTAACAACTTAATTCTACCAGTTCTTGATTGTAGATCGCTTGATCCGGCAGATGCTTATTGAGTTAGAATGCATAAAACCTCATAGATTTGATAGGAGTAACTCACAAGACTTCCAAGAAGCTTTAAAACGTAGTTAGGGTTATCCTTTTATACTAAGAAGCGTTTCACTTAAAACCCTAAACATTTTTGTAGTGTTTGGACTAAAATAGAATTCTGTAGAAGAATCTTGACTGCAATTTTCGATCGGTTAAAGCTTAATTTCGATCGGTTGAACCTCATTGAAATTAACTTTTCTTTTTTGCAGCTTGTAAGTTATTGAATTCCGATTTGTACTATTATGAGCAATGTCTAATACATAATCTAGACATGTTTTTATCTCAGTTTGCCAACATACATAAAAATAGAAATCTAAATATTTAATCCTAGACATTTAGAATCTAATAGAACCACAGATCTCTAATACACTATCAGAGACTTTACCAATTGAGCTAACTAGAACCCAGAGTATGCAGATTTTTTAAGATACTGTAGTTGCAAAATTTTTATCTTCATCTATAATACGCACAAGCCACACAACTGGTTACCTGTTTAATTAGTTATGCCTTTACTATTTGGATTTAAAATGTATATATATATATATATGTATTACATTACTCCTTGCAAAAGTTAAAAATAATATCAATTTAGGCTGTTTTTTTTCCCCTTTTTAATCACGTCAAATAATAACAACTATACACAGAGACAATATCTACTTCACATAAGTATTAACTTCTCATTTTTTATCACCTTTCATGGTAACAACTAACAAGGTAAACACGTGACACATGAGAATAACTTTATTTATTTCTACAAGTAACTCACTTGAAGAGACGTCGGGCCAAGCGAGAGATTAAACAAGGTCCATATAAGGACTAAGGAGTAATAGCATACGAGGGAAAAAGATGCTCTTAGCTAGCTAGCCATAGATGCCGAATTTTTAATAATGTAGGCCTTTATGCTGCACATATAAGTTGCGTGGCCCCTGGACTTTGTTAGGGCCTTTTTATTGGTTAGAGATAGTGGGTATAGTTGAGTGTCGAGAATCATGTGAGACTGTTAAGAGCAATGGGCCGGATTGCTAACGAATCTTTTCACAAACCACTTCATGAATGATGCCGGTGTAGATATGACAAGAAGAAGAACACGTTAACTTTTAAAAAATTAGAAACAAAACACATTTGTTTTCTAAAAAATAATCTTGAATGCATAAGGTTTCCTCGAATTCATGCAGGTTGTTGAATCCATAAGGAAAAATGGTCTGGAATCCACCAAAAGATAGGAAGGCCTATTTGAAGACTTCGTAAAACTTGAAGACAAAAAAATATATTCTAAAATTAATCTTAATTAATACCTAAACATAATAGAACCAAATTTAACCATTAAAAGCACTTAAAAACAAGGAA
Organism: Quercus cerris; assembly: GCA_963669245.1. Taxonomy (NCBI): domain Eukaryota; kingdom Viridiplantae; phylum Streptophyta; class Magnoliopsida; order Fagales; family Fagaceae; genus Quercus; species Quercus cerris. The sequence continues at coordinate 22,303,066 of OY770008.1, read as the reverse complement.
ATAAATACTCTAAGCCTAAATTCTGAAAATTAAAAACATAATGTTGTAATGTTTTATTTAAGATGGCTTTGAAGAATATTTACATATATTATAGCATAATTGTTATATAAGTTTGTTAGTATTGAGTTCATCATAAGAATCAATAATTATAAATTGCATACACATATTAATTATAATTATTCAATTTAAGTAATGAACAATAAAAAAATAAATGTAAAAAAATATTGTAAAATAAAAATTTATATAAAATGTGTCTTTCTTTTTTTCCTTAATTCTACTATTACAATACACTTATAGATTGTAATTGTAGGCCTCCCCTCCAATTATTCTTATTAGTGAAATGGGGAGTCAAAATTACGTGGTTTATGGGCTGAAGACTTGTCAATCATTGATGAAACGCTGTATTGACTATGGACTATGGACTCTGGAACATGGAACTTTATTACTGTATACAGTATACATTGAACATTATTGGTCCACTCCGTTCCATTTTTTCTTTCATAATTTCAAAAAGTATCCTGGGGAGGGGCCCCCGTGTGAGAAAGTAGGGAGTGCGGTAGGCCCATTTAAACATTTTCCCATATAAAATGCACGTGATGGACATTACAACAAAACGAGAATAGAGGATTCTAGGCCCACCCCATGTGAGGAAGGATATGTGATGGACCAGACACTACTTTTTGAGTCAATGGCCGACGTAGCAAGGACCTTATGTACATCTATTACATAATTTCTGAGTACAAACAAACTCAGAAATTATGGGTGTTTTAATGAATGAGAAAAACAACCATCAAGGTTGACGGCTAAAGTTGGTACAGGTATCATGTTTAAGAGCTCATGTTATCATTCAATATTGATACCAACCATGAACCATTCACAATGGGATAAATTGATTGTTAAAGTATCTATTATCTATTATATGAGGTTAATTATGCAATATTCCATTATGCATTTTATTATGTGAAGGGAAAAAATTATAGGTTAATTGGGGAGGGAAAAAAACAAAAGGAGAGAATGATTTCATGTGGTTAAAATAAAATAAAACAACAGATGTGGCTGTTGAACAATTATATTGATCTGGATTCGACTGAAATTAAGGTTTTTATGAGTTGAGTTCTTATTATGTTAAATAAAAAAAAAATAAAAAAACATATACGTTAAAAATAATAATGTATATTGCATGTTGCGTGAGTTATAATTTAGTGGTGAAAAAACATAATCATCAATAATCCTTTCTTGTTTTATGTTTTTTCTGGCATATCCTATGATAGGCTTAGGCCTTACTTTGTTCCTTAATGTTTTCTTGCACTAATAAGATCCTGGTCTACTTCTCATATTTCGTCAAGATGGTCCCCTATGTGCTCCATGTAACACGCTTTGTTACGTGGGTACAAAGAACACTTTTACTTTTTTTGAATTTAAAGGAGCACGTTTACTTGGTTCACACAACTTTTGCCACACAACTAGAAGTGAGTTGTGTAATTGTTTGTGGTCATAGCATTTTTTTTTTTTTCCTTTGATTTTTAGAAGAACTTGCATAAGAGCTTGGTCTTCCATATTTGCACTTAAAAATGAATTGATCCATTCCTCTACAAGTAGCTTCCCGAAAAAGACTTTCTTGTGACATGCAAAACACAGAAACTGATATTAATTTTTGTATTTCAATGTAATTTCAAAATTTTAGATTTAAGGTTATTATTTACATGATTTTAAGTACATTTATTAATATTTTTCTAGTCAAATTAGAGTCATGTCATATATAGTAGGGTATCAATTATGATCTCTTTTAACATCTTTTTCTCGTCAATCACTTTTAATAGATTTCAGTTTAATAAAAATTTATAGACTTTTCTCCTTTATTTTTCTAGTAGATTCCTAGGAACTCTACTTGTGAATTCAAGAAAATAAAATTTTCTTGAGAAAGACGTATTTTGTTTCTAATTACTTTCTCCCTGCATCAAAAATTTATCCTTTATTATATGTGTTTGATATTCTTGACAGTTTGCTGAAGCAATAGCAAAAAAAATAAAATAAAAATAATAATTTCATTCATTAGTCCTTATACCACACAATCATAGATTCCAAATAGAACAAAAATGTCTACCACACAATAGTTTACATGGTTATATTTTATTTCTAACACATTAGTAAACCCTAGAGAGAGATTGGACATGGGATCCATAGGGATTTCAGTCCGTAGTAGTAGGATTGGTTAATACCTTTAAGAGTCTATTGACTTGACTTAAAACTCTTTCTAATTTTATTCGTTTTTTCTCAATCATACAACAAAATATTTTGGACTTTTACAAATTGTAATATTATCCATCAATACATTGCAATTGACCTTTGAAAATTAGAGAATTACATTTAAGATATTTACTTAGAATTTCATATATTTTTCCTTCTACCGTGATATATTCCCCATAAACCACAACGACAAAATTAAAATCAATGTCAAGTCCTTAGCCTATGTAATACTTAATTTCTTTATTTTATTATTTTGTTGGACTCCAAAGTAAAAAACTCTTTATAAATATTTCATATTACTCATTGTAGGGACATGGGCCCAGAATCATATATTGGACTTTGGGCCTTATCCGAGAACGTTATTATATTCAAGGAGGGACCAATGGTTAAAGGTGATTCTAGTTTGGAGCCTCATGAGTAAGAAAGAAGAAGAAGGTGGTCCGAGGAGAAATTCCTCCTCGGCCATAGCATACACAACCCAGACACGCATCCCAATGACAAAAATAACCTTCCTGGAAGCCTCAGTGTTAGAGGTGTGCCTCAAGAACACACAAGGAAGGGAGCCTGAAAATATCTAAGGAAAGGCTACTACCCCCGCATTAAATGCATTACAGCTACTTTTCTGGCCGCATTTATGTGGAGAAGACCTTTGAACAGTACTGCCTTAGCTACCACAACTTACAGAGAGCCAAAAGAGGCGTCTGATAGGACATGCACTCAAGTGAAAGCTCAGATGACCGACAAGTGTAGGATCAAGATGGTTCGAATGGAACTATGTGATGTAACAAACCCTTCATGAGAGAGGGGATTGGAAAAAAATAAAGAAAGAACACTGTAGCAACCAGAATTGCACTTGTAATCAGTTCCATTGTTCTATAAGAATATTTGCCTCCTCAGACAATACATCCACCCAATCTCACACGTCGTTGTCTTGCATGATTGTCTTTCAAACCCATCCTAACCGTTGTTAGATTCACTAGAACCTAGTTCTTTGACCCACTCTCTACAAATTTATTGTACTAGGCTTATTAACCTATAGTCCTATACATATTGGGCTTGGCTGGAAGCCATGCCCCTACACTCATTGTACATATAACTCAACATATAATATAAACATACAAAAACACCACTTCACCGAAAAGATCAAGTTTATGAGTTTGGGTGCAACTATATTATAATAATCATTTACTCTTTTTATTATTATTCAATGTTGGAGTGTTTGAGGGTCCGTTTAGTTCCCGTAAAATATTTTCTGGAAAATATTTATTTTTCGGAAATGCTATTTTCAGGAAAGGAAAATATTTTCAAGTGTTTAGTTGCATGATGAAAAATATTTTGGAAAATATTTTCTGGTGTTTGGTTGTATTCTTGAAAATAATAGAGAAAACACATTTTCTACTTGATGTTCACAATTTCTCAGCTTCCAAACAAAACCCAACCAAAAAAAAAACTCATCAATGGCACGATCTGAGTAGTGAAAGAAACAAAACCGAACCAAAAAAAATTCATCAATGGTGCGATCTGAGTGAAAGAAAACCCATTCGGTCAGAGTGGTGGGTTTGAGGAATGGGTTCGTCGGATTGGTGGGTTCGAGCGCGATCTCGCTGGTGGTGCGACGATCTCTCTACTCTCTCTTCTTTCTCTCTTGTCTCTCTCTTTGCGCGTGGTCCGGAAATGGCGAGACGATCTCGATGATCGGTGACTGAGTTTGACGAGGGTGGGTTTGAAGTGAAATCATTTGAAGGCCGGAAATCATTTGAAGTGGCGATCGTCTTGCTCTCTCTCTCTCTCTCTCTCTCTCTTCTATTTTCCAAGGCCGAAAATCATTTGAAGTGAAAATGAAACCGGAAATCATTTTCACCTGTTTTGGCATCATTTTCGGTTAACCCGAAAATGCTTTTCAATTTGACCAAATTTGAAGTAACAACCAAAAACCCAATTTTCTGGAAAATAATTTTCGGAATCAGTTTGAAGCCAAAACAAACGTAGCCTGAGTTACAGTTTTCAATTTAGAGTATCTAAATGCTTTTTTTTTTTTTTTTTTGAAAATACTAAGTATTTTTAATACACACACATGGAGAGAAAGGGTTTTTTTTTTTTTTTTTTTTTTTTTTTTTTTTTTTAAATTACAATGGTGCAAATCTAAAAGGGTCTAAGTGTTTAAATGCTTTATTTTGAGAACAAATCAGGATCATATTTTATTTTTCGAGTAAAGAGATTGAGTGGCATTATTGTAAATGAGTCCAAATCTTTTGTCATACTTTTCCTGCTTCACTCTATACTCCACCAATAAATGCTTGCCACGTGTTCACCTAATTAATTAAATACTACTATTAATTAATAACCGTAGTATTAATAAGTCAATAATTATAGTATTTAATTAATTAGGTGAACACGTGGCAAGTATTTATTAGTAGAGTATAGAGTGGAGCAAGAAAAATGAGACAGAAGATTTAGACTCATTGTAAATATCTTGAAAATGATGGACCTACATAATTTGACCAAAAACTCCATAAATAACAGCTGGTGGGACCCTTTTTTTTCTTCCTTTCACATTCCCTTCTTTATTTTTCTTTGTCTCTCTTTTTAAAAACTTGTTCCTGTTTAATAACTTTGTTGTGCTTGTTAAATGCGTCATCACTTAAAAGAAAAACACACATCAGTTTGATAATTATACGTCATGACTTAAAAACTCATTCCTATTTAATAACTATATTTTTTCACTTTTGAAAATATGTTGGCTGTTTCTTTCCTAATATTTCAAAAATATCAGTTTGATTATAGACTTCCTAGTCACCCAAATAAATGTGGAACTTTTTTATTTTTTGGTTGTTGTTGAAACCCTTTGGATCAAAGTTTCCACAAAATCTTCAGCAAGATGAATTGGTCAAGGTCCCTCTCCCCCCACCCATACGGCTGACCAAGCCAATTTATTGTGGATTTGACATTTACGCTTTGTTTTTTATTTTTTGGCATTAATATTTTCTAGAAAAATAATTTATTTTTCAAAAATATTGCCTATAAAAAAATATTATTTTTGCACAAGATTAAATGAGTTAGAAAATAATTTCCTAATTTCTATTATTTAACTTGCAGTAAGATAAAGTTATTTTCCAAAAAAAATTAGTTAAAAAAATTCTCTAAAAAATAAGCCACATTTTTTAGGTTAACCAAATATAATTTTCCATTAATTCATTTTTTAATACTACCAAACACTAAAAAAAAAGTGAAAAAATATCTTCGCCCAAGATTTTCCATTAAAAAAAAACGGAGTTGGAGAGTTTATTCTTTTTTTTTTTTTTAGAGGGAAAGTTTCAACATTTGACGCCTACTCTTAATTATTGCCTTTTATCATCTGATCAAGATATCAACTGGTTTTTGATATAGGCAGGAATAAAATCTTAAATCTCTTATTCGATGATAAGACCTTTCAAGTTGAGCTAACTGGAAACCATATATATGATACTAGCCTCATCATGACTCTCTTTTTTTTATTTTGGGTTTAGTGTCATAATTCTTCATTAATGGAAAGAAAAATTAATTTAATGAATAACAAAATACAATTTATAAACATTCTTATTCTTAAAAAACTTGTAGGTGAATAGATTGATAGGAAAAGCCATGAACGGTAAAGTATTAGGCCCCTCCACCAACAATAAAATGGTTTCACCAACTACTAAAATATCGATATTTTTTTGAGTGAAAATTGGGCTTGAAATTATCTTATTTTTTGGTGCAAAGAAGTGGAAGAAGTGAGAAAAAACTGAAGTGTGGCAACTAGCAACTGATAATGGATTCATGATTATTTTTTTCTTGATGGAATCATGCATTCATGGTTATGTAGGTTGGTTTTTTATTTTTATTTTTGCATATTTGAACAAATGCTACTAATTCGAATAGTCATCTCTTAGAAGTTGTGATTGGGATAATTGGGAACTGACTCCTAGTTCAGAAAAAGAAAATAATAATAAGTATATGTGGCAGTGCCTAAATTTAAAAAATATAGATGAGAAGTTATAGTAATGGTTTTATATTAGGGGTATTTTTTTTTTCTTCAAATTCAAAATAAAGAAAAGGAGATTTTAGAAAGGAAAAAAAGAAAAAGAAAAAGAAAAAAACCAACAACAACAACAACGTGAGAGTAGGAGATTAGGGATTAAGGAAGTAGAAAATTCAAAAAGAAAAGGTAAGTCATGTTGATAAAGTAAAAATAGAAGAAAGAAAAAAAAAAGGTGAAATGTGGTGACCTTTATTTATATATTTTATTATTTAAGTAGAGTTGTTTTAAAGATCTAGATTAGTAAGAGAGTGGTCTTGTTTTATAGGCAAAGTTTTAGCTGTAAATATGCATTTCTAACATGTTGTCCTTAAGTTTTGTCATGCTTAAACTTAGGAAGTAGGGGTATTTTTGAAACACATAACAATCCAATTCAAGAAAGAGAATTTTATGGAGAATATTTTGACGTTATTGACCATATTCCTAAAACATTTGTAGGAGAACCCATTGGTTACTAGATAGGATTTTTTTTTACCTTCAAAAAAATTTTAAATCAAAGAGAGGAATCGTGTTGTAGATAATATAGATACCAAAATTGTAATACATATATATATAGATAGATATATTTTAATTAGCAAGAATATGTTACCCTTTTTGAATTGATCATGACACATTATAGGAAATAAAAGGGATCCTAATTCATAAGCTTATGCTTTCTTTTAGTCGTGTTTTGTTTCATTGTAAAATTTGGTCAAACTTAAAGAAAAAAAAAAATCCATTAAAATCGTTTATAAAATGTATTACTTAAAAAAAATTGATATAATATTCTAATTAGACGACAATAGAGTATTCTAGGCCCACCCCACGTGAGGAAGGATACGTGATAGACCAGACACTACTTTTTGAGTCAATGGCCGACGTAGCAAGGACCTTATGTACATCTTTTGTCGTTTTACTGTAATGTCCAACACATGCATTGTGGACCAATAATGTTGGACGTATACTATATACTGTAATAAAGTTCCATGTTCCGGAGTCCATAGTCAATACTGCGTTTCATCAATGATTGACAGGTCTTCAGCCCCTAAGCCACGTAATTTTGACTACCCAATTCACTAATTAGAATAATTGGAGTAGAGGTCTACAATTACAATCTACTACACAATGCTCGAGATCATTTTATAATGGGCTCACCTTTACATTACTCACATCATCAAACTCGTTTGATAGGTTTTTCTTTCATAATGTCAAAAAGTATCCTAGGGAGGAGCCCCTGTGTGAGAAAGGGATCCGGATCCTCTCCATTTCCTTTGAAATGGAGAGGCTCCAGTTAACGGTGGGAATCTCTTTTAAAATAATCCACCCTAAAAAACATGCCACCTCATTTAAAATGTTAATACACACTTAACTGAGGTTAGACACTTAAACTAGAGTCTTATTTAACTCAACCGGACAAAAAACCTTACACCACACCCACACAACAAACCAAAACTGAAAACACACCTTCATCACAATGAACAAGTGACAAACCTAAAAAATTCACAATACTCAAACCCAAAAAAAATTCACAAAACCAAAACCTAAACCCACCATGGCTTTGATTAGATTTTGCTCACATCCCACATCCATACCCACAGCCACACCACAACCACGGCCACCACTAGATCCCACTGATGGTCCCCTAAAAATGCTACAAAAAACCACATAAAAATCACTCTTTCAAAACTCAACAAAAATCCCCAAAAATGAGAAAAAATCCCAACCAAACACAACATAGAAAATCAATACAAAACCACCCAAGACCCCACTGTAAACATCATAATAGAAACCAAAAAAAAAAATACAACAACAACAACACCACGAGATTGGGGTCATCATCCCCTGAAGAACACTGCCTAAATTTGAAATTTAAAGCCCATGCTGAGATCCATGCCGCCGCTGCAAAGACAATTGAGAGATCTTGATCAAAGCACCATCACCACCACTACATGGGTTCTGATAAGAGGGAGTGGGGTAAGAGTCCGTTGATGGCATCAAACTTGGTGGGAATCAAGAAGACGCTTGCATGGTGGTGTTGCTGACACCGATGACTGAGCTTATGGGTTTCGTTGGTGACCAGATCAAAGCACCATCACCACCGCGTGGGTTCCGATTTGAGAGGGACGAGAGTCCATTAAATAGCACGAATGGCGTCAAACAACTCAAACGTGCGGTTAAAATAGTGTTAAGTGTTGAACACACTTAACAGAGATCCCTAAACTTAAATTATTTTTAGTCTGAAACATTTTCCGTCTGAGTGCCTCTGGTTTAAATGTTGAACTTGAGTTAAAGTGTGTTTTAACCTTTTAAATGACGTGACACGTTTTTGAGCATAGATTATTTTAAAAGAGATCCCCACTGTTAACTAGAGCCTCTCCATTTCAAAAGGGAAATGGAGAGGATCAAGATCCATGAGAAAGTTTGAAATGGAGAGGATCCGGATCTGTGAGAAAGTAGGGAGCGCGGGAGGCCAAATTAGAAATTTTCCCATTCAAAGTGCATGTGTTGGACATTACCACAAAACAACAATAGAGGATTCTAGGCCCACCCGTGTGAGGAAGGATACGTGATAGACCAGACTCTACTTTTTGAGTCAATGGCCGACGTAGCAAGGACCTTATGAAATAGAAAATGTGTGTACATCTATTACAGTTTGCCGTCTGATCTGTGTTTGAAGCCTTGAGGGATTCTTTTCAATAGTTTCTTGGTGTGTGCTGGTGAGAGTCTACACACATTCGGATAATAATAAATATTTAAGTATTTGACTAGTTCTAAATATTTTCATCAACAAAAACAAAGAGAGAAAAAACCCAAATAAACGAAAATACTCATTTATAAATTCTACAATGTGAGTATATAAAATGTTGAATACAGTAAACAAAATAATGACCCAAATTTCAAAGTCTTACCCTAAAAAATAATCATGGCAGGATTACACGTTGACTTTTTATGACAGTAGGACAATGTTTTTTTTAACCCAAATAATTTAAAGAAGTTTTAAAGAGTTATAAAAGAAAACAATAATATCTCTTTGAAATCATGAAGTTTAAAAATATGTTAAACAAATTGTATAAACAAACTGTCATATATTAAATTTTTTTTTTAATATAAAGTAGAATTACGCAAGATTGTTTTAGTCATTTTTATATAATATTTATTACTAAATAAAATTTGAAAAAAAAAAATTGAAACCAATAAAATAAATGAGTAGTTGAAGCTTTATTGTTTATATTACATAAAATTTAATTCATTACTTTTCTTAACAAAGTTAAAATGTAATATATAAAAAAAAAATTGAGTACAAACAAACTCAGAAATTATGGGTGTTTTAATGAATGTGAAAAATAACCATCAAGGTTGACGGCTAAAGTTGGTACAGGTATCATGTTTAAGAGCTCATATTATCATTCAATATTGATACCAACCATGAACCATTCTCAAAGGGATAAATTGATTATTAAAGTATCTATTATCTATTATATGAGGTTAATTATGCAATATTCCATTATGCATTTTATTATGTGAAGGAAAAAAATGATAGGTTAATTGGGGAGGGAAAAAAACAGAAGGAGAGAATGATTTCATGTACTTAAAATAAAAACAACAGATGTGGCTGTTGATCAATTATTGATCTGGATTCGACTGATGAAATTAAGGTCTTTCTGAGTTGAGTTCTCATTATATTAAAAAAAAAAAAAAAAACATATACGTTAAAAATAATAATGTACATTGCATGTTGCGCGAGTTATAATTTAGTGGTGAAAAAACTTAATGATCAATAATCCTTTGTTGTTTTATGTTTTTTCTGGCATGTCCTATGATGGGCTTAGGCCTTAGTTTGTTCCTTAAAGTTTTCTAGCACTAAGTAGAAGAAACAAATCAAATGATAAAATTATCAATTTTATTTTTGATTGGAATCCTTATTGTGGGGCCTGTTATTTAAAAGAACACAGGAATCATAAGAAGTGGGCTTAGGGCCCAACAGCCCAGTCCGAGGATGCTCACGTGTCCGAGGATAGTTTAAAAGAATTATTGTGGGAATAATATACGAGAAAGGGATGGATGTCGTGTATAGTGGCATAACACACGCCTGAGGACGAAACTCACCTCGGATACCAAACTCCGAGGTGAACGTAACTATCATTTTATCCAGGGTACTCCGCAAAGTTGTATCTGAATTGGAGATCGAATATAGACCTAAGGAGGAGTCGGGGAAGGTAATAAATATCTTCCAAGCCTATCACCTCCACATTAAATGCTTTCCAGCTAACCCTCTGGCCGCATTAATGTGGAGGTGATACCTGAACAGTAACCAAGTAGCTTTATGGCCACTGAGCAAAGGTTCCGGTAGGTGTTGGATGGAATAGAAAGGAGTTCCCAGGATAAGAACTACATGTGTACGATGGAAATGGAGGAAGGAACGTAGTATATAACATGGAAGCGGATGACATTAGGGGGGACCTTTTGGAAGAAAAAGAAAGGAAGAACAATAGAACTCAGAAGAAAGGCTCACTGAGACCTAGCCGAGGAGAATCTTTCTCATACAATCAACTTGAAATATCTCTTCTTACGCAATAAATATAACCTTTCCTATCGAATAGCACTAGTTCTTGTACCCACGCTCTAAAAATTTATTGTTTGGGGTTGTTGGGTTGAAAACCCATTCATACTATGGGTCCAATCCAAATTGAGTCCCTACAATTGGCGCCGTCTGTGGGGAGAACTTGATCTATTCACAAGGAAAGGCAAGTGCAGGATTCGCGATGGAAGAAGGAGCACCGCAGCAACCATTGACGGGCCTACAGCAGGTAGATGCTAATCAGCACCAGGCAGAGTCTAGGGGCTCTCAGCATAGTAATTCGTTGGTAGTCCATGAACACAGGGGGGATTGTGAGGGAAGTACACAAACAACCCACACAGATAGAAGTCACTCTCGGGGGAAAGGCCATGTTTCCCCTGTAAAGAATGAAGGGAATATGCAGCGTGAGATTAACAAGTTGAAGAGGGAACTGCGACATGAGCGACGAAGGTGTAGGGCTCATAAGTCTGGGCACTCCTTTGAGGAGTCAGATGACACCAGTTATAGACGGAGGTCGAGAACTCCACCTAGCGAATCTTTTTCGCATGAGGAGGAGTACCACCATGAGCGAAGGAATAAGAGTCCGCCTCGCCAAGGTCAAGGGAATGACGCCTTGAACAAAGCTCTGAGTCAGGTTTCTAAGTCGCCCTTCACGCGACGTATTGAGGACGCTAGTCTTCCTCGGCGATTTCACCAGCTTGTGTTCACCATTTATAATGGTCGAACAGACCCAGTAGAACATGTTAGCCACTACAGCTAGAGAATGGCTATTCATGCTAGGGATGAGGTCTTAATGTGAAGGTTTTCCTATCTACTCTGGGCCCAGTGGCAATGAGATGGTTTAATGGTCTGAGAACTAATACTATTGACTCTTTTGAGAAACTCACCCAAGCTTTCGGTGCCCGTTTTATCACATGTAGGAGGGTTGTTCAACTCTTGAGATCGTTACTATCCATGTCTATGCGAGAGGGGGAAATCCTGAAGGCCTACTCGGACAGATATTGGGAAATGTTCAACGAAGTAGATGGAGCTCATGATGATGTGGCCATGAACACCTTTAAGGAAGGTCTTCCAACCGAGCATGGTCTGAGGAAGTCTCTGACTGGCAAACCTGTTACTAGCATACGTCAGCTTATGGATCGGATAGACAAGTATAGGAGGGTAGAGGAGGATCAGATACAGGGTAGAGGAAAGTCCAAGGTAGTAACTCAGGAGAGGAGGGATTTCAGGCCGGACCGGTATAATAACAACCGACCTCGGAGGGACTTTGGGGGGCAATCAGGACCTGCCAGCTCCCAGGCGGTTAGTGCCGTGTTCCGAGAACCAGTGCAACGAGTTCTGGAGAAGATAAAGGACGAACCGTTCTTTTAATGGCCCAATAGGATGGCAGGGGATCCTGCGAAGCGTAATCGAAATCTTTACTGCCAGTACCATTAAGATCATGGACATACTACTGAAGATTGTAAAAACTTGTGGGACCACTTAGAACAGCTGGTTCAGGAAGGGAAGTTGACCTAGCTTCTACATCATTCCGGCAACCGAGAAGGCCAGGCAGGCTCAGCATTTCAGGGGAATGCTTCTTTAGGACCCCCTTTGGGCACGATAAACGTTATATTTGCTATCCTAGGGAGAATTGGGTCTTGCACTTCTAGGGTAATGTCTATGTTTCAGTGCTTGGGTGAGGGCTCCAGTTCGAGGCCAAAGAGAGCCAGACCGGGCACCTCGTTGGTGTTAGGCTTTTCAGAGGAAGATAAGAGAGGAACCGTACAACCGCATGATGATGCTTTGGTGGTTACGATTAGGATCGGAGGGTATGACGTGAGAAGGGTAATGGTTAACGAGGGAAGTGTAGCCGAAGTGATGTATCCTGATTTGTTTAGGGGGTTGAATTTGAAACTGGAGGATTTGACAACATATAGTTCCCCGCTGGTGGGCTTCGGGGGCAAATCGGTCGTTCCAGTGGGGATGGTTAGGTTACCTGTGTAGACCGGTTCAGATGTGGTGGAGGTGGATTTTATTGTGGTGGATGCTTTTTCTCCGTACACGGCTATTTTGGGTAGACCCTGGTTGCATGCTTTGGGGGCCGTTTCTTCCACTCTTCATCAGAAGGTAAAGTACCCCTCGGGAGGCGAGGTCTCGAAAATTTTGGGAAATCAGACCATGGCTAGGCAGTGCATGATAATGGCCATTCAACATCGACCGGAGACAAGTGCTTCAACCGCAACTGAGGTTGATTTATAGCAATCAAGGACTCAGGGGCCCATTTCGGCGCTTCTGCTGAGGAAATGAAGTGTGATGATTTGGAAAGGGTGAGTATTGGTGATGATCCAGAAAAATACTTTTAGGTTGGGGCACAGTTACCTTCGTCAGAGAAAAAGCAGTTGGTTGAGGTTCTCAGGAGAAACGTTGATGTGTTTGCATGGAGTGCCTATGAAGCCCCGGGGGTGGATCCGGAGTTCATTTGTCATCATTTGAACGTCAATACCTCGGTTATTCCAAAGAAATAACCACCTCGGCGTCCTTCCAAGGTACATGCTGAGGCTATCAAAGACGAGGTGACCAAGCTCAAGCAGGCAGGGGCTATCAAGGAGGTGTTTTACCCTCAGTGGTTGGCCAATACCGTCGTAGTGAAGAAGAAAAATGGAAAATGGCATGTATGTGTTGATTTTACGGATCTTAACAGAGCATGCCCAAAGGACCCTTTTCCTATGCCCGTATATATCAGTTGGTGGATACAACAGTGGGTCATCCTCGGATGAGCTTCCTGGACGCCTTTCAAGGCTATCATCAGATTACATTGGCATTGGATGATCTAGAGAAGACTGATTTTCTCACTCCCACTGGAAATTATCACTATAGGTAATGCCTTTTGGTCTGAAGAACGCGGGGTCTACTTACCAGAGAATGATGACGAAGATGTTTGAGCTGCAGTTGGGCGGAAACATTGAGATTTATATTGATGATATGGTCGTAAAGAGCAAGGTAGTGGCCGAGCATGTGACAGACCTTCACAATACTTTTGAGATTTTAAGAAGGCATAAATTGCGGCTGAACGCATCCAAATGCACATTTGGAGTAAGCTCAGGGAAGTTCTTGGGTTACATGGTGACTCATCAGGGAATTGAGGTGAACCCTGATCAAATTAGAGCCATAACTAACTTGCAACCACCTCGGAATCCCAAGGAGGTCCAGAGGTTGACCGGGATGACCGCCACATTGAACAGATTCATATCCAGGTCGGCGGATAGATGCAGGCCTTTTTTCCTGCTGCTCCACAAGTGGAAGGGATATGAATGGACTGAGAAGTGCGCCTTAGAATTTCAGCAGCTGAAAGAGTATTTATCTCGGCCACCCATCATGTCTAGCCTTGAGGTTAACGAGGTTCTTTTTTCCTACCTGGCGATCACCACTTATGCGATTAGTTTCGTTCTGATACGAGTGGACAATGGAGTATAACGGCCAGTCTACTATGTGAGTAAGTCTCTTCACGAGGCCGAAGTACGTTAGCTGCCATTGGAAAAGGCTATTTTGGCAGTGGTGCACGCTACAAAAAAACTTTCCCATTATTTTCAGGTGCATACGGTGGTCGTCCTAACTCAATATCTGATCAAAGCAGTACTTCAAAGTGCAAACTATACTGGTAGGGTTGCCAAGTGGGGCACAATCCTGGGGGCTTTTGATGTCAAGTATATGCCCCGTACTTCCGTGAAAGGTTAAGTGCTTGCCAATCTAATGGCCGAGTTTGCTGAAGGTCCTAAAGAAATAGAGACAAGCCCAGGTAGCATGGATGAAAAACCAGTTGGCCTTATCTCCGCGCAACCTATTTCGTCCTGGAAAGTGTATGTGGATAGGGCAGCAAATCAGCGGGGGTCAGGAGTGGGGCTTGTATTGATATCTCCTGAGAAAGTCATCATCGAGAAGTCTCTAAGGCTGAGGTTCTCTGCTACTAATAACGAGGCGGAATATGAAGCTTTGTTAATGGGGATGATGATGGTCAAAAAGCTAGGCGAAAAAACGGTGGAAATCTTCTCGGATTCGGGGCTTGTCGTGGGCTAGGTCAGAGGGGAACTGGAAGCTCGAGACACAAGAATGCAGGAATACTTGAGCCAAGTTAGGCGTATGCAAGTCAATTTTGAATTCATTAAAATAACCCATGTCCTTAGGAGTGGGAATGCCCATGCAGACTCTCTAGCCACCCTTGCCACCTCCTCGGCGCAAAACTTACCTCGGATGATAATGGTTGAAGACTTGAGCACACCTACCCAAGTAACGACGGAAACGCTTCAGGTCAACCAAATTAGCTTGGTGCGTAGCTGGATGGGTCCTATAATACTATTCCTTGAGAAGGATATACTGCCCGAGGACAAGTCAGAGGCAGAGAAGATACAAAGGAAGACTCCTTGTTTTTGGCTGTCCGAGGATAAGAAGTTGTACAAACGCTCTTACTCTGGGCCTTATTTGCTTTGTGTACGCCCTGAAGCGTCAGAGGATCTTCTAGAAGAGCTACATGAAGGAATTTGTGATAGTCACACTAGGGGAAGGTCTTTGTCTCACAGGGCGATTACCCAAGGGTACTGGTGGCCAGGCATGCAAAAGGAAGCTCAGGAGTATGTAAGGAAATGTGATCAATGCCAAAGGTTTGCGCCAAACATTCATCAGCCAGGAGGAGTCCTCAATCCTCTTTCTAGTCCTTGGCCTTTCGCTCAGTGGGGCTTAGACATTGTTGGCCCTTTCCCTAGAGCAGTAGGAAATAAGAAGTACCTGCTGGTTGGCACGGACTATTTCATGAAGTGGGTTGAAGCTGAGCCTCTGGCCAACATTAGGGATATGGACGTCAAAAGATTCCTCTTAAGGAATATCATTACTCAATTTGGGGTTCCTCAAACTCTCATTTCGGACAACGGTCTACAGTTTGACAGCAAGGCTTTTAGGAGGTATTGTTCCAACCTGGGGATAAAGAACAGATATTCCACTCCGGCCTATCCACAGGGAAATGGACAGGCCGAGGTTGTCAACAAAGTCATAGTGGGTGGACTTAAGAAAAGGCTGGATGATGCAAAAGGAAGATGGGTGGAGGAACTTTCACATGTCCTCTGGGCGTATAGAACAACGCCCCGACAATCAACAGGGGAGACCCCATTTTCAATGACGTATGGAGCTGAAGCCGTGATCCCTATTGAAACGGGCTTTCCAACGATGAGAACCAGTACTTTCACCTCGGATGGAAACGATGAGCTGTTGAAGAAAAGTCTAGATTTGATAGACGAGCGACGAGAGAAGGCAATGGTTCAATTAGCATACTACCAGCACAAGCTGAAGCAGGGCTATAATGCAAATGTCAGACTAAGGCCGTTAGCTCCAAGAGATTTGGTGTTGAGGAAGGTCTTAGGAAATACCAAAAACCCAGCCTGGGGAAAGTTGGGGCCTAATTGGGAAGGGCCATATCGTATTACATCTGTAGCAGGGATAGGTGCTTATTATTTAGAAGATTTAGATGAAAAAACTGTACTCCATCCCTGGAATGTAAGCAACCTGAAGAGGTATTATTATTAACAAGTTATGTTTTACTTTCCTTTATAGTTTATCTTGCTTCTGCAATATGTGCTTCTGAAATCAATGGAAGTATTAAACAGAAACTAAGTCATGTTAGGTCCTCGGACCACAACTTAGTGAAAATTAATACACTATCAATGGAAGTATTAAACAGAAACTAAATCATGTCAGGTCCTCGGACCACAACTTAGTGGAAATTAATACACTATCAATGGAAGTATTAAACAGAAACTAAGTCATGTCAGGTCCTCAGACCACAACTTAGTGAAAATTAATACACTATCAATGGAAGTATTAAACAGAAACTAAGTCATGTCAAGTCCTCGGACCACAACTTAGTGGAAATTAATACATTATCAATGGAAGTATTAAACAGAAACTAAGTCATGTCAGGTCCTCGGACCACAACTTAGTGGAAATTAATACACTATCAATAGAAGTATTACATATAGGTTAAGGTATAACGAATTGTTTAGACAACAAACTTAGTTGAAATCCATGTCTTCAAAAAGGGGTTCGCGCAATTAGAGATACATATCAAAGCAAATGCCATGAGCATCACTTAAAGCATTCCAAGGTGGTCAATACCTCTCTGGGTGGAATGTAAGAATGCTATCCTAGATATGGATACTTTTTAATGAATATTACAAGGAGCCTTTATAGGGCCGTGGAGGTCACTACTATAGTCTGTTTTGGTTCCCAATGATTGTGTATAAAGTTATGTTTCTTCCTTATAATGTCAACTTTCATTCTTTTACAGTCTGAGATCATAAAAGAAAAAATAGATAAATAAACATAGACAATAAAAAACATTCACACAAGAAATTATACAAGTAACAAATGAAACCACAATATCTCTTATAAATTTTGAAAAGGACGTACACACTGCAATTAGAAATGTCTTTAAAAGGGTTTAAAAAAAACAAAAAGGAGAACAAAAATGAAATGAAAGGGAAACTAAAAGGAATTCGACTACAATTAACTATTTGGTTAATTTTATTTGTAACTTATGTGGAGGGGCTTTGCCAGTTGCCTCAGGAGGAACGTCTTTTTCCTGCACCTTAGGAGCTTCTCCAACGGGTAAGGTGGTTGAGGCTAAGGCTTGTTCAAAAGTTTGAGAAGCTGCTCCACCCTTGGGTCCTTCTGCTCCTTTATCCAAGGACAGGTCCTTCTCCTTTTCAGGCACTTTAGGCTGTTCCTACTGAACTGTTGAGGGAGGAGCCTGAGTTTGGGCTTCCTTGGTTGGTTCAGCAGCTGTAGAGGATGCCTCTCCTTGTTGAGTAGAAGGAATGGGGGCTCGAATAGCTGGGAGGAGATAAACATTTTCAGGTCTTCTCAACTTTGATGAAGATTCAACCCCAGCTCGGTTGAGAGCTTCTTACCAGGTCAAGGAGTAGTACTTTCGGCACACAACGGGCACCTTAGCTCGGAAAGTATCCTCTGTCTCAGCGACGCCCACGTCATAGCCATGCTGCTCAACTACGTCTCTTTCTTTTTCAGCCTTAGCCTTGGCCTTTTCAGCTTGATCTCTGAGCTTCTGGGCTTCTTCCAGTTGTCTCTGCAGAGTTAGCACTTGTTCCTTGGAAGCTGCTAGCTGGGCATTAGTGTCACGTAAGAGCTTCCTTTGGTCCTCGGCCTGTCTTTGGGCTCCCTCAAGAGCTGAGTCAGCACTTTTTCGAGCACTTTCTTTGGCGGTTAACTTTTTCTTCAGCTGCGCGACATTTTGTTCAGCAGCATTGAGTGTGTGCACAGCTGCTATCCTTTTCTTCCTCTCCTCATCTATTTGCTGGTAGCAAGAATCGGTTATCTCCTCCAGCCTGAAAGTGGCTTGAACGGCCTAGAATAAAAAGAGTTAGAAATACAGAACAGGGAGATGTCTATGATAAGAAACAATAATAATATAACGATAAGGGCGTCATACCATGCCCAAGTATCTCTTGGTATTCTGAAAGACCTCATTTCTCTTGATGGCCCTCAGCTCAGCCATATCCTTGGGAAGAAGAAGTGTTTCCTTTAAAGCCGAGGCGACTCGGCACCCAATTCCGCCATTGAAGTCCCTGATTGAGGCATCCTCCCTTAGAGGTTCCCCACCGAGCATAGGAGCTGGGAGCCAGGCCTCAGGTTCCGAGGATTGAGTGGTCGTCTTGTCCACCACTCGCTACGACCCATGGCTAGTTTTTTGCTGCTTAGCAGCTCTTTGGTCCTCATCTTCACGGGTCGTGTGAGACCTCCCAACATCCACCACTTCTTTATCCTTTGGCTCTCTCCTCCTCTTTGGATCACTGGGTTCGGTCACAGGTGGCTGAGGTGGCCGAAGATGAAGAGGAGGAGAGGTGGGAGGTTGGGCTAAATTGGTTTCTCCACTACCCTACCAGGCTAGCCCTCGATTACGTCCTTCAAGCTCCTCTGGCTTTTCCTTTGGATGCCCATTTCCTCAGAGGTCACCTCGGGAGATTGGGGTTGGTTGAAAACTTCAAATTCGTCGGCAGAATCTAACAATTCTACAAGTCCTCCTGAAGTTTCTTCTTCTTCTTCTTCTTCTACTTCTTCTTCTTCTTTTGCCTCTTTTTCTTCTTCTTCTTCCTTTTTCACTTCCTGGGGAATAGAGCGTGATGATGAAGCTCCTGTAGAGGGAGTGGCCTTGGACAACGGCTCAGTGAAAGGAACACCTTCAGGAATTGGAACGCCCTCAGGAACAATGAACCCCTCAAAGGCTACACTGATACGGTGGAGTCGAGGATCTTTTGCCCTTATCACGTACTTGGGAGCCTGAAAGGCCTTTGAAATTGGTTTGTACTTGAGGATTAAATGTGCTGCTCTTAATTGGCCATCAGAGGGGTTCATATACACCTCGGATCGTAGGATTTTGTCTAAGCTTTCCCTGTTAATCAGTCTGGAATTCGGTCTGGTGGCCCGCTTGTCTGCAAAGTCATTAAAACATGGAAGGAAATCTTTTTCAGAGATAAAAGTAGCTTCAATTAAAAATATAATCTAACTTATAAAGGGCGTACATCCTAAGAACCCTACCTGGTCGTCCCTCTTCCGTCAGACAAGGCAAACCATCATGCCATTCCCCGGAAAAAATAAGGAAATCATCTTTCAAACCCTTGTTTGATGTAAGGAGGCACTAGATCAATCTTACTGCAGGGAACCTGGACTTAAGGTAATATCCCTGACCCTTTAAATGATTGAGGTTATATACCCAGTTCACATGGTGATGGGTCAGACCTAAATTATACTCGGCATTTAGAACCTCTATACTCCCAAGCACCCTGAACATATTCGAGGCGCACTGTGTGGGAGATAATCTAAAGAACCTGAGGTAACTTCTAGTTAGACTACCCATCAGGATAGTCATCCCTCTCTCTATAAAAGCTATCATAGGGATGACTACTTCCCCCATTTTTCTATCGTGTAACCACGTTTTTGTGGAGGCATATCTTATACCCACTTTTGGGGGAATCCTATACTTGGCTCTAAATGCTTCTATTTGCTCCTCGGAATCAACTAGATACTTAAATCTACCCATTTCCTAACAGTTGTAAAGAAAAACTGGCTCAGAAGATGGAAAACTAGGGAGGGTTAAGGAAACTTACAGGTTTGGAAAATGAGCTCCTCGGACGGGCTCCTAGTATTTATGAGAGCGTGGAGTAATGAGAGAGAGACAGGTTCAATGAATATGCCCTGAGACGGTGTGATTTGTAACTGAAAAGAGATTTGATTTGAAAGAAACTTTATAAGGGCACAGAAATTGGGAGCGGGAAAAATCCCGCCCATAAATGCAAAGGATCCCCCACTGTTAGATTTGCATCAGGTCGTTGAATGTGTGGGACAAGGATGCTCACGTGTTCGAGGATAGTTTAAAAGAATTATTGTGGGAATAATATACGAGAAAGGGATGGATGTCGTATATAGTGGCATAACACACGCCCGAGGACGAAACTCACCTCGGATACCAAAGTCCGAGGTGAACGTAACTATCATTTTATCCAGGGTACTCCGCAAAGTTGTATCTGAACTGGAGATCGAATATAGACCTAAGGAGGAGTCGGGGAAGGTAATAAATATCTTCCAAGGCTATCACCTCCACATTAAATGCTTTCCAGCTAACCCTCTGGCCGCATTAATGTGGAGGTGATACCTGAACAGTAACCAAGCAGCTTTATGGCCACTGAGCAAAGGTTCCGATAGGTGCTGGATGGGACAAAAAGGAGTTCCCAGGATAAGAACTACACGTGTACGATGGAAATGGAGGAAGGAACGTAGTATATAACATGGAAGCGGATGACATTTGGGGGGACTTTTTGGAAGAAAAAGAAAGGAAGAACAATAGAACTCAGAAGAAAGGCTCATTGAGACCTAGCCAAGGAGTATCTTTCTCATACAATCAACTTGAAATATCTCTTATTATGCAATAAATATAACCTTTCCTATCGAATAGCACTAGTTCTTGTACCCACGCTCTAAAAATTTATTGTTTGGACTTGTTGGGAAGAAAACCCATTCATTCTCTGGGTCTAATCCAAATTGAGTCCCTACACTTATAAAGAGTTACGTGCTTTTAGGGTGAAGATCGAGCGAAGACCTAGTATTCTTTGATGGTCCCCTATGTTCTCCCTGTTCTTTTCTTTTCTGTTACTATTTCAAAAGCCTCTACTCCTCATATTTCGTCAAGATGGTCCCCTATGTGCTCCATGTAATACGTTTTGTTACATGGGTACATAGAACACTTTTACTTTTTTTGAATTTAAAGGAGCACATTTACTTGGTTCACACAACTTTTGCCACACAACTAGAGGTGAATTGTGTAATTGTTTATGGTCTTAGCATTTGTTTTTTCACTACAACAAAATGTATTTTTAGCGACGAAAATTAGTGAGGAAATATTTTTCGTCGCTAAAAATACAGCTTTAGTGACGAAATATGAATTTCGTCACTAAAAGTAAAAAAAATTATTACATTTAGCGACGAAAAATAAATTTCGTTGCTATTGTGAACAAAAAAATAGGCGCCAGTGGAGGGAATTTTTGGCGCAATTTTAATTAAGCTATAGTGACGAAATATTTCGTCACTAAAAGTTGAAATTTTTAGTGACGAAATATTTCGTCACTGTAGGTATTGCTGTGATAGTATTAGTGACGAAAATCATTTCGTCACTATAAGGAAGAATTAGTGACGAAAACTATTCGTCACTAAAAATAACAATGATTTTGCACTTAAATGTTTTTAGTGACGAAATCATAATTCGTCACTAAAAGTATGCTACAGTGACGAAAGTTGAATTTCGTCGCTAAAAATCTGAACAAAATATGGTCTCTTTAGTGACGAAAATAAAATTCGTCGCTAAAAGTGTAAAAATTCTGCATCCTCTTGTGACGAAACAGAAATTCGTCACTAAAAGTGGGCAATAGCGACGAAATTTTTCGTCGCTAAAGACCACTTTTAGCGACGAAACTGATATTTCGTCACTATTTCCCACTTCTAGTGACGAATTTCTGTTTCGTCACTAAAAGTGGTCTTTAGCGACGAAATGGTTTCGTCGCTAAAGACTAACTATAAATAACCCAACCCACACAGCAGCACAAAAAACTCACCCACTCAGTAGAACAAAAAACTCACACAAAAGCTCAAAAAACGCTGAGAAACCCAGACCAAAAAAAGAGAAGAAACCCAGACCAAAAAACGCTGAGAAACCCAGACCAAAAGCTCTCCCTCGCACTCTCTCAAGTAGCCGCCGATCGCGACGCTTGAAGTGTCGCTGTCGGAGCCGATAGATCGCGACGCTGAGGCGTCGCCGATAGATCGCGTCGCTTCACTGAACCGTTGCCAAACCGTTACCGTCGCCAAACCGTTGCCATTTCGTCGCCAAACCGTCACCGTTCCCATCGCGACACCGGCGAAGCTTCAGCTCGCTTCCGATCGCGACGATTCAGACGCTGGAGACGCTTCTGCTCTGACCGGTGACGCTTCACATTCGCGACGATCCCAGCGCCGAACCCATTCGCGACGCCATTCGCAACAATCCCAACGCCGTTCCCATTTGCGACGATCCCTTTTGCCGAACCCATTCACGACGATCCCATTCACGACGATCCCGTTCTCGACGATTCCTATTCGCGACGATCTCAACGGTTTTTTATTTTATTTATTTATTTATTTTTTCACCTTCCCTTTTCACTTTTATGTTTATTTTTCTACAAATGATAAATTTTCTTGTTTTAAAGGCCTTGAACAGTGAATTTTATTTCCATTTAACCATAAATATAAAAAAATTTAGATACTTGTCACGTTTCAAAACAATGTTGAAAAGTAACGTCTCGAGTGTCTAAAACTCGAGTTCTATGATAAAACTCGAGTTTTTAAGTCTCGCTTTGTAAGCGGATAGCTTTGAGGTGGAAAAAAATTCAAGTAAAAATCGAGTTTTAAAGACTCGAGTTCCGAAAAACGCCGCTATAGGGACTTAAAAACGTCACTATAGGCCTTCAAAATGGAGTTATAAAAAACTTTAGCAGAAAAACGTCGCTATAGGGCTTTAAAACGTCACTATAGGACTTAAAAACGCCACTATAGACCTCCCAGAACCTGTACAATACTTATGAAAAAAAATTTGTAGGAAAACGCCGCTATAGGGCTTTAAAACGTCACTATAGGACTTAAAAACGCCACTATAGGAGCGATAAAGCTAAAATTTTTTTTTGCATGGAACTCGAGTTTCTAAAACTCGAGATTTATGCATATGGATCTCGAGTTTCTAAAACTCGAGATGTCTAGTTTCCCTTATAGTTTCAAACGTTGCCTAATTAACTATATACAAAGGCTTTGCACAGCTATTTTGCACATTCTCCCCTTGAACAGTATACGTATCAATTGTTGTTCTCCTACTTGTCTGAAATGTTACTTGGTATATGAAATAGGGGTTTGGTTGTATATTCAATGATTTTCCTATTACACATGTTATGTGTTTGTTGTTCTTCATAAGTCAATTAATAGTTGGTGGGTGATGTACATAGTTTTTTTTTTTTTTTTCTCTCTGAAGTGAAAGATTGAAATTTTTATTGGTGCCAAACTACAAAAATTGTTATATAATAGATCACATATTATAGCTGTTGGGTTACTATTCTTTTGTTTGTTGAGTTCGTCTGCTGCCTTGTTGCTTTGTTTGTTTAGTTCATCTAAATACTTGGTTTAATAGTAATGGAGGATTTGGAGCTAACATTTCTATAATTTGGTAAAAGAAAAAAAAAGGTGAAAATTTTATAGTGTTGTTAAGTGGTATGAATACTTTCGAATTCGGTTAGGCAGTTCTTGGTATCTTTAATTAAAAGTTTTATCACAGCTTTCAAGGCAGAAGAATGCAACTTCCATTTTTTGGTCCTACTTGGTAGCTCTTTAAAAATGATCAAGGACTGGTGGGAAGCCAAGGATTGGAATCAACGGTATGTTTTCCTATGAGTACTGTTGTTGTGTTCTGTTTTAGTTTGCAGGATAAAACAATTTTTGTTTGTTTTTTTGTTTGTAGTTGTAGGGTTATGCATTAATTAAATGAATATTTATAGTTGACTTGAAGATTGGACGTTAATGTGAGGATTTATAGCTGTAGATTAATGTCACAATTAGTTGCATTTAATTTCTTATTTGCTTTCCCCCTTAAGTAATTGTGGTGTGAATGGTGTGCTACAGTCCTTGAGCAATGTTATTAATTGGTTTGGTAATGGCAAAATTGTACTATTATGTCAGAAACTCAATAGTTATAGTATTTTGTTACAATGCCAGGTTGTGGATACTGTAACTCTAGTTTTTTTAGTACATTTTTCAATGTACAGTATTTTGAGTTTAGAAATTCATGTTATTTTGAACATTGAGGATAAAACAATGTAGTGTTATTATTACATAATGAAAATAAATAGTTATATGCCCTAAGTACTTATAAATTTTACTTTTCTTTTGCAGGCTAAATACATATTGTTTACAATAACTTTGGATTTTTTCTGAAAGTTGTAAGCTTAGCTTGAGCAAAGTAAGTAAATTTTAGTTGAAAACCTTACAAAACTCTATACTTGTGATGTTGGAAATTGGATTTGTGATGGTATGTTATGTTGGAGCAAGCGGGTGGCTTGCATGGTGTTATAAGGTGGTTTAAATACATATTGAGAGTATTTTTCAATTCTTGCAAATGTGAATGAGTATTGTTGATTAGATGTGATAAATATTACTTTATTCGATTTCAATACTTATAAACACTCTATACTTGCGATGTTTGTGATTGGTTTTGTGGTGGGTTGTTGTATTGGAGCAAGCGGGTGGCTTGCATGGTGTTATAAGGTGGTTTACATTTATATTGGAAGTTTTTTTAGTTTCTTGCAAATGTGAATGAAACTTATTAATTAGATGTGATGAATATTACTTTATTCGATTTCAATACTTATAAACACTTTATACTTGTGATGTTTGTGATTGGTTTTGTGGTGGGTTGTTGTGTTGGAGCAAGCGGGTGGCTTGCATGGTGTTATAAGGTGGTTTAAATACATATTGGGAGTGTTTTTCAATTCTTGCAAATGTGAATGAGTATTGTTGATTAGATGTGATGAATATTACTTTATTCGATTTCAATACTTATAAACACTCTATACTTGCGATGTTTGTGATTGGTTTTGTGGTGGGTTGTTGTATTGGAGCAAGCGGGTGGCTTGCATGGTGTTATAAGGTGGTTTACATTTATATTGGAAGTTTTTTTAGTTTCTTGCAAATGTGAATGAAACTTATTAATTAGATGTGATGAATATTACTTTATTCGATTTCAATACTTATAAACACTTTATACTTGTGATGTTTGTGATTGGTTTTGTGGTGGGTTGTTGTGTTGGAGCAAGCGGGTGGCTTGCATGGTATTATAAGGTGGTTTAAATACATATTGGGAGTGTTTTTAGTTTCTTGCAAATGTGAATGAGTATTGTTGATTAGATGTGATGAATATTACTTTATTCGATTTCAATACTTATAAACACTCTATACTTATGATGCTTGTGATTGGTTTTGTGGTGGGTTGTATTGGAGCAAGCGGGTGGCTTGCATGGTGTTATAAGGTGGTTTACATTTATATTGGAAGTGTTTTTAGTTTCTTGCAAATGTGAATGAAACTTATTAATTAGATGTGATGAATATTACTTTATTCGATTTCAATACTTATAAACACTTTATACTTGTGATGTTTGTGACTGGTTTTGTGGTGGGTTGTTGTGTTGGAACAAGCGGGTGGCTTGCATGGTGTTATAAGGTGCTTTAAATATATATTGGGAGTGTATATTTGTATGTGCAATGTATATTTATTTAAGTATTAATATAGACTTGTACATTCATGAATGTGATTGAACTTTATCTAAGTAGCTTATAAACTTAGATGTTATAATACATTATGTATACGTTGTTCTTATTTTACTAAAGTAGGATTCATCTTATAATTGTAGTCAAACATGGATAAAAGTTGGATGACAATAGGTAAGACACCCGATGGCAGATTAAGTCATCCATATATTGAAGGGGTCAATGCATTTATTGATTCTGCAAGAGCGGTTTTAGACTTGAGTGGTAATATTTCATGCCCGTGTATTCATTGTGTGAATTGCTATCGACAATCTCCTCAAACTGTGCGTATCCATTTGCTTCATCGTGGAATTATGCAATCTTACATTAATTGGTATCATCATGGAGAAGCTCATGTATTGAACGAGAATATTCATGATAATGAAATGTCGGATGGTGATCATATGGATGGTATCGATGCCTTGGTAGATGACCGAATTAGAGGGGAACCAAGAAATGCAACTGAAGATGAGGAGGTACGTCATTTTGACAAACTTGAGGAAGATGCGAAGCGTGAGTTGTATCCGGGTTGCACTGATTATAGTATCTTGAAGTTTGTTATTGAAATGTTGAATGTAAAGGTAATGACAAACTTGAGTAATAAGGGACTTGATATGATGCTAGAATTGCTAACAAAAGTTTTACCGAAAGGTAACTTGGTTCCAAGGTCAACTTATGAAGCAAAGAAGATATTACGTGACTTGGGCATGTCATATGAGCATATAGATGCATGCAAAAATGATTGTGCACTATTTTGGAAGGAAAATGAAAACCTTGATAAATGTCCGGTGTGTGAGGTGCCTAGGTACAAAGATACACGTACTCAAGGTAAGAAGATTCCTCACAAGGTATTGCGTTACTTCCCATTGACACTGAGACTAAGGAGATTGTACATGTCAAACCAAAGAGCTAAGGACATGAGATGGTATATAGACAAACGTGTGGATGATGGGATAATGAGGCATTCGGCTGATAGTGAAGAGTGGAAGGAGTTTGATTTGCAACATCCTGATTTTGCTCTTGAACCTCGCAATGTAAGGTTGGGGTTGGCTACAGATGGATTTAATCCTTTTGGGAATATGAACAACAACTATAGTATGTGGCCTGTCATACTTATCCCCTATAATCTACCGCCTTGGTTGGTTATGAAGGAGCCATATTTTATGTTGTCCTTGCTTATTCCCGGTCCCCATCAACCGGGGAATGAGATTGATATTTATTTGAAACCATTGGTTGATGAGTTGAAGGAGTTGTGGAAAGAAGGTGTAGAAACTTATGATGCTTATAGTAAAGAGCATTTTCAGATGCGTGCAACTTTGTTGTGGACAATACATGACTATCCTGGATTTGGTAACGTGTCCGGGTGGAGGACAAAGGGTTATCATTCTTGTTACACTTGCAATGATCAACCATATTCAAAAGCTTTGGAAAGTAAAATTGGATTCATTAACCATCGAGCTTATTTACCTATGGAACATCGTTGGAGACATAGTCGGTTGCATAATGGTTTACCAGAGAAGCGGAAGAGATCCTTAGAGTTACAAGTGGAAAAGATACAAGAGCAGCTAGATAGAATGCCAAATATAATTTTAGGAAAGCATCCAAGTAACAAGAAGAAACAGCTTATTGGGGAGCCAAATTGGTCAAAGGCAAGTATTTTGTATAAGCTTCCATATTGGAAAAATAAGAAGCTTAAGCACAACATTGATGTCATGCATGTAGAGAAGAACATTAGTGAGAGTACTTATGGTACTTTGTTGGGCATTGAGGGGAAAAACAAGGACACTGACAAGGCTCGGATAGACTTGCAAAATATGAACTTCAGGCACACGTTGCATTTGAAACAACGTCCTGATGGATCATATGCCAAGCCTCGAGCTTTCTTTTCATTAAGTCCCAATGAAAGGGATGGTTTTTATGACTTTTTGAAATCAGTCAAGTATCCGGATGGCTATGCAGCCAACATATCAAGGTCAGTGAATGCAAAAAATGGTAGATTATCTGGTTTGAAAAGTCACGACTGTCATGTGCTACTACAACGAATTCTTCCAATTGGATTGCGAGGGTTTGCAGATAAAGACATTAGTATTGTATTGTTTAAGTTGGGCAACTTCTTTCAAGACTTATGCTCAAGGACCTTAAAGCGAAGTGAATTGGAGAAACTAGAAGAACGTATAGTTCTTATACTATGCAAGCTTGAGAGATTCTTTCCTCCAGCATTCTTTGATGTTATGGTCCATCTTGCTGTTCACTTGCCTCGAGAAGCAATTCTAGGAGGCCCGGTACAATATCGGTGGATGTATCCAATTGAAAGGTAACTAGATCTTTTGATGCATTCATCAATTGCATTTTTTCCACATGGTATAAAATCACATTCTATGTGTATTTTATCCTTGTAGGTACCTTGGAAAATTGAAAAGATACGTTTCCAACCGAGCTCGACCAGAAGGTTCGATTGCAGAGGCTTACATTCTTAAAGAATGTATTAACAATTGGTCTTTGTATATTGATGGGATTGAAACTGTGCATAACCGAAGAGAAAGAAATGAAGATTTTGGTGAATCTAGCGAAGAATTGATAGTTTTTTCACAAACTGCCCGACCTACAGGTGGTAGGCGGAATGATGGCGACTTGTCTCGTGCATTGCTTGATACTGCTCATTGGTACTTGCTGTATAATAGTCCTGAGCTAGAGCCTTATTTAAAGTATGTGATTTCATATGCATATATTGTTTAATCAAGTTTTGAATATTATTTGCATTGCTTAGCTGAAAATAAATCATTTTATTTTTAACAGCGAACACAAAAACACATTGCATAATCCTACTGGAGAAGCCATAACTCAAATCCAACGACAAGAGTTTCCCAAGTGGTTTAGAGAACGTGTAAGACATTTGAAATTTAATCACACTAATAAATTTAAACATTTAAATTTATTCGTCATTGCTTATTACTAATAGGATATCATTTGTTGTATGTCATTATAGATGAATAGATTGAAAGTTAACGAGTCATCAGAAGCTACTAAACAGTTATGGTCATTAGCAAATGGTCCTAAGCCATATGTGAAGGAGTATACTGTTTGTATGGTTAATGGTGTAAAGTTCCATACAAGGGATCTAGACAATCGTCGTGTAACCCAAAACAGTGGTGTATGTACCGAAGGGGACCATGAAGGAGAAATGCACGACTTCTATGGTCATGTGTGCAAAATTTGGGAATTAGAGTATATGTTTCGCCATAAAGTTGTTTTGTTCCAGTGTGAATGGTATAATACTAGTACCAATGGTCGAAGGAGAACGATAAGAACTGATGCACACTGCACGAGCATTGATGTTACAAGTCGATGGTATCAAAATGACCCTTTTATACTTCCTAGTCAAGCGAAACAAGTTTTCTACCTTCAAGATACGAAATTGCGTGACCCTTGGAAAATTGTGCAATGCATCCAACATAGGGGAGTGTTTGATGTCCCAGAAGTCAGGGGCGGAGAATCCAATGATAATACAGAAGATAGTGATGCATTCCAACAAGAAGCAATTGTTGATATTGTCCCTATCAATGTTGAAGACAATATTATTGAGTATTATATGGGTGATGTTGAAACTGAGGTTATTCTTGAAGGTGAAACTTCAAGAGATGCTAATCAAAATGAAGAGCATGACATACCTGATGTTGATCTTGATATGGATTATGATATGTAGAGTTCATAACAATTGTCGTAAATGTTATGTGATTGTCTTAAAGTTTTATGCTTGTCTACATAGCAATTGTTATTGAAATGTTTTGTGCTTAACTTAAACTTGATATGGATATTGATATGGTTATTTGTTGTGGTGAGTTAGTAGCAATTGTGTTCAAATTTAGCACTTGTGAATTGCTTGATATGGATAATGGTATGGACTATAATATGTCAAGTTAGTAGTAATTGTTATTGAGATGTTTTGTGCTTATCTTGAACTTGATATGGATATTAATGTGGTCATTTGTTGTGTTGAGTTAGTAGCAATTGTATTCAAATTTTGCACTTGTAAATTGCTTGATATGGATAATAGTGTGGATTATAATGTTAAGTTAGTAGCAATTGTACTTATCTTTCATGTCAATACATAGTTTCAAAAAATGCCCAAAAAGGCCAAATACACTCATAATATACCGAGGTATGAGATGGCAAGATTGGATAGAATGAGGCAAAACCAAGAGATAATTGATGCTTTGGGATTGAAGCACATCTCAACTTCTCTAAAGGATTCTGCTCAGTCCAATTGTGCAAAAGGAAAAAGAAATAGAGCTAGTGTTGTGGTAGATGATGATTATGTACCACCTATTGGTGACGATGAGAATGATGTTGAGTCATCTAACTCTTTAATCCATAAGGTACAATAGATGTTCCATAGGGTGCAATAGATAATAACTTTGGTTCTATTATTTGTAATGACTTTGTTGTTCTATTATATATATGTTTCTAGTTACAGATGGCACCAGGACGACTTACACGCTCGCGAGGTGAGGCATCTATCCCGGTGGTCCAATCTACGGTCCAATCTACGGTTCAATCTACAGAAACACCTCTTGAAGCAAATCCTCTCGCCCAAAGTTCTTCAAGTGCGGAGGCTACCGACGCATTAACTAGCACGACTGGTAATTACATAGAACATACTTAATTGCAACTGCACATTGTCTTTACTATTGAGATTATACTTAATGTACATAGAATGTATAATTTTATAACATTGATAATTTTTAAATAGGATCTGCTAGCAGAAATACCCGTGGAACAACACGTGGTATAGCAGTACGGGCACTTGTTGAAAAAAGTGGTAAACTACCAGTACGTATAGCTGCAGAGTATGATGCTCCTGTTGGGAAGAATGCGTGTAAGCTTGTCAATCAAATTGGGGTACAAGTGCGAAGTAATTTGTCCAGTTACAACGTAAAAAATTGAAAAAGTGTTGATGCTGCTACTAGAGATGTAGTGCTTCAAAATATCGTGGTAAATTTATATTAATAACGTTTAACTCGTCTTTGTTGTCACTAAGTATATTAATTCACATAATAATATTTTTATAATACATATATACTTCATTTTACAGGATCAGTTTGAGCTTGAAGGAGATTCTAACTTAGTAGCGAAAACAGTAAATACAAAATGTGGAAGATTATTGAGTAGCAGCTCTAACAAGTTGTATCAGACTTATAAGAAGTTTGTACAATCTCATGATGAAGACTATGCAAAAATCCACCCGCCAAAGAATGTCACACTTGAGCAATGGACTGAACTTATTGAAGAGAGATGGACCAATAAGGACTGGCTGGTAAATTATTTATGCGTATATTATTATTATCCAATATTTACTATATTATGTTGTCAAATGATGAAGTAAATTTATATTGTTTTATTAATGATTTAATAAATATCTTGAATGTTCTTTATTAGGAAAAATCAAGAATTAATTCTGAAAATAGAAGCAAAACTTCAGGCAAACATAGATGCGGGACAAAGGCACTTGCTGTTAGGGTTGATGAGGAGGTGCGTGTTTTTTCATTTTCTTAAATCTTAGTATATTACATGTGATTAATTAACTATAAATAACTAACACTCGAATGTTAATTAATTAGACAAATAATAGTGGCGGTCAAGTTCCTGAATTGGCAAAAGTCTACAAAGATGTTCATTTTAATCCAAACACAAATAAGTGGATACACCATGAGGATGAAGCGACATATGTATGTGTATCATTCCATCCCTATTATTCCATTCTTATCATGTTTGTAAAGTTATTACATATGTAGTATTAATGTTGTGATTGTTGTTTTTTTTTTTTTCCTCTCTTAAATGGTAGGAAACTATTCTCAAAGTGCAAGAGGATCATTGTCAAGATCCTAATGCAATTCCTCTTACACAAGAGGAAATCTCAAACTTGGTTTTTAAGAAAAAATCTGGTATTGTAAAAGGACTTGGCATGAGACCTTCTTCTTCTCTAGTAACCACTGCCTCATCTAGTGCCTCGGTAGAGTATATTCATCGGTTAGAAAATGAGATACTTGAGCTCAAAGAGGCAAGAGTTAGGGACGAAGAGGAGCGAGCTAAGGAGCAAGAGGCGCGAGCTAAGGAGCAAGAGGCACGAGCTAAGCAAGATGAGATCCAAAAGAATATTCTTAATTTTTTGAGGAGCAAGAGTTATGATGACGGTTTTAACTATGGGGGTGGTTCATCTTCAAGTTAAATCACTTATAGGTAACACTTCATTTTTTATGTATCATTTGAAACTAATTGTTAGAAATTTTTTTATAACATAGTTAATGTTTTTACTTTACGATTTTAATGTAATAGTATTTTTATATTTGTGCAGATTTCTTATTGGTGGCTTTAGGGGATTACTTTTGGCATTGTTTGAAGACATATGAGGACATCTTTTGGCTCTAGGGGTTTTTAATTATATTATGCTACATTTCTTGTATTGTTATAAAACATTTTAAGTTATTATATGTGTTGCAAACAATTATTGTATGGAAGGAGTTTGAATTTGATACTTGTTTTAATTTTAACTTGTGGAATGTATGGATTGATTTTTTTTATAAATGTGTTGTTGAAATAATTGTGTTAATCAAATTTGAGGTTTGAATAATGTAATGATAGGTTACAGGTTAGTATCAACGTCATGAAAATAATAAAAACAGAAAATATGTTTTAGTGACGAATTTTTTCGTCACAAATATGGCAACAAAAAATAGTTTTAGTGACGAATTATTTCGTCACTAAATATAGTGGAATTTTATAAGAAATGGTTTTAGTGACGAACATTTTCGTCACTATATGTGCATGGATTTTAAAAAAAATAGTTTTAGTGACGAATATTTTCGTCACTATATGTACTCGAAAATAGTTTTAGTGACGAAATTTTTCGTCACTAAATATGATTTAATAAACTGAAATGGTTTTAGTGACGAAATATTTTCGTCACTAAATACTGTTTTTAGCGAGGAAAACATTTAGCGACGAAACGTTTTCGTCGCTAAAAGTTTTTTTTTTTATTACCAAATTGGACTTTTAGTGACGAAATTTTTCGTCGCTAAAAGTCGCCAGGACTTTTAGTGACAGGGCTACAGCGACGAAACAAATTTCGTCACTAAAAGTCCAATTTCGTCACTAAAGGTTCTTAGTGACGAAAAACTGGATTTTTAGTGACGAAAATTTTCGTCACTAAAAATACATTTTCTTGTAGTGTTTGCACAAAACCTCCCAACCCCATTGCCCATGCAAATTGCAAAGCATTTTTTTTTTTTTTTTAATTTTGTTTTTTAGAAGAACTTGCATAAGAGCTTGGTCTTCCATATTTGCACTTAAAAATGAATTGATCCATTCCTCTACAGCAGCTTCCCGAAAAAGACTTTCTTGTGACATGCAAAACACAAAAACTGATATTAATTTTTGTATTTTAATGTAATTTTCAAAATTTTAGATTTAAGGTTATTATTTACATGATTTTAAGTACATTTATTAATATTTTTCTAGCCAAATTAGAGTCATGTCATATATAGTAGGGTATCAATTATGATCTCTTTTAACATCTTTTTCTCGTCAATCAAGTTTAATAGATTTCAGTTTAATAAAAATTTATAGACTTTTCTCCTTTATTTTTCTAGTAGATTCCCGGGAACTCTACTTGTGAATTCAAGAAAATAAAAATTTTCTTGAGAAAGACGTATTTTGTTTCTAATTACTTTCTCCCTGCATCAAAAATTTATCCTTTATTATATGTGTTTGATATTCTTGATAGTTTGCTGAAGCAATAGCAAAAAATAAAAAAAATAAAAAAAAATAATTTCATTCATTAGTCCTTATACTACACAATCATAGATTCCAAATAGGAAAAAAAAATGTCTACCACACAGCAGTGTAGATGGTTATATTTTATTTCTAACACAATAGTAAACCTTAGAGAGAGATTGGACGTGGGATCCTTAGAAATTTCAGTCTGTAGTAGTAGGATTGGTTAATACCTTTAAGAGTATTGACTAGACTTAAAACTCTTTCTAATTTTATTCCTTTTTTTCTCAATCATACAACAAAATATTTTGGACTTTTACAAATTGTAATATTGTCCATCAACACATTGCAATTGACCTTTGAAAATTAGAGAATTATATATAAGATATTTTCTTATAATTTCATATATTTTTCCTTCTACCATGATATATTCCCCATAAACCACAACGACAAAATTAAAATCAATGTCAAGTCCTTAGCTTATGTAATACTTAATTTCTTAATTTTATTATTTTGTTGGACTCCAAAGTAAAAAAATCTTTATAAATACTACATATTACTCATTATACATATAACTCAACATAAAATATAAACATATAAAAACACCACTTCACCCAAAACATAAGTTTATGAGTTTGGGTTCGGTTTTCGAGTAACAAGGCTGAGTGACATTATTGTAAATATTTTGAAAATCCTGGCCCTACATAATATGACCAAAAACTTCATAAATGACAGCTGGTGGGACCCTTTTTTTCTTCATTTCACATTTCCTTCTTTATTTTTCTTTGTCTCTCTTTTTAAAAACTTGTTCCTATTTAATAACTTTATTGTACATGTTAAATGTGTCATCACTTAAAAGAAAAACACATACATATCAGTTTGATAATTATACGTCATCACTTAAAAACTCATTCCTATTTAATAACTATATTTTTTCACTTTCGAAAAATATGATGGCTGTTTCTTTACTAATATTTCAAAAATATCAATTTGATTATAGACTTCCTAGTCACCCAAATAAATGTGGAACTTTTTTTTTGGTTGTTGTTGAAACCCTTTGGATCAAAGTTTCCACAAAATCTTCAGCAAGATGAATTGGTCAAGGTCCCTCTTCCCCCACCCATACGGCTGACCAAGCCAATTTATTGTGGATTTGACATTTACAGTTTGTTTTTATTTTTATTTTTTGACGTTAATATTTTCTAGAAAAATAAGTTATTTTTCAAAAATATTTCCAATAAAAAAATTTTATTTTCGCACAAAATTAAACGAGTTAAAAAGTGATCTTCTAACTTCTCTTATTTAACTTGCAGTGAGATAAATTTGTTTTCCAAAAAAATTTAGTTAAAAAATATCTCTAAAAAATAAACCATACTTTTTAGGTTAATCAAATATAATTTTTCATTCATTCATTTTTTTAATACTACCAAATACAAAAAAAAAAGTGAAAAACTATCTTCGCACAAGATTTTCCATTAAAAAAAAAAAACGGAGTGGGAGAGCTTATTCTTTTTTTTTTTTTTTTTTAATTTTTTTTAGAGGGAAAGTTTCAACTTTTGACACCCACTCTTAATTATTGCCCTTTATCATCTGATCAAGATATCAATTTGTGTCTGATATAGGCAGGAATAAAACCCTAGATCTCTTATTCGATGATAAGACCTTTCAAGTTGAGCTAACTGGAAACCATATATACGATACTAGCCTTATCATGACTCTCTTTTTTTTATTTTGGGTTTAGTGTCATAATTCTTCATTAATGGAAAGAAAAATTAATTTAATGAATAACAAAATACAATTTATAAACATTCTTATTCTTTAAAAACTTGTTGGTGAATAGATTGATAGGAAAAGCCATGAACGGTAAAGTTTTAGGCCCCTCCACCAACAACAAAATGGTTTCACCAACTACTAAAATATCGATATTTTATCGAGTGAAAATTGGGCTTGAAATTATCTTATTTTTTGGTTCAATGAAGTGGAAGAATTGAGAAAAAACTGAAGTGTGGCAACTAGCACCTGATAATGGATTCATGATTATTTTTTTCTTGATGGAATCATGCATTCATGGTTATGTGGGTTGGTTTTTTATTTTTATTTTTGCATATTTGAACAAATGCTACTAATTCGAATAGTCATCTCTTAGAAGTTGTGATTGGGATAATTGGGAACTGACTCCTAGTTCAGAAAAATAATAATAATAATAATAATAATAATAAGGATATGTGGCAGTGCCTAAATTTAAAAAATACAGATGAGAAGTTATAGTAATGGTTTTATTTTAGGGGTATTTTATTTTTCTTCGAATTCAAAATAAAGAAAAGGAGATTTTAGAAAGGAAAAAAAAAAAAAAAAAAAAAAAAAAAAAAAAACAACAACAACAACAACAACGTGAGAGTAGGAGATTAGGGATTAAGGAAGTAAAAAATTCAGAAAAAAAAAAAAAAAAGAAGTGAAATGTGGTGACCTTTATTTATTTATTTTATTATTATTTAAGTAGAGTTGTTTTAAAGATCTGGATTAGTAAGAGAGTGGTCCTATTTTATAGGCAAAGTTTTAGTTGTAGAGATGTATTTCTAACATGTTGTCCTCAAGTTTTGTCATGCTTAAACTTAGGAAGTAGGGGTATTTTTGAAACACATAACAATCCAATTTGTAAAGTTGTAATTTACAACTATGTTTTATGTTGGTTTTATTCCATGACAAAAAGTGTTGCAATTGCTTTAATTTATTTCCTTGTATTTTGTGGGATTTTATTGTATTGAGTTTAGTATTAAGTTAGTGAAGACTCAAACTTAATTGAAGAATCAGTGCATTTCGCGACTAGCTTGCGAGAAGTTCACGAGAAGAGTTCCCATGAAAAGGGCATGTGAGAAACACATGACTGGAAGCTGAAGAGTCGTGCCGGAATGTCGTTTTCGCAAGTGTCTCACGGGTAAGGCCTTCTCGCGAGGTAGTTGCGAAACATTCTGCTTGGAGGATTTTCAAGTGTGGCTTTCTTACCTTTCACCCATACTATATATATCCTCATTACCCACAAATGTATGGGAGGCCATTCAGAGAAAAAAGTCTTAGATAGGTTTTCTACATCACACACACCCATCTTTTAGAGAAAGAGAGCTATTCATCCTTATTGAGAAATTATTGTAGCCTCTTCTCTATCTCCCTCCCGTTGTCATACCTTGAGAAGAGATTTGTACCCAAACACAACCCACACCTATTCAGAGTGTAGAGAGTGTTTTGGAGCTTGAGAAGTTTTAGGGATTTGCCAAAAGAAGCCGGTGAGGCTTGGCGGATGCAATTGAGCATATTGTGGGATCCGGAAAGCTAGACAAGACACGGTTCCGAGAAGTAAGAGCTTGGAGAGCTTAGGTACATCGGGTAGATTAGGCTTGGAGGGTCTCTTGCTAACCCATGTATCTCAACTGATTGTCTAGTGGATCGATTACCACTTGGAGGGTGGCGGAGAGGTTTTTCGCCGAGTTCTTCGGTTTTCTCTTTGATAACACATCGGCGTGTTATCTTGTGTTTGTATTCTCTCTTCCCTTACTTTTGTGCTTTACTTTTATTATTTGTTGTTCATGTTTATGCACTAGAGTAGTTATTGGTTTATTGCGCTTCATTTACTCTTGTTCCGCACTTAGATAAGTTAGAGTAAAAGCATTCTAGACATAATTTTTTTTGGGAGTCTAAACAACCTCTTGTGTTTTCACACATTTTAGAGCATTCACAATTCAAGAAAGAGAATTTTAAGGGGAATATTTTGACATTATTGACCATATTCCTAAAACATTTGTAGGAGAACCCATTGGTTACTAGATAGGATATTTTTTTTTACCTTCAAAAAAATTTCAAATCAAAGAGAGGAATCGTGTTATAGATAATATAGATACCAAAATTGTAATCTCTCTCTCTGTTTCTCTCTCTCTCTCTCTCTCTCTCTCTATATATATATATTAATTAGCAAGAATATGTTACCCTTTTTGAATTGATCATGACACATTCTGGGAAATAAAAGGGATCCTAATTCATAAGCTTATGCTTTCTTTTGGTCGTGTTTTGTTTCATTGTAAAATTTGGTCAAACTTAAAAAAAAAAAAAAAGTCCATTAAAATTGTTTATAAAATGTATTACTTAAAAAAAAATTGATATAACATTATAATAAAACACACAATGGCTGTCCTCCCTTGTCTAATGGCTAAGTTTCTAGTCTGATGCTCTAAACTAGTGGTTCAACAGCCAATGATTAAGTTTACATGTCACACCAAAGACCTAAAAATATTTTATAGCAAAAAAAATAGAGATCATATTTAGATAAGTTTAATGGGTAACTACAAATTAAATTGAACAATTTTTTCCCAATAATATATTTATAACTTTATTTTCATTTTATGAGAATTTTTGCTTTGTTGAAAGTTTCAACCTTTTGAATATTTAAGTTTAAGAGTTTTTTTTTTTTTTTTTTTTTTTTTTTTTTTAATTTGAAAAGGAAGAGGCAAGATCAAAGCACAAATTATATATGTGGGAGGACGAAAATCCGAGAGTATGGACAGATGGGCCAAGGACAATGTCAGGAGTACGGACCTCGGAAAGCACTAACAGTATATCCTCAGGAAAATATGGGTAGCTTTCTGCAGGTATAAGGAGACTACGACACCTGAGGACCTCGAGGATACCTTTGTGCCTGAGGGAGGCGGAGAACCAATGCTAAGGGCCGTCGGACACAAACTGAGGATGAGAAGGAAGATTTGTCATCAAGCTAGGAAGGGAAGAAGACAGATAAAACATCCATCACCTCTGCATTCACTTAGCTGGCCACATTAATAAGGAAATGACCCCTAAACAATGTCAACATAGCTTATAGCCTAACGTGGAAGTCTTCTAGTAAGGCCCTAATAGGACAAGTATTAAGGGAATTGAACCCTAACCCTCTAGATGTAGTGCTCGTATACACCTTACTTGATTATATAAGGCAAAGAGGCCCCTCGAAGAAGGGGATTCACTTTTTGTAGCTTAAAACCAATTGTAATCACTACCTTGGACTAAACCCGAGGAGCTCAATACAGGCCCTTTGAGGCTATTTCTCACCCATACTCGCATAACTACACTTAAAGATAATTCTATCAGCTCCAGTTAATTCTTTTAATCTAATTAAAGGTATTCAAGGTTGATTAAACATCCCATCTCTTCAAAATTAATTGTGTGAACAAAAGTAGCAAGTTTTGACATGTCATTTTCCTGTCCTATTTTTGCTTGCCACAATATATATATATATATATATATGGAATTAATAGCTTTTTAGAGCATTGTACTAAAAAAAATAAATCATAATTTTAACACACCAAAAAGTTACTTCATTTAAATGGAGTCCAAATCTTATGTCTTACTTTTCCTGCTCCACTCTATACTCCACCAATAAATACTTGCCATGTGTTCACTTAATTAAGTTAATTAGGTGAACACCTGACAAGTATTTATTAGTGGAGTATAGAGTGAAGCAGAAAAAGTAGGACAGAAGATTTAGACTTCATTTAATTTAGCCCATTTCTTAATAATACACCCTATATCCCACAACTTTAACTTTGGCAAAGCCCACCTAACCGCCTCTGCCACTCAAACGATAGCTTTTTCTGCGATATTTGCACTTAAATATGAACTGATCCTTTCTCTAACACAGCTTACCAAAAATTCAGAGACTGTTTATTATGGCAAGCAAGGTGCGAAAACTTACCCTCGTTCTTTTATGTTTGCTACGCTACCTGGGGCCATCTTCCCAGCTGGACACATTAGTACGAGGACAGGAGCTCAAGGATGGGGATAATTTAGTGTCAGCTCATGGGAAGTTTAAATTAGGATTCTTCAACCTTACAAGTAACAATTACTACTTAGGAATATGGTACAACGGCAAACATGCCGAATTGGAGAATTTAGTTTGGGTTGCCAATCGAGACACTCCTATCTTTGACAATTCTGGAAATCTTACCATTGATGACTACGGGAATTTGAAAATTTCACACAATGGGGGTCCTCCTATTGTGCTATACTCCGCACAAGAGGCCAGTAATACAAGTGTTGCTCTACTTGAAACTGGTAATCTTGTACTGAGTGAACTGAATTCAGGGCGACAACTGTGGCAAAGCTTTGATTATCCTACTCACAAACTTCTACCAGGAATGAAACTTGGGGTTAGCCGGAAAACTGGACATACTTGGTCTTTAAGATCTTGGCTAAGCAGCAAAGTACCTGCTGCGGGTTCCTGTACCTTTGGCATTGACCCTAAACTTACAAATCAATTGGTCCTCTTATGGCACGACGTCATCTGCCAAGTCTTAGGCCAAATATATTACTGGAATGTTAGCTATGTATCGAATGAGAATGAAACATACTTCTACTACCATGGGGTATCGAGATCGCTTACGTTAGATGGCTGGGGAGTACTATATGATGACGATAACTCCACTATAGCTAATTGTGGAGTGGACCCTCCAGAGTGCAGGAATGGTGCCGGTGAAATTTCTCCAGATTACGGTTCATGGGATGCCATAGATGGATTCAAGTTTAATGAAGGTGACAACCTGACCCTTATGGATTGTAAGTTCAAGTGCTTGAACAATTGTTCTTGTGTTGCCTTCGCATCTACAAATGAAGATACCCAAACAGGGTGTGAAATTTGGAGCTTACCGGTAATTTTTGGTCCACATTCTAATGTTACACGGACAATATACTTCTTACAGACATTTGGTAAGTCTATTTACTCTATGCTTGACTTATCACATTAACGCATATGATTCCTTATTATGTAATTAGATTTCTTTTATTTAATTTTTTTATGAACCCATACACGTGTACTTGCACTATATGGCTTATAGTAATAATTGCAACTTACATAATTTCTCCGTATAGTTCATTACAAATTATAGGAGCATTAAATTTTTTTACAAAGGCTAATACTAATTCCACTATATTCTGGATCATTTCAACGTGGAAAAGGTTTCCAATCAGATGACATAGGGTCTCAATTAGTCAATCCACCAACTGGGTCGGAGGGAGTAAAAAACATTTTGGGAAATAGGCGGCAATCAAACAAGTGGATCACCATATTCGTGGCAGTAGTGGTAATTCTTATCACCTTGGGGTGCTTCTTATGCTTTGCGAAATGGATAAAACACAAAGCAGAAGGTAAGTGATGCTTCGTCATATATTTTTTTTGATATAGTATTAATGATCAAACAGAAATAAATTTTCCAGTTATATTTTGTATATGTTTTGATTAGCTGATAGAAAGAAGAAACAGAAGATGCTCATACAAGAACTTGGTGGTGGTAATGTAATACCTTCCACAGTACATGACAAAGTGAAGAAACAGAATAATGATGGTCAAGCTAGCCAGGAGCTGCAAATTTTCAGATTTGAAAGCATTTCTGCTTCTACAAGTAATTTCTCAATTGAAAATAAATTAGGAGAGGGTACTTTTGGACCAGTTTATAAAGTTAGTTCTCTCTCTCTCTCTCTCTCTCTCTCTCTCTCTCTCTCTCTCTCTCTCTCTCATCCACTCCGTTCAATCAATAAATTAGTACTTGAGTTGAGCCAAAGGAATCTTGATTGAAAATTAATCATGCAAGTGGAGTCTAAATCAAGATAATTTGAGTATAATATTACTAACACAATATTATTTTAGGGTAAATTACCTTATGGTCAAGAAATAGCGATAAAGAGACTTTTGAGAAGTTCTGGACAAGGATTGATAGAATTCAAGAATGAAGCTATTCTCATTGCCAAACTTCAACATACTAATCTTGTCAGGCTTTTAGGGTTTTGCATTCAAGAAGAAGAAAAAATACTAATCTATGAGTACATGCAAAACAAAAGTTTAGACTTCTTCCTTTTTGGTAAGTCATGTCATATGCTCACTATTAAGAAAAATTTGCTTATGTATTTATTTTTTCTTTTATTTGAATTCATCAATTAATCTTTATCGTTTTCTTACTACAATTTTCTCTTTTGAGCCAGATTATACTAAAAAGTATTTATTAAATTGGGAAAAACGTGTCAATATTATTGAAGGCATTGCTCAAGGACTTGTCTATCTTCACAAATATTCAAGACTCAAAGTAATTCACCGAAACTTAAAAGCAAGCAACATTTTGCTTGATGAGGATATGAATCCAAAAATATCTGACTTTGGGATGGCTAGAATATTTGGGTTGAAAGAA
This sequence comes from Quercus cerris, assembly GCA_963669245.1. NCBI lineage: Eukaryota > Viridiplantae > Streptophyta > Magnoliopsida > Fagales > Fagaceae > Quercus > Quercus cerris. The sequence continues at coordinate 22,261,308 of OY770008.1, read as the reverse complement.
TTAGAAGAAAACACAAATATAATTATGGGATCATAGTAAGTATCCATTGAGTTTCAAGTAAGCAGTATTTAATTCTATTTGTGTGTATGTGTGTGTATGTGCATGTGCATATATGTGGTTGTTTATACACCAAAGTTCATTAATCAATTATTTCTTTAGTGGTTATATGTCTCCAGAATATTTTTCGAATGACGTTATTTCAATAAAAACTGATATATTCAGCTATGGAGTCCTATTATTAGAAATCGTGAGTGGCAAGAAAAATAATAGTCGCCATTACTTTGATCATCCATTTGATCTTATAGGATATGTAAGTTTCTGAATTAACTCTTTGTAATTTGTACATGAAATTTAAACATAACAATTAACATATCAACTTGTATCAGGCGTGGCAGCTATGGAACAAAGGCAAGTGTATCGAGCTAATAGACCCAACAATATTGGATGAGTCATGCCCTCCATCTAAAATATTGAGATGCATTCATGTTGGTCTCTTATGTGTACAAGACCAAGCAACAGATAGACCTACCATGGTAGATGTTGTTTCTATGTTTTCAAATGAAACTCTTCAACTCTCCTCTCCGAAACAACCCACATATTTAGAAGACTAATATGAGTTTTCTGAAATTAAGTCATAAAATTGTTCCAGAAATACTGTCACACATTTTTTTCATGGAGGCCAGATAAATAATGAACTCCACTAGTCATGTATATATGAAGTAGGTATGGACATGTCTCTCAAAACTAGTTGTGACTAGACATGCTTGTGTGATTGTATCCATTAGTTTAGTGATTTATTAGTACGTATTGTTGATAACTGGTATACACCTAAACTTAATTAGGTTTATCTTTCTTCTTTCTGTAAGTAATGAGAAGAACTGCTGCTGCCTGTGTGAATTAACTAATTTGTTTTTGGCAAAAGAGTACTCCTAGCTCAGCATGTGTTAAAGCCAAACATCTAGACTCTACAGGGTGCTCCGAGGAGTCAATTGACCACAATGTTTACAAGCATATTTGATATAATAAATGCAGTAATAGATGTGTAATCTCGATCATTAGCTTAGATCCAGTCATAACTTTGGTTATAATCGAATTGAGCCAAGTAGTGAATGCCTAAATTTGACTCAACAATAATTATAATGAAATATATTTAAACTCAATCTTATCAAAAATTCCAAAAACTTGTCTACTTACAATGTTCTAACCCAATCCTGCCAAAAATTTCAAAAACTTTAGCTTGGCTTGGGTGGATTTGATTTACGCACTCCTCAAGCAATGTCAAGCTCAAAAATCATGTCTCCTGAGCAGGAGTTCAAAGTTCAAACACAGGATCGGTATCAAGCTGTTGCACTCTAGCTTAAACACTAGCACATAATCAAATGCTTACATATAATAAATAAAAAAAATTAAAAAAATCAAGTCAATGATAAAAGAAACACACAAATTACAATGAAATTATACTTCTGATTTCCCAATCCATCATTGATGCTTCCTTGTCATTTGTTCAGCTTACGATATTATAGGACTATCATTATTGTTAAGTGAAGATAACTCACATTATATAAATATTGTTCTTTTTAAGGAAGATGGACCTATGGATAACTTTTCTTTTCTTTCCTTAATTCGGATCTCTAGATAACTAGAATAACTAGGTAGACAACTGCTGAATATCTTATAATTTTTTATTGTACGTGATTTTAATTTTAGTCCTGCCCTGGAATTATCCTTAGCAATCAAAATTACGTGCTTTAGGAGCTGAATACTTGTCAGTCTAGGTCATTGATGAAACGCCTTATTGACTAATGGACCTTGGAACTTTATTGGTGCACTTCGTTCCATTTTTTTCTTTCTTAATATTTCAAAAGTATACTTCATTCCACTCAGAAATTTCAAATATAATTGGACCCAGGTTCCACAAAATCTTCAGCTACATAAATCGGTCAAGACTCCAAACCCCAGTTTCCTAGGGGATGGACCCCCTTGCGCGTAGAAATTAAGTAGGGAGAGACAGACCCAATTGAAAATTTTCCCATAGAACTCTAGGGTGGTGGTGTTTGATTTACAATGTGTTTCACAGAAAAAGTGATAAAGAATTTATATTCGTTTTACAGGTGTTTTATTTTTATTTTTTTTGATGAACGGTTGTGTTTATTTTATAACTTCAAATTGTGCAGAAAATGTATGTGATGAAAAAAGTTTTGGGGGCTAGGCCCGTGTTGGGCTTTATGGAGTCTAGTTTATTTTTGGCCCGTTTTGTAGCCCATTGTAATCCTATTCGTAGGATATAAAAGCCGCTTTTGTGATTAGGGTTTATTACTGTTGTTGTGTTTTTTAGAGAGAGAAAAAAAAACACAGTAACTGCACTTTGTATTTTTTTCTCTGATAATAGTGAAATCCCTGCAACTTCATGGACGTAGGTAAATTGCCGAACCACGTAAATACTGTCTTGTGCGTGTGATTGTTTTTCTTTGACGTGTGTTTTCTCTATTTTTTTTGTTTCTCACAGGTTGAAATTTTGGTTAAATTCCCAACAACTGGTATCAGAGCCTAGGGTTAGGTTTGAGTGGGAGCAATGGCAGAGGAAGCAGGAAAGTCGTCTGGAATAGAAAAGTTTGATGGCACAAACTTCGCATATTGGAGGATGCAGATTGAAGATTATCTCTATGGGAGGAAATTGCACTTGCCTCTTTTAGGGACAAAACCTGAGGTGATGAAGGCTGATGAATAGGCTCTTCTTGACAGATAGGTACTAGGAGTTATCAGGTTAACTCTATCTAGGTCTGTTGTGCACAATGTTGTAAAGGAAAAGATCACAGTAGATCTGATAAAAGCTTTGTCTGGTATGTATGAAAAACCGTTAGCAAACAATAAGGTGCTTTTGATGAAGAAACTGTTCAATTTGAAGATGTCAGAGAATGCATCAGTAGCACAACATTTGAACAAATTTAACACTATCACAAATCAATTGTCGTCCGCGGAAATTGATTTTGATGATGAGATTCGTGCTCTGATCGTCTTGGCTTCTTTGCCAAATAGTTGGGAAGCAATGAGGATGACAGTAAGTAATTCTACAGGAAAGGAAAAGCTCAAGTACAATGGTATTCAAGATTTAATTCTGGCTGAGGAGATTTGCAGAAGAGATGCAGGTGAAACCTCAAGATTTGGTTCTGCCCTAAACCTTGAGACAAGAGGCAGAGGTAATAACAGAAATTCAAATCGAGACAGATCAAAATCCAGAAATACTAATCGGAACAAAAGTAAATCTAGATCAGGCTAACAAGTACAATGCTGGAATTGTGGGAAAACAGGTCACTTTAGGAACCAATGCAAAAGTCCTAAGAAGAAGAATGAAGATGATTCTGCTAATGCTGTAACAGAAGAGGTACATGATGCATTACTTCTTGCAGTAGACAGTCCACTTGATGATTGGGTTTTGGACTCAGGAGCTTCATTTCATACCACTCTACACCGAGAAATCATATAGAATTATGCTGCAGGTGATTTTGGTAAGGTGTATTTGGCTGATGGTTCAGCCTTGGATGTTGTAGGTATGGGAGATGTCCGGATATTGTTGCCCAATAGGTCGTTTGGTTACTGGAGAAGATTTGACATATTCCTGACTTAAGGAGGAATCTGATTTCTGTTGGACAACTTGATGATGAAGGGCATGCAATATTATTTGTTGGTGGTACTTGGAAGGTTACAACGGGAGCTAAAGTATTGGCTCGTGGAAAGAAGATTGACACTCTCTATATGACCTTAAGTCTAAGAGATACAATTGCAGTTGCTGAAACAAGTACTGATGCAAGCCTATGGCACCGTAGACTTGGTCACATGAGAGAGAAAGGGATAAAGATGCTGCTGTCAAAAGGGAAACTACTAGAATTAAAGTCCGTTGATTTTGACATGTGTGAAAGCTGCATCTTAGGAAAGCAGAAAAATGTAAGCTTCTTGAAAATTGGCAGAACACCGAAGGCTGAAAAATTGGAGTCAGTGCACACTGATTTGTGGGGGCCTTCTTTGGTTGCATCCCTTGGAGGTTTAAGGTATTACATCACTTTCATTGATGACTCAAGCAGAAAGGTATGAGTTTATTTTTTGAAAAATAAATCTGATGTATTTGAAACTTTTAAGAAGTGGAAGGCCATGGTTGAGACAGAAACAAGTTTAAAACTAAAATGTTTGAGGTCTGATAATGAAGGAGAGTACATAGATGGAGGGTTCAGTGAGTATTGTGCTGCACAGGGTATTAGGATGGAAAAGACCATTCCTAGGACACCACAACAGAATGGTGTGGCTGAGTGCATGAACAGAACTCTCAATAAGCGTGCTAGGAGTATGAGGTTGTATGCTGGACTACCAAAAACTTTCTAGACTGATGCTGTTAGCACTACAACTTACCTGATAAACCGATGGCCATCAGTTCCCATGGAGTTCAAACTTCCTGAGGAGGTTTGGAGAGGTAAAGAGGTAAAGTTTTCACATTTAAAAGTTTTTGGTTGTGTTTCTTATGTTCATATTGATTCTGATGCTCATAGTAAACTTGATGCAAAGTCTAAAATATGTTTTTTCAGTGGCTATGGTGATGAGAAAATTGGCTATAGATTTTGGGATGACCAAAACAGGAAAATCATCAGAAGTAGAAATGTGATATTTAATGAACAGGTTATATACAAGGACAGGTCAATTGTAGTGTCAGATGTTACAGAGATAGATCAAAAGAAATCTGAGTTTGTCAACTTAGATGGATTGACTGAAAATACTGTCCAGAAAAAGGGTGAAGAAGATAAGGAGAATGTAGATTCACAGGTAGATCAGAGTACACTTGTAGCTGAAGTCCGCAGATCTTCCAGGAACATTAGACCTCCACAGCGTTATTCACCTGCTTTAAATTATCTTCTGTTGACTGATGGTGGTGAGCTAGAGTGTTATAATGAAGCATTGCAAGATGAAAATTCAAGCAAGTGGGAGTTAGCCATGAAGGATGAGATGGATTCCTTGTTAGGGAATCAGACATGGGAATTGATTGAATTGCTAGTAGGAAAGAAGACTTTGTACAATAAGTGGGTATACAGAATAAAGAATGAGCATGATGGTAGCAAACGTTACAAGGCCATATTAGTTGTTAAAGGGTTCCAGCAGAAGGAAGGCATTGGCTACATAGTGATATTTTCTCCAGTTGTGAAGATGTCAACAATTAGACTAGTGCTGGGAATGGTGGCTGCAAAAAACTTACATCTTGAGCAATTAGATGTGAAGACGACATTCCTTCATGGTGATTTGAAGGAAGACCTTTACATGATTCAGCCAAAAGGGTTTGTTCAGAGACAAGAGAATCTAGTCTACAAACTGAGAAAGAGCTTGTATGGCCTAAAACAAGCTCCTAGACAGTGGTACAAGAAATTTGATAATTTTTTGCATAAAATTGGGTTCAAGAGATGTGAAGCTGATCATTGTTGCTATGCTAAATTCTTTGACAATTCTTATATCATTTTACTGTTATATGTGGATGATATGCTCATTACAGAGTCTAACATTAAGGAGATTAATAATCTAAAGAAGCAATTGTCAAAACAGTTTGCAATGAAGGATTTGGGAGCTACAAAGCAAATCCTTGGTATGAGAATCATTAGAGACAAGGCTAATGGTACATTGAAGCTTTCACAGTTAGAGTATGTGAAGAAAGTTCTCAGCAGGTTCAACATGAATGAATCTAAACCAGTGAGCACACCCTTGGGTAGTCATTTCAAACTGAGCAAAAAATAGTCATCAAAGACAGAAAAAGAAAGGGACCATATAAGCAAGGTGCCCTATGCCTCAGCTATTAGCAGCTTGATGTATGCTATGGTGTGTACAAGGCCATACATTGCACATGCAGTGGGAGTTGTGAGTAGATTCATGAGTAGGCCTGGAAAGCAGCATTGGGAGGCAGTCAAGTGGATTCTGAGATATCTGAAGGGTTCATCAGATACATATCTTTACTTCACAAGTGCAAGTTTGAAGCTGCAAGGTTATGTAGATGCTGATTTTGCTGGTGATATTGATAGTAGAAAGAGTACTATTGGGTTTGTATTTACTCTGGGTGGTACAACTATATTATGGATTTCAAATTTGCAAAAGATTGTTACTTTGTCTACTACAGAAGCTGAGTATGTTGCAGCAATTGAAGCTGGAAAATAGATGATTTGGCTCCATGGTTTCTTAGATGAATTGGGTAAGAAGCAAGAGATGAGCATTTTACATAGTGATAGTCAAAGTGCAATTTTTCTTGCGAAAAATTCAGCTTTTCATTCAAAGTCGAAACATATACAAACTAAATACCACTTTATCCGATACCTTGTTGAAGATAAGGTAGTAATACTTGAGAAGATTTGTGGATCTAAGAACCCGGCAAACATGTTGACTAAGGGTGTCACTATTGAGAAGTTGAAGCTGTGTGCAGCTTCAGTTGACCTTCTAGCTTGAGAACAGGAGAATGAGTTGCAGGGATGAGGGATTGCTTTTGGAGGATAGTGGTTGATGTTGGTGATTGAACTAGTCTCCAAGTGGGAGATTTGTTGGGCTTTGTGGAGCTTAGTTTATTTTTGGCCCGTTTTGTAGCCCATTGTAATTCTGTGCGCAGGATATAAAAGCCTTTTTTGTGATTAGGGTTTGTTGTTGTGTTTTTTAGAGAGAGAGAGAAAAAACACTATAGCCACACTTTGTATTTTTTTCCCTGATAATAGTGAAATCCCTGCAACTTCGTAGACGTAGCCAAATTGCCGAACCACGTAAATACTGTCTTGTGCGCGTGATTGTTTTTCTTTGACGTGTGTTTTCTCTATTTTTTTTTTTTTGTTTCTCACAGGTTGGAATTTTGGTTAAATTCCCAACAGCCCGTGGAGTGGATACATGACAAACAGGGCACTATTTTTGAAGTAATTTTATATTAGTTCTCTTTGAGTGAATCACTAATATCACTTTCTTATTTATCACTAACAATCTACCTCATCAATAAGGTGTGAATATTTTTTGTCTCTAGACTTTCTAAATTTTATTTTTTTCCTGCTTAAAGTCATTTCATACAGAAAAAGCACTTTAAGGCTCTACATTATATATCACAAAAATGGAAATTTTGTACTACGCAAACTTTGTTTAAAAATAATACCCACAAAAAAAAAAAAAAAAAAAAAAGAAAAAAAAGAAGAAGAAGAAGATAACTTTTTGGTGATTTTTGAAGATTGTTGTAGCTTTCCACATGACTTAAGTATAAACTTAAACATATGTATAAAAGTTTTGGGTACCCTCCTCTTATAAGTTAGTTTTTAAGGATGATTTCTACTCATAGTTTTATATTATTTTGTATCAAAGCCCACACCACATCAAGTAATTAGAAATAGCTCACTGATTATAAAATCAAATAAGTTGCAGCTTTGTGATCAAAACTCAGAAGGGGCTACGTAGAGGCTAGATTAAAATGTCTTGGTAGGTCAATGAATAACTAATAGATGAGTATTACAAAGCATTTTGGTATGTTATAACTCTAGTGTCCCACATGGCTAAAGTATAAACTTAAGCATATGAATAAAAACTCTTGGACACGCTCTCTTTGCAAGCTGATTTTCAAAGATGAGTTTTACCCATGAATCTATATTGCCTTGAAACAGGGCCGACTCAACATTTTATGAGAGCCTAATAAGGCAATAATACTAAGTGGGCCTCTTTCATATATTTAAATATTAATTAAAATGTTATTTAACTTTTGATATATATTTTTCATTTCTATGACTTTTAGAGATGTAAAACTATTAATTAAGTTTTTGTTTTCAAGTTTTGTTAACATTTTCTTTCTATTGATTTTATGGCTAATCCCCTAGTCCTTTCATCCACATCATTATTATCTTCATTTTCTTCTAAGTTTTTTTTTTTTTTTTTTTTTTAATTTTTTTAATTTTTTTAATTTTTAAAGTTTAGCTAACATTTTTTTCAATTGATTTTATGGCTACTTCACTAAAGATTATGTGATTGGAAAATTTAATGAAATTATAATTCGAAAATTAATATTTTTTTTGTTAACGTCTAGGATATTATATGGTACATTGAATTTTTGGGCGTGGATCATCTCATAAAGAAACAAAGAAATTGAAGTTGGAAAGTTATTTTAAAAATAAAAAATGTAATAGATAACTATGAAATGTAGTGATATGTAATTACCTTTTAGGCGCTTTGTTTTTTAAAATCTATATGCTACTCTAAGAAAATGAACCAAAAAAAAAAAAAAAAAAAAAAGCAAAATAAAACAAGAAACGTATTTTTTTTTTTTTAGAGAAGACACTTGAAGGAGCAGACTCAACGGCAGCCCAACCTCAACAGCAACAGTTAGTCACAGACATTCAAAGAAATATTTTTTTAAAAAATTTTTCTTTGACAAAAAATTAATTTTTATTTGCCGATTAATATTTGGGTTCTAATTAATATCTTAACACATAAAAATATATCTTTTTTAAAAAAAAAAAATTGAGGGCCTTGTTTTTCTTTGAAAGAAATTACTTTTATTTATTGGTTAATATTAGGGGCTAATTAATATTTTCATAAATAAATAGATATTTTTATTATTTAAATTTGGAAATCTTTTTTATTTGGGACCTTTAGACTCACTTGCCTTATACATTGAGCCGTCAAGTACTGAAATAATATTGTTTTAGTAACTTTTTGGTGATTATACCTCTATATGTTTATATTGTAGTTGCAATATAAACTTACAGTACATAAATACACAAAAATTGTAAATGTTTCCATTTCTTTTTGTGTTTATAATGTAAGTTTACTTCTAAATCCATGAGGTTAGCTTATAATTTCTGCCTTGATATGAAATGAGTAGCAGGGCCCTCCACCGTTTATAGACTTTCCTCTACTGTTTAGACTTTCTGCTGGTGCACAATTCCTCATCCCTTCCTCCATCTTTTTCTTTCTTGTCTTCTAACAACTCCCCTTTAACGAGCTCTTTTCTTCAAAAATTTCCGTCCATTTTCTGAAAGGTCCGTGGATTTTGGTCTCGGACTACATAACCCAGCTGAGTTTTTTTTAACAAAAAAGAAAAGAAAATCAAAGTCTGCCTGTTATGGCAAGCAAATCACGAAAACTTATGCTCGGTTTTGTCTGTTTGCTACTCTTCCTGGGGCCATCTTCCTAGCTAGACAGATTATTGCAAGGACAGGAGCTCAACGATGGGGATGAATTAGTTTCTGCTCAAGGAAACTTTAAACTAGGATTCTTCACGCTTGAAAGTAACAACTACTACTTAGGAATATGGCTCAACGACAACTATACACGCCTTCAAAATTTAGTGTGGGTTGCCAATCGAGATGCTCCAATCTTTAATAATTCTGGAAGTCTTAGCATTGATGATTATGGGAACTTGAAAATTTCATACAGTGGGAGTCTTCCTATTGTACTATATTCCGGACAAGAAGCAAGTAATGCAAGTGCTGTTCTACTTGATACTGGTAATTTTGTGCTGCAAGAAACGAGTTCAGAGCGACAATTGTGGCAAAGCTTTGATTATCCTACTCATGCACTTGTGCCAGGAATGAGACTTGGAGTTAACCGGAAAACGGGCCATACTTGGTCTCTAACATCATGGACAGGCGTGCTGGTACCTGCAGTAGGGTCCTTTACCCTTGGTCTGGAACCTAACCTTAAAAATCGATTGGTCATCTTGTGGCGCGAGAGCCTCTATTGGACTAGTCCTATTGTGCATTTCAACCCAGCTTCATTTGGACTAACATATTATGGCCACCATTTTAGCTACATATCGAATGAGAATGAAACGTACTTAAATTACACTGGTATGGAAGAAAAATACCCAACAGAAGTTAAACTACCACTAAAGATAGATTACTTCGGAAGACTTTCTGATGAGTTTCTCACTCTACTTGATTGTAATTCTACTAAATTTGATATGCTTCAAGGATGTAAGGTGCAGTGCAGGAGTCATGATGATACATTTACTCCAGTTTCCAGCTCCATGAAGGATGGATTCAAGTTTGATGGAAGTGACAACCTGACCTGTAAGGATTGTGAGGCGAAGTGCTTCCACAATTGTTCTTGTGTTGCTTATGCTGCGGGGTGGCAAAATCAACCCAAACTCATTTACCCACCCAAACTCACCCACTTAAAATAAACCCAAACCCACCCAATTATTAGTTGGGTTAAATGGGTATTAACCCAATTAAACCCAATTAACACAAATGTTTATTGAGTTTTAATTGGGTACCCAATTACCCAACTCCAAAACTACTAAAATTACCAAAATACCCCATAAACCTAAAAAATGACCAAAATAACACCTAAACCCAAAAAATGACCAAAATACCCCTGAAACTCAAAAAAAGACCAAAATACCCCCAAAACCTAAAAATGACCAAAATACTCCTAAAAACCCAAAAAATGACCAAAATACCCCTGAAACCCAAAAAATGACCAAAATACCCCCGAAACCCAGAAAAGACCAAAATAACACCTAAACCCAAAAAATGACCAAAATACCCCTGAAACTCAAAAAAAGACCAAAATATCCCCGAAACCTAAAAATGACCAAAATACCCCTGAAATCCAAAAAATGACCAAAATACCCCCGAAACCTAAAAATGACCAAAATACCCCTGAAACCCAAAAAATGACCAAAATACCCCTAAAACCTAAAAATGACCAAAATACCCCTAAAATCCAAAAAAAAATTACCAAAATACCCCTGAAATCCAAAAAATGACCAAAATACCCCAGAAACCTAAAAATTACCAAAATACCTCAGAAACCTAAAAAATGGCCAAAATAACCCCGAAGTCTAAAAAATAACCAAAATAACCCTAAAACCTAAAAAATGACTAAAATACCCTCGAAACCTAAAAATTAGCCAAAATAACTCCGAAGCCTAAAAATTGATCAAAATAACCTAGAAACCTAAAACTGATCAAAATAACCCTAGAACCAAAAAATGACCAAAATAACCCCGAAGTTTAAAAATTGACAAAAATAACCCCGAAACCTAAAAATGACCAAAATACCCCCTAAACCTAAAAAGTGACCAAAATACCCCTTAAACCTAAAAAATAACCAAAATACCCTCAAACCTCTAAAGTGACGAAAATACCCCTAAACCTTTGAAATGACCCAAATAAACCCAAAACCGCTAAAATGGCCACAAACAATGTGAAACCTCTAAAATTTCTAAAAATACCCTGAAACGTCTAAAACGACCAAAATACCTCTAAACCTTTAAAACGACCAAAATACCCCTCAAAATATCTAAAATGACCAACATACAACTAATCCTATTAGATGAACAAAATACACTCGAAGCCTCTAAAATTACCAAAATAGGGGCTTGGGGTATCTTAGTCATTTTTTTAGGTTTATGGGTATTTTGGTCATTTTTTAGTTTTACAAGGGATTTTGATAATTTTTTAGGTTTAGGGTGTATTTTTATCGACTTACAGATTTAAGGGGCTTTTTTGTCATTTTATAGGTTTCGGGGAATTTTGGTCATTTTTTAGGTTTCAAGGATATTTTAGTCATTTTAAGGTTTAGGGGTTATTTTGGTTGTATTTAGGTTTCAGGGGTATTTTGGTCATTTTTTAGGTTTCAGGGGGTATTTCAGTTAATTTTTAGGTTTTGAAGGTACATCGATTATTTTTTATGTTTAGGGGGTATTTTGGTCATTTTTAGGTTTCTAGATTATTTTGGCCAATTTTTAGACTTCATGGTTATTTTGGCCATTTTTGAAGTTTCGGGATTATTTTGGCCATTTTTAGTTTTCAAGGTTATTTTGGTCAATTTTTAGGCTTCGAAGTTATTTTGGACATTTTTTAGGTTTCAGAGGTATTTTAGTAATTTTTTAGGTTTTGGAGGTATTTTGGACATTTTTTTTTTTTTGGTTTAGGGGGTATTTTGATCATTTTTAGGTTTCTAGGTTATTTTTGTCAATTTTTAGACTTCGTGGTTATTTTGGCTATTTTTGAAGTTTCAAGAGTATTTTGGTCATTTTTAGTTTTCAGGGTTATTTTGGTCAATTTTTAGGCTTCGAGGTTAGTTTGGCCATTTTTTAGGTTTCAGAGGTATTTTAGTAATTTTTTAGGTTTTGGAGGTATTTTGGACATTTTTTGGGTTTATGGGATATTTTGGTCATTTTTAGGTTTCTAGGTTATTTTGGTCAATTTTTAGATTTCGTGGTTATTTTGGCCATTTTTGAAGTTTCGGAAGTATTTTGGTCATTTTCAGTTTTCAAGGTTATTTTGGTCAATTTTTCGGCTTTGAGGTTATTTTGGCCATTTTTTAGGTTTCAGAGGTATTTTAGTAATTTTTTTTAGGTTTTGGAGGTATTTTGGACATTTTTTGGGTTTATGAGGTATTTTGGTCATTTTTAGGTTTTGGGGGTATTTTGGTCATTTTTTAGGTTTCAAGGGTATTTTGGTCATTTTATGGGTTTTGGGGGGTATTTTGATCATTTTTAGGTTTCAAGGGTATTTTGGTCATTTTTTGGGTTCCAGGGATATTTTGGTAATTTTTAGGTTTCGGGGGTATATTCGTCATTTTTTGGTTTTGGGGATATTTTGGTAATTTTATGGGTTTTGGGGGTATTTTGGTAATTTTTAGGTTTCAGGAGTATTTTGGTCATTTTTTGGATTCTAGGGGTATTTTGGTCATTTTTAGGTTCTTGAGGGTATTTTGGTCATTTTCTGGGTTTTATGAGTATTTTGGTCATTTTTTAGGTTTTGGAGGGTATTTTAGTAATTTTAAGGTTTTAGGTATATTTTGGTCATTTTTTAGGTTCTAGGGGGTATTTTGGTAATTTTTGGCTTTCAAGGTACTTTGGTCATTTTTTGGGTTTTTGGAGTATTTTGGTCATTTTCTGGATTTTGGAGGTATTTTGGTCATTTCTTTGGGTTTTGGGGGTATTTTGGTAATTTTCAGGTTTTAGGGGCATTTTGGTCATTTTTGAAGATTTTAGAGTACCTTAGTCATTTTCATTTTAGTGGCATTTTGGTAATTTTGATAATTGGGTAATTGGGTGGGTTGGGGTTTACCCATAATAATTGGGTTGGGTTGGATTTGGGTTATAAAGAATTAGTTAAATGGGTTTTAAATGGGTAAATGAGTTTTATATACCCAACCCAATTATGCCCACCCCAAACCCACCCATTTGCCACCCCTATGCATCTACAAATCAGGTTGCCCAAATTGGTTGTGAGATTTGGGGCACAACGGATAGATTTATTGGATTTCCAAAACCTAATGCACGGACAATATACTTCCTTACTTCAGCACTTGGTAAGAAGTCTACTCCATGGTTAACTTAATTATTAACATTAATGCATATAATTGATGTATTACATGTACATATATTGGTAACCTGGCTGCTTGATATAAACAGCTAAATCAATGAACTATTTTGTCGAGGACATGGTAAAAAATAGATAAATACACATTGTTGATTTCAAAGATAATTGAAATGTTTGTTCTCAAAAAAGGAAACAATAAAACTAATTGAAAGGTTGAATATCAGCCGTAAACTTTTTCTTTAGTAGATTGTGAATCATCCGAATCTGTAAATGGTTCCCGTTAAGAGTTTTGCGACTACTTGTTCTACATCTAAACTACCAGCAAAACATAAACAAACCCAGTAAGTATTATTACGCAGTTTTTTTTTTTTTTTTTTTTTTTTTTTTTTTTTTTTTTTTTTTTTTTAAATTTATATGACCATCCAATTTTGGGGGTTATTCGGGTCATCACCGATATTTCGGAATATTTTGTTGTTTTTGGAGGTTTCAATTCTTTTGATCATTTTGAAGATAAAGGGGTATTTAAGTTATTACGAAGGTTTTTAAGGTATTTTTTATCATTTTTTTTTAATAATATTTAGATGGAAGAAAAACAATTCGGTAGTTACCTTTATAATACCCATTTAAAATGTACACATAAATAGCTATTTTCTTAGAAGAAAGTATATAAATATATAGGTCTTTAACTACTAAACTCATTTATTTAATTGAGCCGGTTATAACTTACTAGTGGATGGGTGGGTAGAGGTATAATAGGCTTGGATGAGCCATTACCAATTTACCAGTTACCACCCTTTTATGTCCTAACTTAACAATGAGGATAGAATCTTAAATTTAAAACCCTACTTTTCAAGTCCGAAGTAAAATATTTTTCTGTCTTCTATAATTTTGATTTCTAAAGCACTCAGTAGTCCATGTATCTTGATGTATATAGTAAATGAAAAAAGAGGAAAAATAAATAGATGGATAATATAGCTAGTAGAACATTAACACTTGGTTTGTCGATGGATGTAGCAAAAATTAAAGAAAACAGGAAGACAAATAGGTCGCAAGTGACCAAGTGGTGGATATGGCTCATCATGGCAGTATGGGGAATTATTATGACCTTCTTTTGCTTCTTATTCTATGCACGATGGAAAAAACACAGAATTTCCATCACAGAGTAGAAGGTAATCGATGCTCTCACTATAGCTTTTTTGGATAACTTACAGATGTTGCAAGGACAAATTTTTAAGTCGTATTTTGCATGTATGTTAATTAGGGGAGAGAAAGAAGAAACAAAAGATGCTCATCAAAGAACTTGGAGGTAATGTAAAAGTTTCAACTGTAAATGGTGAAGAGAATCAACAAAATAATGATGAGAAAATCTTCAGCTTTGAAAGCATTTGTGCTGCTACGAGTAATTTCTCAATTGAAAATAAATTAGGAGAGGGTGGTTTTGGACCAGTTTACAAGGTTAGCTCTCTCTCTCTCTCTCTCTCTCTCTCTTAAAATTTGATCCTCACTTTTTCTTTTTGGTTGTAAATTCGAACACCTACGTATTCAATCCATCTGATCTACAACATAGCACTTGAGCTGAGACCAGGGGCTATGTAGAATCTTGATAAAATAAAAATAAAAATTAAATAATGTAAGTAGAGATTAAGTTAAGTATGTTTTTGTAAAATATGACTAACACAATGTACTTTTAGGGTATATTACCTAATATAATGGGCAAGAAATAGCAATAAAAAGATTGTCAAGATGTTCTGGGCAAGGCTTGGTAGAGTTCAAGAATGAAGCTATTCTCATTACCAAACTCCAACACACTAATCTTGTTAAGCTTTTGGGATTTTGCATTCAAGATGAAGAAAAAATACTAATATACGAGTACATGCTCAATAAAAGCTTGGACTTCTTCCTCTTTGGTAGGGCATATGTTCATTATTACTACAAATTTTTTTTTTTCTTTTATATAAAACTAATCAAACAGTTTATCATTTTCTTGCTATTATTTTTCTGATGTTAGACTCTACTAAAAAGCATTTATTAAATTGGAAAAAACGCTTCAACATCATTGAAGGCATTGCTCAAGGTCTTGTTTATCTCCACAAATACTCAAGACTATGAGTAATTCATCGGGACTTAAAAACAAGCAACATTTTGCTTAATGAGGAAATGAATCCAAAAATATCTGATTTTGGCATGTCAAAAATATTTGGGATAAAAGAAATAGAAGGAAACACCAATCGAGTTGTTGGAACATAGTAAGTTTGTCTTTCATTTCAAGCAAGTATAATTTTATTTTATTTTCTAGTGTGTGTGTGTGGGTGAGTATATATGTGCTTATTCATACACTAAACTTCATTGGTTAATTATTACTATAGTGGTTATATGGCTCCAGAATATGCAAGGAATGGCCTAATTTCCATGAAAACTGATGTATTCAGTTATGGAGTTCTTCTATTAGAAATTGTGTGTGGCAAGAAAAACAATAGTCGCTTTCACTTCGATTATTCACTCAACCTAATAGGATATGTAAGTTTCTCACTTATCATGTCTAAACCTAAATGTGAAATTTTGAAGTTTATAGTTAACATTGTGTGTACCACTGGACATATGACAGGCATGGCAGTTATGGAATGAAGATAAAGGTATGGAATTAATAGACTCAACAATACTAGATGAGTCATGCCCTGCATCTGAAGTATTGAAATGCATTCATGTTGGTCTCTTATGCGTACAAGAACATGCAACAAATAGACCCACCATGCTAGATGTTGATTCTTTTCTTGTAAATGAAAATCTTCAACTATCACCTCCAAAAAAACCTGCATTTTATATCAACATAGTTGTGAAAGAGTCAGAAGTTTCTGAAATTAAGCCAGAAAACTGTTCAATAAATAATGGCACAGTTTCAGAGATGGAAGCCAGATAAATACTAAAATAATCTAGTTAGGCATGAAATCTAGTATGTATGGAAATGCCCCTATAATAAGGGTTGTACCTGATTATGACTATACAATCATGTACCCATCTGTTTAGTGATTTTATTATGATTTCTAATAAGGGCTATATGATTTATTACAGTGATCTTTCTTATTGTTGTAAGCAATGATAAGATTATTGGTGCTTTGTGAGTTAACTGATTTAATTGGATTAGGTTGATTAAGATATGTATCACTATTGCGTCTTATTCTATAATGATAAATGGTGAATACAGACTCTGTAAGGTATTATAGATGGTATTATCAATAACACTACTAACAAAATATAATAGATGGTATTATCAATAACACAAATTAGAGATATTACCTTCTAGTGGAAACCATTGTAAGTGGGAATGGAGATCCTACCCAATGTATAGCTCTCATCAAGCATTAAATCCACGTAAAGAATGAATATCTTAATATATAAAAGAAAAAAAAAAATCTCATTATTTATTATTAATAGCCTAGAGGAACTTGCACCTTCTACCTTGATATGTGTAGACACGTCATTTTGTACCTCCTTACGACTCAAGCTTCTGTTTGCCAATGACGATAACACTAGAAGGTCTAAGGCTGATCTAGGGCCTACCTATGAAAACACTTCAGTTGAAAGATGCGTTTGGAAGAAAGAAAAACCTTACAGAAACCCTAAGGGTGTGTACATGGCCTTGAGCCAGGATACACAGCCTTAACCCTTGCATACATAGCCATGAGCTTACATACACAGCTAGAGTTCCAAATTATCTATATGGCAAGCTTTTACTCAAAAATGCTGCTGAGGCAATCCAGAAAAATTAAATAGTAAATTCTATTCTACATCAGAATTAGATAAGTTAAATGAGATTTTTTTCCCCCTTCGTCAAAAAACGAATCAACTTGCTTTAACTTTTGGGTCAATCTGACCCAACCTTCTATTAGAGCATTGGCATTAGGTGTGCCAAATGCTAAATTTTTAGCATTTAGCACACCAAACACCAAAATCATTGTTTCATGAAGTGTGCCAAATTGCAAAAAAAATTGCATGGAACTACAGTACCCTTCTAATAGTAGAAGGGTTACTATAGATCCATGTTATTTTTTTTACTTAATTTTTTATTATATTTTCTCTTTTCTATCTTCTAGTTGGCCACTCTTCCTCCATTCTCTTTTTCCTCTACCTCTCATTCTCTCTTTCGTTTGGGTATTTCTTTTCTTTCTCTTATATGTCCATGCATGATATGCTCAAAAAGAAAAATATGCAAAGAAAAACAAAAGCAAAAAGAATCAAAATGCTTTTAAATATGGTTGCAAGCATGTTTCTAGGAGATGTGGAAGTTATAAAATGTACCTCGAAGGTAATAGTCCCCATCAAGTAGCTATGATTGTGTGTGAGTGATATTGATTTTCTCATAGCTCAAATTGTCATAATATGAGACACTAATGTACTCTTGCTATGTTTTCACACACAACACGCAAATTCTTGGCTACTTTTGATACATGTGCAGGTACAATGTGATTTGGCCATCACAAGAAATACATGTGTTAATGTATACTCACTAAATTGTCTTGACTTGTTTGAAATATGAAATTGGTTAGTCTTGTTTAGTGTGTGTGTGTGTATGTGTGTGTTTTAGATCTATGGATGCTTTGCATTTTCTAGATGAGAGATGTTTTTGAGAGCTTAACATGTTGATTAGGTCTATGTTTGAGTAGCTTGCTTTTTGCATTCATCTCTATGTGTTTTTCCTCTCTTTGAAAAACTCCTTTTCTTCAAGCTCGATAGTTCTTGACAGATCCTCGACAGCTTCTCGACAGATCCTCGATAGATTTTTATCTATCGAGCCCGTTTGACTTCCTTTCTCAACAAAAGTTAGCACATACTCGATCCATCGAGCTTTTTGAAATTTGTCTCGATAGCTCCTCAATAGCTTCTCGATCCATCGAGAAACTTTTTGTCTGGATGATAGATTCTCGACAGAATCTAGATCCATCGAAGTGTTTTTGCCTTCGATAGATCCTCGATAGCACCTCGACAGATTCAAATCTGTCAAGAATTAGTGCTCGACAGATCTCAACAGATACTTTGATCCATCGAGCTGCGATTTCTATATATATACTGAGCGCGAAATCAGATTCACTATTCTCTCTTCTCTCTCGACAGAAAACCTTTTCTCTCCCTCTAAACACTTTTCCCTCACCAAAATCCCTCCACCCACTACATTTTCGGCCCCTACCAAGATCAAATCACTTGGTAAGTGTCCTAAATCCTTCATTTTTCATGCATTCATGCATTTTAGACTAGGTTTTGAGGTTTTTGAAAATTTTTGGGGGTTTTTGAGGTTTTTGTGAAATTTTTGGGTTAAGTGTTGTTTAATTGATGATGTATGATCATGCATTGCATTAGCATTTTCACAATGTTTCATGGATTTAGATGTGTGCTTGATTATTGGAAATTGTGTGCTGGTAGGTTTGGATTGGGTTTCAACCCATGATGCAATTATTTTTAGCACGTCACATGTTCATGCATACATATTCTTTCTCTTCTTTCTTTTTGTTCTTGTTGTGATTGTTCTCTCTCTCTCTCGGATAGACTGCGCATAGCATCCAAGCGCAAATCTAATCCAACTCGGAACCCTTTTCGTTTTAGGTCTTTATCTTCTTCTGATCTTCTCATTCCCCCTCTGCACATTCGGTTTCATGATGAGAAGGCCAATCAGGACTTCTCTGAGAACTTTTCCAAACGTGGCGTTCATCCGAAGTGCCATGTGATTCTATTAGACTTTTCCAACACTTCCCTACACGATGTCATTCACACTCGGGGATGGGAATCTCTTTGTGAGATACCCTTGAAGTGTCCCATCATGTTCATACAGGAGTTTTAATTCAATATGCACGGTATCGATACCTTTGTACCTCAGTTTGCTACGACACTCAGAGGTACACATATCGTAGTCACTCTGGATCTTGTATCCGAGATACTACATGTCTCACGAGTAGCACATCTTGACTACCCCGGTTGTCAACGTCTGAGGAATGTATCCAAAGACGAGCTTCTGTCACACTTCTGTGAGACACCTTCCATATGGGGTGAGCATTAAAACACCCTATGCTCAGGCTTTGCAAAAGGTTCGAGATTCCTTAATATGGTGATGACATTTGTTCTTACTCCACAGTCTCACTATAACTCTATAACAGAGCCTCGTGCTCGATTTTGTTATCCCTCTTAGAGGATCTCTCCATTGACTTCCCCTTTCATTTCATTATCTCTATAATAGATGTCTATAGAGATACGGTGACCCGTGATAAGTTCATCTTTCCTTCGGCTATCATGTGGATCATTCGCCATTTTTCTGTCCCTATTCCTAATTCTCCCTACTACATTGTCATGGGTGCCATCAGCACAGTGTCTATTCGACAGAGTAAGGCCCAGCTTCGACTGAAGCGGCCATAGACGGAGACAACTGATACTCCAACATCTTCTATTACTTCCAACTCCGCTCCTTCTTCGGGTGGTGGCATGACTCTCAAGGCCATCATGGCACAGCTTCAGTGCATGGGTGCTCACCATGACATTCTCAGTGATGAGTTGTGTTGGGTGAACTCCTGTGTCGGTCATATTGCACGATGACAAGCTCACCTCAACGGTTTTTCCGCTTCTCCATCTCCTTCTCTGGAGTCTTTGGCAGATGAGGATGACGATGATGGTGCTGATGATGATGATGAAGATGAAGATGCTAGCTTTTCTAGTGATGATGAGACGACGACCTCTCAATGACTTATCCTTTGTCATTTGTGACAAAAAGGGAGAGTAATTTTGGGATGATGAGAGTAATCTTGTATTTAGGTAGAGAGTTAGCATTGGACATTTTTGTTAGGAGGAGTGTCTATATTTTGAGGGATGTAGTGAGGATTTTATGTACTTTTCTTTTCTTTCTTTATAGTTACTTCCTCTTGTACATCGGTCTTGTGACCATTTATTTATGACATACAATGTATTTATTTTTCATTTATATATATGATGATATATGTTGTTTTGCAACTATCTCGCCATGTGGTGTTTCTTTTCTTTCTTTATACATATGCTTCTTTATGTATGCAATCTTGATTTTTGTTTCACACTAAGATGCCTTGATGAGTTTTGTTTAAAGTGTTTCAGAAAGATAGGTTGTGAAAATCTATCATGCCATGAACTCTCTTCTTGCAAAGTTTTTCAGGAGTCTGTGTTAGGATTAGATTTTATTGTATTCAACAAGTGCTTATGAGTTTAGTAATTTAAGACTTCTCTCATAATTCATTTGTTTATTATGGCTTTGTCATAGATTGTCAAAGGGAAAAATTGTTAGGACATATGTGAGACTTGTTAGAGACATATGTTATATAAATTGGTTAATCTTTTGACAAAACGCACTTTACTCGTAATTGGGAAGATCTAGAGTGGGTTTAGTACTTTAAGGAACAAGAGTTCAAGTTTTGTATTGAAGCTATGCAAATCTGTCTAAGAAACAAGTGAAAAAGCGTTGTTCATTAAAGCTTTACAGATTCATTTCTATCGAGGTCTAATGATAGATTTCGACAGCAGCTTGACAGAAGCTGTATCTATCGAGAATTACGAAATTAGAATTTCCAGATCTGATTCACGCATATTCGTGTGTACTTGTGTAGGGTTTCTTTTCTCACAACCCTAGAAATATATAAAGATTATTTTAAGGGCCGTCACACTTGATGCAAAGTGATGCAAAGGTTGTTGCACTTGTTGTTACATGCTTATTGTGACCAAAGATAATTTGCCCTAGTACACCATATTTCTCTCTAGAAACTATTGCGTCTTTGCGCCAAAGGTTTTGTGACCAAGGAGTTTCCTGATCTTCATTGTTGGATGAATTGAAGAACTTTGCAGCCAACATCATCCTCAAGTTGGTGTGTTAGTCATATACTGGATCCGTGCATGATTGGTTAGTCACATACTGGGATTTGTGCATTGAAATGAGAGATTGTCACTACATCACAAATCCAATTGAGTATTGAGGTAAGGGTTTAACTGTAGGTTAGTATTAGGTACTAAGATTCTTTTTACTTGTAACTGCTTGTTTTGATAATAGTGAATTCTCGAGAGTGGTGACCTTAAATTCACCCAGTGGGATTTTGCCTCAGTGGTTTTTCCTATTCGTAAACAAATAACCTGTGTCAAATTTATTTTCCGCTGCATTTAACTTAGTTGGTGACTTGTTTGTGCTACCATAATTATTGCATGTAATTGAATCTAATTAATTTCACTTGGCTAATTAATTGATTAAGTTACCAAATGGGTCAATACATTCTTGGCCTATCAGTAAGGAAGATACCGTAGTAGCTGCAACAGATAGAATCAAAAAGTCAAGAGTGAGACTTACTGGGTAAAACTGAAAGTAAAGTGGAAAGAGATGCATTACTAGCCACACAAATAGCCTGAGCTATGATGTTCTATAGTTTAGTTGAGGAAAGATTGACAGTGGATCCAAAAGACTAGGACTTAGCTGAGATGAAAGACATTGGCAGAGTAGACTCAGTATTAGCAACAATAGCAGTAGATTTGTTGCGATAGTAACAATTTTCAAGAGTGTGGCCAAGACGCTTGCAATAGTTGTAGAACTTTTTGTTGGACTACTTGCGACGATTGCCAGAGCTAGAAGCATTAAACCTTGATTGTGGAGGTTGCTCTATGGGGGAGCAAAGGGAGCAATAGCCAGAACATTAAGCTTATTCTGGGCTTGAAGGGTTGCAAGATGAGCTTCTTTTCCAACCAACTCATTTATAGTAGTATCAAGAAAGGGAGGAGGACTACGATTAAGAAGTTGACCTCAGATAGGCTCATAGACATCGTTAAGTGACATCAGGAATTCTTAGAGACGAAATTCATCTCAAATAGTAGCATATTGTTGAGCATCCTTCGAGCAAGCCCAAGTTGGATCAAAAAGGTCAATTTGGTCCCAAATGAAGCAAAGATCATAGTAGTCATTGATAGATTGCCTTGGTTCTTGCCTGAGCTGATGCAACTCAACCATTAACTAATATTTCATGGATCCGTGAGAAGTGGAGTATCTTTTGGCCAACATATCTCATGTAGATTTTGCATCATCAACGTTGCCTAACAGATTGTAGATGGAGGAAATGGAAGTGTTCTAGAGCCAAGTAAGGATCATGTGGTGGTGACTATCCCATTCAACTATGTGACTGATGAAGGCAGTATCTTCTTCAGCTACCCCTTGGATAGGAATAGTGATTGTACCAGCACAATATTGCCAGAGCATGTGACCTTTAAGAAAACTGCGCATAGCTCCTATTCCCCTCAAATATAGCATTGATGGGGCGATGAAGAAATATATCGTTTTTAACCATTTAGTGGTAAAATATGTAAAAATAGACTACAAAAATAAAATCTACGCCAAAAACTAAGGAGCACTTAGACTGCAAAAAAGTCAACTAGTAGAGGTCAAAGTCAACAGTCAACAGTGATGATGTCAACAAGATGACGTAAGTAGCTGACTGTTGTTGACGTGGTGGTTGATGTAAGCAGCTGGTGTGGCGATGACGTAAGTAGTGACCGGATGATGACGTTAGCTAGGGTTGATGTGGTAATGATGACGTCGCAGATGATGTTAACCTGGACTAGAGGATGGCGTGTAAGGCACATGACTGAGACAAAGATTCTTTGGGTGGCACGGGAGAGCTCCGATGACTGTGAGACTTCCATGGCTAAGTAGATCGGGGCAAGATGATCACAGTGGTACCTGCAAAAAGGTAATCGGAGCAAGATTCACGGTGGAAACAATAAGGGCAGTGGTCTTTGTGGTGTGGGACTTTTTAACAACAGCAACTATAGGTCTAGAACCCAGGGATGATGGCTAAGAGACATTGGAGGTCCAACAGTGAGTAGCACAGTGGTTGCTGTGACAGTAGAAGCGATGAGAGTGAAGTAACACCAATAGAGATAAGACTGCTAAGAGAAAGGTTAGAGCAGTGGTTTTGATACTATATTAGAAATACTAAATGAATAATATAATATTTCTCAAGTAATAAAATATACGTGAGTGTTTTTATATAGGAGGTAGAGTGTATAGTACAGGTATGTGTGTAGTACAATTATGTGTGCTAGACAAGTAAACAAAGTGGGTCTAAGGCCCACAACCTATTACACTTAACAATATCAAAGGGCAAATAAAAGTCTTTTGTATTTTAGAATTGTTAACAGTCTTTTTACTAATTGTTACTATTTTCATTCATAAATACTTATTTTCTCCTGTGAATCTGCATAATTCAATTAATGGTCAACATGCATACAATTGTTACCATGGTATATTCGAGGTTTTCATCTTGATTTGAGAATTTTTGTAGTATCATTGTCGGCTTTTTGTGTGAATAATTTGGAGAGAGAAAAGGAAGATGTTTTCAGAGGTGGACCATTCATATATATATATATATATATATATATTAACAAAAGCTCAAATAATAAACTTAGCCTAAAAAGTACCTTTAATCATTTTAAGAAACTCGTGTGTTTTTCAACTTACATTTTATTTATTTTGAAGTAAAATATTTTCAAATGCAAAATATTATACTTGTAAAATATTATTGTGTATTTGGTTTGACATGTCAAAATTTTCAAGCACGAACCACAAAAATCGGTGGCTTAGCCAATGGAGCTATCAGTGCCGAAGGTCCAATGGCAGACCTCCATTCTCGCTGCTAGTATCAAAAATCTGGAGATCAGACCACCGTCCTGGACATTAGAGTCACCATCTCCTCGGATGACCTAATTGCCAACATTGGCCGTTAGAGCGACGGCACTAGCTACCGAAATGGTGACTCTAACAACCTGATTGCGGGCATTGATTGTATAATGCACTAGGCTAGCGACTTTGCCCCCAAGTGGCGTGAAGAGGACCAGTATGTTTTTAAAAAAAATATATATATTTTACCAAGTTTTTAGAGGTAAAAATTTTACAAAATTTTATATATTTTACAAATTTAACCAGATTTCATATGCAAACAAACACATAAAAATGAGAATACTTTTATGGAAAATATTTTATTTCAAAACAAATGGAGTGATTTATGTTTTTTTTTTTTGAAAGGAAATGTACTTTAAGGTTGTACATAAAATTATAAAAGTTCTACCACAGTTTATAGGGCGATAATTATTTACATGGTGTTTTTAACACATACAGTGTTATAACTTGAAAATGCAACTTTAAATTACATACACACCGTGTAAAACAAATTTTTTACTTAAAGTTGAACTTCCTACAGACAATGCACAACAGCACTGTCAGCGCATACCTCACATTACATTAGACAACTGGAATAATTAAGCATCCAAAGGTTTCACAAGAAATAATTACGTACAAGAAAATTATTCAACAAAATGTTCCCTCTCGGCCTCTCTGATCTAAAAACCTAGAAATATTCTTCAAAACCAAAACAGGCCTTATGTATGTAATGTCCTTGGTAAAGAGAGACACCATTTTCAATGACTAACATTCAAGTAAGCATATGTTCAGGGCATGAAGATTGGGGACTTTGGAGAGATGATACTGTTTTACTATGTTTTTGGTGGTTCATCCATCGCACAAAACATAGTAAAGATATACGAAACAATGCCAATTGCCAAATTCGGGTCACAGATTTCCCAATCCATGGACATTAGCGGACCACTCACACAAATTGTGGATCCCAGGCACCTATACGTCCCATAATCTATGGATGGCCCACTCCATGACAAAGGGTGAACCATGGGGCCGTGGTAAGACCTGCTTCTTTCACCCTAAGGACTTTCCTCATCCCTACCTCTAACGCCTTTCTCATTTCTGTCTTCTAACACCTTCATTTCCCGAGCTCTTTTCTTCAAAATTCTCCTTCCATTTTGAAAAAAGTTGGTGAATCTTGACCTTACATTACATCATCCAGCTGAGTTTTTCGCTTCATACCACCTCTGCCAAAAAAAAAAAAAAAATCAAACACTGTCTGTTATGGATATTCTTCGAAAACTTGTGCTTGGTTTATTGTGTTTGCTACTCTTCCTGGGGCCATCTTCCCAGCTAGACAGATTATTGCAAGGACAGGAGATGAAGAATGGGGATGAATTAGTTTCAGATCAAGGAATCTTTATACTAGGATTCTTCAGCCTTAGAAATAACAATTACTACTTAGGAATATGGTACAACGACAACCGTGCACGTACGCCTGGAGAATTTAGTGTGGATTGCCAATCGGGACACTCCAATCTTTAACAAATCTGCAAGTCTTATCATTGATGACCACGGAAACTTGAAAATTTCATACAATGTGAGTCTTTCTATCATAATATATGCCGGACAAGAAGGAAGTAATACAAGTGCTGTTCTACTTGATACTGGTAATTTTGTACTGCGCGAACTGAATTCAGAGGGATTTGTGAAACGGGAGTTGTGGCAAAGCTTTGATTACCCTACACACACACTTGTGCCAGGAATGAAACTTGGAGTTAACTGGAAAACAGGTCATACACGATCTCTAACTTCATGGAGAGGTGTGTCGGTACCTGACACAGGCGCCTTTACCTTTGGCCTAGACCCTAATCATACAAATCAATTGGTCATCTCGTGGCGTGGGAACACTTATTGGACTAGTGGGTCTTGGAACAACGCGTATTTTAACTCAATCTCCATTACGGCGCCTAACAAATTCCTACTGTAATTTTAGCTACATATCGAATGAGAATGAAACATACTTCAGCTACTCTACTGTGCAAACAAATTCCCCACAGTTGACGATAGATTACTTGGGAGCACTTTCTGTTGATAGCGGCAGTACCCTAGTTAATTGTACTTCTGCTTTCTCTTATTTCAGTGAAGGATGCGTGGCGCAAGAGCTTCCTGTGTGCAGGAGTCCTAATGATACATTTTCTCCAAATTACGATACTTGGGACAACATCGAGGGGTTGATGTTTGACGAAGGTGACAACCTGACCCTTATGGATTGTGAGGCCAAGTGTTTGAACAATTGTTCTTGTGTTGCCTATGCATCTACGAATCCGGATGCCCAAACTGGCTGTGAGATTTGGAGCACAACGATTCCTCTGTCGGATGTTAGTATTCCACGGACAATATACTTCCTTGATTCAGAAGGTAAGTCTAATTACTTCATGCTTATATTTTCAATTTAGTTTTAGAGTTGAAATAGTACCAAACTATGTTATATACTTCTGATGATGCCGAAAATCTCACCAGTGAGTTGCACGACGCTTGTACGCTCAAAACAACACCTGCACGACAAAAAGGAAAGGACCTCACAGAGAGCACCGGTGTGGTGCCGGCCAAATACCCTCCGAAGGTCAAGTTAGAACTTCTTTCAACTCTAGAGTGCTAGAGAGGGGTTAATTATGCGTACCTCGGCTTATGAGGGTATTGGGGTTTTTATAGTAGTAAAGGGTGGACATTTCTTCCTTGGAGTAGAAGTCTTTTCCTTATAGGAATCCTTATGCGCGTAGATTGCGGAATCCTTTCCTTATAGGACTCTGATACTGGGCGTGGAATACAAGCAATCTCCCTAAAACCCATGCGTGGTGACCAAGTCATGGTCTTCATGGAACCGTCAGCCTTCAAACCGTCAGCCTGCACTTCTCTTCAGCTTAGTGTCAGCTTCACGCTTCGTTCAGTAGCCTAGGGGCTTCAAATTGCCGTCAGTTAGACTTGGGACTTCAGCCCGTCGGTTTTGTCTTGGTCTAGTCAGCATGCATTTCATTGTTTAGCTTACGTCACAACTTGACCCGTCGGCCAGAGCAGAAGCTGACGGGTTAAGCTCATGGTATCTGCTATAATTCTTCCATATCAGTTGCCCCCTACTACATATCTCCGTCGGCTGTACCTGACGGGTTATGGAGTGTATTCGTTACTACCTGCCACTTTGATTTAAGAGAAGAGTTATTACTGCTGACTTTTTTAGCATTAAATGCTAGGACAGGTGGCGTGCTTGGATTGGCTCCGTGTCTGAACATGGGCGTCGCTTCGTCTTCCGTGCGTTTAGCTCATATATATATGTGGTCCCCTCTCCTCATTTTCACTATTTCATTCACCTGATTCCTGGAGAGCACATCCGTCGCCCATATTCCGTCAGCTCTACCAACGTTCCCGCCGTCGCTTTTTCAACCGTCACTTTAGAACTTGTAAGTTTCCCTTCCTTTCTCACATGCTTTCAATTTCTTCTTTTCTTTTTAAAGTGAGGTCGTCATCCTAGGTGCTTAGTTTACACCCGTCACTTGTAGGTAGATGTCGAGTGACGCGTCGAGTGATCAGTCGTCGGTCCGCGAAGGAGCGGGCTACGACGAGGTGTTTGGTTCGGGCTCAAGTAGTGAGTCTGAGAGTTCCTCCTGGTCGTCAGAGAGGGAGACGTCAGCAAATGTTGCCGTCGAAGAAATAGAAGGTCAAGGAAACAGCGGCCAGGAGGAGGAAGTAGGCGAGGGGAGTGAAGTTGAATTAGGGGGGAACAGTGACGGGGATGAAGGCGTCGAGGAGTCTAGTGAAGGGGATTCTGTAGGTCCTGAAGGTAGTCGTCCCTTCATCCTTCCCAAGGACTGGGCTGTGAACAAATTCTCTCCAAAGATGACGCTTAAAATTTTTAATGAACTACGTACCCGTTTTCAAATCCCTGACCATATTCCCATCCGTCTGCCTATGGAGGGTGAGAAGTGTTATACGGGAAGAACTGCAGACGTTGGCATGTATGACGCCATGTTTGCTGCCGGGTTGAGATTGCCCCTGACGGCTTTGCACCGTCAGCTAGCTGATTATCTTGGCATCTCAATCAGTCAGATTGCCCCAAACTCCTGGAGAATTTTTATAAGTGCCGAGGTGTTGTGGGGTCGTTTAAGCGGAGGTCATCGTCAGCTTACCTTAGATGAATTCTTCTATTGTTATAGACCTCGGCACCTTTCTTCATCAAGAGGGATGTATCACTTTGCCGTCAGGGAGAAGGATTTAAGGCTGGTGTCTGAAATGCCAGATTCCAATAGAGCCTGGAAGAGTAGGTTCTTTTTCGTAGAGGGGACGGACTGGGTGTGCCGTCAGGATGAATGGGAAACAATTCCTCATGGTTGTTTTGACAATACTTGGGGGTTTGTTAAGGAGTCAGGTCTTAGTCGTCACCTTTTATCCTCGTCAGTTTGCCATATATATTTTTTCTTTGAAAAGATACTAACGCAGCCAAGTTTTTTCAGCTTTCGCTCGTCCATCAATAACTGACGAGCAAGAAGACTTCATCCGTCGGCTTTTGGAGATACCCATAGGAGAGCGATCGTGCCGGGACTTAATTACCCTCGATACTCTTTACACATACTGTGGGGGTCCCG
The DNA here is from genome assembly GCA_963669245.1 of Quercus cerris. Lineage (NCBI taxonomy): Eukaryota > Viridiplantae > Streptophyta > Magnoliopsida > Fagales > Fagaceae > Quercus > Quercus cerris. Next base: position 22,232,680 of record OY770008.1, on the reverse strand, counting down.
AACCAACGCCCGAAGCTCGTAGGTTGGAAGATTTTGCTCGTCACCGTGAGTCTTTACCTATCCGTCAGCTTTTAAACTTCTAGTCGTCAGCTTTCCCTTATGTTTGCTTTTGTTTTCCTGTTGCAGAAATGGATGTTGCTAAGGAGCGGATTAAGGCCGCTGCTGCCCGTCAGCGGGAGGAGAAGAAAGCTAAGGGTGAGGCGACGTCTACGTCTGCCCCCAAGACCGTCGCCAAGGGCTCCCAGAAGAGGAAGACTGACGGAGTGGTCATTCGCCCGCTGAAGAGACCAGCCGTCACTCCCGTGAAGTCGCCCCCTACGTCGGGTCATGGAGTTGGGAAGGGCGTCATGACCTCTTCTGGTCCCGTCCTGCAGGGACTTCAGAGCCTGCTGATGCACAAGGACTTTGCTGTCGAGGCCATCCAAGCACTCATAAAGCCGACGGACATGGATCCTTGTGATTACTTAGGGACGGAAGAGCTGGGGTCGTCGGCCTTGTTCGACCTCTCTCGGGTAAGCCGTCAGTTTTATTTCTTTCTTTTTGACTGACGTGCCCAACTTTTTTCTTTTTACTAGCTGACGGTTATATCATTTTCTAGGCTTTGGTTCGTGTGAAGGCGCTGCAGGAACGGTGCGTAGCCAAGGAGGTGGTCGTCACTCGCGTTAATAAGCATAACGCCAATATGCGAAACCAACAGGCTCAGTATAAGGAGGCGGTGCGCACACTTAACGTTGAGCTGAAAAACGTCAGGAAGGATTTGGAAGAGGCGAAGTGTCAGCGGCTCGAAATAGAAGGAAAGTTGACGGCTCTTCATGATCAGTTGGAGACGGTAGGGGCTGAGGCTGTTGAGAAATTCAAGGCGTCAGATGCTTTCATTGATTCCTGTGGCAGCTATTATGGCACGGGATTCGACGACTGTCTTAAACAGGTGGCGTCAGCTTTTCCTGATTTGGACTTGTCTGGTATTAACATAGACGACGCCCGGCCAATGACGCCTACTATAGATGCCGTCACCCCTGGTGTTGACGACTCTGTTGACTCCCCCCCTCCTGAAGATAGTGGGGTTGTGTTGGCCCAACCTGCCGCGATCCTCCCGACGACTGCAGCCACTCCCCCTATGGTGCTGCTTGATGAAGAGGAGCCTGCCGCCAAATAGGATCCTTGAAGTGACGTTTTTTTTATTTTTATCATCATTTTTATTATATTTTTTTTTTATCTATGTAGAAGACAATCTTATTTAAGTGCCCTTTTGGGCACCGTTGTGTAATATTTTGACAGCTTTGTAAATGCCCTTTTTTAGGCTTGGATTTGCTTATAATGCCGTCAGTTTTCTGTGTAGCTTATTTTGCTTGGTTTTCTTGTATGTTTTGAAACCAAGATTGCGGGCCTTCTTATTTTAGTCGTACCGTTAGTTAATCCGTCGGTTAATTTTAATGAACCCGTCAGCTTTTGATCATTTTGTTTTAATGATTGTAGAAATTTTTGGCAAGATCCTGCTGCCTTGCCTTATAGACTTGTCTATTTGTGGACTGATAGATTTAGCCTTTTTAAGACCGTCAGCCTAATGGCTGACGTCATTGGCTTATGAACTCCGTCAGTCTTTACTTAGACCGTCAATTTTGTTGCTTAGCCCATTTTGTGGACTTGATTTCTTTGTACCGTCGGTTTAATTTTTTGGTCTTTTAGACCGTCTCTCGCCCGTTTTTTGGGCGGCCATTTTTGGATTTGGTTACTTAGACCGTCAGCCTCTCGTCCGTTTTTGGACTGACCATCTTTAGATCGTCGGCTGTTTTGTTCGTCCATTTGTGGATTCGGTCACTTAGCCTTATGTCCATCTTTGGACTTTGGCTATCTTTAGACCGTCAGTTTGAAATGATGGTGGTCTTAACGATATTTAGTTTTTTAGACTATCAGCTTGAGGGCTGAAATGACTGACTTAGTCAGTCTCTTTTAAACCGTCAGCTTGAGAGCTGATGGTTTGGGGGTTTGGCCAATCTTTTAAACCGTCAGCCTGAGAGCTGAGATGATTGACTTGGTCGTCAGCTTGAGAGCTGAGATGGACTGGCCAGTCAGCTTGAAAGCTGGAATGACTGACTTGGTCACTCTTTTTAGACCGTCAGCTTGAGAGCTGAGACGGTTGGGGGTTTGGTCAATCTTTTAAACCGTCAGCTTGAGAGTTAAGATGGGGAGAGCTTGAGAGCTAAGATGATTGACTTGGTCACTTTTAGACCGTCAGTTTTTTGATCCCGTCCACTTTGTGGATGGACCGTCAGTTTTTTGATCCCGTCCACTTTGTGGATGGACCGTCAGCCTTTGGATCCCGTCCACTTTGTGGATGGTCAATTTGTCAATCTTTAATATCCTCATATTTGTAGGTAGAAACACATCAGTAGTTCTAAGTAAATTCCTCTTATTGCCATGCATCTATATAATAAGTAATTCAAAAACAAAATCTGCCCATTTTGGGCTTATTGTAGCAAATACTTAAGTAGAAAAAGAAAAACTGCCCTTTGGGCTTATTGTAGCAAATATTTGAGAAGGTAATCCATAGGTCTTGGCGTCATACCAAAAAGCAATTTTTGCTTTATGTGGACGTCGCCTCTACTGGTAGTATTTCCGTAGGTGTTCAGCATTCCATGGATGTGGTAGCTTCCGTCCGTCCAGTGTCTCTAGATGGTAGGTTCCCTTCCTTTGCCGTGCCGTAACTCGGTAAGGTCCTTCCTAATTAGGGCCGAGCTTCCCTTGAGTGGGGTCCCTTGTTGCGCCCATCACCTTTCTTAGAACGAGGTCCCCTACCTGGAAGTCTCTGTGTTTGACCCGGGAGTTGTAATGTTTGGCCATGCGGTCCTGGTACCGTGCAAGCCTTTGCTCTGCTGCCATCCTAACTTCGTCCACCAGGTCAAGTTGCAGACGTATGGCCTCATCATTCCTTTTTTCGTCGTGGTTGTGCACCCTGTAGCTTGTAAGGCCTACTTCAGCTGGGATGACTGCTTCGTTTCCGTACGTTAGTCGGAATGGTGTCTCTCCTGTTGGTGTCCTTGCTGTTGTCCTGTAGGCCCATTAGGCCCATAGTATGCTCGGCAACTCTTCCGCCCATATGCCCTTTGCCCCTTCAAGCCGGGTCTTGAGAATTTTTAGCAAGGACCGGTTTGTAACTTCGACCTGCCCATTGGCTTGGGGGTGGGCGGGAGAGGAGTAGTGGTTCTGTATCCCTAACTGCGAGCAGAAGTCCCTGAAGGAGTCGTTGTCGAATTGCTTCCCGTTGTCCGAGACTAAGATTCTTGGAATGCCAAACCTGCATATGATGCATCGCCAGACGAAGCTCCGTACGTTTTTTTCTGTGATGGTGGCCAATGCTTCAGCTTCTACCCACTTGGTGAAGTAGTCAATACCGACAACTAGGAACTTCAGTTGTCGTATTGCCGTGGGGAATGGTCCCATGATGTCCAACCCCCACTGAGCGAACGGCCATGGTGCTGTCATTGGGGTTAATTCTTCGGGTGGCTGCCTGATGATGTTGCTAAACCTTTGGCATTTGTTGCAAGCCTTCACATAAGCCTCGGCATCCTTTTGCATTGTCGGCCAAAAGTACCCAGCTCGTACTAACTTGTGTACTAGCGACCTTGAACCTGAGTGGTTTCCACAAATTCCTTCGTGTACTTCTCTCATGACGTAATCCGCTTCTTCAGGACCTAAGCATCGTAGGTAGGGGCGGGAGAAACCTCTTTTGTATAAAACGTCTCTGATCAGGACGAACCTTGCCGCTTGAACCTTCAGTTTCCTTGCTGCCCCCTTATCACTCGGTAGTATGCCGTTTTTTAGAAAGGAGGTTAACGGTGTGGTCCAATCATGCTGGGGATCGAGCTCCTGTATGTCGACCGTACTGATGAGTGGAGAGAGCTGCGTGAAGGAGAGTGTACTACTAATGGCGACCATGTGTTCGGCGGAGGCGGCTTTGGCCAAGCGGTCGGCTTGCTCGTTTTCGCCCCGGGGGATCTGCGTAATTTTGACCTTCAGCTCGTTCATTCTCCTCCTTGCTTGTTCTAGATACTTCTTCATTCTTTCGCCTTTGCATTCGTATTCCCCGCTTATCTGGTTAACTATGACTTGGGAGTCACAGTAAACGATTACTTTCTCGGCTCCTGCTGCTTTCGCAAGGTCGAGCCCTTCTATCAGAGCTTCATACTCCGCCTCGTTGTTGGTAGTGGGGAATGCGAGGCGGACCATACACTCTACCGTGTCTCCTTCGGGTGACTGTAGTACGATGCCAGCTCCGCCGGCTTGTCTGTTGGAGGATCCGTCCACATGCATGCTCCACTGCGGGGATTCCTCTGCCCCCTTATCTTCGCAGTTCGCGAATTCTGCTATGAAATCTGCCACAGCCTGTCCCTTGATAGCAGTGCGCGGGCGATATTGGATGTCGAACTCGCTCAGTTCTATTGCCCATAGTGTCAGGCGTCCGGCAGCATCCGGGCTACCCATTGCTCGTCGTAACGGCCTGTCGGTTAAGACAATAATTGTGTGAGCTTGAAAGTACGGCTTCAGTTTTCGTGCCGCTGTAACTAGCGCGAAAGCAAGTTTCTCCATGGGTGGATATCTTTCTTCAGCCCCGTGTAACGCCCGGCTAATGTAGTACACGGGCTTCTGTATTTTCCCTTCTTCTCTGATCAAGGCGGCGCTGACTGCGGCCGAAGAGACAGCAAGATATAGAAACAGTTCTTCTCCTGGTTGTGAGGGACTCAACAATGGTGGGGAAGAGAGGTAAGCTTTTAATTCTTCAAACGCTCGCTGGCATTCATTGGTCCACTCGAAAGACCTTTTTAACGTGCGGAAGAATGGTAAGCACTTGTCTGTTGCTCTGGAGACGAACCTGTTTAGCGCTGCTATCTTGCCGTTGAGGCTTTGCACCTCTTTTACATTTTTAGGTGGTGCCATCTCCATTATAGCCCGGATCTTGTCCGGGTTGGCCTCGATGCCTCTCTGGGATACCATGAATCCTAAGAATTTTCCTGCCGTCACCCCAAAGGCACATTTTTCCGGATTAAGCTTCATATTGTAAGAGCGAAGGGTGTCGAATGTTTCCCTGAGGTCCTCTAAATGATCTTCTTCCCTTCGACTTTTGACCAACATGTCGTCGACATATACCTGGACGTTTCTCCCGATCTGCTGTGCGAACATCTTGTTCATAAGCCTTTGGTAAGTTGCACCTGCGTTTTTTAAACCAAACGGCATTACCTTGTAGCAGAACAGGCCTTGGCTAGTTACGAAGGACGTTTTTTCTTGATCTTCATTGTGCATTTTAATTTGGTTGTAGCCGGAGAAAGCGTCCATGAAGCTTAACAGCTGATGTTGAGCCGTGGAGTCTACTAGAGTGTCGACTCTCGGGAGGGGGTAGCTGTCCTTAGGGCATGCTTTGTTTAGATCGGTGAAGTCTACACACATTCTCCATTTCCCGGAAGCTTTCTTGACCATCACTACGTTTGCTAGCCAATCGGGGTAGTAGACTTCTCTAATAAAATTTGCCTCTCGCAGCTTGCGGACTTCTTCGGCTATTGCTTGATCTCGTTCCGGGGCGAAGACTCGCTTTTTCTGTCGAACGGGCGGAAAGGATGGTGATACATTCAGCCTATGTGCCATGACGGAAGGATCTATTCCGGGCATATCTTCGTGACTCCAGGCGAATACGTCCCGATTCTCCTTGAGAAATGCTGCAAGCGTTCGCCGAGTGGTGGGACTCGCGAGGGTCCCAATCCTTGTTGTCTGGTTAGGTACGAAGTCATTCAAAGGTATCTCCTCAAGCCTTTCGGCTGGCTCCGTTGCACTCCGATGTTCTTCTATGTTCATGGTATGGAGGTGGTCATCCATTTCCATCATGGCTACGTAGCATTCGCGTGCGGCGATCTGATTTCCACGTAGCTCTCCGACCCCGTGTTCTGTTGGGAACTTAATCATCAAATGATATGTTGAAGTTGCCGCTCTCCACGCATTGAGGGTGGGTCGCCCTAGGATAGCATTATAGGCGGACGAATGGTCAACCACGAGGAATGTTACATCTCTTGTGATTTGCTGGGGGTAGTCGCCTGCTGTCACAGCCAATGTGACCGCGCCTAACGGAAACACCTTTGCACCCCCAAAACCGACAAGTGGGGCGTTCTTCGGGACTAGTTGTTCCTTGCTGATTTTCATCTGTTGATACGCTGGGTAGTACAAGATGTCCGCCGAGCTGCCATTGTCGACCAACACCCGATGCAAGTTGTAGTCCCCTACCTGTAGGCTGACAACAAGCGCGTCGTCGTGCGGGTGGTGAAGGCGTCGCGCGTCTTCTTCCGAGAACCCGATAACGGGGCTTTCCCTACGGGCTACATTTTGCTCTGGACCCGCCAACTGGACGTTTTGGATCATTCGGAGGTATGTCTTTCGAGCCCTTTTCGAAGGTCTGGTAGCGATCCCTCCTACAATCATCCGTATGTCACCAATGGGAGGTCTTGGACGGTCATTGTCTCGTCGGGGAGGGTGTTCTGGAAGTGCTGGATCCGCTCTTTCCTTGCTTACAAATTTCTGCAATTTCCCTTGCCTTATAAGGGCCTCGATTTGCTGCTTCAAATCGTAACAATCGGCGGTGTCATGGCCGTGGTCTCGGTGAAAGCGGCAGTACTTGTCTTTGGAGCGCCTGTTAGGATCCCCCTTTAGTTTTCCAGGGAAGGTCAGCGCCCCCTCGTCCTTAATTTGCATTAGGACTTAATCTATTGGGGCGGTCAGCGGGGTGAAGCTTGTGAATCTTCCTCCCGGAAGCTTGGAATGCTTTTCGTCTCTTCGGTCTCCTGTTCTGGGCCTCTTTCTTCCTTGGTCTGGTCGCGCATCCTCCTGCCTTTCCCTTTTCCTTGGCTTCTCTTCTCGGGCCTGCAACGCGTCCTCAGCATTCATATACTTAGTAGCCCTGTAGAGCACTTCCAACATGGTCTTTGGGTCGTTCTTGTATAGAGAGAACAAAAACTTGCCCTTCCGCAACCCATTGGTGAAGGCTGCTACAAGTATTTTGTCGTCAGCTTCGTCAACCGATAGCGCTTCCTTATTAAAGCGTGTTATGTAGGATCGTAATGTCTCGTCCTCTCTTTGCTTGATACTCATTAAGCATGCCGTGGACTTCTTATACCTATGTCCACCAATGAAGTGTGTAGTGAATTGGGCGCTTAGCTCCTTAAAGGTGCTGATAGAGTTGGGCGTCAGTCGGCTGAACCATATCCTTGCGGGGCCTTTGAGTGTTGTGGGGAAGGCCCTGCACATAATCTCATCTGCCACCCCCTGAAGATGCATCAGGGTTTTGAAAGTCTCCAGGTGATCCAAAGGATCCTTCACCCCGTCATAGCTTTCTATATTCGGCATGCGAAACTTGTGGGGCAGGGGGAAAGAGTTCACGGCCATAGTGAAGGGTGAATCGGTACGGTTGACTAGATCGTCAAGATCGCTAGAGACTCTCCCCTTGAGGGCGTTCATCATGACCTCCATCTGTTCCCTCATTGCTTGTATCTCGGCGGCAATGTGTGGTGGAGCCGCATCCATGAGGGATGGCATGCTCACATGCTGCCTTTCCGGCCTGCTTGGGGCGTGGCTGCCCTCAGGTCTCTCCTGATTTCTGTTTGGAGCGCTAGTCCCTTCCTGATCTTCCGGTTGGCCATTTGGTGCTGTATCCTTCTGGCGCAGCTGTTCTTCCAAGTCGAGGTTCCGTTTGGTGAGACGCTCCACGGCGGCACCGAGAGTCTGAACTTGTCTCTCAAGGGCAGTTGTGGGCAGTTCCTCTCCTTGTACGTCATTAGTAGTTGCCATTGAGCGAGTGAGTACCATGCAACCCTTTAATCCGGGAAACGATAATGTGGCTTAGTCACTTAAAAGCGCTTTCCCACAGACGGCGCCAACTGATGATGCCGAAAATCTCACCAGTGAGTTGCACGACGCTTGTACGCTCAAAACAACACCTGCACGACAAAAAGGAAAGGACCTCACAGAGAGCACCGATGTGGTGCCGGCCAAATACCCTCCGAAGGTCAAGTTAGAACTTCTTTCAACTCTAGAGTGCTAGAGAGGGGTTAATTATGCGTACCTCGGCTTATGAGGGTATTGGGGTTTTTATAGTAGTAAAGGGTGGACCTTTCTTCCTTGGAGTAGAAGTCTTTTCCTTATAGGAATCCTTATGCGCGTAGATTGCGGAATCCTTTCCTTATAGGACTCTGATACTGGGCGTGGAATACAAGCAATCTCCCTAAAACCCATGCGTGGTGACCAAGTCATGGTCTTCATGGAACCGTCAGCCTTCAAACCGTCAGCCTGCACTTCCCTTCAGCTTAGTGTCAGCTTCACGCTTCGTTCAGTAGCCTAGGGGCTTCAAATTGCCGTCAGTTAGACTTGGGACTTCAGCCCGTCGGTTTTGTCTTGGTCTAGTCAGCATGCATTTCATTGTTTAGCTTACGTCACAACTTGACCCGTCGGCCAGAGCAGAAACTGACGGGTTAAGCTCATGGTACCTGCTATAATTCTTCCATATCAACTTCCAACTAATTAGAACTAATTGTTGGTTTAGAATGAAGCATCCCGGCACTAAATAAATAGTGCCAAACTATGTTATATACTTCGAACTAATTAGAACTTATTGTTGGTTTAGAATAAAGCATGCCGGCACTAAATAAATAGATTTGTTATGATGTAAAAAATTCTGAATAGATTGGGTAAGGTCTTTTTTTCTTTAAAAAAAAATCTCTAATTTGAATTTCTAGTTATTAATGCTTATTATTTAAACATTTATTATTTTATTATATATAAACATTTTTTGTCGACCTTGCTCAACTATTTTATTTAAACTATAAAATGGAAACCTCTGATTTATTTTGTTAATTAATATATATATATATATATATATGTGTGTGTGTGTGTGTGTGTGTGTGTGTGTGGTGTAGAATTACCAATAGTGTTAAACTATGTTAGTTAAAACTAATTAAAACTCACCATCATTTTGAATAAAGCACCCAATACCATACAAATTCTAATTTTTTTTTTTAACCTTTTCTAATTTTTTTTTTTTTAAATACTAAGCATTTTTAACACACACATACACAGGGAGAGGGGACAAGGTTTTTTTCTAAGTAAATTTTAAATAAACTAAGTTTGTTTTTCCCCCTAAATTATCTGTTGACTTTATATTTATTAATACTTATTAACTTAAAATACAAATTACATCATTTAAGTTTGACAAAAATTTATTTCATGTTTCATGCTTAATTTCATTAAAAATTTGTCACTAAAAAAAATATTTTTCTCACATGAAAAAATATATAAAATTAATAAAAATATTTTTTATGTGATAGTGTTTTTTCAAAAAATATTTTTTTCGTTAGTTAATTGCATTTTTAATGGCAATTTTTAAGTAGAATTAGATGAAAGACTTAAATTAAATAAATTTGAAACTTAAGAGACTCAATTGAACAAAAGTCAAGTTATTGCTTTGAAATGAATTTCACCCAAACATAGATGGTGCAATTTGCATTTTAGCCTACTTATTAACTAAAAATTTTGATAAAAGTTGCATCCTAGAAGTCTAGTTGTGCAAAGTGATTATATTCCTCTACGCCAAGTGGTTAGATTTTCTTAGTTGTACATGTCATTCTTTCATTACATAGTTCTATATAAGTGTTGCAGGTTATACAACATAATTTCGCAACGTGACTAATTATAAATACATTAAAGTGAACAGCTTATTATTTTAGATCATATATGATTTTTGACCATGTCGTTCATTGCATATACATAATATTGATAATGGGATTCTATTTTGGAACAACTCAAGATAAAATAGAGCAAACTCAAATTACTTCTGAGGGGCTTGTCTATGCACAGTTGCACACACGAGGACAAACAAGCCACGAGCAAATAGGTGGTGGATATGGCTCACGGTGGCAGTAGGAGGAATTATTATCACCTTGTCGTGCTTATTATGCTATGAAAAAGTGAAAAAACACAAAGCAGAAGGTAATTGATATTAGTACTATAGATTGTTTAGATATACCATTGATTGATTATAAAGTAGTAACAAATTTTCAAATTTTAGGGGAGAGAAAGAAGAAACAAAAGATGCTCTTACAAGAACTTGGAGGTAGTGCATTACCTTCAACTATCCATGACAACGTGCAGAAACAAAATAATGAGAGGCAAGCAAGCCCTGACTTGCGAATCTTTAGCTTTGAAAGCATTTCTCTTGCTACAAGTAATTTTTCAGCTAAAAATAAATTAGGAGAGGGTGGTTTTGGACCAGTTTATAAGGTTCTCTCTCTCTCTGATACCTTAAATTGTGTTCATTTGATTTGATTGAATTATTTGATTGTGTGTTTTGTGGGTGTGTGATGAGTTGCATATAAGGTATTTACAAAAAGGGTTTTGGTTTTATAAGAGCCTCTATTGCAACTTGATTAATCCTTTTGGAGTATTAACATAAAGGTCTGTTTGGGATCCGCTTATTTTGCTGAAACTGAAATTTTTTGCTGAAAGTACTGTAAATAAAGATAAAAGTTAACTGAAATAGTACAGTGAGACTCTTGAATAGTACCAAAAAGTGCAATGAGATCCATAAATAGTAGTAAAAATAAGTTGAATAGTAAAATAAGTTAGTAAAAATAAGTGTTGCCAAACGCACAATAAATATGGCTAGCTCTTTCATTGAGTCATACAATTGATATCAAAGAAAACCTGATAATACAATGCGCTTAAGGACGATACAATACAAAATGAGCCTTCACAGTGTTGCCAAAAATTAATTTTAGTGTGAGATATTATGATACCCCAAATTGTGCATATTTAATTGGATTGGATCATTTGCATGTGTGTCATGTGGGTAAGTGCTGAGTTGCTAATTAGGTGTTTAAAAAAATGATCTTAAGTTTGTAAGAGAATATGAGAATCCCCAATTATAACTTAACTATTTCTTTTGACGGGTAAGTGTAGACATAATTAAAACTTTCCTGGAGAATTACACTTTGTGTATGTGATATAATTTTAATAATGTTAGAATAATAGTTAAATGATTAAATTCACTAATACATGGACTTTTTAAGTTTTTTTAAATAAATGGTATGGTGGATAGTGGAAATAGGGTTTAAAATCATGAACACCTAATCTAATAGTACAAACAAATTACCTACATAAAGCTCAAAAGTGGTGACTTTAACCACTTAACTACCATTCAAACCAAATCTACCACCTTAATCCAATTCTCTCTTTATTTATGTATTATATTTGTGGTTCAAAATTTGAACTTAAGACCTAGCATAGCTTGCTAATCCAATTAGTCAAATCATCACTTGAGCTCTGCCCATGGGCTAGGTAGAATCTTGATAGAAATTTAAATAATGAAAGTTGAAACTGATTTAAGATATAGTGGGTAAAAATTTACTAACATAATATACTTTCAGGGTAAAATATATGATGGGCAAGAAATAGCAATAAAGAGACTCTCGAGAAGTTCTGGACAAGGATTGGTAGAGTTCAAGAATGAAACTATTCTCATTTCCAAACTTCAACACACTAATCTTGTGAGACTTTTAGGGTTTTGCATTCAACAAGAAGAAAAAATATTAATCTATGAGTATATGCCTAACAAGAGTTTAGACTTCTTCCTATTTGGTAGGACTTATGTTCATTATAAGGAAAATTTTCTTATGTGACAATTTTTTTTTTCTTTTGAATGAAATCAATCAATACTTATCATTTGTTTGCGATTATTTTCTCTTCTGAGTTAGATTCTACTAAAAAATCTTTACTAAATTGGAAAAAACGCTTCAACATCATTGAAGGCATTGCTCAAGGACTTGTTTATCTTCACAAATATTCAAGACTAAGAGTAATTCATAGAGACTTAAAAGCAAGCAACAATTTGCTTGACGAGGAGATGAATCCAAAAATTTCTGACTTTGGCATGGCTAGAATATTTGGTTTGAAAGGATCAGAAGAAAATACAAATAGAATTGTCGGAACATAGTAAGTATTCATTGAATTTTAAGTAAGCATAATATAATTCTATTTGTGAGTGTATGTGTTTGAATATGTGTTGTTCATAAATTAAAGTCTATTGATAAATTATTACTGCAGTAGTTATATGTCTCCAGAGTATGCCATGAATGGTTTTGTTTCAATAAAAACTAATGTATTCAGCTATGGAGTCCTACTATTAGAAATCGTGAGTAGCAAGAAAAATAATAGTCTCTATCACTTTGAGTCTCCACTTAACCTTATAGGATATGTAAGTTTCTCACTTAAATCTTCTTTATTTATACACAAGATTTCGAACTTAATAGTTAACATTTTGTGTACCACTGGACTTGTATCAGGCATGGCAATTATGGAATGAAGGTAGGGGTTTAGAGCTGATAGACCCGACAATATTAGATGAATCATGCCCTCCTTCAGAAGTATTGAGATGCATTCATGTTGGTCTTTTATGCGTACAAGACCAGGCATCTAATAGACCTACCATGCTAGATGTTGTTACTATGCTTTCAAATGAAACTTACCAACTATTTCCTCCAAAACAACCTGCATTTTTTATCAACACAGTTCAGGAAGAATCGTCAGATGTTTCTAAAATTAAGCCAAGAAAATGTTCCATAAATAATGTCACAATTTCAGAGATGGAAGCCAGATAAATACTAAAATACACTAATTTTGTATCAATTTAGTATTTATATACATGCCTATTTGGGCTAACCCGATTGTGACTACAAATCTGTAGTCTTGTGTTAAATTTTTATTGAATTAATAAGGGGTGTAAGCCTATACTTGATTGAGATCATCTTTCTTCTTGATATAAACAATGAGAAGAATTATTGATTCTTGTGTGAGTTATTGATTATAATTTATATTGGATCAGATTGATTATGACGAGTATCATTTTGTGTCTTATTCTGTAGTATTGAATTGGGAGCCTAAAATCTGTTTCTTTCCTAAAGGGGAATTTGATAGGATGGCCCATTGTGTCCATATATGTTCTTATTATGTGCAGAGGGCTCATAATCCTCTTGAGACAAGGTGAGAACGAGAATGAGCTAACAGAGAGTAACTCCACGTAAAGTTAACCCTATTTAATTAATTTATTTATTTGCAGGTGATAGCCTTTTATTTGGCTAGATTAATGTGGAGAATTGTGACAATCTTTGCAAGGTGCTCTAGATTTATGAACAATCTATGGGCCAATAGGTTGATAAGGAGTAAACTGACATTTTCTTCACTATGAATATGGAATTTGATATGACATGACAAATATGTGGGGTTACCATCTTTTGGAAAGGATCTAGCAAGATACTTTTTGGACTATTAAAGACCATTTTTGGAGGAGACATGAATTGAATTAGGAAAGTTGCTATCAAAAGCGGGTAGAGAAAATCACGAGTAATGTGTTAATAAGATGATAAGAAACTTTTAGTAGGGGTAAGAAAATCACGAGTGAAGGAATCATTGGAATAACTGGGGTTTATTATGCAGACCTCAATGCCAAGGGAGGTTTGTTTTTCATGAAAGTAGGGCTGGCGACTACTGCAGAATACTCGTTCGCTGTTACATGGTGTTTATTCTGAATTCAAAATTTTTTAAAAGACAAATAAAGAATTTAAGAATATTTTTGGTACCTAAAAGGAAACAGAAGCACATTAAGGTTCCATAAGGCTTACACAAAACATAGAGGTATGCTTAGCCCAATCTCTAACAGCGCCTAATATGAAGCCGCTAACCTTAAAAAAAAAAAAAAAAAAAAAATTAATGATAGTCCTTCAAAATTCCATTGCTGCTGTTCAACTATTACAAAGTCTTTCCATCCTATAGTGTACTTTCTTACCAAATTTTAGTGAGTTGCTTATCCCGGGTTAGAATGATCATGTTAGTGAAGCCTGTCGTACTGCCTCCCTTGCTGCCAAAATTGTTGCTTGTACCAGATTGGACCTTTTATGGATTGACAACCTTTGAACAATCCATTCCCCTGTGTCTTTTGCTAGATATGTCATGCCTCCTCTTTGCTACTTGTTTCTGTTATGTCCTGTTATCAGTAGAGAAATCTGCAATCCTGGTTTGTTAATCTGGAGACCTCCAATTTGTTGTGACTTTGCCGGTTGGATTTTATTTTCCTCCATACTGAATGCTTTTATTTATTTATAGTTTAGAGTTACTTGTCAATCAAAATATTAAACCTCATTAAATTATCACGAGGGTTTGGGATCTTACCTTCAAATAACAAACTAAGGTTATACCCTAGTCACACAGTTTTAGCAAAATTTATGTAATAAAACTTCTAAAAAAAAATTCATTGAAAGTCTCATTTGCTGGAGTGAGCCAACATCTCTTTTAGTCTCCAAGTGGAATAAAGTATGTATCTAAGAGGACGAGAATCAAAGGATTGCACCTTGTCCCTGGAGAATGCCACTAGAGTTATGGGTACTTTTATGGTGATAATATTTGTTAGGACATATGTGATTTTATGTTAGGAACATATGTCAAATTAGTATTAATTAATCCTTTGACAAAACGCACTTTACTTGTAATTAGGTAGATCTAGGATGTGTTTAATACTTCAAGGAACAAGGTTTCAAGTTCAAGTGTTAAAACCATGCAAGTTTGTCAAAGAAACAAGTGAGAAAGTGCTGGTTTTTAAACCTCGATAGCTAGCTTGATAGCTAGCATCTATCGAGGTTTAAAAAGTTGCTGAAGTCCAAAGCTCGGTAGCTAGCTTGATAGATACCTTATCTGTTGAGGTTTATGAAAAACAGATTTTCAGTTCTGTTTTGCAATCAATCTATGAGTATGTGTTCAGGCTTTCTTTTCTCACAACCCTAAACATATATAAGGATTATTTTAAGGTCGACATGGTGTAAACTGACGCTTACCCCACTTAGAAGGGCGCTCACAGAAAGCAGATATGAGCTCATCCTTGGACACAGTCCTTAGGCCCTCACAACGAGGATAGTCAGGAAACTCTATCCTAGGAACCCGAAGAACATCCGCAACAAATTGCAGTGTGATAGGGATGTGCGTACCTCGAATGCGAGTGAAGAAAAGAGATACTGAACGATCAATCCCGTCCATGTTGGAGTAAAACTCCTAGATAAGCACGAGAGGACAAGTGACCGGGACATCACATAGTGACTCCTATCCTTAACTGTGAATGACATCGGGAAGGTCGGTGTCGGCGAAGTCTGCCAAAATGACTTGGCGTTCCGAATGAACATCTCATCTAGAAAAGTTCTCCGAGAATGCCTTGTGGGCATCATCATCACGGAATCGAAGAGAGAAAGGAGCAAAATCAGAAGATGAAGAAGCTCCGGAACGAAGAGTATTTCGAGCCAGAGTAGATTTACGCTTAGGTGCCATAGACACAACTAACGTAAACAGACAGAGAGGGATAGAGAGAGAGAGAGAGACAATCAAAAAAGTCCCAAAGCAATTCAAATATAACAAGTATATTGAATAGAGAGTACGTATGCATGGGGAATGCATGAACATGTGACATGCAAAAGAAATTTCATCATGGGCTCAGCCCAATCCAAACCTACCAGCACACAAGCATATTGCACACATCTAAATGCATGAAAATACCATTATAATGCAAATGTGATGCAATGTATGAGATTTTAAACACATTTAAATGAAAACCCATCCCAAAATTACAATAAACACTCATCAATTTTGAAAAACCCTAAAATTTTTCAAAAATCCCAAAACTTAGGTTTCAAATCATGAAATGCGTGAAGAATGAAGAGATAAGAGAGCATACCAAGTGATTTGAGGCAAAGAAAGGCCGAAAATCACGTGGATTGAAGGTTTTGAGTGAGAAAAGAGAGTTTGGGAGGTGAAAAGGTGCGGATAGATTGAGAGAGATCGAGAAAATGAGAACCGGATCGCATGAGGAAAATTAAATAGAATCTGAGTAAAGCTCGATAGATGAAGGTATTGAGAGGTGTCGAGCCATTTGTTGAGGGAGGTGTTGAGGAAAAAGGTCGTCGACAGATCCAGGTGTCAAGAAGGTATCGAGGAATAGAACACCAGATACGAAATAGAAGCTCGATTGATCAGCCAAGTATCGAGAAGCTATCGAGGAGGTAAGAGCTTTTTCGGTCGATCCACCAGGTGTGGAGAAGCTGTCGAGATTGCGATAAGAAAAAGTTTAAGAAGTTCGACAGATAGCTAGGTATCAAGGAGGTGTCGAGGAGATGTCGAGCTAGCTTTTAAAAACAGTTTTTCAAGAAGTGAAAAACATAAACATGAATGCAATCCAACATGCAACTTAACCAATGATCCAATCAACATATTAAGCTCTCAAAATCATCTCTCAACAAGAATTTTAAGCACATGGATCCCAAAAACACACACACACTAAACAAGTCTAACCAATTTTATATTTCAAATACAAATCAAGACAGTTTAGTGAGCATACATTAGCACATGTAAAATCTTTTGATGGCCAAATTACATTTTACCTGCACAAGTGTCAAGAGTAGCAAAGAATATTGCGTGTTGTGTGTGAAAAACATCGCAAGATTGCATAAGTGTCAACTAGTTATGACGATTTGAGATATGAGAAAATCACTTTAACTCACACACAATCATAACTATTTGATGGGAACTATCACCTTCGAGGTACATCCTATAACTCCCACATTTCCTAGAATACACGCTTGCAATCATATTTA
Source organism: Quercus cerris (assembly GCA_963669245.1). Classification (NCBI taxonomy): domain Eukaryota; kingdom Viridiplantae; phylum Streptophyta; class Magnoliopsida; order Fagales; family Fagaceae; genus Quercus; species Quercus cerris. The sequence continues at coordinate 22,215,968 of OY770008.1, read as the reverse complement.
AAAGCATTTTTGATCTTTTGCTTTTTATTTTCTTTGCATATTTTTCTTTTTATTTAGCATATCATGCATAGGCATATAAGAGAGAGAAAAGAAATATCCATTGATATTTGACATTCCAATTTTGCTATGCCGAAGCACACATGTCATTGACACTGCACTTTTGCTATGCTGAAGCATACAGGTGTCTTTCATGATTGGTGGGCAACAGTGGTGAGATAGTTATTTATGCATTTTTCTTAGGATTTTCTAGTCCTTCCAGTCAAAAAGAGTGATATGAGTGTTAAGTACAAGAGATAACTTAATCTTACTCATCACAAATAAGAGCCACAAAGCTCACTTGTTTAATTGTGCATAGAGATGCTCATCTAAGCTACAAGAGATACAAAGTTTAGAAAACTTTGTTTCAATACCCACCCAAACTACACAAGTACCAATGTACACAAAACACACAATGTTTTTGTATTTTCTGATTTTTCAATTTTTTTTTTAATTTTTATATCAAAAACAAAATAAAAAAAACTGAAAACAAACAAACAAAAACATGTTAAACAAAGCAAAACATAAAACTAGACTGACTCAAAATAAATGCAGAACACATAAGTAATGCAACAAACAAAAACAAGAAGATAGAAGAAAGTGATATAATCATTTAGAGTGCTTTTTCTTCCGCACCTTGGAAGAACCTTTCCTTTGATTAAACCCTTGAACCGGTGGTGAGGGGGGAAAATTGAAACCGTTCAAGTTCGAAAGGAACATGAGGGCTTTGAGAAGATCTCCAAGAGGAGTATGAGAGGATTGAAGCTGATTCTGGCTTCCAGATGCTATCATGTCGTTGATCTGTTGAGTGACCAACCACTTATAGCAATTTGGTCAATTTCAATATTATTAGCAGAGATGTTGCTTCTTCTGTTTAGGCTTTTGAGAGTTAGCCTTTTTAGCTCTAGGGTTTTTAGCATCTTTCTTATCCTGCTTAAGGGGTGCTCCTAAGATTGATTTACCCTTGTCTAAGTTCTTACTAGCTAATTCAGTTTTAACATCATTGTTCTCAATTTCAATATTATTAGCAGGAGGAACAAAAACATTAGCACTAGTAGAAGCAATATTAGAGGAGGAAAAACCATACCCTAAACCTGTTCGATTCGAAGCAGATTTCTGTATGCTGAGTATCTCATTAAGCTTTGCACTTGAAGTCATCTCCAATTGAGCTCTAACTTGAAATAGCTCCGCTTCAAACTTCTTGGTCTTCTGAGCCAAGAAATTCTTCTCAAACCTCAGTGCTTCAATAGTCTGATTAGTCTCATCAAATTTTGTGGATAGCTCTTCACGATCAAGTTCCACATCACTGAGTTTCTTGGTGGCCAGCCTATACAGTTTCTCATGCTTCTTAGAAAGCTTATACAGTTTCTCATAAGCTGTATGGATATCATCTTGATCATCCATTTTCTCACACTTAAAATCCACCAATTCTTCTTCTTATTCCACGTCTTCAACAATCGCTTCAGTAGGATTGACTGTGGCAGTGAAGCATTCAAGATTTCATCACCCTTATTGTCGGAATCATCCTCGGGCTTAGTGTCACTCAAGGTTGCGGCAAGTGCCTTACTCTTCCCAATGCTCATGAGATATGTGGGACACTTTTGCTTCATGTGACCAAATCCATGACACCCAAAGCACTTAGGTCCAGCAGGAACAGTGTACTGACCGCCATCCTTTGCATCCTTCTTCCCTTTGTCTTGACTCTTGAACTGAGAAGAACCGGATTGCCTACGGTCCTTGTCGAAGCTCCTTTCATTGGTATTCTTCATAAATTTTTTGAACTGCCTAGTAATGTAGGATTTCATCTTGGAATTTTCATCATCTGAAGACTCATCTGTGTCACTGCTCTTTGCCTTCAAAGTCATGCTCTTGCCTTTACCTGACTTGCCGATCCTTGATAACCCTAGCTCGTAGGTCTGCAGATTACCAACCAGTTCAGTCAAAGGAATCTTGTCAATATCCTTTGATTCATTTATCGTCGTGATCTTAGCATAGAATCTCTCGGGTAGAGATCTAAGCACTTTCCTCACAATCTTGGGTTCAGGAATGGTTTCCCTAAGATTGAAGGTTGAGTTCACTATGTCCTTGAGCTTGGCATAGAACTCATCGAATGACTCATCCTCCTCCATCTTTATCTCTTCAAAGCTTGTAGTGAGCCTTCGAAGTTTTGAATCTTTGACAGCCTTTGTACTTTCATAGGTTGTCTGGAGGATAGTCCATGCTTCCTTAGCAGTTTTAGTGGAGAATATCTTCTTAAACTCCTCATTGGTGACCGCGCTAAATAAGGCATTCAACGCTCTGTTGTTGAAGTTTGTCATCTTGATCTTGGCTTCATCCTAATCGGCCGGCGCATCCTTTGGCTTGGTCCAGCCAATATCTACAGTTTGCCACACCTTCTTATCTAAAGACTGCAAGAAAGCTCTCATGCGTACTTTCTAGTATACATAGTTAGTGCCATCAAATAAAAGAGGTATAATTAACAACTGTCCTCTATTCATGAGAAACAGGGGTCAATGGATCAACACAGCAAAGATTCAAACCTAATCAGAGTGTGTCTACTTTGATACCACTTAGTAGGCCAAAAACGTATTGACCCCCTGTGATTAAATTAATTGATTAATTAGCCAAGTTATTAATTAATCAAATTAACATGCAAACGCATGGTAGCACAAACAAATCACCAATAAACTAACTATGCAGTGAAAAATAAATAACACGGTGATTTATTTACGAATGGGAAAAACCTGACGGCAAATACCCCACCGGGTGATTTTCAGGTCACCACTCCCGAAATTTCACTATTATCACAACAAACACTTACAAGTAAAGGAATCCTAGTACCTTATACTAACTTACAGTTGAACCCTTACTCCAATACCCAATTGAACTTGTTATGTAGTGACAATTTCCCTTTTTGATGCACGGCTCCTAAGTATGTGACTAACCAATGTGTGGATCCCAGTACGTGACTTCAATCACTAACTAGAAAGAGTGCTTGGCTGCAAAGTTCTTCAGTTCATCCACGATGAAGATCAAGTAGATGCTTGGTCACAAAACCCAAAGGTGCACATACACAGCAACTTCTTCTGAAGAGATAAACTAGGGCAAAACTTTGTCTCCGGTCACAAATTGCTTAAACAGACTTTACTCAATGCTTGTGCAACTTATGTACTCTTTGAAGGCCCTTAAAACAATCCTTTTATATGTCTAAGATTAGGAAAAAAGAAGGCCCAAACACATAAACACGGATCCCAAGAAAACAGAACAGAAAAATCTGTTTTTTCTTAAACCTCGACAGATAAGAGGTGTCGAGTAGCTGTTGAGCAGGTGTCGAGCACACAGGCTTGAGCAGCTTTCTAAACCTCGACACATGCTAGCTGTAAAGCTTTAGTAACTTTGCACTTTCAGCTTGTTTTCATGGACAGACTTGAAGGCTTTAACACTTGATCTTGAAACATGGTTTCTTGAAGTATTTCAACACATCCTAGATCTACCCAATTACTAGTAAAATGCGTTTTGTCAAAGGATTAGCCAATTACATAAAAGAATGACATATGTTCTTAACAAGTGAACCATATATGTCTTAACATATTTGGTGAGTGAGTGCATTATTAAAAAGCTAGTGTGTGAAGTGAAAGAAAAATGCCGTGTGTGTTGTGCACTAGTGCCAGTGTATGTGAGCCAATTTGGTGTTTAGTTCAACAACTTGGTATCACAGCTTCCTCTAACTCAACAAATGCGTCCAATAACAACTTCTCTCTCTTTATTGTATCATGTGTGTGTACAGAATGTGCAACGATGCTAGTCTATTTCTACCCTTTTAATAAATGACAAATTCTAATCTAGTGCTTCCACCTCCATATTTGAAAAGTTAAATATGAATAAAGTAAAAAATTCATGTGCATCCATTAGATGAATATCCATTTAGCAGCCTCCAGGAATGAATTCAGCAACAGTCACAAATCATGATTGATGATGCCGAAAATCTCACCAGTGAGTTGCACAATGCTTGTACACTCGAAACGACACCTGCACAACAAAAAGGAGAAGACCTAACAGAGAGCACCGGTGTGGTGCCGGCCAAATACCCTCCGAAGGTCAAGTTAGAACTATTCTCACAACTCTAGAGTGCTAGAGAGGGGTTGATTATGCGTACCTTTTTCTTGAGGGTCTTTGGGTTTTTATAGTCGCATAGGGCCAGACTCCTTTGCTTGCGGAACAAGTCTTTTCCTTATGGGGAAGATACTCATTAATGCGTGTATATTCTAGAATACTACTCATGTTGGGACTCTATAAACTAGGGCTAATCGTGTGTCGCAAGTATTTTCCATTTAAGGTTCCTTGGAGACCACATAATAATGGGCTGCATGCCACGTGGCCGTTCGGTCCGTACATGCCATGTCTATCCATGCCACCTCTGTCCAGATAGCTCTGTCATGCATAATTTTTCCTCTTCAATGATCATTTAAAATACTATCATAATTGATGCATAATCACAGCTAGTCAAACTGCCAATACGGATTCTTCGACAATACAAAGACCATTAAAATAAAAAAGACAAATACATTAATAAAGTATTATATACATTGACAAATTGATGGTATCTTAAAATGCTGCCAATCAGCGGAGCATTTGTCGGTATTAACCGTTCTCTATCAATCCACATCTGCTGGAACGCCGGGTAGTATAAGATGTCTGCTGAGCTGCCATTGTCGATTAGCACTCGGTGCATGTTGAAGTCCCCCACTTGTAAGGTGATAACAAGCGCGTCCTCATGAGGGTGGTGAAGACATCGGGCATCCTCTTCTGAGAATCCTATGATCGGGTTTTTCATCCGTGCTATTTTTGGTACGGAGCTCGTTAGCTGGACGTTATGAACCATCCTGAGGTATGTTTTTCTGGCCTTTTTGGAAGGCCCTATAGTTGCCATGCCCCCTGTGATCATTCTTATATCCCCTATAGGTGGTCTGGGGCGCTCATCATCTCGTCGGGGTGGCTGCTCTTGATGTTGATGATCTGTCCTTTCCTTGCTGACGAACTTCTGCAACTTTCCCTGTCTAATGAGGGCTTCAATCTGCTGTTTCAGATCATAGCAGTCAGCTGTGTCATGTCCGTGATCGCGATGGAAGCGACAGTACTTATCTCTGGACCGTTTGTTGGGATCTCCCTTCAGCTTTCTAGGGAAAGTCAGTGTCCCCTCATCCTTGATTTGCATGAGGACTTGGTCGATAGGGGCGGTCAGTGGAGTGAAGCTTGTGAATCTCCCCGTAGGGGGCTCGGAGCGCCTATCATCCCTTCGCTCTTCGGTTCTTGCCATCTTCCGCCCTCTTTCCTCTTTGGCATCTTCCTGCCTTTCTCTCTTTTTGGGCTTTTCCTCGCGAGCTAGTAAAGCGTCTTCGGCATTCATATATTTGGTGGCCTTGTAAAGCACGTCCGGCATAGTTTTCGGGTCATTTTCTTATAGTGAAAATAAGAACTTACCTTTCCTCAGCCCATTCGTAAATGCTGCTACGAGTATTTTATCGTCGGCCTCGTCGATTGAGAGTGCTTCCTTATTAAAGCGGGCTATGTAAGATCGGAGTGTTTCATCTTCTCTTTGCTTGATACTCATCAAGCATGCTGTGGACTTCTTGTATCGGTGTCCTCCAATAAAGTGCGACGTGAATTGGGCGCTCAACTCTTTGAAAGTGCTGATGGAATTGGGCGTCAGCCTATTGAACCAAATTCTTGCTGGGCCCTTCAGCGTTGTAGGGAAGGCCTTACACTTGATCTCGTCCGCTACTCCTTGAAGATGCATCAGGGTCTTGAAGGTCTCTAGATGATCCAGTGGATCCTTCACCCCGTCGTAACTGTCTATATGCGGCATGCGGAACTTATGGGGTAGGGGGAAGGAGTTGACGGCCGCGGTGAAAGGCGATTCGGTGCTGTTGACCAAGTCGTCAAGGTCACTAGACACTCGTCCTTTGAGCGCGTTCATCATAACCTCCATCTGCTCCTTCATCGCCTGCTTCTCTGCGGCAATATGTGGCGGAGTTGCATCCGTGAGGGATGGCATGTTCAAATTTTGCCTCTCCAGTCTGCTTGGGGCGTGGCTGCCCTCAGGTTTCTCTTGGTTTTTTCTTTCCGCGCTGGTCCCTTGATCTCCTTGCTGGTCATTCGGTGCTGCGTTCTTCTGGCGCAGCTGTTCTTCCCAGTCGTGATTTTGTTTGGTGAGGCGTTCTACGGCAGCGGCGAGAGTTTGAACTTGTCTCTCGAGGGCAGTCGTGTGTGGTTCCTCTTCCTGAACGTCATTGGTGGTTGCCATCAAGCGAGTGAGTACCATGCAACCCTTTTGTTTGGGAAACGTTAATATTATTTGCGAATCTCTACTGCGTTTCCCACAGACGGCGCCAACTGATGATGCCGAAAATCTCACCAGTGAGTTGCACAATGCTTGTACACTCGAAACGACACCTGCACAACAAAAAGGAGAAGACCTAACAGAGAGCACCGGTGTGGTGCCGGCCAAATACCCTCCGAAGGTCAAGTTAGAACTATTCTCACAACTCTAGAGTGCTAGAGAGGGGTTGATTATGCGTACCTTTTTCTTGAGGGTCTTTGGGTTTTTATAGTCGCATAGGGCCAGACTCCTTTGCTTGCGGAACAAGTCTTTTCCTTATGGGGAAGATACTCATTAATGCGTGTATATTCTAGAATACTACTCATGTTGGGACTCTATAAACTAGGGCTAATCGTGTGTCGCAAGTATTTTCCATTTAAGGTTCCTTGGAGACCACATAATAATGGGCTGCATGCCACGTGGCCGTTCGGTCCGTACATGCCATGTCTATCCATGCCACCTCTGTCCAGATAGCTCTGTCATGCATAATTTTTCCTCTTCAATGATCATTTAAAATACTATCATAATTGATGCATAATCACAGCTAGTCAAACTGCCAATACGGATTCTTCGACAATACAAAGACCATTAAAATAAAAAAGACAAATACATTAATAAAGTATTATATACATTGACAAATTGATGGTATCTTAAAATGCTGCTAACAAATTTTCATATTTCCCAGTTTCCACCATTAGTCCCACTTTCATCGGGATAACCAAATAAAAAATCAAATTTGCTAAACAATAGTAGTTCTATTTTTTCTAAAATCGTATCAGCCCCCTCCAAACCAGAATGTGTATATATATATTTAAAATAGAAATGTGAAACTACCTTTTGACCCAAAGGACGCAGTCATAATTTGGTTATAACTAATACAAGAAACTACCTGGACCATATCAACTGACGCACCTGTTTTTAATACATTTAGGTTCATTTAAAAATTATTTATTATCTCACAGGTTTAACAGCATGAATCAACTAGAATCTAAGGGAAAAACAGAAGTATGACACCTTATAAGAAAAATTATTCTGCCTAGGGAGCATAAATTATTCAGGCCAAGATTTCTACTTATTATCACTTGTCTGACATGATGAACAGTAGCTTTCAGCTAATTGGCTTCCCTTAGTCTTTCAATAGACTGAAATTCCCCTCCAAACATTCTTCATACATAACCAATAGAAGATTACCGCAAACCCTAAGATTCTACACCAAACAAAAATGACCATCACCAAAAATATCCATCCACAAAGAAGAATTCAAGTGAATGACATTAAAATTACGGAAATCCTGACCAATTGAGAAAAGCTTAACAACCATCAAATATGGTGATCTCCTAATATCAGGGCCAACAAAAAAAGGGAAAAGATTGAGTGCTGCACCAATCTGACTAAGGTCTTAAAAAACATAGTTTCTTTACCATTTTATATACACTATAAAAAGACAGACATTTGAAGTCAAATTGAATAACATGAAAAAAAAATCCTGAAAAATTATAAAAACATGATATACTAATTGGATGTATTGACAAAACTCTATCATCACATACAATTATGGACTCTGCCAATTCAAGGCTGAATAATTTAGAGAGTGCATACCCCCTCAATGCTGCCATCCTCAACATTAAGAGACTTGAAAAAAAAAATCATCAAGTAGCTTCTAAATCATCAATATAATGAGGCCCTAGTGGGGGAAAAAACCAATTTTATCAGTAAAAAAATTGAAACAACAGTTCAATTTTGAAATCCATAACAATGGGAGATTAAAGGTTCCTCACCTACATCTTAGACGAAATAAATAGAAATTACATTCAAAATAAAGTACAATAGTAAAAAAAAAAAAAAGAATGATAAAATTACTGAGATTATAAATGAATGTTCAATTAGTGTATAAAACACTATGAACGGTTAGACCCCCAATTTACTAAATACCAATTCAAGCTTAATATCAAACAATGTATGTGCGGAAAATGAATATAAGCTTATACTAGAATTGATAGACAATCTAAACCAAATAAAATCACATCCACAGTAGAAATTAAATGGCAAAGATTAAGGGAAGAGAGATGCAAACACAAGGACAACACAACGATGTGTTATCGAAGAGGAAACCGAAGCCCTTGGCGTAAAACCTCTCCACCACCCTCCAAGCGGTCAATAATCTACTAAAAAATAAAGTTGGGATACATGAATAGCAGAAGATCCTCCAAGCCTAATCTACCCAGTATACCTAAGCCCTCCAAGCTTCTTGCTCCAACGAGGTTACTACGAACCTTTGTCTTCTTTAGCTTACCGGATTCCGCTATAGCTCATAGCATCAACCAATAACCATTGGTCCCTTCCTAACTGCTTCCCAAAGCACCAAATAGCCCTCTCACAGATGTGGGTATGGTGAGAAAAGGATTTGGGTAAGAACCTCTCAAGGATGTAACAATGGAGAGGGTGAGAGTAGAGGAATTTAAAGAGTCTCTATATAAAGATTGTGGATGAATCAATCTTGTTGTTCTCTAGGGTTTCTCTCTCAACATTCTCTCTGGAAGCTCTCTACATTTCGTGGGTATAAGGGTCTATATATAGTGGTGTGTGTTTGGAATGCAAAGAGTCATTTTTCCAAAACAGGGCTAGCTGGCAGCTTGGCCTCGCGACTTGACTGAGCCACGAGTTCAAGCCACGAGATAAATGAATGCAAGTTTTGACTTTTTGTCCTATAGTGCTCTAGCTGGCATGATGCTTTAGTTTCTCTGCATGCTTGGCACGTGAGTATCTTCCGGCGGCTTGCAAGCCACGAGCTACCCACGAGTCCCTGCATCACTGCACAATCTTGAGCATTTCTTCACACTCTCTCACACACTACCCTTACATGAATCCCACATAAATACAGAGTTACTAAATGCTAAATACAAACAAATTTGGCACGGAATAAAGCGAACAGAATGGTTGATTAAATTCAACCTTACAGTCTCCCCCTTTGGCTATTCCGTGACAAAACCCTACAACAAACTCTACACTTAACGCGTGAGTTGGGAACAATTGATCAAAACTCACTCACACCTAATTCTAGAATCTGTGAAGCTCTTGAACCATAAGAACAAGTATCTCCTAAAACACAACAACACAATATGATCATTATATGTAGAAAACTTGTAATGCATATAGAGCAAGCACAATGCGATCAAGCAGAATGGAAATAAGTAATAAACAAAGGCTTGACCAAAAACAAACAATCACTATAAAAAGTTACCACAATTCTCATTCACACATGGAATGAACATCCGGACATGCAAGCTAATAAGCTTAATTGCAAAGTATCATTTGTATGTCCAACAGTCAACCAATGCAACAACACTAGGAAATTGCATTAAGGATATAAAATCCAACAAAGGACGCAAGAGTGATGTACTTAAAGAAAATGCATGATATTTAACAACAAGTACTTAAGCTACAAAGCACCGGTACAAAAACCTTAAAAGCTTACAAAAGCAACAGGTACAAACAATAAATTAAAACTGAATAACATTTTATATAAAGAAACTTAAACCAATGATCCACAAGTTTCAAAATATTAAACAGAAACAACCATGAGTTTAAACTAAACTATTAACCAAAGTGTAGCAAACTCAAAATATAGACAACATTATCCAAAGCATAATACCAGCACCAACACCATAAACAAAAAGTAAAACTAAGGTAACACTTTAAGTTTTAAGCAGGCTCCCCCTCAAACTAGCACTCCCCCTCAAGAGCTTCCCATAAATTCTCCCTTTTTTTGACCGGAATGGCCAAAGGGTCACTGCTGAGTGAAGAAGCTATCAAACTTTACTGAGAGGATGTTCATTTGATCCTGAAGTGCAGCCAGCCTGTCAGATTGTTCATTCTGGACATCTCTGAGTCCATCTATCCTCTCTAGGATGATCTAGAATGCATCTAAAGGTACAGCTAATGACGATGAACTTCTGCTTCTCTTGCCACGACCTCTTGAGCTTGAGAGTTCTCCTGCAGCCTCTGTCTTAGTTTCCATTGGTTCACCTTCTTCTTCTTCACCTAGAAGATGAACTTGTATCCTTGTGATGGTTTGTTTGTTAATGGCTAAGAGTTGAGTTATGGGACTGATATCTTGAGGGATTTCAACACCTTTCAGTCTAAAAAGTCTTATAAGAAGGCTAGGAAAAACCAGCTTGGCCCTTGAAGTTGTTCTAGTCTCATCCACAATTGTGTTAAATATGTGAGAGCTGATGTCTATGAAAGTTTTCTCTTTGAGCTCCATAAGAAAGATAGCTCTAGCATTGTTGATTGTAGTCAGCTTCCTTACTGGATACAAGTTGAACATCATGATGGTGGTCAGACACCTCATGTCAGTAGGGAAGGCATTGGTGTTGAGACATCTCCTCTCTTTAATACCACCAATCCGAGATTGGATAGTTTCTATGGATAACATCCTGTCCTTGTAATTGGTGAAGTCATGATCATCTAAACCTTCAAGTCCTAGCACCTCATCTATATCACCTGCATCTATAGTGAATTCCTTTCCTCTTACCCAACAATTAATTTCATCCTTTTTCAGCACAACATTTGCATAGAACTCCCTGATCAAAGGCTCACACACTCCAGGCTAGTCACTCAACAACTTATCCCAACCTCTCTCCTCAAAACAGTTGGGAATGAAAGTGTCCTTTAAATCCACTAAGTCCACAAATCTTTCTTGAATGATTGTTGCATTCAGGTTGTACACTTTGTATCTCTCAAAGTGTTGAGTAGATCTAAACTTGGAGTAGTCCATTTTTAGTCTTTTATCACCCTTCTTAGCAGTGGTCTTCTTCTTGGTAGGAGTCATCTGTAAACATAACAGACAAGGCCACAAGAACAAAGAACAATAGATAGACACTCATAACATTAGTAACAGATTAGAAGCACAGTACAGATTTAACACCAACAATGACCCAAAAACTCAATGTGACAATGTGCACAAACACAATAAGAGCAGCATAAGGATCAAAACTTAACACATACATAGATGTGCAATAAGCAATCTGTGAACCAAATGTAGCACACAACCAACTTATACAATCGCTAATCATTTAAACACATGTCTTCAAGACATTTCATAATGGGTATGATATGCAACACAGAGGACAGAACAACAAAAGTACTCAAGACTGACACACAAGCATGAGAATAAAACATATCAAGCATCAAATTGATAAGTGCAACAAAACCCATTGAAACAAACCCAAAAAAAAAAAAAAAAAGCCTATATTCGAATCCACACATATCTCAAATCAAAACCACAGCTCACCGATCCAAGAAAACAAGGTTATAATCATGTAGAACTTAAAGAAAATAAGAAAGCCCATACCTTTTTCTTGAAGATTGGTGGTTGAAATGATGCAAAGATGGAGGTTTTTGAGAGTGACACGATGAGTTTGAGAGAGAGTTGAATAGGGAAGATAATGAATAGTCACAAAAATTCGAGGGAAAACTGAAAACTTTTAAAAACTGCCTTTAAAACGCAAAATACGCGATTTTCGCAACTAAGTCAAGCCGCGTGCAAGTCGCCAGGACCAGCCGCTAGAACACTTTAAACAAAAATTTTGAAAAATTTTTCTAAGTGTTTTTCGCGACTAGAAGGTTTACCCACGAGGAAGTCGCGTGGTAAGCCGTGAAAATCTCTGTGTACCTCTCGCGACTGAACCTTCCACCCGCAAACAAGTCACCACAATAAGCCTCGAGAAACATAAAAAACACAAATTTTGAAAAATATTCTAAGTATTTTTTGTGACTGGGACATTAACCCGCCAGTGAGCCACGAAAAATTTCTGTATGGGCTCGCGACTGGACCAATCCTTAACTGAGTCGCCAAAACAAGACACCACTGTTTTTGAACTTTTGATAGTTTTTGTAAAAACAAAATACTTTCCAAAAACAAACTAAAAGACTCAAAAATCTTTTTATGTTTGATCAACAAAGCTTGACATGTGAAAACACATTTAATCAAGTATAATCACACAAATGAATATGACATTCATAAAAATATAGACATGTATGATGTGTGTGGATATTAAAATGAGATAGTCTTTAGTCTAATGTGAAGTTTCGATGATCAATTCAACCATGACATACACAATTATCACTAGATAATGTGACCCATCTCAATTATAGAAATATGTATATATGACCTCCCACATGAACTTGATTACATTTGTTTGAAGCTTTTCATTTGGCTCCATGAACATCATATCATTTGATCTTTTTGAATCAATATATCTCATTGTGAGATCGATGCCTGAAATTTTTGATATTTCAATTTGATGAGACAGCCTTTGGCTTTTTGGGCATCATACAATTTATTTTTGGTCGCTTTCCCTTTTTCCTAGTCAAATACTAGTATGTACGACAAACTTTTGCAGCTCAATATTTCTTTTCATTTGGAGATTTACATTTGTTGAGCTCTTTAAGTACAAGCAATAAAATAAAATAGTGGGAAGATATATAGGCACAAGTCTATGCATGTCTCAAAATCAACAAAACCATTCACTAATCGTTCATGACAAGGTTGAAGATCTATTTACAAAAGTCACATAGATTTCAAAATTTCTCCCACAATGATATGAGTGCATAGGAAACAAGCTAAGCTCGTAGATGCACAAAGCCATTAGTACAAAGGTACAAGGCAAAACATGTTTTGAGACAAAAACTCAACAAATTCGATCAAACTTTTTGGATTTTCTACTTTTTATGTGTTTTTGGATTTTTGACATAAAAGAAAGAAAAGATTGATCAAAAGCAACAATGTAAAAACATTTAAAAAGAAACAAGTAAACAACCAAAAAATTTTCAACACAAACAAGCAAAAAGCACACAACCAAGCATATTCACAAAGCATAGGAAGAATTAATGCATGGACATGTTGTAATGCTTATGCATGAGTACCCTTCTTCACCCACACGTCATGTGCATTTGGGGTGATATCCCTATAGGATTGGGTACGAGAGTTAGGATTTTCAAACCTTCTATTGAAGCTTTCCAAGCAAGTGGTGAATGCACTGATCATTTTCATCACGTCCATCACACCGAGATCACCGTTTCAACCTCTTGATGACTCAACAGCCCAAGTCCTCTTGTCATTTCTTGGTCCTCTTGACCTTTGATCAATTGCATTCTTCAATGCTTTAAGCTTATGACAGTTTGGTTTGGTGTGTCCTTGAAGTCCACAATGATGGCAAAAGTGGTTCGTTCTCGAACCTCTTTGTGATCTTGGAAGAGATTTTCCTCTTACTTCAGGTTGATCACTAATTGATTACGGGGCTTGTTCAACACCTTTTGGTCAGCCACGTTCTTCCTCTTTTCATCCCCTACTATCTTAGGTGTAGAGGCAGCCACTACAGGTTCTTTGGCTTGCACAAACTTCACTTCTTTAGTGATTTTGACAGCTGAACTACTTTCTTTGGTATATCCCAACCTGGATTTGTCTGAGTTGTTTTTGAGAGGAAATGACATCATCTAGTTTCTTGGTGGAGACCCATTCTACCTTGGCATTCGCTTGAACTACCTCAAACTCAAGAAATTTTATCTTTGAATAGGCTTCAATCAGCTTTCCATTTAGCATCTCTATCACACACTTTGCCTCCTTATGTCGTACCAGGAGACTTCTATAGTCCTCCTCTGCCTTCTTCATCTTTTTCACAGTTGCCTTGGCCACACGTGCATATTCTCTTGATTTCTCAAGGAGTGAATTGAAGTTTTCTTGAAGGCCCCCTATGCTCTCATCTTCTTCAACATCCGATTCTTCTACAATTCCCATTGATTCCCCATCACTATGCTCCCTAAGCTCGTGTGCAAGCAAATTCAAGTCTTTCGAAGACTCAACATAAGCAATGGTCATAAAAGCGAAGTAATTCCCTTCTCTGTCACAGCTTTCCTTAGAATCAGAATTGGATGAATCCGAGTTAGTAAGAGTTGTGGCATATGCCTTGCCCTTCGATTTCAACTAGTTGGGACACTTTTTCTTGAAATGACCGTATCCGTTGCACTTGAAGCAAGTGATTCCTTGTGTGGATTGGGATTCCTTTCCACCTTTCCTTTTGAATTCCTTTTTCTCCTTCCCGGAATTTTGAAATTTCTCTTTACCACCAAATTTTCCATTGTTCTTGATATTTTAAGAACTTTCAAAAATTCTTCACCAAATAAGCCACATCTTTGTCAACAACATCCTCATCCGATGAGTCGTGAGCTTCGACCCTTTCATCAATCGTCTTAAGAGCAAGAGATTTGTTATTCCTTTGTGTGGGCAATGACAATTCATAGGTCTGAAGTGAGCCAATCAGTTCTTGGACTTTGATATCATCAAGGTCCTTGCTCTCTTCAATCGCTGTCACCTTGGCAAGGAAGCTCTCCAGCAACGAACGAAGGATTTTCCTCACAACTTTAGAGTCCTCCATTTTCTCCCCCCAAGTTGAACTTGAAGATGACTACTTCATTTAGCCTGCTATAGAGTCAAAAGACTCGTCCTCACAAATTTTCAGCTCCTCAAAATGAATGGTCAGCATCTGTAGCTTGGTATCCTTCACTTTCTTTGTTCCTTCATACGTGGTCAACAATATCTGTCATGCCTCATTAACAATAGAAATGTGACATATCCCATGGAACTCTTTTGGAGACACACCACAAAAAGTAGCGTTAAGTGCTTTACTATTTGCATTAGATGCCGCGAGGGTTGCCTTATCCCACGTGGATTTGGCAGCCTCCAGCCTAATTCATCCAATATCCACTGCATCCCAAACAGTTTCATCCATAGAACACAAAAATGCCCTCATCCATCTCAATAAGGGGTCAAGGATCACACTAAGGTGTTTAAACCACAAAAAGTGCACCCGCTCTGATACCAATTGAATGTTCAATTACTGTATAAAACACCATGAACGTTAAGACCCCTAATCTACAAAATACCAATTCAAGCTTAATATCAAACAATGTATGTGCGAAAAATGAATATAAGCTTATACAAGCATTGATAGACAATCTAAACAAAAAAAAATCACATCCACAGCAGAAATTAAATGGCAAAGATTAAGGGAAGAGAGATGCAAACACAAGGACAACACAACGATGAGTTATCGAAGAGGAAACCGAAGATCTCGGCGTAAAACCTCTTCGCCACCCTCCAAGCAGTCAATAATCTACTAAAGAATGAAGTTAGGATACATGAACAATAAAAGACCCTCCAAGCATAATCTACCCAGTGTACCTAAGCCCTCAAAGCTTCTTGCTCCAACGAGGTTACGTCGAACCTTTGTCTTCTTTAGCTTACCGGATTCCGCTATAGCCCATAGCACAACCAATAACCATTGTGTAAAGTTGAAATTTATCAACCATCTTATTGGCTTTATTCCGTGCCAATTTGCTTATAATTTAGCACTTAGTAACCCTGTATTTAGGTGAGATTCATGTAAGGGTAGTGTGTGAAGAGAGTGTAAAGAAAAGCTCAAGTATATGCAAAGAAGCAGAATTTCGCGGCTAGGTCTCGCGACTGACTTGCGACTGGCAAGCCGCCAACTGTAGGCACCTGAGAAGCACACAGGAGAGTTGAAGGGTCGCACCAGCTGTCGCACTACAGGACAAAAGTTCCAGGCCGCCCAAGTAGTTACTTCGCGACTTGAACTCGCGACTTGGACAAGCCGTGAGACCAAGTCGCCAACCAGCCCTGTTTGTCAAAAACTGACTCTTTGTATTCCAAACACACACCACTATATATATACCCTTATACCCACGAAATCTAGAGAGCTTCTAGAGAGAATTTTGTGAGAGAAACCCTAGAGCAAAACAAGATTGCCTCATCCCCAATCTTCATCTAAGAGACTCTACAAATTCCTCTACACTCTTCCTCTCCATTGACACATCCTTGAGAGATCATTGACCAAATCCTTTTCTCACCATACCCATGTCTGTGAGAAGGTTCATTTAGTGCTAAGGGAAGTAGTTTGGAAGGAATCAATATACATTGGTTGATGCTATGGTCTAGTAGTGGAATCCGGGAAGCTAAAGAAAAAATAGGTTTGGCGCAACCTTGATGGAGCAAGAAGCTTAGACGGCTTAGGTACTTGGGTAGATTAGGCTTGGAGGGTCTTCTGCTGTTCATATATCCCAACTACATTCTTTAGTGGATTATTTCACCGCTTGGAGGGCGGCAGAGAGGTTTTACGCCGAGGACTTCGGTTTCCTCTTCGATAACACATCGTGTGTTGTCTGTGTGTTTACATCTTCCTTTCCTTTATCTTTGCCTTACATTTACTGCCGTGGATGTGTTTATATTTGGCTTAGATTAGTCATCAATTCTGTGTTTGGCTTATGTTCATGTTCCGCACATTAATTGTTTGATTATAAGCTTGAATTGATATTTTGTAAGTTGGGGTCTAAACATTCAAGGGTGTTTTATACACATATTGAACATTCAATTGGTATCAGAGCGGGTGCATTTGCTGTGATTTTAATACCTAAGTGTGATCCTTGGCCCCTTGTTGAGATGGATAGGTCTCAATCTCTTAATGTACCACAATTTTTTTATGGTAATAATTATGCTTTTAGGACAGTCTGCATGAGGGCCTTTTTGTGTTCTATTGATGATGATGCTGTGTGGGATGCTGTTGAGGTTGGTTGGACTAGGTCGGAGGCTGCCAAATCCACTAGGGATAAGGCAGCTCTTGCGGCAGCTAATGCTAACAATAAAGCATTGAATGTTATTTTCTGTGGTGTCTCTCCAGAAGAATTTCACAAGATTTCACATATCACCATTGCTAAGGAAGCATGGGAAATTCTGGAGACAACTTCTGAAGGGACTAAGAAGGTGAAAGACACCAAACTACAGATGTTGACCACTCACTTTGAGGAGCTAAAGATGAGTGAGGATGAGTCTTTTGATTCATTTTACAGTAAGCTGAACGAGGTGGTCGTCGACAAATTTAATTTGGGGAAAAGACGGAGGATTATAAAGTAGTTAGGAAGATCCTTCGGTCGCTACCAGAAAGTTTTCGTGCCAAAGTAACTGCCATTGAAGAGAGCAAGGATCTTGACGATATTAAAGTTCAAGAGCTGGTCAATTCACTGCAGATGTATGAATTGTCACTACCCATGCAGAAGAAGAGCAAATCGCTTGCTCTTAAAACAATTGATGAGAGAGTGGTATCTCATGACTCTCCAAAAGAGGATACAGTAGATAAAGATGTGGCATATCTTGTAAAGAACTTCCGAAAATTCTTGAAACTCAAGAATGGTGGGAAATTTGGTAACAAAGGAAAATTTCAGAGTTCTAGGAGGGAGAAGAAAGAATTCCAAAGGAAAGATGATAGAGATTCTCAATCCTCTCAAGGAATTATATGTTTCGAGTGTAATGGACATGGACACTTCAAAAAGGAATGTCCTAATTATTTGAAGTCGAAAGGAAAGGTCTATGCCACTGCCTTAAGTGATACTGATCCATCAAATTTTGACTCTGAAGATAGCTATGACGGAGAACGAAAATACTCTTCATTCATGACCATTGCACATGTGGAATCCTCGGATGATTTGGGTTCACTTATGAAGGAGCTTGGGGAACATTCTGATTTGGAGTCTATTAGGATTATTGAACAATCAGGGGCTGAAGAAGATGAAGATACATCTAGTCTTCAAAAGAATTACGCCTTACTTCTTGAGAAATCAGGTGAGTATACCAAGGTGGCAAAGGCGGCTGTGAAGAAGATGAAGAGAGCTGAGGAAGATTACAAAAGTCTGCTGGTAAGATACAAGGAGGCAAAGTGTGAGATTGAAGCACTCAATGGTGAGCTATCAGAAGCTTACACAAAAGTGAGATTTCTTGAGCAAGAGGTAGTGCAAGCTCATGCCAAGATAGATAGGGTCTCCTCAAAGAAGTTAGATGATATTATTTCATCTCAAAAACATGCCTCAGACAAGTTCTGATTGGGATATACCGGAGGAAGCAGTTCATCAACCAATGTCACCAAAGAAGTGAAGTTTGTAAAGGCTAAAGAGATGGTTGTGGATAAGCCTATTCCTGAGAAAGTTAAGACTGAAAGGAAGAAGAATGTGAATGATCAACGGGCGATTAACAAGTCCCGCAATCAATCAGAAGCTAGATTTGGAGCTAGAGGAAGATCACTTCCAAGATCACAACAAGGTTCTAGAATGAATTATCTCTGTCATTATTGCGGTTTTCAAGGACATACTAGACCCAACTATCACAAGTTGAGAGCATTGAACAATGCAAGCACCCCTCGATCAAGAGGAAGGAGAAATGACGACAGGTCTTGGGGTGGTGAGCAATCAAGAGGTCAAAACAGTGATCCAGGAATGATGGACGTTATGAAGATAATTAGTGTCTTCACAAATTGCTTGGAAAGCTTCACAAGAAGGTTTGAAAGTCCTAATTCCCGTACCCAATCCATTAAAGATATCACCCCAAACGCTCGTGACGTGTGGGTGACGAAGGGTACTCATGCATAAGCATTACAACATGTCCATGCATTAATACTTCCCATGTTTGTGAATATGCTTGGTTGTGTGCTTCTTGCTAGTATTTAGGGTGTTAATTTTGTTTGTGTGTTTGTTTTTGGTTCAAATGTTTTTACTTTATTATTTATGTTGCTTTTGATCAATCTTTTACTGCTTTTGTGTCAAAAATCCAGAAACACATAAAAAGTAGAAAATCCAAAAAGTTTGATCGACTTTATTGAGTCTTGTCTCAAAGCAAGTTTTTTCTTGTACATTTGTACTAATGGCTTTGTGCATTTACCAAGCTTAGCAGGTTTCCTATGCACGCATATCTTTGTGGGAGAAATTTTGAAATCTATGTGATTGTTGTAAATAGATCTTCAACCTTGTCATGAATGATTAGTGAATGGTTTTGTTGATCTTGAGACATGCATAGACTCATGCCTATATATCTTCCCACTTTTTATTTTTTATGCTTAAAAGAGCTCTCTAAATGTAAATCTCCAAATGAAAAGAGATATAGAGCTGCAAAAGCCTGTCGCACATACTAGTATTTGACTAGAAAAAAGGGAAAGCGACCAAAATAAAATGTTTGATGCCCAAAAAGCCAAAGGCTAACTCATTAATTGAAATATCAAAAATTTTAGGCATTATCTCACAATGATATTTTCTTAGCTCAAAAAAGTGCAAATGATATGTTGAATATGGAGCCAAATGAAAAGCTTCAAAGAATTGTTATCAAGTGCTTGTGAGAGGTCATATATACATATTTCTATAATTGAGATAGGTCACATTATCTAGTGCTAGTTGTGTATGCCTTGATTGAATTGATCATTAAAGTTTCACATTAGACTAAGGACTATCTCATTTCTGATATCCACACACAACACACAAGTCTATGTTCAAGAAATGCCATACTCATTTGTGTGATTGTACTTGTTTAAATGTGTTTTCACAAGCTCAATCTTTGTTGATCAAATACAAAAATATTTTTGAGTGTTTTAGTTTGTTTTTGGAAAGTGTTTTATTTATACAAAACTGTCAAAAATTTCAAAAACAGTGTTGCCCTGTTTTGGCGACTAAGTCGTGAGTTGATCTAGTCGCATGTCCAAGTCGCGAGCCCACTCCGAGATTTTCGCAGCTCATTGGCGGGTTAGTATCCCAGTTGCGAAAAAGACTTAGAAATTTTTTCAAAATTTGTGTTTTTGCATATTTTGCGGCTTAGTATGGTGACTTGTTCGCGGGTGGAAGGTCCAGTCGCAAGGGGTACACAGAGATTTTCGCAGCTCAGCTCGAGACTCCTTCGTGGGTAGATCTTCCAGTCTCGAAAAACACTTAGAAGATTTTTTTTTTAAATCTTGGCTTTACAATGTTTTGTGGCTTAACCTGACGACTTACTGGCGACTTACTTCAGTCGCGAAAAACGCGTGTTTTGCGTTTTAAAGTCAATTTTCAAAAAACTTTTCATTTTTTCCCTTGAACTTCAGTGACTGTTCATTGTCTTCCCCATTTCTCTCTCTGAAACACTCCGTGTTCACTCTTGTGATACCTCTATTTCTGCATTTTTTTCTTCTCAAATCTTCAAGAAAAGGTATGGGTTTTCTATCTTTCACTTCAGATTTCATGTTTTAAGTGTTATATTCTTGAATCTGTGTGTTTCGATAATGGATTGTGTTTTGGGGGTTCGAATATGTTTTTGCTTAAAAATGCTGGGTTTGATTGTTTGGGTTGTTTTCCCTTGTTGCTGATTATAATTAGTATCATGATTTTGCATCATTATTCTAGTATTTGATCTGAGCTTGTTATTTGATACTGTTTATACTCATTAGGCTTATAGGTTTGGTTTTTTTTTTTTTTTTTTTTTTTTTTTTTTGTGATTTTCTTTGAATGGGATACTTGGGATTGCAAAATGTATGTCCTGTTTGTCTATGTGAAATTCATTGCTCTATTTTGTGTTGCCATATCATGTGTGTGGTTCTGCCTTGGGGGATTCTCTTGCACATTTCATATTCATTAAGTCATGTCTCATAAACATATGCTCTCCTTTGTCTGAATGTAAGTTTCATCTATACAGATTGAACTTGTTTGATCTGTTGTAGTTCTATGCTGACTTATCCTTCTTTGGCTATCAACTGTGCTTGGTCTGTGTGTTGACTGACACTCTGTTCTTCCTTTATAACTACATGGTTACTGATTTGTGTGCATTCCCACAGATTGTGTTCTGCTCTTGTTGTGGCCTCTTCTGTGTGTTTACAGATGCCTCCCACACCTTTAAAGAAGAAGCCTCCTGCTAAGAAGGCTGATAAAAGGATGAAAATGGACAACAATCTGTTTAGGTCTGTTAAGCACTTTGAGAGATACAGAGATTTATTCATGAAGGGTACCATTATCCAGGAGAGGTTTGTGGACTTAAATGACCTGAAGGATACCTTCATTCCAGAATGCTTTGAAGGCAGAGGTTGGGATAAACTATTGAGTGACCTACCTACAGTGTGTGAGCCTTTAATAAGGGAATTCTATGCAAATGTGAACATAAGGGAGGAGGAGATGAACTACTGGATTAGAGGACATGAGTTCACCCTAGATGCACATGACACTAATGAGGTACTTGGTCTTGAGGGTTTAGAGGATTATGAGTTCACTAACTACAAAGACAGGATGCTATCTTTAGATATTGTCTAGGCTTGGATTGGTGGTGTTAAAGAAGGGAGGTGTCTCAACACTAATGCCTTTCCTGCTGACATGAGGTGTTTGACCACCATCATGATGTTCAGCTTGTATCCTATAAGAAAGATGACTACTCTTACTAATTCTAGAGCTATATTCCTCATGGAGCTCAAAGAGAAAGTCATCGTTGACATCAGCTCTCACATATTCGACATATTATAGACGAGACTAGAACCACTTCTAGGCCCAAGTTGGTCTTTCCTAGCCTCCTTATGAGGATCTTCAGAGCTAAAGGTGTTAAAATTCCTCAAGATATCAGTCCCATGGCTCCATTGTCAGCAATAAACAAATTCACCATCACAAGAATATAAAGTCGTCTTCCAAGTGATGAAGAGGAAGGGGCTGATCAAGAAGGAGGTGATCCAATGGAGACTGAAGCTGAGGCTGCTGGACAAACTTCCACACCTAGAAGCAGAACCAAGAGGAGCAGGGTTTCCACTTCATCAGCTGTACCTCCTGATGCATTTCAGATCATCCTAGAGAGGCTTGACGGCCTTAGAGAGGTTCAAAATCAGCATACTGAAAGGATAACAGCGATGCAGGATCAGCTTGATGTACTCTTAGCCAAGTTTGACAGCATTTACGCCAACTAGAAGCAGTGACCCTTTGGCCATTTCGGTCAAAAAGGGGGAGAATTTTTGGGTCAGCACTTGAGGGGGAATGCTTATTTGAGGGGTAGATTCATAATCTTTTCTATTTTGTCTATAGTTTTGTTACTACGGTTTGGATAACTGTTGTTTTTACTGATTTGGTACACTGTGGTTTTGGGTTAATGTTTGGCTTATACTCATAACTCTTGAATGTTTTTAATACTTTGCTTATATATATATTGATGATGCTTATTCAGTTAATTGCTTGTGTATGGTCTGTTTGTACCTGACACTTTTGTGGGTTTTTAAGGTTTCTGTTTATCTGTTTTGTACCCATAATGCTTTTGTAAGCTTTAAGGGTTTGTTTCTTTGCACTCTGTAGGTTTTGTGGTTTGCACCATGCTTTATGCAGCCTTTGTGCTTTGTTAAATCAGTACTTTTAACTAAATGTCATGCATTTTCTTCTGAGTACTGTCACTCTTGTGTCCGTGTAGGATTTTTTCTGGATGCATATACTTCATGTATTGTGCATTGGTTGAGTGTTGGTCATTCAAGTGATTTGCCTTGTGTTTGTCAACTTGAATGTCCGGATGTTTATTCCAAGTGTGAATGAGAATTGTGATCACTTGGTTATAGTGATTGCATGTTTTGGTCTTACCATGGTTTATTGCTCTATTCCATTGTGCTTGATCGCATTGTGCTTGCTCTATTTGCATTACAAGTTTTCTGCATACAATAAACTTATTGTGTTGTTATGTTTCAATAGTTTCTTGTTCTTATGGTTCTAAAGCTTCACAGATTCTAGAGTTAGGTGTGAGTGAGTTTTCCAACTGTTCCCAACTCACGCGTTAAGTCTAGAGTTTGTTTTAGGGTTTTGTCACGAAATAGCCAAAGGGGGAGATTGTAAGGTTGAAATTTATCAACCATCTTGTTGGCTTTATTCCATACCAATTTGCTTGTAATTTAGCATTTAGTAACCCTGTATTTAGGTGGGATTCATATAAGGGTAGTGTGTGAAGAGAGTGTGAAGAAAAGCTCAAGTATGTGCAAAGAAGCAGAGTTTCGCCGCTAGAACTTGCGTCTGACTTGCGACTGGCAAGCCGCCAACTACAGGCACGTGAGAAGCACACAGGAGAGATGAAGCGTCGCGCCAGCTGTCGTACTATAGGACAAAAGTCCCAGGTTGGCCTGGCAATTACTTCGCGACTTGAACTCGCGACTTGGACAAGCCGCGAGACCAAGTCGCCAACCAGCCTTGTTTGGCAAAAACTAACTCTTCGTATTCCAAACACACACCACTATATATACCCTTATACCCACGAAATGTAGAGGGCTTCCAAAGAGAATTTTGTGAGAGAAACCCTAGAGTAAAACAAGATTGTCTCATCCCCAATCTTCATCTAAAAGACTCTACAAATTCCTTTACACTCTTCCTCTTCATTAACACATCCTTGAGAGGTCATTGACCAAATCCTTTTCTCACCATACCCACGTCTGTGAGAAGGTTCATCTAGTGCTAAGGGAAGTAGTTTGGAAGGAACCAATATACATTGGTTGATGCTATGGTCTAGTAGTGGAATCTGGGAAGTTAAAGAAGAAATAGGTTCGGCGTAACCTCGTTGGAGCAAGAAGCTTGGAGGGCTTAGGTACTTGGGTAGATTAGGCTTGGAGGGTCTTCTGCTGTTCATGTATCCTAACTACATTCTTTAGTGGATTATTTCACCGCTTGGAGGGTGGTGGAGTGGTTTTACGCCGAGGACTTCGGTTTCCTCTTCGATAACACATCGTGTGTTGTCCGTGTGTTTGCATCTTCCTTTCCTTTATCTTTGCCTTACATTTATTGTTGTGGATGTGTTTATATTTGGCTTAGATTAGTTATCAATTCTGTGTTTGGCTTATGTTCATGTTCCGCACATTAATTTTTTGATTATAAGCTTGAATTAATAATTTGTAATTTGAGGTCTAAACGTTCAAGGGTGTTTTATACACATATTGAACATTCAATTGGTATCAGAGCGAGTACACTTGCTGTGGTTTTAATACCTAAGTGTGATCCTTGACCCCTTGTTGAGATGGATAGGTTTCAATCTTTTAATGTACCACCATTTTTTAATGGTAATAATTATGCTTTTTGGACAGTCCGCATGAGGGCCTTTTTGTGTTCTATTGATGATGCTGTGTGGGATGCTATTGAGGTTGGTTGGACTAGGCCAGAGGCTGTCAAATCCACTAGGGATAAGGCAGCTCTTGCGGCAGCTAATGCTAATAGTAAAGCATTGAATGTTATTTTCTGTGATGTCTCTCTAAAAGAATTTCACAAGATTTCACATATCACTATTGCTAAGGAAGCATGGGAAATTCTGGAGACAATTTATGAAGGGACTAAAAAGGTGAAAGACACCAAATTACAGATGTTGACCACTCGCTTTAAGGAGCTAAAGATGAGTGAGGATAAGTCTTTTGATTCATTTTACAGTAAGCTGAACGAGGTGGTCGTCGCCAAATTTAATTTGGGGGAAAAGACGAAGGATTCTAAAGTGGTTAGGAAGATCCTTCAGTTGCTACTAGAAAGTTTTCGTGCGAAAGTAATGGCCATCGAAGAGAGCAGGGATCTTGACAACATTAAAGTTCAAGAGCTGGTCGATTCACTGCAGATGTATGAATTGTCACTGCCCATGCAGAAGAAGAGCAAATCCCTTGCTCTTAAAATAATTGATGAGAGAGTGGTATCTCATGACTCTCCAGAAGTGGATGCAGTAGATAAAGATGTGGCATATCTTGTAAAGAACTTTCAGAAATTCTTGAAACTCAAGAATGGTGGGAAATTTGGTGACAAAGGAAAATTTCAGAGTTCTGGGAGGGAGAAGAAAGAATTCCGAAGGAAAGATGATAAAGATTCTCAATCCTCTCAAAGAATTACATGTTTCGAGTGTAATGGACATGGACACTTCAAAAAAGAATGTCATAATTATTTGAATTCAAAAGGAAAGGTCTATGCCACTGCCTTGAGTGATACTGATTCATCAAATATTGATGAGTAATTGGGTCATTGGGTGCCTAGAGAGGCAAATATGGCAGTCCATATTTTAGGAAAGTGGTCTTTGCAAAATGTTTTTGTTGGCTCTTTTGATCTTGGGTGCCGCAGTTCCTGTTTAGATGTCGTTATCAGAAAAGATGCATTAACTGTGTTTTAATGTTGTGTGTTTTAATGATAGTTTTATTGAAAAAAAGAGGTTTGTGGGTCCCGTAAATAGTGTACGAGATCCACTAGAAAAGCAAAAAAAGCCCAGTGCACATTCTCCAAAAAAGAAAAGAAAATGATAACGTGAAACGCAAACGTTGGGTTTGTTTCAGCTGTATCCAAATGTTACTGTCTGTATGGAATAGCTTAAAAACTTGAAAACTTGAAAATTTTTGGTTAAAAGTACTGTAGATAAAAACTAAAAACTAGCTGAAATTATACAATGAGACTCATAAATAATACTAAAAAATGCAATTAAACCTATAAATAGTAGTAAAAATAAACTAAATAATAGCAACCCAAAAAAAAAAAAAAGGTTTTCTTTTTCAGCTCTAACTTAAAAAGTAGATGCACCATTTATACATATAGCCCAGCCTAAATATTTCTTCAGAACCACTCACTACCAATCCACGCCTACTCAACCAGCTCACTTTCACAGCTACCATTAAAGTACTGAAACCCATAATCATCATCATCAGCAGCACCATGACCAAGAACTCTACCTTTCGCCCAAATAAACGCTCTCTCTTGAATACCCAAGATTTGGTTTGGTGGGATTTGGCGATTAAGAGTCATATTCGATTGGGAAATATGAAAATTAGGTTCAAAATTGGTCATGGTTCGAGCTATTTTTTTAAGGCAATGAAGAACGTTTTAGGCTGTAGGGAGTGCAGCTGCTAAAAGTGATAGAGAAGCTGACCGTACATTTGGACCCGCAAGAGGGTTTATAGTGATTATCAATTTGAGCTCCAGAGGAGCTTTTAATAGCGGAAATGAAAACACTTCAGACGGCTTGTCCATTTAAATAGACTCATTAGCACGTGTTTCTGTTAACGACTTGTAGGCTGATGATGCTCAGATTCTTGTAGCACATAGTTTGCAAAATGACTTTGTCGTATACCTTTGCTTAGAGTCACCAGTTCAATTGACGGAAAATTATTGAGTGATGAGAATGGTATCGGCCTTTAGAATGAAAGAAAAGGATTAAGAATGAGTACGTTCTTTTGGGTCTATTAAGTGTTTGAGTTACAAATAAAGGATAATGTTATGTGCCTAATTTAATTTAATTTTTTCGAAAAAAAAAAAAAAAAAAAAAAAAAAAAAAAAAAAACAGAGCAAAACTAGCCATAATCGGCTAAGAGAACAGAATTTATGCCTAATTTAAATTTGTATGAGATAAATGATGATAAAGATATGTTTTATTTATTCAAATAAATTAGTCTGGATTAGGATTACTTAGATTGGTGAATTATGATTGGTTTTATTGATAAATTATGGTAAGTTAGTATTATCTTTTATTTGATTGGAAGTGCCTAAAATATTAACAATGAATAAAGATTAATCATGTTTTCAGAGTAACAAACTGTTTGCTAGTCTAATTTGGAGATTTGAACTCCTTTTATTTATTTATTTATTTTTTTGAAGTGAAGATTTGAACTCTTTTGATATCATATAGTCTATTATCAAATTAGGAGGTCTTGGTTCCTTCTAAGCAACTAACAAAATATTGGATACATAACAAATGTCCAGTCTTAGTACCTTTGGCTGGGTTGTTTTCAGTAATATCCACGAAGTTGTGTAAAAGTATCTGTAGTTTGACCAGTTTCCATACTCATTCCTAGTTTCTTAGAAGCCAACCTGAATGTCCTATTGGCTAAGACTAGGCTCTCCTTATCTCTAAGCTTTTGGCCTTGTACCAATACATCTGTCTCAGTATGAATGAGTCTAATCAGTAAAAATAAATCAAACTGAGCAAGAAGCTTCCTTCCTTTGCTAGCCATGCATATCAATGGAAAATTTTAAGACGAGATCATGAAGGTAGTCTAACTCGTTGATTGTCAATCACTACAGCCAAACTACTGGCTTTTTTGACCTTTTCTCCTTTTGGTCAGATTTTTTTTTTTTTTTTTTTTTTTTTGAACACCTTTTGGTCAGATTATTGAACTTTCTTTTTTGACTTGATTACAGAATTGATTGCCATGTGTTTATGACACCACACGTGGACCCACTTAGGTCTTATGTCAAAGCAAATTCGGATCTCTGTTACAAAATCTCAGCATTTTCATATTCTTACTTTTCTAACCTTATTTGTGCATTCATTAACCTGAATCTTTAGGTTCCACTTGTTTTGAGGGAAAAATCATCAGGAGCTGACCAAGAGAAGAAATGTTGATCGATCATGTAAAGTTCTCTACCACTAACCTTGCCTAAAAGATTAATTTAACTGATATTCATAAAATTAATCTGGCAGGAGCTTTAAAAATAAACAAGAAAGATATAATAAAAAGATGTAGCAGTAGTGCTCAAAAAGATCTATTTTTGTGGTGGAAGGAAAATTTGGAATTACAATTCACATCTGATGGTTTTAGGGTGTGGAAGTGGTTATAGGTATGATTTTTTTTTGAGAATCAAAACAAAGTATTATTATTATGCTGCTGTAAAATCAGAAATAACAATATGACTAATGTCTGTTGGAACATGCTCCATCCAGACTAATAATGGAAAAGAAACAATAGCTCTCTTTGCTAAAACATGGGCTACACAATTACCCTGCCGCCTAGTATGAGAGAAAGAAAAGGTTCTGAGCGAACCTACTATAGACATTGTGTCTTTGATAATCACCCCCATGGCTGAATGAGCCTCGTTCGCTACCTTCAAAGCCCTCCAGACTACCTCAGAATCTCCTTCAAATTCAGCAGCCGTCAAGCCCAAATCCACAACAAATTTTGCTGCTCTTCTTGCAGCTAATGCTTCCAGCACCTCCACTGAACCCGGGTAAGGTATTTTTTCAGCTAAAGCAGCCATCACATCCCCTTTACTGTCTCTAACTATAACCCCTATCCCTGCTTCCTCTGACTCGGCGAACACGGCACCATCATAATTAGCTTTAAACATACCGTCCCCTGGAGGTATCCATTTTGTATTATCCTTACGTTGCTGCCCCCTGGTCACTTGGAATTTTGATTGAAAATCCAAGAGGTAACTTCTAGCTGTTTCAAACAGCTTATCACTAGGCACCCCTTTCTCATTCAGCCTCAGCTTGTTTCTATGAGTCCATATAAACCATGCCACCACCCCAAACAGCTCCAGTCCGTTTGCCCTTTGTCCGACCAGGTTAATTAGTTCTAGCATGTCCTGAAGATAAGGAACCTCTGTTCGGACCCATCTAAAACAGGGGTTCCAAATTTCTTTGAGTGACTCGCAGCTCCACAGCGCATGGAACGCTGTTTCCTGATCCTGAAGGCAGGCACTGCACCTCGCATCATCAAGATGTTTCCTGATTATTTTGCTTAGTGAGGATCATTTTTTGTAGAGCATATGCTAACATGTGTAAATTAATAACATTCGGAAGAAGATAATTAAATAAATTTTAAAACTACAATGCGCATAGAGCCATATAAACGTATATATTCTATGATTCTCCCAGAATGAAAATGTGACACACACAACCACCATGTTAACATTAACATGGGATATTACTGTTGCTTTCTATGGTAAAATTTGCTTTACGGCAATATTGGTTGAAAGACTCAGGTCCTTCACCTTGGTATCATCTTTAAAATTGATACTCCATTTGATGAACAATTTTCTGGTCTGCATTCTACAATGCTCGTGGGCAAGAAAAATATGGGCATCGTCAAACTTATTCCCTGCTATGAAGGACCTCCATTTTCACTCATTCATGGACCTTATGTGGTATTCGGTGATGGTGGCAAAGTGGGAACGGGAGACTATTGAGAAAATAATTATGTCTCTTGGAAGCTTTGGTCGCACAGGAACGAGATTAGGAATGGCGGAACAAGGAAAAATGAGGTGGCTCTCATCACAGGGGCTTTGGATTACTTGGGGGAATACCATTCTTGTGTGACTGCCACGACGAAGATAGTGGAGAAGAAGCAGGCCGTATGAATGGGTGTGTGATTGGGGCTTGTTGCAAAAAGTTTTGGGCTCCTTTTGGTGCTATTGAGGCAGAAGCTAAAGCTGTTGAGCTGGCATTGCAGATGGCTAAGGACCTTCTTATCCAGGATTTCATTTTGGAATCAGATTCTTTGTCTTTGGTAAATGCTCTGAAGGAGTTCTCCCCTCCCCCTATCGCTGTTGCTGCAGTGGTTTACAACTCTCTTGCTGCCTCACATGTATTTCGCCATGTCGAATTTAACCATATAGGGAGGCAAGGCAATAGGCCCGCTCACTTATTAGCTAAACATGCCTTTGGCATTGACGATTTTTCTGTTTGGATTGAAGAGACTCCTTGCTTTATTGAGCAAGCTCTTCTCCCAGATGTATCACTTGCTCTCAATTTGTTATAAAATCCTACAGCAGTTTCCAATCAAAAAGAAAAAAAAAAAAAGATGTCTGACAGTCTGACATACCAGTCACTAAGAGAGACAAGTGTTATACGTAATGTACTGTGGAGCACAGTAAAATATAGATGCTTCTTGGCCGAAAGGGAAACTAAAATATGTTTGTTGCCCTTAGGTAGAGAAATCATGGTTACCCGTGTCAGAGAAATGATTTTTGACACGCTTTCACAAATTTGATACAAGTCCTACCTCCCAGCCCATGTACTAAAAATTAGGTTGCTATTCAGAAGTTCGTGCCTACTTACCCTGGCTACAACATCTATCCAACATTAATACATTTGAAGAATATCCCTAGCCATAGATTACCTTCCCCTATTAGAGAACGGTGATGTTTGGAACCCTCAAGGCATGATCTAGTAAGATAGCCGGTCAATACACATATATTTCCTTACAATAGATTTCGTCAACTTCTCTGCTCTCAATAATTAAATCAAAGATTGCAATTTACTGTTTAATAGGCTTCATTTTGTAGATAAATTATGCAAAAATTCAATTACAAATTATATTAATGCATAATTGAACTAAACTTTATCCTAGCTTCAAGTAGGATCCAATATCTGAACAAAATATTGTAATAATAAGAGATTTTTAGATAAATATTAAAATTTG
Organism: Quercus cerris; assembly: GCA_963669245.1. Lineage (NCBI taxonomy): Eukaryota > Viridiplantae > Streptophyta > Magnoliopsida > Fagales > Fagaceae > Quercus > Quercus cerris. Next base: position 22,185,542 of record OY770008.1, on the reverse strand, counting down.
TCAGAACAAGTCAATATTTTAAAATTCCTAATGTTAAATAAGAGAAAAGGTGATGTTCTGATATCTAATGCACAGCTATCTCTAAACCGAAATGGCCTGTGATACGGTATTGACACCCTTAGTTTTTTTTATGTGTTATTGTGGTTTTGTGATTGTGAGTCTTTGTCTTGGAGAAGTTTATTTATGGCATTTTTGCTACATGTGAGTTGAGGATGGTGAGATGAGCATGAGATATCAGATATGTAAGTAGTGAGAGTAAAGTGATATTATATATATATATAGAGAGAGAGAGAGAGAGAGAGAGAGAGAGAGAGAGAGAGAGAGAGATTCAATAATAAAAATTGTGTTGGCAACATACAACAGAAGAAAAGTGTGTGCAATGATTCAATAAATAACTAAATGAAAGTATGTTCTATCAATGCATTCTAAATTGGTAGTGTCGATTGTGGGGGAATAACGTGTATGTGGTTGAATAATTGTTTGATGATTGCATCTTATCTATATATTACTAAAAGCTGAAGCATGGCGTTTAATGCTGCTGCTCTCACGTTGCGCCACATCAGCTGCCACATCATTTTTTTTTTTTGTAATATAATTTTTCCTACAATTTTAAAGTGGTTTTTACAATTTTCAATCCTATAAATCCCAGCCCTATAAATGCAATCCACTACTTATTTATTTACTTCCACTATCACCATATAATAAATCCAGCACACTACTTATTTATTTACTTCTACCACATCATTATCCTATTTTTTTTCTTTTTTTTTTCTATTTTTCTTTTACATTTACTTCCTTTTTTTTAATATTTTCACTTACTCCAAACTTTCTCCCTCCCTTACCTTTTCAACTCCCCCTTACCTTTTCATCTCCCCACTACCATCTACTTTAATATCACTCTTCATCTTTCCTTTCATCTTCTCTCATTTTTGTCTCTTCTTATTCACACCATTTCACTATAAATTTGTCATTCCCTTCCATTCTCTGCATAGTTTTTTCTCATAAAAAAAGGTTATTTCTCTCTCCCTCTCTCTCTCTCTATTGATTTTTTTTTTTTTAGTTTACTTGCATATATACTTTAGGTTTATAATTCCTAACTAATTTTCATAACTTTTTGGAATTAACGTTTGGTCTGTATGATGTCATTAATAAATCTTTGTTGTAGAAAGGATATGATGGTGAAACACTTCAGATCCCTAGGATTTCTTGTAGCTGTGTTCAGCCTTGTACCTATAGAAGGCCGATGTAGCTGTGTTAAGAGAGATGACCTCGCTGTTAAAGAAGATTTTGAGGTACTAATGCACCCTAAATTTGTCGCTGCTATCATTGAAGAGGATGTAATTGTTATGGTTCATAGCAACTGACGATGCTTGAAGTGTGCATGAAATTAAAGGCTATAGGGGAGAGATGGCCTCGCTGTTAAAGATGATTTTAAGTTACTAATGCAACCTAAAATTGCCGCTGCTATCATTGAAGAGGATGTAATTATTACGGTTCATACCAACTGACCATGAATCATGTATATGTTGTAAATGAAATACTAATATCATGTATATACTCTTGCAATTCTGCACAATTAATCTCTTTGTTTATGTGTTTCAGTGTTTTTCGAATATAAAGGATGTCAACAATATTGATCTTATGGGAAAAGTTACATAAAGTATTGAGATTTTTTTTTTCTTTTTTTATATTACAATCTACTAAAAATGATTTTTAAATATTTAAAACCTTTCTATTTTTTATATTACTAACGTTCTATTTTTTATATTACTAACGTGTTTAACAAAAAATAAATAAATAGATTATTGACTTTATACATTCATCTTCAGTGGTTTAACATTATATATAATTTTACCTTTACATATTTGTCTACTTTAATTTAGATGTTTATAACTAAATAATATTATCAATGAAGAGTAAAAAAACCAAAAATAATGTCTATACATATCTATACTATATATAATAATGGAGTTTTGTAATAAATTTTATAAAGTTCTTTATGCACTACATCTTTAGCATCTTTTCTTTTCTTTTCTTTTCTTTTTCTTTTTTTGTTTTTATTTGGAATTCTTACTTTGTTCAACTTTTCATCTTCTTTAATTATTGTTTTTTTAGTTCAATATTTCATCTCCTCCAATAATTTTATTTTTTTTAATTTTCATTTGATTTTCTTTAGATTTAAAAAAATTTCCATTATATCTTCTTAAATTCAATAGTTTCACTTCATTCAACCTTTCATCTACTTCCACCCTTTCTCTTCCATCTTAATTTTCATATAAATTTCTTCTTAATTACTTCATTTACACCTCTCTCCCCTACTTTTTCCAAGTTATCCACGACAAAAAGGTCAATAATCTCTCTCTTTCTCCAATTTTGTTTCTCTTTTGGTTGATTTTTTTTTTAATTGTTTCAACCACTTTTTTTTTTCCTACTAATGGTTCTTTTTGTTATTGTTGTATTATTCTTATTATTTATTTATTTTCATCTCATTATTAGAAAAAAAATGTAATTCAATTTTGGGATTTCATGATTAATGAGTTTGAGTTTTCATGGTCTCAAAACTATTTAAATATGTTTTTTCTTTTTCAAAATTGATTTGAATTGAGCATTTGATCATGTTTGTTATAAATTGCTTTATGGTTGCCCTTCTCTAGATTGCAGGAATGTTACTTTCAATATGTTTGCCATAAAGTTTTTTTGTTTGATAATTAACTTCAATGTGATGTTTTCCGTTTTTGTATTTATTTTATAGTAAGTGTGTTATTCATTTTTATCAAAGATAAATCGTTATTGTTCTCCTTTTCCTATCGTTTTATATGTTGACCTAAATTTCATTTTTATCTTTGTTTTGTTTGTCAATTTCTTGACAGATATCAACAATTAAGCCTTGCAATCACTGGAAGCTTTTTATTCTATTGAAGTTCATTCCAATCAATTGGTAATTATTTTTTTTCTTAGAACCTTTTGAAGGAAAGGGGAATAAATTTGTTGTTTTTCTTGGGCGGTGCTTGATAATTTGCTTTTTATTGTTCAACACACATTAGCTATATAAGATTTCTCTTTCTTTATATTAATAATTTGTTGTTTATTATTTAATTGGACTGTTTGGTGTCCCATAAATTGTGGGCCAATGGAAGAGAAAAAAAAGTACAATTTGAAGCTTAAATTTTTTTTGTTGTATAAAACTTGGGATGTAACAATTTAAATCCTTTTATCTCAACTTTTTTAAATGAAACCCTAATTCTTCAAAGCACACCAGCTTAAGTAGATTGTTGTGATGTGGCTGGAATTTTTGTGTTTTGGACCTTAGTTGGCCTATTTGGTTGACGAACAACTTTGGGGATTGTTTAGATTTTGAGAAATAGTTTGGGATTTTAGGAGTGAGGAAATTCAAAAAACTGAATTCTTTTAAAATTCCATTAGTATCTAGCTTTAAGCTAATTGTTATGCGAATGGAGAAACTAATTGGTTTTTAATTCTTGAACATCTATCTATAATATTGTGTACATGAACAACAATTGGGTTTTTAGTTTTAGATTTTGGATTATGCTACTTTCTTTCAACTACTTGATTTTCTTTTTGGAATTGTCTCCTATTGAAGGTCTAGAATATTTTGTACATGAGTTTTAGACAAAACTTAACAATACTCCTATACTTGAGTTTTAAATTTCATATTTTTCTATTTCTTTCCTTATTAAACATAATATGATATAGCTGATGTGATGCAATGAAGGTAGGAGCAACTATTATTTTTGGGGCATAGCAGCTGATACATTATGATAATTTCCCATAGCCATTTAAACTTCATGACTTGGAATGCTAATAGCCATCTTCTGTGAGGCAAAAACAATTGGTCGAGTTCAATAAGTTTGCCACTAACTTTGACCACAACATCATGATAATATAAGTGACTCATACACTTACAATTCGTATATGCACTATTTTGAACCCTTTGTGGAAATTCAAAACATTGATAAAATGAATGTAATGGCAAGTGCGTGATTTGTATATAGACACGTTGATGAATGTGTGTAGTGGACATGAGTAGAATCAATAGCATGTGTTTGACAATTTGGTCTTTGATGGAAATTAGTATAAGTGAGGGTCTATTAAGTTTTTACCTCTTTATCTCCCCACTATTCTCTACTTGATTGTCTTTATCTTCCCACTACTCTCTACTTTACTGTCATACTTCCTTCATCATTTTCTCTGTATTATATTTTGACTCTTCTTCTCCCTATTTTATTTTGTATAAATTTGATATCATTTCTTCCATTCAATCCATATTTCCCCCCCAAAAAAAATTGTAAATACTCTCTCTCTCCCTCTCTTGTGGATTTTTGTTCTTTCTTGTAATTCTGATTAAGGTTGATGGTTTTTTATGTTTACATATGTGTTTTGGTATTTTTTTTTTTTTTTTTAATTTCCCATTACAAAGTCTTCTCTCTCCCTTTTAAAGCTTTGGTTGAATTTTGATTTGGGTTAATACTTAGTTTTTTAGAAATAGGAATTTGAGTTTATGTCAAAACACATTCTACATGGCTTTTATTCCTTTTGTTTCATTTTAATTTTTGTTAAGATAACATTGTAATTTTGTGATGAATTTTTATTATTATGATAATCTCATTATTCCTTAAGAGATGAGAAATTTGAATAATGAATTTGAAACTTACAAAGTTTAGTTGTATATCAAATATAACACACTACAACAGAAGTTAGAAAAATATAGCTCATCTTAAAAAAAAATATTAATCAAACATACAAAATATAATAGTATGATATATTTGTACTTTGTAGATATAAAAAGATGAAAAATACTTGTAGCAATTTTTTTAAAAATAAATAATATTTGAAGTAATTGTTAATTTTTATATATTACACCCCATTACAAATATTTATATATTCCCACGTATCGCGTGGGTCTGCGGCTAGTTATATTAATAACAATGGTTGTGTTTTTGTTTTTATAGGCAATTTGTTAATACTAAATGAATGTTTATTTGGAGTTTATATATATATATATATATATTGCTTATACTTTAACTCCTTAGCTTTAAATTCTAGTTCCATCCTTACCCATTCTTAAATGAGAAGGGCCCCTCGTGTGAGAGGGGCAACTAGGAGAGTATTGCTCTTAGAATATCTAATAAATTTCCTTACTTGGACCTAGAGAAGTATCTAGATATCAATTTTAAAAGAGAAGAAATTGATAAACCCAACAAACCACACATGTGTTTGAGTCAATTTTAAATAAAGACAAACCTTTTTTTTTATGGGTTTTTTTTTTTTTTTTTTCACTGTTTCAAGTGAGAAAAACTTTACCTATTATTATGAGCACTAGCATTAGTACTTGTATACAACAAAAATCTTTACACTTGCATTATTCATTTTACATTTAGTTTTTTATTCTTTCTTTACGTATTCTGATGATAAAGGAAGAAAGTAGATAGTAGTTGATGTGTGTAAAAAGAAAAAAGAAACAATTAAAAAATTTAAGAAAATTTGATATTTTAATAAAATATAGTAGTAAAATACTACTAAATATATTTATTTTACATATTATTTTTATTAAGAATAATATATTAAGTAGTTTTTTAAATAGAACCTGTTAATTACTTTTTTTTTTTAAAGATTTAGATACAGTATTTAAGTGCTATCCTTTAAATTATTATTTTAAGATTTTGCCATGTGGATTTTTTTTCATGGGATGAAAGTGTAATTTTTATTTAAGTAGCCACATAGTTGAATTAAAAAAATAAATAAATAAAAGTACTTAAAGTACTGTACTTGAATTTTGTTTTTGTTTTTGTTTTTGTTTTGTTTTGTTTTTTTTTTTTTTTTTTGAGAAGGGTTAATTACTTTGTTTGTAAATTAAGCTACTTTTTTATTTATTGCTAGCTTATCGGCTTTTTACGCCTCCCAAGTCCCAAGTCCCAAGTCCCAACTGCCTTTTGTTTTTTTTTTTTTTTCGTCCTCCACATGCTTCTGTCTTCCTACCAAATATCTATACACTTCCAAACGTTTATATCTCTCTTTCCATCTCTCACTCACAAACAGTTTCAGGCTTTCATTTTGGACTTACATGAACTTTCAAAGTCACTCATGTCGTCGTTCATGTGAAGTTTTATAGCTGCTCATGTTGTTGTTCACCGCCAGTCAGGCATCTAGTGAGAGATTAAAAAAGTCGATTATATGTAGTCTGGGACTAATACTAAGTACTAAACATATTATATAAAATTTTGGATAGGCGGTTATTCTGCAACATGAGTAGAGCACATTGGTTTAGTTATTGGGGCTTTCTGTAAAGTATAATTTCTTATTTTCCTATGTCATGATTGTATTCTTTGTGTAGAATCGTGATACCAGTGTACTTGTGAGATTACGACCGGCATTGGAGGATTTGAGAAGTTATTTAACTGCGAAAGGAAGGAAGGGGTTTGAAGTTTACGTGTTCACTATGGCAGAAAGAGATTATGAATTAGAAATATGGAGGCTTCTTGACCCAGAGTAACACCTTACAGGTTCAAAGCAACTCATGGACCGTGTTGTTTGTGTCAAATCAGGCAAGAATTCTACAATTTTGAGAATACTTTGACCTTAATTGCACAAATAATTTACTTTTGTTATTTTGTGAATAAGATCAATAAATAATATATGTACAAATCTGTGTGTGAATGTATAAGAGAAATAAAGTAAAATTTATAGACCAAATGAATATAGAATGGTTGATATAAAACTGACCAAGATAAAATGATGAACACGTAGAAGAAGCACTACAATCTCCGTGCACAACGAATAGAACTCTCTCTCTCTCTCTCTCTCTCTCTCTCTCTCTCTCTCTCTCTCTCTCTCTCTCTCTCTCTCTCTCTCTCTCTCTCTCTCTCTCTCTCTCTCTCTCTCTCTCTCTCTCTCTCATGAATGAATGAATGAATGAATGAAAAAACTAACTTTTTAAAATGAAATGAGGGATGCCTATTTTATAGGCACATTGGCACCCGTTCATAATATGTGTAATTGTGAATAGACATATTGAAAAGGCATAATTGTTTGGTGTTTTAAAATGTAAATGTAGCTACAATTTATGTAATCACGTGGTGCAACGAGGAGTGCTCAACAAAAAGTCAAACGTTTCGGTTATTAATTATTTTATATATATATATATATATATATTTTAAAAGGTTTGTACAATGACTGACGTTCTTTTTTTTTATATAAGATAGAAATTCTACTCTAACTTAATCTAAGTGTATATGTGTGTAAAACTCTCTCCTAAAAACTTGAATCCTGACCCTTGCCCCTCACACCCTACAAACACTTATATTTATAGAGTAACCAATGCACCAAGGGTGTGCGGTGGTACAATAACTGACATTCAAATAAGCATATTTGTAGGGCTTGAATACCTATCATATTCAAATAAGCATAATTGATTTTGCTAGCGTCCACTCCAAATCATTGATGCTTTGTAAGCTTGTGGCGTTTTCTTCCTTTACTTACCTTTAGCAATAGTCAATAGATTTAGTCAAGATTCTCAGCCTTTCACAATATCTTACATTGCTCAAGTACTCCATGGACTTTTCACTAGTTTTATGGGGTGGCAAAACTTATCCAAATACATTAGCGTCCAATCCACCCATAAATAGGTAAATAACCTGCCCTTTTAATCAAGGGAGTCAATACCGTACCGGAGACTGTACCGGTTTGCCCAGCGGTACGGTATATTTCGGATACCGGTCAATACCGGTGTACCGTTTCAGGTTTACCGTTATTTTTTATATTTTTAAATAAATATATATATATATGTATGTGTGTGTATATATATTATAATAAACATAAAAGTTTACCATAAAATATTTCCTCAATTCAAAACTAATTATTCATAATTTTAGACTTTAGTATCAATTAAAAGAAAAAAGAAAAAAACACACAATATAAAAAATAGAAAGCTTAAAAGTTACCATTGCATACTAAGAAAACAAATAATACTAATAAGTTAATTCAAATAAGTTATCATTCTACCCTAACAAAAATTCAAAAATTGCAAAACTTAAAAAAAAAAAAAAAAAATTTTCTGTACTGGCCGGTATGCCCGGTACCGGCCGGTATTGCCCGAAATTGGCCGGTATGGCTGGTACATGGCCGGTACGGCCAGTATTTAAACCAGTACAAAACGTTAATGTTTTGATACCGGTATGAACCGGTACGGTACGTACCGGCCGGTACGGCCGGCACCGGTACGGTATCGACTTCCTTGCTTTTAATAGATGGCTCTGCAAGTCACATCAGCTCATGCAAAAAATTCTGTCTATTTTAAAACAAAAACTTATTTTTTCTATTTTACATACTCACTTTTCAAAACACCTCACATCAAATCATATATTTTACACTATAATACATGAAAATATTAATTTTTTATTTTTTAAATTGTTTCTCTTTTTTATATACGAAAATTACCATCCATTGTCTTCTTTTAGCCTCAGATACATAAAGAAAAAATAATAATAAACTATATGCAAAATGAATTGTATTAGTGTAAATTTACAAAATTATTCTAGAAACTTTGCAAATGTAGCTATAGTTTAAGTTCACATTGACATTATTCACTTGCAAATTTAATTTTTACTTTCCATTAGAGCCATCTATTAAAAGGGCAGGTTATTTACCTATTTACGGGTGGATTGGACACTAATGAGAAAAGTCCATGGAGGACTTGAGCAATGTAATAAGATTTTGCAGCTATAATTAACAATTCCTTTTAGAGATTACTGGGATTTTTTTTACAAGGGAATTACTGGGATATCAAGTAAATTTTTACCACTTTTTTTGGGGGAATCAAATAGAACCTCATGGCTTCTCAAAAAAGAAAGAAAAGAATCTCAAGGACTACTAATAGAGTTTACATCTTTTTATATTCATGTTTAATCAAGCCCTTTTCTCTCCAAAAAAAATAAAATTATTAATCAAGCCCAAAAATGTTTTTTTTTTTTTTTAATATTCAGCGAAGACCAACCCTTCCGAATGAAAGAGTCGTTGGAATTAATTTAATTTAGCATCCAATTTAATATCTCTTTGAAAATCATGAATTCTAAAAATATATTAAACAAATTTTATAAACAAACTATCATATATTAATTATATATATATATATATATATATATATAATTACGCAACATTGTTCTAGTCATTTTTATATAATATATATGACTAAATAAAATTTGATATAAAAAATTGAAACCAATAAAATAAATGGGCAGTTGAAGCTTCAAACTATTGTTTATATTACATATACTTTCATTACTTTTCTTAACAAAGTTAAAATGTAACATATATAAAATATTTTTGAGTAGAAACAAATTCAGAAATTATGGGTGTATTGATGAATGTGAAAAAGAATCATCAAGGTTGACGGCTAAATGCAATGAGAAATGATGGCCAGTATGAAACAATCTTTGATTGATGAAGATCAGAGATTGACAAATTAACAACTGCGGCCAAAAAAAAGAAAAAAAAAAAAAAAAAAAAGGAAGAAGAAGAAGATTGATAATAGTGAAGAGAAGAATGTGAGAAAGTGAGAAATATAGAGGGAAATATTTGAGAGTGAAAATTTGGAAAAATAACAAAAATTGATAGAATTTAATGTCGCGAAAGCCTGAATAAAACACACACGATACTCTCTATGATGGATAAAAACTAAATTGTTAGTTCCTGGGTAGTAAATCTCGAATTCACAAGGGGTTCCTTGAATCTACAAGGTAATAAAACCAAGATTTTGAAACCCAAACCGTTCATTAAACCGTAAAAGGGAGAGGTTCAAGGTTTTGGAGGTTGAACTGGGGTCGAACCATGATGACGTCATAATTAATTTAATAATTATTTGAAATATAAATAATTATATTAAATTAGTACAAATATTTAAAAAAAATTAACTAAAATAGTGCAATTAAATATAGAGATCTATTATTCCTTTATAGAAACAAAGAAATCTATCTTTCAAATGCATTTTCCATATCATAATTCATAACTTTAAGAAATATTAAATCCTACTATTTTTTACGTTGATTAATTAAATTTGTGATAATATCTAATAATATAATAATTAGAATAAAAATAAATAAATAAATATATATATATATATAAGGGCAAAACTTAGGTACAGTACCTTAAGTACAGTACCTTAGGTTTCCTACTTAAAATTTTGACATCTGTCGAATTCAACATCCTAAACAAATGGCGTTAAAACTAAAAACTCTTTCTTTCTTTTTTTCTTTTTTCCTTCTTCCTTTTTTTCCAATACTGCGAGAACCCACGAAGTTGCCTCATTTTCTACTGGGTTTCAAACCAAAAAAGGATCTTCTCCCACATTTTCTTAGTAACCAGACAAGAAAGATCAAAAAATATAAGCCACATCACACACACACACACACACACACACACCAAGAGAAAGAAAGAATCATAGATCAGAAAAGAGGACAGAATCATAGATCAAAAAAGAAAGAATCATAGATCAGAAAAGAAAGAAACAGATACACATACAAGTAGTGAAGAACTATAGAGAGCTGTGGTTGGTTGTTGACCAACGAAAAGCATGGGAGAAAGAAAGATGCACAAATGAAAAAGGACAACAAAGAGGGATCCATTTTATTCCTCTTCCCTCTCCTACACTCTTCGATAGGTTGATGGCTATCTGTCCACTTCTCCCTTTCTTCTTCCTTATAGTGTGCAAAGAAAGAATCATAGATCAGAAAAGAAGAAAGGAAACAGATACACATACATACACAAACCAAGAGAGAGAGGTATGAGATATTCTTCTTCTTTTTTTTCCTTTTTTTTTTTTTTTTTTTTTGGGTTTTGGGCTTGGAAGAGAAGGGTCATGAGTGGTTTGGAAGAGAAGTTATTTGCAGGTACAGGAAAAATAGGAAATATGGGTTTTGGGTTTGGAAGATAAGGGTCACGGGTGGTTTGGAATTGGAAGAAAAGAAGATATTTTTAGTTTTAACACCGTTTACTTAGGATGTTAAATTGGACAAGTGTCAAAATTTTAAGTAGGGAACTTAAGGTACTGTACATAAGGTATTGTACATAAGTTTTGTCCTATAAAAAATGGTATTTGTGTAATTGTGTTGCATGTCCGCAACATGGCACTTATAAAGTTACGAATGCATTAATTTTTTTTTAAGAAAAATGATATGTCCACAATATTTTTACAACAAATTCTAAATGTCGGGTTGTTACTGGTTGTCATTGTTGGAGCAAAAAAATAATCATAGCATTAGGTTCAAATTTGAACCAATAACAACTAATTACCTATGATTTGTTTTGAAAATATTGTAAAAATATTGTGGACGTAGCACCACTCTTTATTTAATGTGATGAACGAATGATATTTGAATTGCATTGCTTGCAATGTGGATAAGAATCAACTATTTTCTTTAAAATAAAAACAAAACATAAAAAGTTAAAAACTTCAACCACTAGCAAAGCAAAACGTGGAACTCCAATAAACTCTCCCACATACCCCACCGACTACCTTGACCACATCTCTTTCTTTACTTTTGGCCGCTGAGGCAGTGAAGCCATAATTCATTATTCAATCTTTCTCCTTTTTGTTCTTCTGTGAGCTCTCTGTCTCTACTTTGGTCTTCGTCCTGGAGTAGCCTACATCTGCTTGCTGGGTTTCTTCTCCACAATCAACAACTTGCTCTTTCATTAGTGGCCTCTTTGTGTTTGTGTTTGTGTTATCAATCAAAAATATTTCCTTCTCTTGATTATCAAAAAATAATATTAAAAAAAAAAAAAAAAAAAAAAAAAGAAGCTCTCTGTCTCTTTCTACAGCAGATTTGAAGATTGTGAATAAGTAAAGCTTAAGCACCTCAAAAAATTATCATATCTCCTTCTGATCTTTGTTCTTCTTCATGTTCTTTCATTTCTTTTTCATTTCTTCTAGATCTGATCATAACTTCATACTGGTGTACCCAAAATTCATCGGAAAAGCTAAAGCAAAAAGAAACCGTCTGAACCTCAAAAACCGGTCACGGTTCTCAAAACCGCACGGTTCGACCATAGTTCGCACGGGTCCCTACTTTTTTCCCATAGAGCAGTTCTTGAAGCTAAAAAAAACTGCAAAACTGAGAGGTTCACAGTTTTTTCAGTCGGACCATACGGTCCAGTCTAGGTTTCAAAACCTTGGATAAAACTAGAATCAACCTAAGAAGAAAATTGACAAAAGTCTATATTTATTGATAATAGTTTGAAAACATAATTGTCTTTGGAGGTTACAATGCATTTAATAGTAAAAGAAAAAAACATAGGGCAACTAGAAACTCTAAGGTGGCCACGAAAACATATAAAACCCTAATTTTTATGGAACTCGAGTTACACGGCAAATTCGAGTTTCAAAAAAGTGGTAGATTTCTAATTATTTCGCAAAAAGTGCAAAAGTTTATATTTATTGATAATGGTTTGAAAACATAATTGTCTTTGGAGGCACTACAAAAAAGATTGCTATTTGCGACGAAACTTTTTTGATGACTACAAAAAGCCGTTTGAAAAACTAGCTTTTTCGACGGCAAGTCTCTTTCATCGACAATTACTTGTCAAATATTAAAACATTTGTGATGGCAAAATAAGTCTATCGAAAATGCTTATTATTTTTGTCGAAAATATGATTTTTTTTTGGAGGGAAGTGTTCCCGCCTTACTTTTTACAACGGAATAAAAATATTCATCGCTAATAAAGTATTATTTCTGATGACCGAAGAAAAACAATCGGAACTATTAACACTTGTGATGGCTTTCATGCATCGAAAATACCCACACAAAAAAAAAAAATTATGGTGTTAGTATTTTTGACAAACATTCTTCCATTGCAAATATAAAAGAGAATATTAGCGATAGACATAAAGCCATCGAAAATGGTAAAATATTTTGGAGGGAAAATTCCCCCCTTAGTTTTCACATTTGTGATGACATTTATCCATCACAATTATTATTTTTTACATTTCTAATTGAGTTTGTATTTGCGATGAACATGTTGACCGTCGTTAATAGTTAATTTGTTTTAAAAGAAAGAATGTATTAGTGATGGACTTGGATCCCTTGCAATAAATAAGATTTGCGATAGAGCTAAGTCGTCGACAATTGTAATTTTTTCAAAGGGGGAATGCATGCCCTTTTTTTTCATGTGTTTAACGTTTTTTTTTTTTTTTTTTTTTTTTTATCACTATATATTGCATTTGTTATTTGCAATGAACATGTTGGTTGTTGTTAATAGTTAAAATTTTCTTAAGAAAAGAAAGTATTAGTGACGGTAAGGTAAATCCGTCACAACATACATATGGCCATAAAAAATGGTTATTTTCTTTGAATGGTGAATTTTTCTCAATCTTAATTTTAAAAGCTGCACAAAAACATCTTTCAAGACCCTCCAAGTACTTAAGGGCTATTTTGGTCATTTTAGAGGTAAAATGTATTTTGATAATCTTAAAGCTTTGAGGGGCACTTTGGTCATTTTGTAGTTTTTGGGTTGTGTTTTGGTTATTTTAGAAGTTTATGGGTATTTCGGTCATCTCCTAGCTTTGATGGCATATTTCAGCCATTTTGGATGGTCAAATTGTGTCAACAAGGTTAATCAAAGTTTCCCATTATGCGGGTACAACAATATGTGTCCATCATGCAACCAAATAGAGATTCAAAATTTGACCGTTGGATTGAAAGAATATGGTGAAATCTTTTTGGTGACGAAATCTAGCTCACAGCATTCATCACCTAAGCTCCGTCACAGAATGTAGCCATAGCCCACTAGATTCGGTGAGGAAATGGTCTACTAGTGAATAAGTTGGAGTACAAGGATACCAAAAAGACCTTCTAAGCCTAATCTACCCAAAGTACTTGAGCCCTCCAAGCTCTAGCTACCAATGGACTTCTAGGAGTCTTGTCTTCGCTAGCTTCCCAGATCCCGCAATACCACCCAATTGCACCACCAAGCCTCACCGGCTTATTTTGGCAAAGACCCAATGCTTCCCAAGCTCCAAAACACACTCTACACTTTGAATGGGTATGAGTTGTGTTTGAGTACAAATCTCTTCTTAAGGTATGACAATAAGAGAGAGGAATGAGAAGAGACTACAAGGATTTCTCTCTTAAGGATGAGTAGCTCTCTCTATAATGCAGGGTGTTGTTGAAACCTCTTTCTTGGTTTCTCTATCTTTTTTTTTTTTTTTTTTTTTTTTTTTTTTAGAAAGTAGGTTTCTTTATCTGATTAGCCTTCCTCACAATTTTGTGGGAAATGAGAGTATATATAGTATGAGTGAAGGGTATAAAGTTACACTTAAAATCCCAACTATTAGTGCATCTCGCAGGTCATCTTGTGAGTTGGCCAAGTCACGAGATTACTCGCGAGATACAGTGACTTTTCAGCTTCCGGCATGTACTCCTTATGTGACCTTCAACTGTCTTAATCAAATCTTCACCACTTAAAACTAAACCCATTACAATTAAATCCCACAAAATACAAGAAAATAAATTAATGAAATTACAACATTTTTTTTCATGGAATAAAACCAAGATAAATTTTATGTGAAAAACCATAATTTAACAATCTCTCTCTTTGACTATACCATGACAAAACACCCTATAATAGACTCTGTACTTAAACGTGAATTTGAGAACAATAACAAAACTCACTCACACCTAAATATAAAACTTGTGAAGAACTTGAAACAAAATACTTGTTTCCTAAAACACTTGCACAAAACACATTAGACCCTTAAGATAAAGCAAGTAATAAAGGACAAGTAAAAGTAACAAGTAAATTGCGATCAAGTAGAGAAGATGTGAAACATATGAGCAACTTGATCAACCAAACATGCAGTCACTAAAGCACAAAGCAAAAGGATGTATGCATGTCCAACATAAAAACACAACGCGATAAGAACAACAAAGCATAGATACTAAAAGTAACACAAAACACCATAAAGAAAACAAGAAAACAATGAAAAATAAAACAAAACAAGGTTTTCTCATAAAAAAAATGTATTCTCCTACTTGATATATGCATCTCCCCTTAGAATTTTTGTCCCTACAAATGTGCACGAGAGTCCAAATTACTCTCCTATATACTCTCTAATATACTCTCCCCCTTTTTTACACGAATGGACAAAGGGGCCAAGAAAAATGAGGGAAATAAAGGAATATAAGAACAAGGATAAGGATGTATGTGGGGTATAAGATGAATGAGAAATGAAACTCAAACAAAAGACAAAATAAAATATTACAAAGCATAAAATAAAAATGACATGCTAAGGATGCGGAAACAAGATATTGAGCAAGACATGGCAAGGGTAGCAAAGGTGTTTACAAAAGGTGGTTATATGCAATGCATGAACAAGGCATGAGAAATGCACATGTGGGGCAAGGTGTGTAAAATACACAACCAATGAACCAAACATGTTCCTAATAAGTAAACATGAAAAACCCCAAAATTTGTTACTCATTGGTGTCCAAACGAGTGAGAAAATGCCTAAGAGACAATTCATCAAACACCTAGCATGCACACTAACATCCTATATATGATGAAATGCATGAACATGGTGAAATTCACCCTCAATATATGTTCATACTGCCACATAGGGCCAATATCATCAACAAAGACACAAATGGGACTAAGTCCAATCAACAAATTGAACAAAAATTAAGTTTTCCTCAACCCCCATTCAAAGTAAACTCAACCCTAGGTTTTAAGAAATTTTGAAAGTTAAAAAGTATTAGAAATTACCTTATAGTAGTCCAAGATGTGAAATTACATAATAAAATCTCATTAGTTCAAGACTTCAAGCTAAGACAAAAATGTGGAAAATGTGTGAGATAATCGCAATGAAAAATTCAGTATAAGCTTTTCCAATGTTCATTATTTAAAAGGAAAATTTTCATTTAATCAAGAAAATATTTATAAAAAAAAAAAAGAAAAAGAAAAAAAAGTTATTTGAATTGTTAGATGAACAAGAACCTTTCTGTGTGCTCAATGCTGTGTGTGGAATAGCTGTACTACTGTATCACTTTTCCATGTTTTAAAAAAGTTTATTAACTTTCAATTAGTGGCTTCTTTTTCTTTTTTTTTTTTTTTTTTTTTTTTTGAAAGCCCAACCAAACTTCATTCATTTATAAAAGAGGAATCAAACAACAATGCTTCACGAGCTAGTGGTGGCCATTTTTCCAACCACACAACATCTTCATCTAATACATTGGCATAACGTGCTAAGGAATGGGCCATAGAGTTGGCACTACGCCTAATACAACTGAAAACTACTTGGCGAAGACCTGCTGCAAAACAATAAACATCATCATAAACGACCCCCAGGCGAGACCAGTTTGGACACGTAGAAGACACCGCGCTTATGACCGTCACATTATCCCCTTCGATAATCAGCTCTGAGAACCCCGCATCTATTGCAAACTCCATTGCAATCTGACAAGCTACAGTCTCCGCCTCCTCACGGTCATTCACAGTTGCTCCCCTAGCTGATAATGCAGCCAAAACATCTCCAGTTGCATTATGTATCACCACACCAATACCCGATCCATTTGAAAACACAGCCAAGTCAAAATTTAGCTTGTACAGCTGACCCGTTGGAGGTATCCAATTCTGCAAAACAACAGATTGTACCACACCAGTTGTAAGTGAGCCCTAAGCATCGCTATACTCCCTTAAAAAGTCTGTGGCTCTCCGATTCAGGTGCCCAGGGTGTTGCATTACTCCACCCTATAACAAAGTATTACGATGATGCCAAATCAGCTAGCAGTGGACCAGAAAATTCTCAAGTTCCTCCTGTGATAGTTTGGACATCATGAACTGAAACAAGTGCAGAAACTCATTCATCTCTCCACCACATTTCTGTATCCGAGCACTAGCACCAGCCCAAACATCCTGGGCAGCACTACATGACCATATTGCATGTGATAAAGTCTCCGGACATCTTTGGCACACCCCACACGTTGTATCTATCAGAATTTTCCTTTGGGCTAAATTTACTTTTGATGGCAAGATGTCAAGACAAGCTTGCCATCCAAAGATCTTGATT
Source organism: Quercus cerris (assembly GCA_963669245.1). NCBI lineage: Eukaryota > Viridiplantae > Streptophyta > Magnoliopsida > Fagales > Fagaceae > Quercus > Quercus cerris. The sequence goes on along the minus strand of OY770008.1, from coordinate 22,168,468 downwards.
TTGTTTGGCACTTGGAGCTTCCAAAGCTGAGACCAAACTCGGCTGTCTTTTCTTTGCTCTAAACTTTCTTCCCTGCCAATAGCATCTTCAGCCAACATGCGAGCAACCCGATATCCAGATTTTACTGCATATTTTCCATTACAACAATGCATCCACACCACCCTATCTTGCACTTGCCTTCTGCTCAATGGAATTCGAAGAATTGCTTCCGCATCAAAGTGATGAAAAATATTATAAATTCTGTCCCTATCCCATTGGTTCACCCTCCAACCAATTAGATCTGATACTCGCCATTCCCATTCATCATATTCAGTAGGAAATAAAATCTTCTTACCCGGATGATTCAGTATCCACTTATCTTCCATCACTCGGATTGAAGAACCAGTTCCCACCCTCCAGTAGCACCCCTTTTTCAAAATTTGTTGAGCAGCTAACATACTCTTCCAAACATAGGAGCTGTTTGGACAATCTACCGCCTCCAAAAAACCACATCTTGGAAAATACTTGGCCTTAAAACATCTAGATAACAGGGAATCTTGGTCTTGTATCATTCGCCACCCTTGATTAGCCAACATAGCTAAGTTAAAGCTCCTAAGATCTCGGAATCCCATACCACCTACCTTCTTTGGTTGTGTCAAAAAACTCCAACTTTTCCAATGAATCTTCCTTTCATCCCCAGACTGCCTCCACCAAAATCTTGCACAAAGAGAATCTAATTCATCACAAAGCTTTGCTGGCAACAAAAACACTCCTATAGTATATGTAGGAATAGATTGTGCCACAGCTTTAATTAGAACTTCTTTACCTGCACGAGAAAGCATTCTACCCTTCCAAATCTGAAGTTTTTTCCAAACCCGCTCCTTCAAATAGGCAAAACTTTAGTATTTGGCTCGACCAACCAAATTCGGTAAACCCAAATAAGACTCAAATCTATCCACTTCCACCACTCCCAAAGCTTGTTTAATCCATTGCTTCTGACTGTCAGATGTATTTCCACTAAAGTAAATTGACGACTTCTCCAAATTAATGCATTGTCCAGAAGTTTCAGCATACAATTGCAGCGTATCGGAAATTACCTGCACTTCTTCCTGATGTGCTTGGCAAAAAATTAGTGAATCATTCGCAAACATCAAATTAGAAATACAAGGTGCCCTTCTACATATCTGAACACCATGTAACCGCCCCTCATCTTCAGCTTTGGAAAGCAAGGATGTGAACCCTTCCGCACACAAAAGAAACAGATAAGGTGATAAAGGGTCCCCCTGACGGAGCCCTCTTGATGGGATAATATTTCCATAAGCTTTACCATTAATTCGCACCGAAAAGGAAGATGTGGTAACACAACTCATCACTCTATTTATCCAATCCTTAGGAAACCCTAGCTTAACCATCATACCCCTTAAAAAGGCCTATTCTACTCGATCATAAGCCTTACTGACATCTAACTTCAAAGCTAGAGCTCCTTTTTTTCCCCTTTTTCCTCCTGTGCATGGCATGCAGCGTTTCATAGGCTATCAGTACATTATCAGAAATAAGGTGACCACGTACAAAGGTACTCTGAGTGGGAGAAATCAACTAAGGCAGTATAGTTTTCAGTCTATTAGCTAGGACTTTAGAAATTATTTTGTAAATGACATTACAAAAGCTAATAGGTCTGAAATCAGTCATCTTCTCTGGGGACTTAATTTTTGGAATAAGCACAAGATGGGTATAATTAATCTCGGGTATCATAATTCCAGAATTCAGAAATTCCAACATAGCAGTGCTAACATCATTACCAACAATGTGCCAAAATTTTTGATAAAAGAGAGCGTTCATACCATCTGGTCCCAGAGCTTTTGTAGGTCCCATCTAAAATAATGGAGCTGTTACTTCCTCCACAGAATATGGTCTGGACAACTCTTCCCTCATAACTACAGTCATCCTTTGAGGAACAGTATTGAGACAATCCTCCATCCTTTCACATGTCCCTGGGTGAAATATTGTCTGAAAATAATCCACAGCTACCTCCGCTACATCAGTAATGTCCTCCACCCAATCACCCTGTTGATTCCTTATCCCATGGATGAAACTCCTTTGACGCCTTTGGGAAGCTTTTGAGTGAAAAAATTTTGTATTTCAATCCCCATGCTTTAGCTAAGATACCCGAGACCTTTGTGCCCAGAAAATTTCCTGCTTAAGAAGAAGATCATCCAATTTTTTGCTAGCAGTCAAAACTTCCTCTCTACTCTCCTCCGTTAACTCCTCTTTATTCATACTCTCAATTTTCTTAGTAAGCTGTTTTATCTCATCCGTATTAGGGGCTGTTTTGAAGGATGAGCCCCAAGCTAGCAAATCTGCTCCATAACTCTTAATTTTCTCCACAGTTCCCCCTAAACCAGTTGCCTCACCACCTGAATGAATCCAAGAATCCATAACCACCTCCTTACACTCATCCCACATCAGCCAAGATTCCTCAAATCTGAAACCATGTGGACCTCCTCCCCTAAAATCACAATTTGTTCTAATATGAAGAAAGAGCGGGGCATGATCAGAGGCATGACTAAACCCGTGGAATAAAGTGCTAGCTGAGAACTTATCCTTCCACTCCCTGTTCAAAACAGCTCGATCCAGACGTTCTCTAGTGTTTGCTGCACCAGGTCTTTTATTATTCCATGTAAATTTATAACCCTGAAAACCCAAATCAAATAAATTACACCCTTCCAAAGCTGCTTGAAAGTCTACCATCTGTTTGTATTGAGGTGGATGTCTGCTCTGCTTTTCTGACTAATGAAGGATTGCATTAAAATCTCCTATACAACACCAAGGTCCATCCACAAATGAAGAAACTTGAGACAAAAGTGCCCAAGACTTCTTTTTTTCACTCACTTCCGGCCACCCATAGAAACTTGTGAGAAACCAAGTAAAGCCATCCTCCTCAACCACCTTTGCCAAAATATGATTTTCAGTAAAGTTGATAACATCTAACTTAACTTCAGATTTCCATAACAATGCTAAACCTCCCCCAAAATAAGGCCTTTTTACAATGAACATATTTGGAAAAGGCAACTCTCTACCATGTTTTTTAAAACCTTCTGTATGCAGCCTAGTCTCCATTAAGAAACAGACTGTGGGAACTTGATCCCTCACTAGCTTGTGAAGGCTTCGAACTGTCCAAGAATTCTCAAGCCCTTGGCAGTTCCAGCTTAGGAGCTTCATTGTGCCCGACAAGGGTGCGTGGGCACCCCCACCGTTTCTTCTGAATTTGAGTCACCACTGCTCTTCACCTGTTTCACCTCTTCATACTGTTCAACATCTTCATGGTTGCACCCCTCACTGCTAGACAACCTTTTTCCCAACACAGATTTAGCTCCCTCTTTAAAAAACTCTACAGGCTCAATCTCCATTCTTCGAAGCCTAGTCCAAGTTGGTTTTTTCTTTGGGCTTTGAGGCCCACCAACCGGTTCCATAGGCAACACGTGCATAGACTCAGCCACCTCAGCCACATTTGATTTTGGTTCCATGTAATTTGTAGATCCCACAATCTCCGTGTTTGTCTCCATTATTCCCTGAAGTTCAGCAGCCACGTTTGCACTGTCCAAAACCGTTCCATGTTTGTCACTGTTTCCATAATCACGTAACTGAAGCTGTTCCCTAGGGTTCTGAAGTGTAATGCCGCCATCTCCATTGACTTTCTCGGGACTAACCTGTCCAGTCCGGTCCGTTTGCCTGTCAACCTTCACTCCGGCGTCGTCCCTATCAAACTTCCTACGAGGAGGTGATCAAGCCCGAGCCCGAGTGGCTTTAAGCCAGTCACCGTATTGGCATATAACATCCCCATCTCTCTTGGCTGCTGCGAAATAAGAGGCGCAATGTTTTAAGTCATGGCTGAGTAAGTCACAAAAATGGCAGAACAGAGGGAGGCGCTCATATTTGAATGTCACCTAGTGGCTCTTACCATCAGAACCAGCCAAGAAAGCCCCTCGTCGGATCGGTTTTGCTATCGGAATAGACACCTTGACCCTCATAAAGTAACACTGTCCTTCAAGCTTCTGTTTGTTCTCAATCTTAACCACAGAACCTAGTCTACTTCCCACTGTTTCTGCAGTTTTAGGTGACACCAAGTCAGATGGGGTGCCCCAAATTTGCACCCATAGGGCCACCGAATCAAACCTGACATTATCCGCCGTCATCCCTGCTTTCCAACGAGTCAACAACAACACTTGATTATCAAAAGACCGAGGCCCTCCCTTAAATACCCGATCCATCTCAAACTCAGTTCGAAACTTGAGTTGAAAAAGGTTTGTTCCCACTTCTATCATCTGAACACCTTCCTCCAAACCCCATGCCCTCTTCAGCGTAGTTATGGCAGCCTTCCTATTGAAAGGTCTACAAGTAAGAAACTTCCCAATCAAACTAAGTGCACAACTCTCCATCGCTTCTTTGCGCCCTTCCACCGGAACCTCGATAATCTCCTCCTCCTCCAAGGTCAACTTCATCTTCTCCAGTATACTCGTAACATCATCTACCATGGTAGCCAGATTAAGAAAAGAAAATAAAACGCAAACCCTTAAGAAACCCTAAGGGAGAAAGATCTCGTAATAACGAGAGAGAGAGCTCCTACGTGTGAGGAGAAAACAACTTACTCAATGCGTGAAGGTTGAGATGTACGGAAAAGAGAATCAATTAGTGGCTTCTTTTTTAAGTTACTTAAAATAATAAAAATAAAATAACTTGTGGCTATCAATCCTTTTACATTTCTGTATTAATTTTATATAATAAAATATATAACCTTGTAATTGAGCGAACAAATTAATATCATTATTGTTTTTTATGAATATCATATAATATTTAGAAAAAAATATTATATATATGATAATCATGTTTATTATATGTTAATGTATTAATATTTGGATTTAAGATAAAAGAGAAACAATTGCTTACAATTGTTTGGTTTTATCTCACTAATCTAAATAGTAATTTATATATATCTAAAAGGTGAAGATGAAGAAGGGTAACATTTATTATTACTATACTTTTCTTGAGCTACATCAACGACTATGTCATTTTTTTTTTTCCATTAAAAAAAATTATTTTATTTCCATTAATTTTCTATTATTCTTTTAAGGACAAAGTTTAGCTATAAAATTAATTGTAACCTAAGACTACGACCTTACTCAATATCTTTTTATTAGAGCTGAATTTTAACAAATTCACCATTGGATTACATTTTTTTATTATATCCTCCATGCTTGCAAAATTTCTATAAAATTAAAAATTAATAAATGTGTCATCAATAAATTATTTAAACTGCAAGTTATTGTAGTTTAAAATTATGCATATAATATAAGGTTATAGATCATATAGTAAATAATATCCAATTGACACAAAATTGGATATGTGTATTAAGAGCATAAATTCAACAGTTAGATTTTCAAAATATACAGTAATGTGAATAATATTAAGGAAGGTTGTAGCCTTAGAGTATAACCAATTTCGTAGCTAAACTTTGTCCGTCTTTTAATGCTTCCACAATATTTAATTCAATTCCCATAACACCCCTCTATCTCCCTATTGTTTTCAACTTCCCATGTAAACTCTTTAATTAATGTCTCAGACTTTCCCTCTTCTCCCTTCTTGCCTCTTCCTCTACTCATTGAACCTAAACAGTTCATACATGTTCAATTAACATTGTCTCCTATAAAATAAAGGAGATGATATATAAACCGCTAGACGTTCTTTGTTTCTCATAACTAGAAGACAAATGGTTTTGGATTTAGCTCCTACCAGCAAAACTTATTTCAAAGCAACTTGTCTATATTCTCGAGTGGAGATATCGATCTCCATATGGCATGTCAAGCGTGTTTTATATATTAGAGTATTTTGTGTGTGTGTGTGTGTTGTTTATGATTCTTTTACAATGAATTGCTGCCAAGCAAAGTGGTTTGCTCTCTAGTTTGGATGCTGAAGGTAATCCCAAAATTTACAATTCTATGTTTCTACATATTTGATCAAATGACTATAAGATGGATTAAAAAAAATAAAGATGGTCATTTTCATGTAGAAAAACCAATAGGAAAAACGAATATTGAAGAATACTATTATATTAGTAAACTTCATTCATAAATGGATTTTCAACACTTAGAAAAATTCCTAAGATGTTTTTCATTGGATGCATTGCAGCAATGAAGGTAGTAAAAAGAATATTAGACAACAATAATTTTGATTCACTATCCTCTTCTCCATTAACATGTTAGTACCTTATTTTTGCAACCAATGACTTCATAAGCATCTAATTCTACGAAAAGGTTACACTATTCCCAAAACTGAGAGCCCAAATTTTCTTGAAAAGAAAGAAAGAACCAATCTTTTGGATAAAAAATTTAAATGTTCAAGTAGTTGTGGGTTAATTTATTTTTCTTTACTACTTGGATTTTAGAAATAAAGAACAAAGATTTGCATAATGTATGCTTCATATTGGGGCGCATTGCACCAAAAAAGGACATGCCATATAATATGATTATACTAAAAAAAAAAAAATCTTTATTTTCATTATCCACATCATCTTGCCAAAATAGAATAAACTATCTAAAGTTATGACTAATGCATAATAATAATTATAATAAATCAAAGTTCTTTCTAAAACAATTCACCGAATATAGAAGCCATTAAACACTCACTACAAAAAAAGAGTCTACTAGCGAGAATAAAATGCCCTCGCAAAAATTCAAATATCGTCGCAAAAGACTTTAGCGAAGGCATGTGGCCCTCGAAGGCCGTCATATTTGTTCTGGTTGCTAAAAGAGATTTTGCAACCATGCCTTCACAAGTAGATAATTTACGAGAGCAATTTACTGTCGTTACTGAACAAATTTGCCTTCGCAAATATATTACCAAACGACAAGAAAAGTCGACCACTTATTTTTAGCGAAGGGAAATAGTCGTTGTTAACAACTATTTGTGAGGACCTTTATACCCTTGTAATTAGTTATTTGCGAATTTCAAATTAACAACATACTTTTTAGAGACAAATAATGTCATCGCTAAAATTTATTTGCGAGGGCTTTTAACCCCTCGCAATTAGTTAGGAATAATAGTGACAATATTAAGCTGTCACTTAAAATGTTTTTGCAAGGAGTTAAGTGGCATCTCTATTCTATAAATTGCGATGGATTTTATTGTCACTATAAAATTATTTATGACCAAAATTTCATGTCATCAGTGAGAATATTTTATATCATTTTTAAATATTTTATTATTTATTTATTTTTAATTATTTTATATAATTTTTTTAACTATCATGTTACGATAATACAATAATTACTAAAAATTGATCAATTGAAAGATAAAAATTCATATAAGTTCAAACTTTAAAATATAGAATATACAAAGAAATCCTGAAATTAAACCTTGTGTTAAACTTAACAACTAGAATTATGACAAGATCTATACTAGTCTTCCTCTGAGTTACCCTCCAAGATATTTTCAACCTCCCTCGTGTTATTGATTGAGTTGTCCTCTTCGTCTCTACTAGTACCATCCTTAAAAAAAAAAAAAAAAACAAAACAAAACAAAAAGCAAAACATTAAATATAATTCATACACTAGAATATTGGCTTTTATAAAAATAATAACAAATAATGGTGAAAGAGAGTGCAAGAGAGATAGAGAGAATTCATGACATGTATTTCATTTATACTCACCCCCTAATCTCCATCCATCCATTTATCCACCATCTTTTTCCAAAAGAGTGTAGGAATGAAGGACCATTCTTATAACGATCTTCTTTCTCTATGTACTTCTTTAAAATGGGATTTTTAATATGAAACATCCAATCAGAATAACAACATTTCACCAATTCTACAAATTCTTTCTTCACTTCCTCATCTGGTTGTTTATGCTTAAAATGTTGAGCTTTATAGCAAGCATATAAAGTTTCGAGCTCAGATCTTGGGTATTCACTAAAAGTCGTCCAAGCTCCATTCAGTTTTTGGTAAAAAAGAATAGTAATCTCTCGAGTAGCTTTTAGTGTGATGATTCTGCCTTTACTTTTACCTTCCCTTGCCATGTCTGCCTTTTTTTTTGTAAGCCCTTGCCACGTCTACCTACTATTAGTTAGTATTAATATGATGAAAGTATATAATATAAATATGTATTTCCAATATGATTGTGTTAAAGACATGACCCACTAGTAAAAGATGATACTCTAGTATAAGATGATACTAGACCTTATCCTCAATCCAACAATACTTATTGCTACAATCAAAACACAAATAATTATTTTACCACTTAATTTAAATATTCTTTTTTTATTCTTTCTTTATGTTTTCAAATAACTACCATTAACTACCATGATTTTTGTAGCTAGCAACAACCCTCATACCTCTCTCCTTCACCAACCTTCTCATCCTCACAATATCAACAAATGATCCACCTGATGCATACATGCTCAATGCAAGCAAAAAACCTAATGAATTTAAAGGCTCCAACTGCCCAATGCTTACATGCTCAATGCAAGCAAATAACCTGATAAATTAGAATACATATCAATTAAAGAATTCCCCATATACACTTCAAAACCAAAACCTCTACTGATCACTAACCTGTGGCATTAAGTAATCCATCAGAATTCCCATGCATCTATTTTTATTTTTATTTTCATTCTTTGTTTAGGACTTTTGCTCAAGCTTATAAGTGCAGCCCATGATAACAAAATCCAAACACAATTTCTCAAAAAGCAACCAAATTTGCATTGATCACACCATAAAAGGATCAAGATATAACATCAATAAAAGCAACCAATCCATTTGTGAAATCATATGACTAGCACATGTGGTTGGCTACCCATCACACCAAATTCTGAATTCTAAAGTCTGCAAATAACAAATCATAACCTGTGCAGATAGTTAGAGAGATTTTTGGGCTGAAGAAAGATTAAAAAAAATACGAAGAATAGATCTAGAAGAGTGTAGTCACTGACTCACTGTAGTACAGCCACTAGAGGGGAGTATAGCCTTTCTCTTTCTTTAGTCTTTGCCAATACATTTGCTTCAAAAACTCAGAAAAGTGAATGTTTACCATGTTTTGTAAAAAGGAAAAAATTGCATTTCATTCTCCCATTATGTCACAGAATAATAATAATAATAAAGATATCACATGTTCCTTGACTCTAGAACTGAATGATGCCAAAAAAAACCTACAATCACAATCCAATTCCACTCCACCACTAAATGCCACCCATGCTGCAGCTAGAAGACCACATTCCATCGCATCCTTGCAGCCAAAAGTAAATCCAAACAGCCACAACCCTTATTAGCACCTTCACCAACTTGCATCCATAATTAAAAAAAAAAAAAATACATCCAAAGCAACTACAGTAGCAGAAACCATTTAATAAAAAAAGAAAGAAAGAAAAGAAAAACCAAAGGGCCATAACTCAAACCCACACCACTGGCTAACACACCTGTAAACCCCCAACCTATAGTACCATGATAGAAGGAAATAAAATATTCCAAAGACAAAAATAAAAAACCCAAAAAACCATGGGTCGAATCCACACCACCACCAAATGCCATGTGCAGCCACCATGGCATTCCTCGCAGTATACTTAATTGTTCTTACTTATACTTAATTGTGCTAAAAAAAACTAATTATTTTTGCATTATTTCCAAAGGAAACTTGCACCAGCAACAAGACAAAATACTCCTACAGGACTCAAGGTTTAGAGGAGGGAATCAAAATAGAGCAACCAAATTAAAATTTGAAATAGCTACTTCATATATATAATGGTTTTACATATGCCATCATAGTTCCTACACAATACTCAATGCTCTTACTTTGGGGAGATAACTTTGAGGGCATTGGCTAAAATTTGTATTCCTCAAACTTTTACTACTGGAGGTGGGTGGAAAAATTTAAAGCACATAATAGTTTTCCCAGAACAAGTTTATTGCTTCACTGCTATAGGAAATTAGAATAATGATTAATGACCAACCAAATATCTCATATACTATTTCAGCCTGCATTGTGTATTTTTCATTTGTCAGAATATAACTACATGTTTTTTCTTCATGGTTAGTAATAGCACAGGTGACCTGCCAGATTCAAAACCAGATTGAATGATTCCAATTTCCAAATTTTTGCATGTAAAAAATAATTTGTAACAATAGTCAATCTTATAAATGTATTTAAAATAAAAGTCAATCTTTTAACAGAGTTTTCTTTACTTACTTTCCTTCCTTTGTTAATTACTTTGGAAGCCCATTCAAATCCTATGAACCAAGGGATAAAAACTTAATCCCTATTACAGCTCAGTGTATTGAACAAATCCATACTGACCCTTACAAATACCTTCCTCATCAAGGAGGAACACACCCTAAATCACATACTTCAATGACTAACAACTTAGTACAGCTTTTGATTTTTCTAAATTCAAAAACGAAAAAAGCAAAATTTCCATAACATTGTAATCAACCAAACGGAACAAAAAAAAAAATCAATTAATTTCGCCATAGCCTCAGAGATCATCAACAATACAACTGAAATAATGATTGACAATCTAATCAAACACAAAGACAACATTGATCGTGACACATATTGAGAAACCCAAAAACCAAAGACATATATTTTATATAAAAGAAAAAACATAAAAAGCGGGGAAGCTATACCATCGGAGTGAGGCAACGAAGGTGGGTAAGCCGACGGCGGGAGGGATGGCGTGGAGGTGTAGATCGGAGAACAATTAGGCCGGCGATGGGCTGGGCAGGCCGAGCAGCGAGGGAGTGAGAGGGAGAGTGAGGAAGAATGTGTGAGAGAGAGAGAGAGAGAGAGAGAGAGAGAGTTTGGGAATTTTGAGTGTTTGATTTTAGTGAGAGAGTAAGTGAGAGACCCTAATTTTTGACTGTGTGCAAACCCAAAATTTTTGGTGGGAACCTGAAGAGTTTTAGAGGGAATTCCGTATACTTTTATTGTGACAAAATTTTGACCTATTATAGCGGATTTAAAGCCGCTGCAATAGAGAAAGAGTAGGCTAAGGTTTATTATGATGGTAATATGACTTGTTGTGGCGAAACTGAAGCTCGCCTTAATAGCTCTTTACAGATTTTTTCAATAAAATGATATTTAATACTTCAAATTAATAAAATATAATTTAATCCTACAAATTAAAAAATATATAATTTAATACTTCAAATTACTAAAATAAAATTTAATACTACAATTTTCAATAAAATATAATTTACTAATTAATAACAATATAATTATTACTTCTAATTATGTAAATATATTTTAATACTACAAATTAATTGAGTATAATTTAATAATTAATAAGATTTATATAGTACTTCAAATTAATAAAATATAATTTAGCACTACAAATTAATAAAATAAAATATATTAATTAATAAAAAATATATTAAAATATAATTTAATATTACTTTGGAATAACTAAAATACCCTTCAAACTAAAAGAAGGCCAACTTACCTCCATAAACGTAAAAAATGACCGAAATACCCCTACCACCCAAAAAATGACTGAAACACCCTGAAGCAAGAAAAATAACTGAAATACATCTAAAGCCTAAAAAAAGACCACAATACCCTTGAATCCTAAGAAAACACCAAAATTGGAGGCCAACCTACCCCTAAGACTAAAAGAAGGCCAACCTACCCCCACAAACTCAAAAAAAAAAAGGCTAAGACACCCCTACCAAAAAAAAATGTAAGATGAGACTGGAGGACCAAAAAATTAAAATATTATTTAATATTATTTTGGAACGACTAAAATACCCCTAAAACTAAAAGAATGCCAACTTACCTCCATAACCATAGAAAATGACCAAATCACCCCTACCACCCAAAAAATGGTTGAAACACCCTTGAAGCAAGAAAAATAGCTCAAATACCTTTGAAGCCTAAAAAAAGACCACAATACTCTTGAATCCAAAGAAAACACCAAAATTGGAGGAAATATAATGTATTATTATTCAGTGAAAACGACTGAAATACCCCTAAGACTAAAAAAAGGCCAACCTACCCCCACAAACTAAAAAAATGGCTGAGACACCCCCACCACCCAAAAAATGACTAAAATCCCCAAAGTAAAAAAAATAACTGAAATACCATTGAAGCCTATAAAAAGACCACAATACCCTTGAATCATAAGAAAAAACCAAAATTGGAAGAAATATATTTCATTATTCATTTAAAAACGACTGAAATACCCCTAAGACTAAAAGAAGGCCAACCTACCCCACAAACTAGAAAAATGGCTAAGACACCAAAATACCCTCGACAGCTAAAAATGAACCAAATACCCCATACACATTAAAAATGTCCACTATACACCCTAAGCCAAAAGGTGACCAAAATACCCTGAAAACTTTGAAAAGGACCAAAGTACACCTAAACCCTAAAAATGACCAAAAGTACACCTTACGACTAAAAAAATGGCCCAAATACCCTTGTAAACGCAAAAAAAAAAAAAAAAAAAAAGACTAAATACCACCTATGCATTAAAAAATGTTACACACATACATCCTAAGCCTAAAAAATGACATAAATGCCCTTGGAATTTAAAAAATTCACATTGAATTAAGAAAAATAGGGTTGGGTTTAAGTTACACCTGACGTAACTCTAAAAAATGTTACACCACCCAATAACTTATTATTGAATTCATATTTTGAAAATCCAACCGTTGGATTACATGTTCTATATGATCTTAACATGAATGCCAATTTTTATGTCAATCGGATGTAATTTATCATTTGATCTATAAACTCATATTTTATACATTATTTTAAACAACTAAGACTTGAATCTAGACAACTAATTGATGACATGGCTATTAATCTTTGATCACCTTAAAATTTTGTAAGCATGAAAAATATATGAAGATAATGTAATCTAACCATAGATTTGTCAAAATTCACATCGAATTAAGAAATATAAGGTTTGGTTCGAGTTACACCTGACGTAACTCTAAAAAATATTACACCACCCAATAACTTATTATTAAATTCATATTTTGAAAATCCAACCGTGCATGTTCTATATAGTCTTAACATACATGCCAATTTTCATGCCAATTGGATGTAATTTACCATTTGATCTATAAACTCATCTTTTATGCATTATTTTAAACTACTAAACTTGAATCTAGACAATTAATTGATGATATCACCATTGATATTTGATCATCTTGAAATTTTGTAAGTATGAAAAATATATGAAGATAATGTAATCTAACGGTAGATTTGTCAAAATTCACATCGAATTAAAAAATAGAGGGTTAGGTTCAAGTTACATCTGACGTAATTCAAAAAAATGTTACACAACCCAATAACTTATTATTGAATTCATATTTCAAAAATCCAACCATTGGATTACATATTCTATATGGTATTAACATGCATGCCAATTTTCATGTCAATTGGATGTAATTTACCATTTTATCTATAAATTCATCTTTTATGCATTATTTTAAACTACTAAAATTTGAATCTAAACAATTGATTGATGACATGACTATTAATCTTTAATCGCCTTGAAATTTTTTAAGCATGAAAAATATACGAAGATAATGTAATCTAATGGTAGATTTGTCAAAATTCACATCGAATTAAGAAATATAGGGTTGAGTTTGAGTTACACCTGATGTAACTCTAAAAAATGTTACACCAGCTAATAACTTATTATTAAATAAATATTTTGAAAATCCAACCGTTAGATTACATGTTTTATATAGTCTTAACATGCATGCCAATTTTCATGCCAATTGGATGTAATTTACCATTTTATCTATAAACTCATATTTTATGCATTATTTTAATGGGAAGAAATTTTTATTCACTTTTGAGAGAGAGAGAGAGAGAGAGAGAGAGTACAAAAGGCTGAAATTCTTGAATTTTAGGCTACCATTTTGAAGTTGAAGTGCTATCATTTTTTATGGGTACAATCGTTTAGAAAATAAGGATAGACATTGCTTATATAGGATGTATATAGAAGGTTTTTTTTTAGACGGTAAACAAAATGTTCTTCTAAAGAATACAAAGTTCTATATGTTTAGGCGTTTATTTTTATTTTTAATTTTTGAATTTTAGAATAACTTTTATCTCCAAAAAAGATAATATTTTAATGATTTTTTGCGAAGGTAAATCGTGGCCCTTGCAAATAATTTAGTATTAGTAAGGGCATATTTTTAACCCACACAAAAAATAAACTTTTTACAAGGGATTTTTATTTTCCCTCAGAAATAATTTGGTGGGAACATTTCCCTCCAAAAATTTTGACATTTTAATGATTATTTGTGAAGGTCAATCCTAACCCTCGCAAATAATTTAGTATTAGTGACGGTTTTTTTTAACCGTCACAAATAATACACTTTTTACGAGAAATTTTTAATTGTCCCTTGCAAAGAATATGGAGGGAAAATTTTCCTCCAAAATATTAGTATTTGTGACGGCTATAATATATAATTGTGACGGCTTTTTTTTTTTTTGTCACAAATATTTCACATTTTACCAAGTATTTGCGAGGGCTTTATTTTGCCATCACAAATAAGATTTTTTGAGAGGGCTTTTTGGGTCAGTCAAAAATTCTTGGTCGCTAATAGGCATTTTTCTTGTAGTGACTATAAGAATGACTATTTATTTGCCTAGATAATACAAATATATGAATATGTTTTCTATTATTTTAATTACTTTAAATCACGATAAATTGCTCCTCCTCCATTATATTAAAAAAAATGTTTTAGGTTTTAATTTTTTTTTTTAAATTATTATCAATCAATCACAATAATCATTCAAATAATAATTTCTTTCTTATTCAACTATATATATATATATATATATATTGTAGGGGTAAAAGCCCAACCTTGTGTATTGGGCCTAGGGCCTCATTTTTGGGTTAAGTTATGTCCGAAGAGAAGAAAATGATTGGGAAGGATTCCACATGCGAGATATACCTGGAAGTAACTGTGGAGGATAGTCCGAAGAGATCATTAGCTGGCCGAAGAGCGTATTCTCCTTGGATATAGAGAGTCTCGATTAAACAGGTACCAGAGAGGTTCAAGTGATCTTCCTGGCAGTTCCAATGACGAGGATAAACTCTGGACATGTCTAGAGATGATAAGAACGAAGAAATATCTAAAGAAAAAAGCTGCTACCACCGTGTTTAATGCACTGCAGCAACTTTTCTGGCCGCATTTATGTGGAAAAGACCCATGAATAGTGTAATCTCAGCTACCACCACTCACAGAGAGCTAAAGAAGGTACTTGACGTGACATATACTCAAGTGGATACATAGATGAAGAACAAGTGGACGGTGGAGATGATGGGGAAAGTTACTATATAAGGAGAAGAGGCCTCTGATGATAAGAGATCGGAAAAAAGCAGAATAAGGGTTAGAGAAAGACTTTACTGTAACTCTAAGAACTGTAATCACTGTTCAATCAATAATATATCTCTTCGGACATCAATTCATTTCGTTTTTACGTGTATCTTTATGCTGGTTCACACCTGTATGTTATAGTTAACCGTTGCTAAGTTCACAATCAACCTAGCTCTTTCACCCACTCTCTACAAATTCATTGTTTTGGGCTTGGGCTATAAATCCTAATCCTACAATTGGCGCCGTCTGTGGGAAGAGCTTGAGTGAAAGTGGGAGCAACAGTTGATAATGGCTGAACTAGGGCAACAACTAGCAGAATCTAGGGCATTCTAACACGTAGACCCTTTTCTCAATTTGGAGCAGAGACAAGATCGAGAGGGCAGTGTGCATACTACGCATACAGATCGAAGCCAGTCACATGGCAGAAGTCACATATCTTATGCAGAGAAGAACCAGAATATGCAACTAGAAATTGAAAGACTAAAGAGAGAATTGTGCCATGCAAAGAGGAAACGGATTTCTTCATATTCTGATGAAGATTCTGATGACCAACAGGATGTCACTTACAAGCAGAGATCGCGAACACCAGTCAGTGAATCCTTTTCCTATGCAGAAGAGCATCATCATAAGAGGCAACCTCGAAACCCATCACATGGAGGCGTAGGGAATGACGCTATGAGCAAGGCTTTAAATCAAATCTCTAGATCACTTTTCACACGCAGGATTGAAGAAACAAGGCTTCCTCGGCATTTTAACCAGTCGACGTTCACCATCTATAATGGTAGAACAGACCCTGTGGAGCATGTGAGTCACTTTAATCAAAGGATGGCTGTCTACTCCAGGGATAAGGGTCTGATGTGCAAGATTTTCCCCTCTAGTCTTGGACTGGTCGCGATGAGGTGGTTTGACAGCCTAGAAGCAGACTCCATCAACTCCTTCAGGGATCTTACTCAAGCATTTGGCTCCCGTTTTGTCACATGCCGAAGAGTGGCTAGGCCATTATCTTCGCTGCTATCCTTGAGCATGCAAGATGGTGAGACCTTGAAAACTTATTCAGATAGGTACTAGGAGATGTTTAATGATATGGAGGAAAATTTTGATGGAATGGCCCTTAACACGTTTAAGCTCGGCCTCCCCACTGATCATGGTTTAAGAAAGTCCTTAACTGGTAAGCCAGTTACTAACATGCGTCAACTCATGGACCGTATTGAAAAATATAAAAGAGTTGACGAAGATCAACAATAAGGGAAGGGTAAGGACAACGTTATCCCCCAAGAGAGGAGGGATTTCAGGTCGGACCGTTATATAACAGTAAACCGCGGAGAGATTTTGCTGGGCAATCAAGATTAACAAATCTTCTGGTAGTTAACACTGTATTTAAGGAGCCAGTCCACCAAGTTTTGGAAAAGATTAAGAATGAATCATTCTTTAAGTGACCGAATAAGATGGTGGGGAACCCTGAGAGGCGTAATCACAACCTCTACTGCCAGTACCACCAAGATCATAGGCACACCACTGAGGATTGCAGGAGCTTGTGGGATCATTTGGACCAGTTAGTCCGCGAAGGTAAATTGAGGCATCTCCTGCACCACTCTAGTGGCCGAGGAGGTCAAATGAGCTCAGAGCCCCGAAGAGATAACCCTTCAAAGCCTCCATTGGGAACTATCAATGTCATCTTTGCAGCATTGGGGAGAACAGGATCCTGGCCATCTAAGGTTATGTCAGTAGCCCGGTTACCCGTAGGAGACTTTGGCCAAGGTCCGAAGAGAGCTAAATTGGATGCTCAACCAATTTTAGGATTCTCGGACGAAAACAAGATTGGAACCATCCAACCCCATGATGATGCGTTAGTCATCACCTTCAGAATTGGAGGATATAATGTGAAGAGGGTGATGGTTGACCAGGGTAGTGCTGTAGAGATAATGTACACTGATCTCTACAAGGGGCTGAACCTAAAACTTAGTGACTTAACACCATACAACTCTCCCCTGGTTAGTTTTGAAGGAAGAGTTGTCACCCCGAAGGGCCAGATACGACTACTCGTACAGACTGGCTCAGAGGTAGTAGAGGTGGATTTCATCGTTGTAGATGTGTATTCCCCCTATACGGCAATTGTAGCCAGGCCTTGGCTTCATACGCTTGGGGCTGTTTCCTCTACTTTGCATCAAAAAGTCAAATATCCATTCGAGGGCCAAGTTTGTGAAATTCGAGGAGACCAATCCATGGCCAGACAGTGCTTGGTGGCTGCCATTTAGCATAGGCTCAAAGCTGAGTCCTCGGCCAAGGCCGAAAAGGGTTTATAGCAGTTAAAACATCAGGTATTGCCCACCGAAGATCCAGACAAGGGCACTAGATGCAAAGATTTAGTAAAAGTTGTTATTGGAGACGATCCTGAAAATTTCTTTTAAGTCGAATCTCGGCTGCCTCTTTAGGAGAAGGAAAAGCTACTAGAATTCCTTAAGAGAAATCTTGACGTGTTTGCCTGGAATGCTTACAAAGCCCCAAGAGTGGATCCCGAATTCATTTGCCACCATCTGAAAGTCAACCAATTGATTATTCCCAAGAAGCAGCCTCCTCGGCGCCCATCTAAGGAACATGCAGATGCAGTGAGAGAAGAAGTGAGAAAGCTCAAACAAGCTAAAGCTATTAAAGAAGTTTTTTATCCGGAGTGGCTAGCGAATACTATGGTGGTGAACAAGAAGAACGAAAAATGGCGAGTCTGTGTAGACTTCACTGACTTAAATAAGGCTTGTCCTAAGGATCCATTCCCCATGCCAAAAATTGATCAGCTTGTAGATGCCACTGTCGGCCATCCTCAAATGATTTTCTTGGATGCTTTCCAAGGCTATCATCAGATACCGTTAGCCTCGAAGGACCAGGAGAAGACTGCCTTTGTCACCCCTATCGGTAACTATCATTATAAAGTGATGCCATTTGGTCTAAAAAATGCAGGATCCACCTACCAAAGAATGATGACGAGGATGTTTGAGTCACAACTAGGCAAAAGTATCGAAGTTTATATAGATGACATGGTGGTGAAAAGCAAAGTCATTTCCGACCATGTAAAGGACCTTGAAAACATCTTTGAAGTTCTAAGAAGGCACAAGCTATGTCTAAACGCTTCCAAATGCTAATTTGGTGTGGGGTCAGGCAAATTCTTGGGGTACATGGTGACGAACATGGGAATTGAAGTTAACCCCGATTAGATAAAGGCCATCCACAATCTACAGGCTCCTTGGAATCTGAAAAAAGTTCAAAAATTGACAGGAATGACAGCTACCTTGAACCGATTCATCTCCCGATTAGCAGATAGGTGTAAACCTTTCTTCTCACTGATCAACAAGTGGAAAGGGTTTGAGTGGACTAAAGAATGCGCTTCGGTCTTCCAACAACTCAAAGATTATTTGGCCCGCCCACCAATCATGTTCAGCCCTGAGCAAGATTGTTGACACCTCATTTTGCAACCCGCATTTAACCTCACATGGAGGGTAAAATGGTACTTTCATCTTGAAAATATGCATCTTGATTTTGGTCATTAGATCCTTAATCTCATTTCACTAAAATGATCTTGATGTTGTAACGATCAAATCGACTGGTCATAAGCCCTAATCGAACCACCAGATTGAAAGTTATCATCAAATCATGTTTTAATGGCTGAGATGCACTATCACAAATTGAGTTCGACTATATGTGATTATGAACAATTGATTTCAATTGGTTATAAGTGTAATCAATTTAATATCAATGATGTGTCATAATTTGATTGGTTAGGACTACATTTTATGGTGAGGTTGCATACACCTAATTAATTAGATAGTTAAACATTAATTATTCAATGAGTAATTTGTGCAATTATCTTTTAATTAGAGTAAATTTGAAACTAATTAAGTCTGAAATTGGAGTGATTTGAGCCATTTAATGTTAATTGGGAGCTAATTTGGGACCTATTAATGTTAATTGTGTTGAAACCATTTTCTAACAAATGACCTCTGCTTACCATTTCATCGATATCTCTCAGAATATTTTGAATCTGTGAATGAGGTTAATTTTCCCAGAAACTAAACATCCAGGGCTTCAATTTGAGTACAAGAATGAGATAATTCCGATCAGAATTGAGTCAGATATGATTTTTCGAAGATGGCTCTACAGGCTGTTACAGCAACTACGGGAAAACCGAATTTTGGCTTGCTCTCCACTCCTACCAATCTTTCCATTTAATGCATCAGATTTTTCCCAAGGCTAAAATGAAGTCTAGGTTCATGATCCTTGTCAACCCTCACTAAATGATCTTCCATTCATATTCCCTCCACCACTACTATATAAACCCTCCCCCTCCTTCATTCCAAAGTACACCAAAACCCCCTCTCTTCTCCTCTCTTGAGTTCTAGTGAAGTTTAGTCTTGTCATATCTTGGTCTTCTTGAGACTCAATATATTGAGTGAGACTCATTCTTCCTCTCCTAGTTCTTCTTTTCTTCACCCTTAGGACCTCCACCGAGAGTCTCCTCCTCCACCGTCTGGATCTTGCATGAAGGTATAATTCATTTCCTTAACTTGTTTTTTGTGCTGCCATGATAAGAATTTAGGATTAAAGTATAATAGTGATTATTTAAATTCTCTTGAATATGTTTGAATGTTCTTAAATATTCTTATGTGTTCTTTACATGTTCTTGGTTGTTCATCACATGTTCATGCACAACACTAGTTTTGATCTTAAATCTACATCAAAAATATGAAAAACATGTTTGTTTCATAATTCTTTCAAATCCTTGAATTTAGGTTATCACCATCCACACACATTCACTAGAATTTTATTTTTCAATCTAAATGCAATGTTTAATAAATTGAATTAGGGTTTATCACATGCACACACATTAAATTCAACATGTAAATTGATTGACATATTAGATGATATGATATGATTGTTGGCCACTATAGCCTAGAAGACCGGTTTCATCGGGCAAGGTGGGTGCCTAACACCTTCCTACCTTGTAATATAACCTCCGAACTTAGATCAATGGTTAGTAGACCAAATGCTTATCCATGTAATTTTCAATTTCTAGATTGTAACTAGAAAACAAAGCCATGTACTTTATCTTAGATTGCATATAGGACCAAAGCCATGTGATTTTCCTATGATCAATGTAAATTCAAATTTCATATTAATAAAATGAGCAATTTTTCAATTATAGTTTTCTTATTTTTCCAATAATTAAATAAGTGGCGACTCCATTGTAAAACCCTTAATTTAAGGGGAAAAATATAACTAGTCGAACCTCCATTTTGAGAGGCAATAACACAACTCCACCCATTCACGTGGGTTTGGCCCAACATCCTAAAAACGGGCCGGTGGTGCGGTCTCTCATAGTGGCGACTCCACTGGGGATATAGAGGGCTAAGCTTCAATTAGATTATGGTGGCCAACCATGTCATTGTTTGTTTGTTTTTTTTTTTTTTTTTTGGTATATAACATGTCTAATATGTCATTATTTTGCATGTCATGCATCATTTGCTTGAATGAAATTTATTTATTTGTGTGCTAGCCCGGAAGCCCAGTAGTATTAGCCGTGGATTGTGGTCTTCCTGAGACTCACATACCCAGCGGTGAACCTACCACCCACCGCAACAAGGATCATCATGGTTATACCATAGTGGTTCATAAGAACAAACTGTACCGTTCATACCAACGCGGCACTCCTGACGTCACAAGTTGGGAGGTATGACGTCCTAACTTATGGGAACCTTTAACCTACCTTCTACCCATGTTGTAATGACCCATAGAACCTATCTTTAGGTCGGTCCATGTAAATTGCATTTCATCATGCATTTGTTTGGCCGTTGTTTGAACCATGATGACTCAAGTCCAACGCTTGATCCCATCATAATTGTTTGAACCTTGTATGCTATGAATGAGCTCAAGCCCAAAGGCTTATGATTGAACTCTATTTGGTATGAAAACTGAAAATTGTTTCTTGAATCATTCTAAGCCCAATACTTAAGCCCATCAAAGGTGTATATGCATGATCAACATCAAAAGCCAAAAGCTCACAAGATGCATGCATTTCAAGTGCAAGCCCAAGCCATTTCAAGCAAATATCAAAAGATCATAATCAAGGTTCAAGCCTTCGAAGTGCAAGCCCAAGCCATTTCATCATAATCAAGGTTCAAGCACACTAAGCCTCAAGCATCCTAAATGGACCAAGAAGAAGCAAGTGGCCCAACTTTGCCTCACTCCACATTTGGTTTGCAACATCATGGTTAAGTTTAAAATTTGTTTGTTTATTCCATGTTTCTATGTTTCTTTGAATTCAAAATTTTCACGTAGCATTTAATGAGCTTTGTTCATGTATATATATTAAGAAAAAAAAACAAAAAAAACAAAAAACAAAAAAACAAAAAATTCAAAAAAAAAAATTTCAAGATTTCCAAATCTTTCCCAAAAAAAGAGAAAATTTTTCAAATGAAAAAAGTCCTTGTACTAGGGGCATTGAGCCCTTAAGTCATTTAAAAAAAAAAAAAAATCTTTGAACTAGGGGCATTGGACTTCCTAGTGGTTTTTTCAAAAATATCCATTTTTTTTTCTTTCAAAGATTTTAAGATTCTTTAAAGTCTTCTTTTCAAAATGGTACATGAGGATCCCTTGGACAAAACTTTTTCTAAATTAAGATGTTTAAAGGCTTGAACAATCAACTTGTACTGAGAAGGGATTGATTTCATTTGATCCGTGTAAACACTTTTGCTAAATTACTTTGAATAAAAGAAGAAATAGTCTTACAAGGCAATCAAAGAAAATTTATCCATCAGAAAATTCAAAAGGCTTATGCATTCATTCCAAATTTCTGAAAACTTTTGTGTCTCCAATAGAGCATTCATACTTTTTCTTTTAAGAGGGATTTATTAAAAGAGATCAAGTCACTGTGCCTACAAGCTAGCATTGCTAGGGATAGGAGGCCGTCTTTGGTAAAACAAGATTATACCTTAATACCTAGAATGATCATTAACCATTGCTAGCCCATTTGAGCCTTTAAACACTTAGCCTCTTTTTCACATGAACCCACTAAAATCTAAACCTAGGGTGGGAAAATTCAAAGTATGCATGCTTAAATCTCATGTTGAGGAGACCTTGAGCTTTGAAGCTAATTGATAAAGCTCTCCTAGAGGACATGAAAGACAAGTAGAGAATTCATTAAGCTAAAGATAAGAGATCATCAAAGAAAAATGAGCTTACACTCAATCAAGGAAAGAAAAATGAAATTCCATCAATGTGAGAGAAAAAAAAAATGTGCATCAAGTTTGAAGAATCTAAAAATCATCATGCCAAGAATAGTAGAAGGTTCATCCAAAAAAATTTCATCAAAAAAAAAAAAAGGAAAAAGATTCATCAAGCACAAAAAGGTGCAAGTGCATTGAGGCAAGAAAGAAGTCTAGAGAGTGCATCAAAATAACCGAAAATCTTTAAGTTGAGGAAAACAATGAAGGCAAAAGATCCCCAAAAAAAGTTCATTCAATCAAGAGATGAAAGATTTAAAAAAAAAAAAAAAAAAAAGTCTGCTAGGCTGAAAACCCAAAAGGGCGGTCTAGGCAAAAGTTAGGACCAAAAAAAAAAAAAAAAAACCCGCTAGGCTGAAAACCCAAAAGGGGAGTATTGGCAAAAGTTAGAGCCAAAAAAAAAAAAAAAAAAAAAAAAAAAAAAAAAAAACCGCTAGGTTGAAACCCCAAAAGGGCGGTCTAGGCAAAAGTTAGGACCAAAGAAAAGAAGAAAAAGAAAAGAAAAAAATTTGGAAAATCCTACCAAGTTGGAAACTTGGGGATGCAACCTAAAAAGGGAAAAATTTTACAAGATGAAAGTCTAGAGGCATGATTCAAGAGGAATGAGCATAAAAACAAATGTCGATACAAGTGACCAATGAAGACTAATGAGAAGATGACAAAGAAGAGATGGGAAAACATCTCCAATACTTAATTTTTGAGTAATGCATGCTTGGGGGAAACATCATAGGGAATTTTGAGCCTTTTATATCTTTCATTTCATAACCCAAACCTGGCCTACATTACAACCCATGAGTAAAGACCTCCTTGAAGTGTTGCTAGTTGTAGGCATATCTTAAGCTCTAATATTATTTTCTCTTGAATCAAAAAGGAAAAATGCTTAAAATTGTTAAACCCCACAGGATGATATGTCCGAGGACAAAATTTCTCAAATCCTCAAAATGACTCAAAAGAACTTCCAAACCTGGAGCACTCTTCTTGTTTGCACCCAACAATGTGATTCATAAATATCATCACATTTCATTTCTTGATTGCCTTTGGAGACTCAATCTGACGATGTTCAAAAGGATGAAGCAAATTTGATTATATGAGTTTAATGATCTTAATCCTTCCTATTCAAAGAGATTTTTTTGGTTCTTAAACACTTTGATTTTCTAAAATGGTTGTTCAAAGGATCACATCTTGTTCCCAAAAAAAAAAAAAAAGGAAATTTGTTTTTTTTTTTTTTTTTTTAAATCATTCTTTTTCAAAATCCAGTCTCTTGAACTACGTCTTGACTTGATCCTCTATGAGAGAGGTACGTAGTCAGCCTTGCAGAGGCCTAGTCCCATTCACCTAAACAACCTTGGAGAACAAAGTCAAAACAGTGTGACAAAATTGTTTGGATGCATGTTAGGTAAGCCCATTTGTTTGCATTAAGCATGTTTAAACTTGGAGTATTGGTTTATTTATATTGTGTGCAAGTTTTCACAACAATTGGTTTCTAACAGGCTAGAGAAAGAAAGTCTTTTTGTAGGAACCAAGGATGGCGGACCATGATCTTCTTTCATGAACCCTAATGGTCACAACATCAAATAAATTCAGCTTCAATCTAAGCGTGGAATATGCCCTAAACTAGGGGCATTGGGTAAGTACTTCCAATTCATATTAATGAACAAATCCATTGCTAATTGAAATTATCTTTTTGCAGGAATTAAGCAAGGACTTATCCAGCAATCCACATCAACTTCCAGCCAAAGTTACTCTCATTCAAATGATAGGTTTTTCAAAAAAAAAAAAAAAAGAATTTTCAAAAAAGCCTTGGGACTAGGGGCACTGGGCTCGTACTTCTTAGGTTACCATAAAAAAAAAAAAATAAAAAAAATAATAAAAAAAAAAAATCATCAATCAAAATTTTCAATTCCTTCCAAAAAAAATATTCAAGATTTCCAAATTTTTCAAAAAAAAAAAGAAATCATCGTCAATCAAAATTTTCTACTCATTTAAAATAAAAAAAAATAAAAATCAAGATTTCCAAATTTTTGAAAAAAAAAAAAAAAAAAAGAAAATTTCAACTATCAAAATTTTCAATTCCTTCAAAAAATTTAGGATTTCCAATCTTTTCAAAAAAAAAAAAAAAAAAAAAAAAACTTCATTAAATTCTTCTTCAAGAACAGAAAGCTATGATCATTTTCCATATTCTCCAGCGATGCAACATCAAGTCAACTGTTTACCCTCAGCATTCATCAAAGCATGGAATATGTCCTTAACTAGGGGCATTCGCCAGGTATGCCGAATTCTTTTCAATGAATAACTCTGTTACTAATTAAAAATATTTATTTTGTAGGTACTAGGGTAAAAGGCCCACACACATCGGCATGAGCCAAAAGATCCAAAAATCCTAGGTCTCTGAAAACATGAACCAGGATCCAAGACCAAAACATGAGCCAAGATCCAAAAATCCTAGGTCTCTGAAAACATGAGCCAAGATCCAGAAATCCTAGGTCTTTGAAAACATGACCCAAGATCCAGAACCTTTGGTCCTCTAAAAACATGAGCCAAAGCCCAAAAAAACCCTTGGTCCTCTGAAAACATAAGCCAAGATCCAAAAATTCTAGGTCTTTGAAAATATGAGCCAAGATCCAGAATCTTTGGTCCTCTGAAAACATGAACCAAAGCCCAAAAAACCCTTAGTCCTCTGAAAACATGAGCCAAGATCCAAAAATCCTAGGTCTCTGAAAACATGAGCCAGGATCCAGAACCTTTGGTCCTCTGAAAACATGAGCCAAAGCCCAAAAAACCCTTGGTCCTCTGAAAACATGAGCCAAGATCCAAAAATCCAAGGTCTCTGAAAACATGAGCCAAGATCCAAAACCTTTGGTCCTTTGAAAACATGAGCCAAAGCCCAAAAAACCCTTGGTCCTTTAAAAACATGAGCCAAGATCCAAAAATCCTAGGTCTCTGAAAACATGAGCCAGGATCCTCTGAAAACATGAGCCAAAGCCCCAAAAACCCTAGGTCCTCTGAAAATATGAGCCAGGATCTAGAACCTTTGGTCCTCCGAAAACATGAGCCAAGATCCTAGGTCCTCTAAAAACATGAGCCAGGATCCTTGGTCCTCCATTTTTTTTCTTGACCTCAGGTAAGCATGTTTTGTACTCATTCAAAAAAAAAAAAAAAAAAAAAAACTTTGCATGCATGCACTACATTTGGACCTGATCCTCCCACCAAGAGGTACATAGGCAATCTCCCTCGAGATTCGGTTCACATTTTGATCCCCAACATGACTATCTACATTTTTATCTACATACATCATACATTCACCACGGTTAAATACTGATTGCAAAGTTAAGTGTCTCTTTCATACATTGACATTCGCTTTTCAAGCTCTGCCAATGAGGGTCATTCTGTTGACATCTCATTTTGCAACCTGCATTTAACCTCACATGGAGGGTAAAATGGTACTTTCATCTTGGAAATATGCATCTTGATTCTGATCATTAGATCCTTAATCTCATTTCACTAAAATGATCTTGATATTGTAACGATCAAATCGACTAGTCATAAGCCCTAATCGAACCACCAGATTGAAAGTTATCATCAAATCAAGTTTTAATGGCTGAGATGCACTATCAAAAATTGAGTCCGACTATATGTGATTATGAACAATTGATTTCAATTGGTTATAAGTGTAATCAATTTAATATCAATGATGTGTCATAATTTGATTGGTTAGGACTACATTTTATGGTGAGATTGCATACACCTAATTAATTAGATAGTTAAACATTAGTTATTCAATGAGTAATTTGTGCAATTATCTTTTAATTAGAGTAAATTTGAAACTAATTAAGTCTGAAATTGGAGTGATTGGAGCCATTTAATGTTAATTAGGAGCTAATTTGGGACCTATTAATGTTAATTGTGTTCAAACCATTTTCTAACAAATGACCTCTGCTCACAATTTCATCAATATCTCTCAGAATATTTTGAATCTGTGAATAAAGTTAATTTTCCCAGAAACTAGACATCCGAGACTTCAATTTGAGTACAAGAATGAGACAATTCCGATCAGAATTGAGTCAGATATGATTTTTCGAAGATGGCTCTACAAGCTGTTATAGCAGCTACGGGAAAACCGAATTTTGGCTTGCTTCCTACTCCTACCAATCTCTCCATTTAATGCACCAAATTTTTCCCAAAGCTAAAATGAACTCTAGGTTCATGATCCTTGTCAACTCTTATTAAATGGCCTTCCATTCATATTCCCTCCACCACTACTATATAAACCTTCCCTCTCTTTCATTCCAAAGTACACCAAAACTCCCTCTTTTCTTATCTCTTGAGTTCTAGTGAAGTTGAGTAGTCTTGTCATATCTTGGTCTTCCTGAGACTCAAGATATTGAGTGAGACTCATTCTTCCTCTCCTAGTTCTTCTTTTCTTCACCCTTAGGACCTCTACCAAGAGTCTCCTCCTCCACCGTCTAGATCTTGCATGAAGGTATAATCCATTTTCCTAACTTGTTTATTGTGTTGGCATGATGAGAATTTAGGATTAAAGCATGATAGTGATTATTTAAATTCTCTTGAATATGTTTGAATGTTCTCAAATGTTCTTATGTGTTTTTTACATGTTCTTGGTTGTTCATCACATGTTAATGCACAACACTAGTTTTGATCTTAAATCTATATCAAAAATATGAAAAACATGTTTGTTTTATAATTCTTTCAAATTTTTGAATTTAGGTTATCACCATCCACACACATTCACTAGAATTTTATTTTTCAATCCAAATGCAATGTTTAATAAATTGAATTAGGGTTTATCACATGCACACACATTAAATTCAACATGTAAATTGATTGACATATTAGATGATATGATATGATTGTTGGCCACTATAGTCTAGAAGACCGGTTTCACCGGGCAAGTTGGGTGCCTAACACCTTCCTACCTTGTAATATAGCCTCCGAACTTAGATCAATGGTTAGTAGACCAAATGCTTATCCATGTAATTTTCAATTTCTAAATTGTAACTAGGAAACAAAGCCATGTACTTTATCTTAGATTGTATATAGGACCAAAACCATGTGATTTTCCTATGATCAATGTAAATTCAAATTTCATATTAATAAAATGAGGAATTTTTCAATTATGGTTTTCTTATTTTTTTTCAATAATTAAATAAGTGTCGACTCTATTGTAAAACCGTTAATTTAAGGGGAAAAATATAACTAGTCGAACCTCCATTTTGAGAGGCAATAATATGACTCCACCCATTCACGTGGGTTTGGCCCAACATCCTAAAAATGGGCCGGGGTTGCGGTCTCTCACACAGATGAGGTTTTGTTTGCCTACATTGCTGTGGCTCCCTGTGCTATAAGTTTGGTACTGATACGAGGGGACCAAGGTGTGCAAAGGCCAGTTTACTATGTGAGTAAGTCATTACATGAGGCCGAGATTCGATACCTGCTGCTAGAGAAGGTCATATTGGCAGTAGTACTTGGTACATGGAAACTGCCTCATTACTTCCAAGTACATACGGTCGTCGTGCTCACACAACTCCTGCTTAAAACCATACTTCAAAGTGCTACCTACACGGGAAGAATAGCTAAATGGGGCACTATCCTAGGGGCTTTTGACATCAAATACATGCCTCACACTTCAGTTATGGGCCAGATCCTTGCAGATCTGGTGGCTGAGTTCATAGAGCCTAGTTTAGAAGAAGTAACGGCAGAGAAGGACATGGATGAAAAATCGGTTGGCATGATTTCTCAATGAGCTCCATCACACTGGGAGGTATATGTTGACGGTGTAGCAAATCAGAAGGGTTCTGGTGTAGGGATGGTGTTAATATCTCCAGAGAGGATCGTCATTGAAAAATCAATAAGATTGAACTTCATGGTCACAAATAATGAGGCCAAGTACGAAGCTTTACTGATAGGAGTGGCTATGATTCGAAGAATGGGAGGAAAGTCAGTGGAGGTGTTCTCGGACTCGAGATTAGTCGTCGGTCAAGTACAAGGTAAATTTGAAGCGAAGGATGAAAGAATGCAGGGATACCTGAGCCGAGTTAAGCGCCTGTAGTCGGAGTTTGACTCTTTTAATTTGCTGCATATTCCCAGAAATGGTAATGCACATGCTGATCCCCTAGCCACGCTCGCTACCTCTTCGGTGCAAGATTTGCAGAGTTATCCTCATCGAGGACTTATATGGGCCAATAGAGGCAAGAACAGAGGTAGCACAGGTTCACCAAATCAGGGCCAAGCTCATCTAGATGGATCCTATAATTAAGTTCTTGAAGGAGGATATTTTGCCCGAAGAAAGGGGGGAAGCCAACAAAGTCCGAAGGAAGGCAACCAGATTCTGGCTATCCGAGGACCAGAAACTTATAGACGCTCCTATTCTGGGCCATACTTATTATGCATGCATCCCGAAGCGGCTGAGCTACTACTAGAAGAATTACATGAAGGAATCTGTGGGAGCCATACTAGAGGTAGATCTTTGGCTCACCGAGCCATTACTCAAGGTTATTGGTGGCCGAATATGCAAAAAGAAGCCCATGAGTATGTTAAGAAGTGCGATCAATGTCAACGATTTGCACCGAACATACATCAACCGGGTGGAGTTCTCAACCCACTATCTAGCCTATGGCCATTTGCACAATGGAGCTTGGATATCGTGGGTCCATTCCCTAAAGCTGTAGGAAACAAGAAGTACCTTCTAGTCAGCATAGACTATTTCACCAAATGGGTTGAAGCTGAACCTCTAGCCAACATCAGAGACGTAGATGTGCAAAATTTGTGTGGAAAAATATTGTCACTCAGTTTGGGGTCCCTCATACTCTCATCTCGGAAAATGGCCTACAGTTTGATAGCAAAGCATTCAGGAATTATTGTAGCAAACTGGGAATTACAAACAGGTACTCTACCCCTGCCTATCCCTAGGGGAATGGGCAAGCAGAAGCGATTAACAAAGTCATAGTTAACGAATTAAAAAAGAGGCTAGACAATGCGAAGAGCAAATGGGTGGAAGAATTGACACATGTACTTTGGGCATACAGAACTACACCTCGTAGATCTACTGGAGAAACCCCATTTTTAATGACCTATGGAGCTGAAGCTGTCATTCCTCTGGAGACTGGGTTCCCAACTATGAAAACCAGTTTGTTCAGTCCAACCGGCAATAATGAGCTACTAGAAAAGAGTTTGGATTTGATTGAGGAAATGAGAGAAAATGCAATGGTTCGATTAACACATTACCAACAAAAGCTCAGGCAGGGTTATGATGCCAACGTAAAGCTAAGGCTTCTAGAGCCTGGTGATTTGGTACTCAGGAAAGTTGTGGGCACTGCAAAGAACCCAGCTTGGGGAAAGTTAGGACCCAATTGGGAAGGGTCATATCGTATTACTTCAGGGGCTGGCATTGGAGCGTATTTCTTAGAAGATTTGGATAGTTATGTAATACCACCCCCTTGAAATGTAAACAACCTTAAAATGTACTATTATTAATCAAATCTTTACTTCAATTAATGTGCCAGTTTATTATGTAAAGCTTTTAGATTTCCTTTAAGTGTTTAAACTTAAATCCAATCATGCCTGAAGTCCTCGAACCAGATGATTTGGGTTAATTAGCACTCGTTTACAATTTCTTTAAGTGTTTAAACTTAAATCCAGTCATGCCTGAAGTCCTCGGACCAGATGATTTGGGTTAGTTAGCACTCGTTTACAATTCCTTTAAGTGTTTAAAGTTAAATCCAGTCATGCCCGAAATTCTCGGACCAGATGATTTGGGTTAGTTAGCACTCATTTACAATTCCTTGAAGTGTTTAAACTTAAATCCAGTCATGCCTGAAGTCCTCGGACCAGATGATTTGGGTTAGTTAACACTCGTTTACAATTCCTTTAAGTGTTTAAACTTAAACCCAGTCATGCCTGAAGTCCTCGGATCAGATAATTTGGACTAAGTAACATCTCCATACAGTTATTATTAATGTTTAGATTTATAATGAATCATGCCTGAAATTCTTGGATGTATTTAATTCTAACTTACAGCAGGACTTCTCAGTTAGAGATATGCTTTGTACACATTCAAGAAGGCCTGTGAAACTTTCATATCACTTATTGTTTTTATTGCTTATTAATAATTCTTGTATAAACCACTCTTTTCGGTATTAATTTAAGTTATTTGCCTCATCAGCATGATATCACGGTTAAGTTTACCTACACTACCATAATCATAAGTTATAGTTGTTCGCAATAATAGTGAAACTTATAATATAAGCAACAAGGACATTAAAAGTAAAAGAGAAAGGATTCATTGATCAAAATAAAATAGTTTGCAAACCCTTACATAAAAAATAAAAAATAAAAATAAAATAAAATAAAAAATAAAAAAACAAAAACTAAACTATATAACAGTACAAGTACTAAATAAAAACTCCTAGATATTTAAGTCTCTGTCTGAGTGGTCGAGGGATCAATTGTCTAACTGGGCTGGGCAGCAGCAACGTCTGGAACTTGTTTTTTATCCTTTTCTTGGATACCCTCAGACTCTTTGGTTGCTTCAGCAGGAGCAGGAGGGGTCTGGCTGGCTGGGGGCTGCTCTAGAGCTTCTGGGAGTTCATGAATATCCGGATCATAGTATATGCTCCCAGGTAGTCTCAGGTGGGAATCTGTAGGAACTCCAGCAGCATCCAGTGCCTTTCCCCAAGTTATATTGCAGTAATCTCGGTTGACCGAGGTAAACTGCTTAGTGAGGTTGACTTGGGTCTCCTCCACCCCTAACTTGTACGCTGCCTGCCTTTCAGCCTCGACCGCTTCCTTGGCCAACTGAGCATTCTTCTCGGCCAGTTTAGCAGTCTCCTTGGCTTTCTGAAGCTCAGCTCGAAGGTCCTTCACTGGTGCTTTCTCTGTTTCCAGATTGATCTCGGTCAAATTCAACAGCTGGCGTTGGTCTTCGGCCTACTTCTCGGCATTCTTCAGACCCGCATCAAGACTATTTCTTTGCTTGGTCACCTCTTTGAACTACTCAGACAGATGAAAATAGTCTTCCTTCAGACTGCCCAGAGACTTTTTTGCCTCAGACCGAGAGTGGGCCTCTGCTTGGGCTTCAGTATATGCCTTCTTATTCCACTCCTCGGCCACGTATACTTGCTGGGTAATCTACATAGCAGAATAAAAAAAAAAATCAACATAAAACAAACAAAAAAATCAACATCCTAAACTAAAGAGCTGGATTAACTCACTTACCATGGCTAAATCCCTTTTTAGGGACAAAAAGAGTTCATACTGGCTGAAGCGCCTGTAAGAATCCATATCTCGGGAGAGGAGCAGTGGTTGCTCTAAGGCCTCAGCAATGACACCTGCTTTCCCCCCATTGTAGTTTCTGAGGGAGGTATCCCAAGGAATAGGAGCACTGTCCAATTCCAACTTGGGGGACCATGTGCAAGGTCCTCGGTGCACGTCACCAACAAGAGGGTCATCTCGGCTCTCAGTAGAGGAGGCCCTCTTGCTCCGGTGGTCTTTCACCACCTTTTGTTGCTTGGTCCCTTTTGGAGGAACCACCTCCCTTTCGTCAGTATCAATGAAGGGCCTTTTCTTTTTCAGATCCGGCAATGGCTTTAGGCCGAGATCAGGGACTTGAGGGGGTGGTGGAGGAAGACTCACCACTGGTTGGGATGTACCAGTCCCTTTCGGCTTAGCTTTTTTATTTCTGTTCTTCATCAAGTTCCTCAGGCTTGCCATATCTTCTTCCTCTTTCGAAGAGTCTTCTGGAAGAGCAGTTATCAAAACAGAAGGGTGGACACTAGACTGCCTGTCAATTTCCTCCTCAGCGTCCGAGGCTGGTATCATTTGAACCTCTCCTGAAACCTCTCCTTCGAATTTAAATTTGTCTATTTGTTCCTCAAGCAAAGAGGTTGAAGAACCAACTCTTTTGCCTGCAACTACTGGTTCAGGGGGAACTTGCTGAACTGGCTGGACGAGCAATGGGAAACCCTATAGATTTGGATGTGGTATAGGGGCAAGATCGTATGGTGCTAAAAAATTACGCTGAGCAACGTCTATTCGTTTGAGTCGATAGTCCCCTTGGGTAATAGCATTGCCGACGAGCTGAAAATCAGCCGATTTTGGTGTAAAACCAAGGATGAGAGGAACGGATCGGAGTTGTCCGTCTTCACTCACAAAAATTTATGATTGTAATAAGTAATTAAGCGCGGCAACGTTTGTGAGGCTAAGCCAAGGAGAAACGTGATCTTTATCTGTTGACACAGCAAGAAAAAGAAACTTGGTCAAAAAACTAGACAATAATGATGCAAAAGAGAAGACAGATTGTTAAAAAATGAAGGTCCTAAATCTACTGCTAGGAAACCTAATTCTAGGAAGTCCCACTTAGCTCTCCTGGTTGGGTTGGGCAATGAAGACCGTCATGCCACGCGCCCGAGATGATCAGATAATCGTTTTTCATCCCTTTATTAGACTTGAGAAGGCAAGAGACGAACCTAACGACGTCGGACCAGGATTTAAGATAGTATCCCGCTCCCTTCTAGCTATGACACTCGTACATATATACCACATCAAGCCAGGTAAGTCCTAATCCTAGATGAAGGTTCAGGGCATCAATGGCTCCTAAGATCCTAAAGACATTGGGTGCGCACTGCTCGAGGGAAAGCTTATGATTGCGAAGATAGTTTGTGGTGATATAACCCATAGGAAGAGTCATTCCTCCTTTTATGAATGCTATCATGGGGATTACGACTTCCCCCACTCTTCGGTCGGTTAATATCCATTCCAGAGGACAATACCTCAGATTTACCCCCTGTGGTATGCCGTAGGTCTCCTTAAATTCTTCTATTAGGGCAGGACTATTGACAAGATATTGGAATCTACCCATTTTTGGTTAACTAGAGAAAGGCACAAGGCAGTAACTGGGAGATAAGAGTTTGAAGGCCGAGAACACTGGCCGAGAAGGGGATGAAGGGTTTAGAGATGTCGAAACTTACGCAAACTAAATTGGAGAATGATCTTCGAACTCGTAGAAAGATTCTTACAGACTCTGGGAAGAACTAGGAGTGATGATTGGGAGAACTTGGTGGATTCGAGTATTTGAGCTCGCTGGGTAATCTTAGAATTTGCAAAGTAAAAAAGAAATAACCTCCTCTGAGGCTTTATATAGGGGGACAGATGAAAAGGTAGGAGTCATCCCGCCCAAATTTTGAGGAAGAACATTAACCGTTGGATCAATAGTCCATCGCTGGATACGAGGGACAAAACGCTGCCTGGAGTAATTAATAATGCTTTGGGAATACTGAAACGACAGCAACAATGATGAAATGCCTAAATCTGTGCGTGCACATGTGTTAGCTCAGATATTTTTGTACTTCAAGCTGTCATTTCACAAACAAATCAAAATCTTATTTTTCTCCTTGGATGTGAGGGAAAAATTAAAATTTTAAGGGGCTATTGTGGGGGTAAAAGCCCAGCCTTGTGTATTGGGCCTAGGGCCTCATTTTTGGGTTAAGTTATGTCCAAAGAGAAGAAAATGATTGGGAAGGATTTCACATGGGAGATATACCTGGAAGTGACTATGGAGGATAGTCCGAAGAGATCATTAGCTGGCCAAAGAGCGTATTCTCCTCGGATATAAAGAGTCTCGATCAAACAGGTACCAGAGAGGTTCAAGTGATCTTCCTGGCAGTTCCAATGACAAGGATAAACTCTGGACATGTCTGGAGATGATAAGAACGAAGAAATATTTAAAGGAAAAAGCTGCTACCACCGTGTTTAATGCACTGCAGCAACTTTTTTGGCCGCATTTATGTGGAGAAGACCCTTGAACAGTGTAATCTTAGGTACCACCACTCACAGAGAGCTAAAGAAGGTACTTGACGTGACATATACTCAAGTGGATACATAGATGAAGAACAAGTGGATGGTGGAGATGATGGGGAAGGATACTATATAAGGAGAAGAGGCCTCTGATGAATGGGGATCGGAAAAAAGCAGAATAAGGGTTAGAGAAAGACTTTACTGTAGCTCTAAGAACTATAATCACTGTTCAATCAATAATATATCTCTTCGGACATCAATTCATTTCGTTTTTACGTGTATCTTTATGCTGGTTCACACCTGTATGTTATAGTTAACCGTTGCTAAATTCACAATCAACCTAGCTCTTTCACCCACTCTCTATAAATTTATTATTTTGGGCTTGGGCTACAAATCCTAACCCTACATATATATATATATATATATATATATATATATATATATATATATATATATATATATATAAACAAACCAAAAAATGGAGTCCATAACTATGAGAGTAATATTCAACCGCACAAAACATTTACACAAAAGTTTGTCTTCTACTTTTTTATTATTATTATTATGATTCTTATTATGCCAATTTGAATTCATTATTTTTGTAAAAGCTGTGTCTACTTTGCACTATATTTTATTATGAAATTTCTACAGTATGTTATATATTTGATGGTTGATTTAAATGATTTCTTAACAAATGTTTCTTTGAATGATTTGATAAGTTATGCTATGTACCTTTGGTATTTTTTTTTTTAATAGTAATGGTAGTTTAGTAACTTATGTGGTAAGAATTTTCTTTTGGCAATTCACAAAAATTATCCATTACAAATTTATTTTATTATAAAATTTTTATTCAGTTAGTGAAAGGAAGATGTTAACCCATGAATATATATTGTTTTCTTACAACATGAATCTCGACAATCAATATGAAAACACCCTGTAAATTAATCAATGATATGAAATCCGTCAAGCACTTATCAAATTCCCCCTAGGCCCCACTCCCAAGAAATTATTCTTGGGCCTTCAACTACTTTTAGTGGTATGTCTCCATAATTAGTTGATTAGTTTTAATCTCTTACATGAGAAAAATACATGTAAGAAGTATATTTCAGATAAAACATTTAGACTCACATATTTATGTATAATTATAATATGCTACTAATTCTACAACTTGAACTATTTTTCTTATACCTTCAAGCACTTTTTTTTAGAAAGTGTTTCAAATGCCTGCTTCTAATGATAGCTTTTTATTATCAGATCAAAATACCAATCAGTTTGTGGTGTAGACGAGAATTGAACTCTAGATATTTTATTTAACTATAAAAGATATTATTAGTTGAATTAACTAAAACCTACTACCCTC
This sequence comes from Quercus cerris, assembly GCA_963669245.1. Classification (NCBI taxonomy): domain Eukaryota; kingdom Viridiplantae; phylum Streptophyta; class Magnoliopsida; order Fagales; family Fagaceae; genus Quercus; species Quercus cerris. The sequence goes on along the minus strand of OY770008.1, from coordinate 22,132,665 downwards.
CAACACTTTGTGCATAAAAGTGTACCGATATAACTAATTAAATAGAAAATGAATATGATATAATATTGTAATTGGGTAAATTACAAAGTTAGTCCCTATCATTTGCATCATATTTTAATTTGGTCCCTAACCTTTTAATTGTGTCAATTTGGTCTTTAATGCTTTTCAGTACTGTGTCAATTTAGTTTCTGTCGTTATCCCTTAAATGGAAAAAGCTAATGTGTCAAACATAACAATAAAAGAATTATTTTTCATGCCACATCAACTACTATCTAAATTGCCATATCAGCATAACTTAAAAAAAAAAAAAAAAAATGTGACTAACCTCATGTCCAAAATAAAATGATAGTTCCCTCTCAAAATAATAATAATAAAAAAATGATAATTAAAATTTTATTTAACATTTTAATATGTCACATCAGTATTTAAATGAAAAAATTCAAATAACCAAAATTTTTCATATTCTTTATACTTTCTTTTAATTTTTCCTGCACTTTCCCGATAATCAAATATATCTACGTTCAAAAAAATCCAAAAAGAAAAACTACTTCACTTTTTTTTTGATAATATGTAGAACTTTTAATGAACCAGAGAATTTAAGAGGAGCCCATATTAGAACCACGGCAAATGTCCTGTAAGAAAACGTTAGCAAAAGTCTAGGGGCCTGAAAATACATGCACCAAAATCCTTTGCTAGATTACAAACTATATAGCTCCAGCTTGTACTCCTCAATGGACAACTCTGACCCAGCCCCTGAATAGGCTCTGTGCAAGCTTTAGAATCACTTTCAATAATTTATTTATTTTTTTATTTTTTTTTTTTTTGAGAATCACTTTTGACAATTACTTTCTCTAAGTTCTGGGTTAGATCACTGATCAAATCGACCCAAACCCATATCCCTCTCTCTTTCTCTCTCACTCTCATATCGACCCAAACCCAGATTGGTTCCCACCACCTTCCGAGAACCTTTTAGATCTCCCATGGCGGATTCGTTGGAGACCGACACATATGGAATGCTCGATTTCGGCTTGGACTATGATTGAGTTGTAACTTGTTTGTTTTGGATTATTTTTAAAGAATCTTAAGCTTCCTTGAAACTTGCTGGGTTTTGGGATTTCAACCACCGTATGCGGTACATTGGTACTCCAAAATGGGTTGTAGCTGGCTTGAGGAGACTGGGTTGGCTAAGAACTTTGGTTTTTTTTCAGAGTTGTGGGTTTCGAACGTGCATGTTTGAATATGTTTTCAATTCAGTATGTGAAGATTACATTTACATCAACTCAATCGAAATTTGAAAGGGTTGATTTTTGTAGGATTTGATTTTGGAGTGTGTTTGGATGCTAAGAAATTAAAAGGAAAAAAACGCAGATTAAGAATTTTTTAATTTTTTTTCTTTTTCTTTAAAATTTTAGGAAGGAAGATTAATATTTAATTTAATTACGATGCTGATATGACAATCCAAATGGAAGTCTTTTTTTTTTTTTTTTGAGAAACCAAACCCGAAGTTGGGCTGGGGCTTTATTAAACTTTAAAAAGAAAATTAAGGAACATCATCTAGGACCAAAGTGGCTACGTCCTGGGGACAGTCTTCCAGCCAAACTTGCAAGTCTGGGCTTAACTTTGCACGTTTGGCCAGTGAATCAGCTACTCTATTACAAGACCGATTAACATAACGAAATTCAAAAAAAGAAAAGAAGGCAACTTGAGCAAGGATGTCTCCAACGATATGGCCATACGAGGAATGCTCTGTATCACCAGCTTTGATGGCGTTGATAACCACTGCTGCATCACCTTCGAAAGTCACCTCATGGAGTCCAATCTCAGCGGCGAACTGCACAGCTCTTCTACAGGCCAGAGCTTCGGCTATAGCAACTGAATGAGGAAGTGGAATACGCATCGATAAGGCACCAATGACCGCACCGTTGACGTCGCGAATGATAGCACCCAGACCAGCTGCGTCGATGTGATTGAACAGAGCAGCATCAAAATTTACCTTGTATCTTGCCTGGTCGGAGCAGTCCATTTAGCTTGTATAGGAACTGGATTCAGAACTGGGACAGGGTCTTCATCATGAGCTTCAAGAAAGTCACGTAGGAGTCTGCCAGCCTCAAGAAAAATCTGATTCAATGGTCGAGCCGGGCGACCAAGACGAATTGAATTTCTTCGAGTCCAGAGCATCCAGGCAGCAATAGAGAATATTTCCACTCTGTAGTCCTCTCTAACCTGCAAAAAACTTGAGAAAAGGTTAGTAAACTCCCCCGGAGGGGGGGAAACTGAGCTGTGTGCCCAGCTAAGCTCCTTCCACATATTGGTCACCTCTGAACAACTCCACACTACATGCAAGATATCTTCAGGGTGGGCATTACAAATATTGCAGCAATCAGAGGAGACTATTTGGCGGTGAAACAGGTTGTCCAACGTCGGGAAGGAATTGTTGCAAGCTCGCCAAATAAAATGCTTCACTTTGTTGGGGGTACGTAGCATCCAGACACCTCTCCAAAGATGTCTCTGGGGGTGTGGATTTGAGCTACTAGGACTGCTGGCCGAAGCTTCATTAGCCAACAGTCGATAGGCACTTCGGGTGGAGAAAATGCCCGAAGGAGTTTTTGACCAAATAAGGCTGTCATGGGGCAATCTGGAACTAATGGGGATGCTCAAAATCTGCTTAACTTCATGGGGCAGAAACAATTGTCTGACCTCCTCATCTTTCCAACTCCCATTTACTTCATCAATGAGTAAGCTTACTTTTGCATCAGGGGGAATAGAAGGCAGGGGCGAAGTCACCGATTTATAGACTTGATCCGGGAGCCATTTGTCTTCCTTAATACACACAGTCTTACCATCACCAATCCACCACACCACACCCTTCCGCACCACACTCCGTGCACTTAAAATACTCTTCCATGCATAAGATCCACTTGCCGAGTTAGAAGCTTCAAGAATGGAACAATTAGGAAAAAACCGAGCTTTAAAGACCCTATGGCACAATGACTCCGGATTTTTCAACATTCGCCATACTTGCTTGGCTAGTAAAGCTTCATTAAACTTCTCAATTTCCTTGAACCCCAAGCCCCCAAAATCCTTACCTTGGCATAGGCGCTCCCACTTTACCCAATGTACTCTTTTACTATCACCACTATATCCCCACCAAAACTTCCGGATCATAATCTCAATCTCCTTTATTAACCCTTTAGGAAGCTTAAAACAACTCATAGAATAAGTTGGAATAGCTTGGATCACCGATTTAATAAGCACCTCTCTGCCTGCTTGTGAAAGCAGTTTCTCCTTCCATCCTTGAATCTTTCTCCAAATTCGTTCCTTGATGTAGGCAAACCCCTGTTTCTTAGCTCTTCCCATAAACGCTGGTAACCCCAAATATTTTTCATACTGTCTAATAGCTGGTACTCCCAAAATCTGTTGAATTCTAGTTTGGATATCATGTTGAGTATTTGAGCTAAAGAAAATGTTAGTCTTATCTTTATTTATTTTTTGACCCGATCCCCTTTCATAAATAGATAAGATGTCAAGGATTACCTGGCATTCTGATTCCTTTGCCCGACAAAAAAGCACACTGTCATCTGCAAAGAACAAGTGAGAGACACGGGGCCTGTTCCTACATATTGACACCCCCCTTAGAGATCCATCCACCTCGGCTTTGTGTAGTAAGCCCTGCAGCCCCATGGCACACACCAGGAATAAGTACGGGGAAAGAGGATCACCTTGCCGTAATCCCCTACTTGGTTTGATAGCACTGCTTGGAACCCCATTAAGCAAAACTGAGTACGAAACAGACTTGATACAAGACATAATGGTAGCAACAAATCTTCCAGAGAACCCCAAGTGTAACATCGCCCTCTCCAAGAAACCCCACTCCCCTCTATCATAAGCTTTGCTCATGTCAAGCTTTAGGGCCATGTACCCCAACTTCCCTTGGGTTCGACGCTTTAGATAGTGAAGAGTCTCAAAAGCTACCAATACATTATCAGTGATAAGCCTTCCCGAAAGAAAAGCACTCTGTGAATCAGACACTACATAGGGCAAAATCAATTTCAGACGATTAACCAATACCTTTGCAATGAGTTTGTAGACCACATTACAAAGGCTAATCGGTCTAAAATCTGAGACTTTCTTGGGGTCTTTAATTTTCGGGATAAGAGTAATGAAAGTGGAGTTTAATGAGTCTGGAACAAAACTTGAGTTTAAAGCATTCAGAACTACCTCAGTGACATCTTTACCAACAATATGCCAAAAAGATTTATAAAAGATAGGAGACATACCATCCGGGCCAGGGGCTGTAAGCGAAGCCATTTGGTGAAGGGCTCTCAGTACTTCTTCAGCAATGAAAGGTCTATCCAATCTAGTATTCATTTCAGTTGTGACAGTGGGAGTTAAACCACATAAAATCTCATCAAAACCAACTGGATTCGAAGAAGTGAACATGGCCTCAAAATAATTGCTTGCCAATTGACCCATCTGGTCCTCGTCTTCAAGCCAGTGACCAAAATCATCTTCTAAACCCAAAATGTAGTTACGTTTATTACGTTGGTTTGCCCGGCAGTGAAAATACCTAGTATTTCGGTCACCCTCCTTGAGCCACTCAATATGGGACCGTTGTTTCCACATGGTTTCCTCCTTCACCTTAAGCAACTGAATATCATCACGAAGCTTTTCAATCAAGGCCGGATCAGTACTGTATAAACCCGCTTCCTCTGCACAACTCAGCTCCTTCAATTTCTTTGCCAAAGTAGTCCTGACATGCCCAAAAGTGACCCGGTTCCAAGTCTGTAGGTTGTCCTGGCAGCTAGTAATTTTCCTCAACAGATTTCTTACTGGATTAGCATCCTCCAAACCACCCCATGAATCTTTTATCACATCCTCACATGTCTTGTCTTTAACCCACATTGCTTCAAAACGAAAATGCCTCCCTTTCCTGTAAAATCTTTTTTGTTCGGCATCGGAGATGAGAAGGATTGGTCTATGATCCGAGTGGAAACACTCTAAATGGTGGATACGAGAAGTTGGGAACCTTAGAAACCAATCCACTATTGCTACCCCTCGGTCAAGCCGAATCCACACATTATGATCCCCCGGTCTTCTATTACACCAAGTGAATGGGAATCCATTAAACCCAAGATCTTTGAACCCACAAAAATCCAAAGCATCCCGAAATCCTTGCATCTGCCTTTCAGGTCTAACCAACCACCCTTGCTTCTCTTCAAGTCTGAGAATCTCATTGAAATCCCCCATACAAACCCAAGGTAAATTTTGTCTTTGGCTTAAGTCTCTAAGTAGATTCCAGGAATTTTCCCGGCTGGCGGTGTCAGGGTCTCCGTAGAAACCTGTGAACCGCCAGGCGTCATTCATTCCTTGATCTACCACCCCGTCAATGTGGTTATCTGAAGAAGTAAGAACATCTAACACAAAATCATCTTTCCACAAAAAGAGCTAGGCCCCCGCCTCTATTATGGCGAGGAACAACAAAGAAATTTGGGTACTGCATTTTACGACTAATTCTCTCAACAACTTCCTTATCAACTTTGGTCTCCATTAGGAAGACCATTTTGGGATCTTTTTTGCCAACCAAGTCAGCAAGTTCGGCTTCTGTCTGTGGGTTCCCAAGCCCACGACAGTTCCAGCTAATGCAACTCATTGCAACTGGTGGTGCTGGAAACCAGCCACCACCTGAGAATTTTCCTTGTTTCCACCCCCCACTGCACTAACTCTTTTCTTCTTCTTAACTGCCTGTTCAGATGACTCCAAATCTGGCCTCCTATTTTCCTGGATCTCCATGTCACTACCATTGTCAGATTTCCCCACCTCTCGCAACAGTCTCGCCCATTTTTTTTTCATGGTATTTAGAGGCTGTGAGGCTGCCTGGTTGGACATATCAGATAAAGGAGCCTGCATTGCATTAAAGGAAAACATACCATGCTGCCCCTGGGGAAAGTCCGTACCTACTTCATTATTTTTTTTAAAATTCTGCATGGGCATGTGGGATGGCAACGGGTCCCTCACCTCTTCTAATCCACTATTCAAGTTTACAGTATTCCCATTATTGCCATTACTAGAATTACTCAGAGGGTTTGCAAGACTAGGGAAATTAACACCTGTAGATTCGGCCTCCATGGAAATTACCTCAGTCACTTCTCTATCCGTTCCATCATCTCCCTTGAACTTTGAAGCACTCCCTTCCCTGTTGGACGAGCTCTTGTGAATTGACTGGTTTTTTTCTATAGCCGGTCCCTTCTTCCAACTCTTCTCACCCCGTGAAGTCCCAGCCACCACCACAACCGTTTTTCGAGATTGTCTCACTGGGTCAGCGCGAAGCCACTCCCCATACTGCTGGTCATCCTTCTTCAGACTTTCCTTACCCCGAATCCACACTTCGCAATCTCTTTCGCTATGAGTAAGTTGTCCACACCAATAGCAAAAGTTTGGGAGCCGTTCAAATTTAAGCAGTGCCCAGCCAACATGCTCACCATCTGACCACAACTTGTAGCACCGTGGAAGGGCCTTGGTGATATCCATCCTAACCCGGATTCGCAAGAACTCACCCCCTTCCCCATCATCTTCCGGATCAGCTGCCTGAACTAGGGTCCCTATGCTATTGCCCACTACTTCCCCTGTTGCCTGTGTAAGACACTTGTCTGGGACATTGTGGAGTTGCACCCAGAAAGTCACTGAATCAAAATTTAGCGACGGGACCGATTCTGCATCCACTGCTCGTCTCATAACAACAATGCTCTTATCATATGACCACGGTTCGAACTCAAGCACTCTTTCTAAGTCCATTGCATCATCAAATTCAAACAACAGAATATTGCCCCCGATATCCCTGATTTTCATCTCCCCACTCGGTTTCCACAGAGGTTTAAAAGTCCTACCCACCGCTTCTGCATTGACCACTCGTTTCGTAAAAAACTTCGCTGCCAAACGAACAATAGTAACCTCTTTTTTACGAGGTACATCAGCACCAATCTCCTCTTCTTCTGTCAGTGAGAACCGAGCCCAAAGGTCTTCAATATTCGCCATATCACTGTGAGAAAAAAGCTAAACCCCACAACACCGTGCCAGCGAAAACCGGAGAACAGAACCTGCCGTCCTACCAGACTCAAGGACTGAAGGGAACAGAAACCTCCACACTGGGAGGGACGAGATTCTACACACGGCACCGAGCAACTTTGCTTGAGAAACTCTAGAAGAGAAACCCTAGCAGAGCAACCCTGACGGCGTGAGAGAAAAAACGATATACTTCAAATGGAAGTCTATGCGGCATATATATATATATTTTTTTTGGTGTTAGCCATGTTAATAATTTTTATCAATTACTTAAACTAATTTAACACAATACTAAAAAAAGTAAAAAATTAAATTAATAAAATTGAAAGGTTAAAAACTAAATTAAAATATGATATAGAAGATAAATACTAACTTTGTAATTTATTTTCCTTAAAAAAATTTTGTAATCTATCCTATTAATTTTAGCATTTTATTAATAATAAAAAGGTACAGCGTTTCATTATTGACAGGTCTTCAGATCCAAAGCACGTACATTTAGATATATATGTGATTTATTTATTTATTTTTTAGATTTGTACATATGTGATTTATAATTTCGCGATTTTGTTAGTCAAAATTTACGTGCTGTACGAGTGAAGATCTATCAATTATTAATGAAGCGCTGTACTTTTTGACCATGGAACTTGGAAAACCCTTGCTCTTTTTTTTTCTTTCGACTCAGAATTTTGAATGGTTGGGTCAAGGTTCCACAAAATCTTCAGCAAGATCAGTCGGTCAAGACTCAAGACCGCAGTCTCCTGGGGGTGGCCGCCGTCCATTCGCCAATGTCTAGAAAGTAGGTGGCTACAACGGGCTCAGTTGAATATTCTCCCATATAAATCAGTAGGTGATTGATGTTACCGCAAGAGACAAAGGCACGAACCGAGGAAAAGAGGTTTCTGGGGCCCGTCCCATGGAGGATATATGCAGACGGGTGTTTATATTTAAAAGTTAAAAATAAATATGAAAATATAAATAGATAAAAAAATATGTAAAAATAAGTGTAATATTATTTAAAAATTAAAAATTATTATTTAAAAACATGTATTGAACACTTCTAATTTTTTTTTTTTATTTTTAAATAACATGCTTTTTTTATTATTATTTTATATACTCAATTTTACAAAACACCTCTCTATTTATTTATTCTATCGCCTATTTTATTTAAATAATAATATTTTTTTAATTTTTTATTATACCTACAAACAACTACCAACCTGCCCTACCCACCTCTTTTTTTCGTTTTCTCACACTAACCCTCTTTCTTTTTCTTTGAACTATTTCCCTCTTTTCTTGTTCTCCCTTTCCTTCTTCCTTCTTCCTTCTTCTCTTTATTCTTTCTTCTTTTTCTTCTACAAATTTCTCAAAGTCAAACCAACCTCACCACCACCACCATCATCACACTACCATCATCACATTGCCGCCATCATCATGCCGCCACCAACAACCCAAGCAAGCCCCAGTTGCAGCGACCCACCACCGCCACCTCTGATCTTGATGTAGTGTTGCCACGGTCCTCACTTGACTTCATCTGGGTTTTGATTAATTTTGGGGTTTGATTTCATCCGATTCTTGTTGGTTGTATGATGGATTATTGCTAGTTTTAGTTTTTGGGTTTTTCTATTATGATGGATTATTTCTAATTTTAGTTTTTGGGTTTTTGTATTTGTATGGTATCACCTTGATCTATGGTTGAGGCTGGGCAGGGGTGGTTTTGTAATTTTGTTATTGGAAAAAGACAGAGATCGGTGGTTGAGGCTAGTGCAGGAGTGATTTTGTAGTTTTGTTATGAGCTTTTTTTTTTTTGGTTAAAATGTGTAAAATTAACCACTTTTTATTTTGCACAATATTGCTCTAGTTAAGGAGGCGAATTTCATTGCCAAGCCTTTTTCTTTCCTGTCTTCCTCCAGCTCCAAGTTCCAACAACTTCCTTTCCCCAGCCTTCTTCCAAATTTTCGTCAAAATCAAATACTCTATGCTATGGCAAGCAAAGCACAAAAACTTAAGCTTGGTTTTATATGTTTGGTACTCTTTCTGGGGCCATCTTCCCAATCCCAGCTAGACACATTAGTGCAAGGACAGGAGCTCAAGAATGGGAATGAATTAGTTTCAGCTCAAGGATTCTTTAGACTAGGATTCTTCAACCTTGGTGGAGGTTACTATTTGGGGATATGGTACAACAACGTTGCACTCCTGGAGGAGAATTTAGTGTGGGTTGCCAATCGTGACAATCCAATCCTTAACAATCCTGGAAGCGTAACCATTGACGATCAAGGAAATTTGAAAATTTCATACAATGGGAGTCTTTCTATTGTACTATATTCAGGACAAGAAACCAGAAATGCAAGTGCTGTTCTCCTTGATACTGGTAACTTTGTACTAAGTGAAAGGAGCTCAGGGCGACAATTGTGGCAAAGCTTTGATTATCCTACTGACACACTTCTACCAGGAATGAAAGTTGGAGTTAACCACAAAACAGGACATACTTGGTCTCTAAGATCATGGAGAAACGTGGGGGATCCAGACACAGGGGCCTTTACCTTTGGACTCCACCCTAACCATACAAATCAACTGGCCATCTTGTGGCTCGAGAACATCTATTGGACTAGTGGGTCTTGGGAAGACGGGTATTTTCACTCAGCTATTGGACTGAGAAATTCCTACCGCAATTTTAGCTACACATCGAATGAGAATGAAACATACTTCGAGTACTCTCAGGAAGATTACAACGTCGGTAGGCCCCCAAAGTTAACGATAGATTACTCGGGAATACTTTCTGATGATAGCGGCATTATATTTAATTGTACTTCCGCTTCCACTGACTTAAATGAAGGCTGTGCGGCAGAGCTTCCTGAGTGCAGGAGTCTTAATGATAGATTTAGTTCCTTCTCGGGCCGGTCGGCTAACGGATATGTATTGAAGTTTGATGAAGGTCACAACCTGAGCCTTGTGGATTGTGAGGCCAAGTGCTTCAACAATTGTTCTTGTGTTGCCTATGCATTTACAAATGAGAAGGCCCGTACTGGCTGTGAGATTTGGAGCACAAGGCCCGAAATTGTAAATTGGACAGTTGGTACTGCACGGACAATATACGCCCTTTTTCGAGACGGTAAGTCTAATTACGTCATGCTCAACTTATATATATGTGTGTGTTCTTCTGGTTAAAGAAAAAAAAAACAAAAACTATGTTACTTTTATATGATTAAGTAGAATTTATAAGTCGGGTGATTAGAATTTATTGTCTATTTGGATAAAGCATCCCAGCGTTTCATAATTTTTATTATATTAGATAAAACAAAAGTTGTCTCTTTTTTTTATATATTTTTTTTTATATACAAATTCGCTAATTTGACCTTTTAGTTATTAATTCTTATTAATTAAATATTTATTATATAATTAAAGCTTTTGAAAACTCATCTCTTTTCATATAATCATTCTGGTATATATTTTTTAATTCAATTTTCAGAGTTTCAAAATTGGTTAAATTATGTTAGTTTAAACTAACTAGAAGTCGCCATCTTTTTGGATAAAGCACCCAACACAAAACAAATTCTAATTAAGTTGTTTCATATTTTCTAAGTAAATTATAATTAAACTTGGTAAGTTTTTTTTTATTTTTTTTATTTTTTTTTTTTTTACGAACTCTCTATTAACATTTTGATTTATTAATACTTATTAACTAAAAATGTATTACGTATAAAATTTTTGGTAAAGTGTTTTCATGCATTGCATGAGTTAGTAACTAATACAATATATAAAAGTCGCGACCTAAAAGTCTTTTAGCATAAAAAAGTGGTAATATTCTCTCTATGCCAAGTTGTTATATCTTCTTTCTGTCAAATAAATTTGTAAATTATATAATTCTTTTCAATTTTTGGGGTGGTTTCTAATTAAACCTTAAATTTTAAAACATATTAACTAAAATAATTAAAATTTTAATTCAATTAAATCCATGCCCTCATTGAGTTACTATTAACTAAAATTGACCAATATGCACATAAATTTTGACTAAAACCTATCTAAGGTATAAAAAAAATCATTTCATATGAAATTATAAGACCTCCATGGTACAATATGAGAATTGTGAAATAATATAATAATATCAGTTATTGTCATCAAAATTTACAATAAAATTAACATTATATAAGTTCATGTTCAAATCAAATCATTTCATATCATATATTCATATACTACACAATAAAACTTGTGTAATACTTGTAGTTGCACCAAGTGGATGCCTTCTTATTATTTTTACATTATTTTTAAACTCTTTTTTTTTCCCATTATGTTATATAGCACACTAAGTAAATTAAAATAATTAACATGGTTGCTTAAATGAAACATTATTGTCAAAGTTTTAAAAGTTTAGAAAATACAACTCAGATTAAAATTTTACTACTAAGAGTTTTTATAAATTTGAAATATATTTCATCATTTTATTTTATTTTATTATAACAATCTACTACATTTGTTTGTTTTAATATTGAAATTTGATTTGTACACGTAATTCTTTCACTACATAGTTCTATATACCAATAAGGGCTTGACTGAGTGGGTAAGACTCGGACGCTTCGTGCAACACACCTAGGTTTGAGTCCCGCTGCCCGCAGGCTTTCGTTGGTGAGTAAACTTAGTGGTGAGGTGTACTCACAAAATGTGAGGTGACTTTCACACAGAGGATACAAAACGGGTACCGACTACGGACTCTCTGACTGAGGCCACTAGCTCTCTGCCCGGGGGTGTAATATGACCATAAAGACCTCCATTTTTTGCTTCTAAAAAAAAAAAAAAAAAACTATATAGTTCTATATAAGTATTACAAATTATATGACATAATTTCTCTACGTAACTAATCATTAGTATATTAAATTGATTATTATCGTATTATTTAAGTTTACATATAATTATTGACTAAGTCATTCATTGTGTGGAGATTATACTAATGTGATTCTATTTTCGAACATCTCATTCTCATTATGAAATAGAGGACCGGCCAGCTAAGTGGGATGGCAATACCGACGTGAGGACAAACAGGTGGCGAGCAAATAAGTGGTGGATATGGCTCATCGTGGCAGTAGGGGGAATTATCATCACCTTGTTATTGTGCTTATTATGCTATGCAAAAGTGAAAGAACACATAGCGGAAGGTAATTGATATTCTTACCATAGATTTTTTAGATATGTTACAAATGATAAAGCAACACAAAATTTTCAAGTTATATTTTGCATATGTTAATTAGGGGAGAGAAAAAGGAAACAAAAGATGCTCCTACAAGAACTTAGAGGTAGTCCAATTCCGTCCACTGTACGTGACAAAGTGAAGAAACAAAATAATGATAGGCAAGGTAGCCACGACTTGCAAATCTTCAGCTTCGAAACCATATCTGCTGCTACAAGAAATTTTTCAACTAGAAATAAATTAGGAGAAGGTGGTTTTGGACCAGTTTATAAGGTTCTCTCTCTCTCTCTCTATTCATATATATACATGTGTGTGTGTTTGTGTGATATACGAAATTGTGCTGATTTGATTGGATTGAATTGTTTGAATTTGTATTGTTTGGGTGTGTGATGAGTCGCACATTAGGTCTTTACAAAGTGGATCTTGGGTTTCTAGAGCCTCGATTGCAACTTAACTAACTATTTTGGAGTGTCAAAGTAGATGTGGCTAGCGCTTTTCTCAAGTAACTAAGGAAACTTGATAACATTATGTGGCTAGAATCATTGCAATGCAATGTGGGCCTTGATAAGGTCATCAAAAATTTAATCAAGGGAGATTGTAATACCCAAATTGTAATACCCAAATTGTGCAGATTTGATTTGATTATATTTTTTGAGTGTGTGTTGTGTGGCCATATGCTGAGTTGCATATCAAGTTTTTACAAGATAGATCTTCGTTTTACAAGTAATTACAAGAGGCCCAATTACAACTTGACTAGTCTTTTTGAGGTGTAAGTGCAAATGTGGCTAGCATTTTCTTTGATTGTCACACAATTTGTGTGTATGATTAAATTTGAATATGATTGAACAATTAAATGATTTTTAAGTTTTTTAAATGGGTGGAATGGTGGATAGTGGAAATAAGGTTTGAAATCAAGACAACATATTTTAATACTATTATAAATTATCAACCATACACAAAACTTATTCAGAAATGAAGAATTTAAACCATCTAACTATTATTCAAACTAAATCTACCACCTTGGCCCAATGCTCTCTTTATTTATTTTTCTGGTACAAAATTTGAACTTAAGACCTAGTCAAGCTCATTAATCCAATTTGTCAAATCAACACTTGAGTTTTGGCCAAGGGCAAGGTACAATCTTGATAGAAAATTAAATAATAATAATGGAAACTGATTTAAGATAATTTGAGTGAGATTTGACTATTGAAATATATTTTCAGGGTAAATTATATGATGGACAGAAAATAGCAATAAAGAGACTCTCAAGAAGTTCTGGACAGGGATTGGTAGAGTTCAAGAATGAAGCTATTCTTATTGCCAAACTCCAACACACAAATCTCGTAAGATTGTTAGGGTTTTGCATTCAGCAAGAAGAAAAAATTCTAATCTATGAGTACATGCCCAACAAAAGCTTAGACTTCTTCCTCTTTGGTAGGGCATATGTTCATTACAAGGAAAATTTTCTTATGTGATATATATATATATATATATATATTTTTTTTTTTTCTATTATTCGCAATCAATCATTACTTATCATTTGCTTGCAATTGTTTTCTACTTTGAGTCAGATTCTACTAAAAAGTCTTTATTAAATTGGAAAAAACGCTTCAACATCATTGAAGGCATTGCTCAAGGGCTTCTTTATCTTCACAAATATTCAAGGCTAAGAGTAATTCACCGAGACTTAAAAGCAAGCAATATTTTGCTTGATGAGGATATGAATCCAAAAATTTCTGACTTTGGCTTGGCAAGAATATTTGGGTTGAAAGGATTAGAAGAAAACACAAATAGAATTGTTGGAACATAGTAAGTATTCATTGCATTTCAAGTAAGCACAATTTAATTCAATTTGTGTGTATGCATATATGTGCTTATTCATATACTAAATTTTATTGGTCAATTATTATTTCAGTGGTTATATGTCTCCAGAATATGCCATGAATGGTGTTGTTTCAATAAAAACTGATGTATTCAGCTATGGAGTTCTACTATTGGAAATCGTGAGCAGCAAGAAAAATAATAGTCGCTATCACTCTGAGTATCCACTCAACCTTATTGGATACGTATGTTTCTCACTTATAACTCTTCTAAATTTATACACAAGATTTTGAATATAATAGTTAACATTGTGTGTACAACTGGTCTTGTATCAGGCATGGCGGTTATGGAATGAAGGGAAAGGTTTGGAGCTAATAGACCCAACAATAATAGATGAGTCATGCCCTTCATATGAAATATTGAGATGCATTCATGTTGGTCTTTTATGCGTACAAGACCAGGCAACAGATAGACCTACCATGCTAGATGTTGCTACTATGCTTTCAAGTGAAACTGTTCAGCTCCTTCCTCCAAAACAACCTGCATATCTTATCAACATCGTGCAAGAAAAATCATCAGAGGTTTCTGAAATTAAGCCAGAAAATTGTTCCATAAATAATGTTACAATTTCAAAGATGGAAGCAAGATAAATACTAAGTGAGGATGGTTACAAGACCACCCTAACTTGCCAAAAAAAAAAAAAAATCATTCTTGCAAAAAAAATATTTTATATAAACAATTTGTTTTAAACTAAATTGTTTTGTCCACCTTACAAAAATTTACTTACCACCCGAGTTGAGAATCTCAAGAATTTGGGTTTAACAAAAATAAAATATTGCTATGTCCATAATACTTTAAAAATAATTTTACAAAAAAATTTAGGTGGCTAATTGTTACTGATTTTAAACTGGCCAACCATTGACATTACTTTCTTATCCGTCAATAACAACTTGTCACGTAGGATTCGTTGTGGAAATATTACAAATGTAACATTTCTCACAAAAATAATTTTGGCCTCTCAAACATAATTCACCCTTTAAATAAATAAAAATAAATAAAAGCCTAAATAAAAAAAAAAAAATATATATATATATATATATATTTAGCCTAGTCCAAACCTCTGTAAATCCTACCTAAGATAGCGGACCCAAGCAAATAAAGTCAGAAAATTGTGAATTTTCCCCCACCAAAGATAAGATTTCTCTCCTAAATTTCAAGATTCAGTTCCTCTCTCTTATCACGATCTTGCCCCTTCTTTTTTGTCGTGTTTTCCTTGCTTCGTACCTCTTATTTTCGGTATTCGCTGGCCTCTGTTCAGCATCGTCTCTCTCTCTCTCTCTCTCTCTCAGTATCTTATTAAGCATTTGTTTATTTTATATTTATTTTTGTCTTGTTTTGGGTGTCTTCAAACTAAGTACACCATTGGATTCAAATGAATTTTTAATTCAAAGATAGCCACCCTCACGTGAAACTGAGTAGTGAGTACTGATGAGTCTTCCGTCAAGGCAATAAATTGACAATGAAGGCTAACCACAGAACGTAGACTACGGTAGGTGTGCGACGGCTTAACGGGTTCGGGTTAGGTCAATCAAGTCGCGTTTATTTTTAAACGGGTCAACGGGTTGTGGGTCAAACGGGCCGGGTCAAAAAATTCTAACCTGTTTTATCATATTTAATTTTAACATTTGAATAAGGGAGTTTAGAGAGAGAGTTAAAAAAAAATTGTTGTGCCGTGGGTAGTTGAGATATCATTTTAAAAAAAAATTTACCGTTCCTAATCATTAGAGGAAGACACCGAAAGACAATTAGATTAAGATGCCAATCAATTGTGATAGTTTTTTATCAGTTTAGATTTTACTAGTTGAGCCAATTGAAATCCACAATATATATATATATATATATATTGATAACTCCGAAATAGTATATCGGTATTGATCAATATAAAAAGATATCATTCATTTAATTAAACCGAAACAACTTCTGGCACCAAATTAACTTTATATAGGGTTTTTTTATTTTTTATTTTTTAGAAAGCTTTTCTATCAATGATGTTACAATTTCAGGGATGGATCCTAGATAGATACGCTAGCTATTTACAAATGTATGTTCATTTAAGGGCATAATTTGTCTTCCAATTGCTACAATAACAACATAAAAAATCTTTAATCAATGGCATAGATTGATTCATTGATTACTTTGGTATGATTTAAAAACTTAAATCTCTAATAATTTTTTTTTATATACTTCAAATTAGCATTTTTTGTGCAAGGATAAGTTAGGAATCATCATGATTATAGAGACAAATTAGGAATTTGACTAGATCATTAGCAATATTAGATGGTGGATTAAAAACCTAGTATTTACCCAGGACTACAAAAACCCAAGAAAAGCCAATGAGTGCCGGCTAAAATGGCCTTCCTATCGCACAAGAATAGGCGGAAGGCGAGGTATGGATTCAAAATTACTTGTGCTTCATGTGCAAGTTGTAACATAGCAATAAAAGGAAATTCCATTTCGGTGCTCTAACACACGTGCCAAAATGTTAGACACAAATGCACCAGCATTTAGTTAATAGGTAATCTTAACAGCTGATGACAGTACAAAGTTGTGATTTGTTAGTGCATGGCTGCTCTACTTTCAACATGCCTTGCAGAAACACAATATAAGAGTCAATCCTATTTAAAATTTAGTCTTATCATTTTTTTTATTGGTAAGTTATGGATCCAATGGATGTTGAACCCCACAACCTACGCTTCACCTAGCACTAGACGTAGTAAAATTGGGGCTTCTTCATATGAAATTTATCACTTTAAATCCAATTTCGATTGCAAGAATAATACACAGAGATAATATTGATTACTCACCAGAACTTCGACTTGGCATGGACCTCATTTGTAGCCCAAAGTTTCATCCGATAAATCTTTGGATGCTCATCGGTTTCAGAAGGCAGACCTCTCCCCACCACCTGGTACTAATGAAACTCTAACCAACCAAACCAATGTCAATTCAAAACCCCACCACAAACTCATCATCATAAAACATCATACCTAAGATCCATATTCAAGACCAAAACACTAACACAAACCATCACTCAACTGAGCGAAATACAATTATGTGGGCAAGCAAATAATTGACTTAAGATCTAGTCAGAACCAAACCCATGAAGCAAGCTAAAAAATTTAACCATATGGTAGATGCATGGAAAGCAATGGTTTGCTTCTCTTCCTCTTTCTTTTCAGCTTTTTACCTCAATTATCAAAAACCCATTTGAGTTTTCTCTCATGTTTTTCAGTATTTGCAAAGTTTATTAGAACCCCATTTGAAAATTTTGTACTTTTTTTTTGTCTTTCATGGTGTCATTGTGTGTGCAGGAACAAGTTGAAGAGACTTAAATAATGGTGAAACCTGATGCTGTGCAATGTGGACTTGTAAGCTTTACTTTAATTTGTTTGTAATTCTTAACAAACCTATGTTTTTCTGAGATAGCACGGGAAAATTCTAAGACTACATTGTTCGTGACCTTAAAAGACAAAAAACTCTAACAAATATAGGCATTGAACCCAATTGCTTGTTTAGGTGAAGGGAAATTTATATTTTCTTGAGAATCATTTGGCTTTCTTAGATTAGGTTTTAATGGATAAAAGTTGCAACAGAATAAATGGCACAAAAGAGAATGAGCTATATACTGAATTCAAAAACAGCAACATGAAAATAGTAAATGGGTAGAGAAAAAAAGCAGACAACCAAAAAAAAAAAAAAAAGTCACTAGCATAATATTTCAATCACAATCATTTAGACCTTTCGTAATTAAGATAAATCAAGTATCTTCATCTTGTTCCATGGCATCAACGTCATCCTCACATCCCTCTAAAGGTGCAGAATGCTTTTGAGTCGAAACCACATTCAAAGCATTTCTTATAGCTTTAGCATATGCAGCATAACCAACGCTTGCAACAGAATCCAGTATAGCGGATGGTGTATCTGCAAGAATCAACCGTTATAATTATATCATTAGCATTATCATGTTCAACATATTCTCAAAACAGAGCTTTAAGGGAAGAACAAAAATCACCCTAGTCCTTACCATCTTCTTCGATCATTCAGTGAAAGTGTCTTGGGTTCAGACATATTTTTCCATACAGGTTTATTTGCCTCATTTTCAACGAGATTAGCTTCATCCCATCTTACACGTCCCCTCCCCATAACAAAATTGATATAAGCGTACATAATTTGTTCTCATTAATCAAGAAATACAAAATTGAAATCTAACACTAAAAGTTCAAAAGTTTTTACATTGCGCTCAAAGCCCAACTTTGTGTTGATATGCTCAACCAATAGAAGATCTAATTTACATTCTTCAGAGTACCCATGTTTTGAAAGGTCTACAGGCCAGCCACTAGTAACTGAGTATCCATGTCACGTCTGTGTCTGTGTTCATGCTTCTTAGACTAATTGAAGGCAATGCTGTTAAAAATCAACACTGCCTCTCTCTAGAAATTTCTAGAGTTTTCTCACTCAGTCTCTTTCTTTCCGTATTCTCTAGAGCTTATCTGCATAACTAAATCTCAGCCGCAAATTTTTAACTTGTCTAGAAGGTCGGTGAAAGAGAGATATTTTCACTGTTAGTGAAAGACAATAAAAGAATGTGCTCTGTTGAGTTAACCGACTTTAAGCATGTATAAATATGTAGAAGCGGTGCTCAGTTTTCGTGTCATAGGCACCAAGTCAGAGTAATGTGAAGCAAGGAAAGTTCTCATAGTGTTAGTAGGCAGGTGTGAGGTGTCTAGAAGTAAGGTGTCAGGTGTGTGCAAGTGTATTTGGTGAGTGAGTGCATTATTAAAAAGCTAGTGTGTGAAGTGAAAGAAAAATGCCGTGTGCTGTACACTAGTGCCAGTGTAGGTGAGTCAATTTGGTGTTTAGTTCAACAACTTGGTATCACAGCTTCCTCTAACTCAACAAATGCGTCCAATAATAACGTCTCTCTCTCTCTATTGTATCATGTGTGTGTACAGAATGTGCAATGATGCTAATCCATTTCTACCCTTTTAATAAATGACAAATTCTAATGCTTCCACTTCCATATTTGAAAAGTTCATCCTAAGCATCAATATGAATAAAGTAAAAAATTCATGCGCATCCATTAGATGAATATCCATTTAGCAGCCTCCAGGAATGAATTCAGCAACAGTCACAAATCGTGATCATTTAAAATACTATCATAATTGATGCATAATCACAGCTAGTCAGACTGCCAATACGGATTCTTCTACAATACAAGGACCATTAAAATAAAAAAGACAAATATATTATTAAAGCATTATATATTGACATATTGATGGTTTCTTAAAATGCTGCTAACAAATTTTCATATTTCCCAGTTTCCACCATTAGTCCCACTTTCATCGGGAT
Source organism: Quercus cerris (assembly GCA_963669245.1). Lineage (NCBI taxonomy): Eukaryota > Viridiplantae > Streptophyta > Magnoliopsida > Fagales > Fagaceae > Quercus > Quercus cerris. The sequence goes on along the minus strand of OY770008.1, from coordinate 22,113,197 downwards.
AACCAAATAAAAAATCATATTTGCAAAACAATAGTAGTTTTATTTTTCTAAAATATACAACTAATAAGCATCATCCCCCTCCAAACCAGAATGTATATATATATTTAAAATAGAAATGTGAAACTACCTTTTGACCCGAAGGACATAGTCATAATTTGGTTATAACTAATACAAGAAGCTACCTACATCATATCAACTGATGCACCTATTTTTGATACATTTAGGCTGATTTAAAAATTATTTACTATCTCACAGATTTAGTAGCATCAATCAACTAGAATCTAAGGGAAAAACAGAAGTATGACACCTTATATGAAAAATTATTCTGCCTAAGGAGCATAAATGATTTAGGCCAAGATTTCTACTTATAATCACCTGTCTGACATGATGAACAGTCTCTTTCAGCCAATTGGCTTCCCTTAGTCTTTCAATAGACTGAAATTTCCCTCCAACCATTCTTCATGCATAACCAATGGAAGATTACCTCAAACTCTAAGATTCTACACCAAACAAAAAATGACCATCACCAAAAATATCCATCCACAAAGAAGAATTCAAGTGAATGACATTAAAATTACAGAAACCTGACCAGTTGAGAAAAGCTTAACAACCGTCAACTATGGTGATATCCTAATATGAAGGCCAGCAAAAAAGGGAAAAGATGGAGAGCTGCACCAACCTGACTAAGGTCTTAAAAAACATAGTTTCTTTATCATTTTATAAACACTCTAACAAGACAGACATCTGAAGTCAAATTGAATAACATGAAAAAAAAAATCCTGAAAAATTATAAAACATGATATACTAATTGGATGCACTGACAGAACTCTATCATCATATACAATTACGGACTCTGCCAATTCAAGGCTGAATAATTTAGAGAGTGCATACCTCCTCAATGCTGCCATCCTCAACATACCAAACCCCGCATCAATCTTAGATTTCTTGAGGAAATTCATATCATAGAATCCTTATCAATCCCTACTTTTCTTTGCAAAATCAAGTACTCAACTGAATTGATTAAACAATAAAAAAGAATCCAAACTAGTGAACAAGACCCAATCAAACCTCAATTAATTCTATACAGACAAGCAAATTAACTATAAAAAAATAAAAAATAAATAAAAAAATCCATTTTCAGTACAAAATATTTGTATATTTAAACGTCTAAAACTTATTTTTTCTATTTTACACCTCTACTTTTACAAAACACCCGTATCAGCTTGTCTATTATAAACATTTATTCAAATAAAATATTGTAAAACACTTTTGTAAGTTGGGTTTCCTATGCAAAGCCGATTAATACCTCCGATCAACCCACCCATCAAAATCCCAGCCACAATTAAAATATTCAAATAAAACACTGATGTGAGTGTTTTTTTTTTTTCTCAAAATGTGTAAAATGGGTACCTTTTTCTATTTTAGAAGACTACACAGGGGCTGATGTGGTTGGTCTTAGATTTAAAAAACCCATTAGTTAATAAAACAAAATTAAACCTCTAATTTCCCACGTCAAAAAGAAAACCAATTTTGTTAATTTCGACCAAATTTCCCAATCATATCGTATTCTAATCACAAATTAGCTAATTCCAACCATACAAAGCCAATCAATAACTAAAAAAAGACATTTTTTAACTCAAGGAAAAGGGGACCAAGAGACAATATCATAGCTGAGTTTATGTACCAAACTAATATGCAGAGTGAGAGATGCGAAAGATAATTGATATGTGAATTCAATATACTAATAAATCACAAACCCAATAACTTTTCATATTGTTCTGGGTTGATAAGCAGGCAAATCCAAGAAACCAAAACTATTTTCAGTAATCACTGATGCAACTTATGTTAATAATTTTACGGATCTTAAGCTTAATAAGATGTGTAGAAGTAACAAAAATTAAGAAACACTGAATTAAGAGGAAATTACCTGTGCAAGAATCCATGACCGTGGCAAAAAGCAAAACCTTTTTGCCCCATCACTCTTCGGATCTCCTCTCTCAAGTTGAGCAGCCTCTCCAGGTTTCCTCTTTCATTTCTCTGTCTTCCTCTCTTTTTTTCATTTAACAAAATAACGCCTCCGTTGCTGATCTCTCTCTCTCTCTCTCTGTGATTTCCAAATCTAAGATTTAAAACAGAGTCTGGCTTATGTGAGGGATTCCAATTTATAACTATATGGGGAAAGCAGGGCAGGGGCGTGGCCTGGAAAATTTGCCTGTTGCTCAACTCAACGGTAACATTGTTTCAAATTCGAAATGGGAGAGCTGGACTTGGATTGCTCAACAGTATGGACCTATGCTCATTTTAATTGGGCCCATTATTATTAAAATTTTAAAACTAAAATAAATGATAATTTTTCTAGCTCACTAAAAAAAATATATTAGTATATATATTTTAAAAAATCAATAGTGTTGACTGCTCTCCCTCTCGTGGAGCTCTCTCTCTCGTTCTCGTGCGAGTACTCTCTCTCTTGGTTGTGTGCGAAGGGTAATTGTCCAGTGGTATTCTAGGCAAAATGGATGATGTTGTGTGTGATAAACTTGACAAGATGAAGCTAACTACTGAAGAGGAGGAAACTATAACCATCACGGATGAGGGAAGATTGGATGCTATTGAAAGTTGTACTCTGAGTTTGATTGGAAAATTCCTCACATGTAAATCATTTAATAAAGTAGCAGCGAAGAATACGATTAGGCGAGCATGGGGATTGAACGAATCAATGCAGATTCTTGAAGTAGGGCCAAATCTCTTCCAATTCAAATTTCAATCAGAGTTTGACTTGGATAGGATCTTGAGAGAAGGCCCTTGGTCTTTTGATAATCAGCTACTATTACTTCAGCGATGGAAGAAGGGTATGACCATGGGAAACATTCGATTGGAATCGGCATCCCTTTGGGTTCAAATATGGGATGCACCATTCGATATGGTTTCCCCTCAAGTTGCAAAGGAAGTGGGAAGTCGCTTGGGTGAGGTTGAGGAGGTGGAATGGAAGAAGCGGAAAGATGATATAAGTATGTTCATGAGAGTCTGGGTAGCCTTACCAATTTCAAAACCTATTCGACGGGGAGGGTTTATTGCTGGGTCGGATGGTGTTAAAACGTGGGTGTCTTTTAAGTATGAGAGATTGCCCATCTTTTGTCACTACTGTGGAATCTTAGGCCATGATTTGAGGCACTGTGCAGCACATTATTCAGTGGAGAAAAAGGGTGACCGAATTGAGTATCAGTATGGTGATTTCCTCAGGGCAGTGGGTGGTCGTCCGAGAGTTCCATTGCCTAAAGTCTCAGGTCAAATGGCAGGTTCAAAGGAGGAAGCGAGTAATGCAGCAAAGAAGAGACCGAAACAAGGAGTGCTAGGTGTTCCAATGAATGCAATGGCGACAGCAGCCAGCAGGGGTGACGTTGGAAGCCCTAGAGATGCTGGAAACCCTAGCAGCGTGATTAACTCTGCGGCCGTGTTTCCTAGAACGGTTGCTAAAATCACACTCACTAATAATGAGTGTATTTACTCCCATGCAACCGTGAAGGGAGCAAACTCAGTTAATGAAGGAACGGGTAAGGAAAGTAAGGAGTATGGACAGCTCAGCAAGGATTTAATTAGAGAGGATGGGAACGTGGTGGCCAATTCTAAATCCACTGAAGATGATTTGGCGGATGTGATGATACAAACTCAAAGGCCAGGGTTGCATTTGTCTACTCTAAGTCCGGATAAGAGTGGGCCTCACATTGTCAAGCCCAAAGGTTCTTGGACCTGTATAAATAGAATGGACTTTGGCTTGAGAGGTTTTAGTAAGGCTATTATGCTACCTGGATTGGGAAAGAGAGAGTCACGTGAAGCATATGAAGGGCAGGTTGATGTGTAAACATGTAAGTAAGGAAAATTGATTAGTGATGAGGAAAGCAATGAAAATGTATCGGCGGGGGTGGAGAACCCCCATTGCCGGGAGTAATGAGGCTATTAAGATGGAACTGCCAAGGGCTTGGGAACCCTTGGACAGGTCGAAGCCTTCGCAAGATTGTGAGGGAGCAAGTTCCCACGGTATGTTTCTTGATGGAGACTAGACTTAACAAGGAAGGTTTTGAAAAGTTGTACGGAGATTTACCATTTCAGAATAAGATTATTGTTAAACACCTGGATTCTGGGGGTGGTTTGGCATTTTTGTGGAAGAATGATGTGAGGTTGAAGATTGTCAATTTCACTGCTAACCATGTATTAGCTAAAGTAACTGAAGAAAACGGTTTTGTCTGGTACTTGACTGGGTTTTATGGGTGGCCGGATGCACAGCAGAAGGAAAATTCATGGAGACTGTTAAAATATTTACAAACATTTGTTGTGGGTCCATGGATGGTGATTGGAGACTTTAATGCCTTTTTACATGCAGCTGAAAAGAAGAGTGCAAGGCAGCCGCAATTTTCACAAATTGAAGCTTTTAGGGAGGCTTTGAGCCATTGTCAATTGCATGACCTTGGATATAAGGGTTATCCCTACACTTGGAGCAATAAGAGGCCTGGTGAAGCTAATACTAAGATTCGGCTTGATAGGGGGGTAGCTAATAAAGAATGGACTGACAGATTTCAGTTGAGTAGAGTCGTGCATTTGTCATCTCATGCATCAGATCACCTTCCACTTTTATTGCATATCCAGTCCTTCTCACAACCAAGGCAACGTAGTGGGAGAAGTTTCAAGTTTGAGGAGTCATGGTTGCTTCGGGCTGAATGTGCAGATGTTATTCAAGAGGCATGGAGGAATGCAGGTATGGATAGAGTTGGATTGGCTGCTGTACAGGAAAAAATAAAGGCTTGTGGGGCGGACCTTATGGCCTGGGGTTCTTCTATAACTGACCCAGATACGGTGGCCATTAAGGAAACTCAGAAGCAGCTAGACAGGTTGAATGAGGCTGAACTTACTGAAGATTCCAAAGCTGAATTTTTGAGTTTGAGCAAAAAAATGGATGAACTTCTGCAAAAGCAAGAAATCTACTGGGCTCAACGGTCTAGAATAAATTGGTTGCAACATGGTGATAGGAATACTAAATTTTTTCATGCCAAAGCGTCACAAAGAAGAAGAAAAAATTATATAAGTGGCATCCGGAATTCATAGGGACAGTGGGTGGAGAATTTGGAGGAGGTCGGTCAGGTAGCCTTAGATTACTTTGATGACCTTTTTCAGGCAGGCGCGGGTGATCAAATGGATGAGTGTTTGAATGCAGTGGAGAGTAGGGTAACAGAAGACATGCGGGAATTTCTATCAACTCAATGTACCGCTGAAGAGGTGCAGGTGGCCCTCTTTCAAATGGGACCAACAAAAGCTCCAGGACCTGATGGTATGAATGCCCTCTTTTATCAAAAATTCTGGCATATTGTGGGTGATTCTGTTGTTTTAGCTACTTGGATTTTTTAAATAATGGTAATATGCTCCCAGATATTAATCATACAAATATCGTGCTTATTCCTAAAGTACAAAATCCAGAGAGAATGTCTGAGTTTAGGCCTATTAGTTTATGTAATGTTATTTACAAAATTATTTCCAAGGTCTTAGCAAACAGATTGAAATAGGTTCTGCCTCAGATCATATCACCCACACAAAGTGCCTTTGTACCGGGACGACTGATCAATGATAATGTATTAGTAGCCTATGAGACACTTCATACACTGCATGCCAGAAAAAGGGGAAAAAGGGCTCTGTAGCATTAAAGCTTGATATCAGCAAGGCCTATGACCGGGTAGAGTGGCATTTCCTGCAAAGTATTATGGAGAAGATGGGGTTCCCAGCCAGTTGGATTGAGAGGATGATGAACTGTGTTACAACACCATCCTTTTCTATTCTGGTGAATGGGAAACCTTATGGTATGATTCAGCCATCTAGGGGTATCTGTCAAGGAGATCCAATTTCACCATATTTATTCCTATTGTGTGCTGAAGGCCTTACTGCTTTGTTGAAAAAAGCGGAATCAGAAGGGAGGATTAAGGGAGTTTCAATTTGTAGAGGAGCACCAAAGATTACTAGCCTTATGTTTGCAGATGATTCTTTACTGTTTTGCCAGGCGAGTTAGGCTGAAGGAGAAACCATAGCAGAAATCCTCCAAAATTATGCAAGAGCTTCTGGGCAAAGTATCAATTTGGAAAAGTCTTCAGCTTATTTCAGTAGTAATACTTCAGAAAGGCAGAAGGGCCAGGTTTTGGAAATTCTGGGAGTACAGGAGGTGAATCGATTTGAAAAATATTTGGGTCTACCAACTTTGATTGGTCCGGCTAAGTATAACACTTTCTCTTATTTGAAGGACAGAGTTTGGAAGAAGCTCCAAGGATGGAAGGGCATGATGTTGTCTAGGGCTGGAAAGGAAATCCTTATTAAGGCTGTGGCTCAATCCATACCCACATACACTATGAGTGTATTTCAAATCCCTCTGAAATTGTGCTCTAAACTAAAAGCGTTGTGTGCAAGATTTTGGTGGGGTCAAGTTGGCAATGAACGAAAAATTCATTGGAGGAGTTGGGATAAGCTAACGGTTTCAAAGAAAGAGGGTGGAATGGGATTTAGAGATTTGAAAGCCTTTAGTTTGGCTATGTTAGCCAAGCAAGGGTGGAGGATGGTGAATGGAAACAATTCGCTGCTTTATCGATGCTTTAAGGCAAGGTACTTTCCAAGATCATCATTCCTAGAGGCTAAGGAATCTCCTAATTGCTCATATGTGTGGAGGAGCTTGATGGCAGCACAACCAATCATTCAAGCCGGTCACTGTTGGAGGGTTGGGAATGGATTTTCAATCAATGCTTTGAAGGATAGGTGGCTGCCTAATTTCCCAACAAACAAAGTCCTTAATTTGGTTCAGGGAAATTTGTGAGAGATGAAGGTGGCAGATTTAATTAATCCGGAGCTAAACTTATGGAAACATGAGGATATAAGGGCCATATTTCATGCGGATGAAGTTGAAGCCATTTGCCAAATTCCCTTGAGTTGAAGAAATGTACCTGACTCTGTTTTTTGGCTGCATAATTCAAGGGGGCTATTTAGTGTTAAGTCCGCATATCACGTGGCGAGGAGGCTTTTAATTGATGCTAACCGGGGTGGAACATCAATGGAGGGTGTTGTAAACAATACTTGGAAGGCAATTTGGAAGCTTCGACTTCCAAACAAAATACAAGTGTTTGCCTGGAAAGCATGCCATGAGATCCTCCCTACTGCGGCGAATCTAACTAGAAGAAAGGTGCTACAGGATGACAGATGTTCAGTGTGTACAAGGGAAACAGAGACTACTATTCATGCCCTTTGGGATTGTGCAGCAGTCCAAGATATATGGGCTGGAAGTTCACGAAAGCTGCAGAAAGCTAGACACGGCCAAACTGATATGGTGCACCTAATGGAGGAGCTGTTGGAGCGTCTTTCTCAAGATGAACTTGAATTATTTTGGACCCAAGCATGGATTGTTTGGAACCAACGTAACTGCCTTCTGCATGGAGGACAACTGAAGGTGCCAAGTAGTTTGAATAAGCAAGCTGAGGAGTATATTTCAGAGTTCAGAGAAGCGCAATCTCGGCTGGGAGTACAGCGAGCACAGCAACCAGCTGGAGATACATGGCAGCCACCGCCACCAGGAGAGTTCAAAATGAATTTTGATGCAGCTATGTTTTCGGAGTTAGGAAAAACAGGCTATGGTGCAATTATCCGAAATGAAAAAGGGGAGGTAATGGCCGCTATGAGTGCTAGTGGTCCGATGGTGCGCACAAGTGATGAAGCAGAATTTCTTGCCTGCCGAAGAGCCATAGAATTTGCAGTAGATACTGGATTTTCGAGGATGATTGTTGAAGGAGACAATATCAATGTTATTCAAGCTATTTCTTCTTCTGTGGAAAACATTTCTCTTGTTGGCAATGTTGTGGATGACATTCGTCACCTGTTGCGGAGTTTGCAATGGGTTAGTGTCTGCTGTATTAGGAGGGGTGGGAATCATGTGGCACATGTATTGGCCTAGTATGCTAGAAATTGTTTAGATGAGGATGTTTATTGGATGGAGGACTCTCCCCCACCAGCAGTTGAAGCCTTGTACTGTGATTTTTCTCTACTTTAATTGAATGAGTATCCCCTTTCAAAAAAAAAAAAAAAAAATCAATAGTGTTTGACATGAAATCAAAGTTGATTTTTGTTTCCCATTAAAAATAAATAAATAAGTTGAATTTTGTGATATGTTTTTCTTTTCAGATTTTGATGATATTCATCGTGACAAAAAAAAAAGGATAATTTAGGAAGGGGAGGATATTATGAGTGTAAATTACATGTTTATTGTTTTTCATGTTGTTGACTTATTTAGCTAAAGAGATTTTTTTTTCTCCAAAAAAAAAACAAAAGAAAAAAAGAAAAAGAAAAGAGAGTTAGCTTAAGCCTATTGTGGGCGTAAATACGTGTTTTTTGTTTACTTTGTTATATTTGCTAATTAAGTAGCTTTTACATTATGTATGAAGTTTAGAGTTTAGATTCTCTACCCATTTATTTTGGTATCATTGAGCTGAATTATTATATTTTAATTATTATCAATTTCATTTTCACATGCCTATATTGAATTGAATATTCTATTATATCATGATATGTGCTTTTTATAAAAAATTTAGAGTTAAAACTTATATAATCTGTCATTAAATTCCACATGCATGGAATGCATAACTTGTTTGTTATTACTTTAAACAAAGAAGAGTATAGAGCTTATCAAGTTAATCTTCTTATTTCAGTCTATGGTTTTTCAAGACCTACCGAGCTTGATAAGTTTTCGTTCAATGGTTTAACGTCTGTTAGTTTCCTTATCTATATATCTAACGTAATAATGATGTTTTATTTTTTAAGTGATTTGACAACTTTCTTATTATTAAAAAATTACGCATAAGTGCAAAATCTTTTGACTCCTGATCTATCTTAAAGAAGGTTGAAAATCTTTTGAACAACCTGCTTCAAATGAAAAATTAAATCCCAAACCATTTGACTCCTAATCTATTTGTAACATCACCTTCTTTTCTTTACCTTTATCTTTACAATATCATCACCATTGGCCACAATAAAATTGGATATTCTAATGAGTGAATTGCTTATTGTAAAAAAAAAGAAAAAAAGAAAAAAAAAAGACCATAATTCTCAATATCCTAAAAATAGGAGCATAAATCTTATGGAATGGATTACGTGTACAACCATCTAATCTATTATCATTAATCAATTACATATGAGCAAATCAATATCCATGTACTAAATAACTAATCAACAAATCATGGAATTAATAAGAAAATTGAATAAAAATATATATTTTTTAGAAAACAAATATAATTTTATTTTAAAAAGAAATTCTTCCTCCTTTATTTTGTATTTGAAAATTGATAATTAATAATTATTATAATAGATATCTATTTTGATTGTGCCTATATATGAAATATTAGGTATAAAATTTGATAATTATGTTAATTATTAAAAGTTATTTTTTATGATTGTGTTTTAAAAATAATAATAATAATAATAATGTTAATAAAAGATATTTATCATAATACTAGTAGATATTTATTATGAAAATTATTAATATATTATATTTATTATGATTGTGTATGTATTTGAAACTATAAAGAAAATATGAGAGTTATTTTCGCAAAGAAGTTTCGTAAGCCTAGTACATGCCAAGCCCTATTTATTCTTCGGTCCAATTCATTTATTTTATTTTATTATTTTTTGCATGACCCAAGCACATGTGTCTAATGGGAGATTTAAGGGAGTGTTGTTTGGATGGTGCAATTAGACTTTTTACATGAGCCCATAACATATATCATGCTATATAGGCTGGGGAAGCTTGCATGAACTAGTACTCATGGAGTATGTCACATGTACAAAGTTTTCGAAAGAGACTTGTAGCTCTCGTTGTATGTGACCAAAACCTTCAAACGAACTATTTTTAGTCCCTAAGAATAGCTAAATTCTTGGCTGACTTTGGGCTACATACTACCAATTAGGGTAGCTTCCCAAGGAGTTGAATTGGCTAGCGAAGCCTTTTCATCATTTATGCGAAAAGCAACCCATTATTTTACCCAAGCAAACAAAAATATGAAGTTTTCTACTTATTTAACATGGGCGTTAATAGCTTCACTTCTTATTTATAGACCAGTCATTAAGAGCTCTCAAAACTTGATATGAAGTCCTCCTATAAGATCTAAATGAACCAACCATGTTTTATCAAGTACAAAAGCCTTCACTTTAGAGTGAAAGCCTATATAACAGCAACATAGGAGACAGATTATTAGGGGTGAAAATACACTAATTATGAATGAATGTGGTATGTAATACATGCCTATTTGATTAAGTTATCCCAATTGTGACTAAGCAAGCCTGTTTTTTATTCAGCCAAAAAAAAAAAAAAAAAAAAAATCAAGCATGTTTTCATGCGTTTAATGACTTATTAGGATTTGTAACAAGGGAAATATGCCTATACCTAGTTTATCTTTCGTCTTTGTTGTAAGCATTAGAAGAATTCTTGATGCTTTTGTGAGTTCAATATTTTTATTTTGGCATCCATGCAATTTAATTTAATTTCAAAATAAATGTGGCACCCATTATTTGGCATGCATAATGACCATCCATGGACTATAACAGTTTTACATTTTTAATAAAGTATACTTCTATATATATATATATATATATTGAGAGAGTTTCAACCCATAGCATCCGTTCCTGATGATAACTCTTTGTTATCAGACCAAGACATCAGTCGGTTTTTTGTGTATACTTCTATACTTAAAAATTTTAAAGTATACACATTTATTAAAATTTCAATAACTTATCATTCCGAATAACTTTTCAATTAATGCTTTAACAAACCTTTTTGTAAATAAATGGCAGCTATACAATTTGATGAAAAGCAATATGACCGCAATTGTATAACATATTTTAAAATCTGTTTGTCATATGTATGATTATGCTGTGCTTTGTGAGATGTTTAACAATCTTCGATCTCATAATTTTTTGTATTATATTTTCCATCTATTAGCATTAATAAATATAAACTTATATGCAATAATTAAAGATAACATAGAAGTCTTCAAAATCAAGCTCATCTACGAGGTGTTAACAGCCTTATTAACTATAAAGTCTTTGCAAAATTTAAGAAGAATGAAACTCAAAATTCCTATGAGGAAAGATTAAACATTTTTTCAATCTTTCAACCAAAAATTTTATATTGAACAACTAGGAAGAAAGAAAAATAGATTTAAAAGTTTTCACCATATTAAAAAGAAAATTCTTATTCCATCACCTGCAACGCATAGGTTATATGCCTAGTTTGATTCAATAATTGCATTAATAGATATGTGGATTCGATCAGTTGATTATAAATTATAATTCATAACCTTTGTGGTTCTTCCTTGTCGTTTTATTCCTTTCGAGGCAACAGGGGACAAGATCCTACAATTACAATAGATAATTTTTTAGGTTAGAACCCTTCTTATGCAACATTGCATGGTTGTAATTTTTGGGTCGTTCTACAGTATGCAGATTTTTTGAGATAGTTCCACTCTGATAGCTCTTGATGATAGTTTTTTTATCATCAGACTAAGATACTAATTAGTTTTTTATGTAGGTGGGGATTGAACTTGTTTGTCTGTTTAGACTACTTAAAAACAGATTGTTTAACCTAATGAATTAGCCAAGTAGTTATTTAGGTTTAATTATGAGATCTAGGTTAAATAGTAATAAATCATGTTATGCAGTGCGGAAAACTAAATAAGACAACGATATGATTATCCAAGAAAACCAATGAAACCAACAGTTTCAAGGTAAAAACCTAGGGAGGATTTGGCTTAACTATCCTTAAGATAAACAAATCCACTGGATAGAATTGAAATTTACAAAAGATTTAACTCCTAAACCCAACGCTACCTCCAGTAGAACTTATTAACATGACCATGTGTAACTCCGACTCTATGGACTCTTCTCTCTTGAATTTGCAGAACACAAGCTCTCACTCAAAGGTTTCAGATCACCAGCCATTGTTGATCTTGTAATAGCAACTTGATTCCACTAGTTCTTGATTATAGATCTCTTGATTCGGCAGATGCTTATTGAGTTAAAAGGCACAAAACCTCTCAGATCTCACAGAGTAACTTACAAGACTTTCAAGAAGTATTAAAACATAGTTAGGGCTATCCTTTTATACCAAAAAGATTTTCACTTAAAACCCTAAATGCTTTTGTAGTGTTTAGACTAAAATACAATTTTGCCGAAAAGTCCTGACTGCGATTTTCTATCGGTTGAACCTTATTGAAATTAACTTCTCTTTTATATAGCTTGTAAGTTTTTGAATCCTAATTTCTACTATCATAAACAATATCTAATACATAATCTAGACATGTTTTGATCTCAATTTGCCAACATACATAAAAATAGAAATCTAAATATTCAATTCTAAACATATAGAACCTAACAGATCTAGAGATCTCTTATACATCATCAGATACTTTACTAATTGAGTTAACTGGAACCGACAATATTTAGATTTTTTAAAGTACCGTAGTTGCAAAATTTTTGTCATCATATATAATAGGCACAAGCTGCACAACTGGTTACCTGTTTAATTAGTTATGCCTTTACTATTTGGATTAAAAAAAAAAAAAAATTCCTATATTACATTACTCCTTGCAAAAGTTAAAAATAATATCAATTTAGGCTGTGTTCCCCGTTCCGCGCCGCCGCCCTCCCCCCTCCCCCCTCCCTCTTTTTAATCACGACAAATAATAACAACTATACACAAAGACAATAACTACTCCACGTAAGTAGTAACTTCTCATTTTTATCACCTTTGATGGTAACAACTAACCAGGTAAACACATGAGAATAACTTTCTTTATTTCTACAAGTAACTCACTTATAGAGACGCAGGGCCAAGCGTGAGATTAAACAAGGTCCGTATAAGGAGTAAGAGCATTCGAGGGCGAAAGATGCTCTTAGGCTCTTAGCTAGCTAGCCACAGATGCCGATTTTTAAAAAATGTCGGCCTTTATGCTGCACTTATAAGTTGCGTGGCCCCTAGACTTTGTTAGGGCCTTTTGATTGATTAGAGATGGTGGGTATAGTTGAGTGTCGAGAATCATGTGAGACTGTTAAGCGCAATGGGCCGGATTACTAACGAATCTTTTCACAAACCACTTCATGAATGATTCCAGTGTAGAAGTGAAAAGAAGAAGAACACGTTAACTTTTAAAAAATTAGAAACAAAACATATTTGCTTCTAAAAAATAATCTTGAATGCACAAGGTTTCCTCGAATTCACACAAGTAGTTGAATCCATAAGAGAAAATGGTCTAGAATCCATCAAAAAATAAGGAAACCTATTTAAAGACTCCAGACAAAATGGGCTTTTGCCATTTTCAAGAAAATTATATAGTATTATGCCCTCATTCTCAAACTAAATAGGGAAATGTCCATCTTTTAAAACTTGATTTTTGATAAATCGAGTTAAAAAAAAAAATTAGGTCTTATAGTGACGTTTTAAGGAGTCTATAGTGACGTTTTAAGGACATATAGTGGCGCTTTTTAACTTAACTTCAATGAAATCGAGTTATACGTTAAAAAAAGCCACTATAGGTCGATTTTATTACCTATAACTCAATTTTATTGAAGTCAAGTTAAAAAGTGTCACTATAGGTTCTTAAAACGTCATTATAGATTCCTTAAAAAAGCCACTATAGGGCCTAACTTGATTTATCAAAAATTGAGTTTTAAAAGAGGAACATTTTCCTAATTAGTTTGGGAAGAGAGGCATAATGCTATATAATTTGCCCAAAAAAGGCATAAGACATTTTTGGCCTAAAGACTCCTTAAAACTTAAAGACAAAAAAATATACTCTAAAATTAATCTTAATTAATACCTAAACATAACAAGAACCAAATTTAACCATTAAAAGCACCTAAAGACAAGGAAGTAAATTCCCTAAGCCTAAATTCTGAAAATTAAAAATTAAATACCAAAATTAATAAATAAATAAAGTCTAATTGTAAATTATGTCCTACATCAGACCCTTCCACTTAAAAAAAAAAAAAAAAAAAATCGTCCACAAGTTGATAGTCAAGATTTGAAATATTCCATGCCAAACAAACAAATACTTTGAATACTTAAATCCTTTGGTTTTCTTTTCAAACTTGCAACTCATCAACGGAATAAACAAATCAACTTAATAATCCAAAGTCTCTAGTAGTTTTTATCACGTGTCCACATTTTGTCTGCTCCAATACATTGGAGCTAAGGCTTATCCCAACTAAACAAAAGATTCAAACTTCCACTCTTACCATTACAGATCATTAAACCCACTTAACTCGCATATGACTTCCAGAGCATATGACATATCAGCCTCACGCAACTAAACAAAAGATTCAAACTTTACCCAACCACTCCTACCATTACAAAAAAAAAAAAAGAAAAAAAGAAAAAATAAATAAATAAAGAAGAAGAAAAAAAAAAACCTTAGACTCAACAACCACTTGACTCGCATATGAATTCATGAAAAACGAGGCCAACTCCTCCATGTATCAAACCAGAGCATATGACATATCAGCCTTATACAAATGTGTTATTGGGTATGTTCAAAGCTTGAGCCCATAATATTTTGTTGTAAAGCCCAAGCCCATGCTCTAGAATTTTCCTTGGCTGGCATGGGAATTTTGGCAGCAAACAAAATCCTCAATCATCTCATATTTCCTTAGCAAACTAGTCAGCCGCACCTTCCCTTCTTTTGCAGGGAAAATACACAGCAACTTGCAGTATTAATGGGAAAGGAAAATTCCTTTGTTATTGTCTTTTCCCTTTCACTCTAATCATTTTTGGCTACTTCCTTTTTAAGAGCCCTAAGACTATCAAATTCTACAAATATGAGATTAGTTGAAAACGATCAAAACAGATATTACTTTTATACTATTTCTCCTCTATTTTTAACTGAAAATTTTCTCTTGGGCATTTGTGAAGAATTCGAAATTCTACTTGTGAGTGCACATTAACAAAGTTGCCGTTGTATCTTGGAGAGTGACTACCCGAGCTATTTACACCAATGGCCTGAGCCATTTGCCCCGAGAGATTCATTATAGTAGGGGCAAAATTGGACAGTAGTTTTAGTTTCGTGCCTCAGTGATAAGTTTTACTAAATCCTTAATTTTATATGCTTTTACACTTGTCTATTTTGCTTGAAAGTTAATTTGAGCACTTCTTGTTTTACTAATATATTATTGATATTGCTTTATAATTTTGTTAATCAATTTGGGCAATTTTCCAAACTATATTTCCAACATGTGTGACCTGCGTTTTTGGAGGTCCGCTCACAGAAAGGGCAAGGAGATATTTTTTCCGCCACAGTCAGCCTGACGCTCTCTCAAGTAACACTTCAGTTGCCAGAATACAAAAGAAAAAAGACCCCAATACAGATGTACTATTCTTGAATCCTAACTCCATTCCTACATGATCGAAGACTTTTTTGATAATGGCGAGCAGAGCACGAAACCTTTTCCTTGTGTTTTCCTGTTTGCTACCTTTGTTGGGTCCATCTTATTCAAAGCTAGCTGATAAATTAGTCCATGGGAAAGAGCTCAAAGACGGGGATGAACTAGTTTCAGCTAATGAAAACTTTATAATACGGTTCTTCAAGCTTGCAGGAATAGCTTACCTAGGAATATGGTACAACAGAAACAATGAGAAGCCAGTTTGGGATGCTAATCGAAGCACTCCAATTGCTGACAAATGTAGTGTTCTTACTATAGATGATGATGGGAACTTGAGAATTTCATACATTGGGTATCAGTCTAAGATACTATGTTCAGCTCAAGGTGAAAGTAATACTAGTGCTATTCTAGTGGATGTTGGCAATTTTGTACTGTACGAAGGGAATTCAGAAGGGTCTGTGAAGCGAGATTTGCGGCCAAACACTACTGACACACATGTACCAGGACGTTCTTGGCCTACAACACCAAAGGGAAACCGTGATGTCCATGACTTAGGATCCTTTATCCTTAACAATAGAAACCAACTAGTCATCTTGTGGCGAGGTAACATCCATTGTAGTACTGGGCCTTGGTTCAATGGGCGTTCCAACTCATCATCATATGGTTTATCAAACCAAAATTCTTTTAATTTTGGCTTCATTTCAAATGAGAATAAGACATACTTCAGCGACAACAATTGTTCCTGGGTTGACTTTGGTTATGCATTTGACACTCGCGCCAGCACAGGTGAGATTTGGCGCAGAGATACAAGTTCTAGAAGTAATCGTTTAGATGGTTTGCGAGAGTTATGCGTCCCTGAATCCAAAGGTAAGTCTATTTGTTAAAAAATGTATTTAACTGATGCATTACATGCTTATATGAAGATACAATGTTTATAACTGTATAAAATTTATTTGTCAATATTACAGCAAGCAGGTGGTGGATATGGCTAATCGTTGAGGAGGTTGGAACTATTATCACCCTGTTTTGCATCGTTATATTATGGAAAATATACAAAGCAAAAGGTAATCTCCTACTATATATTTTAAAGGTATTTTATTACTAAAGATCAATGAGTAACAATATTTCTCTAAATTTTACTCGAACAAATATAGTAACAGTATTTTCAAATTCTACTTTTCATGTATGTTAATTAGGGAAGAAAAAGATGAAACAAAATATGCTAGTACAAGAATTTGGACATGCAATGACTTCGACTGATTTGAAAATCTTTAGCTTTGAAAGCATCACAGCTGCTACAAACAATTTCTCAACTGAAAATAGGCTAGGAATGGGTGGTTTTGGACCAGTTTATAAGGTAAAATCATGAACCTCCTTTCTCTTTCTTTCCCTTTTTTTGGAACAAATTGAAATAAGATCTAGCCCTTGAGCTCAAGCCAAGGAATTGGTAAAATTTTGACGAGTAAATTGAGACCACATTAACATATAACTAATGGGAAATATTTTCAGGGAAAATTGGTCAATGAGCAAGAAATTGCCATAAAAAGACTTTCCAGAAATTCTCGACAAGGTTTGATGGAACTCAAAAATGAAGTTATACTCATCGCCAAACTCCAGCACACTAATCTCGTGACACTTTTAGGGTTTTGTATTCAAGAGGAAGAAAAAATATTAATCTATGAATACATGGCCAACAAAAGTTTAGATTTCTTCCTTTTTGGTATGCTCAAGGTTTAGCATAATTGCATATGTAATTATTGCTATTATCATTTTTATAAGATCATCGCTTATCAATTACTTATTTACTTATTACACTATTCTTTGAAACAGACTCTACAAAAGGGAGGTATTTAAATTGGAAGAAATGCATCAACATCATTGAAGGCATTGCTCAAGGGCTTGTTTATCTTCATAAATATTCAAGGCTTAAAGTAATTCACCGGGACTTAAAAGCAAGCAACATTTTACTTGATGATGAGATGAATCCAAAAATATCTGATTTTGGCCTAGCTATAAAATTTGGTTTAAAGGAATCAGAACAAAGGACAAATAGACCTATTGGAACATTGTAAGAATACATTTTAACCTAACATAATTTAGTTTAATTATGGGCGAGTTTAAATCTCTTTTTAAAAACATTAATCTCTTTTTTCATTTCTCATTTCAGCGGCTATATGGCTCCAGAATATGCTATGAATGGTATTATCTCAACAAAAGTTGATGTATTCAGTTATGGAGTCCTACTATTAGAAATTTTGACTGGCAAGAAGAATAACAACCTCTATCATTCAGATCACCCACTCAATCTTATAGGGCATGTAAGTAATCCAAAAAATAAAACTTTGTAAATTGTATGAAATCTGGTCTTACATGATAGTAAGCATTTTGTCTAACTGAACTTCTGTTAGGCATGGCAAATGTGGAAGGAAGGTAGAGGTATAGACCTAATTGACACAACATTGGTCTCTTGTGTGTACAAGAAAATGCAGCAGATAGACCCGCCATGCAAGATGTTATTTGCGTGCTTTTCAATGAAAACATCCAACTACCTACCCCTAAACAACCAGCATTTTTCATGAAGACAGTCGTAGAGGAGCCAATGGTAGCCAAATTGAAGAAGGAAAGCTTTTCCATCAATGACGTCACAATTTCAGGGATGGATCCTAGATAAATGCACTAATCATTTACAAATGTATGCTCTCATCTGCGGATAGACATGGTAGCATTTTTTTTTTTTTTTTCTATATATTTCAAATGTATTAGGATTTTTATTAGGGGCTATATGTAATTAGAGATTTCTATGTCGGGAACACAAACACCTGTTGTCGTCACGTGTGCTTGATCTCCCCCGACCAAAATTGGGTATCAACAACAAGGTTATATTGTTTACAACACTAATTTCACTAATTAATTTTATCAAGAGCTAATATCATTAAATATTGATACCAACTATGAACCATTCACAAAGGGATAAATTGATTGCTAAAGTATCTATTATCTATTGTAAGAGGTTAATTATGCAATATTCCGTTGTGCATTTCATTATGTAAGGGGAAAAAGTGATAGGTTAATTGGGAAGGGAATAAAAAAAGGAGAGGATGATTTCATATAGTTAAAATAAAATAAAACAATATATGTGGCAGTTGATTTATTATTGATCTCGATTTGACTAAAATTAAATTTTTTCTGAGTTAAGTTCTTACACTTTTACTTTTTTGAATTTAAAAGAACACTTTTACTTGGATTTTGATGGTCCACTATGTGCTCCCTTGTTCTTTCCTGTTACTATTTCAAAAGCGTCTACTTCATATATCGTCAAGATGAATTGACTCAAGACCCCACTTATGGGTCCACACGCTTTGTTACATGGGTACGAAAAACACTTTTACTTTTTTGAATTTAAAAGAACACTTTTACTTGGTTCACACAAAACCGACCTTATGCCACCCGAAGAACTTGCATGAGAGCTTGGTCTTCCATATTTGCAGTTAAACATGAATTGATCCCTTCCTCTACAGCAGCTTCCAAAAAAGACTTTCTTGTGACATGCAAAACAAAACAAAAAACTGATATTAATTTTAGTATTTTTTATGTAATTTTAAAATTTGAAATTTAGGGTTATCATTTTCATGATTTTAAATGCATTTATTAATGTTTTTCTACTCAAATTAGAGTCATGTTATATATGATCCGGAATCAATTGTGATGATATGATCTCTTTTAACATCTTCTTCTAGTCAATCAAGTTCAATAGATTTCAGTTTAATAAAAATTCATGGACGTCTTTTCTCCTTTATTTGTCTGGTAAATTCCTAGGAACTCTCCTTGTGAATTTAAGGATTTTTTTTCTTGAGACACGTATTTTGTTTCTAGTGACTTTCTACCAGAATAAAAAATCTATCCACTATTTTACATGTTTGATATTCTTGATAATTTGCAAAAGAAATAGAAAATAAAAGAAAATAAAAAAATAATTTCATTCAAAAATCCTTATACCACACAATTATGGATTCTAAATAAAACAAAAATGTCTACCACATAGTAGTTCAAATAGTTATATTTTATTTCTATCACCTTAGTTAACCCTAGAGAGGGATTGGATGTGGGATCCTTAGGGATCTCAATCCACAGTAGTAGGATTGGTTAATACCTTTATGAGGCTATTGACTTGACTTAAAAACTCTTTCTAATTTTGTTCCTCTTTTTTCTTTTCTTTTTTTCTCAATTGTCGATGCCTCATAGTAGTAGACCACCCACCACACGATGCTCACACCTTAGCTTAGCTCGGGTGCTGTAAAAGAGGGTTAGAAAAAGGGTAATCTCTATTCTTTGGTGTGTGACTGAATTGAGTCAATTTTAATATATTATTACCAAAGGTAGTAAAATTGTCACCAATCATTGGGAATTTTCTAAGGTGTGACTGGTCACCCGACTCTATTTGATTTTACTATCAGTCCTAGGCTAAGAAAATGGTCATTTTTCCTAATTTAATACGGATGGTAAAAAATCTTGATTCTTAAGTTCAGAAGTCTAGTTATATGTGGAGAAGGTGTTAGGCATCTCACAACACTTGTCCGAAAACAATCCTTTGTTTTGGTAAAATCTCAATAGCATTAATTCAATTGATTTGAATTATGTAAAGTGAAACAAAAAGATTTTTTTAATATAATATTCAAAACTAATAGAATAATTGTATCACAAATAATCATTCAAAGTTAAAGCATATTTAAATATCACAAATAATCAATCACAATATGTCAAACAAAATAACCACAAAAGCTAATGTCTAATCCCAACAATCAATTTAAGGAAAATAGATAAAGGTAAAGGAAGTAAAGGACAACAGTGATGATGTGATAATAACAAAGAGTTCAAAGATGAAAGTAAATGATGATGGTGACTAAGGTTAAGAGTGATAGAGAGAAGTGAAGAATGAGGGGGGCAATACCTTGGCACCATAGTTACAAAAGGACAATGGTGATAAAGAAAATAAGTAAGGTGAGATTGGGCTGAGAGCTAGTGAAAGACAACCATGAGACTTGGGAAAATGCAACTAAGAAAGAAAATAAGTTTATATATCTAAGATTTTAAAGGGTATATTGGTAAAATGACATGCAGATCACCCACTCAATCCTATGGGACATGTAAGTAATCCTTGAGAGCGTACATGTAAGTAATCCAAACAATAAACCTTTCCTAAATTGTATGAAATAATCTGATCTTGATAGTTACATTGTGTCTAATTGAAATCCTATAAGATATGGCAAATGTGGAATGAAGGTAGATAAATAGAGCTATTTGACACAACATTGAACTAATCAAGTCCTCCAAATGAAGAATTAAGATGGATTCATGCTAGTCACTTGTTCGTACAGAACCATGTAGCAAACAGACCCACCATGCAAAGATGTTATTAACATGTTTTTTAACAAACCCATCAAACTACTTGCCCTAAAACAATAAGCATTTTTCATGAAAACAGTTGGAGAAGAGCTAATGGTAACCAAAAGGAAGATTGTGCTGTCAATTACGTAACAAAAGGAATATTCTTTACAAATGAATATTCTTTTTAGGAATAAAACAAAAGGAATAAATGCATACGTTAATTATAACGTATATTGCATGTTGTGTGAGTTATAATTTAGCGGTTAAAAAAATTAATCAATATTATATACAAATGCAATGAAGCATTTTTGGAAAATATACTTTATTGACTAGGGCGTGAATACTTTATTGTAATCTTTTTAAATAGTTACATGCTTTGGGGACTGAAGACTTGATCATTCTTTGATAGAAGGCTGCATTAATCATTTGATTGACCATGGAGCATTAGAACTCCAATGATCCACTTTTTTCCCTTGTCATTTCCTATTATTTCAAAAGCGTCTATCTCATTCTTTCAATAATCACCCGAAGAAATTTGGATCAACTTCCGTAACATCTTCTGTAATGGGTCCACACGCTTTGTTACATGGGTACGAAAAATTCTTTTACTTGGCTCAAAGGACCATAGTCAATAAGAATAATTGACAGGTCTTCAGCCCCTAGACCATGAAATTTTGACTACCCAATTGACTAATAAGAATAATTGGAGGGGAGGCCCACAATTACCATCTATAAGTGTATTGTAATCGTAGAATTAAGGAGAACAAGAAAAATATATTCTATATCAACTATTATTCTACAATATTTCTTTACATTTGTTTTTTTATTGTTCATTACTTAAATTGAATAATTATAATTAATATGTGTATGCAATTTATAATTATTGCTTCTTATGATGAACTCAATACTAACAAACTCATATATTAATTATGCTATAATATATGTAAACATTCTTCAAAACCATCTTAAATAAAATACTACAATATTATTCGTGCATCACACAGACAACTTACTAATTCTAATAAATTAGAAAAAAAACATGGATACATGTGTAGTCACAATTAGGTATACTGAGGCCAATATAGCCCTTCTCAATTAGGCACGTGTATACGTACTTTCTTTCTTTCTTTCTTTTTTTTTTTTTTTTTTTGAGTAAGTGTGCATACGTACTTCATTCATATATACTAGTGGATTTTAGTATTTATCTGGCTTCATCACATAAAGTGTAACAATATTTGTGGAACAATTTTCAGGCTTAATTTCAAAAACATTTGACTACTCTTCTACAATAGTGTTTATAAAATATGCACGTTAAGGTTATTTTGAGGTGGAGAGTTGAAGAGTTTTATTTGAAAACATAAAATCAACATTTAGTAAGATAGGTCTATCTGTTACTTGGTCTTGTATGCATATAAGAGACCAACATGAATGCATCTCAATACTTTTGATGAAGGATATGGCTCCTTTCATTTGAAAACATAGAAAAAACATCTAGCATGATAGGTTTGTTTGTTGCATGGTTTTATACTCATAAGAGACCAACGTATAATGTTAGTGGTTAACCAACGTATATGGAAATTTGAATGAAAAAAACAAAAATTATATATATATATATATATATTTTAATGTGACACGCGTGTCTTGTTTCTTATGACTTTCTACTTGTATTCACTTTTTTATGTTTGCTAAGTTGAAAGCCATAAGAAACAAAACACGCCTATATATATATATATATATAATCCACAATGAGAGTTCCTAGAATCCACCAGAAAAATAAAGGAAAAAGTCTCTAAATCTTTATTAAACTAAAAATATGTTTTTAATTTTTGTTTACAAACTTGAATGAAAATTTAAGGGCTCCAAAAAACTTGATTGGTGAGAAAAAGTTATTAAAAGAGATCATAATTGATACCATACCATAACAAGACTCTAATTTGAGTCATTTGACTAGAAAAGCATAAATACTCTTAAAATCATAGAAATAATAATCCTAAACATAAAATTTTGGAAATCAAATAAAAATAATAAAATTATAAATTATAAAAATTAAATTAAAAATTTTGTCATACATGATCAATATTAATTTCTGTGCTTTGTTGGTCATAAAAAAGTCTTTTTAGGGTAAGTTGCTGTAGAGGAAGGGATCAATTCATGTTTTAAGTGAAAACTAGTATGTAACCCGTGCTACCGCACGGGATTAGATATATTATTTATCATAAGTTTATTCATGTTTAAAAGACTTAGTTAAGTATAAATTGATATTATTAAGCATAAAATTTGATTAACAAAACTTAGTAGTATGTTTTTATGATACTCCCAAAATATTCAATAATTTTTCTTGTTTTATGGCACCAAAAAGAAAACAATCATTAAAGGTTTCTCATTAAATTAGAGCAATGTTAAATGATTCAATTTTTTTGGGATGAAAATGAGAGGGTAGATGAAATCTTAAAAAGGAATTTTTTTTTTTTTTTTTTTTTAAATATTCAATGAGACGTAATGACAAATTTTTGATAATCACAAGGATAAGGTTTATCACACTTTGAATTTTCCACAATCAATAAGCATTCGTTTTTGCAAACCATGAAGGGAATCATAATTGTAAAACTTTTGCCAAGCTTAACAAACAATTAATTAGAAAACAGAAGATTGCATCTTATTATTTAAGTGATGCTACAATTAGGGAAAAAAAATAAAATAAAAGAGAATTAAAGTAGCCTATGCACCAACTTAAACATTTCAAGGTCAATTGAGCATCTTTTGCACGTAACAACAAATTCTTCATAACGGTAAGGATAAGGTTCATCGCGATTCCAATGTCCCATTCCAATTTTGTGACACGCTTGAAAGTTTGGAATTTTATATAGGGTGGTTCCCGCAGCAAGTAGTCGAAGCATCTTTCGGCATTTTAGAATCCAATGCTTCCCATGTTCATCATTTAAAATTTCTAAAAGGTTATTAACGCCTTCAGGATTTGACTCACAAAGTAGCATGATTCCATGAATATAAGTTGGAATAAAATTTTCACATGGAATAGTTTTTTCAATTAATTTTTTTCCTTCAACAACTTCTTCATTCAAAAAGTATTTGTAGGTTCCCACTATCAGTAGCGCATCGAGATTTTCTGCTTCATAACATGAAAAAATTAGGATTTTTTCTTTGTCATGTAGTAGAGTTGGATGGGTGAAATATGGAGTCAGTTGAATTCGTTGGAGGACTAATTTGTTTTCCATTAATTTGTTGAAGCGTTTGCAACTAATTAAGAAAAAAAGAAAAATTAAATTAATAGACTGCATAATTAAATAGAGTGAAATAAATAAGTAGATAAAAATTAAAAAAAAAAAGTTTTTGATACCTTAACTTAATGTTTCCCAGGTGTGTTGCTGAATTTTTGCCCACTTTTGAAAAGATTTCAACCAATATGTCATTAGGAAGTTTTTTTAAAGTATTCATTTTTTTTTTTTTTGAAATAGTGTTATAACATTTGATATACTATTTATAAGAAAATGATTTTTTTAAGGTTCATAGTATCATATTTAATAACAATACATAATAATAACGTGTTTTAGAATTTTGAAATGATTATACATGAATTTGATAGTGAAGTGGTTAAATTCATATAGAATTTTGTGTTGTCATTGGTTCTTAATGAATTTAATTGTTTCTATCCGTTAATGAATGTAAGACAAAGCAGTTCAATGAATCAACCAAAACGAAAATAAATGTAAAACATTGAATCTTAATTGAAACTCATGTTGAAAAGCTATATGAGACATCATGGTTCTATTCATTTGGTCTTTTATTACCAGAAGAGTGGGAGGTACTAAATTCATTCACGTACTCCCAAAACTTTTAGGATTACTTAATTTTGTTCCCACGGAAAATTAAAAAAAGAAACGTGGAAAAGACTCAAACAGTTAGTCACCTACATAAGTGCAAGTTGTCACCATAAGTTAGGTTGGAAGCATTAATTTGTGGGTTCAAATTATAAAAGTTTTAATGGTGTGCTTAAGGCACAAATGCTTATTGTTAGCGGCTGGGTTATTTTTTATAGCAAGAAGTGACATTCAATCTACCAATGCCACAATGTTGTCGTCTTGTTGTAACTTCTTTTGTAGGAGGTTTCCTATTATCAATCATCTTTGTGCGTTGGGAAGTTTTGGATTTTGTTTTTCATTGTAGGTTTAGTTGTATAAAGTCAACAAAAACATAATTGTACTTAATAATTGTCACAAGTCCAAACCTAAGATATCGGACGTAGTTGTGATAAGAAAGTACCATATAATAAGACTATGATCATGCTCCACAGCTACCATTTACCACTATAGCTTCTTTAAAATGACATCTAAATTATTTAATAATAGTAGTGGTAATAACTAATAGAAGCAAAGTCAACCAAAAAAGTTCTTGCAGGTTATTGAGGCATAGTACGTTAGAGGAACATTCTTTTTATTATTAGCTCGTCTGTCACAAGGTCAAACCTAAGATATCGGACGTAGTTGTGATAAGAAAGTACCATATAATAAGACTATGATCATGTGCTCCACAAATACCATTTACCACTATAGCTTCTTTAAAATGCCATCTAAATTTTTTAATAATAGTAGTGGTAATAGCTAATAGAAGCAAAGTCAATCAGTTGGTATGGTAGAACTAAGAAGAAGCTGTAGAGAAAAAGTTCTTGTAGGTTATTGAGGCATAGTACGTAAGAGGAACATTCCTTTTATTGTAATTAGCTCGTCTAATGGTAGGAGGATATTCGCTGTTTGTTTTTTATGGCCGGTTAGATTACCCTCTCTGAAGTGTGAACTAATTGCATGTACCCTTTCCTATGAATAATTAGCATTTTGTGTTCATATCAATTAGCTAAGTGTGTTCCATAAAACCAAAAAAGAAAAAAGAAGAAAAAGATCGCTGTGACAATTAATGACCAATTATTTGAATTATAAAGTAGTTAAATGCCAATTAATCCAAAATCTACGAAAGAGACATAAATGGATGAGTCTAAAGTGTAAACCGTTGCACCTTGCAAAATGGTTTTTTTTTTTTCCTGAACAACAGGTTCAAATATTCTTTTACTGATGTGGGATTATGGTACTGAAGGACCTATATACCATTTTTATTATTGTCATAAAAATGATATGGATGCATCGTAACACCTCCGAAATTTTGCAGGTGTTGCATAAGGCTATGAAGGGTTTGGGGACTGATGACACCACCCTTATAAGGGTAATTGTGACAAGGACTGAGATTGATATGTAGTACATAAAAGCTGAATACCTAAAGAAATACAAGAAGACATTGAATGATGTACCTGCAATTACATATATGTACTTACATATTTGTATTGTAAGAATTCCATTTAAAACAAAGTAGAAATTAATTATAATAAAAAGTTTCTTCTATATGTGATATAAAATCAACTAAAATGTAAACAATCATAATGCATCATGAAATGGTACAGCTGAAATTCTGTGAAGTTCAAGCAACTTATAAGAATCTGTCCAATACATAGGAAACACAATCACATTTAGTGCTAAACAACCAGTGCACAATTCCAAGTCTCTCCAAATCATAATCAAAACAAAATCCACCACCATTGTTAAGTTATAGTAACTTAGTTTATACAAATGCACAACTTAATGCACAAGTTTTATTTTTCGATGTCTATTACATAATAGAAGTAAAATTATTAGGACATATGATATGCAATCACTTCTTCTTCTTATTCTGGGAGCTACTTGTTTTGTTGTTAGAAGTTTGCTTGGAGGTTCTTTTTTTTGCAAGATCTTTCTGCACAGTAAGGAGAGAATAGATTTTTCAGATTCATTGTTCGTTGTGCATAAATGATTAAATTTCTAATAAGGATAACAAAAAAACATTATTAGTAAGAAAGGTTATGATCAAGCAATTAATAATGAGTTTGTCTTCTTACCAATTGTGTTTTTTCAAAGACGTCATCTATTAGGTTGTCATCAGTTACATCCTTCAAGCTTGTAAGTAATTTAATATCTGAAGCAGCAATAGTATTGTTTGCAATAGTTTGGTGATTGCTGAATAGTGTTTCTGATGGTTTAATCTGAATGTTGTCAGCAACAATATTTTCTGAGTGTTTGTTAGACTCAGATTTAAAGACACTTGTGACAGTGTAAACTTCCCATCCCTCTTTGACATTGTAATCATCAACTTTTATTTGGAATGTATAAGATTTTCCGAGCAAGTTTTGAATTTCTTGAGGCACTTTATTTGGCTCTTGATTATGCACAATATGATGTAAAGCCCATAAATTGTTAGCATAATAAAAAGATTAGGTTTAAGCATAAAATTGAAAGTGGTTAAGAATTTAGATTAGATACTTTCAAAGAAAGTTCCATAGCAGTTTTTTGAATTATTTTTTCTACATCTTTATCAAAAAGAACAAAAGAAGCTGTCCCAGTATGATCCTTCACTTGGATTTGTAGTTTGTAACTGTATATAATAATGAGAGAAGTTAGAAAGTGTAATAAGGTCATTTGTACATTTATAATTAAAGCAATTATCATTTTGTTTTCCTATGTAGTCATTTGAACAGTTATATGGTATAAACAATGAAGAATTTGGTCACCTAGGCATAGGGAATTGAGATTTAGAATTGCAACTGTTACACCAAAACATATTATTTTGTTGTTTTACTCTTCGCTTGCAAAGTTGACATGAGATATAATTCCACCCAAATTCTGTTTCTATGTTTACAATATCAGCATAATAGGTAAAAAATCTTTCCTGCAAAATCAGTCATTCTAGTTAGTTTTAATTGAATAATAAAGATTTAGATTTGAAATAGTTCAAGATAAAGAAAACCTTGACTCCTTCCACCCATTCCAATGCTTTAATTTCTGCCAATGACATCGTAGTTTGCAATATCAATTCTGATTCAGATTTGGGTTTTTTGTCACGTGATGGAATAGATCGAACAACATTATCGTATTCATTCTCAACAACTTTATATTTGAAGAAAGCAAGAGATCAAAAAATTTTTTTTTTTTTTTAAAATGTATTCATAATCCATCATAGAGAATTAGTAAAGTGAATGTTTATGAACCTGTCAACGAGCTCAGAAACCTCTGTAATGTCCAAATTGACATAAACTTTACTTGCACTTGTGGTGTTAAGATTCAGTTTACCTTTAAAAAAAACCATAAAACACATTGAAGAATTTGTTATACACAAATTTTTTTTTATTATTATATAAAAAGTATTATATATACATATACTACCTATCTTTCGGTACCTTGGAATGCTTTTACAGTTGTTGAAGTAACAATAATTATATAAGGACCTTCATCTTCTTTGAAGTCATTTTCAGTAATTGTTTCAGCACTTTCATCCCACAATGATATTTTTAGCTCTTTGTCCCTAATGGTACATCACAGCATTCAAAAGACATTAAAAACTGAGATTTGCTACTATTCATAATTACATACAGTAGTTAAAATAGAAAAAGGCTACAGCTAGTCTGACTTATGCCCAGAGTTCAGAGAAGTCATCAACCAGATCAACTACCAGCAGGCCTCAACAATCCTAGTGTTAGTAATTCAAAGGGTGGAAAACTTGAAAAAAACGAATAAGCAATTCACCTATATATTTACACAACCATATAAATAAGTGATCACATAAAGCAATTGGGAACATTGTTAAATAATTTTCACATTTTTAACACTTAATAGCATGGTTTCATGGCAGGCCTGCCAAAATCACATGCCATAACCAATACCTATTGTGGCATTGAGTCCAATATTACTTAAACCATCTCTATTAAATACTCATGGGTTCAGAGACATTGATATAATAGGTTGAGATGACAATTACTTCTTATTGATTTTATCAAACTCAGCCATAAATAGGAGGAAAATGAAATGTTCCTTACTCAGGTAGTAGAATTTGAAGATTTCTTATATTTGTAGAGCCGCTGTCAAAGTGAACTTGTTCAATGGGTCCAACAGCAGTAAGTTTGCCAATCAGATCTGCAAGTATGTACACGTAAAAAAATAATGTTTGAAGGATGAATTCTGATTAATTAAAATGGGGAAGAGGTGAAGTAAAACATAATTTATCTGTTAGGTAAGAATTGTCATTCAAACGATTGTTGATACAATTATATGTTGCAAATTCAAAGGCATGCATAGGTATGAGTTCACTCTCTTCATTGCACTCCTTAACCGAAGTTGTTAAGAGGAAAATGATGTTCAGGTCATTTGAAACCGGTCTATACCCTTTATTTGTCATGATTACTTTAAAGTTTGAAATGATAAAGGTTCCTCCTTCACGTAGGATGGCACTAAATTTTTGAAACACATTCTTTCTTACAATTGCATGCATTAAGTTTTTCTGTAAAAAGAAAAATAGAATTCAAAAGTTAGTTTATATATTATATAACAAATTCAATGAATAGTTGAAAGATTGAAGCATTTTATTGTTGTCAAGTATGATAACCTTTTCATCGATAAAGATCATGTCAAGACTGATGAAGTTATTTCCGCTTCTCTTATTCACTGCTTTCCACATTCTGCATATTCTCACTCTAATTCTCCATGTCTCCTTAGCATCAGATATTTGATCAAGAAAGCTGTATCCTTTGGACATTGTTATACCAGACAGCTGCAATAAAATATAAATGTATTAGAGATACTATTAAAAATGATAATGGAAGTTTTACTTTAAAAATACTGTAAAATAAAACCACCATGTCTTTGTAGATCAATTAAAGTTTAGAAATAGGATATCATATACCTTTTGGTAAATTAGAAAATATTTCTTTGTACACTATGTTTTTAGCTAAGAACTGTGTTCGGTTCTTGTCATTTACTATCAAGATTTTAAGACCATTTCTATTAGTGACTCTGGATATTGCAACATATAGCTGGCCATGAGTGAAAACAGGCTGTGGTAAAAACAGCCCTACTCTATTTAAAGATTGGCCTTCGCTTTTGTTTATTGTCATTGCAAATGAAACAGAAATTGGGAATTGTCTTCGCTTCAAAATGAATGGCCACTTCAATTCAGTAGGAGAAAAAATAATTCTTGGAATAAAGACTTTAGAGCCAATATTTGTCCTAGTTATAATCTTTGCCTCAATAACCCAATCAGCAAGCTGGGTGACAATCAACCGTGTTCCATTACATAAACCTGAAGTTTGATTAAGGTTTCTCAATAACATTATAGGGATTCCAACTTTCAGCTTCAGTTCGTGTTTGGGAATTCCAGGAAACTCAAGTGAATTTAGAAACTCTACTGGATACAACATGTCTAAATCAGTATTGCTATTAGAACTTTTGCATACTGTATCTGAGCTAAGATAGACACGTTCTTCTTCATCAACTAAAGAAAGAATCTGATCATTTA
The DNA here is from genome assembly GCA_963669245.1 of Quercus cerris. Lineage (NCBI taxonomy): Eukaryota > Viridiplantae > Streptophyta > Magnoliopsida > Fagales > Fagaceae > Quercus > Quercus cerris. The sequence continues at coordinate 22,082,993 of OY770008.1, read as the reverse complement.
TTCTGTTAACAATTTCATTTGTTGGTGCTAAAATTGCTCTCTCTTGCAGGTATTGTGAGTCTTTCATCTTATTATGCATATCAGGATATGTGACATTAATGATATCAGCTATTGGATCTCTGGTTGGTTTTATTAATAAATCCTCTGGAATCTCAATCCAGCTTTCTCCACCTACATTCTCAAATTCACCATTTCCAATCCTTAAAATCCAATTCCCAAAGTCTACAACAGATTGAGCATCTTCCAAATTATTGAAATTTTGATTGAGCCTCATATTTTCTGTAAGCATAAATATTTCACAATGATTCCAAATGATAGATTTGTTTATGGTCGATGCAACAATATCTTGTCTTCTACCCTTTGGTATTACTGGCAAGATCTGTCTGAAATCTCCCCCAAGAATAACTGTGATACCACCAAAAACTTTATTAGGATCAAAGTTACTGGAGAAGCGCAATATGTCTCTCAATGTTCTATCAAGAGCCTCAAAACAATGACGATGTGCCATAGGAGCTTCATCCCAAATTATCAATTTTGTAGCACAAAGCAATTCAGCCAACTGTGTTTTTTGTTTAATGTCACACACTGAATCTTCATTCACACATAATGGGATACGAAATCTTGAGTGAGCTGTACGTCCACCTGGCAGAAGGAGTGAAGCAATTCCTGAAGATGCCACTGCTAGAACAATTTCACCACGGGATCGGAGGAAAGACATTATTGTTTTATACACAAAAGTTTTGCCAGTTCCACCATGGCCATACAAAAAGAACATCTTTCCTTCACCTTTCAGAACAGCTTGGACAACCCGATCAAATACATGGTTTTGTAGAATGTTCAATTTTGTATATGATGAGGCATACTCAGCAGCCAATGCTTCCTTGTCATAACTCAGTTCTTCTTCAAGGAGTCTATTATTCCTTTCCCTAATAAGAGACATATCAGGTAAAGGCATAGGTGGGTAGTCCTTTCAATGACTTTCCAGCTTTAATCAAAAGCTTTTCAATTTCATGTAAGGCATAATTTCTCAATTGATTTTCAGAAAGCTGAAGTTGATCAAACCGTAAGATTCGCCGCTGCCTAAATAAAATATCTTCTGAAAAATCTTTCCAATTCAATTCCCATATCTGTTCTGGTTGTGAAACCTCACAAAAAAGAAGTATAGTCACAAACAATTCTCGAACTTGTTGTCCAGTAGCCCAATTTGATGCTTCTTTTATAGCATCATTCCACTCTCTATCTCCATCCAGTAGCCCAAGAACAAAACATGCAGCTTTAAAAGGACACAATTGGCCATTAACAGTTTTGATTTCATTAAAACTTGTAGCACCTTTTACAACATTTAATAGCATTCTAAGATAGAACCGTTCTCCACTTGAAGGGTGTGCATAATAGATTCTACCAATGGACCGACCTGACTTTCTTCTCCTCCATTCTTTGTTTTTCTTGTCCCAAACCCATTTTGTTGGAAAGTCTTGGAAGGTTAGCTGTCTAGCATCTTCATACAGTCGATTTGCTGTCATCCACTCTGTAAATACAGTTTTGTCAATTCCTGGTCTATTTACCACATTATCCAAATATTCATAATCAGAAAAAGTGACTTGATTTTCATTTTTCATATGAAAGTTCAATCTTTGAACAGCTGGTTCATGGTAATGAATCTCAAACTGGAAAATTCTCCATGATGCTTCTGATGCTGATACATATCTACAGTCAAGATATGTTTTTATTTCATCTTTTTCTAATATAGATTCTATTCCATTATCTGAATTGTAGACTACATTTTCTTCCAAAACAGCAGTAACATGATCTGTGCCTTTATTAATTAATATATTTAAAAAGATACTTGATGGCCTTTGACCGATTACACCATTCAACATTTAAGTGCGACTGATACTTCACCAGCAAATCAATATTGTATGGGACTACATATCGATTATCTAATTCAACACTATTTTTCACCACAAAACGGCCATCTTCTCGTCTTCTATAAGTTGGAAAACCTTGGTCATCAATGATGGTTTCATGGACAAAATGTTTAGGGAAATGCTTGGTACAATTGTTATCAACCATGCAAGGAGAATTTGGCCTAGCTGCACCACATGGCTCATGCATCATGAATTGCTTTACAGCTTCATGTCCAATCGAATCTTCCAAAGAATCTGGAATTTTAGCACTGATCATGCTATCAATATCTTTAGGAACTGGATATTTATCATCAGGATGCAAAAATATCAATATATGTGCATGTGGAAGACCTCTTTTTTGGAACTTAATCGTGTATACAACTGCATAAAATATAAATGAGGAAAGAAATTAAAATAAATAATGCGCAAGCTTGGATGTTTCAAAAAATGATGATAATTATTGAGGGGAAAAATGTATCTTCAGTTTGAATTACCTGCAAGTACTTTACCAAAGTGCTGTCGTTTCTTTATGTCTTGCAAAAGTGCATCCAATTTTATTTTAAAAGCTCTTGCAACAATGTCTGGTCGGTCTTCCGGCTTTTGACCAGGAATCAATTCTAGGAAAGAAATGATCTCTAGCCATTTAGGATTGCATGTAAAAGTAAGGAAGAGGTCTGGATAGCCTGCCCACCGACATATTGCCATGGCATCTTGATAGTTCTGAATCATGTATCTTGGGCCACCAATGAAAGAAGATGGTAAAACTATCCGTTTACCAATAGATGCTCGAGTTGTGTCTCCTCGTAGTACTGTATCTTTAAGGCCACTGTATATCTCAGCTCTTAGGTAGTCTTGTTTTTTTTGTATCCACCTCAAACGAATTCCTTCAATACAACAGTAAGCATCAACAACAAATTGCAGGAAAAGTCTACCACCAGAAATTAAAGTATTGCCCTCACTAAGTCGTTGTTGAATACGGAATGCGTAATATTCTCTCATCGTGATAGTGGAATTTTTGCTTTCTTCCATTGAGCCTCTTAATCTTTTTGGTATACCAAGAGAGAAGCCATCCTCACCATAAGGGAAAAGCAGAGGATATTGCATAGCCATAAAAGCTGGATGGATTTCACTTATACGCCGGAGCCCATGATCACGATCCTCAACAATAATATCGCGATACCCATTATTAGGGTCAAAATCATTCACAATAAGACCAGCAACTTCTGAGGCAGTATGCAGATTATACTGTGAGGATCGATTGGTACGACAATTAATGAGACGCAATCTAATATCTGCAGTATTACATTCAGTGTAGCGATCTCTTGCCATTCTGAAAACCTTAACCAAAGCATTATTTTCATCAAGCATATGTATTAGAGAGTTAACAATTTTGGGATCAATGCCATCATTTTCTTCATCAGATGAAATCGACCTTATCCTATGCTGCACTTCATTCTCTGTATCAAATATGTAAAGTTGAGCAAACTTTGGTTCCGATCCTTCAACTGGTAACAAAGAGCCAATCAGATGATGATTCTGTCCATTTAGCCTAAACACATAGGGACCATTTCCATCATTTACAATTCTGTCAACTTTTCCACCCATTGATGTTATTGCAAACATTGAATTATATCGCCGACGATTGTCATGGAAATGCACAAATGAAGGGCCATCGTAATTCAGTAATTCTTCAAGAACTGGAGGTGCGTGTTTTAACAAAGGCAAATAAATTAGTCCTTCTGAACAGCACAACGAAAACTTTGGTTGTGATGGTCTTCTTGATTTCACATTCCTCTCTTCATACCACACAATAGCCCCACAGCTCTCACAAGTTTGTGTTGGCTTGCCAAAATTCTATGGTTCAGTGAATTTACCTATTACAATCAGCAATATCGAATGGGAGTTAGATAGCATGAACAACAATGTCAAATATAAATTTCAAAGGAATTGGAAATAATCAATAAAAGGGAACTTACGCTTCAAGGGGACATTCGAAGTAGTAACTTCAGTTTGTGTATCTTGCTGAGTCAATAAATCTATCAATCAAGAGATGTGGCATGAGAAGGAGGCCAGTTAAAAGAAAAGGGTACAAAACCAACAGTGAGTACAACTAAACTAATTACCAAATAATTAGAGAAAGTAATTTTTAAAAAGAGCATAAATAATTTCTTTAGCTGGCTTTCTTTAAATTTGAAGAACCTAGAACAAAATCAAGTTTTAGTTAGAATGTCAAATATATAATTGGTAGCTATTGGAACCAACATAGGTAGTGTAAACATGAGTATATGGGATGACCCTGTAGGCCAGATACTTGATTTTGTGTCATTTGAAATGAACGTCTCCCATTATTATTTAGAATTAAAAATACAGTTGTGCAGTTAGTTAAGGGAGAGGAAATTGAGTGCCATTACTTTGGACTTTGGTGATGGAGCCAATGGGCATTTTAAGAGAACAAAGTTGAGCCGTTGAGGTGAACGTTATATTCACAGGCTTCCTTGACGTGGGTAAATTAGTCATTTTTTTGGTATAAAACTCAAAATTTCATGGCTTGCAATGGAAGCTCGAGTGGGAAATTGGAACACCCAGAATCTTAAGCTCCAAATTCTGGACAATATAACACATCTGCACATGCTATGTCCTCCAAGCTCAATAGTTATATGAATATCTAAAATTTCAGAAGCATATCTAGCCTAAAAAGTATTTCTTAAACCAAATTCAAACTTCCTTTGCCACCTGCAATTTTAGCAGCATCAGAGATAAGAATTTAACCCCTTTCCCCTCCTTTGCCTACTGTGCCTGATTTTGTTTTTTATTTGTATCATTACTATGTCAGCTGTTACAGATACAAAGAATTAATTTAGTAGCTCTTTTGAAACGTTAAAAGATTATTTTCCTTTTTTGCATTATTCTAGCGTGATTGTCACTTTGGTGATATTGGTAGTGATTCCTTCTTCTTCTGTCTTCTTTTTTTTTTCTTTTTTTTTTTTCATGATGTACATGTGATTATTTGCCTTTTTAACATTGTTTTAAGTGTATGGAAAACCTTGAGTAGTTCTCTTTAGATATTGCTGCAAGTGCACCACACTAATTTGCATAAATAATTTCTTTAGCTGGCTTTCTTTAAATTTGAAGAATCTAGAACAAAATCAAGTTTTAGTTAGAATGTCAAATATATAATTGGTAGCTATTGGAACCAAATTGTTTAGCTTTACAATTAAATAGATAAATCTGAACAATTGCTAGCAGGGTTAATTGAGAGAGTCTTATTGTTGATTTTAATGCTAGCGGGCAAGAGGAAAAAAACAGCCAGCTATTTATTTATTTCAGCTACTTAGGTAGTTGGGTTTACTGATGGAATAATGGAAACAAACTGGATATCAACTGGTTTTTCAAAGATTCATATGCATGTATTTTTATTTCGATGTCCATACTTATCTATATCTATATATTACTAAAAGCTGAAGCGTAGCATTTAATGCTGCTGCTCTCATGTTGCGCCACATCAGCTGCCACGTCATTTTTAAAATATATATATATATATATATAATTTGTCCTACAATTTTAAAATGATTTTTACAATTTTCAGCCTTATAAATACAATCCACTACTTATTTATTTACTTCCACTATCACCCTATAATAAATCCAGCCCACTACTTATTTATTTACTTCCACTATCATCATATAATAAATCTGTATAATTAATCTAGCCTACCTCTTATTTATTTAGTTTCACTATTAAGTACAACCCAAAACCTTTTCAGTTCAGATTTAGGGTTTTCTGTGAGCCTTTTCAGCTTAAAGGAAAAAATTAAATTAAATTAAAAAAAAAAAAAAAAAAAAGTTGAAGCCTTTCAAGCTTTAGGTTTTTTTTTTTTTTTTATTTATTTTTTTTTATTTTTTTTTTTAATTTTCCTATAATTGTTTTTAACATTTTTTTTAATATTTATATTTCTCCAACCTTTCTCTCTCCCTTACCATTTCATCTCCCCACTACTTCTTCAATCTTTCTCCCTCCCTTACCTTTTCATCTCCCCACTACCGTCTACATTAATATCATTCTTCCTTTTTCCCTTCATCTTCCTTTATTTTTGTCTCTTCTTATTCACACCATCTTACTATAAATTTGTCACTATCTCTTCTATTCTATGCATAGTTTTTCCTCACAAAAAAAAAGGTACTCTCTCTCTCTCTCTCTCTTAATTTTTTGGTGGATTTTTTTTATTTTTATTACATCTCTACTTTAGGTTGATAATTTTTTATATTCTTTAAAATTCTATTTTGGGTTAATGCGATTTAGTTTTGTTTTTTAAATTGTTGTTGTTGTTTATTTTATTTTTTATTCTCTTTGATTGTTAAATGTTATCCTATTGCGATCTAAAGAATTAAAGATAGCGTATAAAAATATAATATTATTCTATTACATAGCATGATTTGGATAATTTGGTATTTATTTTGTTACATAACATGATTTTTTATAGTGCTCAATTAGGATATTAAACTATGAGACTTTACTAATTTTTGTTTATTTTTTAATCCTTTGTGGTGGACAAAGTACTTTTAATAGTTGTATTAGAAGTACTCTATAATGTCATTCACTTAAAGAAAAGCAAAGGTTAGCCAAACGAAAATAATTGTATATGTGACAAATTGCAAAAGTTAAAATTTGTATATATACAATAATTGTTTATTTGATAATATGTTTTGGGTGGCGGAAATTATAATTTCTAAAAAGAAAATAACCTTAATAGATTATTAAAAACAAAATTTTATCATAATATTGGTTCAATTAATCATTGTTAAGTTTTATTAATTTTTTTTAGTTTACATTTTTTTGGTGTTTTAGATTGTTCCTATGTTACATATATGATTGTTCCTATAATAAATAAAAATATAATTATGAAATGCATTACTCATTATTAGATTAGTTTAAATTGTAAAAAAAAAAAATTAATAAAACCACCATAAAAATAATTATCACGCGCAACGCGCGGGTCCGCGACTAGTAGTTTTAAAAGGCACATGCACAATAAAAACTTTAAAGGGAAAAATTAAGTTCTATTCCATTCATTACCTGTAGGGGGAGCAACATCGGCAAGGCTTATCACATGGATGAAGTGCTCATTACGAACATCATCTGCTAAATTTAGCATTATTAGTAGTGCAAAGATAGATTCCAAACAGCCATTGCACATTATTAGTACAACAAAAGTCTAACCTGATATAGTATTGGATTCATGTGAAGTGCTCCCAAACATAGGACTCGCATTATTTGGAATAAAATCAGTTGCTACCTCTTCTACCATCACATCCACAGGAACATCTAATAAGTTGTCATCTATAACTTCTTTGTCACATCTTTGGAGGATTTCGTCATTCAATTGAGAGATCACCAGTGTATTTTCCACATTACCAGAACCATACGAAATAGGTACCTCAAATAGATTTCCTTTGCTGGTTTTACGTTGAAGGGTAGAGGTACCATGACCATACGAAATAGGAACATCAAATAGGTTGCCATGATCCACTTCACTTCTACAACACATCTCTACTTGAGTTCGGATAGCTCTGTTTTTATTTAAAATCAAACGCCTTTTTAACCTTCTACCTCGTGCTTCATCCATAACTATCTCAAATAATATACTTGTATTATCGGACCACTAATACAATATTACCAACCATGAACTAATAAACTAATAATATCACAATCCAACCATAAAGTTCAAACTAATAATATACTTGTATTATCGGGCCACTAATACAATATTACCTTTAAGTACTCACCATATTTGTTAATTACTTGAAAATTTATTAGCTGGGAAAATACAAAGTTTTGGTAATTTGTGAATACCATAAAAACAAAAATGTTAAAAGCTCTAATGAAAAAGCATATTAACAATAAGTCATATAATTTACCAGTAATAACAACAACACTATCAGTAAAAAAGTAGCTGACCTTTTTCAACAGAATGAGCAATTATTAATACATTATGAGGGCTAAATACTAACCATATTTTTGTAATCACAACATAAACAGGGGAAAAAACCTGACCTTTGTTAACAAAATAAGCAGGTACTATGGAAAATCACAGCTAACCTCTAATAAATAGAACATGAACAGCCTATCAAATAATTGACCAATAATAATAACATAAACAATAAAAAAGAGCCAATAAAAAAAAGCTGACCTTTGGTAAGAAAAATAAGCAGTTAAAAATTCTCAGTTCGTTGGCAACAGAGTTTCCCAATTTTATAAGAATCTCCTGTGGAGGGAAAAAGCACACCAAATAAGGGCATAAATTGTAAAAACATAGATGACACTAAGCTGTTTAAAGACCCTTTATCATATAAGTTACGAACAAATTTTTATAGTAAATCAGAATATACTATTACACAATCAGGTATATAGACTAACCATAGTATACAAACATTATGAATTGGCCACATACCTCATAGTTTTTTCAAGAACATTAATCAAATACGCAAAATTAACCAAAGCCCAATTAGCAAATTGCAAAAAGAAGGTATTTAGCATTATGTGTTCACCCATCATATCAAAAACCTACCATAAAACCAAGAATGGCTAAAACAAAAATTAACACTTGCTCATAGCTTCTTCAACATTTGCTCATGGTTTTCTCCCCAAAAGCATTAATCAAATGCGTAAAATCAACTGAGTGTGTTCACCCATCATATCAAAAACCTACCATAAAACCAAGAATGGCTAAAATAAAAATTCACTTGCTCATAGCTTCTTCAACATTTGCTCATAGTTTTCTCCTCAAAAGCACTAATCAAATGCGTAAAATCAACTGAGACCCATTGGCAAATTGCACGATAAACTAATACAGCATTATGTGTTCACCATCAATTTACAAACTAACCATAGTATACAAACATTATGAATTGGCCACATAGCTCATAGTTTTTTCAAGAACATTAATCAAATATGCAAAATCAACCAAAACCCAATTACCAAATTGCAGTAAGAATGTATTGAGCATTATGTGTTCAGCCATCATATCAAAAAACTACCATAAAACCAAGAATCACTAAAATAAAAATTAACACTTGCTCATAGTTTCTTCACTAAAATCAACCAAGACCCAGATAGGGAAATTGCACAATAAACTAATAATATCACAATCCAACCATAAAGTTCAAACATTTATGAGGTAGGTATTAAAAAAATTTGATTTTTTTTTTTCTTTTTAACACAAAACCCACAAAAAAAGTATCCATTCCCAATATACCATTTTTAAAACACCACAAGTACCAGCGGATTTTGGTGAATAAGAAGAAGGGAATAAAAGTAAAATTCACTGCTTAACTAAAATCGAAAACCCTCGAAAAGAAAATTGTGAAAGCATGATTGGGAAAAAGGGTTTTTTGCGTTGTGTATGGACGAATAAGAAGAAGGGAATCAAAAATACAAGAAAAGAGAGTAATTTTTTTGCTTTTAAATGGGTTTGTTTGGAATGATCTGTGTGTGCGTTGCTAGTTGGGCTTTGAGAGAGAGCGGCAATGATGAAGGTGGAAGTTTTTTTGTGCGACAAAAGGAGAAACTAATGAAACAGAAAATAGTGCGACAAAAGGAGGAACTGATGAAACAGAAAATAAACATGCAACATCAATCATAGGAAAACAAAAAACTTATCTAATGAAAGGAAGGAAAGCATAGGCAGATGAAAGAAAGGAGTAATCATACCTTAGGAAGAATTCGTTTTGCAGAGCATAAACCAGGACCATTAAAATTGTGAAGAAAATCGAAATAGAGGCAGGACCTCTTCCTATATAAGATAGAGAAATACCCAAAGGCATGCATCATTGATACCGAGATATTCTTCTGAAATTCCATAGCATTCATTGAAGAAGAGGGGAGATGTATATTGAAGGAGACGAAGGATTTTGGGTTTTGAGAAGGGGAGCTGAACCTGAAAAGAAGCGGGTGTAAAGAGAAGAATGTTAATTGGGTTTGTAAAGAGCTGAATGTAAAGAGCTGAACCTGAAATTGGAGTGTACACGTGTGTTGCAATTAGAGATCTAATTGGTTTGTACACGTGGCATACAATTAGAGTTCTAATTGGAGTTCAATTTCACACTCTTTATGCTTCATCTATTATTATATATATAGATATGGAGGACCAAGCTCCTATGCAAGTGCCATAGGGTCAGAAGGTTTTGTGCGAACAAAGTAAAAGTGTTATTCATACCCCTGTAACTAAGCGTGTGGACCCATTAGTGGGGACAAGGTTTTTCTCTGGTTTGAAGATAAATTTTTCAAACCTTTCCTATAACTTTTTATTAGATGTAAAATTTGAAAATCAAATTATTGGATTATATATTCTTTATATTTTTAACACGTATATCAAATTTCATTCAAATCAAATATCATTTATTATTCAATCAATAAACTTATATTTTATGCATAATTTTATATCACAAAACTTGAAATTTAAACACTTGATTAAATACATAGTTATTGATTTTTTATTTTTTTGAAATTTTGCAAACATAAAGGATATACTAAGAATATACAATCCAACGGTTAAATTTTCAAAAGTCACACCCAATAAAAAATATATGAGGAATTTAAATTGTTTATATCTAAATTAGTTTGGAGAGAAATTTTTAACCACTAGTGTGGACTTCAGTCAACTCATCTTGCCAAATATGTCCATGGTTCCAAATTTCTTTGAGAGACTGGAATAAAGTGGAGTGGATGCTTTTGAAATAATAGGAAAGAGCAAGGGAACAAAGTGGACCATTGGAAGTTTAGTTATGTCCATACTCTAGGGCAAAAATAGCCAAATACTACTATTTTTCAAAATTATTAATGTTTCATCACTGTTTGAGAAATATCTAACAATGTACCACTTTTTTAAAACTCGATTTGACATGAAACTCGAGTTTAAGAAAACCAAGTTCTATAAAAAATGCCACACGAAACTCAATTAGGTAGAACTTGAGTATGTTGCAATGTGTTACTCGAGCTCACATAGCCACAATTGTTGACTTATCTAATTTTTTTTTTTTTTTTTTCTCATTGCCATCCAGTTTTGTTTCTTTTTCTTCCAGGCGTGGGTTTCTCTTTTTTCTTTCTTTTGTCAGGGTCACGTGGGATTGTTGACTTACCTAATTTTTTTTTTCTCATTATTTAAACACAGGCAAATAGTTTTCTCGTTAGCTTTTAGTTTTGTTTCTTATTCTTCCAGGAGTGGGTTTCTCTTTTTTCTTTCTTTTGTCAGGCTCACGTAGAATGGGAGGCCACAATTGTTGACTTATCTCTTTTTTTTTTTTTTTTTTTCATTGTTTAAACACAGGCAAATAGTTTTCTCACAGGTTTCTCTTCCTTCCGCCTCTCTTAACAAAAAATAAATAAAAAACTCTGTTATGGCAAGCAAAGTGAGAAATGTTATCCTCTGTTTGTCATGTTTGCTACTCTTCGTGGGACCATCTTCTTCCCTGCTAGAGACATTAGTGCAGATAAGGATAGGTTCGCAGGGAGAACTTACGACTGAAGGTTACGTCCTGGCAGATGATTGTAAGTCTAATCCAGAAAAGCCATGTGTGGCGCAAGAGATTCCTGAGTGCAGGAATTCTACATTTCCATCGGAATATTTCCGTCAATATTATTTCGACCCGACCCTTACGAAGGATGGATTCAAGTTCAATGAAGGTGAGAACCTGACCATTATGGATTGTGAGGCCAAGTGCTACAACAACTGTTCTTGTGTTGCCTATGCATCTACAAATCTGGATTTCCAAACTGGCTGTCAGATTTGGAGCACACGGCCAAGTACTGCAACGAATTACTCTGAGGGCGACGATATGTACAAAGTAATCCACTTACTCGAAGTCCAAGGTAAGACTAATTAATTCATGCTCGATTTATCAAATTTATGCATATAATTGGTGTATTACATGTACATATATAAAGTATGAACTTACGAAATGCATGAATTTGATGTGTTAAGATTGATTTACTGATTGCTTGATGTATATGTTAAAGTCTAAGGGTGAGTTTTGGTTTAGCTCTTTGATATTTTACCTTTTGAAAAAGTGAAGCGTGGTATGAAATTAATTAAAAATTTTTTTTAAGAAAAAGCAGAGCTTAAAAAAAAAAATGCTTTTTGAAAGAATAGATCTTTGTTTGACCGACCGTTGTGAAAATTGTAGTCAGACTTAGAGGTGTAAATTACTAAAAATGACATTATATTATTATTATTATTATTGTTATTATTAATGATTTCTTTTTATTTATTTATTTTTGACTTCTTGTGAATAAGAAATGATTCATTTAATTTTCCTTGAATTGGAAGATGCAATAACTATTTTAAAATTTGATAATTTTGATTATATGAGTCTCTAAAAATTATAATTTTATTAAGACTTACCTTTCCTTTTGTAATTATCATACTCATCAACAGTAACTATTCTTTTTTATTTTGTACTTAAATATAATGAGAAATGCTAGATCTACAACATATTTACAATAATTTTATAACAAATCTTAAGTGAGAAGTTGTTATTTTTAAAAAAAATACAAGTTCAATTAAAATTTTACTACCAATGGTTTAAATCATTTATATGATGTTTCATTATTTTTATTTTTATTTTAGTAATCTACTGTAGTTGTTTGTTTTGATATTAAAATTTGAGTCGCACTCATACCAATATGGTCGACACTATACTATACCGGCCGGTACCGCCAGTATGTCTCGTACCGGTACGTTCACTGGGACTGAAACGTCATCGTTTCGTACTGGTTCAAATACCAGGCGTACCAGTTGGTATAGAAATAAGCATTTTTTTTTTCCAGTTTTGTATTTTTTGAATTTTTATAAGGGTTGAATGGTAACTTATTTGCATTAACTTATTACTATTATTTGTTTTTTTAAGGACAAAATGGGCTTTTGCCCTTTTTAAAAAAACTATCCAGCATTTTGTCATTTTTCTCAAACTAATTAGGGAAATGCCCTTCTTTTGAAACTCGATTTATGATAAATCGAGTTATAAAAAAAAATTCTGCAGCCCTATAGCGGCGTTTTTAAAGACTTATAGTGATGTTTTCAGGACTTATAGTGGCGTTTTGTAACTCGACCTATATGAAATCGAGTTATAGGCAATTTTTATTTTTATTTTTTTGACCTATAACATGATTTCATATAGGTCGAGTTACAAAATGCCACTATAGGTCCTGAAAACATCACTATAAGTCCTAAAAACGCCGCTATAGGACCTGACTCAATTTATCATTAATTGAGTTTCAAAAGAGGGGCATTTTCCTGATTAATTTGGGAAAGAGGGCAAAATGTTGGATTGTTTTTTTAAAAAGGGCAAAAGCCAATTTTTTCTCTTTTTTTACTATGCTAAAGTTTAAAGTCTAAAGCCATGATTTTTTTTTTTTTTTTTTGAATTGAGGTAATATTTTATAGTAACCTTTTATTTTTATTCTAATACACACACATATTTATAAATATATGTAAAAAGATAGTCGTAAATCTAAAACGGTATACCGGTATTGATCGGTATCGAATTATATCGTTTCACTGGTCAAATTAGTACAACCTCTGGTATGAGATTGACTCCCTTGAGTCGTACTCCTCATGCTTACACTATATGGCTCAAAATAAGTATTACAAATTATATAACAAATTTCTCTATGTAACTCATTATAAATAAGTTAAAATGATTTCCATATTATCTTTAGTTCATATATGATTTTTTATTAGGCCGTATGTTGCATGGATATCATATTAATGAGACTATATTTTGTAACATCGCATGATGGAATAGACGGCCAACGACGACTTACTTCTGACGGGAGTGACAACCAAGTCATGTGGACTACATGGGCAAATAGGTGGTGGATATGGCTCATTATGGCAATAGTGGGAATTATTATCACCTCGTCTTGCTGTTTATTCTTTAATGAAAGATTGATGAAGAAAGGTAATTCTAATTCATGCTCCTACTATAAATATTTTTGGGTATACTACTGATGATAAAAGTACCAGCAAATTTTCTAAGTTAAAATTAATTTGCATATATGTTAATTAGAGGAGCGAATAAGGAAGGCACAAAAGATGCTCCTCCTAGAACTTGGAGGTAATGCAATACATTCAACTGTACATGACAAAGTGAAGAAGCTAAATAATGATAGGCAAGGTAGTCATGATTTGCAAATCTTCAGCTTCGAAAGCATTTCCGCTGCTACAAGTAATTTTTCAGCTGAAAATAAACTAGGACAGGGTGGTTTTGGACCAGTTTATAAGGTGTCTCTCTCTCTCTCTCATATCAAAATTGAACGAGTTGAAATAAAAGTTAAATATTTATGGTCGATAGTGGAAATCTTATTCAGAAATGGTGAATTTAACATTTGACTATTATTCTAATCAGATCTACCACCTTAACCAATGCTATCTCTTCATCTATTTAGTTTCTGGTACAAAATTTAAACCAAACCTAGCTTGCTAGGCTAAGCCAATTTATCAACTCAATAAATTAGCACTTGAGCTTAGCCGAAGGTAATCTTCACAGAAAATTAAATAATGAATGTGGAGACCAATTTAAGATGATGTGAGTAAAATTTGACTAGTTTAATATAATTTCAGGGCAAATTATCTGATGGGCAAGAAATAGCAATAAAGAGACTCTCGAGAAGTTCTGGACAGGGATTGGTAGAGTTCAAGAATGAAGCTATTCTTATTGCTAAACTCCAACATACTAATCTTGTCAGACTTTTAGGGTTTTGCATTCAACAAGAAGAAAAAATACTAATCTATGAGTACATGCCCAACAAAAGCTTAGACTTCTTCCTCTTTGGTAGGGACATATCTTCATTACTAAGAAAATTCTCTTATGTGGTGATATTCTTTTTTTTTCTTTTTTATAAAGCCAATCAATACTTACCATTTGCTTGCAATTATTTCCTATGAATTAGATTCTAGTAAAAAGTCTCTATTAAATTGGGAAAAGCGCTTCAACATCATAGAAGGCATTGCTCAAGGACTAGTTTATCTTCACAAATATTCAAGACTAAGAGTAATTCATCGAGACTTAAAAGCAAGCAACATTTTGCTTGATCAAGAGATGAATCCAAAAATTTCTGATTTTGGCATGGCTAGAATATTTGGGTTGAAAGGATTAGAAGAAAATACAAATAGAATTGTTGGAACATAGTAAGTATCCATTGCATTTCAAGTCAACATAATTTAATTTTATTCTATTTGTGAGTGTAAGTATATGTGCTTGTTCATATGCTAAAACTTATTGGTCAATTTTTTTTTTTAGTGGTTATATGTCTCCAGAGTATGCCATGAATGGAGTTGTTTCAGTAAAAACCGACGTATTCAGCTATGGAATCCTACTATTAGAAATAATGAGCGGCAAGAAAAATAATAGTCGGTATCACTTTGATCCTTCACTAAACCTTATAGGATATGTAAGTTTATCTCTTTAACTGTTATTAATTTGTAGATGGGATTTTTAACTTAATAGTTAACATTTTGTGTACAATTGGACTTGTATCAGGCATGGCAGTTATGGAATGAAGGTAAGGGTTTAGAACTAATAGACCCAATAATTCTAGACGAGTCACGCCCTCCAACTGAAGTATTGAGATGCATTCATATTGGTCTTTTATGCGTACAAGACCAAGCAAAAGATAGACCTTCCATGCTAGAAGTTGTTTCTATGCTTTCAAATGAAGCTCTTCAACTTTGTCCTCCAAAACAACCGGCATTTTTTATCAACTCTGTTCAAGAAGAATCGTCAGAAGATTCTGAAATTAAGCTAGAAATCTGTTCCATAAATAATGTCACAATTTCAGATATGGAAGCCAGATAAATACTAAAATACACTACTTTTGTGAATGTAATATAAAATATACATGCCTGTTTGATAAAGCTATACCCTGTCGTGACTATACGTGCATGTCGATGTGTGTTTAATGGCTTATTAGGAATTTTAATAAGGGGCATGTGCCTAAACCTAATTAGTTTTATCTTTGTTCTTGCTATAAGCAACGAGAGGAATTATTGATTCGCGTGAGAAGTAGTAATTTTACAGGATTAGATTGCTTATGATGTGTGTCTATAATATGTCTTATTATGTATCTATTAGTAGTGTACATTGTGATGAGTGATCACTCCATAATAAAATATGCACCCTCACATACAATATTATTATTATTATTATTATTATTTTGAGAATCCACTTTTATAACCACTTTGTGGGATGATGTTGCTTCACTAAGGGCACTAACTTCTGAGGATGCATACGAGTCTCTATTTTACACCTTAAAAACATATTTTATTTATTTTACCATCTCATTTTACAACTGATTCAATATCCCAATTTCTATATTTACATACAACTTATTAAAATAATATAAATAAGACAAAAACACCATTTTGGTCCCTACATTTTGGTAACGGTCAATTTGGTCCCTGCTATTAATTCACTAACGGAAAATGCATATGTGACAAATGTTTTGCATTGTTGACGCACACGTAGCTAAAATAATAATATAAAATCAAAGAATTAAATATTAAAAAATCCACACATGCATTTTAATAAAGAAAAAAAGAAAATTCCACATCAAACAAAAATTTTGTAAAAATTAATTGAAAGAAACAAATATAGAAAATGATTTTTTTTTTTTAAATCCACAATTTCTTTTATTTTCTTTTTCTATTATTCTTGCGCATTCTTACCTCCCAAACACAAAGAAATCTGAAAATCCCAACATTATGAAACCCTTTACCAAATTAAACACACAAATAGAACCTAGCAAACACCAATCACGAACAAACACTGAAAAGATCTCAACCTGCCCAAACCGTGTCAATCCTTTCACCTCTCTAACGACTCCACTTCTAGTACGTACATGATATTATTATCCTTACCTATGGCTATGGTGGCTAGCAAGTGAATTAGAACAAAAGAAACACAAAAATAAGCAATGGATGAGTGTGAATTTGATTAAGGAAATCCTAAACTCTGTGGACAAATTTGAGATAATTTTCTGATGATTTTATTTAAGAGTGCTCTACTGGTTTTTATACCAGAATTTACAATATAATCTTCAGAAGAATAAGGACTCAAATAAAAAATAAAGGACTCACAACAACTACTACTACTTAGCAAAAGACACTAAACCGCTTGATAATGTTAACATTGAAATAACAATTGGAGTTGAACTCAAACTTTAAACTAGCACTCCATTTGTTTCGATGTAAAATATTTTATAGGTAAAAAAATTTATTGTAAAATATTTTCAAGTCTTTGAAATGACAAAATACGTGAAAATGCAAGCCACCACTAGCCACCCCAAATGAGCAAAAACCACCAACAGCCACCCCAGCATAAACCATTTAACCACCACCAACCACCCAAAAACTAGATTTGGAAGAGAGAAAAAAAACAGCCATCACTTAAAAATCTGATCGTTAAACCACAAATCTGAGCACAAACCACCAACAATCCACACCATATGAGCATTAAACCACAAATCCAACCAAACCACTCCATAACCACCCAAAAGAAAGCCAAAAAAAAAAAAAAAAAAAACAACCCATATTGAAAACTCAAAAACCCACTGAGCCAAAAACTCAGATCGGAGGGGCTCAGTCACCACTCATCGTAGAAACAACCTGCAAAGACAAAACGGAACTGCGATCTACCATCAACGTCGACCCATGTCTCCATCCCAACCATCTATCGCAACCTTTCAACCCAGACACCCATGACCCATAAATCATCCCAAAACCCAGATCTGTAAACCACACAGCAGTATAAAATAAATAAATAAATAAATAAATAAAAAACACCTATGGATTAGTCAACGACGGTGGAGGTGGCCAAGAATCGGTGGAGCCGATGAACGTTTAAGAATAACAAGAACTTAGGTGGAGCTAGTGATGGGTGGTGCTAGCAAAGGGTTGAGCTAGTGTTAGGTGCCACCGGTGAAAGGTAGAGTTGATTATAGGTGGTGTTCAAGAAGGAGCTAGTGGGAGAGAAGGATCGATGGTGGACTGGGTTATGGGTACAAAATTGAGAGAGCAAGAAAGGGAGAGAGTGGCAGATGTATCACGTGGACTGAGAGAGTGCAAATGTAAAATATTTTACTAATATTTCAAGTGTAAAACATTTTACAAATTTTTTCCTCGGTTATTTTAGTTGATTGAAAATATTTTACTGTTGACCAAATGTTTTACCCTAAAACAAACACCATAAAATATGAAAATATTTTCTTGAAAATATTTTACATCGGAACAAACGGAGCGTAATTAAAGATGATATGATGATATCCCATAAGACCCATATCTGGGTCCTAATCCTCTGCCATTTCGACACCCACCCGCGTTGCTCAATTGATCTGAGCAGACCCACCACCATCAAGCCCAACACCACTGCCTTGAACCATTGAGATTAAGATTCCCCATCAAGCCCAAGCTCCACCATGACCACTCTAATCTAAAAGAGGGAGAGAGAGAAAGAGAAAGAGAGCTAGTCTGTGAGAGAAGTGTCTAAGTGTGTTTGCTGGCAAAGAAAAAGAATAGAAAAGAAAATTTGAGTGTTGATAATTGTGTGATTAGTGTTTGGTTTCAAATTTCTGTGTTTGCTGGGTATTGTGTTTGGTAACTGAGAAAATGCAAGAATACAAGAGTAAATAAAAGAAATTGAAGATTTTTTTTTTTTTTTCAATTCACTTACTTTATTTGTTTTCTTTCAATTAATTTTTTCAAAATTTTTTGGGTTGATGTGGTTTTTTATTTTTCATTAGAATGCTTATGTGTCTTTTTTAACGTTTGGTTATTTGATTTTATATTATTATTTTAGCCATGTATGTGCTAACAATGCAAATTGTTTGTCATGTATGCATTTTCCATTAGTAAGTTAATGGTAGGGACCAAATTAAAGGCAAGTTGGAAATAATAGGGACCAAATTGACTGTAACACCAAAATGTAGGGATCAAAATAGTGTTTTCACCTATAACCAATTTGATTCTCTCTCTCTCTCTCTCTCTCTCTCCAGTAAACCCATACAATCACCTTCCAACAAAACTCAACCACAAACACCAATTCTTCGCCACTCAAATTACCCAAATTTTTTTCCCACCACCAACCATTAGCACCACAGTCAATTCCTATCCCAAAAATCAAACTGAAAGCTCGAAAATGTGTTAAAAACACAAGAGCTGTTCAAACCCCCAAATCAAAGTTAAACAGCTCGATTGATTTTACTCTAACTTATACTAAGTGCAGAATAGAGTAAATGCGAGTGGATAAACAATGCGAGTTGTAAAATGAAAGCTAAAAGAGTAGGGAAGAAGAATGCAAACACAAGATAACACGCCGATGTGTTATCGAAGAAGAAACCAAAGTACTCGGCGTAAAACCTTTCTGCCACCTTCTAAGCGGTAAATCAATCTACTAGACAATCAGTTGGGATACATGAATAGCAGGAGACCCTCCAAACCTAATCTACCCAGTGCACCTAAGCTCTCCAAGCTCATACTCTAACAAGGCTTCTCGGAACCATGTCTTGTCTAACTCTCTAGATTCCACAATATGCCTAATTGCATCTGCCAAAGCTTGGCTTCTTCCAATACTTCCCAGCAGCACCAAAACCTCACTTAACACTCTGAAAGGGTGTGGTAAGTGTTTGGGTTATCAACCTCTCAAGGATATGGAAATGGAGAGGTAGGAGTTGAGGAAAATCTACAATGAATTGTGTAGAGAATTGTGGGTATAACAATCTCTAACTCTCAAGGATAGTGGCTAGGGTTTTCTCTCAGAAGCTCTCCTTAACATCTGTGGGTAATGTAGGTATATATAGTGTGGGTATAGAAAGTGTGTATTAGAAATGACAGTTCAGCAAAACAGAATGTTTCGCGGGTATCTCACGGGAAGGCCTTACCCGCGAGACACTCGTGAAAACCAACTGTCTCCATCCTGTCCTGACTCTTTGCATTCCAGTTATGTGCAGGGCACATGCTTCACTTCGTGGGAAGCTTACTCATGAGCTACTAGCGAAAACAACTTTAGTCTTCAATTGCCTTGAGTCTTCACACTTTCTCTTTCACATAAAATACAGGATACATAAGATTGAATATAATTACAATCAAATTTGACATGGAATTAAAGCCAACATAAACTACTTGTAAATTACAACTTTACAATCTCCTCCTTTCGTTATTCCGTGACAAAACCCCTAAAATAGACTCTAGACTTAAACGTGACAAAAACCCTAAAACAGACTCATCAAATGACTCATCCTCCTCCATCTTAATCTCTTCAAAGCTCATGGTAAGCCTCTAAAGTTTTGAATCCTTGACAGCCTTGGTTCCTTCATAGGTTGTCTAGAGGATAGTCCATGCTTCCTTTGCAGTTTCAGTAGAGGATATCTTCTTGAGCTCCTCATGACCGCATTGAATAAAGCATTCAATGCTCTGCTATTGAAGTTAGCCGCCTTGATCTTAGCATCATCCCAATCGGCCGGCACTTCCGTAGGCTTGGTCCAGCCTATCTCCACAGCATGCCACACCTTTTCATCTAATGACTGCAAGAAAACTCTCATACGTACTTTCCATTATGCATAGTTGGTGCCATCAAATAAAGGAGATATAATAAGAGACTATCCTCTATCCATGACAAACAGGAGTCAATGGATCTCACAGCAAAGATTAACCCTAATCAGAGTGTGCTTGCTCTGATACCACTTGATAGGCCAAGAATGTATTGACCCCTTGTGATGAATTAACAAATTAATTAGCCAAGTTAATTAATTAATTCAATTAGAATGCAATACGCGTGGTAGCACAAACAAATCACCAAATAACTAAATGCAGCAGAAATTAAATTGACACAGTGATTTGTTTACAAATGGAGAAAACCAATACGGCAAAAACCTAACCGGGTGATTTTAAGGCCACCACTCTTAAGAATCCACTATTATCAAAACAAGCGATTACAAGTAAAGGAATCCCAGTACCTTATACCATCCTATAGTTGAACCCTTACCCCAATACCTAATTAGACTTGTTCTGTAGTGACAATCTCTCCTTTTAATGCATGGCTCCTAATACGTGACTACCTAATTCGATGTGCGGATCTCAGTACGCGGCTTACTCACCAACTTGAGAAAGATGTTGGCTACAAAATTCTTCAGTTCATCACACGATGAAGATCACGACGCTCGTTGGTTACAAAACCCTACGGTGTACAAATACAGCAGCTTCTTGAATAGGAAGATGAACTAGGACATATGTCTCAGTTCACAATATGCTTGTGAAAAACTTTTGCATTGAGTTGCATCAGCTGCGACGGCCCTTAAAATAATCTTTATATATGTTTAGGGTTGTGAGAAAAGAAAGCCCAAACATGTATTCATGGATTGGATGAGAATCAGAACTGAAAATCTGTTTTTCATAAATCTCAACAAATAGCCTATCTATCGAGCAGCTGTCGAGCATCAGGCTCAAACAGCTTCTTAAATCTCGATAGATACTAGCTGTCAAGCTTTAAAATCCAGCACTTCTTCACTTGATTCTTGGACAAACTTGCATGGTTTTAACACTTGAACTTGAAACCTTGTTCCTTAAAGTATTAAACACATCCTAGATCTACCAAATTACAAGTAAAGTGCATTTTGCCAAAGGATTAGCCAATTCTAAATGACATATATTCCTAACATAATTTACATATGTCCTAACAATTACTACTTCTCACGCAAATCAATAATTCTTCTCGTTGCTTATAGCAAGAAGAAAGATAAAACTAATTAGGTTTAGGCACATGCCCCTTATTAAAATTCCTAATAAACTATTAAACACACATCTACATGCATGTATAGTCACAACAGGATATAGCCTTATCAAACAGGCATGTATATTTTATATTACATTCACAAAACTAGTGTGTTTTAGTATTTATCTGGCTTCCATATCTGAAACTGTGACATTATTTATGGAACAGATTTCTAGCTTAATTTTTGAATCTTCTAACGATTCTTCTTTAACAGAATTGATAAAAAATGCCGGTTGTTTTGGAGGACAAATTTGAAGAGCTTCATTTGAAAGCATAGAAACAACTTCTAGCATGGAAGGTCTATCTTTTGCTTGGTCTTGTACACATAAAAGACCAATATGAATGCATCTCAATACTTCAGTTGGAGGGCGTGACTCGTCTAGAATTATTGGGTCTATTAGTTCTAAACCCTTACCTTCATTCCATAATTGCCATGCCTGATACAAGTCCAATTGTACACAAAATGTTAACTATTAAGTTAAAAATCCCATCTACAAATTAATAACAGTTAAAGAGATAAACTTACATATCCTATAAGGTTTAGTGAAGGATCAAAGTGATACCGACTATTATTTTTCTTGCCGCTCATTATTTCTAATAGTAGGATTCCATAGCTGAATACGTCGGTTTTTACTGAAACAACTCCATTCATGGCATACTCTGGAGACATATAACCACTAAAAAAAAACTAATTGACCAATAAGTTTTAGCATATGAACAAGCACATATACTTACACTCACAAATAGAATAAAATTAAATTATGTTGACTTGAAATGCAATGGATACTTACTATGTTCCAACAATTCTATTTGTATTTTCTTCTGATCCATTCATCCCAAATATTCTAGCCATGCCAAAGTCAGAAATTTTTGGATTCATCTCCTGATCAAGCAAAATGTTGCTTGCTTTTAAGTCTCGATGAATTACTCTTAGTCTTGAATATTTGTGAAGATAAACTAGTCCTTGAGCAATGCCTTCTATGATGTTGAAGCGTTTTTCCCAATTTAATACAGACTTTTTAGTAATATCTGACTCAGAGTAAAAAATAATTGCAAGCGAATGATAAGTATTGATTGACTTCATAGAAAAGAAAAAAAAAAAGAATATCACCACATAAGAGAATTTTCTTAGTAATGAAGATATGTCCCTACCAAAGAGGAAGAAGTCTAAGCTTTTGTTGGGCATGTACTCATAGATTAGTATTTTTTCTTCTTGTTGAATGCAAAACCCTAAAAGTCTGACAAGATTAGTATGTTGGAGTTTAGCAATAAGAATAGCTTCATTCTTGAACTCTACCAATCCCTATCTAGAACTTCTCGAGAGTCTCTTTATTGCTATTTCTTGCCCATCAGATAATTTGCCCTAAAATTATATTAAACTAGTCAATTTTTGCTCACATCATCTTAAATTGGTCTCCACATTCATTATTTAATTTTCTATGAAGATTACCTTCGGCTGAGCTCAAGTGCTAATTTATTGAGTTGATAAATTGGCTTATCCTAGCAAGCCAGGTTTGGTTTAAATTTTGTACTAGAAAACTAAATAGATGAAGAGAGAGCATTGGTTAGGGTGGTAGATTTGATTAGAATAATAGTCAAATGTTAAATTCACCATTTCTGAATAAGATTTCCACTATCGACCATAAATATTTAACTTTTATTTCAACTCATTCAATTTTGATATGAGAGAGAGAGAGAGAGAGACACCTTATAAACTGGTCCAAAACCACCCTGTCCTAGTTTATTTTCAGCTGAAAAATTACTTGTAGCAGCGGAAATGCTTTCGAAACTGAAGATTTGCAAATCATGACTACCTTGCCTATCATTATTTAGTTTCTTCACTTTGTCATGTACAGTTGAATGTATTGCATTACCTCCAAGTTCTAGGAGGAGCATCTTTTGTGCCTTCCTTATTCGCTCCTGACCTAATTAACATATATGCAAATTAATTATAACTAAGAAAATTTGCTGGTACTTTTATCATCAGTAGCATACCCAAAAATATTTATAGTAGGAGCATGAATTAGAATTACCTTTCTTCATCAATCTTTCATTAAAGAATAAACAGCAAGACAAGGTGTTAATGATTCCCACTATTGCCACGATGAGCCATGTCCACGAACTGTCTGCCCATATCGTCCACATGACTTGGTTGTCACTCCCGTCAGAAGTAAGTCGTCGTTGGCCGTCTATTCCATCATGCGATGTTACAAAATATAGTCTCATTAATATGATATCCATGCAACATACGGCCGAATAAAAAATCATATATGAACTAAAGATATTATGGAAATCATTTTAACTTATTTATAATGAGTTACGTAGAGAAATTTGTTATATAATTTGTAATACTTATTTTGAGCCATATAGTGTAAGCATGAGGAGTACGACTCAAGGGAGTTAATCTCATACCAGAGGTTGTACTAATTTGACCAGTGGAACGATATAATTCGGTACCGATCAATACCGGTATACCGTTTTGGATTTACGACTATCTTTTTATATATATTTATAAATACGTGTGTGTGTGTGTATTAGAATAAAAATAAAAGGTTACTGAAAGTTCAAAATGTGTCTAAAACACCCTTGAACGTTAAGACTTCCAATTACAAAAATACCAATTCAAGCTTTATATCAAATAATGTATATGCGGAAAATGATAACAAGCTTATAATAGAATTGATAAACAATCTAAACCATAAATAATCACAATCACAGCAGCAATTGAATGGTAAAGATAAAGGGAAGAAAGATACAAACACAAGGACAACACGCAATGTGTTATCGAAGAGGAAACCGAAGCCCTCGGCGTAAAACCTCTCCGCCGCCCTCCAAGCGGTCAATAATCCACTAGAAAATATAGTTGGGATACATGAACAGCAATAGACCCTCCAAGCTTAATCTACCCAGGTACCTAAGCCCTCCAAGCTTCCTGCTCCAACGAGGTTGCGCTGAACCTTTTTCTTTTCTAGCTTACCGGATTCCGCTACTAAACTATAGCATCAACCAATGAATATTGGTTCCTTCCAAACTGCTTCCCTTAGCACCAAATAAACCTTCTCACATACATGGATGTGGTGAGAAAAGGATTTGGTCAATGACCTCTCAAGGATGTATCAATGGAGAGGAAGAGAGTAGAGGAATTTGTAGAGTCTCTTAGATGAAGATTGGGGATGAGGCAATCCTGTTTTGCTCTAGGATTTCTCTCACAAAATTCTCTCTGGAAGCTCTCTACATTTCGTGGGTATAAGGGTCTATATATAGTGGTGTGTGTTTGGAATACGAAGAGACATTTTTTGCCAAATAGGGCTAGTTGGCGGCTTGGCCTCATGGCTTGTCCAAGTCGCGAGTTCAAGTCGCGAAGTAACAGCCAGGTCAGCTTGGGACTTTTGTCCTGTAGTGCGACAGCTGACGCGACCCTTCAGCTCCCCTGTGTGCTTCTCACGTGCCTGCAGTTGGCGGCTTGCCAGTCGCGAGTCAGCCGCGAGTCCTAGCTGCGAAACTCTGCTTCTTTGCACAAACTTGAGCTTTTCTTCACACTCTCTTCACACACTACCCTTACATGAATCCCACCTAAATACAAGGTTACTAAGTGCTAAATTACAAGCAAATTGGCATGGAATAAAGCCAACAAGATGGTTGATAAATTTCAACCTTACAATCTCCCCCTTTGGCTATTCCGTGATAAAACCCTAAAACAAACTCTAGACTTAACACGTGAGTTGGGAATAGTTGGAAAACTCACTCACACCTAACTCTAAAATTTGTGAAGTTTTAGAACCATAAGAACAAGAAACTCCTAAAACACAACAACACAATAAGTTTATTGTATGCAGAAAACTTGTAATGCAAATGGAGCAAGTACAATGCGATCAAGCACAATGGAGTAAAGCAATAAACCATGGCAAGACCAAAAACAGGTAATCACTACATACAAGTGATCACAATGTTCATTCACACTTGGAATGAACATCCAGACATTCAAGTTGACAAACACAAGGCAAATCACTTGAATGGCCAACACTCAACCAATGCACAGTACATGAAGTATGTGCATCTAGGCAAAATCCTACACAGGCACAAGAGTGACAGTACTTAAAAAGAAATGCATAACATTAAGTTAGAAGTACTGATTTAGCAAAGCACAAAGGCTGCATGAAGCGAGGTACAAACCACAAAGCCTACAGAGTGCATAGAAACAAACCCTAAAAGCTTACAAAAGCAATATGGGTACAAAACAAAAACAGAAACCTTAAAAACCTACAAAGGTACCAGGTACAAATCAAAAGCATAAAGTAGAAATGCTGAATAACATCATATTATATACTTAATAACTACAAAAAAAATAACTGTACTAGAGAGCCACAAGTTTTCCAAAATTATAAAACCGTATTAACAAGGATAAAAGCTCTAAAACAACAAAGTATGTGTAACAACTATAAAAACACTCCCCCTTTCAGTATGCACACTCCTTTTCATGTTTAAGCTTCGCTCCCCCTTACTGTGCTGCTCTCCCCTTTTTTGACACGAATAGCTAAAGGCTGTCTTTCAGCTTCTGTTGGATGTTATCTAATTGTAACTCAATGGTTCCGAGACGCATTTGAGTTTGACTGTGAAAGGAGTTGAGAAGCCGTTCCAAATCAAAAATCCGTTGAAGCACATTTTCAATGAAGTAACTTTGCTTAGGAATTTGGAATCCAAGAGGAACAGATGGGGTGCCGGTTGATTGTACAGGAGTAGTTGTAGCATGAGTAGATGGAGATGCCTGTGTGGATGGCTCAGTTTTAGGTTTCTTGGAGGAGTGACTCTTGCTTGCTTGGAGAGTGTGTATTGATATTGGTCGAGAGCGAGGCAGGACTTTCTCATTTGATGAAGGATTAACACCTTCACGAAGTACAATCTTCATGATTAAACTGCAGAATAGAAGAATTGTTCGTGTTGCTGAACGAGTCGTTGTTTTCCCAATGATATGTGAGCACAGATGTCAATCGGAGCACCGGTAATGAGGTCACATAAAAATTTAGCCCTTCCAAAATTGATGAAGGCAGTGTTTGACAGTGGGTAGAGATTAGAGAACATGATCAGCTTCAGAGTTGTCAGTTCAGGCGAGAACAATATAGTGTTTATAGACGATCCTATGCTTCCCACTTCATGTTCACTCCCAAGAACATGAAGGATGTCTTGTGCCTAAAGTTCTTTGTCATCTTATGGAGTTCGATCCAGGTCTGGTGATGCGAAGAACCTTAGCAATGTAGTCAGCATTCACGGAAAATTCTATTCCTCATACCCAGCATTTCAACTCGACCCCTGTGTATCTGGGATTTGAGAAGAATTCCTTGACTAATTCTTCAGTTGGATCCTCAAAATTTCCAAATAGGTCAGCCCAATCTCTGTCTTCAAAAATCTTCGGGATAAATGTTGTCCCTAGGGTGTCAAACTTGACAACTCTTTCCACAATGGCAGAAGCCTCTTTGAAAGTGTCTGTGTACGTCTTTGAGTCTATAGGTGTTCTGAACCTCTCAATGGAAGAGTCCATAGATGACCTAGATGACCGTCGAGTTCGTTTAGCAACCGGGGTTGACAGGTCGTCAGTTACAATATTTTTGCCCTTGGAGGAACAACGGGTCAACTGAAAAGCATCAAACACACAACAGAGAACCAAAACAATGTCACAGGATACACACATTAGTATGATTAGATTCAGATATAAGAGTGTAGCACCAAATATCACAGAATCACAGAGACATGAACAAGTCATACACTTATGACAACATAAGCAACACAGATAGGAGAAATAGGCTAACAAATATGATGAAAAATAGTAACAACACAGAGTCAAATGACAATGTGCAACACAAATGCACAAATGACAAAAAAACCCAGAACATGATATGTCATGAGCTACACATTCAAGAATCACAACATAGAGCAGAAACACTCAATAGACATAAACATGATAGCACACATTGGGATAGGAAACAAAGTAAAGCAATAACAAGAGCAACAAAACTCAATACTCACACACCCCCAAACCAAGTTCGAACCCATAAAAAGCAAACTCAACAACACAAAAACATCTCACAAAAAAATGCTCGAATCAAGTACAATGAAGTGAGATAAAGGTAACCCATACCTTTTTCTTGGTGTTTGATGAAGACATGATGCCAAAAATGGAAGCTTTTTCAGAAAAACACGGAGTGTTTGTGAGAGAGAAATGGGGAAGACAATGAATAGTCATTGAAATTCGAGGGAAAACTGAAAAAAAAAAAAAAATTAAAACTATCTTTAAAACGCAAAACACGCGTTTTTCGCGACTGGATTAAGTCGCCAATCATTCGCCAGGTTAAGCTGTGAAACACTGTAAAACCAAGATTTTCAAAAAAATCTTCTAAGTGTTTTTCGCAAATAGAAGGTCTACCCGTGAGATAGTCGCGATATGAGCCGCGAAAATCTCTGAGTACTTCTCGCGACTGGACCTTCTACCCGCATACAAGTCGCCACACTGAGCCACGAAAATCATAAAAACTCAAATTTTTGAAAATTTTTCTAAGTATTTTTTGCGACTGAGACCTTTACTCGCCAGTGACCCGCGAAAATCTCGGAGTGATCTTCGTGACTGGAGCATGCGACTAGACCTACCCGCGACTGAGTCGCCAAAAAAGGGCAACACTGTTTTTGAAATTTTTGACATTTTTGTAAAAACAAAAACACTTTCCAAAAACAGACTAAAACACTCAAAAATCTTTTTGTGTTTGATCAACAAAGATTGAGCTTGTGAAAACACATTTAAATAAGTACAATCACACAAATGAGTATGGCATTTCTTGAACATAGACTTGTGTGTTATGTGTGGATATCAAAAATGAGATAGTCCTTAGTCTAATGTGAAACTTCAATGATCAATTCAATCAAGGCATACACAACTAGCACTAGATAATTTGATCCATCTCAATTATAAAAGTATGCATATATGACATCTCACATAAACTTGAGTACAATTCAATGAAGCTTTTCATTTGGCTCCAATTTTAACATAACATTTGATCTTTTTGAATTAACAAAACTCATTGTGAGATTGATGCCTGAAATTTTTAATATTTCAATTTGATGGTTAGCCTTTGGCTTTTTTAGCATCATATGATTTATTTTGGTCACTTTGCTCAATATCTCTTTTCATTTGGAGATTTACATTTGGTGAGCTCATTGAGTAAAGCGATAAAAATAAAATTGGGAAGATATATAGGCACAAGTCTATGCATGTCTCAAGATCAACAAAACAATTCACTAATCATTCTTGACAAGGTTGAAGATCTATTTACAACAGTCACATAGATTTCAGAATTTCTTCCACAATGATATAAGTGCATAAGAGACAAGCTAAGCTCGTTAAATGTACAAAGCCATTAGTACATATGTACAAGGCAAAACTTGCTTTGAGACAAGACTCAACAAAGCCGATCAAACTTTTTAGATTTTCTACTTTTTATGTGGTTTTAGGATTTTTGACACAAAAACAGTAAAAGATTGATCAAAAACAATAAAAATAACAATGTAAACACATATGAACCAAAACAAACAAACAGAAAAAACGACAATATAAAAACTTGCAAGAAGCACACAACCAAGTATATTCACAAACATGGGAAGTATTAATGCATGGACATGTTGCAATGCTTATGCATGAGTACCCTTCATCACCCACACGTCACGTGCGTTTGGGGTGATATCCTTAACGGATTGGATACGAGAATTAGGACTTTCAAACCTTCTTGTGAAGCTTTCCAAGTAATTTGTGAAGGCACCGATCATCTTCATAACGTCCATCATTCTTGGATCACGCTTTAGACCTCTTGATTGCTCACCACCCTAAGACCTCTCGTCATTTCTCCTTCCTCTTGATCGAGGGGCGCTTGCATTGTTCAATAATCTTAGCTTGTGACAGTTGAGTCTAGTATATCCTTACAAACCGTAATAGTGACAAAGATAGTTCGTTCTAGGACCCTGTTGTGATCTTGGAAGTGATCTTCCTCTAACTCCAAATCTGGCTTTTGATTGATTGCGAGACTTGTTAACCACCCGTTGATCATTCACATTCTTCTTCCTCTCAGTCTTAACTTTCTCAGGAATAGGCTTATCCACAGCCATCTCTTTGGCCTTTACAAACTTCACTTCTTTGGTGACATTGGCTGATGAGCTACTTACTCCGGTATATCCCAATTCAGAATTGTCTGAGACATGTTTTTGAGATGAAATAACATCATCTAACTTCTTGGAGGAGACCCTATCTACCTTGGCATGAGCTTGCACTACCTCTTGCTCAAGAAATTTCACTTTTGTGTAAGCTTCTGATAGCTCACCATTAAGTGCTTCAATCTCACACTTTGCCTCCTTGTATCTTACCAGCAGACTTTTGTAATCTTCCTCAACTTTCTTCATCTTCTTCACAACCGCCTTTACCACCTTTGTATACTCACCTGATTTCTCAAGAAGTAAGGCGTAATTCTTTTGAAGACTAGATGTATCTTCATCTTCTTCAACTTCTGATTCTTCAACAATCCCAATAGACTCCAAATCAAAGTGTTCCCCAAGCTCCTTCACAAGTGAACCTAAATCATCCGAGGATTCCACATGTGCAATGGTCATGAATGCGGAGTAATTTCCTTCTCCGTCACAGCTATCTTCAGAGTCAGAATTTGATGAATCAGTATCACTCAAGGTAGTGGCATAGACCTTTCCTTTTGACTTCAAATAATTAGGACATTCCTTTTTGAAGTGTCCATGTCCATTACACTCGAAACATGTAATTCCTTGAGAGGATTGGGAATCTCTATCATCTTTCCTTCAGAATTCTTTCTTCTCCCTCCCGAAACTCTGAAATTTTCCTTTGTCATCAAATTTCCCACCATTCTTGAGTTTCAAGAATTTTCGAAAGTTCTTTACAAGATACGCCACATCTTTATCTACTGCATCCTCTTCCGGATAGTCATGAGATACCACTCTCTCATCAATTATATTAAGAGCAAGAGATTTGCTCTTCTTCTGTGTGGGCAGTGACAATTCGTACGTCTACAGTAAACCGACCAGCTCTTGAACTTTAATGTCGTCAAGATCCTTGCTCTCTTCAATGGCCGTTACTTTGGCACGAAAACTTTCTAGTAGCGACTGAAGGATCTTCCTTACCACTTTAGAATCCTCCGTCTTTTCCCCCAAATTAAATTTGTCGGCGACCACCTTGTTCAGCTTACTGTAAAATGAATCAAAGGACTCATCCTCACTCATCTTTAGCTCCTCAAAGTGAGTGGTCAACATCTGTAGTTTGGTGTCTTTCACCTTCTTAGTCCCTTCATAAGTTGTCTCCAGAATTTCTCATGCTTCCTTAGCAACGGTGATATGTGAAATCCTGTGAAATTCTTCTGGAGAGACACCACAGAAAATAGCATTCAATACTTTACTGTTAGTATTAGCTGCCGCAAAAGCTGCCTTATCCCAAGTAGATTTGGCAGCCTCCAGCATAGTCCAACCAACCTCAACAGCATCCCACACAGCATCATCAATAGAACACAAAAAGGCCCTCATGCAGACTTTCCAAAATGCATAATTATTACCATAAAAAACGGTGGTACATTAAGAGATTGAGACCTATCCATCTCAACAAGGGGTCAAGGATCACACTTAGGTATTAAAACCACAGCAAGTGTACCCGTTCTAATACCAATTGAAAGTTCAAAATGCGTCTAAAACACCCTTGAACGTTAAGACCCCCAATTACAAAAATACTAATTCAAGCTTTATATCAAACAATGTATGTGCGAAAAATGATAACAAGCTTATAATAGAATTGATAAACAATCTAAACCATAAATAATCACAATCACAACAATAATTAAATGGTAAAGATGAAGGGAAGAAAGATGCAAACACAAGGACAACACGCGATGTGTCATCGAAGAGGAAACCGAAGCCCTCGGCGTAAAACCTCTCCGCCATCCTCCAAGCGGTCAATAATCCACTAGAAAATATAGTTGGAATACATGAACAGCAATAGACCCTCCAAGCCTAATCTACCCAGGTACCTAAGCCCTCAAAACTTCCTGCTCCAACGAGGTTGCGCCGAACCTTTTTCTTTTCTAACTTATCGGATTCCGCTATTAAACCATAGCATCAACCAATGAATATTGGTTCCTTCCAAACTGCTTCCCTTAGCACCAAATGAACCTTCTCACATACATGGGTGTGGTGAGAAAAGGATTTGGTCAATGACCTCTCAAGGATGTATCAATGGAGAGGAAGAGAGTAGAGGAATTTGTAGAGTCTCTTAGATGAAGATTGGGGATGAGACAATCTTGTTTTGCTCTAGGGTTTCTCTCACAAAATTCTCTCTGGAAGCTCTCTACATTTCGTGGGTATAAGGGTCTATATATAGTGGTGTGTGTTTGGAAGACGAAAAGACATTTTTTGCCAAACAAGGCTGGTTGGCGGCCTGGTCTCGTGGCTTGTCCAAGTTGCGAGTTCAAGTCGCGAAGTAACGGCCTGGCCAGCCTGGGAATTTTGTCCTATAGTGCGACAGCTGGTGCAACCCTTCCGCTCCCCTGTGTGCTCCTCACGTGCCTGCAGTTGGCGGCTTGCCAGTCGCGAGTCAGCCGTGAGTCCTAGCCGCGAAACTTTGCTTTTTTGCACAAACTTGAGCTTTTCTTCACACTCTCTTCACACACTACCCTTACATGAATTTCACCTAAATACAGGGTTACTAAGTGCTAAATTACAAGCAAATTGGCATGAAATAAAGCCAACAAGATGGTTGATAAATTTCAACCTTACACTATAAAACATTACCTCAATTCAAAAGAAAAAAAAAAAAATCATGGCTTTTGACTTTAAACTTTAGCATACTAAAAAAACAAATAATAGTAATAAGTTAATGCAAATAAGTTACCATTCAACCCTTATAAAAATTCAAAAAATACAAAACTGGAAAAGAAAAATGCTTATTTCTATACCAGCCGATACGCCTGGTATTTGAACCAGTATGAAACGATGACGTTTCAGTCCCGGTGAATGTACCGGTACAGATTTCTAGCTTAATTTCAGAATCTTCTGACGATTCTTCTTTCACAGAGTTGATAAAAAATGCCGGTTGTTTTGGAGGACAAAGTTGAAGAGCTTCATTTGAAAGCATAGAAACAACTTCTAGCATGGAAGGTCTATCTTTTGCTTGGTCTTGTACACATAAAAGACCAATATGAATGCATTTCAATACTTCAGTTGGAGGGCGTGACTCGTCTAGAATTATTGGGTCTATTAGTTCTAAACCCTTACCTTCATTCCATAACTGCCATGCCTGATACAAGTCCAATTGTACACAAAATGTTAACTATTAAGTTAAAAATCCCATCTACAAATTAATAACAATTAAAGAGATAAACTTACATATCCTATAAGGTTTAGTGAAGGATCAAAGTGATACCGACTATTATTTTTCTTGCCGCCCATTATTTCTAATAGTAGGATTCCCTAGCTGAATACGTCGGTTTTTACTGAAACAACTCCATTCATGGCATACTCTGAAGACATATAACCACTAAAAAAAAATAATTGACCAATAAGTTTTAGCATATGAACAAGCACATATACTTACACTCACAAATAGAATAAAATTAAATTATGTTGACTTGAAATGCAATGGATACTTACTATGTTCCAACAATTCTATTTGTATTTTCTTCTGATCCTTTCAACCCAAATATTCTAACCATGCCAAAATCAGAAATTTTTGGATTCATCTCCTAATCAAGCAAAATGTTGCTTGCTTTTAAGTCTCGATGAATTACTCTTAGTCTTGAATATTTGTGAAGATAAACTAGTCCTTGAGCAATGCCTTCTATGATGTTGAAGCGCTTTTCCCAATTTAATAGAGACTTTTTACTAGAATCTAATTCATAGGAAATAATTGTAAGCAAATGGTAAGTATTGATTGGCTTTATAAAAAAGAAAAAAAAGAATATCACCACATAAGAGAATTTTCTTAGTAATGAAGATATGTCCCTACCAAAGAGGAAGAAGTCTAAGCTTTTGTTGGGCATGTACTCATAGATTAGTATTTTTTCTTCTTGTTGAATGCAAAACCCTAAAAGTCTGACAAGATTAGTATGTTGGAGTTTAGCAATAAGAATAGCTTCATTCTCGAACTCTACCAATCCCTGTCCAGAACTTCTCGAGAGTCTCTTTATTGCTATTTCTTGCCCATCAGATAATTTGCCCTAAAATTATATTAAACTAGTCAAATTTTACTCACATCATCTTAAATTGGTCTCCACATTCATTATTTAATTTTCTGTGAAGATTACCTTCGGCTAAGCTCAAGTGCTAATTTATTGAGTTGATAAATTGGCTTAGCCTAGCAAGCTAGGTTTGGTTTAAATTTTGTACCAGAAACTAAATAGATGAAGAGAGAGCATTGGTTAAGGTGGTAAATCTGATTAGAATAATAGTCAAATGTTAAATTCACCATTTCTGAATAAGATTTCCACTATCGACCATAAATATTTAACTTTTATTTCAACTCATTCAATTTTGATATGAGAGAGAGAGAGACACCTTATAAACTGGTCCAAAACCACCCTGTCCTAGTTTATTTTCAGCTGAAAAATTACTTGTAGCAGCGGAAATGCTTTCGAAGCTGAAGATTTGCAAATCATGACTACCTTGCCTATCATTATTTAGTTTCTTCACTTTGTCATGTACAGTTGAATGTATTGCATTACCTCCAAGTTCTAGGAGGAGCATCTTTTGTGCCTTCCTTATTCGCTCCTCTAATTAACATATATGCAAATTAATTTTAACTTAGAAAATTTGCTGGTACTTTTATCATCAGTAGTATACCCAAAAATATTTATAGTAGGAGCATGAATTAGAATTACCTTTCTTCATCAATCTTTCATTAAAGAATAAACAGCAAGACGAGGTGATAATAATTCCCACTATTGCCATGATGAGCCATATCCACCACCTATTTGCCCATGTAGTCCACATGACTTGGTTGTCACTCCCGTCAGAAGTAAGTCGTCGTTGGCCGTCTATTCCATCATGCGATGTTACAAAATATAGTCTCATTAATATGATATCCATGCAACATACGGCCTAATAAAAATTCATATATGAACTAAAGATAATATGGAAATCATTTTAACTTATTTATAATGAGTTACATAGAGAAATTTGTTATATAATTTGTAATACTTATTTTGAGCCATATAGTGTAAGCATGAGGAGTACAACTCAAGGGAGTCAATCCCATACCAGAGGTTGTACTAATTTGACCAGTGAAACAATATAATTCGGTACCGATCAATACTGGTATACCGTTTTGGATTTACGACTATCTTTTTACATATATTTATAAATATGTGTGTGTATATTAGAATAAAAATAAAAGGTTACTATAAAATTGTTGAGGGTCATTTCTGTAAAGACAAACCCAACCCAGCAAAACAGGCAATAAAGGTGGCAAGCATGAAATAAGACTGTTAGGCCCAAGCAGCAGGAAAGGTAGGACACGGGCCCATAACATTAATAGATGGGTCTTGAGAAAGCAAGCGGGCCCGATGGGCCCGGAAAGTAAGAAAAGACACCCATGGGCAACGTATGTTATGAAAAAGTAAGAATGGGCCGCAGTAGGCCCAAAACAATGTAAACAAAGAAAGCAGGGGATAATGGCAAGCCCATGAACCCCAAGGATGAGAACGAGGAAATTGGGCCGAGGAAGCCCAATTGAGTTATTAAATGCCCATGGGATACAAAATTAGTAAATGGACCAAAGGAGTCTAAAAGAAGTAAGAGGGTCGGATAAGCCCAAGTAAAAAGAGAGGGACGCTAGAGCCCACGAGCAAGGACACCAGTGGCCATATTAAGCCACTGGGGGAAAGAAAGGAACGGCGGGCCTGAAAAGAGGCCTAGCAGGAACAAATTGCCACGGTAGGAAAGGCCAAACAACACGGTGGGAAAAGAATTGGGTTGAAAAGGAACACAAGGCCCAGCACACGGCAAAGCCCAGGCCTTATGGGGATAAGAAATTAGAGCAGCAACTCGCGGGAAGCCAGAAGCGGACAACAGGCAAACGCAGGCAATATCTCCAGCCCACGGCAGATGCATGAACAGCAGGCAGCCTTCAGACGTAAACCACGCGCAAGGCCCAGATGCCACCAGCCTGTACCCAGCCAATACTGGGCATGGTGGGGTCATGAGTCAGAGGTAAGAGGGCATGGTTTGGAGGTAGGGAGAGGGGAAGACCTGTTTTGAGGTCCCTACTCAGACTCTTTTGGGGAGTACGTCCTGCTGGGATGGCATATCACTCAAAAGAGGCAAGGCTGAGTGGGGACCAATGGGTGCATGCCATGAGGGATAAGAGAGAGAAACTTCACCGCGGCACACTAACAGACAAATCGTTGTCTGAGTCTGTGGCAGAGGGGCTCGCAGACAGCAGTAAGGGTCTGCGAGTGCGCCCAGACGAGACGAAAAACGGTTAGAGGGTAGAATAGTAAAGAATCGACCTCGGCAGGCTCTATAAAAGGGCACCTCTGCCATGTGAAAAAGGGGGCTAGAAGGGTCAAGAGAGCAATACTGGGCAACTTAAAAAAGGAATACTTTGTAACTTGTTTAGAAAAACAGAGGAAGATAACGTTAAAAACCATGAAAGTGGAAAATCACTAAAAAGGACTAGGAAAGAAAGAACGAAAGAGAGAAAAAACGGAGTGAGTGAGAGTGGCATGCACCGATAGGCCCTTTCCCTTCTCTCCCTCTCGAATCACTGCTCTCTTCTACAGCTATTTTGAGAAGTCCCCATTCAGGCCCGCCTCTCTCAAACCTATTAACTTCCACGGCAGGAATCCCGTTTTCCTTTCCTCAGAGGTTAATCGCGTTGAGAAGGGGCGTTCTTTCTCTTTGGCCTTACTCCTGCAGGAAAAAACTAAATTTATTTGCATAAACTGTGGATTAAATCTTCATTACTATTTCCCCTTATTGTTCATTTGTCAAAGGTTGTTGAATGTTATTGTAGTTTGGTCATTTCTTGTTAAAAGAACTATCTGGTCATTCCAGAACATATGATTTTGTTTTGTCTATTGTATTTGCCTGTCGCAAGCTTTTCTCTGAAACAGCTCAGTCTGCAGTAAGTACTCTTCTGGCAGACGAGGCATTAGTTCGCGCAGAAGCCAGCCAAGTTGAGTTCCAGTTGGCCCGGTCTCGACTCTTGCAACCCAGAACACTTGGGCCTACATTTACAAAGGACCAGCCCGGCCCAACATAGCAAAAAAGGCCCCTACAAAAATATTACCTCAATTCAAAAAAAAAAAAAAAAAAATCATGGCTTTAGACTTTAAACTTTAGCATAGTAAAAAAAGGGAAAAAATTGGCTTTTGCCCTTTTTAAAAAAAACAATCCAACATTTTGCCCTCTTTTCCAAATTAATCAGGGAAATGCCCCTCTTTCGAAACTCAATTAATGATAAATTGAGTTAGGTCCTATAGCGGCGTTTTTTAGGACTTATAGTGACGTTTTTAGGACCTATAGTGGCATTTTGTAACTCGATCTATATGAAATCGTGTTATAGGTCAAAAAAAAAAAAAAAAAAAAAATTGCCTATAATTCGATTTCATATAGTCGAGTTACAAAACGCCATTATAGGTCCTGAAAACGTCACTATAAGTCTTTAAAAACGCCGCTATAGGGCTGCAGAATTTTTTTTTTTTTTTTTATAACTCGATTTATCATAAATCGAGTTTCAAAAGAGGGGCATTTCCCTAATTAGTTTGAGAAAAATGGCAAAATGCTGGATAGTTTTTTTAAAAAGGGCAAAAGCCCATTTTGTCCCAAAAAAACAAATAATAGTAATAAATTAATGCAAATAAGTTACCATTCAACCCTTATAAAAATTCAAAAAATACAAAACTGGAAAAAAAAAATGCTTATTTCTATACCAGCCGGTACGCCTGGTATTTGAACCAGTACGAAACGATGACGTTTCAGTCCCGATGAACGTACCGGTACGAGACATACTGGCGGTACCGGCCGGTACAATATAGTGTCGACCATATTGGTATGAGTGCGACTCAAATTTTAATATTAAAACAAACAACTACAGTAGATTACTAAAATAAAAATAAAAATAATGAAACATCATATAAATGATTTAAACCATTGGTAGTAAAATTTTAATTGAACTTGTATTTTTTTTTAAAATAACAACTTCTCACTTAAGATTTGTTATAAAATTATTGTAAATATGTTGTGGATCTAACATTTCTCATTATATTTAAGTACAAAATAAAAAAGAATAGTTACTGTTGATGAGTATGATAATTACAAAAGGAAAGGTAAGTCTTAATAAAATTATAATTTTTAGAGACTCATATAATCAAAATTATCAAATTTTAAAATAGTTATTGCATCTTCCTATTCAAGGAAAATTAAATGAATCATTTCTTATTCACAAGAAGTCAAAAATAAATAAATAAAAAGAAATCATTATTAATAACAACAATAATAATAATAATAATAATAATAATAATAATAATATAATGTCATTTTTAGTAATTTACACCTCTAAGTCTGACTACAATTTTCACAACGGTCGGTCAAACAAAGATCTAGGGGGTGTTTGGTAGAGTAGTTTGAAAATTGTTGTTTGTAGTTTTTTGAAATAGGTGTGGGTGAAAAAGTGTGTTGAAATGCGTGAAATGCTGTTTAAAAACTAAAAAATGTTGTTTGAAAACACAAACCAAACGGGCCCCTATTCTTTCAAAAAGCATTTTTTTTTTAAGCTCTGCTTTTTCTTTAAAAAAAATTTTAATTAATTTCATACCACGCTTCACTTTTTCAAAAGGTAAAATATCAAAGAGCTAAACCAAAACTCACCCTTAGACTTTAACATATACATCAAGCAATCAGTAAATCAATCTTAACACATCAAATTCATGCATTTCGTAAGTTCATACTTTATATATGTACATGTAATACACCAATTATATGCATAAATTTGATAAATCGAGCATGAATTAATTAGTCTTACCTTGGACTTCGAGTAAGTGGATTACTTTGTACATATCGTCGCCCTCAGAGTAATTCGTTGCAGTACTTGGCCGTGTGCTCCAAATCTGACAGCCAGTTTGGAAATCCAGATTTGTAGATGCATAGGCAACACAAGAACAATTGTTGTAGCACTTGGCCTCACAATCCATAATGGTCAGGTTCTCACCTTCATTGAACTTGAATCCATCCTTCGTAAGGGTCGGGTCGAAATAATATTGACGGAAATATTCCGATGGAAATGTAGAATTCCTGCACTCAGGAATCTCTTGCGCCACACATGGCTTTTCTGGATTAGACTTACAATCATCTGCCAGGACGTAACCTTCAGTCGTAAGTTCTCCCTGCGAACCTATCCTTATCTGCACTAATGTCGCTAGCAGGGAAGAAGATGGTCCCACGAAGAGTAGCAAACATGACAAACAGAGGATAACATTTCTCACTTTGCTTGCCATAACAGAGTTTTTTATTTATTTTTTGTTAAGAGAGGCGGAAGGAAGAGAATACACGAGACCAAAATCCACCAACTGTTGATTTTGAAATGGAAGGAAAAGAAATAGACGTTGAAGAGGTAAAAATAGCCAAATATCACTATTTTTTAAAATTATTAATGTTTTATCATTGTTTGAGAAATATCTAACAATGTATCATTTTTTTTTTAAATTCGAGTTTTAAAAAAGTGGTACATTGTTAGATATTTCTCAAACAGCGATGAAACATTAATAATTTTGAAAAATAGTAGTATTTGGCTATTTTTGCCCTAGAGTATGGACATAAATAAACTTCCAATGGTCCACTTTGTTCCCTTGCTCTTTCCTATTATTTCAAAAGCATCCACTCCACTTTATTCCAGTCTCTCGAAGAAATTTGGAACCATGGACATATTTGGCAAGATGAGTTGACTGAAGGCCACACTAGTGGAAAAAAATTTCTCTCCAAACTAATTTGGATATAAACACTTTAAATTCCTCATATATTTTTTATTGGGTGTGACTTTTGAAAATTTAACCGTTGGATTATATGTTCTTAGTATATCCTTCATGTTTGCAAAATTTCAAGAAAATAAAAAATCAATAACTATGTATTTAATCAAGTGTTTAAATTTCAAGTTTTGTGATATAAAATTATACATAAAATATAAGTTTATTGATTGAATAATAAATGATATTTGATTTGAATGAAATTTGATATACGTGTTAAAAATATAAAGAATATATAATCCAATAATTTGATTTTCAAATTTCACATCCAATAAAAAGTTATAGGAAAGGTTTGAAAAATTTCTCTTCAAACCAGAGAAAAACCTTGTCCCCACTAATGGGTCCACACGCTTAGTTACAGGGGTATGAATAACACTTTTACTTTGTTCGCACAAAACCTTCTGACCCTATTGCACTTGCATAGGAGCTTGGTTCTCCATATTTTCACTTAAAACATGAATTTATCCCTTCCTCTACAGCAACTTACCCTAAAAAGACTTTTTTATGACCAGCAAAGCACAGAAATTAATATTGATCATGTATGACAAAATTTTTAATTTAATTTTTATAATTTATAATTTTATTATTTTTATTTGATTTCCAAAATTTTATGTTTGGATTATTATTTCTATGATTTTAAGAGTATTTATGCTTTTCTAGTCAAATGACTGAAATTAGAGTCTTGTTATGGTATGGTATCAATTATGATCTCTTTTAATAACTTTTTCTCGCCAATCAAGTTTTTTGGAGCCCTTAAATTTTCATTCAAGTTTGTGAACAA
The DNA here is from genome assembly GCA_963669245.1 of Quercus cerris. NCBI lineage: Eukaryota > Viridiplantae > Streptophyta > Magnoliopsida > Fagales > Fagaceae > Quercus > Quercus cerris. The sequence goes on along the minus strand of OY770008.1, from coordinate 22,042,429 downwards.
AAATTAAAAACATATTTTTAGTTTAATAAAGATTTAGAGACTTTTTCCTTTATTTTTCTGGTGGATTCTAGGAACTCTCATTGTGGATTATATATATATATATATATATAGGCGTGTTTCGTGTTTCGTTTCTTATGGCTTTCTACTTAGCAAACATAAAAAAGTGAATACAAGTAGAAAGCCATAAGAAACAAAACACGCGCGTCACATTAAAATATATATATATATATATATATATATGTGTGTGTGTATATATATATATATATATATATATATATATATGTGTGTGTGTATATATATATATATATATAATTTTTTTTTCATTCAAATTTCCATATACGTTGGTTAACCACTAACATTATACGTTGGTCTCTTATGAGTATAAGACCAAGCAACAAACAGACCTATCATGCTAGATGTTTTTTCTATGTTTTCAAATGAAAGGAGCCATATCCTTCATTAGAAGTATTGAGATGCATTCATGTTGGTCTCTTATATGCATACAAGACCAAGTAACAGATAGACCTATCTTGCTAAATGTTGATTTTATGTTTTCAAATAAAACTCTTCAACTCTCCACCTCAAAATAACCTTAACTTGCATATTTTATCAACACTATTGTAGAAGAGTAGTCAAATGTTTTTGAAATTAAGCCTGAAAATTGTTCCACAAATATTGTTACACTTTATGTGATGAAGCCAGATAAATACTAAAATCCACTAGTTATGTATGAATGAAGTACGTATGCACACTTACTCAAAAAAAAAAAAAAAAAAAAAAAGTATGTATACACGTGCCTAATTGAGAAGGGCTATATTGGCCTCAGTATACTTAATTGTGACTATACATATTTGTATCCATGTTTTTTTTTTTTAATCAATATATATATATATATATATAAAACCGAAGCTTTTGAAGTTTCCACAATTTTCCACGTCAGCATTATTAAAAAAAGAAAAAAATTATTTCTAACCAAAAAAATGCTAAAACCCACAATACTCTTGAAAAAACCCGACTACAACACTCATACGCATAAAACCCCTAACTGAAAAACCCTACCATAGCTAGAAAATTAACGTTTCAATTGCTCTCTTCTCTCTCCATCCAGTCTCTGTCTCCAAAACTTCCACCTTTGCCGGCCTTCTTTGTTTACCAGTGGGTTTTCGCTCTTTCTATTTTCTATGAGAGAAATTGAATTCATCAGAATTGATTATTTGTCTGAGGGAAACTGAATTGAGGCATGGCTCCATGCCTCAGAATTGTTTGTTGGGTACGTTTTCGCTCTTTCTATTTTCCAAGTTTTGCAGTAAGTTTTGTAGAGAGCGTAATGTTCATCTTTAGGCCAGACTTCTTTCTTTGCTATTTAACCCGATTTATGGTCATCGTTTTCTATGTCTCACAAATGCCAAATTTTTCTTGGATGTGATTGGAATTTATTAAAACGAATGCCTTGATGAAAGAAATTTAGTTGTTGTATATCATGTTGTGTGCCTTACATATTATCAACATTGTTCTAAACTTCAAGAAAATTGGGAACATGTTAGAAATATTGTCTTCCTATATCAATTCTGCATTATATACTGTAATATTTTCACTCATTTTTTAGGCATTATATTTCATAATCTTCACTTGATTATATATAGTCATCAGTGTAGAAAGTTCTTAGCAATTTATTAGAGGACCATCCTCACAAGCTGATCATTTGTCTCATTCCATATTTTCTACAATGATATGTCCATGTAGTGACTTACTGAGGTTCAATCCTACCCTATTATTAATTTACTTTATTTGTTTGTACTTTTAATATATATTATAAGGTTCTGAGTATTGATTGGTCAACTTAACATGTAAAATTTAAAAGTGAAAGATGTTAAGAAATTGCGACTTAAAAGCATTTGATGTTTAACATTTCTATGTTTGAGTGGTTATTGATATTCAATTCAATAGCATCAGGTTAAGACTTGATAGTTAGATGATAATGCCATGTCAAATAATGAATGCTCCATTGCACGTATTAGGTTCTATTTTGAGCATGAAAGACACATATTAATAGTTATACTATGCACAATTCGTCTAATGCTTTTCTATTGTGGGAATGAATGAGCTATTAGTTTACCTACCTATCAATAATAATAATAATAGTTTACCTTCTAAAGATTGCTCCCTGTATATCACTCTATTTTCTTGGAGGTAGTCACACTCAAAAGCTATTGATTGGAATGAAGGCTATTTAAAAGAGAATTTATGATTTTGCTTATATGACAAAAAACTTTCAATTTTGCTTTTGAATATATATATATATATATATATATATATATATATTTGCATGCAACTATTTAGAGTTATTTGCATTGATTTTGCTTCTGATTTGTTCACTTCATTGAAACAATATCATCTCATGCTTATGTTGTTTGATGATGTGCAATTTTATAACTTTTCAAAATCCAATAAAGTCTAATGAGTAGGAGCTTTGTGCATTGATAACCTTTTAATGAGTGAGAAGCTACAGTTGTAAGATTATAAGATGTTATTAACTTTGTAGAGAGGGAAAATTCCCGACCTATCACAAGCTGACACGTCACACTACCAAGTCCACAAAATACAGCCAATTACAAAGTGTCATATACTGCTGCTAGGTTTTACTATCATTATTCAGAAGCCAACAGAAATTTGCCAAGTGTCATGCAAGAACCAATCACGCATCAGCTCGTGTAAGCGATGACATAAGCAACCTCGCATGTGTAAGCGATGACATAATCAGCCTCGCACGTGTAAGCGATGACATAAGCAGACCAATCAGACTGTGACATGTGTCACCAATCAGACTCCGCCACGTGTCACTCATCAATAGAAGCCTTCCTGAGACATTTAGGAGGACACCAAGCCATCTGAAGCACAAGCAGCATCATAGAAGATTCAGAAGTCCAAAAGCTCTGCTAGAATCAAGCCCTGAAACCTTTAGCAACTTCAAGAACTTCAACCTTCAAATACGAAGAACATTCGAAGCAGAATCATCCAAACGATCTGCTTAGATCCTAAAGTTTGCTGGAATCAAGCTCAAAAGCCTCTAGAAACATCAACAAATGACAAATCAGTGAAGCTCTACGGATTCAAGCCTCTAAAGCACCGAAGAACTTCCACTGCAAAACCTTCAAATACGAAGAACATTCAAAGAGGAATCATCCAAATCATATTCCTAGATCTCAAAGTTCACTGGAATCAAGCTCAAAAGCCTCAAGAAACCTCACAAACCACAAATCAGTGAAGCTCTACGGATTCAAGCCTTTAAAGCCCCGAAGAACTTCCACCACAAATCTTCAAAGACAAAGAACACACGAAGAACACATGAAGAACGCGAAGAACGTGAAGAACAAAGGATTTCTAACAAGCTCATAGCCAGAAATTCATTGTAATTCTGTTTCAAAGATCTTCGATCCATTCTTTAGCCAAATTGAAGGATATCTTGTGTTCGAATCAAAATCATATTACCACAATTCCAAATTAACAAATCTTTCAAAGAGATCGAATCAGAGAATCACTCTTTTGTAATCACAGAGAATTGTGCCACACATTCATCAATACAAATTCACACTTGTGATACTATTTTACTTGTTTGACTCATTTTGAACCAAGAAATTTATTTGTCCACAAACTTAATTATAAGATGTAAGGCAAGTTAGGTTGCTTAGATTTTGTGTAAAATGTAATTTTTACTGGAAATCAGTTTTCACATGCAAGTTTAAAGGAAATAAATGAGGTCAAGATTGTCATAGCATTGAGCAACCGTGATAGCTAATTGCATTTGCTATTGACTTTTGTGTAAATTAAATGTCTAGAACAAAGATAAAAGTGGCAATAGTGTTTATTGAAATTCTTGACACAATGAGTGTTTTTAGATGCATGATCTGCATACATTATAGCGAACATTGGATTTGTGTAATGAGGTTGATTTTTAGTTAATATGAAGTTGTATGTTTTTATTGTTGTAAAATTGAATTTTAATTCTGGCTTTGAGCCAAGTAAACATATAACAGTTGCAATTCTTTGCGATTAGTTTTCATATTGTCTTTAATGTTGTTGTTGTTGTTGTTTTTTTTTTTTTTTTTTTTTTAATTTTTATTTATTTATTGTGAGGTAGATTAATTATCTTTTTATTTAACTATCCCGTGCATTGCACGGATTAACGACTAGTTTATTATAATTAGTAAGTTGTCTGTGTGATGCACGAATAATATTGTAGTGTTTTATTTAAGATGGTTTTGAAGAATATTTACATATATTATAGCATAATTATTATATGAGTTTGTTAGTATTGAGTTCATCATAAGAAGCAATAATTATAAATTGTATACACATATTAATTATAATTATTCAATTTAAGTAATGAACAATAAAAAAATAAATATAAAAAAATATTGTAAAATAAAAGTTGATATAGAATATATTTTTCTTGTTCTCCTTAATTCTACGATTACAATACACTCATAGATGGTAATTGTGGGCCTCCCCTCCAATTATTCTTATTAGTCAATTGGGTAGTCAAAATTACGTGGTCTAGGGGCTGAAGACCTGTCAATTATTCTTATTGACTACGGACTATGGACTCTGAAATATGGAACTTTATTACTGTATACAGTATACGTTCAACATTATTGGTCCACTCCGTTCCATTTTTTATTTAATGATGTCAAAAAGCATCCTGGGGAGGGGCCCCTGTGTGACAAAGTAGGGAGCACGGTAGGCTCAATTAAAAATTTTCCCATATAAAATGCATGTGATGGACATTACTACAAAACGACAATAGAGGATTCTAGGCTCACACCATGTGAGGAAGGATACGTGACAGACCAGGCACTACTTTTTGAGTCAATGGCCGACGTAGCAAGTACCTGATGTACATCTATTAGAGTTTGTCGTTTGACACGTGTTTGAAGCCTTGAGGGGTTCTTTTCAATAGTTTCTTAGTGTGTGCTGGTGAAAGTTTACACACATTCGGATAATAAAAAATGTGGGGGTAAAAGTCCAACATTATGTATTGGGCCTAGGGCCCTATTTGAAGATTACTGTCCGAAGAGAAGAAATCGGTTGAGAAGGAGTCCATGTGGAAGAGAGATACCTGGAAATGAAGAAGGAGTGCAGTCCGAAGAAGTCACCAGTGGTCCGAAGAGGTCATTCTCCTCGGATACAAATAGTCTTGATCAATCAAATGTCTAGAAGATCCGAATGATCTTCCTAACAACTTCAATGATGAAGATAAGTTTCAGGCACGTATGGAGATGATAGGAACAGAAAAATATCTAGAAGACAAGCTACAACCACCACATTAAATGCACTGCAGCTGCTTTTCTGGCCGCATTAATGTGGAGAGGACCCCTGAACAGTATAATATCAGCTACCACCACTCACAGAGAGTTAAAGAAGATACCTGACGGGACATGTACTCAAGTGAATGCTTAGATGAAGAACAAGTGGACGATAAAGATGATGAGAAATGATGCTATATAAAGTGAAGAAGCCTCTGATAAGAGGAGATTGGAAGAAAAGGAAAAAGCAGAAGAGAACAACTTTACTGTAGCTCTAAGAGTTGTAATCATCTTTCATTCAATAATACACCTCTTCGGACATCCATTTGTTGAGTTTTCAAGTGTATTTCTGCATTAGTTTATCCCATAATACCATAGTTAACTATTGTTTAATTCACAACCAGCCTAACTTTCACCCACTCTCTATAAATTCATTGTTTTGGGTTTGGGATACAAATCCTGACCCTACAATAAATATTTAAGTATTTAACTAGTTCTAAATATTTTCATTAACAAAAACAAAGAGAGAAAAAGACCCAAATAAACGAAAATACTCAATTATAAATAATAAAAAAAGTTAAAAAAAAAAAAGTTGAGTACAGACAAACTCAGAAATTATGGGTGCTTTAATGAATGTGAAAAACAACCATCAAGGTTGACAGCTAAATGCAATGAGAAATGATGGCCAGTATGAAACAATATTGATTGAGGGAGATCAGAGATTGAAAAATCGGGTATCAACAATAAGGTTAGATCGTTTGCAACACAAATTTCATTAATTAATTTTATGAATTTAGATTAATTTAATTGGAGAACAGAAATTTTCGTTGTTCTTTGCCCTGTCAAAGATTTTTCATATCGCTATAGTTGGTACAGGTATCATGTTTAAGAGCTCATATTATCATTCAATATTGATGCCAACCATGAACCATTCACAAAAGGGATAGATTGATTGTTAAAGTATCTATTATCTATCATACGAGGTTAATTATGCAATATTCCATTATGCATTTCATCATGTGAAGGAAAAAAATGATAGGTTAATTGGGGAGGGAAAAAAGCAAAAGGAGAGAATGATTTCATGTAGTTAAAATAAATAAAACAACAGATGTGGCTGTTGATCAATTATTGATCTGGATTCGACTGAAAAAAGGTTTTTATGAGTTTAGTTCTTATTATGTTAAGTACAAAATAAAAAATAAAAAATAAAAAACATATACGTTAATAATAATAATAATAATAATAATAATAATTTATATTGCATGTTGCGCGAGTTATAATTCAGTGATGAAAAAACTTAATCATCAATAGTCCTTTGTTGTTTTATGATTTTTCTGGCATGTCCTTTGATAGGATTAGGCCTTACTGTGTTCCTTAAGGTTTTCCTGCACTAATAAGATCGGTCCTGGTTTACCAAAAAAAGAAAGCTATGAATAAGATCCTGCATCTTTGGAAATGTACTTTTTTTTTGGGAAATTTACTTTACTGACTAGGGTGTGCATATTTCATCAAAAATAAATAAATAAAAAATAAATAAAAAAAGGAAAAAAAATACAGAAGAAGTAGAAGAAACAAATCAAATGATAAAATTATCAATTTTAACTTTGATTGTAATCCTTTTAAAGAGTTAAGTGCTTTTGGGGTTGTAGTGGGCCTTTTTGTTAGATAGGGCTAGACTGCCTCCTGTGGAACTAAGCCCAAGTATTCTGGGTAAGGGAGTTGAGACCGGTCCAACTGCAACTCAACTTGGTCCAGCAGGTGCATAATCTATGCCTTGTTTGCCAGGAGCATGCTTGCGGTAGGCAAAGCTATTCTATATGAATCGTGGCAGACAGATATGATAATAAGCAAACAGAGTACTTTGACTTTTTAAACAAAGTGAATAGATAATTCCTAATTAGGAAATATAATCATAGTTTAACAACAATTACTTTTATAAAAGAAATAAATGAGTAGTATGTGGGTTAATCAAAAGAAAGAAAGAAATCAGATCAAATTTAATCCGCAGGACAAAAGCCAGAGAGGGAAGAACGTCCCTCCTCAACGTGAATAATCTCCCAGAGAAATCCTGCCGTGGAAATTACTTACTTTGAGGGAAATGGACCTGAATGGTTAATGCCCAAAGGAACCCTTTTGCTTTTGGCAGAGAGTAGGACTTTGAGATGGAGAGAGGGAATCAACCTATTGGTGCATGCCAGCCGATCTAACTTTCTCTGTTTTTTCCTTTTTATTTAATTTTCCTCTTGTCTTTCTTTCCTCCACCTCGATTTCTATTTCTTGGTTTTCCTTATAGGTGCTTGTTATCGTGATTCTGTGTCCCCCTCTGGGCATGGCAAGGGTCTCCCTTTATAGTGCTTGCCGTGACCATAATTTTTTATTTTAGCCCTTAACCACCTTTGTCTGGTCTGGGTGTACTTGCCAACTGCTACTGGGCCGTTTGTGTGCCACTCCCTATTTCCAGACAAAGGAAAACTATTTTATTTATTAGTATGACGTGGCACCCTTTCCTGCCACAGTGTGGGTGCTCTCTCTTTCTATCCCTTATGGCATGCACTTAGTGGTTCCAACTCAACTTTGCTTCTTTGGGGTGGTATGTTATCCCAGCAGGACGTATCTCCCAAAAGAGCTTGAGTAGGAATCGCAGAATAGGTTTTCCCCTCTCCCTATCGCCAAACCATGACCTCTTACCTCTGATCCATGACCCCACCATGTCCTATATTGGCTGGATACAGGCTAGTGGTGTTTGGGCCTTGCGCGTGTCTCCCTTTCATGTATGTCCAAAACCTACCTGTTGCTCATGCGTTCGCCGCGGTTTGGAAGCTTGCTTGCATAGTTTGCCATCCTTCCTTGACCTTTTATATAGGTTTCTTTATGATTTCCTGCTCCCCTTAGGTGCTAGGCTTTGTTTGATGTTGGGCTTTGCCTTCTTTCAGTCCACCCCTTTGATTGCTATCATTTTCTGCCAAATCACTCTGTCATTCCTACTGTGACATTTATTTGATCCAATCCTGCTGGACCTCTTTGGGCCGGTCGTTTATTCTTTCCCCAATGACTCAGTATAGCCATTGGTTTTTTTCATCACATTACTTGTGGGCTCCTGTGTCCCATTTTTTCTCTCGAGCATCCTTGACCCATTTCCTAACTCTGTATTCCTATGGGCTTTTACTAACTTCATTGGCCTTCCCCGACCCAATTACCTAGTCCTTATCTTTGGGGTTCATTAGCTTGCTATCAATCCCTTACTATCTTTGCTTACATTATTTCAGGCCTGCCATGACCCATTTTCACTTTTCTACATTATATACTGCCCATGGGTTTGTTATTTCTCTCTTTTCGGCCTCCTTTGAGCCCGTTTGCTTCCTCAAGACCCATTTGTTTATTTTATGGACCTGTGACCCATTATTCCTACCGCTTGGGTTTAATGGTTTCTTTCTATCTGTTTACCAACTCCTTTTCTGCCCGTGTTGTTGGGCTTCTTTCTCATTTGGCCGTTCTGCCAGAGAGCACTTCTTGAAGATGCTGGGGAGTATGTTGAACGATATTGAGCATAACTTTGTTGACTCTATTTCTGCCGAGAGGATCTTGCAGTGGAGAGCTGCGATTCAGGAGCTTGTTAGTGTGGGTTTTGCTGTGGAGTTTGTTTTGGATCACCTCCGTGAGGTTGCCTGAGCCCTTTTTATGAAGAAGGTTTAGCTTGCCGTTGATGCCATTGATTCACACCTTGAGACTCTGGGGAAAGAAATGGCAGACTTGGAGGGTCGTCGCGAGCGCCTTCTTTCTAGCATTGGTGGGCCTTCTAGCCGTTTTGGAGATCAGCCTCTCATTTCCGGATTTCGTTGATGATGATGTAGTTTCCCCCCCCCCCCCCTTTTTTTTTTTTGTTGTTGTTGTTGTTTTTCTTTCCTTATTACTTCGTCTAGCACACTTTATGTTTCCTATAGCACTCATTTGGCTAGTTTGCCATAGTTTGGGTTTGTAACTATGATGCTACACTTTGTTACTGCCTTTGCTATTGCTATGACATAGAATGCTAATACTTCATACTTTTTCATTACATACTCATGAAAACACGTTACAATCTCATCTTGTGACATAGTCACTTAAAGAAGGAAGAGGTAAGGGAAACATAAAATTCTCTAACAAAAGGGGATAACAACGTAACTTTTTTTTTTAGGCATAATAGCGTTTCAGCCACTTCCCATTGATGGGATCCATTAGGTCTCTGCCATCCATTTGAGTCAAAGGGTAATACCCACTTGGATGCGCCTCTCTTATCACAAGGGGTCCTTCCTACTTTGGTGCAAATTTTAATGGTCCTGCCATACCTCGCCTGACGTAGTCTGCTACTTTTAACATAAGTTGTCCTTCCACAAACACTCTCTCTTTAGCCATCTTGCCATAGGTTTCAGTCATCCTTTGCCTGTATCTGTGGCTGCGTTCTTGGGCTTCTTCTCTCCTTTCATCAAGTCCTTTTAGGTCTTCGCATCTTTCTGCCACAAAGACTTCTTTTTCTTTATCTTTCTCCCGCATCTGCATAACTCTGAGGGATGGAGTCATTATTTCTGCCGGACTCATTACCTCTGTTCCATAGACCAAGGAAAAAGGTGAAAACCTTGTGGCTGACTTTAGTGAATTTCTATAAGCCTAAAGAGCGTTTGGTTGGTGCATTGCCCATCCTCCTGTATATTCTTGGCTCATTTTACTGATAATCTTTATGAGGGTCTTGTTTGTTGCCTCTGCTTGCCCATTTCCTTGAGGGTAATAAGGCGACGAACGATGGTGCTTCACTTGGTAGAACTCTAGCATCTTCCTTACATCACTGTTGACAAAGGGTGTGCCATTGTCATTAATGATCCTGTGGGTTACCCCAAACCTTACAATTATATTCTCCATGATGAAGTTTCCCACTGCTACTCTTGTGGCTTTACGGAGCGGCATTGCCTCTGCCTACTTAGTGAAGTATTCTGTAGCCACTATTATCCATATGTATCCACGTGATGGTGGGTTGACTGGTCCCACCAAATCAAGCCCCCAAGTGTGGAAAGGCCAAGGGGTGACCATGCTACATAAATTCTGCGAATGAGTGTGAATCAAGTTGGTTTGTATTTGGCAACTGTGGCATTTTTTTACAAATTCTGCCTCATCTTTTTTCATGGTAGGCCAATAGTAGCCCATTTGCAACAGGCATTTGTAAAGCTTTTTCTTCCCCTGGTGCTCCCCACACTCTCCCGAGTGTACTTCTTTTATCATTTCTTTTACTTCTTCAGGACCCAAGCATCTTAAGGGGTCCCCATCGTACCCTTTTTTGAGAAGGATTGTATTATGCAAAAAGTATCGCGTCGCCAACCTTTTGAGCTTGTATCTTTCGCTGTGCTTTTCTAGCAAGATGCCTTATGTTAGGTACTGTATGAATGGGCTTCTCCAATCTTTGTTGATGAACACAGCGTAACTTTCCTCCCTGTCTGCTGCAAGCAAGCAGGTCCCGCATTGGGTTTGGACTCGATCTGCGTCTTTACCCATGCTTAGCCAATAAAAGCCTGCTCTTTGAAGTCTGCGGTAAAGGCTAACCTCCCCGTAGGATCTGCAAGTCTTGTCATGTACTTCTTTCAATTTTCTTTTGGCCTCCTCCTGCCCCACGCATCTAGACAAGACCCCACCTGCCATCCTGCGGTACAATTCTCCTTTGATCAGGATGTAGTCTTTTAGTACTTTTAGTTCTGCGACATCTTCTCCTTTCATCAAGGCCTCCCTTACGGAGCTCCGCCAATCCCCTTCACACTATTCCTCCTGAAACCTTTCCTTTAACACCTCAATAATGAATTCTTCCCTCTTGCTGACTTCTACCCTGGTGCTATCCCCTTCAAACATTATTTGTGAGCCTAGTGTGGCTAAAACATCCGCAAACCGGTTTTCGTTCCTTGGAGCATGTTCTATTTTGAAGGTTGAAAACTTTTCTTTCATCTTCTAGGCTATTGCTCTGTACGGGGCTAGGTTGGGTTTCTTTAAGGAGAAGCTCCCCTTGGCTTGGCAGACGACTAGGTTCGAATCACCCAATACCCTTAAATGCTTGACTCCCATTTCGAGAGCCGTGGCTAGCCCGGTTAGGTAGGCGTTGTATTCTGCCGTGTTGTTTGAACAGGGGAATTTTAGTTTAAACGATAGCGCCACTGCCTTATCTTCTTCATGGTACAGAATTACTCCCACTCCCCCTGATTGGGTGGTAGAAAACCCATCGAATTTCATTACCTATTGTTCTCTGACCTCTTCTACCATGGCTACTTCCCTCGGAACTTCATCATCTAGCGAGAACTCTTCCTCTCCTGGGAACTATACCAATAGATCTGCTATAGCCTGGCTTTTCACCACCCTGGGTGTCCCGATTCTCAAGTCGTATTGTGATAATTGTAGCAACCACTGGGATATTATGCTAGAGAGGATTGGTTGCTGCAACAAAGCTTTGATAGCATAAGACTTAGTCATTAGCCATACTTCGTAGGCCAAGAAATAATGGCGTAGCCTCTGCGAAGCATACACAATAGCCAGACACTCCTTTTCTGCCCTTGGATAACGAGTTTCTGCATCTTTTAAGGCACTACTGATGTAGTACACTGGCTGCTTAACGCCACCTCCATCATCTTGGGTGATTAATGCACCAATAGCATATGAGTTGGTGGCCAGGTAGAGTAGCAATGGTTTTTTGTGAATTGAGGCCTGCACCATAGGGAGGTTCATCATGATCTGTTGTAGCCTCTTAAAGGCTGTCTGCTGCACTTCCCCCCATTCAAAGCTTTGTCCTTTCCTAAGCAATTTGGTGAAAGCAGAGGTGATTGATGCCAACCCAAGGATCAATCTCCGGATATATGAGACTTTCCCTAAGAAGCTCTTTAACTCCTTCACCGTGACTAGAGGTCTCATAGTTGCTATGGCCGTGGCTTTGGCTAGATCCACATCTGTTCCCCTGCTGTGAACCAGGAAACCTAGGAATTTCCCAGAGGACACTCCAAATAAGAACTTTAGAGGGTTCATTCTTAACTTGAAGGCTCTACAACTTTCAAATACCCTTTTCAACACATAGAAGTGCTTATCTCTCCTCCTTGATTTAACCACTATATCATCCACATAGTCCTCTAGCTCCCGATGCATCATGTCATGAAATATGGCCGTCATTGCTTGTTGATAAGTTGCACTTGTGTTTTTCAACCCAAAGGGCATCATAGTATAGTAGAAGTTGTCCATGGGTGTTTTGAAAGCAGTTTTCTCTGCATCCCTTGGTGCCATCCTGATTTGATTGTATCCACTAAACCCATCCATGAATGAAAACATGGCGCTTCCTGCCGCAGAATCTATTAGTAAATCCATGTTTGGCAATGGGAACTCGTCCTTCGGATAGGCTCTGTTGAGATTTCTGAAATCTACATAGCATCTTATCTAGCCGTTCTTCTTCTTTACTGGTATTATGTTGGATAGCTAGCGCGGGTGTTGAATAGGCTTGATAAATCCTCCGACCAGCAATTTCCGTACTTCTTTGACTATTTGCCCTTCTTTTTCCGTATGGAATATCCTGGTAGGCTGGGCCACTGGCTTGGCCTCTGGGTCCACATTCAACGTATGTGCAACTAGCCTAGGGTCTAACCCTGGCATTTCACTATAGTCCGATGCAAAGACGTCTTTGAACTCATTCAACAGCAGTATCAGCTCTGATTTTTTCTTTTCTATTAGACTTGCGTTAATCGAGATAGGCCTTAGTTCTTGTGAACCAGACTGTAAGTCAACTTCCTCTATCTCTTCTCCTGCCACAACATGTGCATCTTTTTCTGTCATAACTTCCTCATCCTCCTCCTTTTCTTTCTTCAAAATTTCTTGAGCTATGCAACACGACAAACTCTCGTGTTGCCATTCTTGGGTGGGGCCCGCTTGTATCTCACTTGTGGGCCCCGCGCGCCTTCATAATTTATACACAATCTTGCCATCAAGGCCTCAGACCCTGACACAGTGCGGTGTATCATCTAATACTGAGGCAGGCGCTTCCTTTCTTTTCCCTTTTTGTGCTAGCAACACCCTTAGATCAGGTTCTGGATCATTTTGGATGTCTCCCCACTTAGGTACTCGTGGTTTTGATACTAAACTTTCCCCGGATGGAGCCCATTGGTCGTAGAACATAGTTTCCACTAAATGAGCCTCTGCCTGCTCGAATGGCGAGAGGTTTGCTGCTATGCATATCATTCTGCCATTCAACCTCCCCTTCACACACTGGTGGTAGGTAGATGGGACTAGCCGGTGTTTGTGCAACCACGGCCTTCCTAGTAGCACGTGATATGAAATTTCTATCTTTACTACGTGGAATCGTACTAAAGATGCTATGGGGCCCACTTTCAACCATAGCTGGATGTGGCTGCGGTGTATTCACCTCTTCCGCCAAACCCTATTACTTCCATTGGGCGTCCTTGAATCTTCCTTTCTGAAATTCTTGCGGCTTGTAGAATGCTCAATGGAATGAGGTTTACGGAAGCACCTGTATATACCAAGGCCCTCTTTATGGGGATTTGATTTATGGATGCTGCCAGGTAGAGGGGCCTTCTGTGATCTGGGTATCCCACCTCCATATCCTTATTACTAAAGGTGATTTAAGTCGACTCTTGTAAGAGAGTTCTGTCATCTGGGATCTCCGCAGATAAGCATTCTACTCCTGCCCTGGAGGCGATGCTCACCAGAGCCTTCGTGGCTATCTTCCTTTCCTTTGCTGTGAGCCCAGCTGGTCATACAGATTTTTGAACTTGAAGCTTTGCTGTAAAGTGGTAATTGTCGCGGCAGGCAAGGTTGGATTTTCTTCGTTGTCCTCCCTTGGATCTACATAAATTACTATTGCTGCTACACCCTTCCCTTTATGGTTTGGGAGTGGGTTTCTTTAAACCTCTTACTAGGATAGTTCTAGAGTCCCTTCTTTGATCCTGCGGTGCACCAATCTGCGAAGTGCCCAGCATTCCGCAGTAGGATGTTGTACGTAGTTGTGCAAATGGCAGAAGAGTGGGTCCCTCCGCTCCTCTTCTGTGGGCTCTCTAGAAACTTGATTGGGTTTGAAAACTCCGTCTGCTATCCACTTGTCTAGCAACACGTCTAACTCTTTCGAAGTGCATGGTATTGGTAAGGGAGTATCGTATTCCCTCCCATCAGTCTTTCTTCTCCGCTTACTAGTAGATACCGCCATAGCTTGCGGAGTGCTTCTTTTGTCCGTGCTTGGTTTTATAGACTGGGCTGTCTTCCTGCCCTTTTACAGCAACTGTGCAAACTGGGAAATTTCTAAGTTTTCCAGGACTGCCCTGTACTCCTATATTATGTTTGTCATACACATTTTCACCAATGTTCTTTCTTCACAATGATCATAGCAATTGAGTGCTATGTCCCTGAACCTTTTGATGTATTCCATCAAGTCTTCACCACTTCTTTGCTTGGTTGCATGCAGAGTTGCAAGTGTTACTGTTTCTTATTCATGGAAATACTTAGTGCAAAATACGTCCACCATGTCATCCCAAGATAGGATGGATCCTGGCTTTAGGCTGATGTACTAGGTGTATGCCCGGTCACATAGTGATTTGGAAAACTCTCGAAGACACAAGTCTTCGTTTACGACGTAAGGGCCAAGAGTATCAATGAACTTATTTATGCGCTCAACAACACTTCCCTTCCTGCCATCGTACTATGCAAAGGCCCACAGCTCATACCTCTCAGGGTATGGTTTACTGAGCACCCTCAGTAGGTAAGGAGGCCTTCGTGAATAGAATCTCTCCCTAGGTGCTCTGACCCTCTCTTGTTCCAGGAGAGCCGCTACTTCGACCATGGTGATGAAACATTGTTTCGTATTTTGTGGGACACCTCCTGCTAGTGTCTCCTCTTTGTCTGCCACATGTTCCGGGTCATGCTAGCTTCCTTTCTCCTTTGTTTTGTCTGTTTTTAGCTGACAGATTTCTTCCATCATTTGTTGTTGTAAGTGTTGCAGGGACTGCAAGACTTCAATGAAGATGTTGGCATTATTGATAGGGTTTCTTCGTGGCGGTTGGGGTTCAACCCCCATTCCGTTGGCGCCTTCCACCTAGTTAAGCTGTTGTTGGTGAGGCGTTGTCGACCTAGACTCTGCTTGTAAGGGTACGACACTTATATTTCGCGTTGTCCAAGACTTTGGAGGCATTTTTTTGTGAGGGCTTCTGTCCCTTTCTGCTTCTCAACTCCCTAGCGAAGTCGCCAATTTAATGTAGTGGGCCTTTTTGTTAGATTGGGCAGGACTGCGTCTTGTGGTACTAGGCCCAAATGTTCTGAGTAAGGGAGTTGAGACCGGTCCAATTGCAACTCAACTTGATCCGGCTAGTGCACAATCTATGCTTTGTTTGCCAGGAGTATGCTTACGGTAGGCAGAGCTATTCTATATGAATCATGGTAGGCAAATATGATAATAAGCAAACAGAGTACTTTGACTTTTTAACCAAAGTAAGTAGATAATCCCTAATTAAGAAAGATAATCATAGTTTAACAACAATTACTTTTATAAAAGGAATAAATGAGTAATATGTGGGTTAATCAAAAGAAAGAAAGAAATCAGATCAAATCTAATCCGCAAGACCAAAGCCAGAGAGGGAAGAACGTCCCTTCTCAACATGAATAATCTCCTAAGGAAATCCTGCCGTGGAAATTACTCACTTTGAGGGAAATGGACCTGAATGGTTGATGCCTAAAGGAACCCTTTTGCTTTTGGCAGAGAGCAGGACTTTGAGAGGGAGAGAGGGAATCAACCTATTGGTGCATGCCTGCCAATCTAACTCTCTCTGTTTTTTCCTTTTTATTTAATTTTTCTCTTATCTTTCTTTCCTCCACCTTGATTTCTATTTCCTAGTTTTCCTTATAGGTGCTTGTTACATTGATTCTGTGTCCCCCTCTGGGCACGGCAAGGTTCTCCCTTTATAATGTCTGCCATGACCATATTTTACTATTTTAGCCCTTAAACACCTTTGTCTGGTCTGGGTATACTTGCCAACCACCACTGGACTGTTTGTGTGCCACTCCCCATTTCCAGACAAAGGAAAACTATTTTATTTATTAGTCTGCCGTGGCACCCTTTACTGCCACAGTGTGGGTGCTCTCTCTCTATCCCTCATGGCATGCACCTAGTGGTTCCAACTCAACCTTACTTCTTTTGGGTGGTATGTCATCCTAGCAGGACGTATCCCCCAAAAGAGCTAGAGTAGAAACCGCAAAATAGGTTTTCCACTCTCCCCATCGCCAAACCATGCCCTCTTACCTCTGGCCCATGACCCCACCATGTCCCATATTAGCTGGGTACAAGTTGGTGGTGTCTGGGCCTTGCGTGTGCCTACCTTTCATGTATGTCCAAAACCTGTCTGCTGCTTATGCGTTCCCCGCAGTCTGAAGGCTTGCCTGCATAGTCTGTCATCCTTCCTTGACCTTTTATGTGGGTTGCTTTATGATTTCCTGCTCCCCTTAGGTGCTGGGCTTTGTTTGATGTTGGGCTTTGCCTTCTTTCAGTCCATCCCTTTGATTGCTATCATTTTCTGCCATATCACTTTGTCATTCCTGCTGTGACATTTATTTGATCCAATCCTGCTAGACCTTTTTGGGCCTGCCGTTTATTCTTTCCCTAATAACTCAGTATGGCCATTGGTTTTTTTCATCACATTACTTGTGAGCTCCTGTGTCCCATTTTTTCTCTCGGGCATCCTTGGCCCATTTCCTAACTCTGTATTCCTATGGGCTTTTACTAACTTCATTGGGCTTTCCCGACCCAAATACCTTGTCCTCATCTTTGGGGTTCATGGGCTTGCCATCAATCCTTTACTTTCTTTGCTTGCATTACTTTGGGTCTGCCATGACCCATTTTCACTTTTCTACATCATATACTGCTCATGGGTTTGCTATTTCTCTCTTTTCGGGCTCCTTTGAGCCTGTTTGCTTCCTCGAGACCTATTTGTTTATTTTATAAACCTGTGACCCTTTATTCTTGCCGCTTGGGCTTAATGGTTTTTTTATCTGTTTACCAACTCCTTTTATGCCCATGTTGTTAGGCTCCTTTCTCATTTGACTTCCAAAATGACCATCAACGTTTAGCCCCCTAAACATATGAAGTGTTCCTGCGGTTCATATGTGAATAAAAAAAAGACTTCCTGCCCTTTCTACCTCTCTTCCTTCTTTTCTTTGCGGGCTTTTTAAACAGTGGACCTCTCCTTATACATACATATATATATATATATGTGTGTGTGTGTGTGTGTATATATATATATATTCTTTTCTTTTCTTTTTTCGCAGTGAACAGTGTTGTCTCTTCGAGTTTCCCAGATTAGCAGTTATTCTGAAACACAGCCGCTCTTTCATTAATTTCATCCCCTTCCTGTTGGCTGACCCATCGCCTCCTTTCGTATCGACATTAATGACCCTGGTATTTAAAAGAGAGTCTCTTTGTACTCTAAACATAAACTCCTTCTTCTTTTCCAAAACACTCTCTCCATTCCCCTTTCTTCATTGTTTCCTCTTCCTCAAACACTTCCTCCAATCACTCCCACCCATTTACTTCGATCAAATCTCAGTACCATGACGCCGGGGAAAAGTCAAGGCTCTTCTCGCTGTAAAGGAAGAGAGGCCATTTCTGATCCTCTCGTCGCACAGGAAATAGGCGAGGAGGCTGTATATTCTGAGTCGGACCATTCCGATGAGGAAGAAGCACAGCGTGCTCTGGATAATGAGTGCGCCCCTCTCATCGATCCCTGGTACGATGTCCACCCCCATTTTCCAAAGATTCCGGGCGACTATGCGTCACCACTACTAGGCCATGTGTGGCTCGCTCTTTGCCGGTGAAACACGAAGGTTTCTAGGGCCCCGTTGGCCTCCTCGATCCCCAATCTTATCATTCAACAAGGCATCTCACTCCCTGTGCCTATTCATTTTGAATTTGGGTCGGGTATTGCCTTGGGTTGGGGGGAATGGGTAGATAATGAGTTTTCCGACACGGGCTTCATGGGGTTGTTACAGCGGGCCAGTGTTTTGAAGGCCATCATTTCATCCCGCTGCTTGTCTAACTTCCGAGACCTCTACAACCTTCGTCACTTGGTTCGCTGGTGGTGTACCACAACCCATACCTTCTTCTTCTCCTACGGTGAACTCACCATAACCCTTGAAGACGTGGCCAACCAATTACTCTTGCCCATCCTTGGTGACGTTGATCCTGCTACTTTAGAACTTTCTCCAGAGGAAGAGGCCGTGGAGGCAGAGTTGAAGAAAAGGATGAGTGAGAATGCCAAGTTGTCATATTGGGTTAGTTCTTCTTCTAAGTTCTCCGTGACCGCCCGTCGCGCGGTTTTTTTGCATTTTGGCTTTGTAAATTTGTTTTTGGCTCTCACCCCAATTATGCCGTGAAGCCTTTATACTTCCATTTAGCTATCAAAATTTCTGTCGGGGTGAGTCTGCCATTAGCTCTTATGTTCTTAGGGCATTTGTATGTCTGATTGGATATCCTGCAGAGTGATGAGAGTCAGGCAGGCTCTTGTCACATAGTCACCTCTTCCGTTCATAGTACTATCTTGCAGCAGTTGTTATTTAAGTGTTGTGCCTAGCACTTGGCGAAGTGTAGGCTTGTTCGTTTCGCTAAAGAGAAGTATCAATCATGTCCGAGAGTAATTACTAACTTCTGCAGTAGATTTGAATTTGATTTTCCAGTGGCTTTCTGTTGGTTTGGTTTGAAGACGATTGATTATTCTATTATTGAGTCTTTTGATGAGGGCGTTGGATTTTCTTGGAGAACTTACAGAAATTTGGGCACAGGTTATACATGTGTAGATTCTACTATGGGTTTGTTTGTTGATACTACCGGGACTACCACCCCTTTAACTGGTTTTGATGAGACAGGAATCACTTATTTGGCGGCCACCAATGCTGGGTGGTTGCCTTACTTGGCAGATGAAGGTATCAGGTTTGTTCATTATCCTACCAATTGAGTAAGGAGACAATTTGGATTAGATCAAGACATTCCTGATGACCTATCTTTTCTTATGGAGTCCCCTACCTCCATCTGACCGTTCCTACGGCATATTGCCTTTGAATTTTGGAGCCAGCACTTCACTGCAGTTACTGTTCCAGGCTCTTTGAGGGAGGGTCTTTGTACTCTTGCCATGCATGGATATTGGCAGGTAGTGATGACTTCGTTTGAGAAAGAGTTAGTAAGTAGTCGTGGTTTCTCCCTCATTCCTCTTGATGGGCTTAGTGCAATTACTTCGGCTAATCCTCGGCTGCTCTTGCCTTTTAAGTCCGTGTTAGCATACGCCAGAAAGCAAAGTCGGTCTGCCATCCTTGAGTGGGATGAGGAGAAAAGAGGGTGGTATTGGCACACAGGTGATTATTCTGTAGGTTGGGAGAAGAAAGTTAAAGTGACAAACGTTCCTGCACTAGTCAAGAAGGGTCCTGCCAAGCTTATTTCTGTAAACAAGCCCAAACCCGCCACTCCATGGCCATCTACAGATGCTCCTCTTTCCAGCAAGACATGAGGCAGTAAGAGAAAGACAACCCCTCACCTTGCGTTTGCTGCTGAGTGGAGAGTACGTCATCTTTAATTCTGCTTTGTCCTTTACATATATATATTTTTTTACTTTCCCTGTGCTAACTCTGACATGCTTGCTGACTTTTTTTTTTTGACTTTGTCTCTTATTCTCCCCTTTTTTGCAGTCTAAGCATGAGGAGGATACATCTGTCACCCATCCCATACTGCTTGACGAGCCTGAATTCGAGGTACATCACCCCCTTCTTCTTCTTCTTCTTTTTTTTTTTTTTTTTTTCTTTGTATGTGTTTCGTCTACCATATGCTTTTGTTTATCTCATCCACCCAAAAGTTCCTTTGATCTTCATATCCCTTTTTTTTTTAGGATAAGCCCGAGTCTCTCTCTATATACCACCCTACAGTAAATGAGCTTTCTGCCTCCATGGGTGTACCCATGGGAGGCATTTTTTATGGGGCTGATGTAGCATCTGTAACACCTGCCTCTTCTGCTGCTGCACAGGGAGTTCTTGCTGAGTCTCCTATCCTTCCCATTGGGCCAGTACCCAAAGATGAGGGTACTCATATTGGGAAGGTTATTAAGGCCACTCCCATTCCTGCCGAGACATTTATTCCCTAAGAGGGGGCTACTTCTCCTGCTGCTGTTCAAACCGAGATTGCTTCTCCTATCACACCCCTTGTCATTTCCACCAGTGACCCCTTCGCAACTCTATCTTAGGCTGTGAAGGATGGTTCTTCTTTGGTAGTTACCCCTTCCTCCATTCCTAGCTCTGCTACACGTGGGCCTGATGCAGACTTGTCCTCTGAAAGGTCTAAGGACATTTTTGAGGATCCTGAAGATGAGCTCGTCTTGAAGAAGAGGATTTCTGACTCTGACGAAGAGGAGCGTGCTGCCCTAGAGACTGAATCCATGGGTATGTTCCCTTTTTTTTTTTTTTTTTTTTTTTTTTTTTTCATTTTGCTAAGTTCACTTTTCCTCATGCATATGTATTTGCATCACTCCTTTCGCTATGGTCTCCCTTCATTTGTATACCTATTTCCCTGTTGCAGAGACCTTTAAAGGGCTAGGAGTTACAACAAACGTAGGTGTGTTCTCAACTGCTCCTCCTGCCACACCCATAGCACTTGTTTCTGCCGTTCCCACAACGCCCGTTTCTGCCATTCCCACAAACCCTATTCTCACGGTTCTTGGTGAGTTTTCCTTTCCCTTATCTCCTTCTTCGTTTCTTTCTTGTGAATTTGTCCTTTTTTTTTAAGATCACGGCTTCTTATTTCACGCTTTGTGCTTTCTTGATAGGTCCACTTCCCACTGCCCTTTCTCAGTTTGAGGTGGGCATCAGTTCTACCACCATTACGGATCTTGTGAGTGAGGCCGCAGCTTTTTTTTCATGCTTTGATCAATCTGAGGTCAATGAACTTGATCCTGCAGATTTCTGGGGTTCTGGGCCTCCCTATGTAGACTTCCACGGTTTTAGGGTTCCTGAGGATTGAGCTTCTCATTTGGTGGTAGTCTACAGTAGCCATGGTGACTTTATGCAGGAGTTCTGTCTTGGCCATTCTGCTAGAGAGCACTTCGTGAAGATGCTGGGGAGTGTGCTGAACAATATTGAGCATAACTTTGTTGATACTGTTTTTGCTGAGAGGATCTTGCAGTGGAGAGTCGCGATTTAGGAGCTTGTTAGTGTGGGTTTCGCTATGGAGTTTGTTTTGGATCACCTCTGTGAGGTTACCTGAGCCCTTTTTATGAAGAAGGTTCAGCTTGCCGTTGATACCATTAATTCACGCCTTGAGGCTCTGAGGAAAGAAATGGCAGACTTAGAGGGTCGTCGTGAGTGCTTTCTTTCTAGCATTGGTGGGCCTTTTAGCCGTTTTGGAGATCAGCCTCTCATTTCCGGACTTCGTTTATGATGATGTAGTTTCCCCCTTTTTTTGTGTTGTTTTTCTTTCCTTATTACTCCGCCTAGCACACTTTATGTTTCCTATAGCACTCATTTGGCTAGTTTGCCACAGTTTGGGTTTGTAACTATAATGCTACACTTCGCTACTGTCTTTGCTATTGCTATGACATAGAATGCTAATACTTCATACTTTTTCATTACATACTCATGAAAGCACGTTACGATCTCGTCTTGTGACATAGTCACTTGAAGGAAAGAAGAAAGAGGTAAGGGAAACATAAAATTCTCTAACAAAAGGGGATAACAACGTAACTTCTTTTTTTTTTAGGCATGATAGCGTTTCAGCCACTTCCCAATGATGGGATCCATTAGGTCTCTGCCATCCATCTGAGTCAAACGGTAATACCCACTTGGATGCCCCTCTCTTATCACAAGGGGTCCTTCCCACTTTAGTGCAAACTTTGATGGTCCTGCCATACCTCGCCTGACGTAGTCTGCTACTTTTAACACAAGTTGTCCTTCCACGAACACTCTCTCTTTAGTCATCCTACCACAAGCTTTAGTCATCCTTTGCTTGTATCTGCAGCTGCATTCTTGGGCTTCTTCTTTCTTTTCATCAAGTCCTTCTAGGTCTTCACATCTTTCTGCCACAAAGACTTCTTTTTCTTTCTCTTTCTCCTGCATCTGCATAACTTTTAGGGATGGAGTCATTATTTCTACTGGACTCATTACCTCTATTCCGTAGACCAAGGAAAAAGGTGAAAACCCTATGGTTGACTTCGGTGAATTTCTATAAGCCCAAAGAGCGTCTGGCAGGTGCATTGCCCATCCTCCTGTATATTCTTGGCTCATTTTATTGATAATATTTATGAGGGTCTTGTTTGTTGCCTTTGCTTGCCCATTTCCTTAAGGGCAATAAGACGACAAACGATGATGCTCCACTTGGTAGAACTCTAGCATCTTCCTTACATCACTGTTGACAAAGGGTGTGCCATTGTCACTGATGATCCTGTGGGGTACCCCAAACCTCACAATTATGTTCTCCTTGATGAAGTTTGCCACTGCTTCTCTTGTGACTTTACGGAGTGGCACTGCCTCTACCCACTTAGTGAAGTATTCCATAGCCACTAGTATCCATATATATTCACGCGATGGTGGGTTGACTGGCTCCACCAAATCATGCCCCCAAGTGTGGAAAGGCCATGGGGTGACCATGCTATGTAAATTTTATGGATGAGTATGAATCAAGTTGGTTTGTATTTGGCAACTGTGGCATTTTTTTACAAATTCTACCGCATCTTTTTTCATGGTAGGCTAGTAGTAGCCCATCTGTAGTAGGCATCTGTAAAGCTTTTTCTTCCCCTAGTGCTCCCCACACTTTTCCGAGTGTACTTCTTTTATCATTTCTTTTGCTTCTTCAGGACCCAAGCATCTTAACGGGTTCCCATCATACCCTTTTTTAAAAAGGATTGTATTATGCAAAAAAGTATCACGTTGCCAACCTTTTGAGCATGTATCTTTCGCTGTGCTTTTGTGGCAGGATGCATTATGTTAGGTACTATATGAATGGGCTTCTCCAGTCTTCGCTGATGAACACAGCATAACTTTCCTCTTTGTCTGCTACAAAATGGCAGGTCCCGCACTGGGTTTGGACTCAGTCTGCGTCTTTACCCACGCTTGGCCAGTAAAAGCCTGCCCTTTGAAGTCTGCAGTAAAGGCTTACCTCCCCGCAGGATTCGCAAGTCTTGTCATGTACTTCTTTCAACTTTCTCTAGGCCTCCTCCTACCCCACGCATCTGGACAACACCCCACCTGGCATCCTGCGGTACAATACTCCTTTCATCAGGACGTAGTCTTTTAATACCTTTAGTTCTTCGACATCTTCTCCTTCCATCAAGGCTTCCCTTACGGAGCTCCGCCAATCCCCTTCACACTGTTCCTCTTGGAACCTTTCCTTCAACACCTAAATAATGGATTCTTCCCTTTTGCTAATTTTTACCCTAGTGCTATCCCCTTCAAACATTATTTGTGAACCTAGTGTGGCTAACGCATCTACAAACCGGTTTTCATTCCTTGGAGCATGTTCTATTTCGAAGGTTGAAAACTTTTCTTCCATCTTCTGGGCTATTGCTCTATACGGGGCTAGGCTGGGTTCCTTTA
The DNA here is from genome assembly GCA_963669245.1 of Quercus cerris. Classification (NCBI taxonomy): domain Eukaryota; kingdom Viridiplantae; phylum Streptophyta; class Magnoliopsida; order Fagales; family Fagaceae; genus Quercus; species Quercus cerris. The sequence goes on along the minus strand of OY770008.1, from coordinate 22,018,523 downwards.
AGGAGAAGCTCCCCTTGGCCTGGCAGACAACTAGGTTCGAATCCCCCAATACCCTTAAATGCTTGACTTCCACTTTGAAAGCCGTGACTAGCTCGGTTAGGTAGGCTTCATATTCTGCCATGTTGTTTGAACAGGGGAATTTCAGTTTAAACAATAGCACCACTGCCTTATCTTCTTCATGGTACAGAACTACTCCCACTCCCTCTGATTGGGTGGTAGAAAACCCATCAAATTTCATTACCCATTGTTCTCTGACCTCTTCTGCAATAGTCCTCTATCTCCCAATGCATCATGTCATGAAATATGGCCTTCATTGCTCATTGATAAGTTGCACTTGCATTTTTCAACCCAGAGGGCATCACAGTGTAGTAGAAGTTGCCCATGGGTGTTCTGAAAGTAGTTTTTTCTGCATCCCTTGGTGCCATCCTAATTTGATTGTACCCACTGAACCCATACATGAATGAAAACATGGCGCTTCATGCCGCAGAATCTATTAGTAAATCCATGTTTGGCAATGGGAACTTGTCCTTTGGATAGGCTCTATTGAGATTTCTGGAATCTACACAGCATCTTATCAAGCCGTTCTTCTTCTTTACTGATACTATGTTGGATAGCCAGCGCGAGTGTTGAATAGGCTTAATAAATCCTGCGGCCAGTAATTTTTGTACTTTTTTTATTATTTGCCCTTCTATTTCCATGTGGAATATCCTGGCTTGGCCTCTAGGTCCACATTCAACGTATGTGCAACTAGCCAGGGTCTAACCTTGGCATTTCACTGTAGTCCCATGCGAAGATGTCTTTGCACTCTTTCAACTGCAGTATCAGCTCTGATTTTTCCTTTTCTGTTAGACTTGCACTAATTGAGATAGGCCTTGGTTCTTGTGAACCAGATCCCAGGTCAACTTCCTCCATCTCTTCTCCTGCCACAACCTGTGCATCTTTTTCTATCACAACTTCTTCACCCTCCTCCTTTTCTTTCTTCAAACTTTCTTGAGCTATGCAACACGCCAACTCCCGTGCTTCCATTTTTGGGTGGGGCCCGCTTGTATCTCACTTGTGGGCCTCGCAAGCCTTCATAATTTATACACAATCCTACCATCAGGGCCTCGGACCTTGACACAGTGCGGTGTATCATCTGATTCTGTGGCGGGCGCTTCCTTTCTTTTCTTTTTTTGTGCCAGCAACTCCTTTAGATCAGGTTTTGGATCATTATGGATGCTGCCAGGTAGAGGGGCCTTTTTTGATATGGGTATCCCACCTCTATATCCTCATTACTAAAGGTGATTTCAATCGGCTCTTGTAAAAGAGTTCTGTCGTCTGGGATCTCCACAGATAAGCATTCTACTCCTTCTTCAGAGGCGATGCTCACCAGAGCCTCCATGGCTATCTTTCTTTCCTTTGCTGCGAGCCCCAGCTGGTCAAACAGATTTTTGAACTTGGAGCTTTGTTGTAAAGTGGTAATTGCCGCGGCAGGCAAGGCTGGATTCTCTTCTTCGTCCTCCCCTGGATCCACGCAAATTACTACAGCTGCTACACCCTTCCCTCTATGGTTTGGGAGTGGGTTTCTTTGAACTTCTTGCTGGGATAGTTCTAGACTCCCTTCTTTGATCCTGCAGTGCACCAATCAGCAAAAGCGCCCAACATTACACAGTAGGATGTTGTACGTAGTTGTGCAAATAGCAAAAGCTTGGGTCCTTCCGCTCCTCTTCTATGGGCTCTCTAGAAACTTGATTGGGTTTGAAAATTCCGCATGCTATCCACTTGTCTAGTAGCACATCTAACTCTTTTGGAGTGCATGGTATTAGTCGGGGAGTATCATATTCCTTCCCACTAGTCTTTCTTCTCCGCTTACCAGTAGATACCGCCATAGCCTACGGAGCCCTTCTTTTGTCCATGCTTGGTTTTACAGACTGGGTAGTCTTCCTGGCTTTTTGCAACAACTGTTCAAACTGGGAAATTTCTAAGTTTTCTAGGACTGCCTTGTACTCCCTTATCATGTTTGTCATACACATTTCCACCAATGTTCTTTCTTCACAATGATCATAGTAATCGAGTGCTATGTCCCTGAACCTTTTGATGTATTCCATCAAGTCTTCACCACTTCTTTGTTTGGTTGCATGCAGAGTTGCAAGTGTTACTGTTTCTTTTCTGTGGAAATACTTAGTGCAAAATACGTCCACCATGTCATCCCAAGTCGGGATGGATCCTGACTTTAGGCCGATGTACTAGGTGTATGCCCGGTCACATAGCGATTTGGAAAACTCTCGAAAACACAAATCTTCGTCGGCAACGTAAGGGACAAGAGTATCAATGAACTTACTCACGTGCTCAAAGGCACTTCCCTTCCTGCCATCGTACAGTGCAAAGGCCCGTGGCTCATACCTCTCAGGGTATGGTTTATTGAGCACCCTTAGTGGGTAAGGAGGCCTTCGTGAATAGAATCTCTCCCTAGGTGCTCTAACTCTCTCTTGTTCCAAGAGAGCCGCTACTTTGGCCATGGTGATGAAACATTGTTCTGCATTCAGTGGGACACCTCCTGCTGGAGTCTCCTCTTTGTTTGCCGTATGTTCCGGGTCATGTTGGCTTCCTTTCTCCTTTGTTTTGTCTGTTTTTAGCTGATGGATTTCTTCCATCATTTGTTGCTATGAGTGTTACAAGGACTGTTAGACTTCAATGAAGATGTTGGCATTATCGGTAGGGATTCTCGGTGGCGGTTGGGGTTCAGCCCCCATTCCGTTGGCACCTTTTGCCTGGTTAGGCTGCTGTTGGTGAGGCGTCGTTGGCCTAGACTTTGCTTGTAAGGGTACGACACTCATATTTCGCGTTGTCCTGGACTTTGGAGGCATTTGTTTGCGAGGGCTTTCGTCCTTTTCTACTTCTCAACTCCCCAGTGAAGTCGCCAATTTAATGTAGTGGGCCTTTTTGTTAGATTAGGCTGGACTGTCTCCTGTGATACTAGGCCCAAGTGTTCTGAGTAAGGGAGTTGAGATCGGTCCAACTGAAACTCAACTTGGGCTGGCTGGTGCGCAATCTATGCCTTGTTTGCCAGAGCATGCTTACGGTAGGCAGAGCTATTCTATATGAATTGTGGCAAGCAAATACGATAATAAGCAAACAGAGTACTTTGACTTTTTAACCAAAGTGAGTAGATAATCCCTAATTAAGAAAGATAATCATAGTTTAACAACAATTACTTTTATAAAAGGAATAAATGAGCAGTATGTGGGTAATCAAAAGAAAGAAACAAATCAGATCAAATCTAATCCGCAGGACCAAAGCTAGAAAGGGAAAAATGTCCCTTCTCAACGTAAATAATATCCCAGGAAAATCCTGCCATGGAAATTACTCACTTTAAGGGAAACGGACCTGAATGGTTGATGCCCAAAGGAACCATTTTGCTTTTGGCAGAGAGCAAGACTTTGAGTGGGAGAGAGGGAATCAACCTATTGGTGCATGCCTGCCGATCTAACTCTCTCTGTTTTTTCCTTTTTATTTAATTTTCCTCTTATCTTTCTTTCCTCCATCTTGATTTCTATTTCATGGTTTTCCTTATATGTGTTTGTTATCGTGATTTTGTGTCCCCCTTTGGGCACGGCAAGGGTCTCCCTTTATAGTGCCTGTCGTGACCAGATTTTACTATTTTAGCCCTTAATCACTTTTGTCTGGTCTGGGTGTACTTGTCGACCACCACTAGACCGTCTGTGTGCCATTCCCCTTTTCCAGACAAAGGAAAACTATTTTATTTATTAGTCTGCCGTGCACCCTTTCCTGCCACGATGTAAGTGCTCTCTCTCTATCCCTCATGGCATGCACCTAGTGGTTCCAAGTTAACCTTGCTTCTTTTGGGTGGTATGTCATCCCAACAGGACGTATCCCCCAAAAGAGCTTGATCTGGAACCGCAGAATAGGTTTTCCCCTCTCCCCACCGCTAAACCATGCCTTCTGACCTCTGACCCATGACCCCACCATGTCCCATATTGGCTGGGTATAGGCTGGTGGTATCTGGGCCTTGCGTGTGCCTCCCTTTCATGTATGTCGAAAACCTGCCTGCTGCTCTTGCGTTCGCTGCAGTCTAGAGGCTTGCCTGTACAGTTTGTCGTCCTTCCTTGACCTTTTATGTGGGTTGCTTTATGATTTCCTACTCCCCTTAGGTGCTGGGCTTTATTTGATGTTGGGCTTTACCTTCTTTCAGTCCACCCCTTTGATTGCTAACATTTTCTGCCATATCACTCTATCATTCCTGCTGTGACGTTTATTTGATCCAATCCTGTTGGACCTCTTTGGGCTTGCAGTTTATTCTTTCCCCAATGACTCAGTATGGCCATTGGTTTTTTTCATCACATTACTTGTGGGCTCCTGTGTCCCATTTTTTCTCTCGGGCATCCTTGGCCCATTTCCTAACTCTGAGTTCCCATGGGCTTTTTCTAACTTCATTGGGCTTCCCTGGCCCAATTACCTTGTCCTCATCTTTGGGGTTCATGGGCTTACCATCAATCCCTTACTTTCTTTGCTTGCATTACTTCGGGCCTGCCGTGGCCCATTTTCACTTTTTTACATCATATACTACCCATGAGTTTGCTATTTCTCTCTTTCCGGGCTCCTTTGAGCCCATTTGCTTCCTCAAGACCCATTTGTTTATTTTATGGACCTGTGACCCATTATTCCTGCCGCTTGGGCTTAATGGTTTTTTTTTTTTTCTACCTGTTTACCAACTCCTTTTCTACCTGTGTTGTTGGGCTCTTTTCTCATTTGACTTTCAAAATGACCATCAACAAGGGTGAAGAGCGAAGACCTATTATTCTTTGATGGTCCACTATCACTATGTGCTCCCTGTTCTTTTCTATTACTATTTCAAAAGCTTCTACTTCATATTTCGTCAAGATGAACACCCCACTTATGGGTCCACACGCTTTGTTACATGGGTACAAAAAACACTTTTACTTTTTTGAATTTAAGAGAGCACGTAACGTTTACTTGGTTCACACAAAGAGAATTGTTAGGAGTCTCAAAGGACCTAACTAAACACATAATTTTTGTCACAATTCGTCATGTGGTGAGTTGTGTAATTGTTTGTGGTTCTAGCATTTTCCTCACATAACACCTCCCAATCCCATGGGCCATGCCATTTGTAGAGCCTTTTTTTTTTTTTTTTTTTAGAAGAACTTGTATAAGAGCTTGGTAATTTGCACTTAAAATTGAATTGATCCATTCCTCTACATGCAGCTTACCGAAAAAGACTTTCTTGTGACATGCAAAACACAAAAACTTATATTAATTTTGGTATTTGTATGTAATTTTTTTTTATTAATACAAAATAGAATTTCTACTCTAACCTAATCTAAGTGCATATATGTGAGAAACTCCCTCCTGGAGATTTGAACCAAGGCCCTTACCCCCCACATCCCACAAGCATTTATACTTGTGTAATGACCACTGCACCAAGGGTGTGTGGTGCTTTTTTTTATGTAATTTTCAAAATTTTAGATTTAGGGTTATTATTCCATGATTTTAAGTGCATCTATTAATATTTTTCTAGTTGTAGGGGCCTTTTTTGTGTGCGTTAGGCTGGGCTGCCTGCCACGGTAGTAGGCCTGAGTATTCTGAGTAAGGGAGTTGAGACCGGTCCAACTAGAACTCAACTTGGCCCGGCTTATGCGCAAACGTTGAGTCCAAGTCCAAGGGAAGACGCTGCGAAGTGGGCTTATCCTTTGTTCCTGCCGCAGGAACTTTTCTCCAGTTTCTGCCGCAGGATTGACTTTTCTGCCGCAGAAGGAACTATTCTCCAGTTCTGCCACAGGTTTGACTTTTCTGCTATGCAGCAAGTCTGTCTGCCGCGTAGTAAGACTGTCTGCCTTGCTTTAAAGCTGTCTGCCGTGCAGTAAAGCCTTCGGCCGTGCTTTAAAGTTTCCTGTCGTGCTTTAAAGCATTCTGCCATAAAGCCTTGTGCGATAGAGCTGTCTGCTGTGCATTAAAGCTGTCTGTCATGCAGTAAAGCCTTCGGCCGTGCTTTAAAGCTTCCTACCGTGCTTTAAAGCTTCCTGCTGTAAAGCCTTGTGCGATAGAGCTATCTGCTGTGCATTAAAGCTGTCTGCCATGCTTTAAAGCTTCCTGCCTGCCGTGCTTTAAAGCTTCTTGCAGTAAAGCCTTGTGCAATAGAGCTGTCTGATGTGCATTAAAGCTGTCTGCCATGCTTTAAAGCTTCCTGCCTGCCGTGCTTTAAAGCTTCCTGCCGTAAAGCCTTCTGCTGTGCAACAAAACTTCTTCCCGTGCATTAAAGCTCTCTATCGTAAAGCCTTCTGCCATGCAATGAAGTCGTCTGCCATGCAATAAAAGTTTCTACTATGCAGTGAAGCTGCCTGCCGTGCTTTAAAGCTGTTTGTCGTGCTTTAAAGCCTTCTACAATGTGAATGACCACTCTTTGTTTTTTACCGCAGAAACTCTTTTCTACTTCCTGCGCATAAACAAATCTAAAACCCAAAGAAAATACCCATCAAAAAAATGTTAGTTTAAATGGTTTAGCATATTCTCAAATATATACATACATATATGAGTATATATACTTATACGTATTCACATATACATATATAAAATATATTTTTTCAAAACATGAGAAACAAGGTATATGTATATATATACTTACGGCAGGATAATGGTTAGCTTGTATAATAATTAACACGGTAAATATAATGAAAATGTGCTACAACAGAATAACAAGTAAAGACACCACAGCAGGACAACTGATGCGGCAAACGTGATAAAAGGTGCTACGGCAGGATGACTAAATACGGCAGATATAAGTTATAATGAGAGAAATCCAATATATTTGCAATCAAAATTAAGTATTAAATCTGCCCATAGAATAAGTAAACCAAGAAAGAACCGAAACTCCAACTTCAACAACCTTATCATGGGCTCCTGTTATAAAAGTTGTTCATTTTGGAGAATAGACCTAAATGGCTACTAGCTATTACTTTTGGAGATTTCAAAGAGTGGGTTTGCTAAGAGGGAGAGAAAAGATGGTTTATTGATGCATGCCCCTATTCCTGCTGCGTTTTCTCTCTTCGTTTTCTTTCTTTCTTTCTTTCTTTCTCTCCCCCTCTGGGTGTTTTTCTTCTTCCCCTGTTTTTCACTCTTTCCCCTGTTTTTTCCTCTACCTCGGTCCTTCTTTTTCTGCTGTGGTTACCTCCCTTTTATAGTGAGCTAATTCAATGGGATTTCTCCTTTTTACCCCTAGGATTTTACCAACTGTTTTCGGTTTGTTGTTGGCATCCTTTCAAGATTACCCACTCACCCATTGGTTGCCCCGACCGCTGCCATCTGCTGAGAACATGTTTGCTGCACGACAAAATTCTCTTTTGTTTGTTCCTTCCGTATACCTCTACCTCACTACCTAGCTCTATGGCATGCATCAATGGTCCCAACCATTTATTACTTCTTTTGGGTAAGATATCATCCCAGCAGGATATGTTCCCAAAAGAAGTCATGGCAGGAAACCAAATATAGACCCCCTTTTCCCCCCACCACCAAACCACGCCCTCTGAATCTCTTTGACTGTGGGCCCACCTCTCTTGTATTGGCTGGGTATAGGTTGGTGATGCCCCGGCCCTTCTGTTCTTGCTCCATTGTCTTTTGTTTTTGTCTCCCACACCATTCCTGTCGCAGCAGATTAGTTCTGTTTCGTCTACTGCGGGTTTTTGTCTTATTTCTTCACGCGTTTCCTGCTGCATTTGTCATTTCCTTTAGTTTGACTCTTCCTTCACGCAATTCCTGCGGCTCCTTGTTTCCTTTCATTGTTCTTTTTCATATTAGTTCTCACACCTATCTTTTTTTATACAAAAGGATTTGGGCCTTTATGGGCCAAATAATGTTTACTGGATCAAAAGGGCGTTGGACCCATTTTATCTTCATCTGCCAAAACCATCCTACCAAAGAACTGTATTCTGTGGCAGACTTGTATTTTGCTGCAGATTTGCATTTTGCCATAGATTGCTTTCACTTGCACTTCTTTCTTTGGACTCTTCTTGTTCTTTGGTCTTCTTGGTGGGCCTTTGGGCCTTGCTCTTCATTGGGCTTTCTTCCTCATAAGCCTTTGGGTATAGATTTGCAAAAAAGGGCATCAACATTTAGCCCTCTGAGCATATGGATTACTCCTGCAATTCGTATGTGAAACTCATGCAGTTTTTCTTTTCGAGTTGGTTAACAACTCACATGCGAATGCTTCTCTTCTTTTCTTCGCGTGCTTGCTATTTCAATATTTACTCTCCTTAAGCAAGTTGTTTTCTTTCTTTCTACAATTTTACGACCCTCCAAGGGTAGCCGAAAAGTTGTTGTTCATGAGGGTGGTGCTGGGTCTGCTGGGCCTCTTTGGACCTGTTGTATGCTTTCCTTTTGCCCTTCATGACTTGTGCCATTTCATCACTTTCGGGCTCCTTTGTCCCATTTGGGCTCCTTTGCCCAATTTTACTCTTTTGGGCATCCTCAGCCCATTTCAATTCTTTACTCCCATGGGCTTTTACTAATTTCATTGGGCTTCCCTGGCCTAATTACTGTATACTCATCCTTGGGGTTCATGGGCTTGCCATCAACCCCTACTCTCTTTGCTTACATTACTTTTGAGCCTGCCACGGCTCATTCTTACTTTTTCATGTCATACACTGCCCATGGGTTTCTTATTCTCTCTTTCCTGGCTCCTTTAAGCTCGTTTGCTCCCTCAAGGCCCATTTATTTATTTCATGAACCTGTGATCCATTATTCCTGCCGCTTGGGCTTAATGGTTTTTTTCTCACTTTACTAACTCTTTTCTTCCCATATGGTTTTCATTCAAAGGGATTGTTGATGATGATGATGTGTGCATCCTTCTCTTCATCATTTCTTCACTTGTTTCTTGGTTTGCTTCTTGGAAATTCCTTGTGATCTTGAACTTCTACAATGGTACTCATTTCTTTATGTCTACGGCAATTTGTATACTTATTTCTTCACGTTTCTACAGCAGCACGTACTTATTTCTTTGCTTTTGTAGGGATAAATACTCATTTTTCTGCTTCCGCAGAATATGTAGACACTTTCTACCGCAATACATGCACTTATTTCTCTACGTCAATACACCTCTTACTCTGCTTTTGCTAGAGCAACATCTATACTGTAGGAAGTGAAGGTTGTAGCAGATTCTGCAGCAGAAGAATTAGGCTTGACTGCTTACTTTCCCCACGTATTCCTTAGCATCATCTCTTCATCTCTTCATCCTTTCTTGTTGGGTTCTTCTTCATTATGATGTTTTACATTTTTCTCATCTCTGCAGAATGCTCAAAATTGGCTCTTTGGATTCTTTAACTCTTCTTTCTGCCAACTTTGCGAACAACACTTTTGCGGAGCAAGGATCCTTCTTACAGTCTTCATTTTTCTTTCCTTTAGCCACTTAAAGTTGCTTCACTTCGGGCTTCATTCATTCTCTAAAAATAGAGAAAGTGTTGTCTTCTACTACCTTCGCATCTAAGCCGACGATTGAAAAGAGTTTCATCAAAACAACTCTGCCACATCACTTCCTTCAAGTAGAGTTCTTTCACAAGAGGAAAGCTTCCTCTAAGTGTGTAGATCAAAGGATGACTTCACTCCCTTTTCTTGTGCCTTCTTCTTCTCTTTGCATTCACGTATCTTCATTTCTTTTTCTTAAAACAAAGCGTAAAGCTAACATTGCAAGCCCTCATCATAATGGAGTAATCTTTCATTTACTGATAATAATTTCTGCTGTGTTGAAAAACACATGTATTCTTTGTCAGGATGAAGTTTCTTTTAGCCCCCAAGATCATCAATACTCTTGTACCTCTGCTGTTTGCATTACGGGCTGTTTCTAATTCTGCCATAAAGTCTGGTTCTGCTGTAAAAGTGATCTTCTCGCAGAAGTGACTGAGTCTGCCACTCATTTTAAGGCGCCTACAAGTGGTGCCACTATAGATATTTTTCCAAGGGGAAATGAGGATGCTTTTATGAGAAATTTTCACTTTCTAAACACTTTCTTTGTCATTCTGCCACGGCAACTATTGATTCCTTCGTGTTTGCTTTTTTTTTCTTTAACATATTCTTCTTGTCATTCTGCCATAGCCTCTGTTGGTGAGGATATCACTGCCTCTTTGATGAAAAAGGCATAGATGTTGTGAACTAAATCTCTTAACTTTGTTGTAGTCTTCCGCAGATCTTATTTCTCCCAATTCTTCTTTCTCATGTTGCTAAGCTTGGCTGTGTCTCTCCAATTCTTGTGGTCTGCCATTGAATGCGTTGCTCAAGAGATGTTTGGACTTCATCGTTGATTTCCACCTTTTGTTTCAGTTGTGAGTTCCTTTGTCACTCAGCTTTTCTGCGAAGCACTCTTGGAGTTTTAAAGTCTCACGAAGAGCATTTATTTTATGTTGTAGTGCTTGTTGGTTCACGTTCACATATGTTTCTGTCGTATCTTTCTTCATGGCAGGCCAATAGTAACCCATTTGCAGCAAGCATCTGTAAAGCCTTTTCTTCCTCTAGTGCTCCCCACACTCTCCTGAGTGTATTTCTTTTATAATTTCTTTTGCTTCTTCAGGGCCCAAACATCTTAAGGGGTCCCTACCATACCCTTTTTTGAAAAGGACCGTATCACGCAAAAAATATCGTGTTGCCAACCGCTTAAGCTTGTATCTTTTGCTGTGTTTTTGCGGCAGGATGCCTTCTATCAGGTACTACGTGAATGAGCTTCTCCAGTCTCCGCTGACGAACACAGTGTAACTTTCTTCTCTGTCTGCCGCAAGCTGGAAGGTCCCACACTGGGTTTGGACTTGATCTACATCTTTACCCATACTTGGCTAATAGAAGTCTGCCCTTTGAAGCCTGCGGTAAAGGCTAACCTCCCCGCAGTGTAACTTTCTTCTTTGTCTGCCTTAAGCTGGTAGGTCCCACACTGGGTTTGGACTTGATCTGCATCTTTACTCATACTTGGCCAATAAAAGTCTGCCCTCTGTAGTCTGCGGTAAAGGCTGACTTCCCCGTAGGATCCGTAAGTCTTGTCATATACTTCTTTTAACTTTCTTTGGGCTTCCTTCTGCCGCACGCACCTGGACAATACACCACCCGGCATCCTGCGGTACAATTCTTCTCTCACCAGGACGTAGTCTTTTAATACTTTTAGTTTTGCGTCATTTCCTTCCTTCGTCAAAGCTTTTTTATGGGGATTTGCCAGTCCCCTTCGCACTGTTCTTCTTTGAATCTTTCTTTCAACCTCTCAATTATGGACTCTTTTCTCTTGCTGACCTCTACTCTGGTGCTATCCCCTTTAAACATTATTTGCGAGCCTAGTGCGGTTAAAGAATTGGCAAACCGATTTTCATTTCTTGGAGCATATTCTATTTCAAAAGTTGAAAACTTTTCTTCCATCTTCTGGGCCATTAATGCACCAATGGCACATGAATTGGTGGCTAGGTAGAGTAACAATGGCTTTTTGCGGATTGGAGCTTGCATAGTAGGAAGGTTCATCATGATCTGTTGTAGCCTTTTGAAGGCTGCCTGCTGTACTTCTTTCCTCAAAGCTTTGCCCCTTCTATCTCAGCGTGGAACGCCCTGGCAGGCTGTGTGGAACGCCCTGGTAGGCTGGGCTACTAGCTTAGCCTCGCGGTCCACATTCAATGTATGCACTATTAGCCCAAGATCCCATCCTGGCATTTTCACTGTAATCCCATGCGAAGACATCTTTGAATTTTTTCAGCAACAGTATTAATTATGATTTCTCCTTTTTTTGAAAGTCTTGATCTAATTGAGATGGGTCTTGGTTCCTGTGGGTCCGACCCCAGGTTAAATTTCCTCCAATTTTTCTTCTGCCACAACCTATATATCCTTTTCTGCCACAACTTCTTTGTTTTTTTTTTTTTTTCTTCATCACTCTCCTCCTCCAAGCTTTCTTGAACCATGCAACGCACCAAGCTTTTGTAGAAGATACATGATGTTGCTGCTTCATATTGATACTCTAAGCACTTTGCAGCAGGCTTTCTAAATTTACTACAGAATGGGCCTTAGCCCCCCAGCATGCGAGACAACTGGATGAGTCTTTAGCTTTTTGAAGAAGACTTCCCAAATTTTGTTGCAGAATGAGATAGCCCCAAGTATACAAGAATAAGCCCTTAGCTTTTAGCAGGAGGCTTCCCATGTTTGCTGCAGAATAAGCTTTAGCCCCCAGCACGTGAGACAACTGGATGAGTCTTTAGCTTTTTAAAGAAGACTTCCCAAATTTTGTTGCAAAATGGGACAGCCCTTAATATACAAGAATAAGCCCTTAGCTTTCAGCAGGAGGCTTCCCGTGTTTGCCGTAGAATGAGCTTTAGCCCCCAGCGTGTGAGACAACCGGATGAGCTTGATATCACCTTCTTTTGGTGTTGATGCTCCATCATGTGGTTCATGCATTCTTCAGTAAAAAAAAATTAGATGCCATAGATCTACAAGTTGCCATATTGTAGAAATTCTTCATTGCTAGGGAATTTGGGAAAAAGTTACTTCCCAAGCATGCTTTGACTTCGTTCCACTGCAAGCACAATTGCTGCCCATGTATTTTATGCCACATATGATTGTGGCTATAGCTCTTTCGCAGATTCTTTCTAAAGACTTGCGATCATGGCTCCTTTGCGGGTTTGATTGAGTGTAGCCCCCATTATGGGCTTTTGCCAAGAACTCACAACCATGGTTCCTTTGCTGGCTTTTAGCCAAGAATTCATAACCACGACCATTTTGCTGGCTATTGCTTCCAAGACCCATATTTCATGGGTTTCTTCTTTGCTTGCTTTGAGTATGGGCATATTTAGATAGAGTTTGCTACGTCTCTTGCTTCATGGTTGGCTAGTAAAAGTCAGCGGCTTCTAATATAGAATTTCCCATGACGTGCCAACATCTTCTTGGGACAGCATGCTTCTTTATTCTTGTGGTAGAATGCCCTTGCAGTAGAACGCCTTCAATAAAAAACCACGTAATAGCTTTCTGCGGCAATAAGACAAGCAACTCTATTTACGGCAGGATGTGAGTGAGCAATTGTTTCTGCACTTTGCTTCAGAGTTCTTCTAGGATGAGACATGGGCATCAATGAGCTTCATGACTTGAAGAGTGATGGTGGAGTTGCATAGTTTGTAGAATAAGTAATCTGATACATTCTTTTTTAGAACATCATAAAGTTAATGATCATTAATGCCACTCTAGGCATAAATCTTCTAAGGTGCTTCACAGAAAACTTCTCAACTCTTCAAGGTTGTTGAATCGGTTTGCTAGACCTGATAATGGACAAAGAGCAGCTTGCAAGGAGCTTGTAGATTTGGGCTTCTTCATGGAGTGTACACAATAACTGAGTTGTTGGCTTCATTCTAAGGTCTGGATTTAATTTGGACATTTCACCACCATATCACATGCCTTCAATGTATGCTTTGGTTGAAAGCGGATGTTTCGATATCACCAAATCGATTACTTCTCCCTCCTCCCTTGAGAACAAATCTCAAATTTGTTTAGCTGAATTTTGTGGTAGGATATTCTGTAAAAGGGACTGCTGGAATACAAAATTCTGCTGCAAAATATTCTACCGCAGAATATTCTGCTGTGAACAGTCTGCCGAAGGACTTGTACTTTATGCTACAAAATTTCTACGGAGGGACATTTTGCACTTCTAGAATTCAGCAGATTTTACTGTGAACAGTTTGCCAAAGGACCTGTATTTTCTACTACAAAATTTCTGCGGAGGGACATTTTGCACTTATAGAAAAGTCTATTGGAGGATACTTCACGGAGGAAATAGTTATTTGCAACAGTATAGTAATGATGAAAATTTTCAATTGGCTACAATAGCTTCATTTTTTTTTTTTTGGTTTCTATCTTTTGGTTCTTGAAGGGAAGTAGAGCTAGAATCATTAGCATGAGAAAATGATCGAAACCTTGTGAGGGAAAGAAAGGGTTTTTTCTCCTCTAAGTGCTGGACCTGAAGGTGGAGATGGAGAGAGTTTAGAAAGCTTCTAGTGCTTCCTTAAAATAAATGAGAGCAAAAAGTGGTGGAACTTTTGGTTTTGCATGTTTGAATAAGTGGCTTGCCACATGTCCCACATGCATCACAAGGAGAACAAGTGGCATTTAAAGGATAGGACCAAGTATTGTGAAGGCCTTCTATTGTAGAGTTCTCAATATATTTCTGCTTTGTTTTCACATTGCTGTGCAGAATTCTACTACGGCACTGTCCTGCTGTAACGTTACTGTATTCTGCCACAAAATTCTGCTACGATACTGTCCTGCTGTAACGTTGCTGCATTTTGCCACAGAATTCTGCTGCGGCACTGTCTTGCTGTAACGTTACTGTATTCTGCCACAGAATTCTGCTACAGTACTATCCTGCCGTAACGTTGCTGTATTCTGCCACAGAATTCTGCTACGGTACTGTCCTGCCGTAACGTTGCTGTATTCTGCCACAAAATTTTGCTATGGTACTGTCCTGCAGTAACGCTGCTGCGTTCTGCCATAGAATTCTGCTGTGGTACTGTCCTGCTGTAACGCTGCTGCGTTTTGCCATAGAATTCTGCTATGGTACTGTCCTGCGGCTACGTTGTTGTATTCTGCTGCAGGATTCTGCTATGGGACTGCTATGAGGTTTTGGATACTTCCCTGAGAGTATAGCTTGTAAGGTTTAAGAACATCTGCATGTCTTGCTTAGGCAAGGACTTGGAAACATGTTTGCGAGGGAGAAATTTCTCATTCTCCCCATCTTGATCCCAACTCCCCAGTGAAGTCGCCATTTTAATGTAGGGGCCTTTTTTGTGTGCGTTAGGCTAGGCTGCCTGTTACGATAGTAGGCTTGAGTATTCTAAGTAAGGGAGTTGAGACTGGTCCAACTGGAACTCAACTTGGGCCGGCTTGTGCGCAAACGTTAAGTCCAAGTCCAAAGGAAGGCGCTGCAAAGTGGGCTTATCCTTTGTTCCTGCCGCAGGAACTTTTCTCCAGTTTCTGCCGCAGGATTAACTTTTCTGCTGCAGAAGGAACTATTCTCCAGTTCTGCCACAGGTCTGACTTTTCTACTATGCAGTAAGTCTGTCTGCTGCGTAGTAAGACTGTCTGCCTTGCTTTAAAGCTGTCTGCCGTGCAGTAAAGCCTTTGGCCAAAGTCTTAGGAAAAAAAGGAGAAAATTTTATGACATGACTCTAGTAGGGTACCCACCTCTTATAAGTCAGTTTTTAAGGATGATTTCTACCTGTGGGGGCCTTTTTTTGCTATGTTGGGTTGGGCTGCCCCTTCGTGATTGTAGGCCCAAGTGTTCTGGGTCACAAGAGTCGACACCGGGCCAACTGGAACTCAACTTGGCTGGCTTGTGCGCGAACTATGCCTCGTCTGCCAAGGGAGTGCTTACCGCAGGTAGAGCTGTTTCGGAGAAAGCTTGCGACAGGCAGGGCTGTTTCAGAGAAAGCTTACGGCAGGCAGATATAATTGATAAAACAGAATCACGTATTCTGGAATGACCAGATAGTTCTTTTAATAGGAAATGACCGAATGATCCATAATCACAATAACATTAACAATCTTTGACAAATAAATAGTAAGGGCAAATAGTAATAAAGATTAATCAACAGATATGTAAATAAATTCAGTTCGGTCAGCAGGAGTAAGGCCGAAGAGGAAGAACGCCTCTTCTCAACGCGATTAACCTCCGAGGAAAAAAGAATTCCTATCGTGGAAGTTAATGGGTTTGAGGGAGGCGGACCCGAATGGACAATATCCAAAATAATTATAGAAGAGAGCAGAGATTTGAGAGGGAGAGAAGGAAAGAGACCTATCGGTGCATGCCACTAACACTTGCTCTTTTTCTCTCTTTCTTTCTTACTTTTCTAGTTTTTTCTTAGTGATTTCCACAATGGTAGTTTTAGTATTATGCTCCTCTGTTTTTCTAAGTATGTTACAGAATATTTTTTTTTCTTTACGTTGTGTTGTATTGCTCTCGTACTTGTTGCTTTTGTACACGGCAGAGGCTTCCTTTATAGTGCTTACCCTAACCGATTTTTTACTATTCTACCCCCTAACCGCCTTTGTCTGGTCTGGGCGTACTTGCCGACCATTACTGTTCCGTCTACGAGTTCCCCTGTTACAGACACAGACAACTTTTTGTCTGTTAGTCTGCCATGGCACCTCTTCCTGCCGCGGTGATGTTTCTTTCTCTCTATCCCTCATGGCATACACCTATTGGTTCCAACTCAGCCTTGCCTCTTTTGGGTGGTATGTCATCCCAGCAGGACGTATCCCCCCAAAAGAGCTTGAGTAAGAACCTCAAAACAGGCCTTCCCCTTTCCCCACCTCCAAACCATGCCCTCTTACCTCTGACCCACAACCTCACCACGTCCCGTATTGGCTGGGTACAGGCTGGTGGTGCCTGGGCCTTGCGCATGTATATGTCTGAAATTTGCCTGCTGTTCAAGCATCTACCATGCACTAGACACTTTGCTTGCATTGCCTGTCTTTCGTTCTTGCCTTTTCCCGAGCTGCTACTCTGATTTCCCACCCCCATAGGGTCTGGACTTTACCGAGTACTGGGCTTTGTGTTCTCTTCAGCCCAATTCTTTAATTGCCTTAGCTTCCCACCGTGTTACTCGGCTTTTCCTACCACGGCGATTTGTTCCTGCTGGGCCTCTTTTCAGGCCTGCCGTTCCTTTCTTTCCCCTAGTGGCTTAATATGGCCACTGGTGTTCTCGCTCCTGGGCTCCAATGTCCCTTTCTTTTCACTTGGGCTTATCCAGCCCATTTACTTCCTTTGGACTTCCTCGGTCCATTTACTAACTTTGCATCCCATGGGCATTTACTAACTCAATTGGGCTTCCCTGGCCCAATTTCCTCATTCTCATCCTTGGGATTCATGGGCTTGCCATTATCCTCTACTTTCTTTGTTTACATTACTTTGGGCCTGCCACCGCCCATTCTCACTTTTCCATACCACATAGTACCCATGGGTGCTGTTTTCTCTCTTTCTGGGCCTAAAAGGCCCACTTACTCCTTCAAGACTCGTTTATTCATATTAAGGGCTTGTGATCCATTATTCCTGCTGCTTGAGCCTAATGGTCTTTTCTTTCTTAGCCTGCCGCTTATCCGCTGCCCATATTTCTGGGTTGGGCTGCCTTCTGCCTATTTCAAAAAAATGACCCTCAACATTTAGCCCCTTGAACATATGGAGCATTCCTGCGGTCCGTATGTGAATAAAAGACCTTTTTGTCCCCATTTTTGTTTCCCTTCTTTCTTTTCCTTCACGGGCTTTTTAAAACTGTGGGTCCCTTTATATATACGTATATATTTCTTTTTTTGCCGTGAATAGTGGTGACTCTTCGATTTTCCCAGAATGGCAATTATCCTAAGACATAACTGCCGCTTCATTAATTTCATTCTTCTTTCGATGGCTGACCAGTTGCCTTCCTTCAGGCCGGTATTAAAGACTCAGGTATTTAAGAAGAGAGTCTCTTCGAAAATCAAACACAAATACTTCCTTTTCCAAAACATTGTGTCTGTCCCTCTTCCTTTACCGTCTTCTCTTCTTCTCACACCCATACCCCTTTTACTTTGCTCGAACCATCGCACAATGGCGCCGGTGAAAAGTCAGAGTTCTTCTTGCCATAAAGGGAAAGAGAAAGTTCCTGATCCTCCCGCCAGACAAGAAATGGGTGAGGAGGCCATGTACTCCGAGTCCGATCATTCCGACAAAGAAGATGTGCCGCGCGACCCAGACAGTGAGGTCGCCCCTTTGATCGATCCCTGGTATAATGCCTATCCACACTTCCCCGAGGTTCCCGGCGATTATGTGTCGTTGCCGCCAGGCCGTGTGTGGATCACCATGTGTAGACGGAACCCCAATATCTCTTGGGCTCTGGTTTCTTCTTCTATTTCTGATTTGGTCATCCGTCAGGGGGTCTCTCTTCCTGTGTCGATTCATTTCGAGTTTGGATCAGGCACGGCCTCGGGTTGGAAGGAGTGGGTTGACCGAGAACTATCTGATACGGCCTTTATGGGTTTGCTACAGCGGGCCGGCGTTTTGAAGGCCATCGTTCTATCCCGGAGTCTTTCTAATTTTCGAGACCTTTATAACCTTCGTCACTTGGTCCGCCGGTGGTGCGCCACCACCCATACATTCCTCTTCTCCTGCCGTGAATTGACCATGACTCTTGAAGATGTGGCCAACCAACTACTCCTGCCGATCCTTGGTGATACGGATCCTGCCACTATAGAGCTTTCTTCGGAGGAAGAAGCCATTGAGGCCTAGTTGAGAAAGAGGATGGTTGAGAACGCCAAATTATCATACTGGGTCAGTTCTTCCTCTAAGTTTTCTACCGCCGCCCACCGTGTGGCCTTTGTCGCTTTTTGGCTTTGCAAGTTCGTTTTTGGTTCGCACCCCCATTACGACGTCAAGCCTTTGTATTTTCGCTTGGCTATTAAAATAGCCGCTGGAGTGAGTCTGCCACTAGCCCCCACGTTCTTGGGGCATTTATATATTCAACTGGACATCCTGCAGAGTGACGAGAGCCAGGCGAGCTCCTGCCACATTGTCACTTCCTCTGTTTACAGCACCATCCTGTAGCAATTGTTGTTCGAGCGCAGTGCCCAATACTTAGCGAAATGTAGGCCCGTTCGTTTCGCGAAGGAGAAGTACCAATCATGTCCCCAAGTGATCACTGACTTCTGCGGCAGGTTTGAATCTGATTTCCCTTTGGCTTTTTGTTGGTGTGGTATGAAGCCCCTCGGTCACTTAGTTGTTAAGTCTTTTGATAATGGTGCTGATTTTTCTTGGAGAGCTTATAAAAACTTAGGTAAGGGTTACAAATGTGTTGATTCTACCATGGGTCCATTTACTGATACCGTTAGGACCACCACCCATTTGGCTGGTTTTGATGAGATGGGGATCACTTATTTGGTGGCTACCAATGTTGGATGGCTGCCATACTTGGCCAATGAGGGTATCAGATTTGTTCACTACCCTGCCAACCGGGTAAGGAGGTAGTTTAGGCTGGACCAAGATATCCTTGATGACCTTTCATATCTCAGGGAATCCCCTACTTCAGTTCGGCCTTTCCTGAGGCAGATTGCTTTTGACTTTTGGAGACAGCGCTTTAATGCGGTTACTGTTCCTGGCTCGTCGAGAGAGGGCCTTTGCACTCCTGCCATGCATAGATATTGGCAGGCAGTGATGACCTCGTTTGGGAAAGAGTTGGTAGGTAGTCGTGGCTTTTCCCTTATCCCTCCTGACGGGCTGAGCATGCTTGTCTCTCCCAACCCTCGGTTGCTTCTGCCTTCCAGATCAGTTTTAGCTTATGCCAAAAAAAAGAGTCGTTCTGCCATCTTCGAGTGGGATGATGAGAAGAAAGGATGGTGTTGGCTCACGGGTGATTTTCCCCCTGGTTGGGAGAAGAAAGTTAAAGTAACCAATATTCTTGCGGCAACCAAGAAGACTCCTGCCAAGCACAAGTCTGCGAGCAAGCCTAAGTCTGCTGCTGCGCAGCCAGCCACAGGTGCTCCCCTTTCTAGCAGGACACAGGGCAGCAAGAGGAAGACAACTCCCCATCCTATGTCTGCCACCGAGCGAAAGGTACGTTATGTTAGGAAAATTTTTCATTATCTCCTGTGTTTTGGCTTTAACTGCTTAACCCATGCTGTGCCTACTGCTTTCTTTCTTTAACACTGCCTCTTATCCCCCATTTTCTTTGCAGTCTAAGCATAAGGAGGATGCATCAGCCGCTTATCCTATCGAGCTTGACGAGCCTGTATTTGAGGTAATTTCCACTATCTCCCTTCCTCTTTTTTTCTTTTTGCACATATTTCTTCTGCCACGTATTCTTCATTTGTCTTGATCAGCCGTAGGTTCTTTTATTCCTTACCACGTGTGTATATATATGCATTTCCTCTTTCTTTTGTCTTCCAGGATCAGCCCGAGCCCCTTTCCATTTATCATCCCACAGCCAAGGAGATGTCTGCCTCCATGGGCACACCCGTGGCGGGTTCTTTTGATGGGGCTGGTGAAGCTTTTCAGACGCCCATCACTCCTGCTGCTGCGCATGGGATTCCTGCGGAGGTTTCTAGCCCTCCTACCGGATCGGTACCTAGAGAAGAGGGTACTCACACTGAGGGGGTTAGAGAAGCCACTACATTTCCGATCGAGATACCCATTCCAAAGGAAGTTGCTCCTCCTGCCATAACTCAGATCGAACCTGTTTCACCCATCACTCCTCTTATCATTTCTACCAGTGATCCTTTTGCGACTCTCTTTCAGGCCATGAAGGATGGTTTTTCCCTGGTGGTTACACCTTCTTCTATTCCCTGTTCGGCCACTCGCGGGCTCGATGTTGATTTGTCTTCCGAGGAGTCCGAGGATATTCTTGAGGATCTTGATGATGATCCCGCCCTGCCAAGGAGGATTTCTGAGTCTGAGGAAGAAGAGGGTGCTCCACCTGAGGCTAGGTTCACGGGTGTTTCCTTTCTCCTCCCCCCATTTTTTATTAAGTCCACTTTTCCTTCTTTATCTTTACTAGGCCCACTCTTCTTACATGTCTATTTTCTCTGTTTGCAGAGACCTTTGAAGGGCTAGGCATTGCAGCAAGTGTAGGGGTGCCTGTAACAACCACTCCTGCTACACCCACAGCACCCATTCCTGTTGTATTTTCTGCATGCTTCTGTCGTATTTACAGCGTCGGTTTCTGCCATTCCTTCTGTGCCTGCTTCAGTTCTTCCCGCAGCCCCCATTGTTACTGGTTCTGGTAAGCTTTCTTTCCCCTTGTCTACTTTCGTTTACTCCCCATGGGTTTGTTTCTTTCCTCTTTTCTCTTTTAGTTCCTCATCTCATGCCTTGTGTTTTCCTTAGCAGGACCTCTTCCTATAGCCCCACCTCAGTTTGAAGCAGGCAGCAATTCTGCCACCCTTCTAGGTCCTGTGAGCGAGGCTGTTGCCTTTTTTACTCTCTTTGACCAGCCAGAAGTCAATGACCTTGATCCTGCAGCTTTCTGGGGCTCCGGTCCCCCTTACATGGACTTTCATGGCTTTAGAGTCCCTGAGGACTGTGCTCCTCATTTGGTGATGATCTATAACAACCATGGGGACTTCATGCAGGGCTTTCAACTTGGCCGATCCGTTAGAGAGCATTTTTTGAAGATGTTGGGGAGTGTGTTGAATGACATAGAGCATAGTTTTGTTGACACTGTCTCTACCGAGAGGATCCTGTAGTGGAGGGCTGCAGTGCAGGAGCTTATCAGCGTAGGCTTTGCTATGGAGTTCATTTTGGATTACCTCCGAGAGATTGCCCGGGTTGTTTTTATGAGGAGAGTCCGGCCCACTGTTGATGTTATTAACTCGCGCCTTGAGATCCTGAGAAAAGAGGTGGCAGACTTGGAGGGCCATCGTGAGCGTCTTCTTTCCAGTATTGGTGGGTCCGATCGTTTTGGAGACCAGTCTCTTATTTCTAAGCTTCGTTGATGATGATACAGTTTCTTCCTTGTTTTGTTGTTTTCTTTTTCCTTGTGACTCTATCTAGTACATTATGCTTTCTCAGAGAACTTATTTGGCTAGTTTGCCATGATTTGGGTTTGTAACTTAACTTTGTGATGCTACACTTTACGTTTTGCTATGACATATGATGATAATACTTAGTGCTTTTCATTACATCTTGCCGAAAGCAAGTTACAATTTCATGTTGTGACACAGTCACTTGAAAAATGGTAAGGAAAAAGGAAACATAAAGGTTTTTTTTTTTTTTTTTAACAAAACAAAGGAAGGAAAAGAGACAATCATATAAGTTTTCTCCTCAGGCATAATATTGCTTCAACCATTTCCTATTGATGGGATCCATTAAGTCTTTGCCATCCATATAAGTCAAACGGTAGTACCCGCTTAGGTGTGCCTCCCTTATCATAAGGGATCCTTCCCACTTTGGTGCAAATTTGGACGGTCCTGCCAAGCCTCTTCTAACATAGTCTGCCACTTTCAGAACAAGCTGTCCTTCCATGAACACTCTTTCTCTAGTCATCCTACCGTAAGCTTCAGTCATTTTTTGCCTATATCTACGGCTGCGTTCCTAGGCCTGTTCTCTTTTTTCGTCAAGTCCCTCTAGGTCTTCGCACCTTTCTGCTGCAAAGACTTCTTCTTCCTCTCTTCCTTTTTCTTGCATCTTCATGACCCTTAGGGATGGGGTCATTATCTCCACTGGGCTCACCACTTCAGTCCCATAGACCAAGGAAAAATGTGAAAAACCTGTGGCTAACTTAGGTGAATTTCTGTAAGCCCAAAGGGCGTTTGACAGGTGCATTGCCCATCCTCCCGTATGCTCCTGACTCATTTTACTTATAATTTTTATAAGGTTTTTGTTTGTTGCCTCCGCTTGCCCATTCCCTTGAGGGTAATAAGGTGATGACCGGTGGTGCTTAACTTGGTAGAATTCTAGCATCTTCCTCACTTCACTGTTGACGAAAGGCATGCCATTGTCACTGATGATTCTGTGGGGTACCCCGAGCCTCACAATTATGTTTTCTTTGATAAAGTTTGCCACCGCTCCTCCGGTGGCTTTGCGAAGCGGTACTGCCTCTACCCATTTAGTAAAATATTCCGTAGCCACCAATATCCATATATATCCTCGTGACGGTGGGTTAACCAGTCCTACCAAATCAAGCCCCCAGGTGTGGAGGGGCCATGGGGTTACCATGCTATGCAAATTCTGCGGATGGGTGTGAATTAAGTTGGCTTGCATTTGGCAACTATGGCACTTCTTTACAAATTTTGCCGTATCCTTCTTCATGGCCGGCCAGTAGTAGCCCATTTGCAACAAGCACTTGTAAAGTCTTTTCTTCCCCTAGTGTTCCCCGCATTCTCCTGAGTGAACTTCTTTCACCATTTTTTCTGCTTCTTCAGGACCCAGGCACTTTAAGGGGTCCCCATCATACCCCTTTTTAAAGAGGACCATATTGTGCATGAAGTAGCGTGTCGCCAACCTCTTGAGTTTATATTTTTCACTGTGCTTCTGCGGCAGGATGCCTTCTGTCAGGTACTGGATAAATGGGCTTCTCCAGTCTTCGCAGGTGGACACAACATAACTTTCTTCTCTGTCTGCCGCAAGTTGGCAAGCCCCACACTGAGTTTGGGCTTGATATACATTTTGCCCATGTTTGGCCAATAAAAGCTTGCCCTTTAGAGTCTGCGGTAAAGGCTGACCTCTCCGTAGGATCCGCAAGTTTTGTCGTGTACTTCTTTCAGCTTTCTCTAAGCCTCCTCTGGTCTCACACATCTGGCCAAGACCCCACCCGGCATCCTGCGGTACAATTCCCCCTTCACTAGTGCATAGTCTTTTAGCACCTTCAGTCCTGCGGCATCATCTTCATTCATCAAGGCTTTCTTTATGGGAATCCACCAGTCTTCGTCGCATCGTTCCTCTTGGAATTTCTCCCTCAATGTATCAATTATCGATTCTCTCCTTTTGTTGACCTCTACTCTGGTGCTATCTCCTTCGAACATTATCTGAGAGCCTAGCGCAGCTAACGTGTTCGCAAACCGATTTTCATTCCTGGGAGCATGCTCTATTTCAAAAGTTGAAAACTTTTCCTTCATTTTCTGGGCCATTGCTCTGTACGGGGCTAGGCTAGGCTCTTTCATGGAGAAGCTCCCGTTGGCCTGGCAGACCACCAAATTCGAATCGCCTAATACCCTCAAGTATTTGACTCCCATTTCGAGAGCCATGGCCAGCTCGGTTAGATAGGCTTCGTATTCTGCGGTGTTGTTTGAACAGGGGAATTCCAGTTTGAACGATAGTGCCACTGCTTTATCTTCTTCATGGTACAAAACTACTCTCCTCTTTCACCAAATCCGGTTACTTCCATTGGACACCCTTGGATCTTTCTTTCTGAAATCCCCGTAGCTTGCAGAGTGCTTAATGGGATGAGGTTTACGGAAGCACTTGTATCCACTAAGGCTCTCTTTAGGGGGATTTGATTTATGGATGCTGCCAGATAGAGAGGTCTCTTGTGGTCTGGATACCCCACTTCCATATCTTCATCACTGAAGGTGATTTCGGTTGACTCCTGTAAGAGAGCCCTATTATTTTGGACTTCTGCTGATAAACATTCTACCCCTGCCCCGGAGGCAATGCTTACTAGAGCCTCGGTGACTACTTTTCTTTCTTTTGTTGTGAGGCCTAGCTGATCAAATAAGTTTTTGAATTTGGAGCTCTGCTGTAAAGTAGTAATCGCTGTTGGCAGGGCCGGATTCTCTCCTTCGCCATCCCCTGGATCCGCACAAATCACTACTGCTGCTACACCCTTCCCTTTGTGATTCAGGAGTGGGTTTCTTTGGACCTCCTACTGGGACAGTTCTAAAGTCCCTTCCTTTATCCTGCGGTGCACTAGTCTGCGGAGTGCCCAACATTCTGCGTAGAATGTTGGACATAGTTGTGTAAACGACAAAAACATGGGTCCCTCTTTTCCTCTTTTGTGGGCTCCCTAGCAACTTGGTTAGGTTTGAAGACGCCATCAGCTATCCATTTGTCTAGCAATACGTCTAGTTCTTTCACGGTGCATGGTATTGGTGGAGGAGTATCGTACTCTCTCCCGTCGGTCTTTCTGCTCCGCTCATTAGTGGATACCGCCATGGCTTGCGGGGCACTTCTTTTGTCCGTGCTTGGCTTTACGGACTGGGCAGTTTTTCTTGCCTTTTGTAATAGCTGTGCGAACTAGGAGATTTCAAGGTTTTCTAGGACTACCCTGTATTCCCTGATCATATTCGTCATACACATCTCCATCAGCGTCCTTTCTTCACAATGGTCATAGCAGTCAAATGCTATGTCCCTAAATCTCTTGATGTACTCCATCAAGTTTTCACCATTCCTTTGTTTAGTCGCTTGCAATGTTGCAAGTGTCACCGTTTCTTCTTCGTGAAAGTACTCGGTACCAAATACATCCACCATATCATCCCATGTTGGGATTGATCCTGGCTTTAAGCCAATGTACCAAGTATAAGCCCGGTCACATAATGATTTAGAAAATTCTCGAAGACACAAGTCCTCGTCTACGGCATAAGGGCCAAGCGTATCAATGAACTTGCTTACGTGCTCAACAACACTTCCCTTCCTACCATCATATTGTGCGAAAACGGTTCATACCTCTTGGGGTATGGTTTACTGAGCACCCTTAGTGGGTATGGGGGTCTACGTGCGTAGAATCTCTCCTTGGGTGCTCTGGCACTCTCTTGCTCAAAGAGAGCTGCTACTTCTGCCATAGTAATAAAACGTTGATCCATATTCTATGGGATATCACCTACTAGTGTCTCTTCTGCCCCATGTTCTGGATCATGCTGGCTTCCTTTTTCCTTTGTTCTATCCGTCTTTAGTTGACGAATTTCTTCCATCATTTGCTGTTGTGAGTGCTGTAAGGCCTGCAATACTTCAATGAAGGTGTTGGCATTGTTATGTCGCGTGTAGTCCTGGACTTTGGAGGCATTTATTTGCGAGGGCTCTTATCCCTTAACTATTTCTCAACTCCCCAGTGAAGTTGCCAATTTAATGTGGGGGTTTTTTTTGCTATGTTAGGTTGGGCTGCCCCTTCGTGATTGTAGGCCCAAGTATTCTGGGTTGCAGGAGTCGAGACCGAGCCAATTGGAACTCAACTTGGCCGGCTTGTGCGCGAACTGTGCCTCGTCTGCCAGGGGAGTGCTTACCGCAGGCAGAGCTATTTCGGAGAAAGCTTGCGGCAGGCAGGGCTGTTTCAGAGAAATCTTACGGTAGGCAGATGTAATTGATAAAACAGAATCACGTATTTTGGAATGACCAGATAGTTCTTTTAATAGGAAATGACCGAATGATCCATAATCACAATAACATTAACAATCTTTGACAAATAAATAGTAAGGGCAAATGGTAATAAAGATTAATCAACAGATATGTAAATAAATTCAGTTCAGTCCGCAAGAGTAAGGCTGAAGAGGAAGAACGCCTCTTCTCAATGCGATTAACCTCCGAGGAAAAAAGAATTCCTGCCGTGAAAGTTAATGGATTTGAGGGAGGCGGACCCAAATGGACAATACCCAAAATAATTATAGAAGAGAGCAGGGATTTGAGAGGGAGAGAAGGAAAGAGACCTATCGGTGCATGCCACTAACACTTGCTCTTTTTCTCTCTTTCTTTCTTACTTTTCTAGTCTTTTCTTAGTGATTTCCACAATGGTAGTTTTAGTATTATGCTCCTCTATTTTTCTAAGTATGTTACAGAGTATTTTTTTTTCTTTACGTTGTGTTGTATTGCTCTCGTGCTTGTTGTTTTTGTACACGGCAGAGGCTTCCTTTATAGTGCCTGCCGTGATCGATTTTTTACTATTCTACCCCCTAACCGCCTTTGTCTAGTTTGGGCGTACTTGCCGACCATTACTGTTCCGTCTACGAGTTTCCCTGTTACAGACACAGACAACTTTTTGTCTGTTAGTCTGCTGCGGCACCTCTTCCTGCCGCGGTGATGTTTCTCTCTCTCTATCCCTCATGGCATGCACCTATTGGTTCCAACTCAGCCTTGCCTCTTTTGGGTGGTATGTCATCCCAGCAGGACATATCCCCCCAAAAGAGCTTGAGTAAGAACCTCAAAACAGGCCTTCCCCTTTCCCCACCTCCAAACCATGCCCTCTTACCTCTGACCCACAACCCCACCACGTCCCGTATTGGCTGGGTACAGGCTGGTGGTGCCTGAGCCTTGCACGTGTATATGTCTGAAATTTGCTTGCTGTTCAAGCATCTACCGTGCACTGGACACTTTGCTTGCATTGCCTGTCTTCCGTTCTTGGCTTTTCCTGAGCTGCTACTCTGATTTCCCACCCCCATAGGGTCTGGACTTTACCGAGTACTGGGCTTTATGTTCTCTTCAGCCCAATTCTTTAATTGCCTTAGCTTCCCACCGTGTTACTCCGCTTTTCCTGCCGCGGCGATTTGTTCCTGCTAGGCCTCTTTTCAGGCCTGCCGTTCCTTTCTTTCCCCCAGTGGCTTAATATGGCCACTGGTGTTCTCTTTCGTGGGCTCCAATGTCCCTCTCTTTTCACTTGGGCTTATCCGACCCATTTACTTCCTTTGGACTTCCTCGGTCCATTTACTAACTTTGCATCCCATAGGCATTTACTAACTCAATTGGGCTTCCCTGGCCCAATTTCCTCATTCTCATCCTTGGGGTTCATGGGTTTGTCATTATCCCCTACTTTCTTTGTTTACATTACTTTGGCCCTGCCGCAGCCCATTCTCACTTTTCCATACCACATACTACCCATGGGTGCTGTTTTCTCTCTTTCCGGGCCTTTTAGGCCCACTTACTCCTTCAAGACCCGTTTATTCATATTAAGGGCCTATGATCCATTATTCCTGCTGCTTGAGCCTAATGGTCTTTTCTTTCTTAGCTTGCCGCTTATCCGTTGCCCATATTTCTGGGTTGGGCTGCCTTCTGCCTATTTCAAAAAAATGACCCTCAACACTACCAATAGTTTTATGTTATTTAGTATCAGAGCCCACCACCACCTCGAGTAATTAAATATAGCTCACTGAGTATAAAATCAAATAAGTTGCAACTATGTGATCAAAAGTCAAAGGGGGCTACTTAGAGGCTAGATTAAAATGTCTTGCTAGGTCAATGAATAACTAATAGATGAGTATTACAAAGCATTTTGGTATGTTATAACTCTAGTGTCCCACATGGCTAAAATATAAACTTAAGCATATGTATAAAAACTCTTGGGCATGCTTTCCTTGCAAGCTGATTTTTAATGATGAGTTTTACCCATGAATCTATATTGCCTTGAAACAGGGCCGACTCAATGTTATATGGGAGCCTAATAAGGCGATAATACTAAGTGGGCCTATTTCATATATTTAAATATTAATTAAAAATTTTATTTAACTTTTGATATATATTTTTCATTGTATGACTTTTTTTACTTTTAGAGATGTAAAACTATTAATTAAGTTTTTGTTTTCAAGTTTTGTTAACATTTTCTTTCAATTGATTTTATGGCTAATCCCCTAATCCTTTCATCCACATCATTATTATCTTCATTTTCTTATAAGATTTTTTCTTTTTCTTTTTTAAGTTTAGCTAACATTTTTTTTTTCAATTGATTTTATGACTAATTCACTAAAAATTATGTGATTGGAAAATTTAATGAAATTATAATTCGAAAATTATTATTATTATTATTATTTTGTTAACGTCTAGGATATTATATGCTCAATTGAATATTTGGGCGTGGATCATCTCATAAAGAAACAAAAAAATTGAAGTTGGAAATTTATTTTAAAAATAAAAAATGTAATAGATAACTATGAAATGTAGTGATATGTAATTACCTTTTAGGCGCTTTGTTTTATAAAACCTATGCTACTCTAAGAAAATGAACCCAAAAAAAGAAAAAGAAAAAAAAGCAAAGTAAAACAAGAAACGTAGATTTTTTTAGAGAAGACGCTTGAAGGAGCAGACTCAACGGCAGCCCAACCTCAACAGCAACAGTTAGTCACAGACATTCAGAGAAATTTTTTTTTTTTTAAATTTTTCTTTGACAAAAAATTATTTTTTATTTGCCGATTAATATTTAGGTTCTAATTAATATCTTAACACACACACACACACACACATATATATATATATATTTTAAAAAAATAAAAAATTGAGGGCCTTGTTTTTCTTTGAAAAAAAATACTTTTATTTATTGGTTAATATTAGGGCCTAATTAATATTTTCATAAATAAATAGATATTTTTATTATTTAAATTTGGAAATCTTTTTTATTTCGGACCTTAGGGTGTGTTTGTTTGGAAGTGAAACAGGGTAGATGGAAAACTTTGGAGAGAAAATAGGAGGGAATTTTTTTTTGAAGTGTGTTTGATTGGGTAAGGAGGAAAGAAAATAAATTGTAGGGTTTATGTATTTTCTCTCCTGGGCCACCAAAATGTTTTCTCTCCAAAATGGAGAGAAAACTAAGCGAGGATAAATTTTTTCTTGATTGACAAAAATGTCCTATACATGTACACACACTTCTTCAAGTTGCCTTTATTTATTTATTTATTTATTTTTTTTTAAGAAACAGAAAATGGGGGCTTTTATGGCTATATTACACCTCCGGACAGGGAGCCAGCTGACAGACCTCCCAGCTGAAGGTATGCGCCTGCCAAACTGTGCGGGAGTCACCTTATATTTGTGAGTACACCTCACCATTAAGTTTACCCACCAACGGAAACTTGCGGGCAGCGGGACTCGAACTTAGGTGTGTTGCACGAAGCGTCCAAGCCTTACCTACTCAACCAAGCCCCCGTTGGCTTTATTTTTTTATTCTCATTGCTTTGGCTTATGTGTTTTTTTTTTTTTTTGGGGGGGGGGGGGGGGGGGGGCAATGTTGCCTCTTTTTTTTCTGTTCTTTTCTTTTTCTTCTTTTGCTTTTCTAGGACTGGGCATGATAGTTTTTATTTTTTTCTAACTAGACGTGATTTTTGTTGGGACGTGATTTTTTATTTTTTTTAATAAATTTGGGTAATTGTTCTTTTTTTGTGATTATTTGTCACTTTTTTATTTTAATTGGGCATCATTCTTTAACAAGAGTATATGAGTAAATTTATTCAATCCCATTTTTTCTATCCCTCCACTTTTCCACTTCCAACCAAACAAATATGAGAGAAAATAAAATCTTTTCTATCTTCTTACCATTTTCTATTCTCCCATTTTTCCACTACTCCAACCAAATAGACCCTTAGACTCACTCGCCTTATACATTGAGCCATCGAGCACTGAAATAATATTGTTTTAGTAACTTTTTGGTGTTTTTACCTCTATATGTTTATATTGTAGTTGCGATAATATAAACTTACGGTACATAAATACACAAAAATTGTAAATGTTTCCATTTCTTTTTGTGTTTATAATGTAAGTTTACTTCTAAGTCCATGAGGTTAGCTTATAATTTCTGCCTTGATATGAAATGAGTAGCGGGGCCCTCCACCCTATATAGACTTTCCCCCACCGTTTAGGCTTTCTGCTTGTGCACAATTCCTCCTCCCTACCTCTGTCTTTTTCTCTCTTGTTTTCTTACAACTCCTCTTTCACGAGCTCTTTTCTTCAAAAATTTCCGTCCATTTTCTGAAAGGTCGTGGATTTTGGTCTCGAACTACATAATGTTTTTTTAACAAAAAAGAAAAGAAAATCAAAGTCTCTGTTATGCAAGCAAATCACAGAAACTTATGCTCGGTTTTGTCTGTTTGCTACCCTTCCTGGGGCCATCTTCCCAGCTAGACAGATTATTGCAAGGACAGGAGCTCAAGGATGGGGATGAATTAGTTTCTGCTCAAGGAATCTTTACTCTAGGATTCTTCAAGCTTACACGTAACAATTACTACTTAGGAATATGGCTCAACGACAACTATACACGCCTTCAAAATTTAGTGTGGGTTGCCAATCGAGATGCTCCAATCTTTAACAATTCTAAAGTCTTACCATTGATGATTATGGGAACTTGAAAATTCATACAATGGGAGACCTTCTATCGTATTTTATTCCGGACAATAAGCAAGTAATGCAAGTGCTGTTCTACTTGATAATGGTAATTTTGTGCTGCGCAAAACGAGTTCAGTGCGACAATTGTGGAAAAGCTTTGATTATCCTACTCGTGTACTTGTGCCAGGAATGAGACTTGGAGTCAACCGGAAAACGGGACATACTTGGTCTCTAACATCATGGAGAGGCGAGCTGGTACCTGCAGTAGGGTCCTTTACCCTTGCTCTGGAACCTAACCTTAAAAATCGATTGGTCATCTTGTGGCACGAGAGCCTCTATTTGACTAACATATTATGGTCACCATTTTAGCTACATATCGAATAAGAATAAAACGTACTTAAATTACACTGGTCTGGAAGAAAATTACACAACAGAAGTTAAACTACTACTAAAGATAGATTACTTCGGAAGACTTTCTGATGAGTTTGTCACTCTACTTGATTGTAATTCTACTAATTTTTATATACATCAAGGATGTAAGGCGCAGTGCAGGAGTCATGATGATACATTTACTCGAGTTTCCAGTTCCATGAAGGATGGATTCAAGTTTGATGAAAGTGACAACCTGACCCGTAAGGATTGTTAGGCGAAGTGCTTCGACAATTGTTCTTGTGTTGCTTATGCATCTACAAATCAGGTTGCCCAAACTGGTTGTGAGATTTGGGGCACAACAGATAGATTTATTGGATTTTCAAATCCTAATGCAAGGACAATATACTTCCTTACTTAAGCACTTGGTAAGAAGTCTACTCCATGGTTGACCTTTTTTTTTTCTTTTTTGAGCAAACATGGTCGACTTAATTATTAACATTAATGCATATAATTGATGTATTACATGTACATGTATTGGTAACCTGGCTGCTTGATATGAAAAGCTAAATCAATGAACTATTTTGTTGAGGACATAGTAAAAAATAGATAAATACGCATTGTTGATGATTTCTAAGCTAATTGAAATGTTTGTTCTCAAAAAAAGGTTGAATATCAGCTGTAAGCTTTAAATTTAGTAGATTGTGAATCATCCGAATCTGTAAATGGTTCCCGTTAAGAGATTTGCGACTACTTGTTCTACATCTAAAATACGAGCAAAACATAAACAAACCCAATCAGTATTATTACGCAGTTTTTTATTTTTATTTTTAATGACCATCCAATTTTGGGGGTTATTTGGGTCATCATTGATATTTCGGAATATTTTGTTGTTTTTGGAGGTTTCAATTCTTTTGATCATTTTGAAGATATAAGGGGTATTTAAGTTATTACGAAGTTTTTTAAGGTATTTTTATAATTTTTTTTAATAATGTTTAGATGGAAGAAAAACAATTCGGTAGTTGCCTTTATGATACCCATTTAAAATGTGTACATAAATAGCTATTTTCTCATAAGAAAGTATATAAATATATAGGCCTTTATCTATATTAAACTCATTTATTTAATTGAGCCGGTTATAACTTACTAGTGGATGGGTGGGTAGGGGTATAATAGGTTTGGATGAGACATTACCAATTTACCAGTTACCACCCTTTTATGTCCTAACTTAACAATGAGGATAGAATCTTAAATTTAAAACCCTACTTTTCAAGTCCGAAGTAAAATATTTTATGTCTTCTATAATTTTGATTTCTAAAGCACTAAGTAGTCCATGTATCTTGATGCATATAGTAAATGAAAAAAAGAGGAAAAATGAATAGAAGGATAATATAGCTAATAGAACATTAACACTTTGTTTGTCGATGGATGTAGCAAAAATTAAAGAAAACAGGAAGGCAAATAGGTCGCAAGTGACCAAGTGGTGGATATGGCTCATCGTGGCAGTAGGGGGAATTATTATGACCTTTTGCTTCTTATTCTATGCACGATGGAAAAAACACATGCAGAGTAGAAGGTAATCGATGCTCTCACTATAGCTTTTTTGGATAACTTATAGATGTTGCAAGGACAAATCTTTAAGTCGTATTTTGCATGTATGTTAATTAGGGGAGAGAAAGAAGAAACAAAAGATGCTCATTAAAGAACTTGGAGGTAATGTAAAAGCTTCAACTGTAAATGGTGAAGTGAATAAACAAAATAATGATGAGAAAATCTTCAGCTTTGAAAGCATTTGTTCTGCTACAAATAATTTCTCAATTGAAAATAAATTAGGAGAGGGTGGTTTTGGACCAGTTTACAAGGTTAGCTCTCTCTCTCTCTTTCTTAAAATTTGATCCTCTCTTTTTCTTTTTGGTTGTAAATTCAAACGTAAGACCTAGGTATTCAATCCATCTGATCTACAACATAGCACTTGAGCTGAGACCGGGGCTATATGTAGAATCTTGATAAAAAATAAAAAAATAAATAATGTAAGTAGAGATTGAGTTAAGTACATTTTTGTAAAATATGACTAACACAATGTACTTTTAGGGTATATTACCTAATGGGCAAGAAATAGCAATAAAAAGACTGTCAAGATGTTCTGGGCAAGGCTTGGTAGAGTTCAAGAATGAAGCTATTCTCATTACCAAACTCCAACACACTAATCTTGTTAAGATGCTCAATAAAAGCTTGGACTTCTTCCTCTTTGGTAGGCATATGTTCATTATTACTACAATTTTTTTTTCTTTTATATAAAACTAATCAAACAGTTTATCATTTTCTTGCTATTATTTTTCTGTTGTCAGACTCTACTAAAAAGCATTTATTAAATTGGAAAAAACGCTTCAACATCATTGAAGGCATTACTCAAGGTCTTGTTTATCTTCACAAATACTCAAGACTACGAGTAATTCATCGGGACTTAAAAACAAGTAACATTTTGCTTGACGAGGAAATGAATCCAAAAATATCTGATTTTGGCATGGCAAAAATATTTGGGATAAAAGAAACAAAAGGAAACACCAATCGAGTTGTTGGAAGATAGTAAGTGTGTGTGTGTGGGTGAGTATATATGTGCTTATTCATACACTAAACTTCATTGGTTAATTATTATTATAGTGGTTATATGGCTCTAGAATATGCAAGGAATGGCCTAATTTCCATGAAAACTGATGTATTCAGTTATGGAGTTCTACTATTAGAAATTGTGTGTGGCAAGAAAAACAATAGTCGCTCTCACTTTGATTATTCACTCAACCTAATAGGATATGTAAGTTTCTCACTTATCACGTCTAAACCTATATGTGAAATTTTGAAGTTTATAGTTAACATTGTATGTACCACTGGACATATGACAGGCATGGCAGTTATGGAATGAAGATAAAGGTATGGAATTAATAGACTCAACAATGATAGATGAGTCATGCCCTGCATCTGAAGTATTGAGATGCATTCATGTTGGTCTCTTATGCGTACAAGAACATGCAACAGGTAGACCCACCATGCTAGATGTTGTTTCTTTTCTTGTAAATGAAAATCTTCAACTATCTCCTCCAAAAAAACCTGCATTTTATATTAACACAGTTGTGAAAGAGTTAGAAGTTTTTGAAATTAAGCCAGAAAACTGTTCAATAAATAATGTCACAGTTTCAAAGATGGAAGCCAGATAAATACTAAAATAATCTAGTTAGGCATGAAATCTAGTATGTATGGAAATGCCCCTATAATAAGGGCTGTACCTCTTATCCAAAAAAAGAAAAAGAAAAGGCTGTACCTGATTATGACTATACAATCATGTACCCATCTGTTTAGTGATTTTATTATGATTTTTAATAAGGGCTATATGATTTATTACAGTGATCTTTCTTAATGTTGTAAGCAATGACAAGATTATTGATGCTTTGTGAGTTAACTGATTTAATTGGATTAGCTTGATTAAGATATGTATCACTATTGCGTCTTATTCTATAATGATAAATATCACTACAAAACACGCGGCCGCATTTGTAAAAACGCGGCCATAGATAGCCAAGAGCCCCGTTCATTATAAATGCGGCTAAAATTATGAACCTATAGCCGCGTTTTTTAAACGGCTTAACCCTCAAGATTCACACCGCCAACAAACTGGCCAGCAAGCACCAGCGCGTCCCTCTCTCCTCCTCCTCCACCACGCCCAACTGCGATATCTGCCAGGTAAATTTCCCAACTCTCTTTCGTAATTTCAGTTTCTTGCTTTCATTTCCGAAACGCCAGAAAGTGTAAGTTGAACTACAGGGCTCTCTGTAATTTAATTTTAATTAAGTTTCATGCTGTGAAGGCATGGTCGATGAATCTAAGGAAGTTGTAGTAGTAATTTAAATTGGCGATTTGGTTTTGGATGATTGGTGGAAGTGGAACTGCTTTCTCTCGCATGGGTTAATATAATAATAAAGTTCACTGCCCAAATGGGAGCTATAGATTTCCTTATCTAGACAAGTTGAGCTCCAAAACAAGCACCTAGAGGGTCTTTAAGCACTACAAGATTACCTATCCTCATGTTTCACTTGAGTTAGAGCTTACAGGTATATTGAGTATAGCTAGAATTTTGGGTGGGGTACATGGTAATGTTCAATAACAATATGGTGTTTTATCTCTGGCCTTGCAGAACTGCTATAGACTAATAGAATATCTGTAATTTGTGTATCAAAAAACGATAATCTTTGAAACACAAATGATGTGGAGTGAGACTGACTGTACAAGTTGCATTCTTTTTCATTTGGCTTTGGCAAATGATTGGTGCGGTTCTCACTATCCCAGGAACATAATATATTTTGTATTAATTTATTTAAGAAATAAATACAAATTTTCAATGACTTTTTATCACTAATCTTTTCTCATCGTCCAAATTTTGTTAGAATAAAAACATGTTTGCAACCCCCCCCCCCCCCCCCCCCCCCCCTCTTCCCCAACTTTTTTTTTTCCTCTCATTTTCTTTTTCCTTAACCAAATTTATCATCTTCATCTTTGACTTTGAAAAAATAGTGAATATTCTTAAACCATGAACTCAAAGTGGAACACAAATACTGGTTTCCTGTACCAAGGATGGCATCGATAAACAATTCATGCAATAATTGTGTTCTTTTCATTTCAGTAGGTGGTAAGAAATTCATTGACATGGTGGTGGTTCCCAACCTCTCATCCTTTCTCTCTCTAAACCCGAGCCAAACACTTCATATTTATCTGATCTGTCTCTCTCTCTAAAACCTAGAACTCAACTTCTTGATCTACTACCTAGGAGAGCCCCAAACGGCGTGTGGAACATGCATCGGTGTTGTGGAGGTTAAAGGCTTCACGGATCTGCAATCACATCCTTCCTATTGCCTTGCTCAGCTTCCAACACTGATTGTTGACCCTATTGCCGAGTTCCAGGTGTGTTCCTTGTG
Organism: Quercus cerris; assembly: GCA_963669245.1. Lineage (NCBI taxonomy): Eukaryota > Viridiplantae > Streptophyta > Magnoliopsida > Fagales > Fagaceae > Quercus > Quercus cerris. Next base: position 21,982,718 of record OY770008.1, on the reverse strand, counting down.
TTTAGTGAAAAATTGATTTTTTTTTTTTCTGTGGGTAAAATTTGTTAAATAGAAAAGTAAAAAAGAAACCATTTTCTGTGGAATTTGGTGTAGTTAAAGAATTGCTACGCCAAATTTGAAATATAATTGGGTGTGTACCTTTGTAGATTGACTCAGTTTATTGCATTAGTTTGTTTTTGTGTCTAGCCACAATTTTTGGTGCTTGGTAGGACTTGAATAAGGTTTTCGTTTTGATAGATTAGACTGTCATTGGTGAAAGTTTGAAATTCTGTTTACCCTGTTCGTTTAATTAAGTAGAAGAAAGATAAACTTTTCTTTTCTCGTTAAGAATATAAAGAAAAGCAGACTAAATTTTGAGGAATTTGTCTTAGTCAATGAGTTATTTTGAGGATATTCTTAGTGTTAATGCATAATATGTATTGGTTGTGGGTGCATGTTTGTAAATACGATCCAGTTGGTTGCATTAAGATGCGGTGGTATGGAAGTCACATTGACATAGCTGAATAAAGATATCTGATATTCCATCTGGAGCATGATCATTCTGATTAATACATAATGGGTGATTAGACGTGAGCACAGCACTAACTTGGAAATTGGAAATTATCTGGCAAATTGGGTAGCTTCAGTATTCATTGCTTTATAGTCCTTGCTAAATGTCCTCCTCTGAATGACTACTATTAAAACATAATTTTTTAATTAAAATTAGAAGTCCCTTTTTATTTTAGACTTTAGGATGTCTATCAGATATAGCAGTGTCCTTAATGGGCTGAATCTGTAGTGTTAGTGGCCAAGTAGTGTGGCATATTGATGAAAAAAGAGATTTTATTGCCTTCATCTCATCATATGTTTTCATTTGGATATAGAGTTCTTCCATTGCATTGGAAGAGTTCTCATTTTCAATTATTTTTTCTTCTCTTTGCAGGCATGACAGGAATTGTGGATTATGCACACTATGATGACATGAAGTATGCTGTAAGTTACTAAACTATTATTAATTTTGGATTAGAAATATATATTTTTTAGATTTCAATCATAATCTTTTAGCTTTAATAGTTGGTTCTCTCCTTTTTTGTTTTTGAAATTGTATATATGAGATTACTGTAAAGTTTGAAAAATTCAAACTATGCCTAACAAGCGTTAGATACATACAATTTATAATAATTATATTTAGAGTTAGGTGTTCACACAGGTGAGCACTTTTTTGTCAACTCACAAGGATGTGCCTTAAGGTCATTTTTTCCCTTTGACTACGTACACTGGCTACATAATCCGAGGCACCCTTTTATTGGTCATGTACGTGGCAGCAAGTGCATTCCTTTTCCCCAGGTGAATGATCAAATGTTATATGGTTTCTGTTGTGTTTTGATGACCTGATAGCTTTTCCATCTGTTATATTGAATCCACTTCTTTCCCAGATTGGATTTTGATGTCAAATTTAAGTTCTAAATGCTAAGCATCATTTTAGATGCTGTTAGATTCATGGTTTTTGTGTAGTAATTTCTGTCTGGAAATTTTGCCCGCCTTAAATGTCTAAATTAATTTCTCCAACTCTTAGTAGAAACAGTGGATTGGATTTGCTATATATGTATATATAGGATTTAGCAATGTACAAAGTGATTGCATTCCTGGAGTTCTGTGTAAGCTAGACCTGGAGAAAGCTTTTAAACATATTTATAATAAAGAACTTTATATATAGACTATTGCCAAATCCTTTCCAAGAAGGACTAGGGCTCCTAAATAACTTTTTTCCTAGAAAGACTAGGAGTCTTAGACTACTAATAATAAAGAAAAAGGACTTAAGAATTTCTAAACCATATAGAAAAAGATGGTTTAGAAATTCTTAAGTCCTTTTTCTTTATTATTAGTAGTCTAAGACTCCTAGTCTTTCTAGGAAAAAAGTTATTTAGGAGCCCTAGTCCTTCTTTTTCTAAACCATATAGAAAAAGAACTTAAAACATAAAATGAGAATCTCTTAGTTGTGCACTTAAGTTTTTCTTGTTGTTTGATGATGTTTTGTTTGTTTGTTGCTTTTCCTTGTGTTCACCATCATGAACGCCTTGTATTTGCTTTCGTTAGTGTTAGGCTCCGCTTGGGAGTTCATAAGGGAATAGAATGGAATGGAATGAGATGATCATAAGGGAATGGAAAGGAATGGAATGGAATGTATTTAAGTAACGGAAAGGAATGGAAAAGAATGGAATGGAATAGAATTAAGTAATCTTGATTGGATGTTTTAAAATAAAGGAATGGAAATGAATGGAATGTAAGTAATCCTGTTTGGGAGCAACATGGAGGGAATGGAATGGAATCATTTTATGACAATATTACTATTAGACCCATATTTTAAAATAAAAGGTTTAATATATAAGGGGATTTTGGGATTTTTAGTAAAAAAATCATTAAATATAATTTCATTCCCTCCCATTCCTCTCAATTTCGGGGGGAATGAAAATTTGAGGTTTTAAGGGAATAGAGAAGAATGAGTGTTCCCTCCTACCCATTCCATTCTCTCCCACTTAAACTCCCAAACAAGGGAATGAACTTTCCATTCCCTCCATTAAAACTCCCAAACAAGAGAAGGGAAGAATATTCTAAAATTATTCTTTTTATTCATTTCCATTCCATTCTATTCCTTCCTTCCAAGCGGAGCCTTAAAGTTTGTTTAATAATATACTTATTACCTATAAAAAAAAATGAGAACAAGCCCTTTATAGCCCCTTCCGGAAAATCTTAGTTGGTTTCAGGAATGATGGCCAAATCTTAGTTGGGTGGTCTGATTTCAGTAAGAGTAACAGTGTAAAAGTAAAAGACCAGTGTGTGTTTGGCTTTGTCCTTGGAAGAGGAAATATAAGCAAAGAAATGTTTGTGCTTGGGTCATGAGAACAGGCGATCATGCCACCCCAAGGATTGAATCCAATGTGAATATTGCGTATCTTTAGGCCTAGCACTGGGAGGAGGAATTATACTTCAACCATGTTACCAAAAATGAAACAAAGGCAAAGAGGAACAAAAAAAGAAGAAGAAAGACAAACATGTATCAATTGAAAGTCTTAACTGTTTGGGTAGATTGAGTTCTAGACTTCCAAGTAATTCAGTTTTTTTTTTTTTTTTTAAGGGAAGGTTTCAAATCTTATTGTATCTCTTAAAAATAAAAAAACTATTTCTAAGAGATATAGAGGAATAAAATTAATAAAGTTTAGTATCTTTTTTATAAAAAAAAAGAGAGTAAAGTTTGGTGATCTGTATATCAACTACATAAAATTCCCAAAATTTGTGGTTCAAAATTGGACAGGGCTGCTTCCTAGATCTATGTAACCTTGGTATATCAGCAAATTAATAATAGTTTTTTCACCTGTTGATAAAATTTTCCAAATTGTTCTCTCCCTCCTGAAATTCATTCTAAACTTATTTTTAGTCACTATGTCAATGAGTTTTGATTACTCTTATGAAATTTGAAATGATCTCATTTTGCCAGCTATTGTTACTTAATTCTCTTTTACTTGTAATTGTCAGCAAACAGAAAAAGTTTGTTTGTATTCTTTAAGGCTTGTAGTTCTTGAAAGTCCCTTGTCAAATGAACTGTGTATTTTGTTAGATGCAGATACTGCTGGCATGTACTCTTTAAGGCTTGTAGCCAACTCTTAGCCCACGTTGGCTACTTAATTTATGAAACTATCCTTTTAACCCAAAAAAAAAAAAAAAAAAATTTGTTGATACATCAAACAAATATACCATAGGGCTTATAACAGTTTTTTTTTGTTTTTTGGGTAAGTCATAGCATCCACAAGAGAAAGAAGAGACCTGTATCCACTAGAATCCCAAGTGGCCTAAGTTTTGTTTGTCTTGTCAAGTATGATATTTTTTTGACAGTAGCTTAAACTTCACCTGTAAATTTACGAGTCCCAAGAGTTGGTGGTTGTGATTAAAAAACTGAGTCAAATTTTGCTCCAATTACATAAAACAATGATTTATTTTTCTTAACAAAAGGGAAACTTATTACAGCCTATTGACTTCCAATACAATTGATAATTATGACTTCCAATACCATACCAAAAAACTATAAGTGATTCTGAATTAGATTTGTCCTTACTATTCTTTGGCTGTAATTATATATATATATATATATATATATATATATATATATATATAAAATAAAGGGAATTTGAATGTGGGTTCTCCTTTATGGGTTCTATCAAATTTTTTTTTTTAGTACTTTTTAAGTAAAAATTGTTAATCATAAATTCTAATATTTTTTGATAAGTAATAAGATATATTGATATCAAAAGGGAAAGACCCTAGTACACAGGGAGTGAACAAGGAGCCAAACAGATCAAACACAAAAATTGCAAGAATCTAGGAAAACAACAGAGAAGGGAAAGATTTGTTTTGCAAAGCAAACAACCAATCCAACAAAGTTCTAAAAAAGAAAAGCTTAAGGTCTGGAATAGATTTCTCAGAATCTTCGAAACAACGACTATTCCTCTCCCTCCAAAGACACAACATTAAGCTATGAGGAATGATGGACCATATATAACCATTTCGATGACGACTAAAGCTGCCTTGCCAGCACCCTAACAGCCCCAAAACAGTAAGGGGCATAACCCAAGATACTCCAAATAAATCCAAAACCATAGACCAGAGATCCATAGCAACGGGGCAATGGAGGAACAGATGGTCAACCGATTCAGCATTACTCTTGCACATGTAGTACCAATCCAAAATCCACACCTTCCTTTTTCGCAAATTATCAATCGTCAAGCATTTTCCTAAGGCAGCAGACCAAACAAAGAAAGCTACTCTAGAGGGAATCTTCTGCTTCCGAATACTTCTCCAAGAGAAACCGAAGATAGTAGGACCAGCAAGAATTCTATAGTAGTCTTTCACCAAGAACCCCTTAGCTTTGTTAGGAATCCAACACATCTTGTCCTCACCAAACCCCCTAATAGAAGAACCATAAATGGTTTCCATGAAGCTTGATAAAGCCTCTAATTCTCGAACATACACACCCCTAAAGAAACTCACATCCCAAAAAAGGACACCATTGGGGGATTTCATGAGCTCAGCCACACTAGCCTCCTTATTCTTGCAAAATCTGAATAGGCTAGGGTAGCTAACGGCAAGAGGATGCTCTCCACACCAATGGTCAAGCCAAAACTTCACCCTAGACCCATCACCAATATCATACAGAATATGGCGAGAGAAAGAAGGCCAACCCTGACTGATACACTTCCATAACCCAACTCCGAAGGGACCCTTAACAGGTCTGGTGCACCAACCCCCCCCCAAAGACATCCATACTTCAACTCTATCACTTGCCTCCAAAGGGCATCCTTCATAAATTCTGATATTTCTTTTTCTTTTTCGTTTTATTTTGTTAGATTATGCAAGCACTTGTAGAACATTACAGCAACAATTGGGGCACTGATTTTATATAACAGAGTGTTGTGTTTTATTATGTAAGTTTGCTTTATTCAAGGTCTAAGAGAATATTTTTGGTATCTATATGGGATGTTAATCACAATTTGCAGATGCACTCATCATTGGTACAAAGGCTCTCCCTTGAAAAATTGATCGAGGTTATTATGTGGTTCAGCATTTGATATTTGTATATAATGATAGAATGGTCATGGTTTATGCAGCCTTGTCACATATCCATATCATCTCTTGAATATTTTATTTTTTTTTATTTTTTTACCTTGGACTCTATTAATTTATTTTTTTGTTTTTCCTCTGTTATCCTAGCAAAGTATATAATAGATTCTGAGAGGTCCACCTCTGTGGATTCACAATATATTTAAAATTTTCTATCTTCCTATCAAAGTGGATTAACTAACACAACCCCCACATTTTATGTCATCACAATAATTGCTAACATTTTTTTTTTAAATAAATTGTCTCAGTGTAAGGGTTTTTATTTTTTATTTTTTGGCTACAAGAAAAGACAATTAACAAGAAAAACAGGAACACAAAGAGTGACTAAGAATAAAGAGGAAGCCTAACCATGAAAAGAGCCAAAAATATTACCAGACCAATCCCACCTTACCAGAAGATGAGCTACCTTGTTTTTATGTTTGACTACCTGAAACCATAGTGTTCCAAAAATATGTTCTTCTCAAGTGTTACATGCTTTTTCTAGGATGAATTATTACTTGTGATTGAACATTATACACAGAATATAGAAAAAAAGTTTGTCAAAGCCCAATTAAGCAAGTTGGTTGATTGGGCTGGATATGTGGCTCAATATTGCTTCCTGGGCTCTAATTCTAGATCGAAGACAGGAACCGCTTTGATTAAATAATAGAATGCCCACTCCCAATTTATTTGGGCTGGACAGAACCCATTTATTTCGGTTGGACTTAACTTGGAGTCCATTATCTGAAAAATAAACCTTGGAATCATGGCAACCTAAGAGCATCCACAGCAGTGGAGCTAAAAATTTAGCTTTTTAGCTCCACCAAAAGTTACTTTATCTATTATACCTATACACATGCTGCAGCAGTGGATCTATTTTAGTTTTCAATACAATAAAATAATATAAACATCACAATAAAATAATATATCTACAACAATAAAATAATATATATATTACAATAAACAACAATCACAACCACCTGTAATCGTCACCGCCACCGCTGCCGCCGCCGCCGCCGCGGTCGACTCTTCCACCACCGCCGCCGCCGCCGCCATCGACTCTTCCACCACCGCCGCCGCCACCGCCGCCGCCACCACCGCCGCCACCACATGATAGCAAATAATCGTCTAGTGTTAACAAATAATTTTTTTAACCCCAAATTATACGTAATACATTTTTTGTTACTAAAACAATTTTTCAATCATCATGATAGCCTATTATCGTCTCAATTGTCCGGAAGTAATCTTGGAACAATGTGAACTATAAAATGCAAGAACTTTATAAAAAAACATATAAAATAAAACACATATTATAGCAAGAACAAAGTAGTCCATACATTACTCACTTACATAATTCAAACCAAATTACAATAAAACTCACACACTCGCACAAATTCCTATGACTCATGCTTCTTAACATACAAAAACGAAAGTTCCTACGACTCGCCTTGCAATTGCCATAAATGTTCAATGAGGTCCGACTGGAGTTGAAAATGAATTTCTCGGTCTCTAATGCGTCCATGCCTCTCAATGTATGACATAAATCCATCACTTTGTTCACGTAACACTTGCAGAGGAGGATTATTCATTCCATCAATTTGTTCATAATCCAAGTTTACCACTTCATTATCATCTCGCTCATCTTCTACAATCATATTGTGGAGAATTATACATGCTTTCATGATCTTTTGGAGTGTTTCAAGATGGAAAAATCGTGCAGGTCCACGGACAATTGTGAAACGTGCTTGAAGCACTCCAAATGCACGCTCAACATCTTTCCTACACGCCTCTTGAGCTGCTACAAATAATTTATACTTATGTCCTTGTGGAGCTAGGATTGTTTTAACAAATGTTGCCCACTTTGGATATATGCCATCAGCAAGGTAATATCCCATTGTGTAGTCATGACCATTGATTGAGTAATGTACTGCAGGAGCACGTCCTTCAGCAAGTTCATTAAATACATGAGACCGCTCTAACACATTAATGTCATTATTTGACCCAAGTAACCCAAAAAATGCATGCCATATCCAAAGATCATATGATGCTACTGCCTCCAAAATAATAGTAGGTTCACGAATATGACCACAATATTGACCTTTCCATGCAGATGGACAATTTTTCCACTTCCAATGCATGCAATCAATTGAACCTAACATACCTGGAAAACCTCGGCGTTCTCTATGAGCTAACAGTCTAGCAATGTCTTCATTGTTTGGTTTTCTCAAGTATTCCTCAGAAAAAACATCAATTACCGCAGTAACAAATTTTTTCAAACTTTCTAATGTAGTAGTTTCTCCAATTCGCACATATTCATCTATCAAATCACCCGATACTCCATATGCAAGCATTCTAAGTGCAGCAGTTATCTTTTGTAATGAAGATAAACCAAGTTTGTTGGCACTATTTCTTTTTTGAACAAAGTAAGAGTCATGAGCTTCTACCTTAGATTGAATACGGAGAAAAAGAGAACGCTTCATCTGAAACCTCCTACGAAATAAAGCAGGTGGATATACTGGTGTGGGAGCAAAATAATCCAGAAAAAGCCTCTCATGCCCCGCCAAATGATTACGTTGGATAGAACGTCGACATTTAGGTTGTGATGTTTCCATAACAAATTCTTCGATGATCTCATCTTCATCTGAGTCATCAAAAAGAAACTTGCGAACCAAATAGTTATCCATGGATGCAACCTTCAAGACAATTGGAAAACAATTATTACTATAAATGCAAGATTAAAGCCAAGTGATATAAGCCACAACAAAATGAATATAACCAATTCACGCACAAGTCACAACATAAACACAATTTTGTGCTTACTCTCAAGCATTAAGTAAAATAAGAATGTTCAATGAATAGAAATAATTGGATCAAAGACACTGATAGTGGCTGTAACAGCAAGATATATAATTGTTTTATTTTTCAGTCTACAAAGAATTATATCAATGCCTATCACAAGATCAAATGGAACTTAACAAAAGAAAAAAGAGATTGCACTTCAAAGTCTTTGTTAAATTGCACTTCAAGTCACAACACAAATACATACATCTAGTTTAAGATTAAAATCAAGTGACATAAGTCACTATTGAATACATAAAGTTACTACCAAAATACATAAAAGGCCTACATAAGCCACTACAAAATACATTAAAGCCTAAATTACATCCAAAATACATTAAAGCCTACAAAATACATTAAAGCCTACAAAATACATTAAAGCCTAAACCCATTAATTACATGATCTTCGTTTTGCCATGATTTCCTCTTGGAGTTGTTCATAAAAAGCTTTTTGCGCTTCGGTCAAGCTACTTGTATCTTTCATCATGATTCTCTCCTCCTCTAACCTTTCCGTTATCTCAAATTTTTTCTTCTCAATCATGATTTTTTCCTTCTCAATCTTAAGTTTTTCATCATTTTTTTCCTTCTCAACCGCAAGTTTTTCTTTCTCAATAAGCATTTTCTTCTCTTCCAATCGAGTTACATCCTCAATCAATTTCAATTTCTTGTTCAAATATTCCCCTACATCTTTTCCGGTGGCTTTGTTCTTTCGAATGACCTTTTCCGCCTTCTTACCAATAGGTATCTCAAAATTAGAAGAGTCACCAAGTCCGGACCCACAATCTCCTTCGCCAATAGATATTGACTCTGGAGTTAGAGGCACAGATGATCTTGATTTAGCATTACTAGGATCGGCAAACTTTGGTTGGTCCTTTAACATGAGCCAACAATGGTCAAGAAGAAAGGGTTTCTCGTGCTTCTCTACAAACAAAGCCTTTGCATCTTTAATCTAAAAAAATTAAAAAAAATATAACATAATTAATATCTTCAAACTATTGGTGAATGGACATGTTAACACTATTGCAATATAATTTATACCTTATCTTCTTCGGTTGTACCACTTTGATGAAGTGCATTAACTTGAGTCATACACCCAGCAAACTTATTTACCCTTTCACTAATCGCTCCCCAACGACTTAGCAAAGAGACAACAGTACGTGTAGTACCGGATGTATTGTACTTCTGGAAATACTCCCAAACTTTTTTACGAAATGTATTTGATGTTTGTTCATTACTACTTACGGCATCAACACTAGAATTGAGCCATGCTGCCACTAGGAGTTTATCTTCCTCTACACTAAAGTTAGAGCCTCGTTTTCCTTTTGCAGAAGAGGCATTTTCAACTTGAGGTTGAGGTTGAGGTTGAGGTTGAGGTGGAGGTGGAGAATCAGAAACTGACAAAGGAGTGTTTTGAGCCGTTCCCAAAAATTGTGAATCAATTTCTATATCCCCATTCATGATACCCGTAAAATATGGTAGGTTTCTATCCGACTCCATAAAATTAGAAAAAAAAAATTGCAAACTTCCCTGCACACAGAAAATTCCCAAACCAACATTTATATCAAAACTCAAATCCAAACTAACAATTTCACATTAAAATGACCACAAGAAATATGTGCTCTATTTCTAGTTTTGTGCAACAATATATCCAACAAAGTCCGCCCAAATCAGATGTGAGACATTAAAACAATTATCCACAACAGAGAGTAGAAACACCAAACAATCAAATAATAATAACAATAATCAAATAGAATCCAGGACAACAGAGAAACAACATTTTTAGGACCACTTGAACAGGACAACAAAGAACAACATAGAATCCAGAACAACAGAGAAATCCATGGAGTTGTTTAATGAAAACATTTAGGATATAAATATTTCTTTCATTCCTAATTATTGGTGTAAAAAAAAAAAATCAAAGTCCGCGGAGCTTTTTGAATGGCTGAACAAGAATTTTATTATACGGATGAAAAAAGTCTTCAAAAAGAACAAATCAAATTAAAGCTATCATTTTCGTATCAAGCCAACACATCTCATAATTTCATGTTTCCTTCTGTTTGTATGTATGTTTGTATGTTTGAAGTGGATCCAAATCATAATACCCAAATAAAAAACCCAACGCGAAGAGGATCGGCGAATCGGCGGATCGGATGTTAATACCCAAATAAAAAAGATAACTCAAAGACAAAGACAACTAACCTGAAGTGGATCGGCGGAAGCGAAGAGTGTCTGAGGCAGATCGGCGGAGTGGGTCTGAACGTGACGATGGCGGCGACGCTGACGATAGTCGGACCGGCGACGTTGAGAGAGTGAGCTTGAGAGGGACAATGAACGAGAGAGAGTGAATCATGAGACCGGATTTGATAAAATGAAAAAAGAAAAAAGAAAAAGAAAAAAAGAAGCAGGTTTCGTACCGGAGTTGACGAGGACCGCGACCGCACCGGAGTTGAGGATGGCGGTGACGGAACCAGAGTTGAAGATGGCAGTGATTGTACCGGAGTGTCTGTGGGTGAGCTTGAGAGGCTTGGAGGCTTGAGAGGCTTGGAGGCTTGAGAGGTTGAGATGAACCAGAGAGAGTGATGAGAATATAGTGGGAGTTGAGAGATGAACGAAATGCTTGACCGGTTTTGATAAATGAATAGAAAAATAGAAGCAAGTGGATCAATGGAATAAAAAACTATTTTTTAGTTTTAGCTTCATGCTACAGTGCACATCTATTTTTAGATGTGCACTGTAGAAAATCATCTAAATTTTTTTGCTTTAGCTCCACTGCTGGAGCATCATTTTAATGAAAGTGGAGCTAAAATTTAGCATTATTGCTTTATACCACCACTGCTGCAAATGCTCTAATAGTTCACTATTGCAATTGATACCCCCACCCATTTCTCTTTCCTTCTCAAATCCTTATATGTTGGACTTTGCTGCGGTCTGTAATTTATACGTCAACAATAGGTAGCATTGAATTTTATAAACAAAATAATTTTTTTTATTAGATAGAACTTAGGTAAAAATGCAAATTACAATATTTAAGTTTGATAAAAATTCATTTTAGTCATCCTGAAGCAAATGCTATGAGTTGACATGAATTCAAATCTTCTTTTTTTTTTTTCTCTCTTGTACTTGTACAAAAATTGTTATAAAATTCATTTCCATTAAATCACATTTTTAAATTAATAATTAAATTCAAAAGATAATTATATGAAATCAAAAGCTAAATTAAAAATTACACCCTTTAAATCTAATTGTACCCGTTTTCAATCCATTCCTTTAACTTCCATTGATGACTAATGCAGTCATTCTGTCCAATTCGTACTGTTTATTACACCAAAACAATGTCCTTTTGGAAATATTTATGTGTGTGTATATATATATATATATACACAAGACTAAAGCTAAAACTAAAGATATAGTTGGACAAACTAAATGGAAAGATTAAATTGAAAACACATTAAAATTAAATAACTGAAATGAAAGAAGAAAATGATACTTAAATGATTGAATTGAAAATAAATTAAACTTAAGAGTCTTAGACTAAGTAAATTGTAATTTAATTAAAACAACAATCTCATAAGCGAAAAGAGTTCACTATTTTGTTTGGTAAGGATGGGAAGTAAATTGTTTGGTAAGGATGTAAAGTACCTTCCCAGATGGCAAACTAATTCTTACCTAGCTTCTTCTTTTTTTATTTTATTTATTTACTAATTCTTGGAGCTAGGTATCAACAACCCACATTAATTCGTTCTTATTTTCATTCCTGAAGCAAAATCATAACCCCCAGGTGTATTGTATCACTCTAGGCATATAAAGGGGAGGCCCACAGCCACACCACACTTTCAATGTCTGCTTCTATCAACTTGTCCTCCCACTTTGGTCATGGAGCCAAAATAAAAGTTTTAAATTAACTATGATTATTTTTAGAAGAAAATTAACTATGATTTTGGTCAGTGAGCTATGTATCAAAGTGCATTTTTGTTCCTAAGTTATCAATTGTTTTAATTTTGTCTTTAAAATTTTAAAATTGAATGACAATTGCTAATTTGAGGTCAAAACTATGATTTTGGACCCTTATTAATTATTAGCCCTATATGAGAACAGTAATTGCTAATGTGATACACATTTACTATATATGTGTCCTTAAATCACAAAATTCTGGTAAAATAAAAAAACCACGAGATAAATAGAAATATTTAAATATTGATTTTGGGAGACTAGCATAGAGCCTAAGGATGAAACTGAAATCTAATGGCATAATTCATAGACTAATTATATTTTAATTAAATAAATGAAACTAGGGATACTTAATCTAGGATGGAGGAGATCATGATTAAACATAGACATATTGAAGTTTGTGTATTTTTTTCAAAGACCATCCACGGTGATTGATTGAATGAAAATATTTTATCTCACTTTGAGTATTATATTTTATATTCTACCAATCATAATATGCTCATTACACGTCTTTTTTTCTTTTAAAAATAATAAAAATAAAAATCAACGAAGAAATGACATTGTTTTTAGTGAAGCATAAAATTGAACACTGAAAGTGAGAAAAAAAAATTTATTTGTGATTTATCCTTTAGAGTTGTGAGAAAAATTTCTTATTGAATTTATTTTTTCCATGTTGCAAAAAAATTGACTTTGTATGATCTTATGTACCTCCTTTCCACTCATGTGGCAGATGCTATTAGCCATCGCACAGTTCCAAGGGATGTGGACATGAATTAAGGTTGTCATGCACAAATAAATATGTTTCTCATTGAGATGATATAACCCTGTAGATCTAAACGGTCAAAGTAGTTACTAAGGAGTGGCATCTTAATGTTTCTTTATGTTGAGGTGGAAAATTTGAACTCCAAAAATACTAAAAAATGCCAATTACCTTAAAACTTCATTAACTCTTTTATGTCAATCTCTTCTAATACCTATGAGACAAAATAAAAGAGAACCATTAAAATAGAATTTCATATTATGTATTTATATAATAGTATTACATCAACAAGACAATATCAAGATAAATAAATTTCTTAATTATTTTTTGTTTAAAAGTTGACATATCAGTTTATAAAATTGACAAATAAAAATTGTATTATCCTAATAGTATTATAAATTTCTTAATAGTATTATCTTTTGTAAGCATTTCTGCCAAATCGTGGATCACACTTGTAGTCATATTAGTGGACACAGACATTACAATTATTATGCTACATTTTGACTTCCATGGATTATGGGATTGCTTACATCTTTCTTAGCTGTAGGATTTATTTATATATTGTTGATAAGTTTTTTAGCTGTAGGATTTATGCTTTCAAATCTTATGGATATTTTCTTCTATAGGTTATTCATAATATTGCAATGCCGAGTACTTTCGTGATGGCTGTTCAGATCCAAGGAAGTTGCTGATAGGACTTAATAATGTCAAGGTACGTATCCTTTTACCTTTTCTCCTTGTTATATATTCGTGGATGTCAGTTTTATGGTAGTATATGGTCATTCAGGTGAGCTTCTTCTCTGTTTTTTCTACAATCTTAACTTTTTCTTATTGGAGGAGTGTGGTTTAGAACTTAATAGGCTGTTTGTAGGTTGAGGTGTTGTTCGAATTAATTAAAGGGCTCATCAAGGACTTGGATGGAACTGCTGCAGATGAGGTGCATATAAAAAGTTTTTTTGCAAACAGAATTTCATCTTATAGGATAGAGATTTGAATATTAAAATTTACTTGGTAGCCTGCTATCAACACCTTTTGATCCACATGATTTTTTTATTTCTTTCTTTATTTAGGATATTTAATCTTTATTTTACTGTTAGAAACATATAATGATTTTTCTTCTTTACGTCTCTCACCTTGGTTTGTTCCTGCTATACCCTACCAATAGCTTGATGAGGAGGATTTTAACAAAGAACAAAATTCTGTTGCTCAGCTCATTCACGTGCTTTATAATGATGACCCAGAGGAATTGTTAAAGGTAAGTAATTGATGTCTTGAAAGTTTTTTGCATCAGCATTGTTTCTTTTGATGCTAATGTTACTTGAATCTCCTTAAATCCATTAACATCTTATAAAATACCTTGGATGCTCTTCTTTTTAAAGATATTATTGTTGGTGGTCATTAAATGGGTATGCTATGAGCTGATAGAAATAAAAGAGATAAAGAATCTAAAGTCAGCTTGTTATGTACAATGGAGAGTACAAAAATCCTAGGCTTTGGACTGTCAATCAAAGTTCGCACACATGAATCATAGTGTTCTGGAAAATGGACATACTCAACCCTTAGTGCACTTGAAGTTCCTAACTTCTTTTTATGAATAAAGGAAATCTATATTTCTAGTTTATGACATGGATCTTGTCATTAGATTCTCTAAGGACTTGGTTCAAAGGTGAGTTGAATCCCTACGTGTAAGGTTTACATGTATCAAGAAGACATTATTTATGCTATCTTTGTAACTACCATTGCTATGAAAACTTCATCTGCCTTAGGGAAAAGAGTGGAAAGAAAAATAAAAGAACCAAAAATCTTAGAAGGCCCAAATTGTGCAGAAATATCACTATTTTCTACTACGTGTGATTGTGTAAAGTGAAAGAATACATATGAAAGAAATGTAATTTTGCTGGCAAGAACTTGAGCTGATGATAAAGAAGTGCACTTGAAAAACTCAATTCTTTCTGACCACTGCACAGTATTTGTAGTTGGTAGTTTTTATTAGGATGCTTTATATTCAAAAAATCAGCATACATATCTTTTCTCTTTTGAGTTTGATTTACTCAATTTTGGTGGAGTAATTACCTCTTGAATTTATGTGTAGGAGTTCACATTTGATAGTTTATTATAAATGAACCTTAATTTTGAAAGACTGTTCAGAAAGTTGTTTGTGGCTTGTAGTTGATAAGGCAATTACAAGGTCAGGATGGGGATGTAGCGGGAGAGGAAGTGCCTGCAACTCCAAAGAAAAATTTTCAAATATTAAATGAGGTAACTTTTGAACTGATGTGGAAGACAATGTCAAATTCTTACATATTGATTCTTACAATGTCAAATTTTCTTGACAAGGTTGTCCATTTTGTTATGTCTGTTGGATGGTTCAATTTAATTACAATAACTCGGTTATAAAATATAGGATTTGTTTTACATGTGAATGAATATGTTAAAGGGTTTTGTACTGCTAGAAAGTCATTACAAGGGTTTTGTACTGCTAGGATTTTTTTTACAAGTTGTTTCTTAGTTTTCAATTTTGACTACAAGATTAAGTTTTTAATTTTTCTACCTTGAATGCATCTTTTTTGAGTTCTATAGTACATTTACTTTGCAAGATTAAACTCAGGTGTGGAGGTCCTTCTTAAGCCATCTGGCCTAGGAAAAAAAAAAAAAAAGGGCTATAGAAACGTGGCTAAAAATATGTCCTATAGCCACATTTAAAAAATGCGGCTATAGCTTTCACCTATGGCCACGTTTTAAACGCAACCTAAGGTGAGAGGCTATGGCCGTGTTTTGAACGTGGCCATAGTCTATCGCCTTAGGCCGCGTTTGAAACGCGGCCATAGGACCTGGTCTTAGGCCGCGTTTGAAAAGTGCGGCCATAGACCCCCTCTGGCCTGTAGTCATGGGGTTTGGGCCACATTTAAAAACGCGGCCAGAAAAAACGCGGCTATAGGCCAAATCGGCCTATGGCCACGTTTTTTTGGACGTAACAAAATATTATAATTGGTATTATCAATAACACAAATTAGAGATATTACCTTCTAGTGTAAACCATTGTAAGTGGGAATGGAGATCCTACCCAATGTATAGCTCTCATCAAGCATTAAATCCACGTAAAGAATGAATATCTTAATATATATATATATATATATATATAAAATCTCATTATTTATTATTAATAGCCTAGAGGAACTTGCACCTTCTACCTTGATATGTGTAGACGCGTCATTTTGTACCTCCTTATGACTCAAGCTTTCGTTCGCCAATGACGATAACACTAGAAGGTTTAAGGCTGATCTTGGGCCTACTTATGGAAACACTTTAGTTGAAAGATGCGTTTGGAAGAAAGAAAAACCTTACAGAAACCCTAAGGGTGCGTACGTGGCCTTGAGCCACGATACACAGCGTTAACCCTTGCATACATAGCCATGAGCTTGCATACACAGCTAGAGTTTTCAAATTATCTATATGGCAAGCTTTTACTCAAAAAATGCGGCTGAGGCAATCCACAGTGCTTGGGATTGCCTCCGCCCTTTATTTTTGAACAATATAAAAAGGTCCTACAATGCTTTTCCCAAAACACACAAAATCTATTCCAACAAAGTGATTCAAGAGAAACATTTTTACTTTGAAAGTATTCTAAACTAAAGTATCTTGGCTGTGAAAGAGAAGATAGTTGGAAAGTTGAAATTGTAAAGATGATAGGAAATTGGAAATTTATTAAAGTTGAAATTGTAAACATTAGTTCTTTGTATAAATCACGCTTGTATTCCATTCATGACATTTGTATAAAAGCAGCTTCCAAAAGCGCTTGGCAGTCTCCCAAAGCGAAGGCTTCTTTGAAGAATAAGAACATATACGCTCCAATCTCGCTAGAAGCAGAAGTCAAAAACGGAGCCGCCATGGCAGTCTGGAGATGTGCACAAAATCTCACTTCCTAGATTTTTGCCAAAACTCTCTCTCAATTTGATTTCTCTAGTTTATCTCCTCGTTTCTCATTTCTCCTTGTCCTCTTTTCATTAGAAATGGTGAATTATACTAGAACCAATACGCATCGTTTTAGCTCACTTGACTAAACCAAAAAAATATTGTTCCTTTGCTCGTTCACTCTTTGTTTTTTAGTTAATAGATAGAAATAGTAATAGATATAAGGAAATTACAACTTAGTAGTTGTGAAAATATTGTGACATAAATAAAATGTCCCAACATTTTTACAATAATTTTTATTTTTAGTTGTGGTGACTTATGGTCTGACATTTTATTATTTTATTTTAACCTATAAAGAATTGGCACCTTAGTAGTTGTAAAAATTTTGTAACAATAACAAAATGTTACAACATTTTCACAATAAATATTATTTTATTTTATTTTATTTTATTTTAACCTATAAAGAACTAACAACTCAACAATTATAAAAATATTGCAACAATTTGTTGTACCCTTATAACTATTTCTAAACCAAATCACGCAAATATAAATATATATATATATATATATTTAAAGCAATCTCAATGTATCAAACCAATGTCAATACATGTAAATGAAAAAAGAAAAAGAAAAAGAGGTTAGCTGAAACGTTGAGTTTTGGCTCACCAATTCACTAACCAAAAGGACCTCTTTGCCTTTTCCTTACAAGTCTTGTGTGTTTAACTGAAAGCTTTTGTTTTTCCTTATTTAGGAAATATAGTATTAAGATGAAAAGTGTTTCATCTACAACATTTCTACTACTTACACAACAAAATTTAATGTAGTAATTTGTTATTAGTTTTAATTTAGACATACTACTGAATTTTTTTTCTCAATAAAGGACAAAAGTTATACCAAACCAAACTTCAATAAATGACAAAAACTACACTAAACTAAACTTACGGTAGAAAAGCTATTTCCTATCTATATATATATATATATATATATATAAAGTTGAGTAGAAGTAGAAGTAGATGTTTGATAATTCAAGATAAGTTACATAAGTAGAATAAGCACGTAGACAACTGATATTTTGATATTGATTATTGTAATTGTAGTCTCTCCTCCAATTATTCTAATTTGTGAATTTGGTAGTCAAAATTACGTGGTTTAGGGGCCGAAGACCAGTCAATCTTTGATGAAACGCTGTATTGACTATGGACTATGGACCTTGGAACTTTATTAGTGTATACACTATACGTTGTAACATTATTGGTCCACTCCGTTCCCTTTTTTCTTTCATAATTTCAAAAAGTATCCTTGGGATGGGTCCCCGTGTGAGTAGAAAGTAGGGAGCGTGATAGCCCTGAACATTTCTCCCTTATAAATTAAGGTTTGTGTTAATAGGCACAATAAAGTACTCATTAACAACAATTTTTTTCAGTTTGCTGCATTTATTTTACTTTTTCAACTTTTTGATAATTGTTTAACAATTGTTTATCTTTTTTGACTATTTTTTAATAATTTTTTATAACCTTTAACTTGTTAGACCCAATTTGGAAACGTAAACCAGTAGTGCTGGTTAACATTTTCCATAAATTAAAATGCATGTGATGGACACTACCACAAAATGACAATAGAGGATTTGGGGCCCACCCCATGTGACGAAGGATACGTGAAAGAGCGGATGCTACTTTTTAAGTCAATGGCCGACGTAGCAGGGACCTTATGGACATCTACTACAGTTTATCGTCTGATATGTGTTTGAAGCTTGAGGGATTCTTTTCAACAGTTTCTTGATGCGTGTCGGTGAGAGTCTACACACATTCGGATAATAAATATTTAAGTATTTGACTAGTTCGAAATATTTTCATTAACATAAACAAAGAGAGAGAAGACCCAAATAAACGAAAATACTCATTTATAAATTCTACAATGTGTGTCCCTCAAAAAAAAAAAAAAAATCCACAATGTGATAGTATATAAAATGTTGAATAAAGTAAACAAACTAATGACCAAAATTTCAAAATCTTACCCTAAAAAAATCATGGCAGGATTACACGTTGACTTTTTATGACAGTGTAGGACAATGTTTTTATAACCCAAATAATTTAAAGAAGTTTTAAAGAGTTATAAAAGAAAACAATAATATCTCTTTGAAAATCACGAAATCTAAAAATATATTAAAAAAATTTTATAAACAAACTGTCATATATTAATTTATATATATATATATATATATGTATATAAAGTAGAATTACGCAAGATTGTTTTAGTCATTTTTATATAATATATATGACTAAATTAAATTTGATATAAAAAATTGAAACCAATAAGAAAAATGAGCAGTTGACGCTTCAAACTATTGTTTATATTACATAAACTTTCACTACTTTTCTTGACAAAGTTAAAATGTAATATATATAAAAAGTTGAGTAGAAACAAACTCAGAAATTATGGGTGTTTTGATGAATGTAAAAAACAACCATCAAGATTTACGGCTAAATGCAATGAGGAATGATGGCCAGTATGAAACAATCTTGATTGAGGGAGATCAGAGATTGACAAATTATCAACTGCGGCAAAAAAAGAAAAAAAGAAAAGAAAAGGAAAAAAGAAAATAGAATTTAATGTCACGGAAGCCTGAATAAAGTACACACGATGCTCTCTATGATGGATAGAAACTAAACTGTTAGTTCCTGGATAGTAAATCTCGAATCCATGAGGAGTTTTTTGAATCCACAAGATAATAAAACCGAAATCCAACGGAGAAGAAAATTGACAAAAGGCTGTGTTTATTGATAATAGTTTGAAAACTGAATTGCCTTTGGAGGTTACAATGCGTTTAAATAGTAAAAATAAAACCTAAGACAACTAGAAACCCGAAGGCGACTACGAAAGCGTATAAAACCCTAATTTGACTAAACAACATTAAAAGCACCTAAAAAGAAGGAAATAAATAGCCTAAACCTAAACAAAAAAATAACGAATTTAACATAAAAATACCAAAATTAATAAATTACAAAAATTAAATAGTAAATTCTAGTCTATATCAGAATTAGATAAGTAAAATTGGATTTTTTTTCCCCCCTTCGTCAAAAAATGAATTGTCATGCTTTAACTTTTGGGTCACACTGACCCAACCCTCTATTAGAGCGTTGGCATTAGGTGTGCCAAATGCTAAATTTTTAGCATTTGGCACACCAAATACCAAAATTATTGTTTCATGAAGTGTGCCAAATTGCAAAAAAAATTGCATGGAACTACAGTACCCTTCTAATAGTAGAAGGGTTACTGTAGATTCATGTTATTTTTTTACTTAATTTTTTATTATATTTTCTCTTTTCTATCTTCTAGTTGGCCACTCTTCCTCTACTCTCTTTTTCCTCTACTTGTCATTCTCTCTTTCCTTTTGTTTGGAAATATAGACCCCAGTTGATAGAATAAACAAGTTTTAAACCCAAGTTGTTAATTAGATTTATTGTGAATAAAACTTGTTAAAACAAATAAACATCAATATCATGTCAAAATCATGCAGCGGAAAAATAAATAAGACTAAATATGATGACCCATGAAAAGTAATGAAACAAACTAGTTTCACAGTAAAAAACCTGGGGGAAACCTTCCCAAAAAGCAATCCACTATAGTAAAGAGAAGTTTTAGATCTAGTACAAAACTTTTGTCCCTAGACTCTACAATTCTCGTAAATGAACTCATAGCAAAAACCTTTTACCGCTTCAGAACTTTTGAACTCTTCAATATATGAACGCTACCCTTTGATGATGCACAAATCCTAGTACGTGACTAACCAATTGCGCAGATCCCAGTATGCGACTTGATCACCAACTAGAAGAAGATTGTTAGCTGTAAAATTCTTCACTTCATCAATAGTGAAGATCAAAAAGCACTTGGTTACAAAACCCTAAGGTGCAAAGACGCAGTAGCTTCTTTCAGAGAGGCATCGATCACCTTTTGCATATGTTCTCCTTGGATTCTCTTATGTGATGGCCTCTAAAATAAGCCTTATATAGGTCTAAGGTTGTGAGAAAAGAAACTCTACACATACATGTCATCATGGGCCGAAAATCAAATTTGAAAATTTGAATTCCCATAACCTCGACAAATAGCAGATGTCAAGAAGGTGTCGAGATTTAAACGTCAATAGATACAGCTATCGAGGAGATGTCGAACAGGTGTCGAGGGGACAGAAGCTTTTTCGATCGATCCACCAGCTGTCGAGAAGCTATCAAGATAGCGATAAGAAGAAGTAGAAAATCTCGATAGATAGCCTAGCTGTCAAGAGGTGTCTTGTAGCTATCGAGTTATCTATCCATAGGTGTTGAGCTATCTATCCAACTTTAATTTACAACTTTTCTTCACTTGTTTCTTGGTCCAATCTTCATAACTTTAATACTAGACTTGAACAACATATTTCTTGAAGTATTAAACACATCATAGATCTACCCAATTACAAGCAAAGTGCGTTTTGTCAAAGGATTAGCCAACTATATAAAATGTCCTTAACACCTCTAACTCTCTCTCTCACAATCGTCCCTCTCTCACTATTTGCCTATCACATACTCTCAGCCTCTCACCATGCCTCCGACACCTCTACCTCGCCACACTACTGACTTTAGTTTTGAAATTTGAGTTTTTTTTTTTTTTTTTTTTGTTGACTTTGGGTTGATTTAATTTAAGGTTTTTGTGGTTTTGGGTTTATTTGATTTTGGGTTAGTTGGTTGTAAATGGTGGTAGTGGGCTATGGTGGTTGGGTTCATTTTGGGTGATTTTGGTGGTTATTTGTGGTGGTGGGTTTGCATTTTTCTAGTAGTGGTGGGTTGTAGGGCGGTGGTGGTTGGCTGTGAACGATGGTTTTTTTAACTGATATTTTTTGTGTTGTAATAGTAAGATAGAAGATTTGATGTAAGATATACTGTAAAATGATGCACTAAAAGAATAAAGTAGCTTTTTTATGTGTTAAATTGACATATTTTTAGAGGTGTTGATACTAGTGCTCTTATAGCAAGATGGATTTGGGTTGACCTATTTTTCACAAATTCAAGTACTCATACTTGTTTTTATCCTTCATGATCGGTATGCTGGGCCTTTTTTGTATTTTTTGGACTAGACTGCTTCCTGTTGCACTATGGCCCAATAATTATGGGGGTAGGAGATTCTGGACTAGCTTGATTGAAACCACCTCAAGTCAGCTTATGCGCAAGCTAGGATCCCTTCACCAAGATCTTGATCACTCGCTTACAGTAGAGGACACTATTACCCCAAAAAAAAAAATGTTATGGTAGGATGCACATAATATGAAAAGGGTATGTCTACTTCCAATAAAAGATAACACTTAAATCATTTTCTTAAAAAGAAAACATGACTATGTGAATATGACGAAAGTACGGTTAATGCTCAATTAATTACAACAAAGGAATGGAAGGGGGGATTAGCCTGCTGTATTTAGTTCCTAGGCAGATCAAGTCCAAGATGGGAACCAGCTTTCAATGTGAGCAATCTCACAGGGAAGTGCTGCCATAGAAATTGCTTACTTTGAAGAAATGGACCTAAATGGATTGATCCCAAGTCTTCTAACTTGCTAGAGAGTAGGCTATTGAGAGGGAGAGAAGGGAATAGTCTATTGGTGCATGCCTTATCACACTTTTGTTTTCTCACTTTGCTTTTCTTACCCTCTATGTTTTTGTGTTATTTTTCTTTTTGCTATTTTCTCACTCATTTCCTTTACTTCCTCATTTTTTTTTTTTTAATCCTTCTTTCTTCCCCCTACGTTGTGCACAGCTAAGGCCTTTTTATATTGCTTGCCATGAGGGGTTTTCCTGTTTTACCCCTTAATTGCTCTTGGCTTGGTGTGGGTGTCCTTCTCGGGCCACCCACTGGTTTGCCGGCAGTTCAACCAGCACCATTAACCTGCACTGGCTGCACCACGTCCAATTCCCAAACAAAAAGAGTTTTTGTTTTTATTTTATTGCCTTCCATGGCGTTCCCATCTGGATAAGGATTGGGCATTCTCTCTTACTAATTCCTATGGCATGCACCTAGTGATTTCAGCACATCTTTCCCCTTTTGGATGGTATGTCATCCCAGCAAGACATTTCCCCTAAAAGAGTTTTGAGCAGGAATCTCATAATAGACTTTCCCCTTCTCCCCACTAACAGAAGATACCCTCTCTTACCTCTGACCCATGGCCTACTGCAACTATAGTGGCTGGGTACAAGTGGGTGGTGCCTGAGCCTTGTGCGTGCTCTACTCCCATGTGAATCCAAGGCTTGTTTTCCATTCATGTGTTTGTCATGGAGGAGTCACTGGCCTATGGCATGGATAGACCCAATGACTCCTCTATGCATCTTGCTGCTTATTTTTTTAACCCTTTATGGCATGGAAGAGTCACTGGGTCTTAATTATCTACATCTCGTTTCTTCCTTAAGCTACGCTTTGCTTGGGTATGGGTTTTTCCTTCTTCAATCTGGCCCCTGCCATCTTTATGGGTTAGCTGACACTTCTGTCATGTCATTCCATTGCTTCTACCATGTTATCATTTAACTTGTGCTTGTTGGGCCTCATTTGGGCTCACCATATACTTTTCCTTTACTCAGTTCGCATCGCCAAGTACTTCTGTTGCGCTTATTTTCATACTATCTTGGGCTTCCTTGGCCCATTTCATCCCTTTGGGCATCCACAGCCCGCTTCACTTCTTTGGGCATCCTTGGTCCATTCCATTACTACATTCCCATGGATTTTTGCTAAATCTTTCGGGTTTCCCTAACCGAATTACCAAACCATTTACTAATTCCTTTCTTTGGGCTTCTTCGGCCCATTTTTTGCTTGCTTTTTGTTTCTTATTGTAAAGTTGTGGTTTACAACTATATGTTTTGTGTTTTTACACTTGTTTCTTTTCTGTTCTGTGTTTCCTTATGTAGATGTCTCCATTCAAGACTTCAGCAGTGAAAGGAGGCAGCAACAAAGGAAAGGAGCCTGTGATTGATGTTGATAATCTTTCACCAAGGCCAAAGAGGACTCGATCACCGATAGGAATTTTTTATCAGAACTATTTCAGATCCTATGCTGCATCTCAGAACTTTGAGAACTACTTTATGGAAGCTCCATTGTTGGTTGAAAGAGCTGTTGACCAGCCATCTCTCCTTGACACCAATATTCCACAATGGTTTGCCACCAAGGACTAGAACTTTCTCCTTTCCAATCTTGATGACACATATGAGAACTTGGTGAAAGAGTTCTATGCCAATGCCATTGTTGATGGAGAGGAGCTAAAATGTTGAGTTAGAGGAAAGAGTTTCTCAGTAACACCGGTTTATTTGGCGGAAATCATACACATTTTGATGGATATAAAGATAAATGCAGCGGAAAATAAGTTTTAAACGGATCTACTTCATTCGATATTGATAACACGTACAAAGTAAATTTCAGAATTAGAGAAACAAGAGATCGTACCTTGAAGCGGTGAATTTCAAAACAAAGATTGAAGCACTTGGGACTACTTTTAATCTTCACTCCAATTCCACTAACGCTCAAGATGTGTGGTCTCTCGATTGGTAACAAAGGGATGACTTGTGAGTGACAAAAACTCACATGCACACCATTTTCATGATGTTTTTCTCACTCTTATATTTCTGTACGTTTTTCCCTTTGTATCTAACCAATTTATCTAATTGGGCCAGCCTTTTGGGCCTTACCAATTGGGCTTAAGTGTGTGGCTTGGAGTGGGACCAAAAGGGACCAATAAGACACTAGCTCCAATGGGCCTTGGGCTTTTCTGTCAACTCTTGACAAGTCCAAAGTTACCATTAACTATTTTTAATACCACTATATAAAAATAGTTGCACTCTAGGTCTTATCTATAAATCATATCCCAAGACTTTATTATACATGCAACCCCTTCATAAAATATTCGTAGTAATACAAAGTCATTAATGTAGACTGCCACTTTGTAAATTACTACATCTTAATTCTTGAGTACCCGATTTAATCCTTTAATGTTATTCATTATATATTTATGAAATCCAATTCCATAAATATATACTTTAGTCTTACTAAAATGGTTAGGCCTAACTCTTTGAATAACAAACCCATTAAACTTATCTCAAGGGAATATTTTATATCTCCGTTAAGAGACTATGAATTCCATCTTGAGAATACATGTTCCATCAACACTAAATGTGGCTGCCCAACATACTGAGGTTTTGACCATAACTGTAGATCCCACTCCTGATATATCAAAGCAACCTACACCTCATGATCAGGTTCATTATTCTCTCAGGATTAAGAGTTCATGCAAATACAAGTCGTGAGATTTATTATTCATTTGACAGTCTTTAGGAGAATAATAAATCTCACAGCGGTCCAGTTCAATATGTCTTAACTCTTAAAACATATTAACACATCAACTAGAAGTCTCCACTTCCATGATCAAGACAAATCATCGTAGTTGATATGTTATAGTCTTCGCAGATGAAATGCCCAATTTCATCACCGACTACGAACTATAATTCTGAGTTTACAAAGAACTTGTGATTTATATCTTCTGTGACTCTTCACATAAATCACATACTATGCATCTCATGGACTATATGATAATGTCTGAATATTCATGTTACCATTATTTTAGATAATAATAAAACAAATTTATTAAACATAATATTAAGTCATACATAATGTCAAACACAATGTCACACTTAATATTATACATAGCATCTTACAATAGGATTTAAGGGCACCAATCCTAACACATTTATCGGCCAATACTCCCCATACCACCGGTATATGATGAGCTGAATCCAGATGAAGAGGTTCTTAAAGAAGCTTTAGGAGCTAATTTGGAATTTTCCTCCGATAGGAAGTCAATTAGTATGACATCTCTTTCTCCTGAATTGAGACTACTCACAATGATCATGTGTAGCAATCTCTATCATTTGTCAAGCACCGAGTACATGAATCTCGGTCGAGCATTATTCTTACATGATTTAATCACTGACGAAGAGATTGATGTGTGCGCTCATATCTTTCACATTCTGGCAAAGACGGTTGACCGGACTGCCTCAAGGAATTGTATTCCTTTTTGTCGCCTTATCTCAAGGATTTTAAAGCCCAAAGGTGTCCATCCCTCGGAAAATGAGCGTCCATATCCAAGGCCAAGTCCGATTAACATTCGTACTCTTCATGCAAGTATAAGTCACACCAAGAAGAGTACCAAGCAAGAAAGTCATGCTGCTCCGGGAAGTTCAACCTCTACCTCCCATGCCTATGATGAACAGCTAGACAACATCATGGCTGCACTTCAAGAAATTAATACCAAAATATTTGGGTTAGCTATCATCATGCACTCCCAGCACATTCGCTTCAACACTAAGTTCACTTCTCTCCAAACTCAGATAGACCAAATTCAAAGGAAGCTAGAAGAATATGGAGATTAGCTATTCCATGACAAAAAGGGGGAGATGGTGTTGCTGGTAGGTGTAGTTGACAAGGGGAGTGTAGTGATAGGGGGAGGAGAAGTTAAAAGTGGTTTTGTTTACAGTTTTTATTGCTTTTGTTTAATGCTTTAATACTCTGTTTTTATATTTTAGTTTAATATTCAGTTATGTTTACCTTACTACTTTGTAGCATTTTTTTGTAATTTTAAGATATTGTCAATGTCTTAAGTACCTCACTCTTGTACCCTAGTAGGATTTTGTATCCTAGATGCAAATACTTCGCATATTTTGCATTGGTTGAGTGTTGGACATGCAATTGATCCTTGAGATTGTTCTTAATTGCATTGAGTGTTCGGATGAGCATTTACTTGCTAAATATTCATTGTAGTCATTCGTTAATGACTTTTTTGTATGATCAAGATATGCTTACATGTTTTATAGTGTTTTCAAACTTGATCGCACTTTACTTGCTCATGTACGTACCTTGTGTTTAACTTGTCATAAGCTTAATGAAAGTTTTGTTTGTGTGCAAGTATTTCAGGTTATAGGTATATACGTGCAAGTGCTTCACAGCTTCTAGATTAGGTATGAGTGAGTTTTGCCATTGTTCTCAAACTCACGTTTAAGTCTAAAGTCTGTTTTATGGGTTTTGTCACGGAATAACCAAATGGGGAGATTATAAAGTTGTGATTTACAATTATATGTTTTATTGGCTTTTAGCCTGTGCCAAATTTGATTATAATTTTATTCAATCTTTTGTACCTTGTATTTATTGTGGGATTTGATTGTAAGGGTTGTGTGATAGAGAGAGAGAGTGTGTGAAGACTCAAGCAATTGAAGACTAAGGAGCTCTCGCGGGTATCTCGCGACTAAGTCTCCCACGAAGTGAGCCATGTGCCCTGCACATGATTGGAATGCAAAGAGTCAAGACAGATGGCGACAACTATGTTTCGCGAGTATTTCGAGGGTAAGGCCTTCATGTGAGACACCTACGAGACATTCTGTTCTGCCAAACTGTACTATTTGATACACACTTTCTGTGCCCACACTATATATACCCATATTACTCACAAATGTTGAGGAGTGCTTCTAAGAGAAAACCCTAACCAAACACCTCGAGAGTTAGAGATTGTTATACCCACAATCCTCTATACATTTGCTTGTGGAATTTACTCAACTCCTACCTCTCCATTTCCATACTATTGAGAGATTGATAGCCCAAACACTTACCATACCCTTTCAGAGTGTCAAGTGAGGTTTTGATGCTACTGGGAAGTATTGGAAGAAGCCAAGGATGGCAAATGCAACATGGAGCTTGTTGTGGGATCTAGAGAGCTAGACAAGACACGGTTTTAGAAGTCTTGTTGGAGTAGAAGTTTGGAGGGCTTAAGTACATTGGGTAGATTAGACTTGGAGGGTCTCTTGCTCACCCATGTATCCCAATTGATTGTTTAGTGGATCTATTACCGCTTAAAGGGCGGTGGAGAGGTTTTTCACCGAGTTCTTCAGTTTCCTTTTTGATTACACATTTGCGTGTTATCTTGTGTTTGTATCTTTCTTTTCTATTCTTTTACATTTTATTTTACTGCTGTGTTGCTATGATTATGGATTAGAGTAGCTTGTTTGTTTATTCGCTCGTATTTACACTATTTGCACTTAGTATTAAGTTAGTGTAAAATCTATTGAGCCGTAACTTTAATTTGGGGGTCTAAACAGCTCGTGTTTTTTCAACATATTTTCGAGCTTTCATGTTTTATTGTAAAATATTTTACCAAGTTTTTAGAAGTAAAAGTTTTACAATTTTTTATATATTTTACAAATTTAACCAGATTTCATATGCAAACAAACACATAAAAATGTGAATACTTTTATGGCAAATATTTTATTTCAAAACAAATGGAGC
The DNA here is from genome assembly GCA_963669245.1 of Quercus cerris. Lineage (NCBI taxonomy): Eukaryota > Viridiplantae > Streptophyta > Magnoliopsida > Fagales > Fagaceae > Quercus > Quercus cerris. The sequence continues at coordinate 21,954,298 of OY770008.1, read as the reverse complement.
AATTTATATTTTTTTATGAAAGGAAAGATACTTTAAGGTTGTACATAAAATTATAAAAGTTCTACCATAGTTTATAGTGCGATAATTATTTTCATGGTGTGTTTTACACATACAATGTTATAACTTGAAAATGCAACTTTAAATTACATAAACACCATGTAAAACAAATTTTTTACTTAAAGTTGAACTTCTTACAGACAATGCACAACAGCACATACCTCACATTACATTAGACAACTGGAATAATTAAGCATCCAAAGGTTTAACAAGAAATAATTACGTACAAGAAAATTATGCAACAAAATGTTCCCTCTTGGCCTCTCTGATCTAAAAACCTAGAAATATTCTTCAAAACCAAAACAGTGCTTATGTATGTAATATCCTTAGAGCATTCTCATTAAGGGTTTTAAATGCTAAAAGATGCTTTTTTTTTTTTTTTTTTATGGCATTTTTGACCCAAAAGCTTGCTCCATCAATTGTAAAATTTATATTATTTTTTTGTTCAAGTGGGGCCCACTTTCTTTTCTTCTTTGTCTTTGTCTTTCTCATTTCCCATTTCTTCCTTCTCACCATTTCTCTACTCTCTCTCTCTCCCTCTGCTCGACGCCTCCCTCTCCGACGAAACCCAGGCTGGAGTATCAAGCCAAGCCGATTTTTTTTAATTCACTCAATGCTCTCTCTCTGCTCTATCTTTCTCTTTCCTTTCTCGCTTCTTTCTTCTCTCTTCTCTCTCTGTGCTTCACCGATGTGGTTCGCCGATGAGTGGGCTCCGCGGATGATTGTGCTCCGGCGATTATGGGATGCTGATGGCTATGGTCCGATGATTGTGGTCATGGATTGTGGGTCCGATGGTTGTGGTCCGGTGGCAGCGATGGAGGTTTTTTTTTTTTTTTTTTTTTTTTTTTTTTTGCGTGGTTCTTCTTGGGTTCGATTGGGCTCCGATTGTGCGACGGAGCTTGGTGGTCAACCATGGAGCACGGGTCGAAGCGTGGATTGAAGGAGTCGTGGTCCGATTTGGTTAATTTGATTTGTTTTTGGCTGTGGGTTGTGGTTCAATTTGGCCGTGGTTTGTGTGTTTTTTTCCTTTTTTTCTTGTTGTGGTTGGTGGTGATTTGGTCCGATTGCTGTTGATTTTTTTTTGGTCCAACGGTGGATGTGGATGTGGTGGGTGTGGCGGGTGGATGTGGAGGTTTTTCTTCTTCTTTTTTCTCTGCTGTTCTTTGTGGTTGCGGTGGATCTAGCTGGTGGCTGGTGGCGGTGATGGTGGGTGGATGCGGTGGTTGTGGTATGCATGTGTGGATGCGGTGGCTGGCGGTGCTGAGAATAATTGGGTTCAGAAAGAGAGAGACAGAGGAGAGAGAAGGAAAAAGAAAAAATGACAAAGAAAGAATATTTAAATGGAATGTTAAAAAAAATAGAAGTTTTGATGAAAGAAATATTGTAAAGTGGTATGTTATATGTTATAAAATTGGGTTTGGAGATGGTAAATGTTAAATTTTTTGCAATCCTTGATAAGGATGCTCTTAGAAAAGAGAGACACCATTTTCAATGACTAACATTCAAGTAAGCATATGTTTAGGGCATGAAGATCAGGGACTTTGGAGAGATGATACTGTACTAGTAACAAAGTGAAGATATACGAAACAAAGTGAAGATATACGAAACAATGCCAATTGCCAAATTTGGGTTGGGTTGGTTTTTAAGTTATGAATGACTTGGCTTGGGTCACAGATTTCTCAGTCCATGGACATTAGAGGGCCACTCACAAAAATCGTGGATCCCAGGTACCTATACGTCCCATAACGTATGAATGGCCCACTCCATGACAAGGGGTGAACCGTGGGGCCGTGATAAGACCTCTGCTTCTTCCCCCCTATGGACTTTCCTCCAGAGTGTAGACTTTTGGGAACACAACACGGTACACGGCACACTTCATTTCTGTCTTCTATACCTTCATTTCTCGAGCTCTTTTCTTCAACAATTTCCTTCCATTTTGAAAAAAGTTGGTGGATCTTGATCTTACATTACATCATCCAGCTGAGTTTTTTGCTTCCTACACACCTCTGCTAACAAAAAAAATTCAAACACGTACTTTCTGTTATGGCTACTCTTCGAAAACTTGTGCTTGGTTTATTGTGTTTGCTACTCTTCCTGGGGCCATCTTCCCAGCTAGACAGATTATTGCAAGGACAGGAGATGAAGAATGGGGATGAATTAGTTTCAGATCAAGGAATCTTTATACTAGGATTTTTCAGCCTTACAAATAACAATTACTACTTGGGAATATGGTACAACGACAACCGTGCACGCCTGGAGAATCTAGTGTGGATTGCCAATCGGGACACTCCAATCTTTAACAAATCTGCAAGTCTTATCATTGATGACCACGGAAACTTGAAAATTTCATACAATGTGAGTCTTTCTATCATAATATATTCCGGACAAGAAGGAAGTAATACAAGTGCTGTTCTACTTGATACTGGTAATTTTGTACTGCGCGAACTGAATTCAGAGGGATTTGTGAAACGGGAGTTGTGGCAAAGCTTTGATTATCCTACACACACACTTGTGCCAGGAATGAAACTTGGAGTTAACTGGAAAACAGGTCATACACGATCTCTAACTTCATGGAGAGGTGTGGCGGTACCTGACACAGGCGCCTTTACCTTTGGCCTAGACCCTAATCATACAGATCAATTGGTCATCTCGTGGCGTGGGAACACTTATTGGACTAGTGGGTCTTGGAACAACGCGTATTTTAACTCATCTCCATTACGGCGCCTAACAAATTCCTACTGTAATTTTAGCTACATATCGAATGAGAATGAAACATACTTCAGCTACTCTACTGTGCAAACAAATTCCCCACAGTTGACGATAGATTACTTGGGAGCACTTTCTGTTGATAGCGGCAGTACCCTAGTTAATTGTACTTCTGCTTTCTCTTATTTCAGTGAAGGATGCGTGGCGCAAGAGCTTCCTGTGTGCAGGAGTCCTAATGATACATTTTCTCCAAATTACGATACTTGGGACAACATCGAGGGATTGATGTTTGACGAAGGTGACAACCTGACCCTTATGGATTGTGAGGCCAAGTGTTTGAACAATTGTTCTTGTGTTGCCTATGCATCTACGAATCCGGATGCCCAAACTGGCTGTGAGATTTGGAGCACAACGATTCCTCTGTCGGATGTTAGTATTCCACGGACAATATACTTCCTTGATTCAGAAGGTAAGTCTAATTACTTCATGCTTATATTTTCAATTTAGTTTTAGAGTTGAAATAGTACCAAACTATGTTATATACTTCCAACTAATTAGAACTAATTGTTGGTTTAGAATGAAGCATCCCGGCACTAAATAAATAGTGCCAAACTATGTTATATACTTCGAACGGGGGAATGAGCAGAATAATCGTGATTAAGAAGAGTATTTGTTTAGTTAGACAACGCGTGAAACTATAAAGGAAATTAGGCATCTCGAGTTTTAGAAAATCGAGATCCATTTACATAAATCTCGAGTTTTAGAAACTCGAGTTCCATGCAAAAAAAAATATAGTTTTATCGCCCCTATAGTGGCGTTTTTAAGTCTTATAGTGACGTTTTAAAACCCTATAGCGGCGTTTTTCTGCAAAAATTTTTCATAAGTGTTTAATACCAGGTTCAGTGAGCCCTATAGTGGCGTTTTTATGCCCTATACTGACGTTTTAAAGCCCTATAGTGGCGTTTTTCTGCTAAATTTTTTTTATAACTCCATTTTTAAGCCCTATAGTGACGTTTTTAAGTCCTATAGCGGCGTTTTCTGAACTCGAGTTTTTAAAACTCGATTTTCACTTGGATTTTTTTTACAAATCAAGCCTCAAAAACTTGATTTTTATCATGGAACTCGAGTTTTAAACACTCGAGATGCTAGTTTTCAAAATTCTTTTGCAACGTGACAACTAACTAAATTTTTTAATATTTATTGTTATTTAGAAAAAAAATTCTACTTCGAACTAATTAGAACTTATTGTTGGTTTAGAATAAAGCATGCCGGCACTAAATAAATAGATTTGTTATGATGTAAAAAATTCTGAATAGATTGGGTAAGGTCTTTTTTTCTTTAAAAAAAATCTCTAATTTGAATTTCTAGTTATTAATGCTTATTATTTAAACATTTATTATTTTATTATATATAAACATTTTTTGTCGACCTTGCTCAACTATTTTATTTAAACTATAAAATGGAAACCTCTGATTTTTTTTGTTAATATATATATATATATATATTTGTGTGTGCGTGTGTGGTGTAGTGTTACCAATAGTGTTAAACTATTTTAGTTAAAACTAATTAAAACTCACCATCATTTTGAATAAAGCACCCAATACCAACCAATTTTTTATTTTTTTTTACCTTTTCTAAGTAAATTTTAAATAAACTAAGTAATTTTCCCCCCTAAATTATCTGTTGACTTTATATTTATTAATACTTATTAGATTAAAATACAAATTACATCATTTAAGTTTGACAGAAATTCATTTCATGTTTCATGCTTAATTTCATTAAAAATTTGTCACTAAAAAAATATTTTTCTCACATTATAAAATCTATAAAATTAATAAAAATATTTTTTATGTGATAGTTTTTTTTCAAAAAATATTTTTTTCATTAGTTAATTGCATTTTTAACGGCAATTTTTAAGTAGAATTAGATGAAAGGCTTAAATTAAATAAATTTGAAACTTGAAGGACTCAATTAGCCTACTTATTAACTAAAAATTTTGATAAAAGTTGCGTCCTAGAAGTCTAGCTAGTTGTGCAAAGTGATTATATTCCTCTACACCAAGTGGTTAGATTTTCTTTGTGCCAATTGGATACCCTAGCCTTTATTAAATAATTTGGTAAATAATATGATTCTTTTAAAGTTAATTTTGGAATGGTTTCTAATTAAATAATAAAATTTTAAACATATTAAATTAAAATTTTAAATCATTTAAATCCACTCCCACAATTAGTCACTATTAACTAAAAAAACCACAATTCGCATAAATTGAAACCTATCTAAAAGAAAGGGAAAAAAATCATTCAATTTTAAATTATAAGACCAATATTTTACTATATGAGAATTGTGAAAATATATAATAATAAATTATCTAGTAATTGTTATCTTAATATTAGAAAATAAAATTAACATTATATAAATTCATGTAGAAAATCATATTTTATCATACACTATATAATAAAAGTTGTCATACATATTGCAGTTGCACCAAGTGGATGCTCTCTTATTTTTATAATATTGATTTTCACTTCTTTTTCTTTTTTTTTTTTTTTTTTTTTCCTTTTGTCAATTAGTGCAATATATATACATTAAAATAATTAACATGGTTGCACTAAGTGAAACTTTATTGTCCAAGTTTCAAATGTTTAAAAAATACTACTCAGGTAAAAATTTTACTACTAAGATTTTTTTTTTTATAAATTTGATTCACTATTTTATTTTATATTGTTTTAATAATCTACTACAATCGTTTGTTTTAATTTTAAATTTTAGTTGTACAAGTCATTCTTTCATTACATAGTTCTATATAAGGGTAGTTGCAGGTTATACAACATAATTTTGCAACGTGACTAATTATAAATACAATAAAGTGAACAGCTTATTATTTTAGATTATATATGATTTTCGACTATGCCGTTCATTGCTTATACATAATATTGACAATGGGATTCTATTTTGGAACAACTCAAGATAAAATAGAGCTACCTGATCAAATTACTTCTGAGGGGGTTCACTATGCACTCACATGGAAAAACAAGCCTCGAGCAAATAGGTGGTGGATATGGCTCACAGCGGCAGTAGGAGGAATTATTATCACCTTGCCGTGCTTATTATGCTATGAAAAAGTGAAAAAACACAAAGCAGAAGGTAATTGATATTAGTACTATAGATTGTTTAGATATACTATTGATTATAAAGCAGTAACAAATTTTCAAATTTTAGGGGAGAGAAAGAAGAAACAAAAGATGCTCTTACAAGAACTTGGAGGTAGTGCAATACCTTCCATTATCCATGACAAAGTGAAGAAACAAAATAATGAGAGGCCGGCAAACCCTGACTTGCGAATCTTTAGCTTTGAAAGCATTTCTCTTGCTACAAGTAACTTTTCAGCTAAAAATAAATTAGGAGAGGGTGGTTTTGGACCAGTTTATAAGGTTCTCTCTCTCTCTCTGATACCCTAAATTGTGTTCATTTGATTTGATTGAATTATTTGATTGTGTGTTTTGTGGGTGTGTGATGAGTTGCATATAAGCTATTTACAAAAAGGATTTTGGTTTTATAATAGCCTCTATTGCAACTTGATTTATCCTTTTGGAGTATTAGCATAAAGGTCTATTTGGGATCCACTTATTTGGCTGAAATTAAAACTTATTGCTAAAAGAACTGTAGATAAAGATAAAAATTAACTGAAATAGTATAGTAGAATTCATGAATAGTACCAAAAAGTGCATTAGGGCCTATGAATAATAGTAAAAATAAGCTGAATAGTAAAATAAGTTAGTAAAAATAAGTGTTGCCAAATGCACAATAAATATGGCTAGCTCTTTCGTTGAGTCATACAATTGATATCAAAGAAAACCTGATAACACAATGTGCTTAAGGGCGATACAATACAAAATGAGCCTTCACAGGGTTGCCAAAAATTAATTTTAGTGTGAGATATTGTGATACCCCAAATTGTGCAGATTTAATTGGATTGGATCGTTCGCATGTGTGTCGTGTGGGTAAGTGCTGAGTTGCTAATCAGGTGTTTAAAAAATTGATCTTAAGTTTGTAAAAGATTATGAGAATCCCCAATTATAACTTGACTATTTCTTTTGAGGTGTAAGTGTAGACATAATTAAAACTTTCCTGGAGAATTACACTGTGTATGTGATATAATTTTAATAATGTTAGAATAATAATTGTTAAATGATTAAATTCACTAATACATGGAATTTTTAAGTTTTTTAAATAAATGTTGTGGTGGATAGTGGAAATAGGGTTTAAAACCATGAACACCTAATCTAATAGTATAAACAAATTACCTACATAAAGCTCAAAAATGGTGACTTTAACCACTTAACTACTATTCTAACCAAATATACCACCTTAATCCAATTCTCTCTTTATTTATTTATTATATTTGTGGTTCAAAAGTTGAACTTAAGACCTAGCGTAGCTTGCTAATCCAATTAGTCAAATCATCACTTGAGCTCTGCCCAAGGGCTAGGTAGAATCTTGATAGAAATTTAAATAATGAAAGTTGAAACTGATTTAAGATAAAGTGAGTAAAAATTAACTAACAAAATATAATTTCAGGGTAAAATATCTGATGGGCAAGAAATAGCAATAAAGAGACTCTCGAGAAGTTCTGGACAAGGATTGGTAGAGTTCAAGAATGAAGCTATTCTCATTTCTAAACTTCAACACACTAATCTTGTGAGACTTTTAGGGTTTTGCATTCAACAAGAAGAAAAAATATTAATCTATGAGTACATGCCTAATAAAAGTTTAGACTTCTTCCTATTTGGTAGGGCTTATGTTCATTACGAGGAAAATTTTCTTATGTGACAATTTTTTTTTTTCTTTTGAATGAAATCAATCAATACTTATCATTTGCTTACGATTATTTTCTCTTCTGAGTCAGATTCTACTAAAAAATCTTTATTGAATTGGAAAAAACGCTTCAACATCATTGAAGGCATTGCTCAAGGACTTGTTTATCTTCACAAATATTCAAGACTAAGAGTAATTCACAGAGACTTAAAAGCAAGCAACATTTTGCTTGATAAGGAGATGAATCCAAAAATTTCTGACTTTGGCATGGCTAGAATATTTGGGTTGAAAGGATCAGAAGAAAACACAAATAGAATTGTCGGAACATAGTAAGTATTCATTGCATTTTAAGTAAGCATAATACAATTCTATTTGTGAGTGTATGTGTTTGAATATGTGTTGTTCATAAATTAAAGTCTATTGGTCAATTATTACTGCAGTGGTTATATGTCTCCAGAGTATGCCATGAATAGTGTTGTTTCAATAAAAACTGATGTATTCAGCTATGGAGTCCTACTATTAGAAATTGTGAGCAGCAAGAAAAATAATAGTCTTTATCACTTTGAGTCTCCACTTAACCTTATAGGATATGTAAGTTTCTCACTTAAATCCTCTTTATTTATACACAGGATTTCGAACTTAATAGTTAACATTTTGTGTACCACTGGACTTGTATCAGGCATGGCAATTATGGAATGAAGGTAGGGGTTTAGAGCTGATAGACCCAACAATATTAGATGAATCATGCCCTCCTTCAGAAGTATTGAGATGCATTCATGTTGGTCTTTTATGCGTACAAGACCAGGCATCTGATAGACCTACCATGCTAGATGTTGTTACTATGCTTTCAAATGAAACTCACCAACTATTTCCTCCAAAACAACCTGCATTTTTTATCAACACAGTTCAGGAAGAATCGTCAGATGTTTCTAAAATTAAGCCAAGAAAGTGTTCCATAAATAATGTCACGATTTCAGAGATGGAAGCCAGATAAATACTAAAATACACTAATTTTGTATCAATTTAGTATTTATATACATGCCTATTTGATAAGGCTAACCCGATTTTGACTACAAATCTGTAGTCTTTTGTTAAATTTTTTATTTTTTTGAATTAATAAGGGGTGTAAGCCTATACTTGATTGAGATCATCTTTCTTCTTTATATAAACAATGAGAAGAATTATTGATTCTTGTGTGAGTTATTGATTATAATTTATATTGGATCAGATTGATTATGATATCATTTTGTCTTATTCTGTAGTATTGAATTGGGAGCCCAAAATCTGTTTCCTTCCTAAAGGGGAATTTAATAGGATGGCCCGTTGTGTCCATATATGTTCTTATTATGTGCGGAGGGCTCACAATCCTCTTGAGACAAGTTGAGAACGAGAATGAGCTAACAGGGAGTAACTCCAAGTAAAGTTAACCCTATTTAATTAATTTATTTATTTGCAGGTGATAGCCTTTTATTTGGCTAGATTAATGTGGAGAATTGTAACAATCTTTGCAAGGTGCTCTAGATTTATGAACAATCTATGGGCCAATAGGTTAATAAGGAGTAACTGATATTTTCTTCACTATGAATATGGAATTTGATATGACATGACAAATATGTGGGGTTACCATCTTTTGGAAAGGATTTAGCAAGATACTTTTTGGACTACTAAAGACCATTTTTGGAGGCATGAATTGAAGGAAAGTTGCTATCAAAAGCGGGTAGAGATGTGATCATTAAAGGAGTCATACAATTGATCCCAACCTATAGTTGGAGCTACTTTAAATTGTCCACTGCATTATGTAATGTGTTAATAAGATGATGAGAAACTTTTGGTAGCGGTAAGAAAATCACGAGTGAAGGAATCATTGGAATAACTGGGGTTCATTATGCAGACCTCAATGCCAAGGGAGTTTTGTTTTTCATGAAAGTAGGGCTGGCGATTACTGCAGAATACTCGTTCGTTATATTACATGGTGTTTATTCTGAATTCAAAAATTTTTAAAAGACAAATAAAGAATTTAAGAATATTTTTGGTACCTCAAAGGAAACAGAAGCACATTAAGGTTCCGTAAGGCTTACACAAAACGTAGAGGTATGCTTAGCCCAATCTCTAACAGCGCCTAATATGAAGCCGCTAACACAAAAAATAAATAAATAAATGATAGTCCTTCAAAATTCCATTGCTCCTGTTCAACTTTTACAAAGTCTTTCCATCCTATAGTGTACTTTCTTACCAAATTTTAGTGAGTTGCTTATCCCTGGTTAGAATGATCATGTTAGTGAAGCCTGTCGTACTGCCTCCCTTGCTGCCAAAATTGTTGCTTGCACCAGATTGGACCTTTTATGGATTGACAACCTTTGAACAATCCATTCCCCTGTGTCTTTTGCTAGATATGTCATGCCTCCTCTTTGCTACTTGTTTCTGTTATGTCCTGTTATCAGTAGAAGAATCTGCAATCCTGGTTTGTTAATCTGGAGACCTCCAATTTGTTGTGACTTTGCCGGTTGGATTTTATTTTCCTCCATACTGAATGCTTCAGAGTTTTTTTATTTTTTATTTTTTATTTTATTTTTTTATATTTTAAGAGTTACTTGTCAATCAAAATATTTCAACACGTTAAATTATCCTGAGTTTTTTTTTTTTTTTTTTTTTTTTTTTTTTTTTTTTTTTTTTTTTTTTTAATTTAGAGTTTAGAGTTACTTGTCAATCAAAATATTACAACTCATTAAATTATCACGAGGATTTGGGATCTTACCTTCAAATAACAAACTAAGGCTATACCCTAGTCACACAGTTTTAGCAAAATTTATGCAATAAAACTTATTTAAAAAAAATTCATTGAAAGTCTCATTTGCTGGAGGTGAGCCAACATCTCTTTTAGTCTCCAAGTGGAATAAAGTATGTATCTAAGAGGACAAGAATCAAAGGATTGCACCTTGTCCCTGGAGAATGCCACTAGAGTTATGGGTACTTTTATGGTGATAATATTATTAACAAACTTTAAATTATATGAGGTTAAAATCCGATGTATTATTTAACTTTTATTTTTGAATATTTTGTCATCTTTTTTATATTTAGTATTTTTATTGTTCATTTATTATTATAAAATAAATTTACATTAATAAAATATTTTTATTAATGTATGGAGTCTATGGACTTGTTGAAGGCAAAAGACTTGTTGAATCAGTGGTGGAGCCACATGAGGACCTAAGGGGGCCTTGGCCCCTCACCACCCCCCAAATTTTTGAAAAAATAGCATGTTTCGTCTGTCACTGTTGTTTCTCGTTCGTCGACCATGGTTGTTTCTTCTTGGTCGGCATTTACTGTGTCTTCTTGGTCGACCACTACTACTGTTTCTTTGTTCACTGCAGACAAGGGCGTAGCCAGGAATAAATACATGGGGGGGGGGGGGGCCAGGTTGTAACATAAATATACTAAATATAATTCTTAAGTCTATTGGATACAAAATTATCAACTTTCATATATCATCATATACTTGAACATGTTGGGAATTCAACCAAAATTCCAAACCTGTGAGAAACAAAAAAATAGAGAAAACAAAACGCCAAAAGAAAAACAATCACATGCACAAGACAGTATTTACGTGGTTCGGCAATTTGCCTACGTCCACAGAGTTGCAGGGATTTCACTATTATTAAAGAAAATTACAATGTGCGGCTACAATGTTTTTCTTTCTCAAAAACAACAACAAAACAAAACCCTAATCACAAAAAAAAGGCTTTTATATCCTGCGCACAGGATTCACAATGGGCTACAAAACGGGCCAAAAAATTTTTGTCTGCCCAAGCCTCTGCTCCATGGACTAAGTCTCAGTAAATCTCCCATTAAAAACCACACAACATTATTCAGGTCAAGTCGGGTCATCAACCGGATCAAATCATGCCTGACGATGATTTTTCACTGAATAAAAATCATCCATTATCATCTCTATAGTGAAATCCCTGCAATTTCCTTCTCTATATAAACTATCATATTATCTACCAAAAACTCATCCTCCATTCTATTACGAAGTCTTGTTTTTAGCAACTTCATAACTAAGAAAGCTTGTTCTATAGTTGCTGTAGAAACTGGAAGGGTCAACACAAGACGAATAAGTCTATCAATCAAAAAATAAATATTAGACTTTCCTGAAATTTTTAATCCCCTACGTAGCTCGGAAATTGTGCTCATATTCTGAAAATCTAGATGTTTTATCACATTAAGCTCATAATGTTGCAATTGAGACTCCAAAAGTTCTTGTTCATGTTTAGTAAAATCTTGAGGATAATATTTCTTAACTAAATTGCATATATGAACAATTTTGAATAATCTAAAAGCATCCTTGGGATTTAAAGCTGAACTAAGAATGACAAGTTCCATTGTTAGCTCACAAAATCTACTTTTCAATTCTTGCAATTGAAAGTCTATTGCAACTGTAAATATGCAAATTCTAAAATGATGTTCCATTGTTAAATCTTCATCTTGACGACGATATCTACCTTGACCTTTAGTGTAACGAGCATTCATATCAGGAATATCAATTTCATGTTGCTCACAAAATGCTATAACACTAGCAAGTAAAGGCTCCCATCCATCATCTCTCAACTTTTGAATAAGTGATTTTGTAGTTGAAACTAAATGCATGGCATTTAAAAGGTCTTCAGAATGTTGTTGCAAAGCTTGACAAAGAACATTAGTAATTCCCATTATCTCTTTCATCAAATGCAAGATTAAAATATATTCAAATGATGTTAATACTTGATAAGCTCCCTTGGTATCACCGCATTGTTTATAGTTAGCCCTTTCCTCAGAGATAGTGTTGATAACTTTGCAAGTAGCATCAAACATGTTAATCAAACTACAAATAGATTGAAAATGAGTTCCCAACCTAGTATCTCCAGCTCGTTGCAAAGTACCAATCTAGTTTGCACCTCTTCCAGTCTCAATTTCATTAGAAGCAATCATATTCTCAACTTGTTCTGCTTGAGCATGTTGCAATTCATCATTACGCTTACTAGAACCAACAACAATATTGATAATATTAACCAAATGATCAAAGAACTAATGAACATCTTTTACTTCTCTAGATGCTGTAACTAAAGCTAATTGCAACCTATGAGCCATACAGTGTACATAATAAGCATATGGGCAATCTTTAAGAAAAAAAGCTTGTAATCCATCCATTCATCACGCATGTTACTAGCCCCAGCATATCCTTGACCTCAAATATTTTCAATGTGGAGGTTGAATTGAGAAAGGACAGTACATATCTCATTCTTTAAAGTCAATGCAGTAGTGTCTCTAACATGCACAACATGAAAGAAACGCTCTTTAATGAAACCTTCTTTATCAACAAACCTCAAAATGATGGTCATTTGCTCTCTCTTCAACTCATCCCAAGCTTCATCAACAAGAATGCAAAATTTTGCATCCCCAATTTCTTCACGAATAGCATTTCGCACATTACTAGCAAGAATATGCAAAATCTCCTTTTGAATTATGGGTGATGTATATTTGGCATTTCCTGGTGCATTTTCCAAGACAACACTAGCTACTTTGTTATTGAAAGTTGATATGAATTTTATCAATTCAATAAAATTATCTCTATTTTTTGAATAAAGGCTTTCATCATGACCTTTAAAAGCACAAGCTTGGAATGCTAACCATCAAGCACACTTTACTGAGGTTTTGAGCCGCAACTGATTATTCTCTAATTCTTTTGACGTTTATTTCTCAATCAGCTTGTCAATATGCCGTGGATAATTCTTTAAATCCTCGCAACATTTCATAGCAATTTTATGTGGGGAGTTTGGTTCTTTCCCTTCATGACGAATTAAAGGACAATTCATTCCATCTTTCACTTTTTTCCAATTATTAAAACCTCTTGAAATGAATACATCTGATTCGGGACGACCTATTGGTTTCTTACTAAAAAGGTAACAAGGTAGACAATATATCGCATTCATTGAAGGTGAGTATTCCAACTAATCCTTATGTGAACCAAACCATGAAGGTTGAAATCGACGACGATGAGTATCATCATTGTATGGACAGTCTCTATTTTCAGGTTGATATGGACCTTCTTTGAGATAAACTTGTCAGATTTCATCTTGTTTGTTAATAGAAAATTCACATATTTGTTTACATGATCCTGGATCATGATCTATCTCTTCAAATTGAAGTTTTGGACATTTGGAGGGGTGTTCATCAGGCATTGAAGTATTAACATTTGTTTCTACGGCCACAAGTGTCCTAATTTCTGAATTGCTAACATCTTTTTTCTTAAAGAATGCATCAATTGTTTTTCGTTTGCTCATAATTCTTTTAGCTTTAAGAATATGACTCAAAAATTAACTTGAAAAGAATTTAAAAAAAAAATTAATTAGAAATTTTTACTTAGTTATATGAATGTTATTCATACTCAAGAAAAAAAAATTCACAATAATTTAAATAGTCAACCCATTTTTAATACAACTTCAATTAATAATAACCCCTCAAACAAAAACAAAAATAACTTAATTAATTTGTCTTTTATAATGTATTGGTTAATTTAATTATATAACTTTAATTATTATTGTTTAGTTTAACAATAAACTATATTGCTTTAATTTATTTGCCATTAATTATACTGCTTTAATTTGTTAATATTGTTTAGCCCCTTGTACATATTACATTAAAAGAGCCGAACATTATACATTCCATGTGTAGCACAGTAATTAAAGCAATGTAATGTGCTGCACATTACATTGCTTTAATTATTATGCTGCACCTGGTCCCATGTGCCCATAGCCCATCTACCCCCTCCCCACCCCACTCAACAGACAACAGACAAGCACAACAGGCGCCCCAATCACAATAGCCAGCTGCAATCAGAAAATTTCACAATGCTAATCACAAATCACAACACAGGTTACACTAAATGATAATCAATATTTCACCAAACACCAGCACGCTGAGTCATTGACCAACAAAAAGGAATAAGATAAAGCCACATTTAAAAAGACAAAAACAAGAAAAAAGATTCATTGACCAACAAAAAGGATAAGATAAAGTCACATTTAAAAAGACAAAAAAAAAAAAAAAAAAAAAAAAAAAAAAAAAAAACCCAACCAATCAGAGAGTCACAGTTCAAAAGAGAGAGAGAGCCTTACCGAGATGTGAGATCAGGCTATTAAAGATAAAGAATAAAGATCCTCCTTTATACATTTCATTTCATTTTTTTCATTCAGTGAGATAAAGAGATAGAGAGACCGAGAGAGAGTCCGAGAGAAAAACCTTGAGGGAGGGCCGGACTGCCGGAGTGGAGGGAGCAACTGCCAATAAGCACCGCTGCACCAGAGTAAAGGTAGAACGATCTGCGATCTCCGATGAGGCGATGACCACTACGATCTACGAAAAAGAGCATTTTAGTGAGATAAAGAGAGAGAGAGACTGAGAGAGTTAGAGAGAAAAAGAGAGAAATACCTTGAGGGAGGGCTGGAGGGAGCACCGTCGCACCGAGCACCGGAGCAAAGGCAGAGAACTCTGTGATCTCCAATCTCCGATCTACGATCTGCGATGAGGGGTGACCGGGCGAGCAACGACGACGACAACAAGCGAGTTGCGGTGACGATGACGGCGACATGACTGTGGGTGCGATGGGTTTGGTTTGCTGGGGTTTGGTTTTGGTTTATGTATTGGGGGTTTTTTTTTTTTTTTTTGATAAACACCTGTATTTGGTTTGCTGGAGTTTGATGTGCTTTAGTATTGGGGTTTGATTTCTTTGCCACTGCCAGCGACGTGGTGGGTTTTAACTCTCTGCTAGTGACGTGATGGGTTCATTTCTGATTCTCTGTATTTTTTTTTTTTTTTTTTTTTTGGGTTGAGAATCCGTGGGCTTGCCATGAGCGAGCTTGGGCTCACTGTGGGCTTGGCTTGCCGTGGGGTTTGTTCCAATTTTTTTTTTTTTTTTGGCTTGAAAGTAGATCAGATATATATATATATATATATATATATATATTTTTTTTTTTTTTTTTAAATTTGAGGTGTTCCTAATTTTTGATTGAGGGCTAGGAAAATGAGTGAGAAATAGGTAGAGGGGCCAGCTGTGTAATGTTGGGGGGGGGGGGGGGGCAATTATTTTTTCTTCCTAGTCTAATGGGAAAAAAAAAATTTGCAGGGGCCACGGCCCCCCCAAGCCACTATGTGGCTCCGCCCCTGACTGCAGATCATCCTCTTCGTGATCTGCTAGTGTTGCTGCTTCTTTCTTCTTTTTCTTTTATCAAGCTTTAACTTTTAAACTTTTGTTCCCAAACCTTGTCTTGGTTCTAGCACCTTTGAATGACATTTCTTGCTTTTTAATGTCACTTTGCTTCTTTTGTTTGCTTGTGTCAGCCAGATAAGATGGGTGGGTCATAGGTGTAAGTAATTACTAGGTGTGAAGAGCTTTTTTAGTACAATTTTTTACTTTTTAACTCATCTTTATATGGTTCTAGAGTCTATACCAGTATGTGTAATATTTTATTCTTTAATTCATATTTATTTCAGTGATGTTTTTAAACTATATCCATTATTATTTTTATTTGTTAGATTAATGGGTCAATGTATACAGTTTTTTTTTTTTAAATAAATATGATTAAGATAGTATAAAGAAGTAATTAAGGGTTTATTGACATTAAAAAAAAAATTAAAGAACGGTTTATATTTTTAAAAACTCTTAATAATTTATTACGGTTTTCTAATTGAATATATATATATATATATATGTGCTATATTAAGACAGAGTTACCCTTCTCTGTCTCACTAGAAATCTTTGTTGTGGTTCTATCATTCTTGAATCACCCACCTACAAAGTATCTAAATAAGAGCATTCACATTAGTGTGTGCAAGCCAAAGGCCTTGTAGTTGAATTGGCACCTCCCCATGCACAAAGTGCTTGGGGGTCTAGGGGGAAAGGGTTCGAGCTGAAGGGTTTGCAGCATATTGTAATTATTACTCAAAAAAAAAAAAAAAGTTTGTGCAAAATTTCTTGTTTATTCTAGCATAAAAAACTATGTATTCTATTATACACAACCACTTTTCAAAACACCTCACATTAGATTATCGATTTTACACTACATTTCACTAAAATACTATTACTTTATCAATTTTCTATTATTCTCCCAAATTATATGTCTCTCTCGCCAAGCTTGAAACCAAACAAGAGAAAAAACCTACTCAAAGGCTCCAAGAAACACCAAAACAAAACCCATACATTTTACCATCAATTCCAGCAAACCCACAAAATTCTCAAACATCAATTACCCAAGTCAAATCTAACCTAGCTAAAACAAATACCAAAATCAAATTAGGAAAATAAAAAATGCTTGATAATTGTGATGCTTTGGAGTGAAGCAGAGTTCATTGGAGCTTAGTGGCAGTGGCTATGTTCTTTGCAATGGTATGGTCAAGACGTGGGTTGGGTCTCGAATATGGGTTTGTGTAGGTGAAATATTTAATGTTGAGATTGTGCTGTGATTCTATCTTTGGAGAACATATTTGAGAGAGAGAGAGAGAGAGAGAGAGAGAGCGTGGATCCGGGGATCTAGGAGGAGAGAAAAAAAAAAAAAAAGAATAGTACACACAGTTACTATAGCAACAATAGATATTTAGACAACTTTAACTTAACTGCAAGAGCCTTTTTTACTTTCACAACCCAGCCTAATCAGGACCTCGTGAAGTCTTTCTTTTTTCTTCCTATGAATCATAGAAAAAATGTTAATCTTTGTTAGGGGGTCAATGCACAAGTTACCTAGCTCCTTTATTGGCCTTTGAATGACTAAATATATAAATAAAATAAATACAAGAAAAGATCTCTTCAATTTTGTCTACAAGAACCTTTTTTACTTCCACAACTTAGCCTAGTGAGGACCTTGCCGAGCCTATCTTTTCTATTCCTATGAATTATAAAACAAAAAATGTTAATCTTGGCTAAAAGATTGATGTGCAACTTAACAAGATCCTCAATTAGCTTCTAAACAAACACATATATCAATAAATAAAGAATAGAAAACATATTTTCGATTTTATTTACAAAAGCCTTTTTTACTTCCACAACCTAGCCTAGTCAGGACCTCACCAAGCCTTTTTTTTTTTTTTGGTTCCAAAGAATTGTTGAAAAAAATATTAATCGCTCCTCTATTAGCCTTCGAATGGCTAAATATAGAACTAAAATAGATATATTAATAAAAAAAAATAATAGATAATATCTCTTTGATTTTGTCTGTAAAAGCCTTTTTTACTCCTACAACCCAACCCAGTTGGGATATCGCTGAGCCTTCCTTTTTTGTTCCTATAAATCATTGGGGGAAAAAAAAATCTTAGCTAGAGATCGATGATCAATTTATCCAACTCCTCTATTGGCCTCTGAATGACTACATATATAAATAAATAAATAAATAAACATATTAATAAAAACAAATAATAGAAAATATCACTTTTATATTGTTTACAAGAGTCTTTTTTATTTTTGTAAAGTTTTGATTTTTAATTATGTTTGTTGGCATTAATTCTGTGTCAAATTTGATTGTAATTCTTCAATCATTTTCCTGTATTTTTGTGGGATTCAATGTAATGGGTTCAATGTGTGAAATTAGTGAAGAACTGTGAAGACAGAGCATCTCGCGACTTGGCTAGCGAGTGGTGCAACTCATGAAAAGTCACGTGGGAAGCACATGCTAGAAGTTCAAAGGTCTAAGTGATGGAGGGCATCTCATGAGTGGCTCACAACTTGGCTAACTCGCGAGATGCATTACCAACCTTTTATGTGTCTTTCCTCATTTCTTTACCTCTACTATAAAATCCCACATTACCTACAAAATTGCAAGGAGAGTTTAAAAGAAAAAAACCCTAGAATCATTTGAGAGTTAGAGATTACTTACCTACAACTTTACGCATCTTTCTTAGTTTTCCTCATACTTTTCCTCTAATTCCATATCCTTTGAGAGGTTCTTAGCCCAAACATGAACTTCACCCATTCTGAGTATTGTTAGTTGTTTTGGAGCTCTTAGGAAGCATTGGGTCATGTCATTATATGATGGATGCAATTGGTGATAATTGCGGGATTTGGAAAGTTAGTGAAGACAAGGTTCAATGAAGCCCGTTGGTAGTTGGGACTTGGAGGGTCTAAGTACATAGGATAGTCTAGGCTTTGAGGATCTAAATTGTAAGCCTTGTACTCCAGCTTATTCACTAGTGCATTGATTTGGCTTGGAGGGCCGCAGAGAGATTTTTACACCGAGCACTTTGGTTTTCCTCTTCGATAACACATCGCGGTGTTATCTTGTGTTTGCATCTTTCTTCCCTTACTCTTTTCGTTTTATAATTAATTGTTAATTATGTATTCCCATGCACTACGTAGTAGTCTCGGTTAATTGCGCATTAGTTACTCTTATTCTGCATCTAGTTAAGTAGACTAAAAGCAATTAAGCCCTAATTTTAAAATTAGGGGTCTTAATTAGCTCTATTAGTTTTACTATCAAGCTTTCAACTTCCACAACCTAGCCTCGTTAGGAGCATTTCATTTTTGTTCCTATGAATAATAGAAAAAAAAATGATAATCTTGGCTAAATGGTTGATGAGCAACATACCTGGCTCTTCTATTAGCTTTCGAATAGCTAAATATATAAATGAAATAAATAATAGAAAATATTTTTTGATTATGTCTACAACAGCCTTTTTTATTTCCACAACATAGCCAAATCAGGAGCTTGCCGAGCCTTTAATTTTTGTTCCTATGAATCATTAAAAAATGTTAATCTTGGCTAGAGGATCAATGAGAAACTTACCATGCTCCTCTATTAGCCTTTGAATGGCAACATATATTAATAAAATAAAAATAAGAAGAGACATCTTTTATTTTGTCTATAAGAACCTTTTTCATTTCCACAACCTAACCTATTCAAGACCTCGTAGAGACTTTCTTTTTTGTTCCTATGAATCATAGAAACAAATGTTAATCTTGGTTAGTGGGTCGATGAACAAGTTACCTAGCTCCTCTATTATCCATTGAACGGCTAAATATATAAATAAAATAAATAATAGAAAAGATCTCTTGATTTTGCCTACAATAGCCTTTTTTACTTTCACAACCTAGCCTAATCAAGACCTCACCAAGCCTTTTTTTTTTTGTTCCTAATAATTATAGGGAAAAAAAAAATGTAAATCTTGGCTAGAGGGTTGATGAGCAACTTACCTAGATTCTCTATTAGCCTTTGGACAACTAAATAGACAAATAAAATAAATATATTAATAAAAAAAAAATAGAAAAGATCTCTTTGATTTTGTGTGCAAGAGTCGTTTTTACCTTTACAACCCAGCCAAGTTAGGACCTCGTCGAGCCTTCCTTTTTTATTCTCATGAATCATAGAAAAAAATGTTAGTCTTGGCAAGAGGGTCGATGAGCAATTTACCTGACTCCTCTATTAGCCTCTGAATGACTACATATATAAATAAAATAAATAATAGAAAAGGTCTCTTTGATTTTGTCAGCAAGTGCTGGCCTAGTCAGGACCTTACTGAGCATTTCATTTTTGATCCTATGAATCATAGAAAAAAAAACGTTAATCTTCGCTAGAAGGCCGATGAGCAACTTACCTAGATCCTCTATTGGAGTTCGTACGACTAAATATAAAAAAAAAATATATATATATATATATATATATATATATATATATATATATAAATAATAGAAAATATTTCTTTAATTATGTTCACAAGAGCCTTTTTTACTTCCATAACACAGAGCCTAATCAGGAGATTGCCAAACCTTTAATTTTTGTTCCTTTGAATCATAGAAAAATGTTAATATTTGCTTGAGGGTTGATCAAAAACTTACCCGGCCCCTCTATTAGCCTTTGAACGGCTAAATATATTAATAATTTAAAAGTAAGAAAGGATCTATTTTATTTTGTCTACAAGAGCCTTTTTCTCTTCCATAAACCAACCTAGTTAAGACCTCACAGAGACTTTCTTTTTTGTTCCTATGGATCATAGAAACAGCTATGAATCTTGGTTAGGGCATTAATAAGCAAGTTACCCAGCTCTTTTATTAGCTTTTGAATGGTTAAATACATAAATAAAATAAATAATAGAAAAGATTGCTTCGATTTTATCAGCAAGAGCCTTTCATACTTCCACAACCCAATCTAGTCAAGACCTCACCAAGTTTATCTTTTTTCTTTGGGTCGATAAGCTCCTCATTTAGCCTCTGAATGCCTACATATATAAGTAAAATAAATGATAGAAAAGATCTCTTTGAATTTGTCTACAAGAGACTTTTTTACTTCCTCAACTCAACCTTGTCAAAACCACGCCAAGCCTTTCTTTTTTGTTCCAAAGAATTATTAAAACAAAGGTCGGTTTTGGCTAAAAGGTTGATAAGCAACTTACCTAGTTCCACTATTAGCCTTCAAACAGCTAAATGTATAAATAAAATTAATATATTAATAAAATCAATAATAGAAAAGATCTTTTTGATTTTTTCTGCAGGATCTTTTTTTACTTCCAAAACCTAGCCTTGTCTGGATCTCGTAGAGCCTTTCCTTTTTGTTCTTATGAAGTATAGAAAAAAAAAATGTTAATTTTAGCTAGAGGGTCAATGAGCAACTTACCTGGCTCCTCTACTAGCCTTTGAATGGCTAAATATATTAATAAAATAAATAATAGAAAGATCTCTTTGGTTTTGTCTTCAAGAGCCCTTTTTACTCCCACAACCTAGCCTAGTCAAGACCTCATTGAGCCTTTTTTATTTTTGTCCTATGAATCATAGAATGAAAAATGTTAATCTTATCTAGAGGGTTGATGAGCAACTTACTCGGCTCCTCCATTACCCTTTGAATGACTTAATATATAAATAAAATAAGTATATTAGTGAAATAAGTATTAGATCAAAGTTTTTTATTTCGTTTGCAATAACCTTTTTTCTTCCATGACCCAACCTAGTTAGGACCTCACACAGACTTTCTTTTTTGTTCCTATTAATCATAGAAAAAAAAATGTTAATCTTGTTTAAAGGGTCAATGAGCAAGTTACCCAGCTCCCCCTACTAGCCTTTCAACAACTAAATATATAAATAAAGTAAATAATAGAAAATATCTTTTTGTTTTTGTCTGCAAGAGCCTCTTTTACTTCCACAACCCTGCCTGCCCAAGACCTCACTAAGCTATTCCTTTTTTGTTCCTATGAATCGTAGGGAAAAATGTTAATCTTGGCTAGAGAGTCAATCAAGAACTTACTTGGCTCCTCTATTAACCTTCGAAGAGTTAAATATAAAAATAAAATAAATATATTGATAAAATAAATAATAGAAAATATCTCTTTGATTTTGTCTGTATGTGTGTTTTTTACTTTCACATCCCAGCCTAGTCAGGGCCTCGCCAAGCCTTTATTTTTTTGTTCCTATGAGTCATAGAAAAAATGTTAATCTTGGCTAGAGGGTTGATGAACAACTTACCCGGCTCCTCTATTAGCCTTTGAAGGGCTATATATACAAAATAAAATAACTAATAAAAAAGATGTCTTTGATTTTGTCTACAAAAGCTTTTTTTTACTTCTAGAACCCAGCCTTGTCTGGATCTCGTAGAGCCTTTCTTTCTTGTTCCTATAATTGTAGAAAAAAAAATTGTTAATTATAGCTAGAAGGTCAATGACCAACTTACTCGGCTCCTCTATTAGCCTTTGAATGGCTAAATATATTAACAAAATAAATAATAGA
Organism: Quercus cerris; assembly: GCA_963669245.1. Taxonomy (NCBI): domain Eukaryota; kingdom Viridiplantae; phylum Streptophyta; class Magnoliopsida; order Fagales; family Fagaceae; genus Quercus; species Quercus cerris. Next base: position 21,931,989 of record OY770008.1, on the reverse strand, counting down.
AAAGATCTCTTTGGTTTTTTCTTCAAGAGACTTTTTTACTCCTACAACCCAACCTAGTCAGGACCTCACTGAGCCTTTTCTCTTTTTATCCTATGAATCATAGAAAAAAAAAATGTTAATCTTATCCAGAGGGTCGATAAGCAACTTACCCCGCTCCTCCATTACCCTTTGAACGGCTTAATATATATAAATAAATAAATATATTAGTGAAATAAGTATTAGATCAAAGCTTTTTGATTTTGTCTGCAATAACCTTTTTTCTTCCACGTTCCAACCTAGTTAGGACCTCGCAAAGACTTTCTTTTTTGTTCCTATTAATCATATAAAAAAAATGTTAATCTTGTTTAGAGGGTTAATGAGCAAGTTACTTGGCTCCCCCCTATTAGACTTTCAATAGCTAAATATATAAATAAAATAAATAATAGAAAAGATTTCTTTGTTTTTGTCTACAATATCCTCTTTTACTTCCATAACCATGCCTACTCAGGACCTTACCGAGCCTTTATTTTTTGTTCCTACGAATCATAGGAAAAAATGTTAATCTTGGCTAAAGAGTCAATCAGGAACTTACTTGGCTCCTCTATTAGCCTTGAAAGAGTTAAATATAAAAATACAATAAATATATTGATAAAATAAATAATGGAATAGATCTCTTCAATTTTGTCTGCATGTGTGCTTTTTACTTTTACATCTCAGCCTAGTCAGGACCACACTGATCCTTTCTTTTTTGTTCCTATGAGTCATAGAAAAAATGTTAATTTTGGCTAGAGGGTCGATGAACAACTTACCCGGCTCCTCTATTAGCCTTTGAACGGCTAAATATACAAAATAAAATAAATAATAGAAAAGATCATTTTGATTTTGTCTGCAAAAGCTTTTTTTTTACTTCCAGAACCCAGCCTTGTCTGGATCTCGTAGAGCCATTCTTTCTTGATCCTATGAAGTGTAAAAAAAGAAATGTTAATTTTAGCTAGAGGGTCGATGAGCAACTTACCTAGCTCCTGTATTAGCCTTTGAACGGCTAAATATATTAATGAAATAAATAATAAAAAAGATCTCTTTGGTTTTTTCTTCAAGAGCCTTTTTTACTCCTACAACTCAGCCTAGTTAGGAGTTTTTCTATTTTTGTCCTATATCATAGAAAAAAAAAATGTTAATCTTATCTAGAGGGCAGATAAGCAACTTACCCAGCTCCTCCATTACCCTTTGAATGGCTTAATATATAAATAAAATAAATATATTAGTGAAATAAATATTAAATCAAAGCTCTTTGATTTTGTCTACAACAACCTTTTTTCTTCCATGGCCTAGCTAGTTAAGACCTCGCAAAAACTTTCTTTTTTGTTCCTATTAATCATAGAAAAAAATCTTAATCTTGTTTAAAGGGTCGATGAGCAAGTTACCCAGCTCCCCTACTAGCCTTTCAACAGCTAAATATATCAATAAAATAAATAATAGAAAATATCTTTTTGTTTTTGTCTGCAAGAGCCTCTTTTACTTCCACAACCCTGCCTACCCAAGACCTCACTAAGCTATTCTTTTTTGTTCCTACGAATCATAGGTGAAAATGTTAATCTTGGCTAGAGAGTCAATCAAGAACTTACTTGGCTCCTCTATTAGCCTTCGAAAAGAATATAAAAATAAAATAAATATATTGATAAAATAAATAACAGAAAAGATCTTTTTGATGTTGTCTGCATGTGTTTTTTACCTTCACATCCCAGTCTAGTCAAGACCTCGCCGAGTCTTTCTTTTTTGTTCCTATGAGTCATAGAAAAAAATTTAATCTTGGCTAGAAGGTCGATGAACAACTTACCCAACTCCTCTGTTTGCCTTTGAATGGCTAAATATACAAATAAAATAAATAATAGAAGAGATATCTTTGATTTTGTTTATAAGATCTTTTTTCACTTCCACAACCCTGCCTTATCAAGACCTTGTTGGAACTTTATTTTCTATTCCTATGAAGCATAGAACAAATGTTAAGGGTCGATGAGCAAATTACTCGGTTCCTCTATCAACGTTTGAATGGCTAAGTTTATAAATAAAATAAATAATAGAAATGATCTCTTTGATTTTGTCTACAAGTGCTTTTTTTACTTCTATATCCCAGCCTAGTTAGGATCTCGTCGAGTCTTTCTTTCTTTCTTTTTTTCTTTTTTTTTTTGAGTCATAGAAAAAATGTTAATCTTGGCTAGATGGTCGATAAATAGCTAGAGGGTCGATGAATAACTTATGACTCATCTATTATCCTTTGAATGGCTAAATATATAAATAAAATAAGTATATTAGTAAAATAAATATTAGAAAAGATATCTTTGATTTTTGTCTACAGGAGCTTTTTTTACTTATATAACGCAGCTTTGTCAGGACCTCCCTGAGCATTTCTTTTTTGTTCCTATGAAGCATAAAAAATAAAAATAAAAATAAAATGTTATTCTTAGCTAGAGGGTCAATAAGTAACTTACCCGGCTCCTCTTTGATTTTGTCTGCAAGAACGTTTTTTACTTCCACAACCTAGCCTAATCAAGACCTCGCTGAGCCTTTCTTTTTTGTTCCTACGAATCTTTGAAAAAAAAAATATTAATCTTGACTAGAGTGTTGATAAGAAACTTCCCTGGCAGGTATTAGCCTCTGAATGGCCAAATATAAATAAAAGAGATATATTTTTTATTTTGTCTGCAAGAGTCTCTTTCACTTCCACAGTCTAGCCTGGTCAGGACATCACCGAGCCTTTCTTCTTTGTTCAATTTAATCATAGAGTGACTTGCCCTACTCCTACTCCTCTATTAGCCTTTGAACGGCTAATGTGGACTTCTTTCGTAAGGTGGGGCCTCACATGACCTATATAATTCTAAATATTCCAATAATATTATATATTACATTAAATTCTATTGTATGAATATCAATCATCTTAAGAAATAGAAAAAAGATGATTAGTTTCAAAGGAAACCAGTGCAAGATTCCATGACCCAAGGCAAAACCCACATTAAACTCTACATAAAAAAAAGTCACCAAAGACTTTCATTAGGGAAATAATGGAATAAGAAATACTTTGAGGGAAAAACTGTAAGTTTGTATGTTATAACCAATAACTGTAGACTTTTCAAAGTATGACACTAATAACCTGAACACTTATAGCATGAATGTCCTCTGTATACGGAAATCAGTTTCCAAGTACAGTTCATAATTATGACTTTAGTAATATGTTGTCATAGATACCAAATTCCTAATTGAGCTCAATATTAAAATATATATTTATCTTTTCAAAATTCAATTTTTTGAAAAGATAAATAATGTGAAGTGTCAAATTGAAAAGATAAATAATGTGAAGTGTCCATCATGGTTCACAATACACCTCATTAAAGGATACCTATTCCAAGTACTGGTTAACATCCTTGACACTCAGTTAACATCCATGTAAAAAAGTTTCTCTCACGCCGTCAGGGTTGCTCTGCTAGGGTTTCTCTTCTAGAGTTTCTCAAGCAAAGTTGCTCGGTGCCGTGTGTAGAATCCCGTCCCTCCCAGTGTGGAGGTTTCTGTTCCCTTCAGTCCTTGAGTCTGGTAGGACGGCAGGTTCTGTTCTCTGGTTTCACTGGCACGGTGTTGTGGGGGTCAGTTTTTTTTCTCACAGTGATATGGCGAATATTGAAGACCTTTGGGCTCGGTTCTCACTGACAGAAGAAGAGGAGCTTGGTGCTGATGTACCCCGTAAAAAAGAGGTTACTATTGTTCGTTTGGCAGCAAAGTTTTTTACGAAAAGAGTGGTCAATGCAGAAGCGGTGGGTCGGACTTTTAAACCTCTGTGGAAACTGAGTGGGGAGATGAAAATCAGGGATATCGGGGGCAATATTCTGTTGTTTGAATTTGATGATGCAATGGACTTAGAGTGCTTGAGTTCGAACCGTGGTCATACGATAAGAGCATTGTTGTTATAAGACGAGCAGTGGATGCGGAATCGGTCCCATCGCTAAACTTTGACTCAGTGACTTTCTGGGTGCAACTCCACAATGTCCCAGACAAGTGTCTTACACAGGCAACAGGGGAAGTAGTGGGCAATAGCATAGGGATCCTAGTTCAGGCAGCTGATCCAGAAGATGATGGGGAAGGGGGTGAGTTCTTGCGAATCCGGGTTAGGATGGATATCACCAAGGCCCTCCCACGGTGCTACAAGTTGTGGTCAGATGGTGAGCATGTTGGCTGGGCACTGCTTAAATTTGAATGGCTCCCAAACTTTTGCTATTGGTGTGGACAGCTTACTCATAGCGAAAGAGATTGCGAAGTGTGGATTCGGGGTAAGGAAAGTCTGAAAAAGGATGACTAGCAGTATGGGGAGTGGCTTCGCGCCGACCCAGTGAGACAATCTCGAAAAACGGTTGTGGTGGTGGCTGGGACTTCACAGGGTGCGAAGAGTTAGAAGAAGGGACCGGCTATAGGAAAAAACCAGTCAATTCACAAGAGCTCGTCCAACAGGGAAGGGAGTGCTTCAAATTTCAAGGGAGATGATGGAACGGATAGAGAAGTGACTGAGGTGATTTCCATGGAGGCCGAACCTACAGGTGTTAATTTCCCTAGTCTTGCAAACCCTCTGAGTAATTCTAGTAATGGCAATAATGGGAATACTGTAAACTTGAATAGTGGATTAGAAGAGGTGAGGGATCTGTTGCCATCCCACATGCCCATGCAGAATTTAAAAAAAAATAATGAAGTAGGTACGGACTTTACCCAGGGGCAGCATGGTATGTTTTCCTTTAATGTAATGCAGGCTCCTTTATCTGATATGTCCAATCAGGCAGCCTCACAGCCTCTAAATACCACGAAAAAAAAATGGGCGAGACTGTTGCGAGAGGTGGGGGAATCTGACAATGGTAGTGACATGGAGATCCAGGAAAATAGGAGGCCAGATTTGGAGCCATTTGAACAGGCAGTTAAGAAGAAGAAAAGAGTTAGTGCAGTGGGTGGTGGAAACAAGGAAAATTCTCAGGTGGTGGCTGGTTTCTAGCACCACCAGTTGCAATGAGTTGCATTAGCTGGAACTATCGTGGGCTTGGGAACCCACAGACAGAAGTCGAACTTGCTGACTTGGTTGGCAAAAAAGATCCCAAAATGGTCTTCCTAATGGAGACCAAAGTTGATAAGGAAGTTGTTGAGAGAATTAGTCGTAAAATGCAGTACCCAAATTTCTTTGTTGTTCCTCGCCATAATAGAGGCGGGGGCCTAGCTCTTTTGTGGAAAGATGATTTTGTGTTAGATGTTCTTACTTCTTCAGATAACCACATTAACGGGGTGGTGGATCAAGGAATGAATGACGCCTGGCGGTTCACAGGTTTCTGCGGAGACCCTGACACCGCCAGCCGGGAAAATTCCTGGAATCTACTTAGAGACTTAAGCCAAAGACAAAATTTACCTTGGGTTTGTATGGGGGATTTCAATGAGATTCTCAGACTTGAAGAGAAGCAAGGGTGGTTGGTTAGACCTGAAAGGCAGATGCAAGGATTTCGGGATGTTTTGGATTTTTGTGGGTTCAAAGATCTTGGGTTTAATGGCTTCCCATTCACTTGGTGTAATAGAAGACCGGGGGATCACAATGTGTGGATTCGGCTTGACCGTGGGGTAGCAACAGTGGATTGGTTTCTAAGGTTCCCAACTTCTCGTATCCACCATTTAGAGTGTTTCCACTCGGATCATAGACCAATCCTTCTCATCTCCGATGCCGAACAAAAAAGATTTTACAGGAAAGGGAGGCCTTTTCGTTTTGAAGAAATGTGGGTAAAAGACAAGACATGTGAGGATGTGATAAAAGATTCATGGGGTGGTTTGAATGATGCTAATCCAGTAAGAAACCTGTTGAGGAAAATTACTAGCTGCCAGGACAACCTAGAGACTTGGAACCGGGTCACTTTTGGGCATGTCAAGACTACTTTGGCAAAGAAATTGAAGGAGCTGAGTTTTGCAGAGGAAGCGGGTTTATACAGTACTGATCCGGCCTTGATTGAAAAGCTTCGTGATGATATTCAGTTGCTTAAGGTGAAGGAGGAAACCGTGTGGAAATAATGGTCCCATATTGAGTGGCTCAAGGAGGGTGACCGAAATACTAGGTATTTTCACTGCAGGGCAAACCAACGTAATAAACGTAATTACATTTTGGGTTTAGAAGATGATCTTGGTCACTGGCTTGAAGACGAGGACTAGATGGGTCAATTGGCAAGCAATTATTTTGAGGCCATGTTCACTACTTCGAATCCAGTTGGTTTTGATGATATTTTATGTGGTTTAACACCCACTGTCACAACTGAAATGAATACTAGATTGGATAGACCTTTCATTGCTGAAGAAGTACTGAGAGCCCTTCACCAAATGGCTCTGCTTACAGCCCCTGGTCCGGATGGTATGTCTCCTATTTTTTATAAATCTTTTTGGCATATTGTTGGTAAAGATGTCACTGAGGTAGTTCTGAATGCTTTAAACTCAGGTTTTGTTCCAAACTCATTAAACTCCACTTTCATTACTCTTATCCCGAAAATTAAAGACCCCAAGAAAGTCTCAGATTTTAGACCGATTAGCCTTTGTAATGTGGTCTACAAACTCATTGCAAAGGTATTGGTTAATCGTCTGAAATTGATTTTGCCCTATGTAGTGTCTGATTCACAGAGCGCTTTTCTTTCGGGGAGGCTTATCACTGATAATGTATTGGTAGCTTTTGAGACTCTTCACTATCTAAAGCGTCGAACCCAAGGGAAGTTGGGGTACATGGCTCTAAAGCTTGACATGAGCAAAGCTTATGATAGAGTGGAGTGGGGTTTCTTGGAGAGGGCGATGTTACACTTAGGGTTCTCTGGAAGATTTGTTGCTATCATTATGTCTTGTATCAAGTCTGTTTCCTACTCAGTTTTGCTTAATGGGGTTCCAGGCAGTGCTATCAAACCAAGTAGGGGATTACGGCAAGGTGATCCACTTTCCCTGTATTTATTCCTGGTGTGTGCCATGGGGCTGCAGGGCTTACTACACAAAGCCGAGGTGGATGGATCTCTAAGGGGGGTGTCAATATGTAGGAACGGGCCCCGTGTCTCTCACTTGTTCTTTGCAGATGACAGTGTGCTTTTTTGTCAGGCAAAGGAATCAGAATGCCAGGTAATCCTTGACATCTTATCTATCTATGAAAGGGGATCGGGTCAAAAAATAAATAAAGATAAGACTAACATTTTCTTTAGCTCAAATACTCAACATGATCTTCAAACTAGAATTCAACAGATTTTGGGAGTACCAGCTATTAGACAGTATGAAAAATATTTGGGGTTACCAGCGTTTGTGGGAAGAGCTAAGAAACAGGGGTTTGCCTACATCAAGGAACGAATTTGGAGAAAGATTCAGGGATGGAAGGAGAAACTGCTTTCACAAGCAAGCAGAGAGGTGCTTATTAAATCGGTGATCCAAGCTATTCCAACTTATTCTATGAGTTGTTTTAAGCTTCCTAAAGGGTTAATAAAGGAGATTGAGATTATGATCCGGAAATTTTGGTGGGGATATAGTGGTGATAGTAAAAGAGTACATTGGGTAAAGTGGGAGCGCCTATGCCAAGGTAAGGATTTTGGAGGCTTGGGGTTCAAGGAAATTGAGAAGTTTAATGAAGCTTTACTAGCCAAGCAAGTATGGCGAATGTTGAAAAATCCGGATTCATTGTGCCATAGGGTCTTTAAAGCTCGGTTTTTTCCTAATTGTTCCATTCTTGAAGCTTCTAACTCGGCAAGTGGATCTTATGCATGGAAGAGTATTTTAAGTGCACGGAGTGTGGTGTGGAAGGGTGTGGTGTGGCGGATTGGTGATGGTAAGACTGTGTGTATTAAGGAAGACAAATGGCTCCCGGATCAAGTCTATAAATCGGTGACTTCGCCCCTGCCTTCTATTCCCCCTGATGCAAAAGTAAGCTTACTCATTGATGAAGTAAATGGGAGTTGGAAAGATGAGGAGGTCAGACAATTGTTTCTACCCCATGAAGTTAAGCAGATTTTGAGCATCCCCATTAGTTCCAGATTGCCCCATGACAGCCTTATTTGGTCAAAAACTCCTTCGGGTATTTTCTCCACCCGAAGTGCCTATCGACTGTTGGCTAATGAAGCTTCGGCCAGCAGTCCTAGTAGCTCAAATCCACACCCTCAGAGACATCTTTGGAGAGGTGTCTGGATGCTACGTACCCCCAACAAAGTGAAGAATTTTATTTGGCGAGCTTGCAACAATTCCCTCCCGACGTTGGACAACCTGTTTCGCCGCCAAATAGTCTCCTCTGACTGCTGCAATATTTGTAATGCCCACCCTGAAGATATCTTGCATGTAGTGTGGAGTTGTACAGAGGTGACCAATATGTGGAAGGAGCTTAGCTGGGCACACAGCTCAGTTTCCCCCCCTCCGGGGGAGTTTACTAACCTTTTCTCAAGTTTTTTGCATGTTAGAGAGGACTACAGAGTGGAAATATTCTCTATTGCTGCCTGGATGCTCTGGACTCGAAGAAATTCAATTCGCCTTGGTCGCCCGGCTCGACCATTGAACCAGATTTTTCCTGAGGCTGGCAGACTCCTACGTGACTTTCTTGAAGCTCATGATGAAGACCCTGTCCCAGTTCTGAATCCAGTTCCTATACAAGCTAAATGGACTGCTCCGATTCAGGCAAGATACAAGGTAAATTTTGATGCTGCTCTGTTCAATCACATCGACGCAGCTGGTCTGGGTGCTATCTTTCGCGACGTCAACGGTGCGGTCATTGGTGCCTTATCGATGCGTATTCCACTTCCTCATTCAGTTGCTACAGCCGAAGCTCTGGCCTGTAGAAGAGCTGTGCAGTTCGCCGCTGAGATTGGACTCCATGAGGTGACTTTCGAAGGTGATGCAGCGGTGGTTATCAACGCCATCAAAGCTAGTGCTACAGAGCAATCCTCGTATGGCCATATCGTTGGAGACATCCTTGCTCAAGCTGCCTTCTTTTCTTTTTTTGAATTTCGTTATGTTAATCGGTCTTGTAATAGAGTAGCTGATTCACTGGCCAAACGTGCTAAGTTAAGCCCAGACTTGCAAGTTTGGCTCGAAGACTGTCCCCAGGACGTAGCCACTTTGGTCCTAGATGATGTTCCTTAATTTTCTTTTTAAAGTTTAATAAAACCCCAGCCCAACTTCGGGTCTGGTTTCTCAAAAAAAAAAAAAATATTCCAAGTACAATCTGAACCATTAAAATTTGTCTTCCAATTGCTACAATAACAACATCAGAAATCTTTATTTAGTGGCATAGATTGATTCATTGATTACTTTGGTATGATTTAAAAACTTAAATCTCTAATAATTTTGTTTTATATACTTCAAATTAGCATATTTTTGTGCAAGGATAAATTAGGAATCGTCATGATTATAGTGACAAATTAGGAATTTGACTAGATCTATTAGATGGTGGATTAAAAACCTAGTATTTACCCAGGACTACAAAAACCGAAGAAAAGCCAATGAGTGCTGGCTAAAATGGCCTTCTTATTGCACAAGAATGGGTGGAAGGCAAGGTATGGTTTCAAAACTACTTGTGCCTCATGTGCAAGTTCTAACATAGCAATAAAAAGAAATTCCATTTCGGTGCTCTAACACACGTGCCAAAATGTTAGACACAAATGCACCAGCATTTAGTTAATAGGTAATCTTAACAGCTGATGACAGTACAAAGTTGTGATTTGTTAGTGCAAGGCTGCTCCACTTTCAACATGCCTTACAAAGTTGTGATTTGTTAGTGCAAGTTCTTATCATTTTTTTTATTGGTAAGCTATGGATCCAATGGATGTTGAACCCCACAACCTACACTTCACCTAGCACTTGTAGTAGTAATATTGGGGTTTCTTCATATGAAATTCATCACTTTAATTCCAATTTCGATTGCAAGAATAATACACACAGATAATATTGATTACTCTCCAGAACTTCGACTTGGCATGGACCTCATTTGTAGCCCAAAATTTCATCCGATAAATCTTTGGATGCTCATCGGTTTCAGGAGGCAGACCTCTCCCCACCACCTGGTACCGATGAAACTGTAACCAACCAAACCAATGTCATTCAAAACCCCACCACAAACTCACCATCATAAAACATCATACCTAAGATCCATATTCAAGACCAAAACACATAACACAAACCATCACTCAACTGACCGAAATACAATTATGTGGGCAAGCAAATAATTGACTTAAGATCTAGTCAGAACCAAACCCATGAAGCAAGCTAAAAAATTAACCATTTGGTAGATGCATGAAAACCCATTTGAGTTTTTTACTTTTTTTTGTCTTTCATGGTGTCATTGTGTGTGCTGGAACAAGTAGAAGAGACTTATATAATGGTGAAGCCTGATGCGGTGCAAGTGGACCCGTAAGCTTTACTTTAATTTGTTTGTAATTCTTAACAAACCTATTTTTTCTGAGATAGCATAGGGGAAAATTCTAAGACTACATTGTTCGTGACCTTGAAAGACAAAAAACTCTAATAAATATGGGCATTGAACCCAATTGCTTGGTTGAACCCAATTTATATTTTCTTGAGAATCATTTGGCTTTCTGAGATTAGGTTTCAATGGATAAAAGTTGCAACAGAATGAATGGTACAAAAGACAATGAGCTATATGCTGAATTCAAAAACAGCAGCATGAAAATAGTAAATAGGAAGAGAAAAAAAGCAAAAAAAAAAAAAATAAATAAAAAGTCACTAGCATAATATTTCACTCACAATCATTTAGACCTTTCGTAATTAAGATAAATCACGTACCTTCTAGGAAGCACGGGTGCGTTTCGGGACTCGGGTGCGGGTGCGGGACTCGGCAATTTTTGAAAAAGGTGGATATGGGTGCGGCGGGACTCGGTGATTAAAAAACTATTAAAAATATTTTTATTTATATTTTTAATATATTGCTAAGTATACTTTTTCACATTATATAAACATATACCAAATTTAAGAGCAATAGTAGATAATAATTAAAACATGATGTTCATAAATTAAATACAATTCACAAGATTGAAACTAAAACATTCCATAATGTTCAGAAATTAAAATACAATTCACCAGTTTTTGATACTTGAATTATTGACAGAGGTATTAAAATAGGTAGAACTTCCTATAAATAAAATAAAAAAGAAAAAAAAAAAAAAAAAAAAAAAGAGAAAGAAAGAAAAGGGCTTAGTGGCTGTGGGTCACGTGTTTTGTCAGAGAGCACAAGAATTTCCCATAAATTAAAAAAAAAAAAAAAAAAAAAAAAAAAAAGGCTTAGTGGCTGTGGCCGGTTAGAGAGCACAAAAACCCAAATAAAGCCTTTACCTTCTGTACATAAAGTAAAGCCTTTTAAGTGAAAGGCATTTAACAAAACTTATAAAAAAAAAAAAAGGCGTAAATGCACTTTTAGTCCCTACATTTTGACGTTTTTCCATTTTAGTCCTTACATTTTATTTTTTCCACTTTTAGTCCCTAAAACCAATTAACGTATTCCATTTTAGTCCTTTCCGTCAGTCAACCGACGGAAATAGCTGAGGTGGCAGCCGGAGCAATTAAAATATTATAAAAAATGTCACATCACCCATGACACATCAGCATATAAATTTAAAAAATTAATTTATTAATTTTAACAAAATTTAAAAACATAAAAAAAAAAAATTTAAAACATAAAAATAAGTCAGAAAATCAAACCAATAACACAAACTCAAAATTAAACCCATTGAATCAAATTAAACCCAAAACATCTGTTAATCAACCCACAACCTAGAAAATAAATTACCTCTTCTCTCACTCTTCTTTCTTCTTTATTCTTTCTTGGACTCTCTCTCTCGATTTTTTGGCAGTGGATTGGAGGGGCTGTGGATCAGTGGTGGGTCTTGTGATTTGGGTGTAGTGGGTTAAAATTTTGGCCGGTCATGGGTTTGCTCATCGTGGGTCAGTCGTGGGTTTACTCGCCGTGGATCAGTGGTGCTCATCGTTTACTCATCGTGGGTCAGTCGTGGGTTTGCTCGCCGTGGATCAATGGTGCTCGTCGTGGGTTTGCTCGCTGTGGATCAGTGGTGCTCGTCGTTTGCTCGCCGTGGGTCAAGCGTGGGTTTGCTCGCCGTGGGTGTGTTGTGGGTTTGCTTGCCGTGGGTTTGGGTTTGCTCACCGTGGGTCTATCGTGGGTTTGCTCGTCGTGGGTATGGGTTTTGTTTGCTGTGGGTTAGCTCGCCGTCGCCATTAGCCCCAACTCCACTTGCCTTGCTTCTTGTGTTGAGTATGAAGTTCATGGAATTTTGATGCTGGGATTTATAAAAAAAAAAAAAAAAAAAGGAAAATTGGGTTTGATTTGTGTTTCAGCTTGGTGGGTTTTCTTTCTGGGTGTCATTTATCGATTCAGTTGTTAGATTCGCAGTGTAATTATTTTGTGCTCTATTGGGATTCTCTAAAGAATCAAGCATGATGTGCGAAATGTTTAATTTTTGTTGGAATGTTGGTTTGCTCGTATAGATCTGTGTTGTGGGCTGATGATGGATGTTCTTGTGTTTAATTTGATTCAATGTTCTTGGGTTTAATTTGATTCAATGGGTTTAATTTTGAGTTTGTGTTCTTGGTTTGATTTTCTGACTTATTTTTATGTTTTAAATTTTGTTTTTATGTTTTTAAATTTTGTTAAAATTAATAAATTAATTTTTTAAATTTATATGCTGATGTGTCATGGGTGATGTGGCATTTTTATAATATTTTAATTTCTCCGGCTGCCACCTCAGCTATTTCCGTCGGTTGACTGACGGAAAGGACTAAAATGGAACGCGTTAATTGGTTTTAGGGACTAAAAGTGGAAAAAATAAAATGTAGGGACTAAAATGGAAAAACGTCAAAATGTAGGGACTAAAAGTGCATTTACGCCAAAAAAAAAAAAAAAAAAAAAAAAAAAAAAAACAGAACGGCTGGCTTTGGCGAAAAGAATGGAAGAAGAAGACGAAGAAGCAATGAAGAAGAAGAAGAAGAAAGGGGTTAAGGCCGGTGCGTTTTGCACTTTTTTTTTTCTTTTGTTTTTTAAATTTCGGCCTGAACCGACCATATCGGCGGTTTCGGCCAATATGGCCCGAGTCGGCCCGATTTGAGCCGCGTCGGCGCGAGTCGGCTTTGCCACGTGGCAGGACGCGGCACGGACTCGCGGTCAGTGGCGTCCCTGCCGCGTCCCCGCGTCCAGCCAAGTCCGACTCCGGTGCGGCTCCAGAGGAGCCGCGTCGATGCTTCACAGAGTACCTTCATCTTGTTCCATGGCATCAACGTCATCCTCACATCCCTCTAAAGGTGCAGAATGCTTTTGAGTCGAAACCACATTTAAAGCATTTCTTATAGCTTTAGCATATGCAGCATAACCAACACTTGCAACAGAATCCAGTATAGCGGATGGTGTATCTGCAAGAATCAACAGTTATAATTATATCATTAGCATTATCATGTTCAACATATTCTCAAAATAGAGCTTTAAGGGAAGAAGAAGAACAAAAATCACCCTAGTCCTTACCATCTTCCTCAATCATTCAGTGAAACAGTGATTTGGGTTCAGACATATTTTTCAATACAGGTTTATTTGCCTCATTTTCAACAAGATTAGCTTCATCCCATCTTACACGTCCCCTAACCATAACAAAATTGATAAGCGTACGTAATTTGTTCTCATTAATAAAAAAATACAAAAGTGAAATCTAACACTAAAAGTTTATAAGTTTTTACATTGCACTCAAAGCCCAACTCTGTGTTGATATGCTCAACCAATAGAAGATCTAATTTACTTTCTTCTGAGTACCTATGTTTTGAAAGGTCTACAAGGCCAGCCACTAGTAACCGAGATCGCACCCTAGCACTTGCAAGATCGCGCCACCTGAAGCATCGATGAGATCGCATCGGTCTTTCTCCCTCTCTCTCTGAAGCACCGGTCTTCCTCCCTCTCTCTCTGTGTGACTGAATTTTTGAGTTTAATGAATGTTCTGGGCGAAAATGGGTAACTAATTTTTTTTTCTTAACTATCTAGTTAGTTGTTAAGGTTTTGAAACTATATTTTTTACTAGCATCTCGATTTTAAGAGACTCGATTTAAGGTCTATAAATCGAGTTTTTGAGACTCGATTTTCATGATATGTTCACGTCTGATGTGGCATACAAAACACTTGAAAATGTGAGAAACTTATAAGAAAATAACATTTTTAGAATGTAACCAAACACTTCAAAATATTTTCTAAAATAATTTTCATAATGCAACCAAACATTTGAAAATATTTTCTTTTCCTAAAAATATTTTACACTCAAAAAATATTTTACACTGAAACAAACGCAGCCTTAGTTCAACAACTTGGTATCACAGCTTCCTCTAACTCAACAAATGCGTCCAATAATAATGTCTCTCTCTTTATTGTATCATGTGTGTGTACAGAATGTGCAATGATGCTAGTACTGTGGTCCATTTCTACCCTTTTTATAAATGACAAATTCTAATCTAATGCTTCCATCTCCATATTTGAAAAGTTCATCCTAAGCATCAGTATGAATAAAGTAAAAAATTCATGTGCAACCATTAGATGAATATCGATTTAGCAGCCTCCAGAAATGAATTCAGCAACAGTCACAAATCGTAATCATTTAAAATACTATCATAATTGATGCATAAATGCATAATCACAGCTAGTCAAACTGCCAATACGGATTCTTCTACAATACAAAGACCATTAAAATAAAAAAGACAAATATATTATTAAAGTATTATATACATTGACATATTGATGGTATCTTAAAATGATGCTAACAAATTTTCATATTTCCCAGTTTCCACCATTAGTCCCACTTTCATTGGGATAACCAAATAAAAAATCATATTTGCTAAGCAATAGTAGTTCTATTTTTTCTAAAATCATATCAACCCCCTCCAAACCAGAATGTGTATATATATATTTAAAATAGAAATGTGAAACTACCTTTTGACCCAAAGGACACAGTCATAATTTGGTTATAACTAATACAAGAAACTACCTACATCATATCAACTGATGCACATGTTTTTGATACATTTAGGTTCATTTAAAAATTATTTATTATCTCACAGGTTTAACAGCATGAATCAACTAGAATCTAAGGGAAAAACAGAAGTATGACACCTTATAAGAAAAATTATTCTGCCTAAGGAGAATAAATGATTGAGGCCAAGATTTCTACTTATTATCACTTGTCTGACATGATGAACAGTAGCTTTCAGCTAATTGGCTTCCCTTACTCTTTCAATAGACTGAAATTCCCCTCCAAACATTCTTCATACATAACCAATGGAAGATTACCGCAAACCCTAAGATTCTACACCAAACAAAAATGACCATCACCAAAAATATCCATCCACAAAGAAGAATTCAAGTGAATGACATTAAAATTACAGAAACCTGACCAGTTGAGAAAAGCTTAACAACCATCAACTATGGTGATCTCCTAATATCAGGGCCAGCAAAAAAAGGGAAAAGATTGAGTGCTGCACCAACCTGACTAAGGTCTTAAAAAACATAGTTTCTTTACCATTTTATAAACACTATAACCAGACAGACATTTGAAGTCAAATTGAATAACATGAAAAAAAAATCCTGAAAAATTATAAAAACATGATATACTAATTGGATGTACTGACAAAACTCTATCATCACATACAATTATGGACTCTGCCAATCCAAGGCTGAATAATTTAGACAGTGCATACCTCCTCAATGCTGCGATCCTCAACATTAAGAGACTTGAAAATAAAATCATCAAGTAGCTTCTAAATCATCAATATAAAGAGGCCCTGGTGGGGGGGAAAAACCAATTTTATCAGTAAAAGAACTGAAATAACAGTTCAATTTTGAAATCCATAACAATGGGGATTAAATGTTCCTCACCTACATCTTAAACGAAATAAACAGAAATTAAATTCAAAATAAAGTACAGGAGTTAAAAAAAAAAAAAAAATGAACGATAAAATTACTGAGATCGTAAAGCCCAATCAAATACCAAACCCCGCATCAATCTTAGATTTCTCGAGGAAGTTCACATCATAGAATCCTTATCAATCCCTACTTTTCTTTGCAAAATCAAGTACTCAACTGAATTGATTAAACAATAAAAAAGAATCCAAACTAGTGAACAAGACCCAATCAAACCTCAATTAATTCCTATACAGAAAAGCAAATTAACTATAAAAAATTATATAATAAAAAAATCCATTTTCACTACAAATCTTACTACATTATTTAGATTTAAAAAACCCATTAGTTAATAAACAAAATTAAACCTCTAATTTCCCATGCCAAAAAGAAAACCAATTTTGTTAATTTTGACCAAATTTCCCAATCATATCGTATTCTAATCACAAAATAGCTAATTCCAACCACACAAAGCCAATCAATAAGTAAAAAACGACATTTTTTAACCCAAGAAAAAGGGGACCAGGAGACAATATCATAGCCGAGTTTATGTACCAAACTAATATGCAGAGTGAGAGATGCGAAAGATAATAGATATATGAATTCAATATACTAATAAATCACAAACCCAATAACTTTTCATATTGTTCTGGGTTGATAAGCAGGCAAAGCCAAGAAACCAAAACTATTTTCAGTAATCACTGATGCAACTTATGTTAATAATTTTACGGATCTTAAGCTTAATAAGATGTGTAGAAGTAACAAAAATTAGGAAACACTGAATTAAGAGGAAATTACCTGTGCAAGAATCCATGACCGTGGCAAAAAGCAAAACCTTTTTGCCCCATCACTCTTCGGATCTCCTCTCTCAAGTTGAGCGGCCTCTCCAGGTTTCCTCTTTCATTTCTCTGTCTTCCTCTCTTTTTTTCTTTTAACAAAATAACGCCTCCGTTGCTGATCTCTCTCTCTCTCTCTCTGTGATTTCCAAATCTAAGATTTAAAACAGAGTCTGGCTTATGTGAGGGATTCCAATTTCTAACTATATGGGGAAATCAGGGCAGGGGCGTGGCCTGGAAAATTTGCCTGTTGCTCAACTCAACGGTAACATTGTTTCAAATTCGAAATGGGAGAGTTGGACTTGGATCTGCTCAACAGTATGGACCTATGCTCATTTTAATTGGGCCCATTATTATTAAAATTTTAAAACTAAAATAAATGATAATTTTTCTAGCTCACTAAAAAAAAAATATTAGTATATATATTTTAAAAAATCAATAGTGTTTGACATGAAATCAAAGTTCATTTTTGTTTCCCATAAAAAATAAATAAATAAGTTGAATTTTGTGATATGTTTTTCTTTCCAGATTTTGATGATATTCATCGTGACAAAAAAAAAAAAGGTGATAATTTAGGAAGAGGAGGATATTATGAGTGTAAATTACATGTTTATTTTTTTTCATGTTGTTGACTTATTTAGCTAAAGAGAATTTTTTTTCTCCAAAAAAAAAAAAAGGAAAAAAAAAAAGAAAAAGAAAAGAGAGTTAGCTTAAGCCTATTGTGGGCGTAAATACGTGTTTTTTATTTACTTTGTTATATTTGCTAATTAAGTAGCTTTTACATTATGTATGAAGTTTAGAGTTTAGATTCTCTACCCATTTATTTTGATATCATTGAGCTGAATTATTATATTTTAATTATTATCAATTTCATTTTCACATGCCTATATTGAATTGAATATTCTATTATATCATGATACGTGCTTTTTATAAAAAATTTAGAGTTAAAACTTATATAATCTGTCATTAAGGGTACGTTTGGTACACTGAATGTAAATTACATTAGGAATAGTCATCTTTATTACTAGGAATAGAAGACATTGTAATGGAATAATTATTACTATTCATAAGTTTGGTTGTTACATATGGAAAACTTGTAAAAGAATATGTATAAGGAAACTTTACATTTTTGGAAATATATTAATTTTAAAACATATTATATACACTAAGGAATAACTATTACATCCATTTTAAAGAGGAATAACTATTCTTCAATTTAAAGAATAGTTATTCCAATGTAATAATTAATACATGTAATAAAGATGCAACCAAATAACCGAATTGATATTACACATGAATAACTATTCAATTACAAGAGCTATTACAGTATACCAAACGTACCATAAATTCCACATGCATGGAATGCATAACTTGTTTGTTATTACTTTAAACAAGGAAGAGTATAGAGCTTATCAAGTTAATCTTCCCATTTCAGTCTATGGTTTTTCAAGACCTACCGAGCTTGATAAGTTTTCGTTCAATGGTTTAACGTCTGTTAGTTTCCTTATGTATATATCTAACGTAAGAATGATGTTTTATTTTTTAAGTGATTTGACAACTTTCTTATTATTAAAAAATCACGCATAAGTGCAAAATCTTTTGACTCCTTATCTATCTTAAAGAAGGTTGAAAATCTTTTGAACAACCTGCTTCAAATGAAAAATTAAATCCCAAACCATTTGACTCCTAATCTATCTGTAACATCACCTTCTTTTCTTTACCTTTATTTTTACAATATCATCACCATTGGCCACAATAAAATTGGATATTCGTATGAGTGAATAGCTTATTGTAAAAAAAAAAGAAAAAAAGAAAAAGACCATAATTCTCAATATCCTAAAAATAGGAGCATAAATCTTATGGAATGGATTACGTGTACAACCATCTAATCTATTATCATTAATCAATTACATATGAACAAATCAATATCCATGTACTAAATAACTAATCAACAAATCATGGAATTAATAAGAAAATTGAATAAAAATATATATTTTTTTAGAAAACAAATATTATTTTATTTTAAAAAGAAATTCTTCCTCCTTTATTTTGTATTTGAAAATTGATAATTACGATAATTATTATAATAGATATCTATTTTGATTGTGCCTATATATGAAATATTATGCATAAAATTTGATAATTATGTTAATTATTAAAAGTTATTTTTTATGATTGTGTTTTTAAAAAAATTATTATTATAATAATAATGTTAATTAATAAAAGATATTTATCATAATATTAGTAGATATTTATTATGAAAATTATTAATATATTATATTTATTATGATTGTGTATGTATTTGAAACTATAAAGAAAATATGAGAGTTATTTTCGCAAAGAAGTTTTGTAAGCCTAGTACATGCCAAGCCCTATTTATTCTTCGGTCCAATTCATTTATTTTATTTTATTATTTTTTGCATGACCCAAGCACATGTGTCTAATGGGAGATTTAAGGGAGTGTTGTTTGGATGGTGCAATTAGACTTTTTACATGAGCCCATAACATATATCATGCTATATAGGCTGGAGAAGCTTGCATGAACTAGTACTCATGGAGTATGTCACATGTACAAAGTTTTCGAAAGAGACTAGTAGCTCTCGTTGTATGTGACTAAAACCTTCAAACGAACCATTTTTAGTCCCTAAGAATAGCTAAATCCGTGGCTGACTTTGGGCTACATACTATCAATTAGGGTAGCTTCCCAAGTAGTTGAATTGGCTAGCGAAGAGCAACCAATCACATTTGGTCAAGCCTTTTCATCATTTATGCAGAAAGCAACCCATTATTTTACCCAAGCAAACAAAAATATGAAGTTTTCTACTTATTTAACATGGGCGTTAATAGCTTCACTTCTTATTTATAGACCAGTCATTAAGAGCTCTCAAAACTTGATATGAAGTCCTCCTATAAGATCTAAATGAACCAGCCATGTTTTATCAAGTACAAAAGCCTTCACTTTAGAGTGAAAGCCTATATAACAGCAACATAGGAGACAGATTATTAGGGGTGAAAATACACTAATTATGAATGAAAGTGGTATGTAATACATGCCTATTTGATTAAGTTATCCCAATTGTGACTAAGCAAGCCTGTTTTTTATTTAGCAAAAAAAATTAAAAATTAAAAAAAAATCAAGCATGTTTTCATGCGTTTAATGACTTATTAGGATTTGTAATAAGGGAAATACGCCTATACCTAGTTTATCTTTCGTCTTTGTTGTAAGAATTAGAAGAATTCTTGATGCTTTTGTGAGTTCAATATTTTTATTTTGGCATCCATAATCAAATATTTTTATTTTGGCATCCATACAATTTAATTTAATTTCAAAATAAATGTGGCATCCATTATTTGGCATGCATAATGACCATCCATGGACTATAACAGTTTTACATTTTTAATAAAGTATACTTCTATATATATATATATATATATATTGAGAGAGTTTCAACCCATAGCATCCGCTTCTGATGATAACTCTTTGTTATCAGACCAAGACACCTGTCGGTTTTTTGTGTATACTTCTATACTTAAAAATTTTAAAGTATACACATTTATTAAAATTTCAATAACTTATCATTCCGAATAACTTTTCAATTAATGCTTTAACAAACCTTTTTGTAAAGAAATGGCAGCTATACAATTTGATGAAAAGCAATATGACCGCAATTGTATAACATATTTTAAAATCTGTTTGTCATATGTATGATTATGCTGTGCTTTGTGAGATTTTTAACAATCTTCGATCTCATAATTTTTTGTATTATATTTTCCATCTATTAGCATTAATAAATATAAACTTATATGCAATAATTAAAGATAACATAGAAGTCTTCAAAATCAAGCTCATCTACGAGGTGTTAACAGCCTTATTAACTATAAAGTCTTCGCAAAATTTAAGAAGAATGAAACTCAAAATTCCTATGAGGAAAGATTAAACATTTTTTTTAATCTTTCAACCAAAAATTTTATATTGAACAACTAGGAAGAAAGAAAAATAGATTTAAAAGTTTTCACCATATTAAAAAGAAAATTCTTATTCCATCACCTGCAACGCATAGGTTATATGCCTAGTTTGATTCAATAATTGCATTAATAGATATGTGGATTCGATCAGTTGATTATAAATTATAATTCATAACCTTTGTGGTTCTTCCTTGTCGTTTTATTCCTTTCGGGGCAACAGGGGACAAGATCCTACAATTACAATAGATAATTTTTTAGGTTAGAACCCTTCTTATGCAACATTGCATGGTTGTAATTTTTGGGTCGTTCTACAGTATGCAGATTTTTTGAGATAGTTCCACTCTGATAGCTCTTGATGATAGTTTTTTTATCATTAGAGTAAGATACTAATTAGTTTTTTATGTAGGTGGGGATTGAACTTGTTTGTCTGTTTAGACTACTTAAAAACAGATTGTTTAATCTAATGAATTAGCCAAGTAGTTTTTTAGGTTTAATTATGAGATCTAGGTTAAATAGTAATAAATCATGTTATGCAGTGCGGAAAACTAAATAAGACAACGATATGATTACCCAAGAAAACCAATGAAACCAACAGTTTCAAGGTAAAAACCTGGGGAGGATTTGGCTTAGCTATTCTTAAGATAAACAAATCCACTGGATAGAATTGAAGTTTACAAAAGATTTAACTCCTAAACCTAACGCTACCTCCAGTAGAACTTATTAACATGACCATGTGTAACTCCAACTCTATGGACTCTTCTCTCTTGAATTTGCAGAACACAAGCTCTCACTCAAAGGTTTCAGATCACCAGCCATTGTTGATCTTGTAATAGCAACTTGATTCCACCAGTTCTTGATTATAGATCTCTTGATTCGGCAAATGCTTATTGAGTTAAAAGGCACAAAACCTCTCAGATCTCACAGAGTAACTTACAAGACTTTCAAGAAGTATTAAAACATAGTTAGGGCTATCCTTTTATACCAAGAAGATTTTCACTTAAAACCCTAAACGATTTTGTAGTGTTTGGACTAAAATAGAATTTTGCCAAAAAGTCCTGACTGCGATTTTCTATCGGTTGAACCTTACTGAAATTAACTTCTCTTTTATACAGCTTGTAAGTTTTTGAATTCTAATTTCTACTATCATAAACAATGTCTAATACATAATCTAGACATGTTTTGATCTCGATTTGCCAACATACATAAAAATAGAAATCTAAATATTCAATTCTAAACCATATAGAACCTAACAGATCCAGAGATCTCTTATATATCATCAGAAACTTTACTAATTGAGTTAACTGGAATCAACAATATTTAGATTTTTTAAAGTATCGTAGTTGCAAAATTTTTGTCATCATATATAATAGGCACAAGCTGCACGACTGGTTACCTGTTTAATTAGTTATGCCTAGACATGGCAAAACGGGTGGGTCAGGTCGGGTTCGGGTCGGGTCAATCGGGTTGCGGGTCAATCGGGTCACGGGTAAAAAACTGGTCACTTTAAGCGGGTCAAAATCGGGTTCGGGTCAATCGGGTTCGGGTCGGGTCAGGTTGACCCGTATTTTTCACATGAATTTTTTTTATTTAATTTTTATATAGAAAACAACATGTATCTGTCATTTGGAAAGTTATGCAACAAATTACTTAATGTAAAATGCATTATTTTGAATTCACCACTTATATCAAGAATGAACTCAATTAAACTTATTAATACTTATTCAACAATTTTAAAATTATACAAATCCTAACATTACTATTTAAAACAAAATTACACAAAGATAAGTAAAACAAATACACAAGTTTTATTTCTACACAATATCAACATTCCAAATATAAAACAAAATTACAAATGACTTATTGGATAACTCATTTGATAAAGAATAAAAATATATAAGAAATTTACAATCTTGAAAATTAATTTTATAATCTATTATCAGTTGTGGTTGATACTCTATTTCAATTTGAGATATACTTTAAAATTTGATTGCTTACTTATTTATACATGGTCTCTTTTATGAATATCATATTATTGTTAAGCAACACACACACTCTAGGATATATCATAATTTATTTTGAAAAGCTATTTATTTTGGACATAAATTATTAAAAAATAGGTCTAAGTATTCATAATTTATGCTAATTTGATACTTTAGCTTCACTATTTTTACACTTGTGAATATTTCTTACATGTCTACAATTTTAAATCTATATTTTTAACTCTACTGTAACCAGATTATCTTGGCATGTACTTTGTTATTTGATATCTAAAAATATTCACTCATTACAGAATGTTCAACCATTAATCTTTCAATTAATTTGCATATAGTTATATAAATGTATCAATTGTTTCCTTAAAGTTCACAATAAACAATTAAACCAATATTGTCTTAGTTTTACTATTTTTTTTTACCCAAAAAAAAAAGTTTTAAAAAAATGGTTCAGGTTCGGGTCGGGTCGGGTTGACCCGCAAAAAAACACGGGTCGGGTCACGGGTCAACCCGTTTTTGCTTCGGGTCAAAAAATCGGGTTCGGGTCGGGTATTTTTCGGGTCGGGTCAGGTCGGGTCAGAAAATTCTGACCCGTTTTGCCATGTCTAGTTATGCTTTTACTATTTGGATTAAAATATATATATATATATATATATTCTTGTATTACATTACTCCTTGCACACCCCACCCCCCCCCCCCCCCCCCCTTTTTAATCACGACAAATAACAACTATACACAAAGACAATAACTACTTCACATAAGTAGTAACTTCTCATTTTTATCACCTTTGATGGTAACAACTAACCAGGTAAACACATGAGAATAACTTTCTTTATTTCTACAAGTAACTCACTTATAGAGACGCAGGGCCAAGCGTGAGACTAAACAAGGTCCGTATAAGAAGTAAGAGCATTCGAGGGCGAAAGATGCTCTTAGGCTCTTAGCAAGCTAGCCAT
This sequence comes from Quercus cerris, assembly GCA_963669245.1. NCBI lineage: Eukaryota > Viridiplantae > Streptophyta > Magnoliopsida > Fagales > Fagaceae > Quercus > Quercus cerris. The sequence goes on along the minus strand of OY770008.1, from coordinate 21,908,306 downwards.
AGATGCCGATTTTTAAAAAATGTCGGCCTTTATGCTGCACTTATAAGTTGCGTGGCCCCTAGACTTTGTTAGGGCCTTTTGATTGATTAGAGATGGTGGGTATAGTTGAGTGTCGAGAATCATGTGAGACTGTTAAGAGCAATGGGCCGGATTGCTAATGAATCTTTTCACAAACCACTTCATGAATGATTCCAGTGTAGAAGTGAAAAGAAGAAGAACACGTTAACTTTTAAAAAATTAGAAACAAAACATATTTGCTTCTAAAAAATAATCTTGAATGCACAAGGTTTCCTCGAATTCACACAAGTAGTTGAATTCATAAGAGAAAATGGTCTAGAATCCATCAAAAAATAAGGAAACCTATTTAAAGACTCCGGACAAAATGGGCTTTTACCATTTTCAAGCAAATTATATAGTATTATGCCCTCCTTCTCAAACTAAATAGAGAAATGTCCCTCTTTTAAAACTTGATTTTTGATAAATCGAGTTAATAAAAAAATTTAGGTCCTATAGTGACGTTTTAAGGACATATAGTGGCGTTTTTTAACTTAACTTCAATGAAATCAAGTTATAGGTAAAAAAAAAGCCACTATAGGTCGATTTTATTATCTATAACTCGATTTTATTGAAGTCGAGTTAAAAAGTGTCACTATAGGTCCTTAAAACGTCACTATAAGCTCCTTAAAAACGCCACTATAGGGCCTAATTTGATTTATCAAAAATCAAGTTTTAAAAGAAGAGTATTTTCCTAATTAGTTTGGGAAGAGGGGCATAATGCTATATAATTTGCCCAAAAAGGGCATAAGACATTTTTGGCCTAAAGACTCCTTAAAACTTAAAGCCAAAAAAATATACTCTAAAATTAATCTTAATTAATACCTAAACATAACAAGAACCAAATTTAACCATTAAAAGCACCTAAAGACAAGGAAGTAAATTCCCTAAGCCTAAATTCTTAAAATTAAAAATTAAATACCAAAATTAATAAATAAATAAAGTCTAATTGTAAATTATGTCATACATCAGATCCTTCCACTTAAAAAAAAAAAAAAAAAATCGTCCACAAGTTGATAGTCAAGATTTGAAATATTCCATGCCAAACAAACAAATACTTTGAATACTTAAATCCTTTGGTTTTCTTTTCAAACTTGCAACTCATCAATGGAATAAACAAATCAACTTAATAATCCAAAGTCTCTAGAAGTTTTTATCACGTGTCCACATTTTGTCTGCTCCAATAGATTGGAGCTAAGGCTTATCCCAACTAAACAAAAGATTCAAACTTCCACTCTTACTGAACGGTTTTAGACCCCTTAAACAATCAGATTGCGTAGCCTAGATTAATTAGCCAAGTTGTTACTTAGTCAAATTAAACAATTCTAGGTTAAAACAATCCAAACAATCATATCAAGAATATAATGCAGCGGAAAATAAATAACACAAGATATGATCACCCAGGAAACCACACGGTAAAAACCTGGGGAGGATTTGACCCACCGATCCTCAAGGCTAACCTGAATTCACTATGAAAGAATTGAAGTTCATACAAAAGGACTACAAGCTCCCCGCTCGACTTCCTAATGCTACCCACCAGTAGAACTTCCTGACACGACCACGCGCAGGCTCCGAATCCACGGACTACTTCTTTCTTGAATTCCTCAATCAGCTACAAGCTCCCCGCTTGCTTTTCTTTTAAGTTCCAATAGTTGCAACAGTATTGATCTTCAAGATGTTGAAATCATCTCCACCATGAAAACCCTAAGTTTTGTGTAAAGGAAAGCTCCTCAAAGATCTCACACGAGATTCACACAAAACAGCAATGTATGAGCAACAATACAATATGGACAACCTTAAAAAACGTGGCTAGGGTTTTGTTTATATACCTAGGGTAAAAACATAAAACCCTAAACGTTTAATGAAGTAGGGCTGAGTTGGAAATTCTGCAGAAATTCAACCTGTGCGATTTTCGATCGATCGAGTCTATTCTTCGATCGATCGAGCCAGGCCGAGAGTCCCAAGTACTTCTGCAGCCACTCGATTCCAACTTTACAATATTAAACCAACTTTGAGCAAGTCTAAATAAGACTAAATACAATGTTTTGATCATGGTTTGCCAACATTACAAATTAGAGTTCTAAATACATAAAATCCTAAGACCTTAGAACCTAACACTTACCATTACAGATCATTAAACCCACTTAACTCGCATATGACTTCCAGAGCATATGACATATCAGCCTCACGCAACTAAACAAAAGATTCAAACTTTACCCAACCACTCCTACCATTACAAAAAAAATAAATAAATAAAGAAGAAGAAAAAAGAAAAACCTTAGACTCGACAACTCCACTTGACTCGCATATGAATTCATGAAAAACGAGGCCAACTCCTCCATGTATCAAACCAGAGCATATGACATATCAGCCTTATACAAATGTGTTGTTGGGTATGTTCAAAGCTTGAGCCCATAATATTTTGTTGTAAAGCCCAAGCCCATGCTCTAGAATTTTCGTTGGCTGGCATGGGAATTTTGGCAGCAAACAAAATCCTCAATCATCTCATATTTCCTTAGCAAACTAGTCAGCCGCACCTTCCCTTGTTTTGCAGGGAAAATACACAGCAACTTGCAGTATTAATGGGAAAGGAAAATTCCTTTGTTATTGTCTTTTCCCTTTCACTTTAATCATTTTTGGCTACTTCCTTTGAGATTAGTTGAAAACGATCAAAACAGATATTACTTTTATACTATTTCTCCTCTATTTTTAACTGAAAATTTTCTCTTGGACATTTGTGAAGAATTCGAAATTCTACTTGTGAGTGCACATTAACTAAGTTGCCGTTGTATCCTGGAGAGTGACTGCCCGAGCTATTTACACCAATGGCCTGAGCCATTTGCTCCGAGAGATTCATTATAGTAGGGGCAAAATTGGACAACAGTTTTAGTTTCGTGCCTCAGTGATAAGTTTTACTTAATTCTTAATTTTATATACTTTTGCACTTGTCTATTTTGCTTGAAAGTTAATTTGAGCACTTCTTGTTTTACTATTATATTATTGATATTGCTTTATAATTTTGTTAATCAATTTGGGCAATTTTCCAAACTATATTTCCAACATGTGTGACCTGCGTTTTTAGAGGTCCGCTCACAGAAAGGACAAGGAGATATTTTTTCCGCCACAGTCAGCCTGACGCTCTCTCTCAAATAACACTTCAGTTGCCAGAATACAAAAGAAAAAAGGCCCCAATGCAGATGTACTATTCTTGAATCCTAGCTCCATTCCTACATGATCGAAGACTTTTTTGATAATGACGAGCAGAGCACGAAACCTTTTCCTTGTGTTTTCCTGTTTGCTACCTTTGTTGGGTCCATCTTATTCAAAGCTAGCTGATAAATTAGTCCATGGGAAAGAGCTCAAAGACGGGGATGAACTAGTTTCAGCTAATGAAAACTTTATAATACGGTTCTTCAAGCTTGCAGGAATAGCTTACCTAGGAATATGGTACAACAGAAACAATGAGAAGCCAGTTTGGGATGCTAATCGAAGCACTCCAATTGCTGACAAATGTAGTGTTCTTACTATAGATGATGATGGGAACTTGAGAATTTCATACATTGGGTATCAGTCTAAGATACTATGTTCAGTTCAAGGTGAAAGTAATACTAGTGCTATTCTAGTGGATGTTGGCAATTTTGTACTGTACGAAGGGAATTCAGAAGGGTCTGTGAAGCGAGATTTGCGGCCAAACACTACTGACACACATGTACCAGGACGTTCTTGGCCTACAACACCAAAGGGAAACCGTGATGTCCATGACTTAGGATCCTCTATCCTTAACAATAGAAACCAACTAGTCATCTTGTGGCGAGGTAACATCCATTGTAGTACTGGGCCTTGGTTCAATGGGCGTTCCAACTCATCATCATATGGTTTATCAAACCAAAATTATTTTAATTTTGGCTTCATTTCAAATGAGAATAAGACATACTTCAGTGACAACAATTGTTCCTGGGTTGACTTCGGTTATGCATTTGACACTCGCGCCAGCACAGGTGAGATTTGGCGCAGAGATACAAGTTCTAGAAGTAATCGTTTAGATGGTTTGCGAGAGTTATGCGTCCCTGAATCCAAAGGTAAGTCTACTTGTTAAAAAATGTATTTAACTGATGCATTACATGCTTATATGAAGATACAATGTTTATAACTGTATAAAATTTATTTGTCAATATTACAGCAAGCAGGTGGTGGATATGGCTAATCGTTGAGGAGGTTGGAACTATTATCACCCTGTTTTGCATCGTTATATTATGGAAAATATACAAAGCAAAAGGTAATCTCCTACTATATATTTTAAAGGTATTTTATTACTAAAGATCAACGAGTAACAATATTTCTCTAAATTTTACCCGAACAAATATAGTAACGGTATTTTCAAATTCTACTTTTCATGTATGTTAATTAGGGAAGAAAAAGATGAAACAAAATATGCTAGTACAAGAATTTGGACATGCAATGACTTCGACTGATTTGAAAATCTTTAGCTTTGAAAGCATCACAGCTGCTACAAACAATTTCTCAACTGAAAATAGGCTAGGAATGGGTGGTTTTGGACCAGTTTATAAGGTAAAATCATGAACCTCCTTTCTCTTTCTTTCCCTTTTTTTGGAACAAATTGAAATAAGACTGGGAAATATTGAAAAGTAAATTGAGACCACATTAACATATAACTAATGGGAAATATTTTCAGGGAAAACTGGTCAATGAGCAAGAAATTGCCATAAAAAGACTTTCCAGAAATTCTCGACAAGGTTTGATGGAACTCAAAAATGAAGTTATACTCATCGCCAAACTCCAGCACACTAATCTCGTGACACTTTTAGGGTATTGTATTCAAGAGGAAGAAAAAATATTAATCTATGAATACATGGCCAACAAAAGTTTAGATTTCTTCCTTTTTGGTATGCTCAAGGTTTAGCATAATTGCATATGTAATTATTGCTATTATCATTTTTATAAGATCATTGCTTATCAATTACTTATTTACTTATTACACTATTCTTTGAAACAGACTCTACAAAAAGGAGGTATTTAAATTGGAAGAAACGCATCAACGTCATTGAAGGCATTGCTCAAGGGCTTGTTTATCTTCATAAATATTCAAGGCTTAAAGTAATTCACCGGGACTTAAAAGCAAGCAACATTTTACTTGATGATGAGATGAATCCAAAAATATTTGATTTTGGCCTAGCTATAAAATTTGGTTTAAAGGAATCAGAACAAAGGACAAATAGACCTATTGGAACATTGTAAGAATACATTTTAACCTAACATAATTTAGTTTAATTATGGGTGAGTTTAAATCTCTTTTTACAAAAATTAATCTCTTTTTTCATTTCTCATTTCAGCGGCTATATGGCTCCAGAATATGCTATGAATGGTATTATCTCAACAAAAGTTGATGTATTCAGTTATGGAGTCCTACTATTAGAAATTTTGACTGGCAAGAAGAATAACAACCTCTATCATTCAGATCACCCACTCAATCTTATAGGGCATGTAAGTAATCCTAAAAATAAAACTTTGTAAATTGTATGAAATCTGGTCTTACATGATAGTAAGCATTTTGTCTAACTGAACTTCTATTAGGCATGGCAAATGTGGAAGGAAGGTAGAGGTATAGAGCTAATTGACACAACATTGAATGAATCATGCTCTTCAAATGAAGCATTGAGATGCATTCATATTGGTCTCTTGTGTGTACAAGAAAATGCAGCAGATAGACCCGCCATGCAAGATGTTATTTGCGTGCTTTTCAATGAAAACATCCAACTACCTACCCCTAAACAACCAGCATTTTTCATGAAGACAGTCGTAGAGGAGCCAATGGTAGCCAAATTGAAGAAGGAAAGCTTTTCCATCAATGACGTCACAATTTCAGGGATGGATCCTAGATAAATGCACTAATCATTTACAAATGTATGCTCTCATCTGCGGATAGACATGGTAGCATTTTTTTTTTTTTTTTTTCCTATATATTTCAAATGTATTAGGATTTTTATTAGGGGCTATATGTAATTAGAGATTTCTATGTCGGGAACACAAACACCTGTTGTCGTCACGTGTGCTTGATCTCCCCCGACCAAAATTGGGTATCAACAACAAGGTTATATTGTTTACAACACTAATTTCACTAATTAATTTTATCAAGAGCTAATATCATTAAATATTGATACCAACTATGAACCAGTCACAAAGGGATAAATTGATTGCTAAAGTATCTATTATCTATTGTAAGAGGTTAATTATGCAATATTCCGTTGTGCATTTCATTATGTAAGGGGAAAAAGTGATAGGTTAATTGGGGAGGGAATAAAAAAAGGAGAGGATGATTTCATATAGTTAAAATAAAATAAAACAATATATGTGGCAGTTGATTTATTATTGATCTCGATTTGACTAAAATTAAAGTTTTTCTGAGTTAAGTTCTTACACTTTTACTTTTTTGAATTTAAAAGAACACTTTTACTTGGATTTTGATGGTCCACTATGTGCTCCCTTGTTCTTTCCTGTTACTATTTCAAAAGCGTCTACTTCATATATCGTCAAGATGAATTGACTCAAGACCCCACTAATGGGTCCACACGCTTTGTTACATGGGTACGAAAAACACTTTTACTTTTTTGAATTTAAAAGAACGCTTATACTTGGTTCACACAAAACCGACCTTATGCAGTTATGCCACCCGAAGAACTTGCATGAGAGCTTGGTCTCCCATATTTGCAGTTAAACATGAATTGATCCCTTCCTCTACAGCAGCTTCCAAAAAAGACTTTCTTGTGAAATGCAAAACAAAACAAAAAACTGATATTAATTTTAGTATTTTTTTATGTAATTTTAAAATTTGAAATTTAGGGTTATCATTTTCATGATTTTAAATGCATTTATTAATGTTTTTCTACTCAAATTAGAGTCATGTTATATATGATCCGGAATCAATTGTGATGATATGATCTCTTTTAACATCTTCTTCTAGTCAATCAAGTTCAATAGATTTCAGTTTAATAAAAATTCATGGACGTCTTTTCTCCTTTATTTGTCTGGTAAATTCCTAGGAACTCTCCTGGTGAATTTAAGGATTTTTTTTTTTCTTGAGACACGTATTTTGTTTCTAGTGACTTTCTACCAGAATAAAAAAATCTATCCTCTATTTTACATGTTTGATATTCTTGATAATTTGCAAAAGAAATAGAAAATAAAAAAATAATTTCATTAAAAAATCCTTATACCAGACAATTATGGATTCTAAATAGAACAAAAATATCTACCACACAGTAGTTCAAATTGTTATATTTTATTTCTATCACCTTAATTAACCCTAGAGAGAGATTGGATGTGGGATCCTTAGGGATCCCAATCCACAGTAGTAGGATTGGTTAATACCTTTATGAGGCTATTGACTTGACTTAAAAACTCTTTCTAATTTTGTTCCTTTTTTTTTTTTTTTCTCAATTGTCAATGCCTCACGGCAGTAGACCACCCACCACAGCGATGCTCGCACCTTAGCTTAGCTCGGGTGCTGTAAAAGAGGGTTAGAAAAAGGGTAATCTCTATTCTCTGGTGTGTGACTGAATTGGGTCAATTTTAATATATTATTACCAAGGGTAGTGAAATTGCCACCAATCATTGGGAATTTTCTAAGGTGTGACTGGTCACCCGACTCTATTTGATTTTACTATTAGTCCTAGGCTAATTAGAAAAATGGTCATTTTTCCTAATTTAATACAGATGGTAAAAAATCTTAATTCTTAAATTCGGAAGTCTAGTTACATGTGGGGAAGGTGTTGGGCATCCTACAACACTTGTCCGGAAACAATCCTTTGTTTTGGTAAAATCTCAATAGCATTAATTCAATTGATTTGAATTACGTAAAGTGAAACAAAAAGATTTTTTTTAATATAATATTCAAAACTAATAGAATAACTATATCACAAATAATCATTCAAAGTTAAAGCATATCTAAATATCACAAATAATCAATCACAATATGTCAAACAAAATAACCACAAAAGCTAATGTCTACTCCCAATAATCAATTTAAGGAAAATAGATAAAGGTAAAGGAAGTAAAGGACAACAGTGATGATGTGATAATAACAAAGAGTTCAAAGATGAAAGTAAATGATGATGGTGACTAGGGTTAAGAGTGATAGAGAGAAGTGAAGAATGAGGGCGGCAATACCTTGGCATCATAGTTACAAAAGGACAATGGTGATAAAGAAAATACGTAAGGTGAGATTGGGCTGAGAGCTAGTGAAAGACAACCATGGGACTTGGGAAAATGCAACTAAGAAAGAAAATAAGTTTATATATCTAAGATTTTAAAGGGTATATTGATAAAATGACATGCAAATCACCCACTCAATCCTATAGGACATGTAAGTAATCCTCGAGAGTGTACATGTAAGTAATCCAAACAATAAACCTTTCCTAAATTGTATGAAATAATCTGATCTTGATAGTTACATTGAGTCTAATTGAAATCCTATAAGATATGGCAAATGTGGAATGAAGGTAGATAAATAGAGCTATTTGACACAACATTGAACTAATCAAGTCCTCCAAATGAAGAATTAAGATGGATTCATGCTGGTCACTTGTTCGTATTGAACCATGCAGCAAACAGACCCACCATGCAAAGATGTTATTACCATGTTTTTTAACAAACCCATCCAACTACTTGCCCTAAAACAACAAGCATTTTTCATGAAAATAGTTGGAGAAGAGCCAATGGTAACCAAAAGGAAGATTGTGCCATCAATTACGTAACAAAAGGAATATTCTTTACAAATGAATATTCTTTTAGGAATAAAACAAAAGGAATAAATGCGTACGTTAATTATAACGTATATTGCATGTTGTGTGAGTTATAATTTAGTGGTTAAAAAAATTAATCAATATTATATACAAATGCAATGAAGCATTTTTGGAAAATATACTTTATTGACTAGGGCGTGAATATTTCACATACACACACAAAAAAAAAAAAAAGATGAAGTAGAAGAAGAAGAAGAAGAAAATCAAATTTTTTTATTGTAATCTTTTTAAATAGTTACGTGCTTTGGGGACTGAAGACTTGATCATTCTTTGATAGAAGGCTGCATTAATCATTTGATTGACCGTGGAGCATTAGAACTCCAATGATCCACTTTTTTCCCTTGTCATTTCCTATTATTGCAAAAGCATCTATCTCATTCCAGTCAATAATCACCCGAAGACATTTGGATCAACTTCCGTAACATCTTCTGTAATGGGTCCACATGCTTTGTTACATGTGTATGAAAAATTCTTTTACTTGGCTCAAACAAAACCTCCCATCTCTATGCCACATGCATAGGAGCTTGTTCTTCCATATTTCATATTTGCACTTAAAACATGAATCGTTGAATTAATCCCTTCCTCTATAGCAGCTTACCCAAAAGAGACTTTCTTAAGACAAGAAAATCACGAAACTTATCCTCAATTTTATTTATTTATTTATAATTTGCTATTCTTATAATTTGTGAAAGCACTAACCCAAAAATAAATAAATAAATAAATAATTACTTTAAATTCAAAGATCGTTATACAACGCAATCATGAATTTTGAATTAAAAAAAAATAGCACACATAATAGTATTCTTTGATGGGATGCTATATTGACTTCATATTTTAAAAGCGTCTGCTTCATTATAAACTTTCAATCACCCAAATAAATGTGGAAACATCAGCAAAGCTCTTCCACAAAATATTTAGCAAGATGAATTGGTCCCCCCTCCCAGTGGACGTGAAATTTATTATATCCTTATGCTTCACCTCATTTTCATATACAAATATTAATTTTAAAGGAAAAAATGTATTCCTTAGTGATATAAAACACACTACCAAGGCCTTCCTGGACTACCACGTGCGTCTAAAATCAACGCACGAGGTAAAAAGGTAGTAGTAAAAATCATAGGCCTTGGAGTAGGAATTGCATGAAATTTGGCAGGCTAAAGTGAAACGGCCTTCTGAACAATAATCATGGCTTTGCTAAGAAGTACCCCCTAAAAACAGCGAATTCCTTCATTTAGTCCCTGAAAACTATGATTTTGCTATTTATAGTAATATTTGTTTCCTTAATAAATTTTTTTTTTAATTTTCTATTCTTGATAATTTGCAAAAGCAATAAAAAAAAATGAATAATCTCTTTTAATTCAAAATTAAAAGATCGTTATACCACGCAATCATGGATTTTGAAAAAAAACAAAATTGCATACCACATAATAGTATTCTTTCATGGGACGCTGTACTAACTTCATATTTCAAAAGTGTCTGCTTCATTATAGACTTCCAGTAACCCAAATAAATGTGGAAACTTCAGCAAAGCTCTTCCACAAAATATTGAGCAAGATGAATTGGTCCCCCCTCCTTGTGGACGTGATATTTATTCTATCCTTATGCTTCATCTCATTTTCATATATAGATATTAATTTTAAAGGAAAAAATGTATCCCATAGTGATGTAGAACAGACTGCTATGGCCTTTTTGGACTCTCACGCACACTTGAAATCCACAAGCAAAGCAAAAAGGCACTAGTAGAAATCATGGGTCTTGGAGTTGGAATCGCATGAAATTTGGCAAATTGAAGCAAAACAGTCTTTTGAGCAATAATCGTGGCTTACCCATGAGGTACCCCTTGAAAATGGCGAATTCCTTCATTTAGGCCTCGAAAATTGTGATTTTGCCGTTTATAGAAATATTTGTTTCCTTAATAATTTTTTTTTTTTAATTTGCTATTCTTGTTTGTGAAATCGATAAACCAAAAATAAATAAATGAATAATCCCTTTTAATTCAAAATTAAAAGATCGTTATACCACATAATCATGGATTTTGAATAAAACAAAACTACATACCACATAATAGTATTCTTTGATTGGACGCTGTATTTTTTTTTTATTGAGTAAAAAAAAAATTGACTTCATATTTCAAAAGCGTCTACTTCATTATAGACTTCTAGTAACCCAAACAAATGTGGAAACTTCAACAAAGCTCTTCCACTAAATATTCAGCAAGATGAATTGGTCCCCCCACCCAGTGGACTTGACATTAATTCTATCCTTATGCTTCATCTCATTTTCATATACAGATATTAATTTTAAAGGAAAAAAAGTATCCCATAGTGATGTAGAACAGACTGCTATGGCCTTCTTGGACTCTCACACATGCCTGAAATCAATGCATAAAGCAAAAAGGCACTAGTAGAAATCATGGGTCTTGGAGTTGGAATCGCATGAAATTTGGCAGGCTGAAGTGAAACAGTCTTTTGAGCAATAAACGTGGCTTAGCCTTGAGGTACCCCTTGAAAACGGTGAATTCCTTCATTTACACCCCGCAAACCATGATTTTGCCATTTATAGAAATATTTGTTTCCTTAATAGTTTTTTTTTAATTTGCTATTCTTGATAATTTGCGAAATCAATAAACCAAAAATAAATAAATGAATAATCTCTTTTAATTCAAAATTAAATGATCGTTATACCACATAATCATGGATTTTTGTTAGGTTCTAAATATTTAGGAATTTATGTATTTAGAACTCTAATGTGTAATATTGGCAAACCATGATAAAAAAAATATGTTTAGTCTTGTTTAGGCTAGCTCAAAGTTGTGTAATTCACGTAAAGTTGGAATTGAATGGCTACAGATGTATTGGTGCATTTCAGCCTGACTCGAACAATCGAATCTCGGGCAGAATGCTTTTCTGCAGAATTTTCCAACTCAACCCTAACTCATTAAACGTTTTGGGTTTTCTGTTTTTACCCTAGGTATAAAAGGCAAAACCCTAGCCACGTTTTTAGAGTTGCTCCTGTTGTGTTGTTTGTCATACTTTTCTGTTTTGTGTAAATCTCTTGTGAGATCTAGAGGAGTTTTCCTTTACACAAAGCTTAGGATTTTCAAGGTAGAGATAGTATCAACATCTTGATGATCAATTCAGTTGCTGCCATTGGAGCTTAAAGAATAACAAGCGTGGGTGCTTGTAGCTGATTGAAGAATCCAAGAAAGAAGTAGTCCGTGGATTCGGAGCTTGCACGTGGTCGTGTCAGTAAGTTCTACTGGTGGGTAGCATTAGGAAGTCAAGCGGGGAGCTTGGAAGTCCTTTTGTATGAACTTCGATTCTTTCGCATAGTGGATTCAGGTTTACCTTGAGGATAACTAGGTCAAATCCTCCCCAGGTTTTTACCGTGTGGTTTCCTGGGTGATCATATCATTGTGTCTTTTATATTTCTGCTGCTTTATATTCTTGATATGATTGTGTGTTTGCGATAGCTTATAACTGCATAATTTGACTAAGTTAATCACTTAGCTAATTAACTAGGTTAATCTAATTGGTTTAAGGGGTCTAAAACCGTTCAAGTGGTATCAGAGCGGGTAGCTCTCTTGTTTGAGATTTTTTGATCTCTGAGCTGATCCTCGACCCCCGTTGTCATGGAGCATGGACACTCTCTCGTTGTTCCTCTTCACTTTGATGGGAATAACTATGCTTATTGGAAAGTAAGGATGAAAGCATTCCTGAAATCCATTGATAAGAGGGTTTGGAATTCCGTTGAGTGCGGATGGGAGAAGCCCACTACTCCTATGAGTGAGTGGCAAACTTCTCAAAAAGAAGCAGCTGGTTTCAATAGCAAAGTTATGAATGCCATCTTTAATGCTATTTCCATGGAGGAATTTAAAAGAATCTCTAATGTTGAGGTTGCTCATACTGCTTGGAAAATCCTCTAGACTGTGCATGAAGGTACAAAGACAGTTAAGATTAACAAGCTGCAGCAATTAACTTCTAGATTTGAAAGCATTATAATGTCTGATGATGAAACTGTTGATGAATTCTATTCTAAATTGAATGATATTGTTAATTCTGCTTTTAATTTGGGTAAAATCTATGATCAACCTAAAATTGTTAGGAAGATTCTTAGATCTTTAACTAAAGACTTTAGACCCAAAGTGACTGTCATTACTGAGAGCAAGAATATGGACTCCATCCTTGTTGATGAGTTTGTAGGATCTCTTCAATCCTATGAGTCTGACCTACCTAAAGCTACCAAATCCAAATCAATGGCTCTTAAGTCAGTTGATGATGTTGAGGTTGGTGGATTTGATGATGAGCTCTCTGCTACAGAGATTGCGTACCTTGCCAAGAACTTCAAAAACTTTCTTATGAATAACAACAGAAAAGCAAGAGGTACAAACACTGCTGAACCTAGAAACTTTAGGAAGAATGATCCCACTAAGGTTAATAACTTTGAAAAACCTAGAGAAAAATTTGGTCAATTTTCAAACAATTCTTTGGGTGCTCAGTGTTTTGGCTGTCAAGGATATGGTCATGTTAAATCTGAATGTCCTACATTCTTGAGGTCTAAGGGTAAAATTATGGCTGTAACTCTTAGTGATAATGAGATTTCTGATGATGAGTCTGGATGTGACAAGGATAGAAACTTTATTGCTTTTACTGCTACTACTATAGTCAATGAAAGTATATCTGTTAAAGAGAACCCTTCTGATGGGGAACTCTTTGAGGATGCAGATCTTCAAAAGACCTATAATAAACTTTGCAAAGTTGTTGCAAAGGATGTTATGAATATTGAACTTGGCCTGAAGAAAATTGATTCTCTTGAGCTTGAAAAGAAAATTTTGTTTGTTAAATTATTTGATGCTAATGATCTTTTGAACCATGTGAAATCTGAGAACATGCTTTTGCTTGATAAAGTTAAAACTTTGGAACATGATTTATCTATTGCTAGATCTGCTAGTTCTAAACTTGATCAAATGTTGAATGTTCAAAGTATCCTTCTGATAATTTTGGTTTAGGATATGTTGAAAGCATCTCTGTGTCTGCACCTACTTCACAAACTTTGTTCCTTTATCTTCTTCTGAACCTTCCGTGAGTGAGGTTGTGAGTGAAACTGTTAAACCCCCTGTGAGTGAGGCTGTCCAACCTATAGGAGTTTCACCCTATAGGAAGATTAGGGTTGATCTGAAAGAGTCTAAACCTAAGAAGTCTACCCATTCTAAGGACAAGATGCATGGTAAACCTGCTTAGGTTTGTCATTATTGTGGAAAGTCTGGACACATTCGTCTTAACTGTTACAAGTTTCAAGCTGCTAAGAGAGCAAATAAACCAAAAGTGTCTGTGCCTCAAGCACAAGATCCTATGGCACTCATTGGTGAATTGGTAAAGGCGTTGAACCTTTATTCCAATCCTGGAGTTGGAAATCACTCGAATGCGAATAAGAACTCCAATGCTCATGGTGCATCTAAACGGTTTTGGATGCAAAAGACTCGATCTAATTGAGTCTTTCTGATATTTCCTTGTGCTCATTGCTCATTCTTTTGTGATCATTGTCCTTTAGTGTTTGTGTTTTTGTGTTTTTTTCTAGGACTTGCATTGCATTACATTCATGCATTTCATTCTAGGATGTATTTGTTTTCTTTTTTATAATAAAAAAAAAAAGGGGAGAAAGAAAAATATGTTTGGCACTATTTTTCTTGGTTTTTGAAAACAAGGTTGGTCAATTTATTTACATATAACATGTCTTGTGTACCTTGTTTAGCTTTGATGAGCTTATTTATTGCACTTGATTGGTTGAAACTTTGTAGTGCATGTTGTGTGGGAAAAGATGTTTATGGTGTTTATCACTTTGTCTTAATCTTGAAGTCACATGTTATTTGACTGTTGGACTTGATCCTTTTAAGAAAGGCATAAATAACCATCTCACCATTGTTCACTAGCCAATCATGAACACCTTAGTGCATATCATAAGATTTTGTGCTCGAGAAAGTGTAGCACATGTACAAAAAGAACATAAGGTGTAGCCTCGGTTAATTGCTTAATACTTAAAATTGGTGTGTACTATTAGGCTTGATGCCATCTCACATAATTAAAATTGGTGTGTACTATTAGGCTTGATGCCAATTCACATAATAATGAGGCAAAATACAAAAAACTTACATGATTGCAAGCTTATGCTCTAGAAGATGTGGGAGTTATATGATGTAACTCTTTCGGTGATAGTTTCTTTTAAATTCTGTGTGATAAATTTTGTAAACTTTGTGATTGATTTCTATTCACATATCACCTCACATGTATCTCAAGTTTTTGCTAGTTTGCACACACTACACAAGTTACTCTTTGCTAAACACTGTACATGTTATTGTGTGTGTTTTTGGTCTGATCAACTAAGTTTGAAAATATCTTGAGTATTATGCAAAACATTTTTTTTTTGCTTGAGATCTTAAAGGGAGAATGGCTGAAATTTTCTTGGGAGAAACTGGGATTAAAACTTGGGTTTTTGAAAAGGCATTCCATCTCATACTCATGCTTTTTGTTCATCAAATCTAATGCTTTGAGGAGTTTGTGTCAAAAAGTGTTTGTTATTTCAAAAAAATGTGTTTTTTTCTTAAAAATTTTGTGAGCCTCTGCCTGTTTCGATCGATCCATTCTGTTTTTCGATCGATCAAAAATGTGCTTCAATTCTTTTAAAAGTCTTGGATTGATTCGATCAATCGAATGTGATTTTCGATCAATCGAATATCGTGAATCAAGTTTTTTAAAATACTATTCTTGACTTTTTCAAAGTCACTTTTTCAAAACTTTTCAAACCTTTTTCTCTCTCTCCTACTCGGCAAGGCTCCACCTTCAATTTTTGTCATTTTCGTCCGAAAGTTTTACAAGGTTTTCCTCTCCCAACACCAGTAAGACCTTTTTGTCCTTCCTTTTGAATTTACTTTCATGATTTCATGCATAAATCCATGCATTTGAGGGATATTTTCGGACTTTGCATATTTTGGGATTTTTGTTGATTCAAGCCTTATTTTGGGAAATTGATCAATGGGTTTTTGTGGGGACAAGATATAAACTTGATATTGATAGTTTAATTTGATCAATTTTGGGTTTTGAGAAAAATTAAAATTCTAGGGCTTGCATTGAATCCGAATTGGGGATTTTGTTCAATTAAGTTGAAATTGATGAAACTGGCTTGTTGTTTTGATGTAATTAGGCATTATAATATGTGTGTTGTGTTATGTAATGCTCAATTCATCAAATCTATTTCAAAACATTCAAGTGGTTTTTCAAATTTTTAGGGTTTTTGGTAGAAACTCTATGCTCAAGCCAATTTTGTGAATTTGAACTTAATTTGAACTTTGTTTACTGCATTAGTACATGCATCATGACATTGTGATTGTTCATGCATCATATAGATTTTTGTTCTATATCTTTTGGTGCTAACTTGTAGTCTGCCCTTGGTTTTTGTGTTATTTTGGTTTTTTCTTTGTGTCTTTGTCCTTTCCTTAGCACTATGCCTAGGAAGACTAGGGCTCGTAGGTCTGTCCCCACATCTACTCCTTCCTCTCCTTCCTTTGACCGAGAAGTTTTCGAGTGAGAAAAACCAAGAGATATATGAGAAGCTGAACCTTAAGAGAAAGATTTGGGCTGAGCCTTCTGTTCTTTTAGATGAGCTTGATCCTGTCATTAGGGCAAATTTTGAGCATCGGGACTGGTTACCTCTGTTGGATCTTCTCGAACATCTTTATCCGCGTCTATGATTCCAACACTTTTGTAAAGAATTGGATACGAGGCGTAGAGTACTCCATTACTCCCACGTTAATGGCTGATACTCTAGGGGTACCCTTGGTCCAGTACCCAGTCTACCCTTATGATGAGTCTCCTCTATTAAGTGATGTCATGTCTTACATCACTGGGTCTTCTATCCAGTGGGGTTCTGATCCTAGGATCACCTCTGCTGAGCTATCTGAGTTGCACTATCTCTTCTTTAGGATAGCTTGTCATTCTGTCTGGCCCATTTCTCATCTTCACACCATTCCTCTCGAGCGGTGTGTCTTTTTGTATGCTCTTGTCACTGATGCTCCTATCAGTTTTCCTCATTTGTTTCTTCGTTCTTTGAACAAAGTTTATAGAAGTTCATCTTCTTCTCATGCTCTTGTTCATCCTATTTTTATTCATAGGATTTTGCTTTATCTTGATCTTGGTGGTTTCCCCTCCTCTAAGCCCGTTCATGTGAGTGCTCCCATAGGTGCATCTTTTCTTAAAAGAAGGCCTACTCATCTTCGAGTTGGCTCTAAACACCCTAGGTCTGAGCCTTCTGGTAGCACACCTTCTCCTTCTTCTTCTACAGGTCCTGCTGGTGAGGATGTTCCTGATCCTGTTGGTGATGCTGCTACTGTTGATGTTCCTCCACCTCCTTCAGATGACTTTGATATTCGTCGTACCTTAGAGACTATTATGACCGTTTAGGCGGCTCATAGTCAAATTTTGGTGGACTTGCTTAACGTGATTCGTGCTTTGCGTGTCGACGTAGCACATCTTCGTTCTCCCTCACCAACTTCTTTTAATGATGGCGTGTGATTGTCCTTTGGCATTCCGTCACAAAAAGGGAGAGTAGAATTTTGATAGTTTTGACACTATAGAGGAGTTTTTGTAGTTAGGGGGAGAGTTTTTTTTTTGTTTTGAGGAGCTAGTGGAGATGTTAGATTGTATCTAGGTGCTTCACTTTGTATATCATTGTTTTAGGGCTATTCATGTTAGAGGGAGTAACTGTTTTGGGGTGTTACATTGTTTTTGATATACATGATTCTTGTTTCTTGTGATTCACTGCTTATTAATTTATATTTATGAGTTATTTATTGATATATGTCTTTATTATGTGTTGTGTGAATCATACAAGAATGTTATACCTGTTTATTTACTGTTTTCTATCACACATGCATTTCTGTGTTTGTTGAGTGTTTCAAGAATATACAAGTTGATTCAATTGAGCTGATGTCTACACTTGCAACTGATGGATAGTAGTTAGGATTGAATTTTAGTGTTTATGAGCATTATTTTTGTAAAGGGCTTTCTACTTGTAAACTTTGAGCTTTGTATTTGTGTTTTGTCACGAATTGCCAAAGGGAAAGTTTGTTAGGTTCTAAAGATTTAGGAATTTATGTATTTAGAACTCTAATGTGTAATGTTGGCAAACCATGATCAAAACAATATGTTTAGTCTTGTTTAGCCTTGCTTAAAGTTGTGTAATTCATGTAAAGTTGGAATCAAGTGGCTGCAGATGCATTTGTGCATTTCGGCTTGGCTCGATCAATCCAAAGTTGGACTCGATCAATCAAATCTCGGGCAGAATGCTTTTCTGCAGAATTTTCCAACTCAGCCCTAACTCATTAAACATTTTGGGTTTTCTATTTTTACCCTAGGTATAAAAGGCAAAACCCTAGCCACGTTTTTAGAGTTGCTCATATTGTGTTGCTCATACTTTTCTATTTTGTGTAAATCTCTTGTGAGATCTAGAGGAGTTTTCCTTTACACAAAGTTTAGGGTTTTCAAGGTAGAGATAGTATTAACATCTTGATGATCAACTCGGTTGCTACCATTGGAGCTTAAAGAATAACAAGCGTGGGTGCTTGTAGCTGATTGAAGAATCCAAGAAAGAAGGAGTCCGTGGATTCGGAGCTTGCATGTGGTCGTGCCAGTAAGTTCTACTGGTGGGTAGCATTAGGAAGTCAAGCAGGGAGCTTATAAGTCCTTTTGTATGAACTTCGATTCTTTCGTATAGTGGATTTAGGTTTACCTTGAGGATAGCTAGGTCAAATCCTCCCAAGGTTTTTACCGTGTGGTTTCCTAGGTGATCATATCATTTTGTCTTTTATATTTCCACTGCTTTATATTCTTGATATGATTGTATGTTTGTAATAACCTAAAACTGCATAATTTGACTAAGTTAATCACTTGGCTAATTAACTAGGTTAATCTAATTGGTTTAAGGGGTCTAAAACCGTTCAATTTTGAATAAAACAAATCTGCCATACCACATAATAGTATTCTTTGATGGGACACTGTATTTCTTTTTTTTTTCTTTTCTTTTTGAGTAAAAAAAAAATTGACTTCATATTTCAAAAGCGTCTGTTTCATTATAGACTTCCAGTAACCCAAATAAATGTGGAAACTTCAACAAAGCTCTTCCACAAAATATTCAGCAAGATGAATTGGTCCCCATTCCCAGTAGACATGACATTTATTTTATCCTTATGCTTCATCTCATTTTCATATACCGATATTAATTTTAAAAGAAAAAATGTATCCCATAGTGATGTAGAATAGACTGCTATAGCCTTCTTGGACTCTCACGCACACCTAAAATCAATGCACAAAGCAAAAAGGCACTAGTAGAAATCATGGGTCTTGGAGTTGGAATCGCATGAAATTTGGTAGGCTGAAGCGAAACAGCCTTTTTAGCAATAAACGTGGCTTAGCCACGAGGTACCCCTTGAAAATGGCGAATTCCTTCATTTAGGCCCCGAAAACTATGATTTTGCCATTTATAGAAATATTTGTTTCCTTAATAATTTTTTTTTTTTAATTTGCTATTGTTGATAATTTGCAAAATCAATAAACCAAAAATAAATAAATGAATAATCTCTTTTAATTCAAAGATCTTTATACGGATTTTGAATAAAACAAAATTGCATACCACATAATCGTATTCTTTAATGGAATGCTGTATTGACTTCATATTTCAAAAGTGTCTGCTTCATTATAGACTTCCACCAAGTAAATGTGGAAACTTTAGCAAAGCTCTTCCAATAAATACTAAGCAAGATGAATTGGTCCCCCCTCCTAGTGGACGTGACATTTATTCTATCCTTATGCTTCATCTCATTTTCATATACATATATTAATTTTAAAGGAAAAAATGTATCCCTTAGTGATGTAGAACAAACCGTCATGGCCTTCCTGGACTCTCATGCGCGCCCGAAATCAATGCACAAGGCAAAAAGGCACTTGTAAAAATCATGGGCCTTGGAGTTAGAATCGCATGAAATTTGGCAAGCTAAAGCGAAACAGCCTTCTGAGTAATAACCATGGCTTTGCCATGAGATACCCCCTGAAAACGGCGAATTCCTTCATTTAGGCCCGAAAATTGTGATTTTACCATTTATAGTAATATTTGTTTTCTTAATAACATTTTACTCAAAAGTCAGAATAAGGTCTCGCTTTTTTTGGGACGACCTTTATGGTCAATAGTTTATGATTCTGCATTTAACTCAATTTTTGCCATTTTTGGTAAATTTCAGTATTTTGTCACCTAATCATGTAATTAGTGCGAATTAGGGTTTCAGAAGTTTATTTATTTATTTATTTTATTTCAATAGTTATATGTTTTGTAGTTGTCAAAGGCAAATTAGATTATTATCAATAAATACAGACTTTTTTCAAGTTCTTTCTCTGGTGGATTCCAGTTTTTTTCTCCTCGTGGATTTAGGGAAACTCCTTGTGGATTCAAGGTTTACTACCAGAAACTAATATTCTAGTTTCTGCTTCATCAAGAGAGCATCATGAGTGTACTTTCTCTAGGCTTCGACGACATTAATTGGTATCAGAGCCTTGACTTACCCTTGTCTGATGGTTAACTGGTAAGATGGTGACCACCACAACAATGACGGCAATGATGATGTCAACAACCCAGTCTTCACTAGGGCTGAGTTCCTTGATTTTCATGTTGAAAATTAATAGTTTCATGATTCAACCCAATTGACTCTAGACCAGATTCAAGAAGCACTAGCCACCCAGCTTATTTGAAACCCTAATTGTGACGACGAAGAGCAACGTGATAACCAATCGCATAACCCTCCCCATTGCAATCCAAATTAGAATAGGCAACAAGACTACAACAAAGAGAATAGTGAGGACGAGGAGTATGCAAAGAGAGTTGTTAGGTTCTGAAGATTTAGGAATTTATGTATTTAGAACTCTAATTTGTATTGTTGGCAAACCATGATCAAAACAGGTTGTTTAGTCTTGTTTAGGCTTGCTCAAAGTATATTTATTTGTAAAACTGGAATCGAGTGAGTGCAGATTTATTGGACTAAATCTGTAAGGCTTGATCGATCGAAAATTAGACTCGATCGATCGAACCACGTACAGATTTATTTTTCTGCAGAGTTCCAGTTCAGCCCAAACTCTATTTAAACGTCTTGGGGATCAAGTAAAACACTCCTATATATAAGGAAAACCCTAGAACGTTTTTAGGACTTCTGAGAGAGAGATTAGAGTGCCTCTTGTGCCTCCTTTTATTTTTAGGGTTTTGTACCCAAACCTCTCTAAGTCTTCGTTGCTCATATTTGCTGTTTATGTGAATCTCTTGTGAGATCTTAGAGGAGCTTTCCTTCACATAAACTTAGGGTTTTCAAGGTAGAGATATTTTCTACATCTTGAAGATCATTATAGTTGCAACCATTGAAGATTAAAAGAAAAGCAAGCGGGGAGCTTGTAGCTGATTGAAGAATTCAAGAAAGAAGTAGTCCGTGGATTCGGAGCCTGCACGTGGTCGTGTCAGGAAGTTTTACTGGTGGGTAGCATTAGGAAGTTGAGCGGGGAGCTTGTAATCCTTCTGTAAGAACTTCAATTCTTTCATAGTGAATTCTGTTATGCCTTGAGGATCGGTGGGTCAAATCCTCCCCAGGTTTTTACCGAGTGGTTTCTTGGGTGATCATATCTTGTGTTATTTATTATTCCGCTGCTTTATATCTTGATATGATTATTTGATTGCTTTAACCTAGAATTGCATAATTTGACTAAGTAACAACTTGGCTAATTAATCTAGGCTACGCAATCTGTGTGTTTAAGGGGTCTAAATTTCCCAACAAGTGGTATCAGAGCGGGTAGCTCTTCTTGTTTTAGATCTTTTGATCTAAGAGCTGATCCTTGACCCCTGTTATCATGGATAATTTGAAGTGTCTTTCTGCTCATGCTTCTGCTGATTTTATTGATGCCTGTGATGTTTTGAATAAAAAGGACACTATTGTTTCTGTTGATTTCTTTGATGCTTTTAAAACTCTTCGTAAGGAATTATCTAAATCTTTGAAAATTTCTAAGAAATTTAAAGAAGAGTTAAAATTGGCTAATCTTGAAAAAGAGGATTTGATTGTGAGATTAGATGAGTCTAATAAAAAGAATGAATTTTTGAGAAATCAAATTTCCTCTCAAGATGAGAAGATGAAAAGCTTGGAACAAGAGTTAGTTGAATCTAAAGCTAAACTTGAAAATTTGATTAGTACCAAGCTTGCTGATGATAACAGAATTGTTTCTGTTTCTCTTAAGCCTAAAACTGAAAAATTTTATATCCCTCCTTTTAAGAGGAATAATAAAGAAAAGGCTTATTGTGCTAGGTTAGACAAAGGTAAAAGTTCTGATGTAGACGCTGAAGTTTCTAAACTTAAGTCTAATCCTACTGTTAGAGAGCATAATAAATCTGGTTTTGTGCCTACCTGTCACCTTTGTGGTGTTGTTGGTCATATTAGACCAAACTGCTCTTTGTTGAGGCATAAACCAAAATCTGAGACTAGATTTGCTGTTAGGAATACTGATGTTCCTAAATTTGTTCCTGTTTGTCACTTTTGTGGTGTCTCCGGTCACATTCATCCTAATTGTCATAAAATGAAATTTAAGCATTCTGTATGTCAATCTAGGATATGTGATGATATTTCTCCTGCCATAAGTCCATATAAATTGTTTCATACTTTTTTGAAAAATTTGAGCTTGTTGGCTTGTGAAAGGAATTTGCAGGATTTTAGTCTCTCTCAGAAGATTGGTATAATCCCTCAAATACACTCTGCTTCACATGGATTTTCACCTACAAAGCCAAAGACTCGTGCTAGATGGGTGAGAAAAGATTCTCCAAGGTGAGTGTTGCTAACTTGTCCCTGATTTAATTCTTTCAATTATTTGTGGACATGTTTTGTTTTTTGTTTTTGGTTGTTTTGTTTTTTAGGTTTTTTTTTTTTTTTTTTTTTTTTTTAAATCCAAAAACATTGAAAAATTCTCAAAAAGACAAAAATATTTTATTTTGTGTCTTGTTTTATTTTTCTTGAGGATTATATGAGTTTTAATATCTCTCTTGATTTAGAACATCTTTGACATTGTGGAGAAACTTGAATAGTTTGTGCTAAGCTATTTTTTATTTTAAATGAGTATGTACTACTTTGTACATGTACTCAAGGATTAATTAAGAAATTGATATTTCTTGTTTGTGTACCATTTATAGCTTAGTTTTGCACTGTCATGCATTGCATTTGCATTGTTCATTTAGCATAATATGTGCTTTTTTGTTTTTGGTTATAAAGTTTGTTAAAACCAAAAAGATTTTTGTGTTTTGTATTATATATCTTGGATTTATAATCAAGGATTGGCCATATTATCTTTACATAACATGTTTATGTACCTTGTTTAGCTTTGATAAGCTTATTCATTGCACTTGACTAGTTAAAACTTTGTAGTGCATGTTGTGTGGGAAAGATGTGTTTGGTTTTTATTCTCCTTGTCTTAATCATGAAGTCATATGTTATTTAACTGTCGGACTTGATTCTTTTGAGAAAGGCATAAATAACCATCTCACCACTGTTCACTAGCCAATCATGAACACCTTAGTGCATATCATAAGATTCTGTGCTCGAGAAAGTGTAGCACATGCACAAAAAGAACATAAGGTGTAGCCTCAAAATAAATTAAAACTGGTGTGTACTATTAGGCTTGATGCCAATTCACTTAATTCAAACCGGTGTGTACTATTAGGCTGAATGCCATCTCATACAAATAAGAGGCAAAAATGCAAGAAACTTACATGATTGCAAGCTTTTGTTCTAGGAGATGTGGGAGTTATAGGATGTAACTCTTTAGGTGATAGTCTCTTTTAAATTCTATGTGATGAATTGTGTAGACTTTGTGTTTGATTGCTATTCACATATCACCTCACATGTATCTCAAGCTTTTGCTAGTTGCACACACTACACAAGTTACTCTTTGCTAAACTTGGTACATTATATTGTGTGTGATTTTGTTGTGGCCATCCAAGATTAAAAGTTCCTTGATTTTGATGCAAAATATGTTTCAAGTTTGAAAAATTTGAAAATATCTTGAGATTTGTGCAGAACATATTTGTTGCTTAAGAAAATTTCAATGGGAGAATGATTGAAATTTGTTTTGAGAAAATTGGGTTCAAAATTTTGGGTTTTTAAAAAAAAAAAAAAAACATTCCATCTCATACTCATGCATTTTGCTTTCATTGGTTAATGCTTTGAGGAGTTGTTTTTCAAAATTAGGTTTGTGTCTTTCAAAACTGTGATTTTTCTCAAAATTTAGTGAATCTCTGCCAAATTCGATCGATCCAGTGTGTTTTTCGATCAATCGAAAAAGTGCTTTAATTTGTTTAAAAATGACTGTTTCATTCGATCGATCGAATGTATTTTTCGATCAATCGAAAGTCGCGAATCAGGTTTTTAAAAAGGGTTTGTTCTTGATCCGAATTGGGGCTTTTGTGAAATTGAGTTGAATTTGATGAAATTGGCTTGTTGTATTGATGAAATTAAGCATTATACTCTGTGAGTTGTGTTATGTGATGCTCAATTCATCAATTTGTTTAAAAATTCAACGAGTGATTTTCAAATTTTTGGGTTTTTGTTAGAAACTCTATGCTCAAACCAATTTTGTCAATTTAATCTCAATTGAACTTAATCGCTCACTGCATTAGTACATGCATCATGGCATTGTAATTGTTTTATGCATCATATAGAATTTTATTCTATTGATTTTTGTGCTAACTTGCAGTCTGCCCTTGGTTTGTGTTTAGGATT
The DNA here is from genome assembly GCA_963669245.1 of Quercus cerris. Classification (NCBI taxonomy): domain Eukaryota; kingdom Viridiplantae; phylum Streptophyta; class Magnoliopsida; order Fagales; family Fagaceae; genus Quercus; species Quercus cerris. The sequence goes on along the minus strand of OY770008.1, from coordinate 21,883,595 downwards.
CACATGCATTACATTGATTTCTGTATCCATTTTGCAGTTTTGCAGTCATATCTCTCATTGTTTCATACATAGCATGCATACACTTTGCTAAATTGGGTACTCCACTTGATCTAAAAATTGATTGATTAATGTTTGAGTTACGTACTTTCTAGTATATGCTATTTTTATGTGTGAATTGTAGAAAAGATTTTTCTTAAGAGATATGATGGATAATCAATGTGCAAATATTTTCTCTACTCATGCAACTGTTTATGGGTTACATAATGCCATGTTTGCATTTTATTGAAAGAGAGAATATTTTTTCTTCATGTGTATCCTCACCTTAGTTTTGATTTTGGTTTGTGTATTTTTAACTTTAGTCCTGCTGGTGAGGATGTTCCTGATCCTGTTGGTGATGCTGCTGCTGTTGCTGATTTTCCCCCCACCCTCTTTATTTTTCCCCAAAACTATTTTTCCCACAACTTGTTTTGTTTTTTCCTATTTTTATAGGGGGAGAAAAGATTTTTTTTTACCTGTGTTGTTCATAGGGGGAGCTATCTCTATTCTCTATAGAGTTGGATTGTTTTTTGTTCCTCTTGATTCTCTATTTTCTCTTATCCTTTATTACGTATGTTGACTGTTTACTCTTTGTATGAGTTGTCTTTGTCAATACGTGACAAAAAGGGGGAGAAATTATTGATTTATGGGAATCATGTTTGTCTTGTTTAGGGGGAGTTGAAACTATTTTTGAAAGGAAAGAATCTAAATAAAAACTTTTTGTTGTATCTAACTTAGGGGGAGAGTTAGTTTTCTCATGTTTTTATTTCTGTTTCTTGTTCTCTGCTCATTGATTTATATTTATGAGTTCTTCATGATATATGTCTTTGTTTTGTGTTTTGTGAAGTCAAGAATTTAATTTTGTTTACTTGTATTTTTTTCCACACATGCGTTTATGCGTTTGTTAAGTGTTTCAAGAAATATACAGGTTGATTCAATTGAGCTGCTGTCTACACTTGCAACTGATGGATAGTAGTTAAGATTGGATTTGTTGTTATGAGCATTATTTCTGTAATGGGCTTTTACTTTGTAAACTTTGAGCTTTTAGTTTGTGTTTTGTCACGGATTGCCAAAGGGGGAGATTGTTAGGTTCTAAAGATTTAGGAATTTATGTATTTAGAACTCTAATTTGTATTGTTGGCAAACCATGATCAAAACAGGTTGTTTAGTCTTGTTTAGGCTTGCTCAAAGTATGTTTATTTGTAAAACTAGAATCGAGTGAGTGCAGATTTATTGGACTAAATCTGTAAGGCTCGATCGATCGAAAATTAGACTCGATCGATCGAACCACGTACAGATTTATTTTTTTGCAGAGTTCCAGTTCAGCCCAAACTCTATTTAAACGTCTTGGGGATCAAGTAAAACACTCCTATATATAAGGAAAACCTTAGAACGTTTTTGGGACTTCTGAGAGAGAGATTAGAGTGCCTCTTGTGCCTCCTTTTATTTTTAGGGTTTTGTACCCAAACATCTCTAAGTCTTCGTTGCTCATATTTGCTGTTTATGTGAATCTCTTGTGAGATCTTAGAGGAGCTTTCCTTCACATAAACTTAGGGTTTTCAAGGTAGAGATATTTTCTACATCTTGAAGATCATTATAGTTGCAACCATTGAAGATTAAAAGAAAAGCAAGCGGGGAGCTTGTAGCTGATTGAAGAATTCAAGAAAGAAGTAGTCCGTGGATTCGGAGCCTGCACGTGGTCGTGTCAGGAAGTTTTACTGGTGGGTAGCATTAGGAAGTCGAGCGGGGAGCTTGTAGTCCTTCTGTAAGAACTTCAATTCTTTCATAGTGAATTCTGTTATGCCTTGAGGATCGGTGGGTCAAATCCTCCCCAGGTTTTTACCGAGTGGTTTCCTGGGTGATCATATCTTGTGTTATTTATTATTCCGCTGCTTTATATCTTGATATGATTATTTGATTGCTTTAACCTAGAATTGCATAATTTGACTAAGTAACAACTTGGCTAATTAATCTAGGCTACGCAATCTGTGTGTTTAAGGGGTCTAAATTTCCCAACAAGAGTCCTTGGGAATTATTGTGGTCCTACGAGGTATAATGGCCGAGATTATCAAGAGTAGAGGGACTATCGGATGAAAGTAGAGTTATCATCCTTTAATGGTAATGTCTTCATTAAAAAGTATCTGGATTGGGTTAGGGAGGTGGAGAAAATTTTCGATTATATGGGTATTGCAGATGACAAACAGGTGTGTTTGGTGGCTTACAAATTGAAAGGAGAAGCATCAACCTAGTGGGATCGTGTTCAATTAAACCGTACCCATGAATGAAAGTTTTCGATTCGATCATGAAGGAGGATGAAGAGATTAATGGCGTATCAATTATTACCACCAAATTACCAGGTATCCTTACAAACCTTATATACTTTAAATGAGGCTGTAACCCTGTCCAAGAAAATAGAATATCAACATCTCAAAGCAGGTTTGAAGTTTTCCAACAACAATTCGGAGTCATCTAGCTCCATTGCCAACAAAGGTAAACAACCCATGTTTATGCCACGATCACAGCTTGTGGTTAGGGAGAATAGTGGTGTCAACTAGTCCATAGTGGCAGTAGCAGATTCTGTAGCCTAGCCGATAGCGAATGCCAACCCCTATGCTAGGCCAACTGGGAATAAGTGCTACAGGTGCGAAGAACCAGGACATCGATCTAGTACTTGCCCTAAGCAAGCCGCTGTGAATCTCTTGATGGTAGAAGGAGGAGAGGCAAACATTGAATAGGAGGGTGAACAGGTGTATAATGATGTTGATCCATATGCCTATGATCCTAATAAGGTTCAAAAAGATGAGGAAGATATGCCATTAGGGAGGTCTTTAGTGATTTAGAGGTTGTTGCTCACACCAAAGGTGGATCGTAGTGATCAGCGGAATGAGATCTTCCAAGCATGTTCCACCATTAATAAGAGGGTCTGTGACTTGATCATTGATAGGAGCAGTGTAGAGAACATCGCATTGAAGAGTTTGGTTACCAAGCTAGGGATGAAGACAGAAAAGGCATCCCTCTCCGTACAAAATAGGTTGGATCAAGAAAGGTAAGGAAACTCTTATTACTCAACAATGTCATGTTACTTTTTGTATGGGTAAATGTTATTTTGATGAAGTTGTTTGTGATGTTGTTGAAATGGATGCATGTCATTTAATATTGGGTAAAGCTTGGCAGTATGACACAGATGCTACCCATAGGTGTAAGGATAATGTGTATGTGTTCTTTAAGAATGGTAGAGAAATTGTCCTTGGTCCTATTAAGGGAGGCAGTATACCCAAAGTTTCTAATGGTCCTATTAAGGAAGCCATCACTTCTCATAGTCAACAATGAGGATGAGTTTGACAGGGAGTGTAAGGTGTTGAAACAGGTTTATGCAGTAGTAGTGATGGATGGAGAGCCAAAGAAGGTTGCTGAGATACTTGAGGCAATTCAACCATTGATCAACGAGTTTGAAGAGTTGTTTCTAGAGGAGCTGCCTGCAAGTTTACTACCAATGCACATCATCCAACATTGCATTGATTTAGCTCCAAGAGTTAGTCTACCAAATTTGCCACATTAAATAATGAATCCTCAGGAGGGTTAGATTTTACAAAGAGAAGTGGATGAGCTTCTGAGCAAGGGGTAGATAAGGGAAAGTACGAGTCCATGTGCAGTACCGGCTTTATTAACACCGAAGAAGGATGGGATCTGGTGTATGTGTGTGGATAGTTGAGCCATCAACAAGATCATAGTTAGGTATTGATTTCCTATTCCTCGACTAAATGACATATTTGATATGCTGAGTGGATCTAAGTGTTACACCAAGCTAGATTCCAGGAGTGGGTATCACTAGATTCGGATCTGACCTGGAGATAAGTGGAAGACAACTATCAAGACAAAGGAAGGGTTGTATGAGTGGATGGTGATGCCTTTCAAATTGTCCAATGCTCATAGCACTTTCATAAGGCTTATGAATCAGGTGTTGAAACCATTTATTGGGAAGTTTGTGGTAGTTTATCTTGAAGATATCCTGATTTACAATAAGATATAGGCAACCCACTATAATCATGTGCGAGAAATGTTGACGGTGTTGTCGGCTAATGAGTTGTATGTCAACTTGAAGAAATGTAGCTTCTTGACTAATAATTTGTTGTTCTTAGGGTATGTGGTTAGTGTGCAGAGGATTCATGTTGATAAGGACAAGATCTGTGCTGTTAGAGAATGGCCAACCCTAAAGACAGTGAGTGATGTATAAAGCTTCCATGGGTTGGCAACCTTCTATCGACGATTTGCTCAAGATTTCAGTAGCATAGTAGCCCCTATCATTGAGTGTCCAAAGAAGGGGAGGTTCTCATGAAGAAAGGAGGCAGAATAGAGCTTTACCTTGATCAAGGAGAAGTTGAGAACCGCTCCAATTTTGGCATTGCCTAACTTCGATAAGGTGTTTCAAGTGGAGTGTGATGCATTTATGGTCGGGATAGGTGTTGTTCTTTCACATGACAACAGACCAACAACATTCTTTAGTGAGAAAGTTTATGAAGCTCGAAGTAAATGGTTGACCTATGACCTGGAGTTCTTTGTTGTAGTATGAACTCTTAAGAATTGGGAGCATTACTTGATTCAGCGGGAGTTTGTATCATATACTAATCATCAAGCATTAAAGCACATCAACAATCAAGCTGGCATTAACTAGATGAATGCTCAACCGGTAGCTTATATACAGGGCTTTCATTTCACATTGAAGCACAAGTCTGGTATTACTAATAAGGTGGCAGATGTGCTCAGTAGGCAAGCATCTTTGTTCTTTGTTAACCACACTATGTACCGAATTTGTAAAGTTTGATTGCCTTAAGGAGTTGTACGAGAATGATGAGGATTTTGGTGATATTTAGGGTAAGTGTCAATAAACTCATACTACTATCAATAGTATGTACATCTAGGATGGGTTCTTCTTTCAATATAATCAATTATGCATCCCTAAAAATTCATTGAGGGAGCAGATTATTAGGGAGCTACATAGAGGAGGTTTGGGTGAACACATGGACAGAGACAAGACTATAGCATTGGTAGAGAAGAGGTATTATTGGCCACAATTCAAGAAGGATGTTAGCAATCATGTGAGGAATTGTCCAATCTACCAAACTGCCAATGGTGAATCTCATAATAATGGTTTATACATGCCTTTACTAGTTCTACAAGCACCATGGCAGGATCTGTCTATAGATTTTATACTAGGTCTTCCTCGAACCCATCGAGGTATGGATTCTGTTTTGGTTGTGATTGACAGGTACTCGAAGATGTCCCATTTCATAGCATGCAAGAAGACTTCAGATGCTACTCGAGTGGCCAATTTGTTCTTTAAAGAAGTTGTGCGTTTGCAGGGAGTGCCAAAGTTCATCACCTCTAATCGTGATACCAAGTTCATCAGTCACTTCTGGCGGACCTTTTGGAAGCGTTTTGACACTTCTTTGAATTACAGCAGCACTAGTCATTCTTAGACTAATGGCCAGACATAAGTGGTTAATTGAACTTTGGGGAATCTAATCCGGTGTATCTCAGGAGAGAAACCCAAGCAGTGGAATCTAGCACAATCCCAGGCAAAGTTTTCTTACAATAGCTCAATTAGCAGAAGCACTAGTAAGTCTCCATTTGCCATCGTCTACTGCATACCCCCAAAACACACTTTGGACTTGGTACATTTTCCTAAACTTCCAGGGGTGAGTCAAGCTGTAAAGAATATGGCTGACCGTATTTAGGCCATGCAAGAGGAGGTGAGGTAGAAACTTGAAGCTACAAATGCCAAGTACAAGGAAGTTACTGATAAGAAGAGGCGTGAGAAGATCTTCAGTGTTGGAGATTTAGTGCTAGTCTACCTTAGAAAGTAGAGGTTTCTCGTTGGTACCTACAACAAGTTGAAGGACAATAAATATGGACCATTCCATATCACAAAGAAAATCAACTACAATGCTTATGTAGTTCCTCTTCTACCAGACATGAATGTTTCTTCAACCTTTAATGTTGCTGACTTATATGAGTACTATTTTCCTGATGTGCCAAATAGTGGGAAATCGGAGTCGAGTTCTTTTCAAGTAGGGGAGACAGATGTAGAACAGACTATCAAGGCCTTCCTAGACTCTCATGTGTACCTGAATTCAATGGGCAAGGCAAAAAAAGGCACTAGTAGAAATCATGGGCCTTGGAGTTGGAATGTCATGAAATTTAGCAAGCTGAAAAAAAACGACCTTCTGAGCAATAGTTGTGGCTTTACCACGAGGTACCCTCTAAAAACGGTTAATTCCTACATTTAGGCACTGAAAATTGTGATTAAACTGTTTAGAGTAATATTTGTTTCCTTAATAACTTTTTCTTAAAAGCCAGAATAAGGTCCCACTTGTTTTGAGACAATCCTTAAGGTTATTCGTTTATGATTCTACGTTTAACTCAATTTTGTCATTTTTGGTAAATTTTGGTATTTTGTCACCTAATCACGTAATTAGTGTGAATTAGGGTTTTTGACCTTTTTTTTCTTCACAGTATTTATATGTGTTGTAGTTGTTAGAGGCAAATTAGATTATTATCAATAAACATAGACTTTTGTCAAATTCTTTTAATGGTGGATTCAGGTTTACAACTAGAAGCTAATAGTTTAGTTTCTGCTCCATTAAGAGAGTATTGTGTGTACTTTCTCAAGGCTTCCACAACACCACTTAGACAAAACAAAATTGCCAAAATATATATAACGAAGCATTTATGATTTATGATTGTTGTGTGTGCAAGATGAACTAGTCACGTGTGCTTGATCTCCTCCGACCAAAATCGGTTATCAACAATAAGGTTATATCGTTTGCACACAAATTTCACTAATTAATTTTTTCAATTTAGATTGATTTAATTGGAGAACAGAAATTTTCATTGTTCTTTGTCCTGTCAAAGATATTTCATATCGCTATAGTTGGTACAGGTATCATGTTTAAGAGCTCATATCATTCAATATTGATACCAACCAGAATCATTCACAAAGGGACAAATTGATTGTTAAAGTATCTATTATCTATTATACGAGGTTAATTATGCAATATTCCATTATTCATTTTATTATGTGAAGGAAAAAAAATGATAGGTTAATTGGGGAGGGGAAAAAAAAAAGGAGAGAGTGATTTCATATAGTTAAAATAAAATAAAACAATATATGTGGCGGTTGATCAATTATTGATCTGGATTCGACTGAAATTAAGGTTTTTATGAGTTGAGTTCTTATTATGTTAAATAAGAAAAAAAAAAAAACATATACATTAAAAATAATAATGTATATTGCATGTTGCGCGAGTTATAATTTAGTGGTGAAAAAACTCAACCATCAATAGTCCTTTGTTGTTTTATGTTTTTTCTGGCATGTCCTATGATAGGCTTAGGCCTTACTTTGTTCCTTAATGTTTTCTTGCACTAATAAGATCCTGGTTTACCAAAAAAAGAAATGCTATGAAGCATCTTTGGAAATATACTTTACTGACCAGGGTGTGCATATTTCATCAAAAATAAATAATATAAAAATAAATAAAAAATAAAAGAAGTAGAAGAAACAAATCAAATGATAAAATTATCAATTTTAATTTTGATTGGAATCCTTATAAAGAGTTACGTGCTTTTGGGGTGAAGAGCGAAGACATAGTATTCTTTGATGGTCCCCTATGTCACTATGTGCTCCCTGTTCTTTTCTTTTATGTTACTATTTCAAAAGCGTCTACTTCTCATATTTCGTCAAGATGGTCCCCTATGTGCTCCATGTCACAAGCTTTGTTACGTGGGTACAAAGAACACTTTTTACTTTTTTTGAATTTAAAGGGGCACGTTTAATTGGTTCACACAACTTTTGCCACACACGTGAGTTGTATAATTGTTTGTGGTCTTAGCTTTATTTTTTTTGCACGAAACCTCCCAACCCCATGGCCCATGCCACTTGCAGAGCTTTTATTTATTTATTTTTAGAAGAACTTGCATAAGAGCTTGGTCTTCCATATTTGCACTTAAAAATGAATTGATCCATTCCTCTACAGCAGCTTCCCGAGGATATTAATTTTTGTATTTTAATGTAATTTTCAAAATTTTAGATTTAAGGTTATTATTTACATGATTTTAAGTACATTTATTAATATTTTTCTAGTAAAATTAGAGTCACGTCATATATAGCAGGGTATCAATTATGATCTCTTTTAACATCTTTTTCTCGTCAATCAAGTTTAATAGATTTCAGTTTAATAAAAATTTATAGACTTTTCTCCTTTATTTTTGTTCTCCTTGTGAACTTTCCTTGTAGATTCCTTAGGGATTTCAAGTCTGCAGTAGTAGGATTGGTTAAAACCTTTAAGAGTCTATTGGCTTGACTTAAAACTCTTTCTAATTTTATTCCTTCTTTTCTCAATTATACGTTTTGGACTTTTACAAATGATTATATTTTCCATCAACACATTGCAATTGACCTTTGAAAATTAGAAAATTACATATAAGATATTTACTTATAATTTCATATATTTTTTCTTCTACCATGATATGTTCCCCATAAACCACAACGACAAAATTAAAATCAATGTCAAGCCCTTAGCCTATGTAATACTTAATTTCTTAATTTCATTATGGGAAATGCTAACGAGGGCACTGGTTAAGAATCCAGTTAAAGAAAGTTTTGACATCACTTTTATGGGAAATGAAAAAAACTGTCAAAACATTAATTACCTTTTTTTTCTTTTCCTATAAAAACTTTCTTTAACTGGATTCTTAACCAGTGCCTTAAGGACACTCGTTAGCATGACCCTTTTATTATTTTGTTGGACTTCAAAGTAAAAAAACTCTTTATAAATACTACATATTACTCATTATACATATAACTCTACATATAATATAAACATATAAAACACCACTTCACCCAAAAGATCAAGTTTATTAGTTTGTGTGCAACTATATATAATAATAATCACTCACTCTTTTCACTATTATTCAATGTTGGAGTGTTTGAATTACAATTTTTAATTAAGGGTGTTTAAATGCTTTATTTTGAGAACAAATCTGGATAAAATTTTAGAGTATGGTTGGTAACTGTCTTTTTCCTTAGTTTTTTGTTTTCAAAAACAATTTTCTGTTTCCTAAGGCAAAAAACTTGTTTGGTGACCTATTTTAGGCAAAAATTAAAAACTATTTTCAATTTCCATATTGTGAAGGAAACTGAAAACTGGTCTTGAGCTATTTTTGTTTTTTAGTTTTCAGAAGCTTTAGAAAACACGGAATCTGGTCCTCCGCATTACACGCTTTAATGAGCCAGCACAATGGTTCGAACCACGTGAATAACAAAACATTTTTCTTTCTAATATATTTTTCACTCTTTCCCACGCTTGCAATTTTGTCTCTCAATTTTTAGCGCCTTCCTCTCCATCCCACTTATTAGAAAGTAGAAACCCTTATATCTACTTCCTCTGTCTACCCCTGCGCCTCCACTTCCTCACAAAGGCACAATTGAAAACTTTGATTGAGAGAACCACTTGTAAGGTAAGTGATTGGTCTTCACCAGACTCTCCTTCATGATTTCCTTTTGTTCTTCATTGGATTATACCATTCTTTATCTTGTTTTTTTCTTAGTCTCCTTTTCTAATTATATATATATATATATATATTTTGTGTGTGATTGAGCAGTTCTGTGCAACTTTCAAAGTTTTTGAAGAGCTTCATAATTTTGGGGAAGTATTTCATAATTTTAAGGACCCAATCACTCAAAGGTACAGTAGTCTCCCCTGCAACAAACCTCGGCTTGACTGGACTGTGTTATTGTCTATTAATGGATGGTAGTCTCTCCCCCTGTTTTGGTAGTGGCTAAACAGGGTATACACTTATACGGTGCTCTGTTGATAGCTGAAAAGGAACAAACTTTTGGGTTCTGTTTCTGGAGTATTGGAGGGTTGGTCTAGTTGTGGCGGAAGGTTGTTGCTGTTTTGTGTTTGTAATTGTTGTTGTTGTTGTTGAGAATGGTTTTTTTTTTTTTTTTTTTTTTGAGACCAAAGATAGAATATATATTATTGATTGAAAAAGTGTTACATGAAGAGTACAAACAGGTTACACATAAAGATTACACCTAACCGAGTTTACATTGTGGCCCCTGTGCAGAAATCAAAGGAATTAACAACCATGAAATAGCTCAATTATTATAAGGAAAAGCAATTGAGTGTACCTTATGTTCATACTTTCATTGTCTATAGATGCCGATTGATGGTATTATTGTTTGGACCTTTAGTTTAAATAGAACCCCTATAACCAAAGAAAACAACTACCAAACAAATTTTCTGAATTTTGTTTTTGAAAAATGTGTTTTTCAAATCAACTAACCAAACGTGTTTTTCATTTTGAAAATAGAAAAAAAATTGTTTTTTTCTTTTTCCCTTGAAAACAAGAAAACGAAAATAGAAAATGAAAACAGTTACCAAACATGCTCTTAGATTTCAAGTAACAAGGTTGAGTAGCATTATTGTAAATATTTTGAAAATCATGAACCTACATAATTTGATCAAAAACTTCATAAATGACAGCTGGTGGGACCCTTTTTTTCTTCATTTCACATTCCCTTCTTTATTTTTCTTTCTCTCTTTTTAAAAACTCATTCCTATTTAATAACTATATATTTTTTTTTTCACTTTTGAAAAATATGTTGGCTGTTTCTTTCCTAATATTTCAAAAATATCAGTTTGATTATAGACTTCTTAGTCACCCAAATAAATGTGGAACCTTTTTTTTTGGTTGTGGTTAAAGGGTAATTATTGGGTACTCTCGGAATACCATAAATTAAATTTATGGTGGGACCCACAATTCATATGAGAGAAAGGAGTACACATTAATGGTATTTCCGGAGTATTCAATAATTTTCCAAATTTTCATTAAAAATGGGTCTCACAGCACTATTCACACATTTAAAAATTATTTTGCTAAAGTGTTTTCAGTTTTTAGCAATAAGTTGTATCCAAACAGACCCTTAGTGGTATGTCTATATGATTGGTTGATTAGTTTTAATCTTTCATGTGAGAAAAATACACGGAAGAAGTATATTTTAGATAAAACATTTAGAATGGCATGTTTACATATTTTTTATGATAAATTTTTATTATCAGACTAAAATACCAGTCAGTTTTTGGTGTAAGCGATGATTGAACTTCAAATCTCTTATTCAATCATAAAAAATATTACTAGTTGAGCTAACTAGAATTTACTACTTTCAGATACTTTGTGCATAAAAGTGTACCGATATAATTAATTAAATATAAAATGAATATTGTAAGGACCAAGTTTGAATTTCAAGCCCACTGTGTGAATGAACTTAGGTCCAAAAAAACCCAGAATAATGAATTTGTGGAGAATATGTTTAAATACTGGTTGTAGTTGATCAAACAATCACTAAATGGATCCAGATGATAAGAGAATAAAAAGAAGAAGGCACGTATCGAAGAAAAATGATCCTCGGCAAAGTCTGAGGTGGTCTGATCTTATGTATTATTCTCAAGTTTCTCTACAAGTTTGGTGGTTAGATGCTACCGTATTTCCTTTCATGAATTCTCCCTCCCTTTGTTCTATCACTCCTCTTTCTTTATATACTCTCCTTTCTTCTCTTCTCCACCTTCCACGTGCATGCTAAGTGGTTGGTCTGGATACTTGTCCCATCCGGACCTGTCATAAGTCTTCATTTAATAGCTGTAAGGCTGAAATACATTGTTCAGGTATCACCTCCACGTTAATGCAGTCAAGGTGTTAGCTGCAGTGCATTTAATGCGGAAGCAGTAGCTTTCTCTTAAAATATTCTAGATCATTACCCTGTTCACCACTCTTACAGTGCCCATCAATACCAACGAAACCTCTTGAAATATTATCTAGAGTGACAGAAAAACTCTTTGGACCTCGGCTTTGGATAGTCGAGGACGAGTTAATCCTCGGCCCACCCCTTGAACCCTTATAGTTAAAGTTGACTTCTATTCACTAACACCACCTTGGATTGGGTCACAGGCTTGTAACATCAACAAACGATGGGCCCTCGGGCTCAATATCCCTACAAATATGATATAATATTGTAATATTTAAATTTTAGCATTTCATTAATGATAAACAAGGACAGCGTTTCAATAATGATTGACAGGTCTTCAAACCCAAATTGCGTAAATTTAGATACATATGTGATTTGTCATTTTGTGATTTGGGTACTCAAAACTTGGATTGAAACCATGTTGCAATTGCTAACATGTAATTAGACTAGCTCCTTCACAATTTTTTTTTTATAAATTTTTTACGTATTTTTAATATTTTTTTTATTTAATAGTTAAAATTAAAAGTAACTTTCAATGTCGAGCCTTCAATACTATTGCATTAGATGCAATACTCTCAATCCTCAAAATTTACGTGCTAGGAGTGAAGATCTGTCAATTATTAATGAAATGCTGTACTTTTTTACCATGGAACTTGGAAAGCCCTTTTTTCTTTCGACTCAGAAATTTGAATGATTGGATCAAGTTTCCACACAATCTTCAGCAAGATTGTCAGTCAAGACTCAAGACTGCAGTTTCTTGGGGGTGGTCGCCGTCCATTCGCCAGTTTCTAGAAAGTAGGTGGCGACAACAGGCTCAATTGAATATTCTTCTGTATAAAATGTATGTGATTGATATTACCACCAAGGCACGAACTGAGGAAAAGAGGTTTCTTGGGGCCCGCCCCAGGGAGGATATGTGATAGACCGACAACCATTTTTTCAGTCAATGCTATAGTTTGTCGTCTTATGGTGATGGGTGAGTAGGGGAAGAAGCCTGATTGTGAGGTCTTTCATAGCTATTACTAGTTAAGGAGGCCAACTTCATTGCCAGGCTTTTTTCTTTCGTGTCTTCCTCCAAGTTCCAACAACTTCCTTTCCCCAGCCTTTTTCCAAATTTTCCTCAAAATCAAATACTCTCTGCCATGGCAAGCAAAGCACAAAAACTTAAGCTTGGTTTTACATGTTTGCTACTCTTTCCGGGGCTATCTTCCCAATCCCAGCTAGACACATTAGTGCAAGGACAGGAGCTCAAGAATGGGGATGAATTAGTTTCAGCTCAAGGATTCTTTAGACTAGGATTCTTCAGCGAAGGTTACTGTTTGGGAATATGGTACAACAACGTTGCACTGCCGGAGGAGAATTTAGTGTGGGTTGCCAATCGTGACAATCCAATCCTTAACAATCCTGGAAGCCTTACCATTGACGATCACGGAAACTTGAAAATTTCATACAATGGGAGTCTTTCTATTGTACTATATTCAGGACAAGAAACCAGTAATGCAAGTGCTGTTCTCCTTGATACTAGTAATTTTGTACTAAGTGAAAGAAGCTCAGGGCGACAATTGTGGCAAAGCTTTGATTATCCTACTGACACACTTCTACCAGGAATGAGAGTTAACCACAAAACAGGACATACTTGGTCTCTAAGATCATGGAGAAACGTGAGGGATCCAGAGACAGGCGCCTTTACCTTTGGACTCCACCCTAACCATACAAATTGTTAACGTGTACAATATATTGTGGGCTTTAGGCCCAGTTAGGTTACTTGTATAGCACACATATTTACTTATACTGCACACATATGTCTCTTATATAAAGGCACCTACATACATTCTTTCATGATGAAATACAATACAATTACATTCAATATTTTTAACATAGAATCAGAGCCATTGCTCTAACATTTTTTAACAGTTTTGTCTTTATTGGTGTTACTCTATTTTCAACATCGCTTCCACCATCACAGCAATAGCTGCAGCCTTTCGCTATTGAACCTATGTCATCCTTAGGTTCTGGACCTGCAGACACCGCCGTTAAGGAGTCCCATACTGCAAAGACTACTGCTCCACTCATCACCGCCTCAAAAATTGCTCTGATTAATTTTCTGCAAATAACACTGAGATCGTCATACGCCGATCTACTCACTCGTCGAAGTCCTACAGCTAACAGAGTGTGCACGTGCCCACACGTGCCACCAGAGTAATCTGTGTCCAAAGCCACGCTCTCACGCACCGCCTCCATCTCGGTTGTACACTCACGCGCAACCTCTGTAAGTCACGCGCCTGTTGACATCATTGCTGATGTCATTCTGCCATGTCAACCCTAATTGCTAACATCATTCGCTTGCGTCATCGCTGATGTCATCTTTGCTTGCGTCATTCGATAGATTGACTTCTCCTTTTCGCTTTGACTATTGACTTCCACTCGGTTGACCGTTGACTTTTTGGGAAAGTTTAACTGTTGACTTTTTCAAGGGTTTACTTTTTTACAATCCAGGTGCTCCTTGCTTAGTTTTTCATGAAAATTTTATTTTTGCAATCCATTTTTGCATATTTTGCTTCTAAATGAAGAATAAGGACAAGTTTTCTTCTAGTTGCAATAATCATTGCCAACAATCTAGCAAACGTTTTTGTCATTTTTGCAAACGTTTTGGCCACAATATTGAGACTTGTTATCATTGCAACAAATCAGCTGTTTCAATTTCTGCTGCTACTGTTGCTAACACTGAGAGTGTCCAACCAATGGCTCTTGTCTCTACACAGTCTAAGTCTTTTGGGTCCACTTTCTCCATTTTCAGAGATGACCTTATAAATATCATCACCAATATCATTCGTATGGTTGGTAATGCATCTTATTTCTCTTCTCTCTCAGCTTTATCTGGTATGTCTCCTACCTCTTGGCTTATGGATTCTGCATGTTGCAATCACATGACACCTCGCTCGTCCTTATTTTCTAACCTTAAACCTGCACCACACCCTTTTAATATTCACACAGCAAATGGTTCTACAATGTCTGGTCATAATATAGGTTCAGTTTCAACCTCCAACCTCTCGGTTCCTGGAGTCTTTAATGTTCTTGACCTTTCTTATAATTTATTTTCTGTGGGACAATTAGCTGAGTTGGGTTATCGCATTACCTTTGATTATTCTTGGTGCATTGTGCAGGATCCTAGGACGGGATAGGAGCTTGGGACTGGTTTCAGAGTTTGACGTATGTTTTCCGTGGACAACCTTCGTCTTCCACTTGTTGCTCCTATTTCTGTTGCTGCAGCTACTGCAGTTTCTTCCACTCCTTCCCTTGCACTTTGGCATGCTTGACTTGGTCACGCATCTTCCTTTCGGGTACAACAATTGGCTTCTAAAGATTTGTTAGGTTCAGTGTCTACAGAAAATTTTGATTGTATTTCATGTCAATTAGGTAAACAACTAGCTTTACCTTTCAATACTAGTGAATCAATATCCACTGATATTTTTGGCCTTATTCATTTTGATGTTTGGGGGCCGTCCTCTGTCTCTAGTATTGGTAGGTCTAGATATTTTGTTGTCTTTGTTGATGATTACTCTCGCTATAGCTGGATTTTTAATATGAAACATCGTTCTGAATTATTGGAAGTATATTCTAATTTTGCAAAAATAGTTGAAACTTAGTTTTCCAGGCGCATCAAAATTTTTCGACCTGATAATGCTCTTGAATATACTCAATATGCTTTCCAAGCTATTTTGCATTCCTATGGCACTGTTCATCAACTAACTTGTCCAGGTACCTCTCAGCAAAATGGTAGAGCTGAATGAAAACTTCGTCATATTCTTGACATTGTTCGTGCTCTCTTTCTCTTTGCCAAAGTTCCTGTTCCTTTTTGGGGTGAAGCTGCTCTTCATGCTGTTCATACTATTAATCGCATTCCAAGTCCTGTTATCCAAAATCAAACTCCATATGAGCGCCTTTTTGGGTCACCTCCAGACTATCACCACATTCGCTCCTTTGGTTCTGCTTGTTTCGTTCTTCTTTAGCCACATGAACATAACAAACTTAAGCCTTGATCAAGGCTTTGTTGTTTTCTTGGCTATGGTGAAACTCAAAAGGGGTATAGGTGTTATGATCCTGTCTCTCATCATCTTCGTATCTCCCGCAATATTGTCTTTTGGGAACATCGCCTTTTTGTCGAGCTCTCTCATTTCAGTACTTCCCTGTCTTCCTCCTCTGTCTTAGATCTTTTTCCAGATGAGGCACATATTCCTTCTGTAGTTGCTCCTGATCCTCCTATAGTTGCTCCTGATTCTATTGCTGTAGACTTCTCTGTCCAACCACCAGATATCACTGATCCCTTTCCTAGTTCACCCTTTAAAGAACAAGTGGAAGATGAACAGGTTGAAGACGAGCTACCCAACCCCATCCTGAGCTTGGGTCTCCTGCTCCTGCTCCGCCTGAAGATCTTGCACAAGACATTCCACCTCGTCACTCAACTCAGGTAAGATCTATTCCTACACATTTACTTGACTATCATTGTTACACTACCCTTTCTACACTACACGAGCCTCACACCTATCGTGAGGCTTCCACTGAACCTTTATGGCAGATTGCAATGAAAGAGAAACTTGATGCATTATCTAAAAACTATACTTGGGATTTGGTGACACTTCCTCCTGGAAAGTCTATGGTTGGTTGTAAGTGGATCTACAAGATTAAGACTCGCTCTGATAGGTCCATTGAGCGCTACAAAGCAAAAGGTTTTACACAAGAGTATGGGATTGATTATGAAGAGACCTTTGCTCCGGTTGCTCGTATCTCATCTGTTCGTGCCCTCTTAGCTGTTGCTGCTGCCAGTAAATGAGGCCTTTTTCAGATGGATGTAAAAAATGCATTCCTTAATGGGGATTTAAGTGAAGAAGTGTATAGGCAACCTCCTCCTGGTCTTTCTGTTGACTCAAACAAGGTTTGTCACCTTCGACGTGCACTTTATGGCCTCAAACAAGCTCCACGAGCTTGGTTTGCCAAATTCAGCTCTACCATCTCTCACTTGGGTTACATGGCTAGTCATTATGATTCTGCCTTATTTCTTCGTCACACTGATAAAGGCACTATCTTACTTCTCCTATATGTGGATGATATGATCATAACTAGTGATGACCTCAGTGGCATTCAAGAACTCAAGGCTTTTCTCGGTCAGCAGTTTAAGATGAAAGATCTTGGACATCTCAGCTACTTCTTGGGTCTTGAAATCACTCATCCTACAGATGGACTTTATATTACTCAAGCCAAGTATGCCTCTGAACTCTTGTCTCGAGCTGGACTCACTGATAGCAAGACTATTGACACTCTAGTTGAGCTTAATGCGCATCTGACTCCCTTAGGAGGGAAACCATTGTCTAATCCCTCTCTTTACAGATGCTTGGTTGGCAACTTAGTTTATCTCACTGTCACTCATCCAGACATTTCCTATGCTGTTCACCAGGTGAGTCAATATCTGTTTGCACCACGATCGACTCACTATGCTGCTGTTCTGTACATTCTTCGATACCTAAAGGGCACTCTCTTCCATGGTCTTTTCTACTCTGCTTAGTCTCCTCTTGTTCTCCGTGTATTTTTTGATGCTGATTGGGTAGAAGATCCCACTGATCGTAGGTCCACCACTAGTTATTGTTTTCTTCTTGGTTCTTCTCTGATTTCTTGGCGAAATAAGAAACAAACTCATGTGGCCCGCTCCAGTACTGAAACAGAATATCGTGCCCTTGCTGATACCACATCTAAGCTCCTTTGGCTATGATGGCTTCTCAAAGACTTAGGTGTGTCTACATCCCCTGCTACTCCTCTTTATTGTGACAACCAAAGTGTTATTCATATTGCTCACAATGATGTCCTCCATGAATGGACTAAACACATCAAGATCGATTGTCATTTTATCCGTTTTAATCTTGTCCATGGTGCTCTCAAGCTGATCTCAGTCTCCTCTAAAGATCAACTTGCAAATATCTTCACCAAATCACATCCTAAGGGATGCTTTCGTACTTTGGTTGACAACCTCAAGCTGGTCTCACATCCACCTTGAGTTTGAGGGGGGCTGTTAACGTGTATAATATATTGTGGGCTTTAGGCCCAGTTAGGTTACTTGTATAGTACACATATTTACTTGTACTGCACACATATGTCTCCTATATAAAGGCACCTATGTACATTCTTTCATGATGAAATACAATACAATTACATTCAGTATTTCTAACACAAATCAACTGATCATCTTGTGGCTTGAGAACATCTATTGGACTAGTGGGTCTTGGGAAGACGAGTATTTTCGCTCAGCTATTAGACTAAGAAATTCCAAACGCAATTTTAGCTACACATTGAATGAGAATGAAACATACTTCGAGTACTCACTGGAAGATTACAACGTCGGTAGGCCCCCAGAGTTAATGATAAATTATTTGGGAATACTTTCTGATGATAGCAGCACTTTATTTAATTGTACTTCCACTTACTTAAATTATGGGAGACTGAGAGTTAAGAGCTGAGAAATTATTCTGATGATAGAGACTGAGAGCTGCAACGATAATAAAAGAGAAAAAGGAAAAGAAATTATTTAAATATTCTTCATCAGTGTGAACACATAAATAAAATACAATTTTTTTTCCTCTGGTTATGCACTGTAGATAAGAAGCTAAAATGTAAACATTTAGCTCCACCAATATACTCCCATTTTTGTAGTCAGTGGTGCTAAAATAACAATTTAACTTTTTAGCACCACCAATACTAATGCTCTTATTCAACATTTTTGCACTATTATACAACATAGAGTAAACTATAATAATAATAATAATAATAATAATAATAATAATAATAATAATAATAAAATTTATGTGCAAATGATGAGCAATGACTCATGATTTACCATCCACAATAGTGCCACTATTTCTTTAGCTATTTGGCACTACAAAAAACTAATTTATCTATTTTACCTACTCATTTTACAAAACATCCAACAACAGTGGATTTATTTTTACTTTCAAAATAATAAAATAATATAAAAATTACAATAAAATATTATATCTACTACATTATTTTATTTCTTTCTTTGTTTCTCTTTCTCAAAAAAAAAAAAAAAAAAAAAAAATTCTTTCTCTCTATTTCTGTGCATGTCGTGCTACACTTTCCACTCTCCCTTCTCTCTATCCTGTTGCCACTTTCTCCTTCCCACCCATCACCATCCTGAAACTTTCCTTACCGGCAACGAAGATGAAATCATCGAAGCTCTTGAGGATCCTGTGGGTTATGAGTTGTGTCGATGTCGGTTTGTGGGTTGTGCTGTGGCTAGAGACGAACTCATCGAAGCTCGCCTTCCTCGCCAACACAGGTTTGTGGATTGTGCCATGGGTTTATGATCTTTCTCTTTGCTCTAACCGATCTGCCATGGGTTTTTGATTTGTGATGTGGTTTTGTGTTTTGTGGTGGTTGTGGATGCATGGGTTTGTTATGGGTCACTTATTGCAGGCAGTGGTAGTGGTGGTGGGTGTTCTGTCATTGGTGGCGGCGGTGGGTCGTTGGGATGGGTTTAATGATCTGTGGGTTTGGTGGATTGGCATTGCTTCAATGGCAGTGGTCCAATCCGGTGTTTTTTTGATGGTTGGGTGTCTGATTCGGTGGGTTTTTATATGGATTTTATGAGCATCACCACCGGCGAGCTGGTGGCAAAGCAAAGAAGAGATGAGGGAGGCTAGAGAGAGAGAGAGAGAGAGAGAAAGAAAGAAAAAGAGAAAATATTTTTTTAATGAGAAAAGAGAGAGAAGTTTAATAAAATATTATTATTATTTTTAGCTTCTCGCTACAATGCACAACCATAAATAGCTATGCATTGTAGCAAGAAGCTAAAAAATTTTAGCTGTGGCACCACTATTGTAACATGCATTTTTATATTTTGGTGAAACTGAAATAACTATATGACTATTTAGTTTCATTGCTGCTAATGTTGTAAGTGTGGCAAAAAATTATTAAATAATTTGTGTTGCCAGAATGGCACTAGATTAACATGCATTTTTATATTTTGGTGAAATTGAAATAACTATATGGCTATTTAGTTTCATTGCTGCTAATGTTGTAAGTGTGGCAAAAAATTATTAAATAATTTGTGTTGCCAGAGCGGCACTAGATTAAGGGTACGTTTGGATACATCTTATTTTGCTAAAAACTAAAAACTGAAAACTGAAAATACTGTAGCAAACTAATTTTTAAATGTATAAATAGTACCGTGAAACCCATTTTTAATTAAAAAGTTGCTAAAAAGTGAAGTTTGTGAATCCTGTAAACAGTACATAGGACCCACTAGTATTACTTAAATGTTGCTGAAAAGTCAAGTCGTTGAAAAGTTAAGTATTTCAGCTAAAAAAGAAAAAGAAAAAGGAAACACAGACTTTGGATGAGCAAACGCACAATCCGAACGCTGCCTAAAAGTCCCAAAAGTCCAAGTTGGGAGCTGCACCGAGTGCCTGACAGTCGCAATCATTTACCCACTGTGCACTTCTTTTACGTCTCTCCTCTACCCATCTTTTATCTTCACCTCAGCCTCAGGGGCGGAGGCACGTACATGGCCCCCCCAAAATTTTAAAATTTTTTAAAATATATATACAATTATTTATATGTTTTCAAAATTTAGTCTAAAAAATAAGAGTTGGCTCTCCCAAATATTTGAATTAGTCCAATAATGCTCTTAAAAAAAATAATTGGTCTAATAGTTATAAAGATATAACTTTATTTTTCGCAATTCTATTTTTTATTGTAAAATGTGCTTTTATATCTGTTAAATATTTGATAAAATTTGGTATCAAACATGTTTAAATCTATATTTTTTAACCTGTTATGTGACGATTAACAAGTCATTGACTCATTAAAAAAAATTTGTTACTAAAACTACACATGGAATGTGTCTTTAGTTGCCATATAATGTGTTAAAGCAAGGTAGCTTTAAATATGTTTGGAGCCTAATTTATTTCTCCAAGTTTTGGATCATTCATGTTTTTGAAAATTTCATTAGTTCAATTGAAAGATTTTTTACTTACTTTAGTATAACATTTGATAATTTGTGTTTAAAATAAAACTTTTTAAGATTTTGACTATGAAAATGGAAAAAATGAATTTTATTTTATGAAAGATCACCGTCAAAAATAATTTTGATTGAAAATACTAACATTTTTTTTTTTTTTTGTGTATATATATATATATCTTATCAAATAAAAAAGTGTGTATATATATGTGTGTATATATAATAAAAAGCACGCGTATATATATATATATATATATGTGTGTGTGTGGGTGTGAAAGTTGTTTTGATAAATATATTAGTGTCGGAACTTGGCCTCTCCAAACAAAAATTCCTGGCTCCGCCCCTGCTTAGCCTCACAATTGTATTGCATATTCATTTGTTAACAGCAATCGGAATATGAAGAAATATAATTTATATTACATTTGCTCCGTTTTGTTGTTGGTCTTGTTGCTGAAACAACATCCATCAAAAGCCCAACAAGATTATTACATAAATAACAACTGCGACCAAGACCTAGACATCGCGAATGGGTATAGATCGATGCAACGGCGTCGAAACCAGTTGCCAATCTTACCTCACGTTCCGATCCACACCTTCTTACTATTCTGCAGCGACCATCGGCTCCTTATTGGGCGCCGATGCCTCCGTCATCGCCGAATTCAACAACATCACAAAATTCGAGCCCATCCCTACCGTGCCCATAAAAAGAGCCCCGATCGTCATCCCTGTCTACTGTTCATGCTCGGGTGAGTACTACCAGAAAAGCAGCTACTACAGAGTGCAGAGCGCATCCGAAAACTATTCCACTATTGCCCAAAACACCTACCAGGGTCTCACCACTTGCCAGGCCATGATGCGTCAGAATTCTAATACAGATAAGACGCTGAGTATGGGCGTGAATGAAAATGTCCCACTCAGGTGCGCTTGTCCCACGCTCAACCAGACGGCAAGCGGCTTCGAGTACTTGCTCACATATGTGGTTTCCATCGGGGAAAATATTTCTGCAATTGCTGATTCATTCGGTGCGGACGGGCAGAGTATAGTTGATGCAAACAAGTTATTTTCCGAGGATAGTTTACCTGCATTCATAACCATTCTCGTCCCACTAAAGAGCATGCCGATCAAATCCAACCCCCCATTCCCCTATAAATATCCTACTAAAGATTTTAATCTAATATTATTAAATTTTTTTTTTCATCTGTATTCTGAATTTAAATATGAAATTGAATAATATGATAATAATTATGGCAAATTACTACTTACAGACATGTAGTTTGGTTGAAATTTAAGTTAGTTATCTATGGTTTAAAATTTGGCACTTTATCGACTTGAAATTTGATCAAAATTTAAGTTGCATATGGTTTGAAATCCCATGCAAGTGTTTTGCTGGACTCTTTTTGATCTTGCATTTTTTTTTGGTGGTTTTAAAAGCGAAAAACATAAAAATGAAGCAAAATCACGTATTTAATTATGTTTTTAATATATGTGGGTTAAGAAATAACTAACCTCAGTGTCAAATTTCAATCTACCAGTAGGCAACTTAAATTTTAGCCAACCTCCATATGGGTAAGTTATAATTTCTCTTAATTATTATTAGACGTTTATTATAATTATGATTATATATTTTATCATTAGATATTTATTAAGATTTTTTTTTTGTTTATTAGGCTTTATTTTCAATTATTTAAACAAATATAATATGCCTAGTAAAATTATAAGGCCTCAAAAACTTATAATTAGATGGTATAATATTATGAGATAAAGAAAAGTTACTTACGTTTTATATATATTATAAATTATTCAGAACATACTTGGTCAACTTTCACCGGTTAGTCCTAGAGTTACACTTGCTCTCGCTTACTAAAAATTCTTGTTGCAATTTCTTCATTCTTGAATCACCCACCTAAAAAGTATCTAAATAAGAGTTTCAATTATTAAAGTTATGTGTTGTATAAATTGTGGATAAAGAGTCCTTACTTAAAAAATTTACAAAAACAAAGAGAAAAATCTTAAAAGATTTGAAGCCCCCTATATGTGAAGGAAGAGAAAATGAGTTTTATCAATCTTATTATTTTGTTTTCTAAAGCACAAGTAGTCCCGGCATCTTAAAGCATGGTAAATGATAAGAAAATGCTATTACTAATAGAACATTAAAAATTTGGTTGTCCAGATGCAGGTAATTCAAAAAACAGGTGGGCAAACAGGTGGTGGATATGGCTCATCATAGTGACAGTTGGGGGAATTATTATTGCCTTGTTGTGTTTCTTTTACCATTCAGAATGGAAAAAACAGAAAGCTGAAGGTAATCGATGCTCCTACCACATATTTTATTTTATGTAATTAGCAACATATTTTTAAGTTATATTTTGCTTTCATGTTAATTAGGGGAGAGAAAAAAGAAACAAAAGATTCTCGTAATGGAACTTGGAGGTAATGCACTAACTTGCAATGTACATGACAAAGTGAAGAAACAAGGCAAAGATGGGCAAGATGGATTGCAAACATTCAGCTTCAAAAGCATTTATGATGCTACAAGTAATTTCTCAACTGAAAATAAATTAGGAGAGGGTGGCTTTGGACCAGTTTATAAGGTTAGTTCTTCGCACCTTTCTGTCTCATCAATTTTTTATATATATTTTTTTATAGAGCTTTAATCTATAGCGTCTGCTAAAAGTCTTTAGAAATTAGGAACTAGACTCATTATAGCAAAAACTTGAAAAGAAAGTGAAGAATGTTTTCCCTTTTTGCTGTTGAACCCGTATGTATAGATGGAGAGAGAGCTTGAGCTTTTCAGCTCTTTCTAGTTGTATGTGAGAAATGAGAGCAAGAGGAGGTAGGAATTTTGGTTTCTTTGGCCAGCTAGGGAAGTTTCTAACTTGAATTTGTGGCTTGCTTCATGTCTCACTTGCATGGTAAGGAGAACAAGCGCCCTCTCAAAGATTGGGCAAAGTGTCTTAAGCTGATTGGTTCATGTGTCTGAGAAGTTACTAAACCACTTAATATAGTAGCATATATTGCTTTGTACATACATAGTATATAATCATAATACAATTAGCCATTCACTTATATATATATATATATATATAAATATATAAAAGTATCAAACTTAGTTGAATGATCCATAGTAATTAAGATTTCACCCTCCATTACTAACCATTAAAGATTCCTAGTTTAACTTAAGTTCCTAATTGGTGCAGGGCACCACACATACAATATATACAACTCTAAAAAAAAGATGTGTGCAAAAAAAAGAAGTCAATGAGGTAATAGATCTGATACTAATAACATTTATTTGATAATTGCTAGTCAAGTTGGCAAGTAATATATTAAAATTTAATATATTGTTAATATACCAAGATATATTGAAAACGAGTCAATAAAAAATTTAAGTTTAAAAGCTTATGATAAGGTAATGATGAAACGGTCAGGTTAGTTTGGGTAGTAGTCAGAAACTAATCAGACTCAAATGGGTTACAATTTCTAATATTTTCTGTTACACTTTACAACTACGCTATTTTTTCGTTCAGGTTTGGATGGGTTATTGAATCCTGGTCGAATTTTATTTTATTTTATTTTACAATCCTGGTCGAATTTAATTTGTCAGATCTATCCACAACCTTAAATTAACCTATTCCATCTCTTTATTTTTTGTTAGGTTCAACATTTAAACTTAAGACCTAATCAAGACTAGCTAATACAATTTGACCAATTAATTTGCACTTGAGCCGCATCGATCCCAAGTGCTAGATAGAATTTTGATAGAAAATTAAATAATGTAAGTGGAGATTGATTTAAGGTAATGTGAGTTAAATATGACTAACACAATATATTTTCAGGGTAAATTACCTGATGGGAAAGAAATAACAATTAACAGATTCTCAAGAAGTTCTAGACAAGGATTGCTAGAGTTCAAGAATGAAGCTATTCTCATTGCCAAACTCCAACACATTAATCTTGTCCAACTTTTAGGATTTTGTATTCAAGAAGAAGAAAATATACTAATATATGAGTACATGCCCAACAAAAGTTTAGATTTCTTCCTCTTCGGTAGGACATATGTTCATTACAATGAAAATTTGCTTATATGTCGGTATTTTTGTTTTCTTTTATTCTAACTCAATTAATATACTTATCATTTTCTTGCTATTATTTTCTATTATGAATCAGATTCTACTAAAAAGTATTTATTAAATTGGAAAAAATGCTTCCAAATCATTGAAGGCATTGCTCAAGGACTTGTTTATCTCCATAAATATTCAAGGCTAACAATAATTCACCGGGATTTAAAAGCAAGCAACATTTTGCTTGATAAGGAGATGAATCTGAAAATATCTGATTTTGGCTTGACAAAAATATTTGGGTTGAAAGGATTAGAAGAAAACACAAATAGGGTTGTTGGTGTTAGGATTAGTGCTCTTAAATCCTATTGTATGATGCCATGTATGATATTAAGTGTGACATTGTGTTTGACATTATGTATGACTTAATATTATGTTTAATAAATTTGTTTTATTATTATCTGAAATAATGGTAACATGAATATTCGGACATTATCACATAGTCCATGAGATGCATAGTATGTGATTTATGTAAAGATTCACAGAAGATATAAATCACAAGTTCTTTGTAAACTCAGAATTATAGTTTGTAGCCGGTGATGAAATTGGGCATTTCTTCTGCAAAGACTATAACATATCAACTACGATGATTTGTTTTGATCATGGAAGTGGAGACTTCTAGTTGGTGTGTTAATATGTTTTAAGAGTTAAGACATATTGAATTGGACCGCTGTGAGATTTATTATTCTCCTAATGACTGTCAAATGAATAATAAATCTCACGACTTACATTTGCATGAACTCTTAATCCTGAGATAATAATGGACCTGATCATGAGGTGTAGGTTGCTTTGATATATCAGGAGTGAGATCTAAAGTTATGGTAAAAACCTCAGTTATTGGGAAGCCACATTTAGTGTTGATGGAACATATATTCTCAAGATGGAATTCATAGTCTCTTAACGGAGATATAAAATATTCCCTTGAGATAAGTTTAATGGGTTTGTTATTCAGAGAGTTAGGCCTAACCACTTTAGTAAGACTAAAGTATATATTTATGGAATTGGATTTCATAAATATATGATGAATAAAATTAAAGGATTAAACTGGGTACTCAAGGATTAAGATGTAGTAATTTACAAAGTGGTAGTCTACATTAATGACTTTGTATTACTACGAATATTTTATGAAGGGGTTGCATGTATAATAAAGTCTTGGAATATAATTTATATATAAGACCTAGAGTGCAACTATATTTATATAGTGGTATTAAATATAGTTAATGGTAACTTTGGACTTGTCAAGAGTTGACAGAAAAACCCAAGGCCCATTGGAGCTAGTGTCTTATTGGTCCCTTTTGGTCCCACTCCAAGCCACACACTTAAGCCCAATTGGGAAGACCCAAAAGGCTAACCCAATTAGATAAATTGGTTAGATACAAAGGGAAAAAAGGTTCAGATTTTTCAGCGTGTGAAAAACAACATTGAAATGGTGTGTATGTGAGTTTTTGTCACTCACTAGTCATCCCTTTGTTACCAATTGAGAGACCACACATCTTGGGCGTTAGTGGAATTGGAGTGAAGATTAAAAATATTCCCGAGTACTTCAATCTTTGTTTTTGAAATTCACCGCTTCAAGGTACGATTTCTTGTTCTCAAAATTCTTGAAATTTACTTAGTACGTGTTATCAATATCGAATGAAGTAGGTCCGTTTAAAACTTATTTTCCACTGCATTTATCTCTATTTCCATCAAATGGTATCAGAGCGGTCTTCAATTTCGTATTGTTTAACATGTTTTGTGAGTTTTAGAATTGGAGATGATAGTTTCATTTTGTTAGAAGATTGTGTTTTAATTTTCTGCATGTTATTGAAACTATGATTTGATGAAAACTAAAATTAATGTTATGATGTTGTTTAAATTTGAATTTAAGTATGTTAAATTGATCTTTAAGACTTTAGCATCAATGAATTTCAGTTTTGACATCAATCTCTGACTGTAATGTTCATATGTTGAATGTTTGTTCATGAAAAACGAAGAAAACTGCCTTAGGAAAAATTCTGGAAATTTGAAATTCGCGATTTTTGATCGATCGAAAATCACTTTTGATCGATCGAATGAAACAGTGATCAGACTTTTTAGATCAATTGATTTTCGATTGCTAGTCGATCGATCGAATTTATTTTTCGATCGATCGAGAGGCAATCGAGTATCAATCGAAAGAGTCAGATGATCAAGTTCGAATTTCTTAATTTTTTCAATCGATCGAGGGGCACTTTCGATAGATCAAAAGAAAGAAAATTAGAATTTTTTTCTAAGTGTTTTCTCATGTAAAAGGGGCAAGACAATGTGTAATTAAATTATGCATGTTTTAAAACTAAAAACCTTTCTTTTAAAACATCTAGTGGGAGAGAGATACAAAGGTTGGGTCTCACGGCCTCCATTGTTGGTTCATAGTAGTATGGAATAAATACTTTGTCTTTGCCTTGAGCTTAGCATTCCATGCGGAGAGTATTTATTTCATGGTCCTACAAGATTGAATTTCTTGGTTTATAGTGGTTTGATCAAACACCTTGTCTTAGTCTCGAGCTTTGCATTCCATGCGGAGGGTGTTTTGTATCATGGTACTACAAAATAAGCCTGTTAAGGGGATGAAATGTGGCTACACATGATTCTAGACAATGGTGTACACTAGACTAAATATTATAGTATCCTCTATGCTGAGTTCTTACTATAGTTATTTAGAGGCCAAATGTGTAACGGCATATTATTAGTGTTTGATAAGAGTTATCATGATAGCACTAATGATGACAATAGTTCTCAATCAATCATAGTATTTTATATTCACTCTGTGCCGAGGGATATTGAATACGGGATTGGGTTGTCATTGCATATATTATATTATGGTTTTATTAAGGTTCCATACTATATGTTTATATGCTAAATTGATAATGTCCAGTTTATTGATTATATTCATGTTTATTGTTTTCTGATTTAGAACATGGCATCATTTAGTCCACTTGTAACTATTCTTAATCAAAACAAACTGACTGGATCCAACTATGTTGACTGGAAAAGAAATTTGGACATTGTTCTTACTGCTGAAGAGCATAAGTATGTTCTTACTAAACCATGTCCTAGCTTTCCTTCATTAGATGCTCCTTCTGAGGAAAAACAACGATATGATCGTTGGCAGAAATCTAATGAGATGGCCAAGTGCTATATCCTAGCATCTATCTCAAATGTTCTATAACATCAAATGCAGGATGTAGAACTAGTTTCAGACATCATGCTAAGTCTGAAGGAGATGTTTGGTGAGCAAGGCCGTTCGGCAAGGCAAGAGACCATGAGGCAAATTTATAATACCAAAATGGCTGAAGGTACTTCAGTGAGGGAGCATTGTCTTACAATGATCTCTAATCTGAATACATTGGAAGTTTTAGGTGCCGATATTGATGGAGAATCCCAAGTAGATATGATACTCCAGTCGCTACCAGAATCATTCAAGGAATTCAAACTAAACTATAATATGAACAAAAAGATTTATACATTGTCTGAATTGGTAGCGGCAGAAGGCATTCTTGGTACTTCCCATGTTGAAGCCAATGTTGGTGAAACTTCTATTTCTCAACCTAAGTCGAAAGGCAAGGGTAAGAAGAAGAAGAAGAGGGATTTCACCAAGCAAGAGAGAAAACAAATTGCCTTAGGGGTTGCTGATAAAGGAAAGAAGATCAAAAGAAAATGTTTCCATTGTGGTGAGAAAGGACATTGGAAGAGAAATTGTCCAATATTTAAGGCTGCCAAGAACAAAGGTATGATTAATACATTCCTTCTTGAAATATGTTTGGTACAGAATCCCACGGATTCCTGGTGTGTGGATTCAGGTTGTACTAATCATATCTGCAATTCCTTATAGGGGTTCCAGGAGACCAGAAAGCTTAAAGAAGGGAAGTTGTTTCTTACTTTGGCTGATGAGAGCGAGATTCCAGTTGTAGCTGTTGGTGTTTGTAATTTATGTTTTGAATCTAGAGTTTTAATATTAGAAGACTGTTTGTATATACCTAATGTTTGTAGGAATTTAATTTCTGCTACTTACTTAGGTAAACATGGATATTGTGTTATCCTGAA
The DNA here is from genome assembly GCA_963669245.1 of Quercus cerris. Classification (NCBI taxonomy): domain Eukaryota; kingdom Viridiplantae; phylum Streptophyta; class Magnoliopsida; order Fagales; family Fagaceae; genus Quercus; species Quercus cerris. The sequence continues at coordinate 21,854,542 of OY770008.1, read as the reverse complement.
AGACAATGTTGTAATAAAGAAAGATAAAGTGTTTATCTGTTCTGGCAATATTGTGGATGGTCTTTATATTTTAACTCCTGATAAGCATGAATTATATAATTATGAATTAGATAATAATTCTCATGTAAAATCATTAAAGAGAAGGTTTCCTTCTACTAGTGATGCATATCTTTGGCATTTGCATTTGGGTCATATTAATTCAAATAGGATTCAAAGACTAATCAAAGATGGACTCTTAGAGCCCATGGACTTTGATGAATTTCCAGTTTGTGAATCTTGTTTGGAAGGTAAAATGACCAAACGACCTTTTAATGCAAAAGGTAGAAGAGCCCAAGATTTGCTAGAGCTAGTGCATTCTGATGTTTGTGGTCCTATGTCAATCCAAGTAAGAGGTGGCTATGAGTATTTCATTACTTTCACTGATGATTACTCAATATATGGTTATGTGTATCTAATGAAACGGAAGTCCGAATCCTTTGAAAAGTTCAAAGAGTTTAGGGCTGAAGTTGAAAATCAATTAGGCAAACACATAAAAGCCATTCAATCTGATCGAGGTGGTGAATACCTTCTTGGGGATTTCAAGGATTACTTAACTAAGAATGGGATTGTATCCCAATTGACTGCACTTGGAACTCCACAACAAAATGGTGTAGCAGAAAGAAGGAATAGGACTCTTTTAGATATGGTTAGGTCCATGATGAGTTATTCAACTCTACCTATTTCTTTTTGGGGATATGCCTTAAACACAGCAATGTATCTTCTGAATTTAGTACCTTTGAAGTCTGTTCCTAAAACACCTGTAGAGTTGTGGAATGGGCGTAAGCCTAGTATGCGACATCTCCATATTTGGGGTTGTCCAGCACATGTGTTAAAAGGAAAGTCTGACAAGTTACAATCTAAAACAGAAGTGGTTTTCTTTGTTGGGTATCCAAAAGGAATTGTTGGAGGTTTATTCTATAGTCATAAAGATAACAAAGTTTTTGTTAGTACAAATGTTAAATTTTTGGAAAATGACTATATGAATAATTTTACTCCTAGAAGTAGAGCTGTGTTGGTTGAAATGAATGAATCTGTAAATGAACAACCAATAGATGAAACTAGGGATGATGTGGCTGTATTAGATACACCACAAGATACTACTCATAACATGTCTAGTACTAAGGTGCCTCGTCATAGTGGGAGAATTGTTTGGCCTCCTATAAGATTCATAGGTTTGGGAGAAACTTATGAAGCTATCTCAAAAGAGGTTGAATCGGATCCCTACACATATGATGAAGCAATGAATGATATAGATGCACATCATTGGGTCCAAGCTATGAAATTTGAATTAGATTCCATGTATTCCAATCAAGTTTGGGATGTTGTAGAGGCGCGTAACGGCATTAAACATGTTGGTTGCAAATGGGTTTACAAGAGGAAGAGAGGGATAGATGGAAAGGTTGAAACCTTTAAAGTAAGGCTAGTGGTGAAAGGGTATACACAAAAAGAGGGTATTGATTATGATGAAACCTTTTCTCCAGTAACAATGCTTAAATCTATCAGAATTCTCTTATCCATTGCTGCTCATTTTGATTATGAGATTTGGCAAATGGATGTTAAGACTGCATTTCTTAATGGCAATCTTGAAGAGGAAATATATATAATGCAACCGAAAGGTTTCATAGCAAAGAACCAAGAGCATATGGTATGCAAGTTGTAAAGGTCCATTTATGGACTTAAGCAAGCATCTAGGTCATGGAACATCAGATTTGATCAAGCAATCAAGACATTTGGTTTTGAACAAAATCTTGATGAACCATGTGTGTACAAAAGACATCAAGATAAAGTAGTAATGTTCCTAGTGCTTTATGTTGATGATATTCTACTCATTGGAAATGATGTAGGGGTAATGTCATCGGTAAAGGTTTGGTTGTCAAGCGAATTTGATATGAAGGACTTGGGTGAGGCTAACTTTATTCTAGGGATCAAGCTTTGGCAAGATCGCAAGAATAAAATGTTAGGCTTATCACAAGTTGGATATATAGATAAGGTTCTAGAACGGTTTAGCATGCAAAACTCGAAGAAAGGATTGCTTCCTTTCAGACATGGAGTTCCTCTGTCTGATGACCAAAGGCCTAAGACTCAAGAGGAAGAAAACATGATGAGACAAGTTCCTTATACTTCTACAGTAGGAAGTCTCATGTATGCCATGCTTTGTACTATACCAGATATCTGCTATTCAGTTGGCATGGTCAGTCGATATCAATCAAATCCAGGACCAAAACATTGGCAAGCTATAAAGCATATTCTCAAGTATCTACGGAGAACGAGAGATTATATGCTTGTTTACCGTTGTGAGGATTTGATTCCCATTGGCTATACAGATTCAGATTTTCAATCGGATCTAGATTTCAGAAAATCCACTTCAGGATGTGTTTTCACCTTGGGAGGTGGAGCCATTAGTTGGCGGAGTATTAAGCAATCTTGTATTGCAGACTCCACAATGGAAGCAGAATATGTTGCTGCTTGTGAAGCAGCAAAGGAAGTTGTATGGCTCAAGAAGTTCCTTTCTGACCTTGGTGTAATAAGAATGGAGCAAGTTCCAATCACATTGTTTTGTGATAACAGTGGAGCAGTTGCACAATCTAAAGATCCAAGGAATCACAAGAAAGGAAAGCACATTGAGAGGAAGTACCATATCATTCGAGATATTGTTGCTCGTGGAGATGTGGTGGTAGCAAAGATTGAAAGTGCAAATAATCTAGCAGATCCATTTACTAAAGCTTTGCCTCAAAGGACTTTCGAGTCACACTTAGAGAGAATGGGAGTTAGATTAGTGCACAATAGTCTTTAGGACAAGTGGGAGATTGTTAGGATTACTGCCCTTAAATCCTATTGTATGATGCCATGTATAATATTAAGTGTGACATTGTGTTTGACATTATGTATGACTTAATATTATGTTTAATAAATTTGTTTTATTATTATCTGAAATAATGGTAACATGAATATTCGGACATTATCACATAGTCCATGAGATGCATAGTATGTGATTTATGTGAAAATTCACAGAAGATATAAATCACAAGTTCTTTGTAAACTCAGAATTATAGTTTGTAGTTGGTGATGAAATTGGGCATTTCATCTGCGAAGACTATAACATATCAACTACGATGATTTGTCTTGATCATGGAAGTGGAGACTTCTAGTTGATGTGTTAATATGTTTTAAGAGTTAAGACATATTGAACTGGACCGCTGTGAGATTTATTATTCTCCTAATGACTGTTAAATGAATAATAAATCTCACGACTTATATTTGCATGAGCTCTTAATCCTGAGAGAATAATGGACCTGATCATGAGGTGTAGGTTGCTTTGATATATCAGGAGTGAGATCTAAAGTTATGGTCAAAACCTCAGTATATTGGGCAGACACATTTAGTGTTGATGGAACATATATTCTCAAGATGGAATTCATAGTTTCTTAACGGAGATATAAAATATTCCCTTGAGATAAGTTTAATGGGTTTGTTATTCAGAGAGTTAGGCCTAACCACTTTAGTAAGACTAAAGTATATATTTATGGAATTGGATTTCATAAATATATGATGAATAAAATTAAAGGATTAAATTGGGTACTCAAGGATTAAGATGTAGTAATTTACAAAGTGGCAGTCTACATTAATGACTTTGTATTACTACGAATATTTTATGAAGGGGTTGCATGTATAATAAAGTCTTGGGATATAATTTATAGATAAGACCTAGAGTGCAACTATATTTATATAGTGGTATTAAATATAGTTAATGGTAACTTTGAACTTGTCAAGAGTTGACAGAAAAACCCAAGGCCCATTAGAGCTAGTGTCTTATTGGTCCCTTTTGGTCCCACTCCAAGCCACACACTTAAGCCCAATTGGGAAGGCCCAAAAGGCCAGCCCAATTAGATAAATTGGTTAGATACAAAGGGAAAAAAGGTTCAGATTTTTCAGTGTGTGAAAAACAACATTGAAATGGTGTGTATGTGAGTTTTTGTCACTCACTAGTCATCCCTTTGTTACCAATTGAGAGAGCACACATCTTGGGCGTTAATGGAATTGGAGTGAAGATTAAAAGTATTCCCGAGTACTTCAATCTTTGTTTTTGAAATTCACCGCTTCAAGGTACGATCTCTTGTTCTCAAAATTCTGAAATTTACTTAGTACGTGTTATTAATATCGAATGAAGTAGATCCGTTTAAAACTTATTTTCCGCTGCATTTATCTCTATTTCCATCAGTTGGAACATAGTAAGTATGCATTTCCTTTAAAGCATGCATAATTGAATTCTATTTTTGTGTGTGTGAGTGAATATATGTGCCTGTTCATACACTAAATTAATTTTATTGTCAATTATTGCTTCAGTGGTTATATGTCCTTAGAGTACGCAATGAATGGTGTTGTTTTAATAAAAATTGATGTAATTAGCTTTGGAGTTCTACTATTAGAAATAATCAGTGGCAAGAAAAATAATAGTCGATATCACTCTAAGTATCCACTCAACCTCATAGGATATGTAAGTTTCCCTCTTGAATCTTCTTATCATGTGCATGGAATATTGAACTTAATAGCTAACATTAATGAATAATTGGGCTTGTATCAGGCATGGCAGTTATGGAATGAAGGTAAAGGTTTAGAGCTTACAGACCTAGCAATACTAGATGAGTCATGCATTCCATCTAAAGTATTGAGATGCATTCATGTTGGTCTCTTATGCGTACAAGATCAGGCAACAGATAGACCCACTATGATAGATGTTGTTTCTTTTCTTGCAAATGAAACTATTCAACTATCTACTCCGAAACAACCCGCATTTTTTATCAACAAAATCACAAAAGAGTTAGACGCTTTAGAAGATAAGTCAAAAAATTATTCAATAAATAATGTCACAATTTCAAAATTGGATGCCAGATAAATACTAAAATACTAGAGTTATTTATGAAAATCTAGTATGAATATACATGCCTTTGTGATAGGGGCTATACTTGATTATGACTTTACTAGCTTGTATGGATTGGTTTAATGATTTATTACAATTTTTACTTATCTACCTATATCTGATTATGTTTATCTTTAATTCTTATTGCTAAAAGTAATGAAAATAATTAATAATGCTTGTGTGAGTTAACTGATTTAACTGGATTAAATTGATTACGATGTATATCACTACTGTATCTTATTTTGTAGTAATAATTATTGAGCCCAAAAGCTTTTTCTCTTCCACAAGGGGAATTTGGACAGGGTGACCCACAGAGGAATAATAACAAGAAAAGGGAACCTTGTTTAACCTTCTTTTTTATTTAAGATTATAACCTCTTATTTTATCAGGCTAATATGAAAAAATAATAGCAAACTATGCAAGGTGACATAGATACATGAAGAGGCCTCAGGTCAATAGCTTAATAGGGAGAAACTACAATTTTTTTGGCTAAGAATACTAAGGTTAATATGAAGAGCAATATAAAAACCTTGCAAGGGTTCCAAGTTAAAGGTCATGATAAATACTAGAGGTTGCCGTCTTTTGTTGGGAGGTCCAAAGAAGATGCTTTTAGGACAATTGAAGACTGTTTCTTATTAAAGCAGTCAGAATCCATCCCAATGTACACTATGACTCTATGAGCTGATCAAGAATTCCCATTGCACTTTGTAATGATTTAATTATCAAAGATGATTAGCAACTTTTGGTACAGGTGCGAAAATAATGAATAAAGGCATCATTGGATTTATTGAGGTTCATTATGGAAAACCTCAAAATAATGAATAACAGTTTTATGACAAGATGGTCCTCACTCTCAAGACATTGAAACAAGCTATTCCGGATTGTTGGACTGGTATTCTATGAGCCCATTACACTAGATAACTTCAGGAGTGTGGAACGAATAAATAATAGTGGCCTATTACCCCTAGCTCACATTTTTTTAAGGAAGAAAGCTTACAAGGTTAATTGAAGAAGTACACCAAATACAAACTATGTTCCCCTTTTCCCTTGTGTGTGTGTGTGGGGTAGGAATACAAACTATATTCTTTAAAAGTCTAACATATTCACCTAAATATCTTTCTTCTTTTTTTAATCTTATTTTCATGTGGAATATTGTTTTCTATTTTCTTATTTGTAAATCTCAAGATACATAAAATATATATTTAAAAAAAAAAAAAAACTACAAAATTATCTATACTACTATTTAAGAAAATTCTCCAGTTTAGAATAGACTATATTCAAGCTTTCAAGGTTTTTTTTTTTTTTTTTTTTTTTTTTTTAAGAGGAAGATAGCTTTCAAGGTTAATTGAGAAAGTACTCCAAATGCAAACTATATTCTCCTTTTTCTTTTGTAGAAATACAAACTATATTCTTTAAAAGTCTAACATATTCACCTAATTTTTTTTCCTTATTTTCGTGTGGAATATTATTTTCTATTTTCTTATTTGTAAATCTCAAAGAAGATATATAAAATATATATTAAAAAATCTACAAAGTTATCTATACTACTATTTAAGAAACTTATCCAGTTTGAAATAGACAATTATGTGGTTAAAAATAATCCAACACCCTAAGTTAAAGCAAAGACAAAACTTGAGGACAACCAGGTAAAAACTTCAACTTTTGACTCAAAGACCATTTTACCCTTTAATCTTATGATGGCTTGATATGATGAAGATTTTGATGTTAGTTCAATCATGGAATTTTTCACCCTTGTAAAATGACAATTTTACACTTTTGAGTGTTGTGTGGCTTAAAATAAATGGTTTTGATTGTTTGCAAAATTTGGTGTTTGCATATATCCTAGTGGCAGATTTTATGAAAATGAACACCAATGCTACAAGAAAACACCACATTTCATGACCAAATAAAACTCATAATCATAGAGATATGATGTGGAAATCTTCACATAGGAAAGCTTAGAACTCCATTTTGGGCTTGGCTGATCCAAATGGTGTTTGGCAAGTGCATGGGTTCTTTTTTTTTTTTTTAGCACACAAGCCCAAGTAGAAATAAGGATCCTAGGCCCAATACTTATTGTTTAAGGGACTGGGCTTAGTTCACCGCAACTAATTTGGGTTGATTTCAAACTAGGTGGTGCACAGAACACGAATCCTACAACACGTACATGCTAACATACAGGAAATAATATGCATTGAACAACAAGGAACAGTAATGGAATGAAATGATAAATAAAGAACATAAAATAAAGTGTTAGAGATCCTCCAAATAATGTAAAATACTTTCTTGATTGTGTAATACACTACGCTCACTTGGATGTGTTACAAGGTCCAAATAAGTTCAAAAATTACAGACTTAGATGGCTTTTTAAGCCTCTAAGACTTGCAAAGTTTGAATTCTTTTGAATCCAAGTGTGTTATCTAGTGGTTGTTTGAGGATACCGGACGATATTTCCCTCATTTTTTCTCTTTTTTTTTTGAATTCTCACAAAGTTTTCTCAATGATTTTTACTCTAATTCATTGTTAGTTGCTTCCTTTTTATAGTGCCATCCTAGGGTTTCCGGTGTACCACTGATTCCCTCTATTTGCTCTTCTGGGTACCAGAACCAATGTTGTGTCAGCAACATTGGTGGCTAGTCCCTTCCTCATTCTTCATTATTTCCTCCTTTTGGGATTTTCTCTTCAAAAGACCCCAGCTGACCTTCCCGTTCTAAGCTGACCTTTGGTCTCTCTTCTTTCAAGGCTTCTAGATTCCTCCTTTTCAGACTCAACCTTTGGCTACTTTTCCTTTTGTCATTTTCTCCAAATGAGCTGATTCCTTCCTGCTAGGCTGAAAGATCCCCAGCCACATTCCCTTATGGCTCTTCTTCCTGGGTTCCCTGAGGTACTAGGCCTTTACTCATGGGTTGTTAGTTCTTAAGCCTTCTGACCCCCTTTTTGCATCATTGGGTGGCCGATAAAAACATATCTATTTTAGTTCCTTGTGTTTCTTGGTACCCACTGTGAACTTTCTTAATCCCAACCAGGCTTTATTGCATGTCCCGAGGATCCTAGGCTCCTAGGAATCCCTAGGTATCCTACCCTAGTTATTCTCCTGGGCTCCCCAGCGATTTTCTAACCTTTGAGAGCTAGGCTAGCCTTTTCTCTTCCTTTATTTTATGGGGCCCGAAACTTGCCCATTCATGGATTTGGGTCACTCCTTATGGACCCTTAATGGGTTTGGACCTTTCCTTGTTCTTATTGGAAGCCTAAATGCTTTATTTTTTCTAGGTTTCAATCCTTTGCTTTGTTTTGGGGCTTGGTATAACATTGTGATTTTTTTTTTTTTGGACCTCAACAATAGGAAGATTAATGGATTATTGAGGAGGTGGCTACTGATTATTTTACCACATTATTCACAACCTCAAATCCTTTAAATTGGGAGGAGTTAAATGCAACTATTGAATTGGTTATTTCTAAATCAATGAATTATTTGTTGACAAGGGAATTTCAACCATCGAAAGTGGCCTAATCTTTGAAACAAATGCACCCAATGACGTCTCCTGACCCTGATGGTATGCCTCCACTCTTTTATCATACCTTTTGGCTTTTAGTTGGTGATTGTGTTACTAAATTAGTGCTAGATTTTCTCAACTTGGGTATTGCCCCTCCTAATTTCAATGAGACACATATTATTCTCATTAGTCTATGTAATGTGGTGTATAAGCTAACTTCTAAAACTTGGGCCAATCGTATGAAGTTTGTGTTATCTAGCATTGTTAGTGAGAATCAAAGCGTCTTTACCAAGGGCCGTTTTATTATAGATAATGTGTTGGTGGCCTTTGAAACTATGCACCATATTAGTCAGAAGCAGAATGGAAAGGTGGGTGACATGGCTCTAAAGCTTAACATAAGTAAAGCTTATGATAGCGTTAAATGGGCATGTTTGGAAAATATTATGATACAGTTGGGTTTTCATAGGAAGCCAATGGATACTATTTTGTCATGTCTATCATTTGTTGTTTACTCTATTTGCATTAATGGGCAGCCTTGTGGCCGTATTATCCCATCTTGGGGTCTATGCCAAGGGGATCCTCTATCTCCCTATTTGTTTTTGCTTTGTGTAGAGGGGCTTTCAGCTTTGCTTAGTCATGCTTCAAAAAGGGGTTCAATTACCGGTATTTTGGTTAGTCGCCATGCCCTTCGGATTACTCACTTATTCTTTGTGAATGATAGCCTGATTTTCTATCAAGCAACTTTGGAGGAATGTACAGAGTTAGAGTGCATTTTTTCCTTGTACGAAGCTGTCTCTAGCCAACAATTGGACAAGAATAAAACAACACTTTTCTTCAGCAAAAATACTCAAGCATTTAGGAGGAAATCAAAAGTCGCTTTGGTGCACAAGTCATCTGCCAACATGAAAAATATCTAGGCCTACCCTCCCTTGTAGGGTTGAACAAGCGAAACACTTTCATTCAACTCAAGGAAAAATTGGGTAATAAGCTCTCAGGGTGGAAGGAAAAACTTTTATCCAATGTAGGGAAAGAGGTTCTCATTAAATCAGTTCCCCAAGCCATACCGACTTATTTTATGAGTTGTTTTAAAATTCCAAACTCAATTTGTGATGACTTAGTAGGCATGGTGAGAAGTTTTTGGTGGGGGCAAAACAACGGGGGGAACAAGACTGCTCAGCTGAGTTGGGAGAAAATGTGTTACCCAAAGGTGGAAGGGGGAATGGGTTTTTGGGATTTGAAGGCTTTTAACATTGCTCTATTAGCCAAGTAGGCGTGGTGACTTCAAACTTGCCCAAATTCTTTGTTTCACCATGTTTATTTTCCCAACCATGATTTTATTGATGCTAGTCTGGCGGGTGCTCCATCCTTTGCATAAAGGAGTATTATGTCGTCTCAACCAGTGGTAAAGGCTAGATGCCAATGGCTTATTGGCAATGAAGAGAGTGCTAGTGTCTAGGGTGACAAGTGCTTCCTACCCCTTCTACCTTTCAAGTATCAACTCCAATTTGAGTTTTACACCCTCAATCTCCTGTTTTGGAGTTGATTGATCATCGGAATGGGGAATGGAACTTCTTGTTGGTTCAGCAGGTTTTCTTTGGGCATGAAGCTGATTCAATCCTAGCAATTCCTCTCAGCCCGTCCCTTCCTCCTGATACTCGGTTTGGGCATTTACTTCATGAGGGTGTTTCTCTGTTGCTAGTGCGTATTGGGTAGCACTCAATGCTAAGGTAAAGGCACAAATCAATGGGAGTAGTGGAGAGAATTCAGATCCTCGGCAGATGCACTCTTTGTGGAAATTCGTTTGGAAGCTTAAGGTTCCAAATAAAATCCGCTCCTTCATATGGTGAGCTTGCAAAGATATTTTACCGATGAAGTCCAATTTGATGCACCGACATATTATCAAGGAGAACATTTGCGAAGCTTGTGGGCTGGAAGTGGAAGATTTCAAGCACTGATTTTGGTGTTGTCTAAAAGCTCAGGAAGTTTGGAAAGTTTTGGGTCTATTTGGGGATGTTAAGGTGGGCCGAATTGAATCTTTCATGGATCTATTTTGGTTGCTGAAGTTTTCTCAAAACCTGGATGCAGAGAAGTTGGCACTTTTTGCCATGCTAGCTTGGTGTCTTTGGACTTCTCGAAATCAAGTGAAAGTGGGGGGTGTTCGTAAGTCAGCTGTGCATAGTTTTCAGTGGGCTCAATCTTATTTGGAGGAGTTTCAGTTAGCAAAATATTCTCCTACCCAGCCACGGATTTTAACAGAAGTGTATTGGTCTCCTCCGAAACCTCCTTGGTACAAGGTTAATATGGATGGCACCGTCTTCTCGACTCTCAAATCTGTTGGTTTGGGTATTGTGGTTCGGGACCAGTGGGACAATGTGGCAGCAAGTAAGCTTGTGGCATCTTCGTTGGGTCCACTAGAGATGGAGGCAAAGGCTATGGAAGAGTCAATCTTGTTTGCCAAAGACACGGGATTTCCTGAAGTCCTCTCTAAGAGTGATTCACTGACGGTTATTCATTCCCTAAATGGTGTTATTGTCCTGCTTGCCAATATAGTTAACATTATTTCTGGTTCTCTTCATCTCCTTGGCTCTTTTAGAAAAGTTCAATTTGCTTATGTCCATCGTTTAGGTAATAAGGTAGCTTATGGTCTAGCAGGAACGGACCCACGTTGAGCCCAAAGGGGGCCCGGGCCCCACCTGGGCCCAAAAAAAAATTTTTTTAGCAAGTAAATATTTCAAAAAAAAAAAAAAAAAAAAAAATGGTTGGGCCCCCCTATGTTTTTTGCTCGGGCCCCCCTCCCAAAATCTTGAACCCCCCCATCCCATTTTCCGGCCAGACTCCAGCCCATTTTCCGGCCAGTCCATGTAAAAAAAAAAAAAAAAAAAAAAAAAAAAAACAACAACAACAACAAAACAACACAGCCTTCAGAGAGCAAAAACACCACACAGAGAGCAAAAACACCAAACACCACACAGAGCAAAAACATGAAGGAAAAAAGAGAGAAAAAAAAAAAAAAAGAGAGAGGAAAGGGAGAGACTGAGAGACCCACCGCGGCACCGCCCAAGCCGCCGAGACCCACACCACACCTTTGGCCGTTAATACCCACTCCCTCCGGCCTCCACTCACCCATTTGGCCCTTAATACCCACGCCGGCGAGAGCAGAGCGCAGAGACCCACACCACACCGGCGAGAGCCGAGACCCACACCGGCGACTCCAGTCCACTCACCCACGCCGACGACACCATCTGAGACTGAGACTCACCCACGGCCACACCCAGTCACCCATTTTCTGATTTTCTAGTACCCACACCGGCGAGAGTCACGAGACCCACTTGCCGCCGCCCACGCCGGTTGCTCGATCTGCTCAACCTAGCTTCGTCGCTCTAGCCTTCACAGTTCAGGTATTTACTCTTCTCTTTTCCTTCAACTTCAAAGTTCAAAACCTAATAAAATGTTTGTGACTTTGTGATCTGAGAATCTGAGATTGCCTTGTGGACTTGTGGTGTTTCATGATTGTGTTTTTACTAATGATGAGTGATGAACTAAATGTTGGTGATTGTGAATTGAATATTTGAATCTGTGTTGCTGCCTGTGGAATTTTTTTTTTTTTTTTTTTTTGGCTTTTTGGCTTTGTCTGTGTTTGTGAATTGTGACTCTCTCTCTTGTTTATATAGATAAGAGAGATACTGAGAGAGACAGAGAGACAGAGAGTAGAGTTTGTAGAGATTTAAGATTAGTTTTTTTTTTTTCCTTTGTTGACTGTTAGTTGGGCATAATAGGGACAAGTGAGGTTGGGCAACGGGCAAGTGGCAGGAAAAAAAAAGCTAAAGTTAAAAACTTAAAAAAAAGTTCTTCTTAGCAGTGCAGGGAATAAATTTAGTGTTGATGGTGGATTCTTAAGGTTAGTGGGTATAAATAAAGCCGACCAAACACAAATACATAAATAAAGGCAAACCAAATACAAAAAAAAAAAAAAAAAAAAAAAACAAATCATATATTATAGAAAATTGTCACACAAATTTAAAAAAATAACGGTGATTCTTATTTTATTTGTAGATCATGAAAAAATCAACTATAATGCTTGATTTTTTCAAAAGAAAAGGTTCAAATTCTTCTGAAGTCAACGTGGGATTGCCAACAACTAATGTTGCTATTCCAATTCCAGAAAATGTGGATGCTCCAATTCTAGAAAATGTAGATGCTCCAATTCTAGAAAATGTGGAGGATGCTCCAATTCTAGAAAATGTGGATGCTCCAATTCTAGAAAATGTGCATTTCTCAATTCCGGAAAACGTTGATGTTCCAATCTCTCAAACACAATTTCAAAGAGTCGATCTTGATTCTTTGGATTATGATCCTGGAACACGCAAACAAATATGGGAATATCATGTTAATCAACGTGATGAAATTCGACGGGCTTACATTAAAAAAGGTCCGCACCGACTTCCTTTAAAGACATACCCAAAAAGTGGAAAGCACAATCGTAGCTTTCAAGCTTCTTGGTTTGGATTTAATTCAACATAGCTTGAATATTCTCCTACCACAGATGCAGCTTATTGTCTACCTTGCTTTGTCTTTAATAATCCAAATGGGGTTGTGGGACAAAATACATTCACTGTTGGTGGATTTAGGAATTGGAAAAAAGTTGGGGGCAAAGATTGTTCTTTTCAATGTCATATAGGAAAAGATCCTAACTCAGCTCATAGAGTTGCCGAGCAAAAGTGTAAGGATTTGATGAACCAATGGCAACATTTACAAAGGGTAGTTGATCATTTCACTACTGAACAAATTGCAAATAATCGGTTGCATCTGAAGGCCGTAATTTTTACTGTTCGATATCTTGCCTTTCAAGCTATAGCTTTTAGAGGTCGAGATGAAAGTTGTAGTTCATTAAATTGTGGGAACTTTTTTGAATCATTGGGTATTGTGACTTTTTGGAATGAGAAGGTTGCTGAAATAATAGAAAAAGCTCCCAAAAATGCAACCTACACATCACCTAGGATTCAAAAGGAAATTCTACATGTTTTCTCAGCCAAAGTGAAGAAGGCCATTTGGGAAGAAATTGGTGATGCAAAGTTTTGCATAATGGTTGATGAAGCTCGTGATGAGTCCATGAGAGAGCAAATGGCTGTGGTTTTTAGATATGTTGATGCAGAAGGCTTTGTCAAAGAATGTTTTTTTGGGCTTATTCATGTTACTGACACTGCGGCTTTGACTCTAAAGAAGGGGATATATTCTTTGTTATCTCAATATTGTTTCGATATACAAAATATTCGAGGGCAAGGATATGATGGAGCAAGCAACATGCGAGGTATGTGGAATGGATTACAAGCTTTGATTTTGAATGATTGCCCATATGCTTATTACATCCATTGTTTTGCACATTGCTTACAATTGGCATTAGTAAAAACATCAAAACAAGTTAATGCCATTAGTCATTTTTTTCTTGCATTGCTCTTTCTGATCAAAATTGTTAATGCTTCATGCAAGCGCAATGAACAATTGAAAGTTGCCAATGCTAATGAAATAGCACGTATGATTGATCTTGAAGAGCTTGAGACTGGAAGTGGACTTAATCAAATTGGCACTTTGCAACGACCTGTAGAAACACGTTGGAGTTCACATTTTAGATCAGTTTCTAGTTTATTAAGAATGTTTAGTTTAACTGTTGAAGTTTTACAAAATATAATTGATGATGCAATTGATGGAGAACATCGGGCAGAAGCAGAGTCAGCTTATGAGGGTTTAACTTCGTTTGAATTTGTCTTCATCTTGCATCTTGAGAAGGAAACTATGGAGATCACTGATAAACTTTGTCAAGCTTTGCAAAGCCAATCTCAAGACATTTTAAATGCCATGCATTTAGTTTCATCTACTAAAGCACTTATCCAAAAATTTAGAGATGATGGATGGGCTGGCTTACTCACTACTGTGATATCATTTTGTGAGAAGCATTGCATTGATGTCCTGGATATGAATGCCCGTTTTGTTCCGAGGCGAGGTCGAGCTCGTAATCAGCAAGATAACATTACAATTGAGCATCATTATCGAGTAAATATTTTTTATACTACAATAGATTCTCAACTACAGGAACTAAATTATCGGTTTGATGAAGATGCAATGGAGTTACTTAGGCTTAGCTCAGCTTTAGAACCTCGAGAGGCATTAAAATCTTTCAGAAGTAGTGATCTTTGTTTGTTGGTAGAGAATTTCTATCCACAAGATTTCACAGATTATGACAAACAAGTGTTGAAGAAGGAGCTTTATCATTTTGAGCATAATGTAATCTAGGATCCAGAGTTCAAAGAATTGAAAAGTTTATCTGAGTTGTCTCAATGGTTAGTGAGAACTAGAAATTCAGAACACTACAAGCTTGTTTATAGAATGGTGAGACTTGTGCTTACTCTTCCAGTTTCTACTGCTACTACAGAGCGAGCATTTTCAGCTATGAAAATTGTCAAAACTAACCTTCGAAACAAAATGGAAGATGATTTTTTGACAGACTCTTTGATGTTATACATTGAAAAGGATATAGCTTCGACATTTAGTTTGGATTCAATCGTAGATGATTTTGAAGATTTGAAAGAGCGTCGAGTTCCCTTTTCATAGATGATTGTATAAAAAAACAATAGTGTTTCATGTCTCTTGTTTTTGTTAGTAGATAATTGTATCTTAATATATTAAGAAACAATGATTTTTTGGTATTTGTCTTGGTTGATAGTTTATTAATATTATATGGATGCGTATTTGAAAATTTTTTTTTCGCTTATCTCCGACCCCCCCCAACTTAAAATCCTGCGTTCGTCCCTAGTCTAGCTCAGTATGCTAGGAACATTTCTGATTTTGTTTCTTGGATAGAGGAACCTCTATGTATTATTGAACGCATTCTAGCACTTGATGTACTATTTTTATCCTCTTCTGAATAAAGTTTCTAGTCTTTATATCAAAAAAAATAAATAAATAAATGTTGACTCATGGTGAATGACTACCGCTCAATGTGCTCAGAGTGAACAATTAGTACCTAAGGCATCAATTTGGGGTCAACTATAACCACTTAAAGTGCCAATTTGGGTTGAGGAATAATCACTTAAGCCGTTGGTTCGGAATGTCATGCTAGGAAATTGTTTAATGTATTTTTCAAAAACCTAGTTTTATTGATCTAGTTTCGTGCTAGAAAAGGATTTTAGGCGTTTGATAATAACCTAGTCTTAGAAAAATAAGATCTAATGCTAGGATATGGTTTTAACATTTTTTTTTTTTTAATTTCTTATTCCAGCAATTGTACGTCTTTGGAATATGTTATGAATGGTATTGTCTAAACAAAAGTTGATGTATTTATTTATCAAGAACTACTCTTAGGCATTTTGAGAGGAGAAGAAAACCAATCTCTATCTTTCAAATCACCCACTCAATCTTATAGGACATGTAAGTAATCCAAACTAATAAACCTTTGTAAATTGCATATGAAATCTAACCTTGACTCCTTAACAGTTAGCATTAATTGCGTCTAACTGAATTTCTATCAAGCATGGCAAATATGGAATGAAGGTAGAGGATTATAGATAACTGACACAATATTGAATGAAACATATATGCCTTCCAAATGAAGCATTAAGCCGCCTTCGTGTTGGTCTCTCGTGCGTACAAAAAAATACAACAGACAGACTCACCATGTAAGATGTTATTTACTTATTTATATGTTTTTAACTAAACCATTTAACTACCTGTCCCAAAAAAACTAGAGTTTTTCATAAAAACAATTGCAGCAACTTTTCCACCAATAATGTAACAATTTCAGGGATGGATCCTAGATAAATGCACTATTCATTTCCAAATGTATATATGTTCAATTAGGAATAGACATGGTAGTATTTCCAAATGTAATTAGTCTTCTTTTTTGTTCTTGTTTATAAAAAAAAATTAATTTGATAAAATTGTCCAAGTTGTCTTAGAATAGATAAAGAGATTCTAAACTATTGGAATTGCCTCAAATTCTTATTTGGATTTGGTTTTTCTTCACATAGAAAGAAAGTTCACTTCATTGTTTTTTTTTTTTTTTTTTTTTTTTTTAAGGGTTTTCTTCGTGTGAAATTGTCTACTTGTAAAAAAAAAAAAAATTTTAAGTGAATTATACTTTTTCAAAGATATTATTGGTCTTTCTTGTCCTCCAAGAAATGGGATTATAAGTTTTATATATAGACAATAAACAAAGGTTTTGATGTCCTTGACCCAAGGGTCCTCTAATATTGGGTGGAAATAATATTTCTAAACAAGAGTTTTCTTAAAAGTGAAGAAACTCCTAAAAAAAGAGTTCTTTTAATGAAGAAGAAAAGTCTTAGAAGTAGAGTAGTCTTGATAAAGTAGAAGACACCTAGAAGAAGAGTAGTTTGATACTTCTTTTAAAGTTAAAAAGATACCCATGATGAAAGTTATGTAAGAGAGGTCAAGCGATCTAATCCTTATTGAGCATATTGGGTTTGATCTCTCTCTCTCTCTCTCTTCCCCCCCCCCCCCCTGCCTCTCCCATGGAGGAAGGTTATTTGCCAAGCCATGTAAATTATTGTATTTTTAAGGTTTATGCTTGTTGATTCATGCATTTACAGTTATTAGTTCTTGTTCAAATATGTTAGTGCTATTTGCACAAGTGAAATAAGAAATTCCACCATCACACAACAAGCAGCATTAGAGCCTAAGGTTTATACTAGTATCGTTGAACAAAAAAAATATTGTAAGAGTTTGCAATTGATTGATACAAGTACAAGTGATGAGTTTGGTTTTGCAAACAATGATCATATTACTCAAGAAAAAACATTGTCTGATGGGACTTGAATCAAGGTGAATATTTGTTGGAAACGTTCTCAAATTTCTATTTGGACTTTTTTACTTATTCAGTTATTTGGATTGTCTCAGTGTGGAAGAAATGTTGACTTGATTACTTTTCTAGGGTTTGCATTATATAGAAGGAAAGTTTATTCTTTGTTCAAGAAGTAATCGGTCTTTCTTGTCCATCAAAGGACAAGGATTTGAAGGCTTATATATAGGTATTATAGTAAAGGGTTTGGTAGTCTTGGCCCAAAAATTCTCCCATATTAGAAGAAGATAATAATTTTTGAAAAATAATTTTCTTAAAATAAAAAAATTAAATTAAAAAAAAAAAAAAAAAAACCCTCTTAGAGGAAGGGATATCTTTAGAAGACATATATTGATTTAGGGAAGTTCACTAGTTCAATTCACTTGCTTTTCTTGAGTTGCTAAGCATTGGCTTGTCACTCTAGGTTCTTTGATTTGGAAAGCCACCATGAGAGAGAGAGAGAGAGAGAGAGAGAGAGAGAGAGAGAGAGAGAGAGAGAGAGAGAGAGAGAGAGAGAGTTTTTAATTTTCTTATTAGATAAATAATGATAATTATTTTATTTACTAACTTTTTTTTCTAGATGATATGGCATATTTAGAGTGCGTTTGGGAAGTAATGAAAGTTATAACTTATTAGAGTTTTTAACTTATTTTTGCCACTATTCATGAGTCTCATTATATTTTTTGGTACCATTTTCATGGGTTCCACTGTACTATTCGACTAACTTTTAGCTTTTTTCTACCATACTTTCAGCAAAATTTTTCAATTTCAGCTAAATAACCTATTCCCAAATGAAACCTTAATTGGACAAGTTATAAAGATTGCAAGTTTTATAAACAAAAAGATTCAAATTAAACATTGGGGGTCAAAATCTAAATTTTAAATATAAATGAACAAAATCAAAATGACCATAAACTTGAAAGAGTGTACTTTGTAATTTAAACTTGTTTTTTTTCCTAACCCAATTGCCCATGACTTAAAGCATTTGAGTATTCCATTTTAATTATAGATGTCATGCTTGATGGTTATTAATTTGCCGTCAATGTTTTTTAGGTAGATAGTAGAGTAATGGTGTGCTTTGAAGTACAAACATAAGGTAATAGGTAACACTAAAGATGCTACTATTACTATAGGTTTTACTAACGTATGTCCTTAGAGCATTTTTTAGTAAACTATTTGGAGAAAATTTTTATGAAAAAACGAAAAAATTATTAACATTTTTAACAATTTTTTTAATTCTATTTTAAAAAATGAATGGATCCTATTACAATTATTATTATTAGACTATTCATTGAGTCCCTAATTTGCTGTCAATTGACGAGAAGTCTTTTATATGCTACAAGCGTACAACAATGTGGCTTACAACAAGTCATCAGTAGCGTTTCAATTCCGCCAATCACAAAATATTTCGGAGCTGAAACTGCCAATCACAAAATACTCTCTCTCTCTCTCTCTCTCTCTCTCTTTTGGATAACGATATTCACATATATACTCTCTTGTGGACGGTGGCCCAAATGTACAATCAGCTTTGGCCGTCACCTTCACCAACACCACTCTTTATTGCCTTCAAAACAGCACAGCCCTGGGCCAATGACCAATTTTGAACCAATTTTTTCCATTTTTGCTATCGAATATGACTCTTATTGCCAAATCTTGGGTGTTCAAGAGAAAACGTTTATTTGGGCGAGAGGTTTGAGTTTTGGGGAATGGTGATGATGATGATGGTGAAGAAGCAAGGCGAGGCCAAGAGGGTTTCACTACTTTAGTGGTGGCTATGAAAGTGAGCTGGTTGGGTAGACGTGGATGAGTAGTGGGTGGTTGACTTATGAAGCATGGAAGTTGAAGACATTGATGGAAAGGTAAGAGCTCTATATAAAAGCTCTTACTATACTTGTAGTTTTAACTTTTAACCCATTCGTTGCTTTAAAACCTGAAGCCTGTGCCTTCCATTTTATTATGTATGGAAAGAAGGTGTCATCTGAGCTATAGCTACATCATTTGCACCTATGGAAACAGTTGGATATCTTTTTTGAATGACGGAAAATTCATAAACCCAACAAAGTCTATGTGCCTTAGTCAATTGTAAACAACGCCGGCGGTTTTTATTTTTTGGTTGCCCATTGTTTCAAGTGTGGAAGATAATTACTTACCACTAGACTTTAAAGCATTTGATTGAATAGTGAGCGATTGATTTACAGGCACAATTTGATTGATTTACATTGACATTGACTTTGGGAGCCAGGTGCATTTCATAGATAAGTCATAAGTACTTCTTAGCGCAATTTATTTTGAAGTGAAATGCCCACAATTTGAACCACAGCCATCTGACTTAATCAAGTTTTATTTTTATCTTTTTTTTCTTCCTCTTAAGAAAGAATCAAACTTCGACACAATTTTGTTAAGCTTGACAACATCCACAGCCAGCTGACTGAAGAATCAAAATTCAGCACAATTTATCTGCTCCTCTAGGAACAACCAAGCAAAGTGTTAAAGACAGTAACCCAAAGCATTCAGTGAAAATAGAAGAAGAAAACTCAGAACCTTCAACGACTAGTTAATGGCTAGTTTCTTATTAGAAACGATGTCGTATAACTTAGCCTATTTATATTCTTAATGAAACGGAACATTTTGGGTGTGTTGAGTATTGGTGTATTGAACATACTTCATCTTGTTTAAGACTCCTTCCAAGTTCTCTGCTCCTATTCTGGGTTACAAAGTTTACTTTAGAGAGCTCCAACTGCCTTCAAGCCTTCCAACTGTCATTCCTTGATTCACGGAGTACAATGCGGAGCATAATGTGGAGTAGGTTATTTTCAGTTAGAACGGTTTTAGCCTATGGGATGTTCTTGATGTAATTATACTATATAAACAGTTTTGGGGGTTGTAATTCATTCAAACTTTTGTGAAATATATTTCTCTGAGAATTCTCTTCAAAATCTCTCTCTCTCTCTCTCTCATTTTTCATTGTTTGTTCTTATTTCCACCATTGTTGTTTACGCTCACAAGCTTCAAAACTTTTCATGGTATTAGAGCCAAGATCTATGGCTTTAACAACACCAACTAATGCAACTCAATCCGTACACACAACTCCAATCCAACCAAATACCGTACCTTCTACTTCTGTACCATCAACTTCCACATTACCCACTGCAATTCAATCACCATTATTGTTTCTTTCCAATATGTCAAATCTTATGTCAATCAAGCTTGACTACACCAACTATATCCCATGGAGGCATCAGCTACTCACCATTCTGGAGGCTTACTCATTGATTGAACACATTGATGGCACAGCACTGAAGCCATCACCTTTCGCACTAGATACTACTTGAAATGCAACTTCAGTTGTTAATCCTGAATTTCAAGCTTGGAAGATCAAGGATAAGGCACTCCTTTCCCTGATCAACTCAACTTTGACTCCACAAGTTTTCTCACTGGTTGTTGGCATCACTAGCTCAAGGGAAGTATAGAACACTTTAGAACAAAGGTTCACTTCCACATCACGAGCTAACATTCTGAATCTCAAGCTTGAATTGCAAAGTATCAAGAAAGGTAATGAATCTGTGAATTCATTCCTCCAGAAGATCAAAATCGCTCGTGATAAACTCCTTGTTGTTGGAGTGATAGTTGATAATGAAGAGCTGATCTGCATTGTGCTAAGAGGACTTCCTTGAGAATTTGCACACTTTTGTTCTGCAATTCGTACTAGGATTGATCCAATCACTTATGAACAACTAGCTATTATGTTGCCGAGTGAAGAACAGGCTATAACAGATCACATGGATTCAGTTTCTCATAATCTTGCCATGTTTGCTTCCAATGGAAAAGCAAATGGCAGTACATCAAACCAGTCACAGAATCATGGTTCAGGTAGAGGAAGAGGAAGAAACAATGCAAACAGAGGAAGAGGTGGAGGTAGATTTAATCATGGTGGAAATCAATAGCATTTTTCACCACAGGCCTCTCACAATTTCTCTTCTCAGTCTCACAATTTCTCTCCTCAATATGTTTCCTCTCAGAATTTTCCTCAACAAACATCTTCTCAAGGCTTTAAGCATGAAAGACCATCATGCCAAATCTGTGGGAAGTCTAGACGTCAAGCTTTGGATTGTTATCACAGGATGGATTTTGCTTATTAAGAAAAAAATCCTCCACAAAAACTTGCTGCTATGGCCAGTGTGTCTAATGTAGCTATTGCCAACAATCAAGATCCATGGCTTGCTGATTCTGGTACATCTGATCATCTCACTTCTAATCTCAATAATCTCTCAGTTCAATCTCAGTACAAGGGGCCAGAACAGGTTACTATTGGGAATGGTCAGTCCTTACAAATTAACCATATAGGTAATACTACCTTACACACAAAATATCATAACTTTACTCTTAAAAATGTTCTTCATGTCCCAAGAATTGCCTTGAATTTACTTTCTGTGCACAAATTTTTCTTGCATAATAATTGCTCTTTCTATTTTGATGCTAATCAAATCAAAATTCAGGATATTCCTACGGGGAAACTCCTTTACAAGGGCTTGAGTGAGAATGAAGTCTATCCTATCTACTCCAAGCACTTCAACAAGCCACCTCCTCATTACAATTCTAAGTCATCTCCACAAAAGAGCCATTCTTCAAATGGTACTTCTTTTCTGTCCAGTTTTCATGTAAATAAGTCCAACAAATGGTTGTTGTGGCACCATAGACTAGGACATCCAAGTGATGCTGTTTTGAATACAGCTTTATCTTCTGTTGGTCATGCTTGTATTTCCAATGCCAATAAAATTTTCTCTCATTGTAAGCATTGCTTAAGTGGTAAAATGCATTAATTTTCTTTTCCTACCTCTGAGTTTCAAGCCTCTCAACCTCTTGAATTGGTGCACTCAGATGTTTGGGGTCCTGCCCCTATTACATCTTCCAATGATTTTCATATTATGTCTTGTTTGTTGATGAATACTCAAAATTTACTTGGCTTTACCTTCTTAAACACAAATCTGATGTTCTTGACATTTTCAAGTTTTTTACTGCCACTGTTGAAAATCAGTTATACTCCAAAATTAAAATCTTGAGAACTGATAATGGTGGTGAATTTTCTTCCAATGCTTTTAAGCATTTCTATTCAACTCATGGCATTGTACATCAGTTCTCATGTCCTCGGACTCCTCAGCAGAATGGAGTGACTGAGAGGAAGCATAGACATATAGTTGAATGTGCACTCACTATGCTCTCTCACCCTCAGTTACCTCCATCCTACTGGTCCTATGGTGTTTCCACAACTGTCCACATAATCAATAGACTTCCAACCCCTAATCTTCAAAATTCCACTCCTTGGGAAAGGTTGTTTAAGTCTAAACCTGTTCTCACACATTTAAGAATCGTTGGTTGCATCTATTTTCCCTTATTAAGACCTTACAATGCACATAAACTCTTACCACACACTACTTCCTGTCTCTTTCTTGGTTATCCTGCTCACACAAAAGGATATATTTGTCAAGATCCTCTCACTTCTCGGATATATATATATATATATATCAAGAAATGTCCATTTCAATGAAAGTGAGTTTCTTTATCCACAACCTTTATCCACTGTTCCATCTACTGATCTCAGTTCAAACTCACCTTCATCCCATCATATTCCCATACCTTTGGTAATACCTCAGTGTCCTTTACCTACCTCCCAGTTTCCTATGCCCTTAAATGTTTCTTCACCTTCTTTACCTCACCAGTCCACTTCTCATCCTTTATCTGATCAATCCCTATCTACTCAGTCTGCATCTCATAGCACATCTATTCTTGCTCCTTTATCTAATCAGTCACACTTACCTCAGCCTAATCCTACCCTTGCTCCTTTACCACAACCTACATCATCCCAGCCTGCCCTTTCTTCTATATCTTCCACCATTCCCACAGTAGCACAGTCACAGGCCCCTCTTACTGTGAACAACCATCCCATGATTACTAGATCAAAGGATGGCATTGTTAATGTCACACCCCAAACCCAAAAGGGTCCAAAGCATGAGAAATATATCCTAATGGTACTTGTAGATTTTTCCTTTTTGGACAACCAACTATAGGAGATCTTTATTTTCCTTTCATTTCCACATGATAAGAATATATAACCATAAATCTCTACATTACAAGTCAAAGCTCTATAACACATTTACAAACAATAACTAAAAATTATGTGCTTCCACATAATACATGAATATATTACAAAATCTGATTAAATTACACAAAGTGACAAACTTATCAAGAATAATGACCTTAACATCGAGTCTAGGCCTACCACAGCAAAGGCTAACAAACTTCAAGCGACCAGCCTCCAATACAATTAAATAAGGCATCATTGAACTTAGCAAGATTAAGTCACCAACCATTTATAGCAAAAGTCTCCAAATTTAACATAGCATTCCAATCATCACCAATGATGTAAGCTCCATAGCCAAGGTATAGCTAATCAATCTGAAAAACTGTTAAAGGGTGGGATGAGCTAAAGCCCAGTAAGTAGCATATTTAATGGGGGTGGGAGAAATGCAAGTTTCATCTTCAATAATAATAATATGACAAGAATGATTTAATAATAAGACACAAAGTTTCTCAAAGTAAATACCTTGAAACTATACATTATAATCTGTGAGCATTAACAATATAATTTCCAAAGCCATAATATCTAGCATAAGATAAATTATCACAAATCTACCATACTACCACATAGACCGGTCAGGGAATCCACCCATTCACAACTGGCATGATATTGTCCTCTCTGGTATGTAGACTCTTGGCCCCATAGACAGCAGCCTCACCCATACCCTTAAGGTTTTTCTCTCCCCCCATGGGCAGCAGAGAGAGTGCGTGAAATAGGACCTCTCTTGCATGTGGTCTCTTGGCCCCATGGTCAGCAGCCCCACCCACACACAATCAAGGAACCTCTTCCCCTCATGGACAACAGGGAAGAACGTGTCATCCAAAGTGAAAGGACACTGACCTGGATTTGATTCCATTGTCATAAAAACTACAGAAATCAAATCGGGTGATCACCGGGAAATCACACATGGCATGGTGTTAAAACCACATAAGCTCACAGGTTACATTACTTTGAAACACATAGTTCATATTCAGGTAGTTACAGAAAACCTTAAATAATCTAACTTCTACAAAGTTTGTAAGCTTTTCAACTTCATTCTTGTCAAAAGGATTTTCTATTAATTTCTCAAGTACTAAGACAAGATAAGCATCTTAAATTTTCCAATACACCATAAAATCCATGATTTTCTTATCAAGATTAAATAAAAGATGCTCATTTTTTCATATCAACAATTCATGCATTTCCCCAAATGCAATACCAAAAATGATGCACATTTCATATATAATAGGGTCACAACACAATACTTTTAAGAAAACATATATCTATATATAATTTTTCAAAATGTGTTTGACCCAAAAACAACATTTATAAAACATGGTTATTTTCCAAAATCCCATTAAAAAGCTACTTACCTCGCAACCACGAAAGCCTAATTCTCCAAGCTCCAAGGAGATTAGCTAGAACCTAAACAATGTCAAGTATACATATCACAATAAATATAGAGCTTGAAATTGCATCTAGCCACAATTTAGGAATTGCCAAATAATCACTTAATTAGGCAAGCCTAGTATTCAACCTCACATGCAATGTATTCCACTTCCAAATTTTCTCAAGACAATTTAATTTGCAAGGCATAGACTCCCATTTATACTCATAAATCATTCAAGGTGTCATATCTAACATCAAAACCTCCACACTTTATAAGTACTTCTCATAAGATTTATATAACATCATCAAGTGACCCATGACACCAAAATCATAATTTTCTCCAAGACAAACAATTTAAATCTTTAACCAGCTCCGAATAATTAATAAAAATTATATTCACAATCTATCACATGTTATAATTCAAAACCTCTAAATTTTCACCATAGCAAGCCTCAGATAGCCATCATTGTAAAAATCATGAACTCACTCATCAAATACATCCACCAAGACCAAAACCCATACATATAAACACAAGAATATCATTTCCAAAACTCTTAAATCACATGAATATCATTATTAAAACTTGGGTAAAATAACCTCAAACAAGAACATTAATACCCATCAAAAGAGATTAGAACTTTTACCTCAAATAACTTATGTGAAGGTGTGATGTTCTTGAGGGTTTTCCAGTGATTTTCCGGAAAAAAAAATGGTGGAGAGGATGATGAGGAGTGTATTGGTGGGAGAGTGAGGGAGAGGAGTGTGTGTATGTGTGTTGTGTCGAGTGAAAATGAAAAAGAAAAGAGAAACAAGAATGAGACAACCGGCCAAAGAGATAAAAGAGAGAATTGTGAGATATGTGGTGGGAATGGGTGGGGTAGTTGGGAGGCACATGGGAACCATTAAAAATCTGACTTTTTTTTTTTTTTTTTGACTTGCTGGGACGTTACAGTTAAACCCAAGGCTCTTGCTGCTATGACTGATGCAGCTCCATATGCACCTATTTCTAAGCCTAAAGTGTAGTGTAGTACCAAATCCACCAAGGTCAGCTCCATTACTAAGCCTGACTACAACTTTACTGAGCCACCTTCCTATAAAGTTATAGCACAGTTTCCTCAATGGTGCTCAGCAATGGATGATGAATTTGCAGCACTTAAGAGGCAAGGCACTTGGGTTTTGGTACCTCCTTCTCCCACTCAAAATTTAGTTGGCTGCAAGTGGGTGTTTAGGCTTAAACACAACAGTGATGGGTCCATAAATAGATACAAAGCCAGATTGGTTGCCAAGGGGTTTCATCAACAGTATGAAATTGATTTTGAGGAAACTTTTAGTCCAATTATTAAACCATCTATTGCCAGAATCATCTTATCTTTGGTTAGTTCAGTTCAATTGGCCTCTCAGACAGCTTGATGTGAGTAATGCATTTCTTCATGGCTATCTCAGAGAGGAAGTTTATATGGTCCAACCTCCTGGATATGTGGATCTAGCACATCCCACTCATGTTTGCAGATTTCTAAATCTCTCTATGGCCTCAAAAAAGCTCCTCAAGCTTGGTTTGAGAGATTTTCTACTCAGCTGCTGCATATTGGCTTCCAAGCATCACTTGCTGATTCCTCTTTGTTTATTCTCAGACAAGGGCATCAAGTAGTCTACCTTCTTGTCTATGTTGATGATATAGTCATGACTGGGAATGACCCTTAATTCTTGTCTAGTTTGATTGCTCAACTCAGCACTGCCTTTGAACTTAAGGACTTAGGTCCTCTTTCTTATTTTCTTGGCATTCAAATCACCAGGACCTTTAAGGGCTTGTTCTTATCTCAGGCTAAGTATGCTCAGCTTAATTGGTTCCCTTCATTACTTAACCTTTACCAGACCTGACCTTAGCTTTGCTATCCAACAAGTATGCCAATTCATGTCTGCTCCTACTAATATTCATTTAGTTGCTGCTAAAAGGATCCTCAGATATGTCAATGGGTCATTACATCAAGGGATTTTCCTTTAACCAGGGTCTTTGTCTCTCTCTGCCTTCTTTGACTCAGATTGGGTTGGAGATCCCTTTGACAGACGATCAATCACATGGTACATTGTTTATTTGGGTTATAATCCTATTACTTGGTGTGCCAAGAAGCAGGAGACTGTGTCCAGATCCTCCACGGAAGCTGAGTACAAGGCTTTAGCAAGTACTGCTACGGAATTCTCTTGGCTTCGCCAAGTGTTGAAAGACCTGAGTATCTTCCTTCCTTTTCCACCTAAGCTTTGGTGTGATAACGTTTCAGCTCTTGCTATTGTCTCGAATCCCGTTTTTCATGCTCGGACTAAGCATGTAGAAGTTGATTATCATTTTGTTCGTGAGAAAGTTCTTCGCAAAGATCTTCAAGTCAAGTACATCTCCACTGGTGATCAACTTGATGATGTTTTCATTAAAAGCTTGTCCACTTCTCGGTTCATTTTTCTCCGATCCAAAATCCTGGTGTCTCTTGACCCCATGGTTTTGAGGGGGGATGTTAAAGATAGTAACCCAAAGCATTTAGTGAAAATAGAAGAAGAAAACTTATAACCTTCAACGGCTAGTTAACGGCTAGTTTCTTATTAGAAATGATGTCATATAACTTAGCCTATTTATATTCTTAATGAAACAAAACGTTTTGGGTGTGCTGAGTATTGGTGTATTGAACATACTTCATCTTGTTTAAGACTCCTTCCAAGTTCTCTGCTCCTATTTTGGGTTACAGAGTTTACTTCAGAGAGCTTCAATTGCCTTCAAGCCTTCCAGCTGTCATTCCTTGATTCACGGAGTACAATGCAGAGCATAATGTGGAGTAGGTTATTTTCAGTTAGAACGGTTTTAGCCTCTGGGACGTTCTTGATGTAATTATACTATATAAACAATTTTGAGGGTTGTAATTCATTCAAGCTTTTGTGAAATATATTTCTCTGAGAATTCTCTTCAGAAACTCTCTCTCTCTCTCTCTCTCTCTCTCTTCTTTGTTTGTTCTTATTTCCGCCATTGTTGTTCACACTCACAAGCTTCAAAACTTTTCACAAAGGACTGTAAAGTTACAAGCTTGATGGAACTCCTTTTCCTTTGCTTTGATATGTGTTTTGATACAGCATAGCTTCATCTGCCCTGTCCTCCATGGCTAGCGTAGGAAGAAATATTCTCTTTATTTACTACCTATCGAGCCTGCCTATTAAGAAGGATAGTGAAAGTGGTAACACTGATGTTCTAGTTTATCCAACCAACTTATTTAATAGAAAAAAAAAAAAAAAAAAAAAAAAAAAAAAAAAAAAAAAAAAGCCTTAAGCTTAAGAACCTCCATTAAGAAGGATAGTGAAAGTGGTAATATTAATACTGATGTACTGGTTTACCCAACCAATTTATTTAGGAGAAAAACCAAAAATTTTAGAACATCACCTGGAAGCTCCATGCCATTTTATCAAAAGCTTTCTTCATATTAATTTTGAAAGCAATCTAGCCCCCTAATCCTTTTTTGTTTCATTGAGTGAATGAGTTCTTGAACAATAATGCTATTTTCTTGTATACTCATGCCATGAACAAATCTTGCTTGTTATGGGGAAATAAGTTTAGGATGAATTTGATTCAGCCAATTAGCTATAATTTTTTTAAATGATTTTGTTATCAACTTTGTACAGGCTAAGTCGGTAATGATAATTTTTGAAGCTGCATTTGACTTAGGGATCGAAACCAGAATTGTATGATTCATTTATTTAAGCATATGACCATTTGGAAAAATAAATTGAAGTTGCTATATTAATCACATCAGATTCAATGATAGACCAATGACTTTTATAAAATATTTCATGATAGTCCAATAACGTTTATAAAATAGTGCAGGCATACAAGAAGATACGTATCAGTTGGAAAGTTAAACTTTAAGAATTGAGGTGGTAGAATATCCGTAATTTTAGGAACATTACACACATCAATTCTACAACGTAACTAAATTTTTATATATAAATTGTGTTCATATGCTAAATTCCAATGAGGACACTGACCTACCAGTCTCAAAGTTTGTAGTCAATGAACACAGACCTACCCATTTCTTAGTTGCTGGGCTAATCAATAATAAAAAATTAGTTAGGCAGCACTTCTCCCGATGCCTACGCCAATTGAGCATGTATTGTACCACTCTTAAATTCTATCCCCTTCCATACCAGATCAAAAACTGTTTGATAATGGCTAACAAAGCACGAATTGTTTTCCTCATTTTTTCCTATTTTCTACTTTTGCAAGGGCCATCTTATTCTCAGCCGGCTGAAAATTTTGTCCAAGGAAAAGAGCTAAAAGATGGGGATGAACTAGCTTCAGCGAATGAAAATTTTAGATTGGGATTCTTCAAACTTTCAGGTAAAGCTTACTTAGGGATATGGTACAACAGAAACAATGAGAAGCCATCATCAGATGCCAATCGAAGAACCCCAATAGCTGACAAATCTAAATTTCTTACTATTGATGATTATGGGAACTTGAAAATTTCATACAGTGGGGATCAGTCTATGGTATTACTATGTTCGGTTCAAGGAGCAAGTAATTCTAGTGCTATTCTACTGGATACTGGCAATTTCAGGCTGCACCAAATTATGAATTCAGATGGACCTACAAAGTGGAATATGAGGCACAGCTTTGAAAACACCACTGACATACTTCTACCAGGATTGAAACGTGGGGTAAACAATAGAACTGGACGTTCTTGGCCTCTAACATCAACCAGAAGCCATGATGTGCCTGACATAGGATCCTTCACCCTTAACATGGACCCTAACAATACAAACCAATCGATCATCTTGTGGCGAGGTAACATCCACTCCAGTACTGGGCCTTTGTACAATGGCCATTCCAGCTCGATATCGTATGGCTTGTTGAACCAAAAGCATTTAAATTTTCGATTCATTTCAAATAAGAATGAGACATACTTCAGTTATTTTGTAAATAAGGATTTCAGCACGGTTCCAAGGTTTTCAATAGATTATGGGGGTGCACTTTTGGGTTTCAGATATTCCACAGCATATTCAGAAGTTTTATGTATTTCTTTTGACCCTTCTTTGAGTGTTGGGCTTGGATGTGTGAAGCAGAAAATTCCTGGATGCAGGAGCCCTTATGATGCAGTCAAGGGCAATTATGGTTCCTTTGGTCACTTTTCTACTGCGTATAACAATGGCAGTGGCGAGATTCAGAGCACAGGGACAAGTTTTAGAACCAATCCAGAAAGAGGTTCACAAGAGATATGCATCCATGTATCCAAAGGTAAGTCTACTTGTTAAACAGATGTACCTAACTGATGCTTTACATGCTTATATGAAGATAACAGCATATGATGCGTGGCTTTGATGTCTAGGATTGATAATCTCTTTTTTTTTTTTTTTTTTGGGGTGCGTAACCTATCTGCTTGCTAAAGATACATGTCTAGGTCAAAGCTAAAACAATTAAGACAATTAGTATTGTGATAAGAAAAAGGAAAAGGGAAGAGAAAAACCAGCACTGGTATAAAAAATATTTGTCAATGCAGCAGACAAATGGTGGCTATGGCTAATCGTTGCAGTAAGTGGAACAGTCATCACCCAGTTGTGCATCTTTATAATATGGAAAGTATACAAAGCAAAAGGTAATTTCTTACTATATATTTGAAGGAATGTTAATTAGTAATGCTCAATCCGTTAAAATATTTCAAGCTCTACTTTCCATGTATTTTAATTAGGGAAGAAAAGGATGAAACAAAATATTCTGGTACAAGAATTCGAAGGTCATGCAATGCCTTGAGCTGATATGCAAATCTTTAGCATTGAAAGCATTACAGCTGCTACAAACAATTTCTCAACTGAAAATAAATTAGGAGAGGGTGGTTTTGGACCAGTTTATAAGGTAAAATCATGACCCTTCTTTCTTGTTCTTTTCTGTTCGTTCTTTTTCTTTGGGATAGTTTGAACATAAGATCTATCTACTCCAAAGCCTGATCACTATTTAGCCTATGAGTTGAACCCCAAGTGCTTGGTAAGATTTTGATTGATAAATTGAAATCACATTAGTTTATGACTAATGAGAAATACTTTCAAGGAAAACTGGTTGATGAGCAAGAAATAGCCATAAAAAGACTTTCAAGACATTCTAGACAAGGACTAATGGAGTTCAAAAATGAAGTTATACTCATTGCCAAACTTCAGCACACTAATCTCGTGAGGATTTTAGGATTTGTTTTGAAGAAGAGGAAAATGTATTAATCTATGAATACATGGCCAACGAAAGCTTTGATTTCTTCCTTTTTGGCACGCTCTAGGTTTTGCATAATTGCATAAGTGATTATTGCTATTATCGTTTTTATAAGGTCATTGGTTATCGATTGCTTGTTTTTACTTATTGCTTTATTCTTTTGATACAGATTCTACTCAAAACAGATTATTAAATTGGATGAAACGTATGGGCATCATTGAAGGCATTTCTTAGGGCCTTGTTTATCTCCATAAATATTCAAGATTTAAAGTAATTCACCGGGACTTAAAAGCAAGCAACGTTTTACTTGATGTTGAGATGAATCCAAAAATATCTGATTTTGGCTTGGCTAGATTATTTGGCTTAAAAGAATCAGAACAAAGCACAAATAGGCTTGTTGGAACACGGTAATTATTCATTTCAACCTTATGCTATTAAGTTTAGCTGCAGATGAGTTTAAATATTTTTTTAAACACTAAACCCTTCTTTGATTTGATAATTTAGCGGCTATATGCCTCTAGAGTATGCTATGCAAGGTATTGTCTCAACAAAAGTTGATGTATTCAATTTTGGAGTCCTACTATTAGAAATTTTGAGCGGCAAGAAGAATAACAGCCTATATCATTTAGATCACCGACTTAACCTTATAGGATATGTAAGCAATCTAAATTAATAAACTTTTGTAAATTTTTATTTGAATCTAACCTTGCTACTTTATTGTGTCTAACTGAACTACTATCAGACATGGACAATGTGCAATGAAGGGAGAGGTTTAGAGCTAATTGACACAACATTAAATGAATCATGCCCTCCAAGTGAAGCATTGAGATGCCTTCATGTTGGTCTCTTGTGTGTACAAGCCCATGCAACAGACAGACCCACCATGCAAGATGTTATTTCCATGCTTTTAAGTGAAATCAGCCAACTACCTGCGCCAAAACAACCAGCATATTTCCTGAAAACAGCTGTAGAAGAGCCAAAGGTACCCAAAAGGAAAATGGATACTTTTCCATCAATAATGTACCAATTTCAGGGTTGGATCCTGGATAAATGCACTAGTCTTTTATAAATGTATGTTCATTAAGGGATAAATATGGTAGTATGTTTATCTATTATATATTTGCAAATTTAGAAGGATTTCTAGTAGTCTTATGTACTTAATTTCTCTTTTTTAAAACTTGGTTACCAATTTGGTTTTACTTCTTGTAGAAAAAATTTGACTTGATTCCTTTTTTGGGTTCTCTTAGTTTAAAAAAAAAAAAAAAAAAAAAAGTAATGTAATCGTTGTCAAATAAGTAATTGGTATTTTTTGTCCTACATGAAATAGAATTTGAAAATGTTAGAAAACCTTCAAAATCTGGGGCGGGTGGGGTGGGGGACCCCAGTTTAGGGTGAGTGCTAATCGGCGACCTCTAAGGGGGCCAATCAACACTTCCCTACCCTTAAAGGTGCCAATCAGCACTCCTTTCTCAAATTGATCCAACTTTCACGTGGCCGCGTCAGCCTTGAGATGACATCCAAGAGCTCAAATGGACAAGTTTAAGTCAAATTAGGATAGTTTTAGTTTGTAGTTACAAATAGATAAGCTAGAGTTAGTTAGCCAGAATCCTAGCACACTAATTGTAAGGTTGAAATTTATCAACCATCTTGTTGGCTTTATTTCGTACCAATTTGCTTGTAATTTAGCACTTAGTAACCCTGTTTTTAGGTGGGATTCATGTAAGGGTAGTGTGTGAAGAGAGTGTAAAGAAAAGTTCAAGTCTGTGCAAAGAAGCAGAGTTTCGCGGCTAGGACTCGCAGCTGACTCGCAACTGGCAAGCCGCCAACTGCAGGCACGTGAGAAGCACACAAGGGAGGCTGAAGGGTCACGCTAGCTGTTGCACTACAGGACAAAAGTCTCAGGCTGGCCAGGCCGTTACTTTGCGACTTGAACTCGTGACTTGGACAAGCCGTGAGGCCAAGCCGCCAACCAGCCCTATTTGGCAAAAAACTGCCTCTTCGTATTCCAAACACACACCACTATATATAGACTCTTATACCCACGAAATGTAGAGAGATTCCAGAGAGAATTTTGTGAGAGAAACCCTAGAGGAAAACAAGATTGTCTCATCCCCAATCTTTATATTAGAGACTCTACAAATTCTTCTACTCTCTTCCTCTCCATTGACACATCCTTGAGAGGTTATTGACCAAATCCTTTTCTCACCACACTCACGTCTATGAGAAGGTTCATTTGGTTCTAAGGGAAGTAGTTTGGAAGGAACCAATATCTATTAGTTGATGCTATGGTTTAGTAGTGGAAACCGGTAAGCTAGAAAAGAAAAAGTTCGGCGCAACCTCGTTAGAGCAGGAAGTTTGGAGGGCTTAGGTACCTGGGTAGATTAGACTTAGAGGGTCTATTACTGTTCATGTATCCCAACTACATTTTCTAGTAGATTATTGACCGCTTGGAGGGTGGCAGAGAGGTTTTACGCCGAGGGCTTCGGTTTCTTCTTCGATAACACATCGCGTGTTGTCCTTGTATTTGCATCTTTCTTCCCTTTATCTTTACCATTTAATTACTGCTGTGATTGTGATTATTTATGGTTTAGATTATTTATCAATTCTATTATAAGCTTGTTATCATTTTCTGCACATACATTATTTGATATAAAGCTTGAATTGGTAATTTTGTAATTGGGGGTCTTAACGTTCAATGGTGTTTTAGACACATATTAAACTTTCAATTGGTATCAGAGCGGATACACTTGTTGTGGTTTTAATACCTAAGTGTGATCCTTGACCCCTTGTTGAGATGGATAAGTCTCAATCTCTTAATGTACTACCATTTTTTGATGGTAATAATTATGCATTTTGGTAAGTCCGCATGAGGGCATTTTTGTGTTTTATTGATGATGCTGTGTGGGATGCTGTTGTGGTTGGTTGGACTAGGCCGGAGGATGACAAATCCACTTGGGATAAGGCAGCTCTTGCGGCGGCCAATGCTAATAGTAAAGCATTGAATGCTATTTTCTGTGGTGTCTCTCCAGAAGAATTTCATAGGATCTCACATATCACCGTTGCTAAGGAAGCATGGGAAATTCTGGAGACAACTTATGAAGGGACTAAGAAGGTGAAAGACACCAAACTACAGATGTTGACCACTCGCTTTGAGGAGCTAAAGATGAGTGAGGATGAGTCCTTTGATTCATTTTACAGTAAGCTGAACGAGGTGGTCGTTGGCAAATTTAATTTGGGGGAAAAGACGGAGGATTCTAAAGTTGTAAGGAAGATCCTTCGGTCACTACTAGAAAGTTTTCGTGCCAAAGTGACGGCCATTAAAGAGAGCAAGGATCTTGATGACATTAAAGTTCAAGAGCTGGTCGATTCACTGCAAACGTACGAATTGTCACTGCCCACGTAGAAGAAGAGCAAATCTTTTGCTCTTAAAACAATTGATGAGAGAGTGGCATCTCGTGATCCTTCGGAAGAGGATGTAGTAGATAAAGATGTGGCGTATCTTGTAAAGAACTTCCGAAAATTCTTGAAATTCAAGAATTGTGGGAAATTTGGTGACAAAGGAAAATTTCAGAGTTTCGGGAGGGAGAAGAAAGAATTTCAAGGGAAAGATGATAGTGATTCCCAATCCTCTCAAGAAATTACATGTTTCGAGTGTAATGGACATGGACACTTCAAAAAGGAATGTCCCAATTATTTGAAGTCAAGAGGAAAGGTCTATGCCACTACCTTGAGTGATACTGATTCATCAAATTTTGACTCTGAAGATAGCTGTGACGGAGAAGGAAATTACTCTGCATTCATGACCATTGCACATGTGGAATCCTCAGATGATTTGGGTTCACTTGTGAAGGAGTTTGATGAGCATTCTGATTTGGAGTATTTTGGGGTTGTTGAAGAATCGGAGGCTGAAGAAGAAGAAGATACATCTAGTCTTCAAAAGAATTACACCTTACTTCTTGAGAAATCAGGTAAGTATACAAAGGTGGCAAAGGCTGCTGTGAAGAAGATGAAGAGAGCTGAGGAAGATTACAAAAGCCTACTGGTCAGATACAATGAGGCAAAGTGTGAGATTGAAGCACTTAATGGTGAGCTATCAGAAGCTTACACAAAAGTGAGATTTCTTGAGCAAGTAGTGCAAGCTAATGCCAAGGTAGATAGGGTCTCCTCGAAGAAGCTAGATGATGTTATTTCATCTTAGAAACATGCCTCAAACAAGTCCGGTTTAGGATATACCGGAGGAAGCAGCTCATCAGCCAAGTCCGGTTTGTAAAAGCTAAAGAGACGGCTGTGGATAAGCCTATTCCTGAGAAAGTCAAGACTGAAAGGAAGAAGAATGTGAATGATCAACGGGTGGTTAACAAGTCCCGCAATCGATCAGAAGCCAAACTTGGAGCTAGAGGAAGATCACTTCCAAGATCACAACAGGGTCCTAGAACGGATTATGTTTGTCACTATTGTGGATTGCAAGGACATACTAGACCAAACTGTCAAAAGCTGAAAGCAGACAACAATGCAAGTGCACCTCGGTCACAAGGAAGAAGAAATGACATGAGGTCTTGGGGTGGTGAGCAACCAAGAACTCAAAACCGTGATCCAGGAATGATGGACGTGATGAAGATGATCGGTGCCTTCACAAATTGACATGGGTGCATCAATGCTTCCCATGTTTGTGAATATGCTTGGTTGTGTGCTTCTTGCTAGTATTTAAGGTGTTATTTTTGTTTGTGTGTTTGTTTTTGGTTCAAATGTTTTTACTTTGTTATTTATGTTACTTTTGATCAATCTTTTACTGCTTTTGTGTCAAAAATCCAAAAACACAAAAAAAGTAGAAAATCCAAAATGTTTGATCGACATTATTGAGTTTTGTCTCAAAATCATGTTTTGCCTTGTACCTCTGTACTAATGGTTTTGTACATCTACGAGCCTAGCTTGTTTTCTATGCACGCATATCTTTGTGGGTGAAATTTTGAAATCTATGTGATTGTTGTAAATAGATCTTCAACCTTGTTAAGAATGATTAGTGAATGGTTTTGTTGATCTTAAGACATGCATAGACTCATGTCTATATGTCTTCCCACTTTTTATTTTTATGCTTAAAAGAGCTCTCTAAATGAAAAGAGATATAGAGCTACAAAAGCCTGTCACACATGCTAGTATTCGACTAGGAAAAAGGAAAGCGACCAAAATTTCGGTAAGACTTGGTCTGAATCGTAGTTCAGATTCAAGTCGGTTCAGTGAGGGCGACCGCGAAAGTCACCGAATGGGTCAGTCTTTTTCTTTAGTTTGTCTTATATTTCAAATCAAAAAAGCGTGGGAGGACGTTGCAGATGTCCGTCCTGGACACGACTTCTTCTAACGCTCCAGATTAAAATAGTCTGGCCTCAGGGGTGTGATGAGAACCTTGCCCAACCCAATAGGGGAAGGCAACGAGCTCTCCCTCACACATTTCAATAATAAATTTATGAGAGTGTGATAGGACTCAATGCCTAAAGCGTAGTGATTTAGCCTTGGTGGCGGTCACTGCTGGTTCGAAGATCAAACAAGCAATGAAACCATTCTTTAACTTATTTGTTAATTTGAGGCCCATATGGTGGCAAAGAATTGGAGAAGATTCTTGGGTGTTGAAGAGCCTCTGGATTCGACTTGTCAGGTGATTTTTGAAAAGTGAGTTGTCCCTCTTCGGAGTAAAATTCTGGTTTGGATGCAGATGATACTAAGACATCGCTTGATGCTGGGGGAAGGGCGGCTGGGCTGCCTTTTTATAAATCTTCGGCCGCTCAGTGCCGCTATTGGTGCGAGTTGTAAGGAGTCTTGGTCTCGAGTCGAGCTAGGGTGTCATTTCATTCTCGTAATGGGAATGAGTGCACCGCAAGACCAGACAAGAGACAACCCCCCCTTTCATTCCTTCGATCCGTGATGCCCAAAAAGCCAAAGGCTAACTCATCAATTGAAATATCTAAAATTTCAGGCATTTATCTCACAATGAGATTTTCTTTGCTCAAAAAATACAAATGATATGTTGAATATGGAGCCAAATGAAAAGTTTCAAAGAATTGTTATCAAGTGCTTGTGGGAGGTCATATATGCATGTTTCTATAATTGAGATAGGTCACATTATCTAGTGCTAGTTGTGTATGCCTTGATTGAATTGATCATTGAAGCTTTACATTAGACGAAGGACTATTTCATTTTTGATATCCACACACAACACACAAGTCTATGTTCAATGAATGTCATATTTATTTGTGTGATTGTACCTGATTAAATGTGTTTTCACAAGCTCAATCTTTGTTGATCAAACACAAAAAGATTTTGAGTGTTTTTAGTTTGTTTTTGGAAAGTGTTTTTGCTTTTACAGAATGTCAAAAATTTCAAAAACAGTGTTGCCTTGTTTTGGCGACTTAGTCACAGGTAGGTCCAGTCGCATGCTCCAGTCGCGAAGCTCACTACGAGATTTTTACGGGTAATTAGCGAGTAAAGGTCTCAGTTGCGAAAAATACTTAGATTTTCGTAGCTTATTCAGAGATTTTCGTAGCTTATATCGTGACTATCTCGCGGGTAGACCTTTCAGTCGCGAAAAACACTTAGAGAAAATTTTCAAATTTCTTACCCTCACAGTGTTTCACAGCTTAACCTGGCGACTTATCTCAGTCGCGAAAAATGCGTGTTTTACGTTTTAAAGTCAGTTTTCAAATTTTTTTTTAGTTTTTCCCTCGAACTTCAATGACTGTTCATTGTCTTCCCCATTTCTCTCTCACAAAAACTCTGTGTCTCATCTAAAAAGCCTCCATTTTTGTATCATATCTTCATCAAACACCAAGAAAAAGGTATGGGTTACCTTTATCTCACTTCATTGTACTTGATGCGAGCTTTTTTTGTGAAATGTCTTTGTGTTGTTGAGTTTGATCTTTATGGGTTCGAACTTGGTTTGGGGGTTTGTGAGTTTTGAGGTTTGGTTGCTCTTGTCATTACTTTACTTTATTTCTTATTCTACATGTGTGTTATCATATTCATGTCTTTTGAGTGTTTCTTCCATATGATGTGGTTTATGAATGTGTTGCTCCATCCATATCTTGCTCTTGGCATTTTGCCATTTGTGCATTTGTGTTGAACATTGCCATTTGACTTTGTGTGGTTGCTGTTTCATCAAATTTGTTGGTCTATTTCTCTTGTTTGTGTTGCTTTTGTCATCTTTGTGTATGACTTGGTCATGTCTCTGTGATTCTGTGATATTTGGTACTACTATCTTATATCTGAATCTAATCATACTAATGTGCGTATCCTTTGGCATTGTTTTGGTTCTTTGCTGTGTGTTTACTCTTTTACAGATGTCTCAATGATCCTCCAAAGGAAAAGAGGTTATGACAGAAGAGGAAACATTACCTGTTGCAAAATGAACATGTTCTTCATCACAGCCATCTACTAAACTCAATAGTGATTTGTTCAGAATTCCTCAGCACCTATATGCTTACTCAAGCATTTTTGACCGGGCAACTCCTATAGTGGAACGGGAGGTCAGATTTGACACTTTGGAAACCACTTTTGTCCCTCAGATCTTTGAGGCAAAAGATTGGGTAGAATTATTTGGAAATTTTGTTGATGCAATGATGGAACTAATGAAGGAGTGTTTCGCCAATACAATTGATCTTGAAAGTGAACTACACTGTATGGTAAGAGGAACGGAGTTCATCATTAGTCCGAACACCATAGCTGAACTTCTCAAAATCACTAGACTTGAGAATGCGGACCTAACTCCTTATGATGATCGCACTCCAGTGATTCACGACATTCTCCAAGTTCTTGGTCCTGGCCATGACATCTCCAATGCCAGCACATCCATAAGTACTACCAAGTTTTCACCTGAGTTGACAACATTGAAGCTAATCATGTTTACCAACCTCTATCCGTTGACCAACACGGTGTATATCAACCCTGGAAGGGCTCAATTTCTATGTGATCTCATCACAGGCACCACCATTGACATCTGTGCCCATATCTTTTATATCATAAGAAAGACAGCGACTCGAATAGTAGCATAAGGGTGCCTTCCATTTTGCAATCTCATTACGAAATTCATTCTAAGTGAAGGTGCTACTCCTCTCTCAGTTGGGAAAATAATTGCTCGTCCTCGAACAATCTCTATGTCCACTCTACAAGCTAGTAGAAGTCATTCATCTAAAACTCCAAAGAGTGCACAGTTCTCTCCTGCTTCTTCATCTACTCCTGAGCCAGATACACATGTACATGCCACCCATGTATCACAGCAACCTAGCACTTCACAAGCACAGTCTGCCCCACAACCTGATAGGTTGGAAATGCTATTTGAGAACCTCTATAAGCGCCTTGAGGAATTAGAAAAGACTCTTAGAGAAGGCCAGAGAGAGCAGTTAAAGAGAATGGTAGTCATGCAGGACCAGATCGATGTTTTAGCAGCACAAGTTGATAACGTTTTCACCTAGTTACAACAGTGACCCTTTGGCCATCCGTGCCAAAAAGGGGGAGAATTTTTTGGGCTGTTCTTCAGGGGGAGCTCTTGTTTGAGGGGGAGCTTTCATATTTTATAATGTTTTTTTTATAGCTTTGATATTGTGTTGGTTAACTGCTACTAGTATAGGCTTGTTACTCAGTGGTTTCAGTTTTTGGTTTGGCTAAAACTCTTAACTCTTGGAGAGTTTTATTTCAGTAGTTACACAGTATATAATATGTTGTTTATTCAACACTTCTTTCTTTTTGTGTTGGTTTATACCTGCTACCTTTGTAGGTTTTAAGGTTTATGATTATGCTTTGTACCCATATTACTTTTGTAAGCTTTTAGGGTTTGGTATATGCACTTTGTAGGCCTTTGAGGTTTGTACCTTGCTTTATGCAGCCTTTATGCATTGTTAAATCAGTACTTCTAACTAAATGTTATGCATTTCTTTTAAGTACTATCACTCTTGTGCCCTTGTAGAAATTTTTTCCTAGATGCATATACTTCATGTACTATGCATTGGTTGAGTGTTGGTCATTCAAGTGATTTGCCTTGTGTTTGTCTGCTTGAATGTCCAGATGTTCATTCCAAGTGTGAATAAGCATTGTGATCATTTGTTTATAGTGATTGCTTGTTTTGGTCTTGCCATAGTTTATTGCTTTATTCCATTGTGCTTGATCACATTGTGCTTGCTCCATATGCATTACAAGTTTTCTGCATACAATGAACTTATTGTGTTGTTGTGTTTCAGGAGTTCTTGTTCTTATGGTTCTAAAGCTTCACAGATTCTAGAGTTAGGTGTGAATGAGTTTACCAATTGTTCCCAACTCATGCGTTAAGTCTAGAGTTTGTTTTAGGATTTTGTCACGGAATAGCCAAAAAGGGAGATTGTAAGGTTGAAATTTATCAACTATCTTGTTGGCTTTATTCCGTGCCAATTTGCTTGTAATTTAGCACTTAGTAACCCTGTTTTTAGATGAGATTCATGTAAGGGTAGTGTGTGAAGAGAGTGTGAAGAAAAGCTCAAGTTTGTGCAAAGAAGCAGAGTTTCGCGGCTAGGATTCGCGGCTGACTCTCGACTGGCAAGCCGCCAACTGTAGGCATGTGAGAAGTACACAAGGGAAGCTGAAGTGTCGTGCTAGCTGTTGTACTACAGGACAAAAGTCCCAGGCTGGCCAAGCCATTACTTCGCGACTTGAACTCGCGACTTGGACAAGCCGCAAGGCCAAGCTGCCAACCAGCCCTATTTGGCAAAAACTGTCTCTTCGTATTCCAAACACACACCACTATATATAGACCCTTATACCCACGAAATGTAGAGAGCTTCCAGAGAGAAACCTTAGAGCAAAACAAGATTGCCTCATCCCTAATCTTCATATTAGAGACTCTACAAATTTCTCTACTCTCTTCCTCTCCATTGACACGTCCTTGAGAGGTTATTGACCAAATCATTTTCTCACCACACCTACGTCTGTGAGAAGGTTCATTTGGTGCTAAGGGAAGCAATTTGGAAGGAACCAATATCCATTGGTTGATGCTATGGTTTAGTAGCGGAATCCGGTAAGCTAGAAAAGAAAAAGGTTCGGCGCAACCTCATTGAAGCAGGAGGCTTGGAGGGCTTAGGTACCTGAATAGATTAGGCTTGGAGGGTCTATTGCTGTTCATGTATCCCAACTACATTTTCTAGTAGATTATTGACCGCTGGGAGGGCGGCGGAGAGGTTTTACGCCGAGAGCTTCGATTTCCTCTTCGATAACACATCGCGTGTTGTCCTTGTGTTTGCATCTTTCTTCCCTTTATCTTTACCATTTAATTACTGTTGTGATTATGATTATTTATGGGTTAGATTGTTTATCAATTCTATTGTAAGCTTGTTATCATTTTTCGCACATACATTGTTTGATATAAAACTTGAATTGGTAATTTTGTAATTGGGGGTCTTAACGTTCAAGGGTGTTTTAGACCCATATTGAACTTTCACTAATCACATGTACAATTCCTATAAAAACTTGTTGAATTAGTAGTAGCACACGGGGGAATTCAGTAAACCAATATTTGGATCCTTGAAAGTATGGTTGTCAAAATCCCGATTTGGATCCTACGATCTTAGGATTTTACGATCTCACCTGCCCAAAACGATCTAAATCTTTCAAGGATCTTAGCGATTGTTCAGGATTATACGATTCTGATGATTCTAAACGATTTTGGTTTCTTGTAATCTTCTTTAACTTAACAGAAGGTTCAATTGGACCCAAATGAAAAATAATATTCCAATAGATCAAGTTTTGCTATTCTAAAGTAGCGAGATAGAATGTTAGTTGAAAACAAACAAAAAATAACATCCCAATAGAGTGTTACGTTTTGAGAGTTTTGACATCTTAAATGATGCTTACAAATGGATGTAATGATGTATGGTAATTACATCAAATGGATGCAAATTTTTTATTTTTTATGAATGTATAATTTATGTGATTATTTAACATACCAATTTTTTTTTCTCAAATAATGTAGGATCTTATGATTCACGATCCGATCCTACGATCCACAATCCCACCTACCTCCCGCGATCTTACGTAGGATCCCGATTTTGACAACCATGCCTGAGAGCCAATTAGATTAAGGTTATTATAGTATAAATAAGGACTTGTAACTCTCATTGATCTATGTGAGAATCCCCTTTTTTTTAACTAAACCTAGGGTTTTGAAGTCCTCAGAGAGTGTGTTGTGTATGTATGTGTATAGAGTTGCCACTAATTTTATTTTTATGCAAAGGAGGTGTCGTCTGAGCTATAGGCTATAGCTAGGTCATTTGCACCTATAAAGGCAGTTGGGTATCTTTTTTAAAGTGAGAACAGTCATAAACCGAGCAGAGTTTATGTGGCTAAGTCAATTGTAAACGAAGCTAGCAGATTTTTTTTTTTTTTTTGCCCCTTATCTCAAGTGATAAAGATATTACCTAACACTAGACTTCAAAGCAGTTAATCGATTTTGATTGTGAGCGATTGATTGTATAGATTGAGTCTGGCCATTTACAGGTTTCCATTGATAGATAACAAAGATGTTTTTCTTTTTACTTTATTTGAAAGTTTCAAAAAAGCTCTTTATTCCAAGGGAGTACATTGACTGACTTTGACTTTGGGAGCCAGATGGTTTCACTCCACTCTTTCATAGATAAATTTTCCTATAGTTTCATGTAAACACGATTTATTTTCAAGTGATATGCCAAAAATTGAAACCGCAGCCATCTGACTTTAATCAAGTTGTAATTTTTTTCCTCTTTGGAAAGAATCAAAATTCAACACTATTTATCAAACTTGACAACATCCACAGCCAGCTGACTGAAGAATCAAAATTCGGCACAATTTATCTGCTCCTCTAGGAACAACCAAGCAAAGGATTGCAAGGTTGCAAGGACGGAACTCCTTTTCCTTTGATATGTGTTTTGATACAACATCGCTTCCTCTGCCCTGTCCTCCAATGCCTAGCATAAGAAGAAATATTCTCTTTATATACTGCTTCATATGGTTCATCGAGCCTGTCTATTAAAAAGGATAGTAAGAGTGGCGATACTGATGTACTGGTTTATCCAACCTACTTATTTAGCAGGAAAAAAGCCTTAAGCACCACCATTAAGAAGGATAGTGAAAGTGGTAATAGTAATACTGATGTACTGGTTTATCCAACCAATTTATTTAGCAGAAAAACCTAACCATTTTAGAACAACACCTGGAAAGCTCCATTCCGTTTTATCAAATGCCCTCTTCATATCAATTTTGAGAGCAATGTAAGCCCCTGTACATTTCTTTTTCTTTTTCCTTTTCCATTGAATGAACTAGTTCATGGAAATTAATTCTGTTTTCTTGTATAAGCCTGCCATGAACAAATCCTGCTTGTCCAGGGGAAATAATTTTAGGATGCAATTTTTTCAGCCTATTAGCAATAAAATTTTAAATGATTTTGTATTCAACATTGTACAATCTAAGTTATTAATGATGAATTTTAGAAGCTGCATTTGACTTAGGGATCAAAACCAGAATTGTATGATTCATTTATTTAAGCAAATAGCCCTTAGGAAAAATAAAATGAAGTCACTATATTAATCACATCAGATTCAATGATAGACCAACAATTTAGATATAATTTTTCATGATAGATGCAGGCATACAATAAGGTATACTACAGACACCAATTCTGCAACACATCTAAATTTTAATATATAAATTGTGTTCATATGCTAAATTCCATTGAGGACACAGCCCTACCAGTCGTCTGATAGTCACTGAGCTAATCAATAATCACATATAGGTTAGGCAGCACCCGTCCCAATGCCTATACCAATTGAGCAAGAGCAAATTACTATAACATTACCTGAATATAAAATGTACCATTCTGAAATCCTGATGTCTTCCTTACCAGATCAAAGATTGTTTGATAATGGCAAGCAGAGCACAATATTCTTTTTCCTCAGTTTTTCCTATTTGCAACTTTTGCCGGGGCCATCTTATTCTCGGCCAGCTGACATATTGGTCCAAGGAAAAGAGCTCAAAGATAGGGATGTAGTAACTTCAGCAAATAAAAAACTTTAGACTAGGATTCTTCAAACTTTCAGGTAAAGCTTACTTGGGGATATGGTACAACAGAGACAACGAAAAGCTATCATGGTATGCCAATCAAACCTCCTCAGTAGCTGACAAATCTGGAGTTCATACTATTGATGATTATGGGTACTTGAAATTTCATACAGTGGGGATCCGTCTATGGTACCATGTTCGGTCCAAGGTAATACTAGTGCTATTCTAGTATTCTACTG
Organism: Quercus cerris; assembly: GCA_963669245.1. Classification (NCBI taxonomy): domain Eukaryota; kingdom Viridiplantae; phylum Streptophyta; class Magnoliopsida; order Fagales; family Fagaceae; genus Quercus; species Quercus cerris. The sequence continues at coordinate 21,810,233 of OY770008.1, read as the reverse complement.
GATATTAAACCAAAAGCATTTTAATTTTGGCTTCATTTCAAATGAGAATGAGACATGCTTCAGTTATTCTGTAAATAAGGATTTCATCACGGTTCCAAGGCTTACAATGGATTTCCAGGATGTACTTTTGGGTTTCAGATATTCCACTGCATATTCATATGTTTTCTGTATTTCCTCTGACCCTTCTTTGAGTGTTGGACTTGGATGTTTGAAGCCGAAACTTCCTGGGTGCAGAAGCCCTCATGATGCATTCAATGGTAATTATGGTTCCATGTCCACTAATGGATTTAAGTTCAACGACAGCAAGTCATAACACAATAAAACTCTAAAAATTGTAAAGAAACTTTAAGGAAACCTAAATTATGTTCTATAGCAGCTCCCTTTTGAGTTTTTCCCAAAAGAGCCTTTAAATAGGTTAAGGAATCCTATTACAAGTTGAATTCCCGTTTGGAGAAAATTCCAGGTTTTTAGGTTTCACTTAACCGACGTTTTTGGCCCATTTAACTTCAGAATTTGGACTTTTGGTAAACTAAACGAAATTCTATTATTATTATCTATTATCTCTAACTAATCTATAAAATAATTATCTATAACTATAAATAAAGAGAAATTGAATACATGTTTAGTTTTTTTCGTGTTGTCAAAGAGTTGTACAATAAAAATGGATGGCGAGTGCCTGATCGAATTGATCGGGTCATGTTGGAACAAGGTTCAGTTGTAGCCCTTTAAGTTAGCTTTCCAGCCCAACTTGAATAATCTCGATTGGACATCTGAGCCGAAAGTTATGCTTCAAATACTAACTGGTGCGCAAGTTGGAATCCTAATCCGAATTGGATTTGGATTAAGTGCAAATTTCCTTTGATTCCTTGCTCTAATTGGACTTGAATTTAATTGGGTTGACCTGCTTTGACTTCATCATAGCCCTTGTAAAATTAAAGTCCATTAGCTTTCTTCTTTGCACAAATCCACTTATTTAATTTCATTATCCTACAAAAGACAAATTCATGCATTAAAATTCAATTAAGCACAAAATTGATTATTCAGCATTATTCCAAAATCAACTATAAAAAGCATGAATTAATTCAAAATAAGTATGATAATGCTTTCTAATAATGATATAAATATGCAAAATTAAGCTATTATCATACTCCCCAACCAGCTCATTGCTAGTCCCTAGCAATTTAAGAGACTCAAGACAAAGACACAAAATAACAAAAAATTATTATTTTAGTAGAAATAGTTAATCAAAGGTCAAAACAATAAAAACCACCAAAGATATTCCACATGCCATCTGATAAGGAAAAAATCATAGTATACAAGGCGCTCCAAATTGAAACCGTTGGCCTTACTTGTAATACGATGTCTACAGCTTTAAGCTGACGAGGTCAGTATGAGGAGGATGGAAAGCTGACAACCCTAAAGCTAACAACCCTAAATCTTGACTTGGCCACCACGCATGAGTATGTAAGGAAATGTCTTGTGTCCCATGCTTAGTGTTAGTCTCCTACAAGGAAAGGATTCCGTAATATACGCTCATGAGGATTCCGATAAGGAAAGGACTTCTAGCTCAAGGAAGAGATGTCAACCTTCTACTACTATAAAAGCCCCAATACCCTCTCAAACCAAGGTAAGCATAATTCATCCCAGTTCTGGCACTCTAGAGTTGTGAACAAGAGATTTCTCTAACTTGACCATCAGAGGGTCTTTGGTCGGTACCACACTGGTACTCCTCTTAAGGTTTTCAACTTTTGTGTTGTGCAGGTTCTTGTCAAGAGCACGTGAGGACTGTGTGGCTTACTGGCGATTTTTTGGCATCATCACCATCAATACTTAGTGTGTGAATAGTTTAGCCAACACAAACACAACCTTAGTCTAAAGATAAAATATGGCTTGAATTTCTGTCCAAAGTTATGCTTCATCTCAAATCTCACATTTGTTAACACTCAACAAATAAAATCACTCCGAAAAGTGTGTAACACTCTCTGATGATGTCGAAAAATCACCAGTGAGTCACACGAAACTCACACACTCGAAGTATCACCTGCACAACAAAAAGAGAAGACCTACAGAGAGCACCGGTGTGGTGCCGGCCAAGTACCCTCCGAAGGTTAAGTTAGAACTTCTCACAATTCTAGAGTGCTAGAGAGGGGTTAATTATGCGTACCTTGATTTGTGAGGATATTGGAGCTTTTATATTAGTCGAAGGTTGACCTCTTTTCCTTGGAGTCGAAGTCCTTTCCTTATAGGATCCTCTTAAGTAGTCCTAAACGTGATGGACAAGTCTTTTCTTTATAAAGAAGATCTTCATTAATGCATGCAGCTTCTGGAATCCTATTTGCGCTAGGATTCTATGGTGTGCGCCGCAAGTATTTCCCATCTAGGGTTTCTGGCTGCCACATGGACAATTGATCCGTCTATGTTGTGTCCATTCATGATGGTTCTGTCCTCAACAGGTCTTGCACGCAATGGACCCATCCTTCATTAACCCATGGATGAGGAATCGTCAGGCCCACTTCATGGGGATCCGTCAACCTATATTTTTCCTCTTCAGTTGCCCCCTCTCCCTATGGGTTCTTCATCTTTGAGTAAAAGGATCCATGGGGTGACGGTTCAAGGCTGGGGTGATGGTTCAAAGTCTCGTGGGTCGACGGTTTCAATACAAACTCCGTGAACTGTGCTTATATCCTGACAGTTTATCCTTAAGACATTTATGACTCATGACATGTGTCGCTCTTCCATCGGTTGTTGTCTCAGATAGAAGTGTCGCTTTGTCTTCCATGCACTTCCTCTATAAATATCACTCCCTTCTCCTCTCATTTCTCTACTTTCCGTAGAAACATACTGTCAGAGTACATCCGTCATCCTTGTCAGAGATCACTCCGTCCAGTTTCTGCACCCGTCATCAACACCTTTCATCCGTTCACTTTTTAACTTGGTGAGTATTCTTTCCCCCTTCTTCTTTTTAGGTCTCCTTTACCTTCTGATACTCTTTATTTTCATTAAACTTTATTCCCCTGTCACCCTTTCTTGACCAATCAGAGTCTTAGGTTTTGTCGTTACGTGTAGGCAATGTCTAGTGCGTCAAGTAACCAATCAGTCGTCCATGACGGGGCGGATTATGAGGAAGTATATCCGACTGGTCATAAAGACCAAGAGAGTCAAAGCGAGGAGAAGAGTTCGTTCGCATCTTCATCGTCCTCAACAAATGAGGATATGGAGATGGTTGATCCAAAAGAGGGTCTTGAGATGGCAAGGATCAATCAAATAGGCCCGTCGTAGGTGCTGATGGACTTAGGGAGTTCATCATGCTACCAGAATGGACGATGAACGACTTTACGTCCAAAATTAAGGAGAAACACTTTGGTACTCTTAGGGCCAATTACCAAATTCCAGATTACATTCCAATCCGTCTACCCTACGAGCCAGAAAAGTGCTATTACAAAGGGGTAGAAGGTGTCGGAGTGTATGAACAAATGTTCAAGGCAGGCCTTAGGTTTCCACTACGCTTCCTCTACCGTGAACTTCTCAAATATCTGGGACTGTCCGTCAACTAGGTATCCCCAAATGCCTGGAGGGTCTTCATAGTAATGGAGGTCCTGTACGGCGCCATGTCAGATGGCGCTAGAAGGCTGACGGTGTGGGAATTCCTTCACTGCTACCGTCTAGATGAAATAGACAAATCAAGGGGGATGTACAGTTTTGTAACCAGGAGTTTGTTGTTGAAGGTTATATATGAAACCCTAGAGTCCAACAGGGACTTAAAGAGCTGTTATTTCTTCCTTGAGGGACACAGGTGGATGTGTCATCCAGGGGACACGGAGTACATGCCCGTTGATACGACATGGGACATATTACATCCGTCTAGTACACACCCGTCATAGTATATATATAAAGTTATGATAACCGTTCAGTTTATTTAAGCTTCTTCAATACTTTTAACCGTCCTTTTTTTCTTTTTCTTTTTTTTTTCTTTTTTTTTTTTGCAGTACGACGGTGTCCACAGATTGACCTTGAGGAGTTCAACTTTCTTGAGAAAATTTTTGCCAAGTCCAAGCTAGAGGAACGGACTTGGGCCAAGCTAGTCAGCCTTAACACCGTCCACTGGTATTGTGACGGTCCTGAACCAACACCAACAGCAATAAGATATGAAGATTGAATTCGCCAACGTAAGCCCGTCGTTCTCAACTCATTTATCTGGTTTAGTATTTTATCTTAAGCTTACCCGTCTACCTTTTCAGAAATGGACGACGCCAAGAGGAAAGCAGCAATTAGATTAAAGTCTGCCAAGAACAAGGAAGTTGGTGCAGATCCTAAGGGGACAAGTTCAAGCAACTCATCTATTAAAAGAAAGCAGCTGACCAAAGGGGACCTTCCATCGAAAAAACCCAAGGTTCCATTGGGGCCCGTTCTAGGGTTAATGGCTAGAGGCGCCCAGATGGTCACCCCAGCTAAACATGGTGCTGGCAAAGGCCTGATGAAGGGTCTGTTTGGCAGTCAAAAGAAGCCACCCATCTTGATCCATGAAGACTCCAAGCATGCCTTGGAGAGGCTCTCATCCATCATGACTACTGAAGGCTATAGGGGAGACGGGTTTTTTTAGCATTGCCTAGGTAACTTATCTGTCACCTTATTGTCCGTCTTTGATTATTTGTTTGAAATTAATTCATTCCACTTTTTTCAGTCCATGGTCATGATGAAGGGTTTAATGGGACAGTGTCTCAATCATGAGACAACGTTAGACCGCGTCTGTGACAAGGCAAGGTTGACTTAGGATGAGCTGATTAAACTTAAAGCCTGGAAGGTGACCCAGGAAAAGAAGCTTAAATTGGTAGAAGAAGCCAGGGATGAGTATTACAAGTTGGCGGAAGGCCTGAAGAAAATCCTGGAGGACAAGGAAAAAGAAATCCGTTAGGCTAAGGAGGTGGCAGTACGAGAATACCGTGACTCCAAAGCCCTTCTGTCAGAGCTAGGAGTTTCATACAATGACGGTTTTAATGATGCACTCCATCTAGTGAGGACCTTGTATCCAGAGCTTGATGTGTCAACCGTCACCGTCAATGTCCCAATGCAAACGTTCGTCCAACTTGTTCAATCAGAAGATACGAACAATCTTTTCGATGAGGATGCCCTCGTCAATGATGCCCCTAGTGACCGGACTGTCGCTGAAAGCGATCCCAAAGATGGTCAAGTCCATCATGATAAGGAAAGGGAAGCCCTTGCTGCAGACTAAAATTCCTTTATCATTTTTATTATTATTTTTCTTTTTCATGTAAGAATATTTGGAGAACAATTTGTGATTCCTCTGTCATATTTTTTGGATTATGTAGACATTTCCCTTTGAGGGCTTATTATTTCTCTGTTTAACTTCGCTTAGTCCGTCCACTATAACGACCTATTTGATATTTTGTACGTGGAATGTGTCCATCTATTTTACTAAACATGATTTTGCATCCGTCTGCTATTAGGTATTTTTGTTTCCCTTTTTAGGACCTGATAAGGTTTTTCATGGTCTACGGAAGGTCTGTCCACTTGACTTAATAGGGTTTTTCCTCTATTCAATGATAGAGTCCATCCATTTACAATTTTGTCTTTTTAATGAATGAGGCTGTCTACCTCGTGGATTGAATTTTGTCAATTTTGTGATAGACTCTGTCTACTTTGTGGAACATAAATTCGTCTATTCAATGATAGACTCCATCCACTTTGTGATCTTTTCGTAAAAGTTTTCATCCTACTTGGATGATCCGTCCAACTTGTGGACCTCTATGTGATACCCATCCATTTTTTGGACTTAGAATTTTTATTTCCTTGGGATGATCCATCCATTTCGTGGACTTAGATTATACCTGTCCACTTTTGGACTTGGAATTTTCATGATGACCATCCATTTTGTAGATTTAGATTATACCCGTCCACTTTTGGACTTGGAATTTTCATCCTCTTGGGATGACCGTCCATTTTGTGGACTTAGATTATACCCGTCCACTTTTGGACTTGAAATTTTCATCCTCTTCGGATGATTGTCCATTTTGTGGACTTAGAATTTTCATTCCCTTGGGATGATCCGTCCATTTCGTGGACTTAGTCCATTCTTTGGACTGTAACTTTGTCAATACAATGATAGACTCCGTCCATTTTTGGACTAACTTTGTCTATACAATGATAGACTCTGTCCACTTTCTGGATTGTAAGAATTTAAGTAGAAAAAACATAGTTGTGTCTAAATATTCCTCTTATTAAAAAAGGAAAACCATGCGTTTATAGAAAAAAGTACCTGCCCCATTGGGCTTAAAAAGGCACTTGTAGAAAGAATTGTTCGAAGTAAAGACTAGTAACAGTAAAACTAAATAATAAAATGGGAAATTGGGGAACGTCGATGCTCATCAAATCGACTCTATTGGTAGTATTTTCGTAGGTGCTTCGTGGTCCATAGGTGCTACAGCTTTCGTTCGTCTAACGTTTCGAGGTGGTAGGTGCCCCTCCTCTGCCATGATGCAATCCTGTAGGGTCCTTCCCAGTTGGGGCTAAGCTTTCCCTACGAAGGATCTCTAGCAGCACCCATTACCTTCTGCAGTACAAGATCTCTAATCTGAAAGTCTCTATGCTTGACATTGGAGTTGTAGTGTTTCGCCATGAGATTTTGATACCGGGCCAACCTCTGCTTTGCTATCCCCCGGACTTCATCCACCAGGTCGAGCTGAAGGTGCATGGTCTCTTCGTTCTTATCCTCGGCGTGGTTCTCCACTCGATAGCTTGTGAGCCCTACCTCCGCTAGGATGACAGCATCACTTCCGTACGTAGTCGAAACGACATTTCTCCAATGGGTGTTCTTGCTGTGGTACGGTATGCCCATAGGACGCTTGGTAGTTCGTCAGGGCAGATGCCCTTTGCCCCCTCGAGCCAAGTCTTGATGATCTTAAGCAAGGACCGGTTCCTGACTTTGACTTGCCCATTGGCCTATGGGTGTGCGGGCGACGAGTAGTGATTCTTAATACCAAGCTCCGAACAGAAGTCCCTGAATGCGCTGTTGTCGAATTGCTTTCCATTGTCGGAGACGAGCACTCTGGGTATCCTGTACCTGCAGATGATATTTCTTCATACAAAACTTCAGATGTTCTTCTCTATGATAGTGGCTAGGGCTTCTACTTCCACCCACTTAGTGAAGTAGTCAATACCAACTACCAGAAATTTTAGTTGCCTTACTACCGTCGAAAAGGGGCCCATGATGTCTAGTCCCCATTGGGCGAATGGCCAAAGGGCCGTCATGAGGGTCAGCTCTTCGGACAGTTGCCTAATCAGATTACTGAATCTTTTCCTATCAAAAAAAAAAAAAGATTACTGAATCTTTGACATTTGTCGCAGGTCTTGACATAAGCTTGTGCGTCCTTCAACATAGTAGGCCAATAGTATCATGCTCGAATCAATTTGTGCACTAATGACCGTGCCTTTGAGTGGTTTCCACAGATACCTTTGTGGACTTCTCTCATTACGTAATCTACTTCTTCGGGGCTTAAACACCTTAGATATGGCCTAGAGAATCCTCTTTTGTACAAGACATTATTTATCAGCACAAATCATGATGCTTGGACTTTCAACTTCCTAGCAGCATCTTTCCCGTCTAGTACCTCGCTAGTTCTCAAGTAGGATATCAACAACGTGGTCCAATTCCTTTCGGAATCTACTTCATGCACATTTGATCCATCATCAATAAGTGAGGAGTCTTGAACAAATGATAATACCTGTTCGGGGACAACCATAAATTCTACTAAGGCAACTTTTGCTAGTCGGTCGGCATATTTGTTTTCCTCCCTTGGGATTTGAAAAAATCTGACTTCGAGGCTACTGATCCGATTCTTCACCTCCTCCAGATACCTCTTCATCCTCTCATTCTTGCATTCGTAGCCACCATTTATCTGACTTGTTACCACCTGGGAGTCGCAATGCACGACTACCTTTTCAACTCCCGTTGCCTTCGCAAGGTCTAACCCTGCCACCAATGCTTAATATTTGGCCTCGTTGTTGGTTATGGGAAGTCTAGTCAGATCATGCACTCGATCTTATCTCTTTCTGGGGTATGGATTACCACCCCGGCTCCTCCAGCTCATCTGTTTGAAGATCCGTCAGTGTGGATGGCCCACTGTGTGGCGATTTCTGCCCCCTTGCCTTTCGTTTGAGCGAACTAGGCGATAAAGTCGGCCACAGCTTGCCCTTTTATCGCAGTTCGGGCCTAGTACTGTATGTCAAATTAACTCAGCTCAACTGCCCACAAAGCCATTCGTCCAGCAGCATTATGGCTACTAATGGCTTTTCTCAGGGCCCTATCCGTCAAGACTACGATGGTTTGTGCCTAGAAGTATGGCTTAAGCTTTCATGCCGCCGTCACTAATGCGAAAGCAAACTTCTCCATTTGCGTGTACCTCTCTTCCACACCTCGAAACGTCTGGATTACAAAGTAGACAGGTCTTTGAGATCCATCTTCCTCTCTTACTAAAGCCGCGCTGACTGCTACTTGCGAAATTGCTAAGTAGAGGTAGAGTTCCTTCCCAGGTTCGGACGGGATGAGCAATGGCGGAGACGAAAGGTATTTCTTCAACTCTTCAAAGGCCTTCTGGCATTCGTTCATCCACTCGAAGGATTTTCTCAGAGTGCAGAAGAAGGATAGACATTTATCAGTTGCTTTTGAGACAAACCTGTTTAGTGCTGCAATTTTACCATTCGAACTTTGCACCTCTTTAACTGTCCTTGGCAGTTCTAACTCCATTATTGCCCGTATATTCTCTGGGTTAACCTCTATACCTCTTTGGGATACCATGAAGCCCAATAATTTTCCCGCCGTTACTCCGAACGTGCACTTGTTCGGATTCAGCTTCATGTTTTATACGCAGAGGGTATCAAACGTCTCTCGGAGGTCATCTAGGTGATCATCTTCGTGCAGGCTCTTTACTAACATGTCATCAACATAGACTTACATGTTCCTCCCAATCTAGTGCGCGAACATTTTGTTCATTAGTCTCTGGTATGTTACCCCTACTCACCTTGTAACAAAAGAGTCCTTGGCTGGTGACAAAGGAAGTTTTCTCTTGATCAGCCTTCTCCATCTTGATTTGATTGTAGCCCGAAAAGGCATCCATGAAGCTGAGCAGCTGGTGTCTAGCCGTCGAGTCTACCAAGGTATCTATCTGAGGGAGTGGGTAGCTGTCCTTCAAGCATGCCCTATTGAGGTGTCCTTCAACCGGCTCTGCAATGTCCGTTGCTCTTCTATGCACATGGTCTGCTAGTGATCTTCCATCTCTAGCATGGCAATGTAGCATTCTCGTGCGGCCACCTGATTTCCTCGTAACTCGCCCATCCCATAATCGGTAGGGAACTTGATCATTAGGCGGTACGTCGATGTCGCTGCCTTCCATGAGTTAAAGGTAGGTCGTCCAAGGATAGCATTATAAGCGAACGAACAGTCAACCACGAGGAATGTCACATCCTTTGTGACCTGCTTAGGATAGTCGCCCACTGTTACTGAAAGTGTGCCCGCGCCCAATGGGAATACCCTTGTTCCTCCAAAACTAACCAGCGGAGTGTTTGTTGGTATCAATCGTTCCCTGTCAATCCTCATTTGCTGAAACACCGGGTAGTATAGGATGTCTGCCAAGCTGCCATAGTCTCCCACACGTATGTTGGGATCAAGCGCCGTTATGCGGGTGGTGAAGACGTCGCGCATCTTCTTCCGAGGACCCGATGATGGGGCTTTCTCTCTGCGCTATCTTTGGCATGGACCCTGTCAACTGGACGTTCTGGACCAACCTCAAATAGGTCTTTCGGGCCTTTCTGGATGACCCAATGGTTACTGTTCCCCCTACAATCATCCTTATGTCTCTAACAGGGGGTTTAAGACGCTCATGATCCCATTGGGGGGGCTGCTCTTGAGGAGGTGGATCCGCTCTCTCTTTACTGACGAACTTTTGCAATTTCCCTTGTTTGATAAGGGCCTCAATTTGTTGCTTTAAGTTGTAGCAATCGGCCGTGTCATGACTGTGGTCTCGGTGGAAGTGGCAATATTTGTCTCTAGGTCGCTTGTTGGGATTTCCCTTCAGCTTACCAGGAAAGGTTAGGGCCTTTTCGTCCTTAATTTGCATTAGGACTTGGTCTATTGGGGCAGTTAAAGGTGTAAAGCTTGTAAACCTCCCTCCCGGGGGCTTAGAGCACATTTCATCTCTTCTGTCTTCTGTTCTTAATTTCTTCCGCCCTTGGTCCTGCTATATGTCTTCTTATCGCTCCCTTTTCCTGGGTTTTTCTTCCCTAGCCAGTAATGTGTCTTTAGCATTCATGTTCTTGGCAGCCCTGTAGAGGACTTCCGACATGGTCTTCAGGTTGTTCTTGTACAAAGAGAACAAAAACTTACCCTTTCGCAACCCATTTGTGAAGGCTGCCACAAGTATCTCGTCGTCAGCTTCATCGATCGAGAGTGCTTCCTTATTGAAACGGGTTATGTAGGATCTGAGTGTCTCATCCTCCCGTTGCCTGATGCTCATCAAGTACACCGTGGACTTCTTATACCCATGTCCTCTAATAAAGTGTGTAGTAAATTGAGCGCTTAGCTCCTTGAAGGTGCTGATGGAATTTGGCTTCAGTCGACTGAACCATACCCTGGCAGGGCCCTTCAGCGTTGTTGGGAAGGCCCTACACACGATTTCATCTGCTACCCCATGAAGGTGCATCAAAGTCTTGAAGGTCTCTAGGTGATCTAGAGGGTCCTTGACCCCGTTAACTTATATTAAAGGGGGAAGGAATTGACAGGGGCAGTGAACGGTGAGTCGGTTCGATTAACTAGTTTGTCAAGATCGCTGGACACTCGTCCCTTGAGGGCGTTCATCATTACTTCCATTTGTTCCTTCATCGCCTACATCTCTGCGACAATAGGGTGTGGAGCCATATCCATGAGGGATGGGAGGCTCATATTTTGTCGTTCCGGTCTGCTTGGGGTGTTGCTACCTTCAGGCCCCTTTTGGTCTCTTTGCTCGACACTAGTACCTTCTTGGTCCTCCCTTTGATTATTTGGTGCTACATTTTTCTGGCGTAGCTGTTCTTCCAGATCGTGGTTTTGTTTGATGAGGCGTTCCACAGCAGCAGCGAGAGTTTGGACCTGTCTCTCGAAGGCAATCGTGGGTGGTTCCTCTTCTTGGATGTTGTTGGTAGTTGCCATCGTGCAGGTTAGCACCATGCAACTCGTTTTTCCGAGAAGCGATAATATGGCTTACAAATCGCAAAGTTTCTTTCCCACAGACGGCGCCAACTGATGATGATGATACTGAAAAATCACCAATGAGTCACACGATACTCGCACACTCGAAGTGTCACCTACACAACAAAAAGAGAAGACCTACAGAGAGCACCAGTGTGGTGCCAGCCAAGTACCCTCCGAAGGTCAAGTTAGAACTTTTCACAACTCTAGAGTGCTAGAGAGGGGTTAATTATGCGTACCTTGATTTGTGAGGATATTGGGGCTTTTATAATAGTCGAAGGTTGACCACTTTTCCTTGGAGTCGAAGTCCTTTCCTTATAGAAATCCTCTTAAGTAGTCCTAAATGTGATGGATAAGTCTTTTCTTTATAGAGAAGATCTTCATTAACGCGCACAACTTCTGGAATCCTATTTGCACTAGGATTCTATGGTGTGCGCCGCAAGTATTTCCCATCTAGGGTTTCTGGCTGCCATGTGGACAATTGATCTGTCTATGTTGTGTCTGTTCATCATGGTTCCATCCTCAACAGGTCTTACATGCAATGGACCTGTCCTTCATCGACCCATGGATGAGGAATCATCAGTCCCACTTCATGGGGATCCGTTAACCTATATTTTTCCTCTTCACTCTCAAACATATGTGAGCAGAATAATATAGAATAAAGACTAATATCTCACATATAAATAAGATGAAGGTGAAGCAAAATAAAGGATATTTATAGTCTCATGAAAGGATGCCAAACACTAAGAATATTACACCACACACATTGATTAGTCATGTCAAGATCCAAACCATACGTTCCTTATGATCATATAGGACTTTCATTGGGACGTAATGTAGGGTAAAGAGGAGGAATTTAGATCAAAGGGTATAGGTAAAAATAAAAAGTGTTCCCAAATATAATTAGAGAGATAACTTCTTTTGAATATATGACAATTAATTTATTCTTTCAAATTTCTTGAATATTGCACTTTTACTTTTTTTTCTTCAAAATTTCATCAACAAACTCATTATCTATTTCTTCCTCTTTCACATTCCTTTTTTTTTTTTAATATTTTTCTTTTTCTGTTTATGACTCTTTTTTTTTTTTTTTTTTTGGAGTGAGTCCTCCTTTTCTTCCAACTATTTCACCACAAATTTATCGTAATAATACAATTTGATTGCATTCATTCTTGGAACACCTTAGGAAAGGGTTTGAGAAAGAACGGCTAAAATAATAGGCTCAATTGGGTGACTAGCGATAATGTATCAAGAAAGAAAATAATAAAGGCTCAAAATTAACAAAGACGGCCTAAAATCATCTCTTAAGGATTGGGATAGTTCTCCAAAATCCATGACTTTAACATATTTAGGTGTGGCATTAAATTTGATGAATTCTTAGCATTCGACCAAATCAAAGAATAATGAGACTAAGCAACAACAAAGTTATGTGCTTCAAAAGGAAAAATGAGGTCAAAAGAAAATAACCCTCTAAAAAAATGAATGGCTCAAGAACTCACTTGGGTTATAGTCTCTACATTTTATTTTCAAGATTTTCAAAGTCATCTCTATCTAAGACCAAGAAACATGTTCATGTGGCTAAAGTGCATGTGCATACTAGTTGAGCATGAAAAACAGTGGAACTCTTTAGATAGAAACTTTGACTTAAAACTCTTGCTAAAGCAACACTTTTTTTTTTTTTTTTTTGAAAATTGGTCTAAAAATAGAAACAAAAACAAAAATCACTAAAACAACCCCCCCCCCCCCCCCCCCACCCAAAAAAAAAAACATAAAATAAAACTAAATGCAAATCATCTCAAGTTCCTTCCTCAACCTAAAACTTACATTGTCCTCAATGATAACAAGGAAAACAATAAAGAGTAGAGATTATAGAGAATACCTTGAAGAGATGAAAAAAAAAAAAAAAAAAACTTTAACACCTGCAAAAGGGGTTAGAAAAAAAAAAAAAAAAAAAAAAATCTAAACTACGACACAAATACTAATGCTAATTGCTTGGCAAGTCTTGATAAATGGGATCCTTCTAATTAATGGATTTCCCCTCTTGTGAAAAATTCTCAAGAAATGGCTACGTTGTCCATTCACCTTAAATATGTTACCATTCTTAGGATTTACAATTTCTATGGCACCATGAGGGAAAACATTTTTAACAATGAAAGGTCCAGTCCATCTAGATCTCAATTTTTCGGGAACAAATGTAACCTAGAATTATACAAAAGAACTTTTTCAAATGGTTCAAAAGATTTCCTTAAAATTTGTTTGTCATGAAAAGCCTTCATTCGTTCTTTAGAAATCCTAGAATTCTCATATGCATCATGCCAAATTTCTTCCAACTCATTCAATTGCAATTTTCTCAATGAACTAGCCTTGTCCAAGTTCAAGTTAAACATCTTTATTGCCCAATATGATTTATGTTCCAATCCTACAGGCAAGTGACAAGCTTTACCATAAACAAGTCTATAGGGAGACATACCAATAATATTTTTATAGGTAGTGTGATATGCCCAAAGTGCATCATTCAACCTCAAAGACCAATTTTTACTATTTGGGTTAACCGTCTTTTTCAAAATTTGTTTAGTCTCCCTAGATGGTTTGTCATTGTCCTTTAAATAAATCCTATGAGTACAAACCAATGGACTAAGTCCTTTTATGTTAGCCATGTTCCTTCCTATGACACCCTTATGTTTACTCAAAACATTTAATAACTTACATTCTTGCAAAGAGTCAAGTTTAGAAGATATTACCACAGGAAAAGTCTCATCGGTTCCTAGAAAAGCATACTTGAGCTCAACGGGTAAGGGCTTCAACTCCAACATTATCTCACTAGATGGCAACAACTTTATCTCACGAGGTGGCAACTCCTCATATTTCAATTTCCAATTGTTTGCTTCCAATTCCTGTGCAGATTCCAAAAGACAGTGAATGTATGCAATTTCAGAATTCTCATAAAAATTAAAATCACATGAATTTACTAAACAAGTTTCTAATGTTTGGTCTTGAACAATTGTTTTAATCAAGTTAACTTCATGCACATCCTCTTCATCCCTAGTTTGCTTACAATCAAACTCTCTCTCTCTCTTTCTCTTTCTCTCTCTCTCAACATGTAACTTGGAATAGCTTCCCAATTTATGTGCTAAGAGACATAATAACTTATAAAACAAATGGACTTAAATTCCATTTTTCATCTTCCTTACAGTGCTACAATATTTTTAGTCTTATTCTTGTCTGGGGTTTAATGACATTTTTACAAAGTTTGGTCATATTCTAGACAAAGATTAGACTAGGGATCAAATTGATACGGTATTGAAAGGTTAGTAACCAAATTGACACAATTGAAAAGTTAGGGATCAAATTGAAATATAGTGTATAAGATAGGTGTTAGGTTCTAAAATTTTAAAACAATTAGCAAATCATGAACACAAACTTGTCTAGATATAGATCCTAGAGTCTATAGGTATTATTAGACAATGCTTAAGGTGATTCAAGTCAAGATTCAAGAACATACAAGCTGTAGAATGAAGAATTCAGAATCTGCCTAGTTCGATCGATCGAAAGACAGGCTCGACCGATCGAAACACGTATCTGCAGAATTCTATTTTAGCCCAAACTCTAATTAAACGTATTGGGTTTCAAGTAAAACACTACTAGTTGTAGACACCCTATTTCGTTCTTCAATTATAATGCATACCTTTTGCGCATGCCTCTCCCCAATGATGAACTAGTTGAATGATGTGCACAACTCTCTGAGCTCTCTCTCATTTGACACATTTTTATTTTATTTTTCAACTCCTTTATTTATTTATTCATAGTTTTTACTATCAATCTTTATTTTAAGTGCATTTAAAGCTATAATTTTTAATCCATGCATGCTAGTCTTTTTTTCCTTTCCACAAAATCCTTAATTTTTAAAAGTTATATACAAAAAGATCAAGTTTTGTCTCTCAAGCTCCTTCTGTTAATTTAACTTAAAAAAAATTGCATTTTATTTCAAATATATTGGCAAGTGCAACTTTAGTGGTCAAAAAGAAAAGGACAAAAACAAAACAGAATGGTGAGACGTACATTTTGGGTACAGAGGACAGACACCTCCCACACGGAGTAGGTTTGGCGTGCCCTCACCTACACGATTTTGTCTTGGTTGTCATTCCACTATTCCAGCGAGGCAGTAGGGTGCGCACACAAAAACGGATAATGGGTGGATTTTGAATTTAAAAATAGAGAGGGGAGACCATATAAGAGGGGAAAATAACAAGAGGAAGGGGGCAAAAAAAAAGAAAAAGAAGAAGAAAGGAAAGAGAACATATTTGAAAGCTCAAAAATGTGTTGAAAAACACAAGAGCTATTTAGACCCCCAAATTAAAGTTACGACTTGATTGATTTTACACTAACTTAATACTAAGTGCAGAATAGTGTAAAAGCGAGCAGATAAACAAACAAGCTGTTCTACTCCATAATCAAAGCAACACAGCAATAAAATGGAATGTAAAGAGTAAGAAGAAAGATGCAAACACAAGATAACATGCTATCGAAGAGGAAATCGAAGAACTCGACGAAAAACTTCTCTACCGCCCTCCAAGCGGAAATCAATCCACTAGAAAATCAGTTGGGATACATGGGTTAGCAAGAGACCCTCCAAGCCTAATCTACCCTATGTACCTAAGCCCTCCAAGCTCCTACTCCAACAAGGCTTCTTGGAACCGTGTCTTGTCTAGTTCTCCGGATCCCGCAATAAGCTCTATGTTGCATCTGCCATCCTTGGCCTCTTCCAATACTTCCCAGCAGCACCAAAACCTCACTTGACACTCTGAAAGGGTGTGGTAAGTGTTTGGGCTATCAACCTCTCAATGGTATGGAAATGGAGAGGTAGGAGTTGAGGAAATTCCACAAGTAAATGTGTAGAGGATTGTGGGTATAAAAATCTCTAACTCTTAAGGTGTTTGGCTAGGGTTTTCTCTCAGAAGCACACCTCAACATTTGTAGGTAATGTGGGTATATATAGTGTAGGCACAAAAAGTGTGTATTAGAATGGATAGTCTGACAGAACAGAATGTCTTGCAGGTGTCTCGCGGGAAGGCCTTACCCACGAGATACTCGCGAAACACAACTATCTCCATCCTAGCCTCACTCTTCGCATTCCAACATGTGTAAGTCACATGAGTCACTTCGGGGGATGCTTACTTGCAAGCTACCCGCGAAAACTATTCAGTCTTCAATTCCTTGAGTCTTCACACACTCTCTCTCTCTATCACACAACTCTTACAATCAAATTTCACAATAAATATAGGGTACAAAAGATTGAATAAAATTACAATCAAATTTGACACGGAATATAAGCCAACAAAGCACATAGTTGTAAATAACAACTTTACAATCTCCCCCTTTGGCTATTCCATGACAAAACCCCTAAAACAGACTCTAGACTTAAATGTGAGTTTGGAAATAGTGGCAAAACTCACTCACACCTAATCTAGAAGTTGTGAAGCACTTGCACGTATATACCTGTAACCTGAAACACTTGCGAACAAATAAAACTTTCATTAAGCTTAAGACAAGTTGAACACAAGGTATGTACATGAGCAAGTAAAGTGCGATCAAGTTTGTAAACACTATAAAACATGTAAACATATCATGATCATACAAAAACAGTCATTAAAGAATGACTACAATGAACATTTAGCAAGAAAATGCTCATCCGGACACGCAATGCAATTAAGAACAATCCTAAGGATCAATTGCATGTCCAACACTCAACCAATGCAAAATACATAAAGTATTTGCATCTAGGATACAAAATCCTACTAGGGTACAAGAGTGAGGTACTTCAGACATATTAGGAATATCTTAAAAGTACAAAAAAATGCTACAAAGCAATAAGGTAAACACAAATATTGAATATAAATAGAAATTAAAAACAGAGTATTTAAGCTTTAAACAAAAGCAGTAAAAACTGTAAACAGCAGTTATAGAGGCTAAAACATGAATAAAGCTAAACCGCTTGTATTAACCAAAGATTCTATGCCTAAGCTATGCTCCCCCTCAAATGTGCAAGCTCCCCCTCAAAATTTTCTCCCCCTTTTTGACCGGAATGGCCAAAGAGGCTAGAACTTATCAGACTCTGAATCTGATCCCCCCGCCATGGACAAGTCATCGATTTGTGAAGACAATGCAGTGATCTATCCCTGGATGTATGCAAACTGTGTCACGATGTGCTGCACATGGGAGTCAAGTACTGTAGACATCTGGTCCATTTTAGCTAGTAGACGATCAAGTCTGTCTAAGCCTTTTGCTGGTGTTGAAGATGATGGCTGAGCTGAAGACTCTGGAGCAGAAGTGAATATATCAATCTCCTCCTCTGTATCTCCACCCTCGTCCTCAACACGATCCTATGGTATCGTATGCACACCTATTTTGGAGCCCTTGATGTGAGCTATGCTCCTAGTGACTATGTATGCATGAATGGGATAGTCTGTCTGAACCAAAGTAAGACCACTTGGAAGTTTTAGCTTTGCCTTAGCAATTAGTCCCATAATCAGTGAGGGAAAAGGCATAACTGTTCTGGAATTTTGCTTTTCAATGCTTTTCTTCAAAATGTGGAAGATATGTCCATAAATATCTATCTCCTAGTGGGTGAAAAGATCGTATAGAAACCTTGTCCTTGGAGCAGACAACGTAGTGAGGTTGGCGACCGGATACAAGTTATGGATCATCACATAAGTCAATGTCCTCATCTTCAGTGAAAATTGAATTGTATTCATGGATGACTTCTTCAGTGTACCACTAAGTATCCTTATCATGTCCTCAGTAGAACCCAATCTATCTTCATATTGGACTGAGATTGGCTGAGAGGGAGGACGAATTTCCAAAAATTCTTGGATAATATCCTTTTTAATCATAAATTCCTTGTGCCTCACCCAGCAAACTATACGGTCTTCTTCCACAGTAGCATTTGAAAAAAAATCTCGTATGATCTCTGAGTACACAACCCCAATCGAGTTCAATAGCTTGGTCCAAGTCCTTTCTTTGAACACCTCAAGGATGAAGGTGTCCTCAAGGGTTTCTAGCTAGACCACCCTCTCCATAATAATGGTTGCTCCTTTGTAGCAATCATTGTATTTCATATCAGCATCAGTAGACTTAAAATTGTCAGAATCAGTGTGAGAGCATTTTGTGGATTTATTGGTCATAGAATGTTTGGTAGGAGACATCTGCACAATTACACAGAGACCAAGGAAAGACACAAGTGCAAAAACACAAAACACAACACAAAACTTGATTAGATTCAAGTTAGTCCAAAACATAGGTAAAACAGCCTAAAACAGAGCATAACCAACTTAAAACAACATGCTAAAATAGATTAAAAAAAAGTAAACATAGACACAATGCAAGAAATTAAGTAGCTGTGCATGTGTGTGCATATGTGTGCATGTGAATGCAGCATGAGATGCATTAGGTATGCCTAAAGGGTGCCTAGGTGTGTCCCTAGTGTGTGCATGGCATGGCATTGAGGCACAAAATGGGCAAAATGTGTAAAACACACAACCATTGACTAAAGCATGGTGAACATGATCAAACAAAATGAAACCCAAGAATTGGAATTCATTTGGATCCAATTTAACATAGAAATGTCACTCAGACATTCTGTCAAACACCTAACATGCAACAAAGCAACCCAGATATGAATAATGCATGAACATGGTGAAAACTTGCCTCAATACATGCTAAAATGCCACAAGGGGCCAACACAGATACACAAACATCAAATGGGACTCAGCCCAATAAAAAATTTTGGAAAAAATTTCACAAAATTGAGAACCCCAACCCATTTTCGAAAAATCCCCAAATTTTGGAACCCTAACTTAAATTTTTGCATAATCTTAGAAAAACATGAAGAAAAAGTTTTAGAAAACATACCTTAAAGTTGGAAATGCAGAAAATAAGCTTGAGAATGATGGGGTTTGAGTAAAAAGAGAGTTTGGGTTGAGAGGGGCTCGAGAGAGACTTAGCAAGGGAAATGGGAATGTTTTGAAAAACTGTCACATTTGCACTATAAAACTGGAAACACGCTTTTTTTGCAGGTTAGACAATAGCAAGACAGTCACGATACAATCGCGAGAATGGCCACTGAAGCTTAAAAGCTTTCGCGAGAAGCTTTAAGTCGCAAATCAGTCGTGAGATAATCGCAATAGCTTCTGCCTGAAATTGAAAAATTCCAGTTTTTGCCCAAAATACATTTTACGAGAAGCTATTAGTTGCAAAATGCTCGCAAGACAGTAGCAAGAGTCTATGTGTGAAATGACAAAAAATTTATTTCCCTTAAGCACTTTTCGCGAGAAGCTCTAAATCGCGAGCTTCTCGCGAAACAACCTTTGAACCAGTTTTTGAAGAAAAACACAAAAATGCATTTTGAACAAAAACTAAAGACACGAAAGTATAAAATCACTTTCAAAAACATATAAAACACTCAAAAATATTTTTGGGTTTGATCAGCAAGTACTTGAGTATACACATCACATTTGAACATGTACAATCACACAAATAAGATAAGCCTTAATTGAATCAAAATCTTGTGTGTTATGGGTGAGTATCAAGTGTGAAATAGTCCTTAGACCAGAGTGAAGCTTCAATGATCAATTCAATCAAGTCATACGCAACTGGTACTAAATCAAGTGGTCTATCTCAATTATAGAAATGAACATATATGACCTCCCACAAATTGATTACAAATCTTAGAAGCTTTTCATTTGGCTTCTGCAGAAATCATAACATTTGATCCTTTTTGGATAATACATCTCTTTTTGAGATTGGTGCTTGAAATTTTTGATATTTCAACATTTAGAATTAGCCTTTGGCTTTTTGAGCACCATACATTTCAAAACAAAAGTCGCTTTCCCTTTTTCATAGTCAAATACTAGTATGTGCGACAGGCTTTTACAGCTCAATATCTCTTTTCATTTGGATATTTACATTTGGTGATCTCTTTTTGCAAAAACATAAAAATAAAGTGGGAAGAGATATAGACACAAGTCTATGCAAGTATCAAGACCATCAAGACTATTGATCAATCATTCATGACAAGCTTGAAGATCAATTTACAACAATCACACATAGTTTTCAAGATTTCTCCTACACAGATAAATGTGCATACATAACTAGCTAAACTCATAAATGCACTATGCCATTAGTACGAAGTTACTAGGCCAAACTCACATGTGATATACATAACACAAGCGATCAAACTATTTGAAGATTTTTCAATTTTTATGGGTTTTTGAATTTTTGAACACACTCAAAAATAGGGGAAAAAAAAAAAAAAAAACAAGAACAAAGAAAAAGCTTGTAAAAGAAACATGCTATAAACCAAAAGCAAATGATACAAAGTAAATTATGCATGTTGTGATGCATGAACATATGTCCCTAAACATCAGATGTATTAATGCATGGACATGTTGTAATACTTATGCATGAGTACTCCTCTTCACCCACATGGCACGTGCATTTGGGGTGATATCCCTATAGGATTGGGTATGAGAGTTAGGACTTTCAAACCTTCTGGAGAAGCTTGCCAAACAAGTGGTGAATGCATCAATCATTTTCATCACATCCATCATACCGGAATCACCATCTCGACCTCTCACTTGTGTTCTTCAATGCCTTCAGCTTATGACATTTTGGTCTGGTGTGTCCTTGAAGTCCACATTGATGACATAAATGTTGAATTCTCGGACCTCTTTGGGATTTTGGAAGTGATTTCCCTTTGGCTTCAAACTTAACCACTAATTGGTTACAAGGCTTATTCAACGCCAATTGGTCAGCCACATTCTTATTCTTCTCCGGCTTTGCTTTCTCAGCCTTCGTGGTAGCTACAATTGGCTCCTTGGCTTTCACAAACTTCACTTCCTTGGTTGCATTGACAATTGAACTGCTTTCTCTAGTATATCCCAATCCGGTTTTGTCGGAAAAATGTTTTTGATGAGAGAGGACTTCATCAAGCTCTTGGAGGAGACTTGCTCTACTTTTGCATTGGCTTGAACCACCTCAAGCTCAAGGAATTTTATCTCTGCATAGGCTTTGGTCAGCTCTCCATTCAGCGTCTCTGTTTCACATTTGACCTCTTTATATCGTACTAGGAGACTTCTATAGTCCTCCTCTGCCTTCTTCGTCTTTTTAATAGCTGCCTTGGCCACCCTTGTATATTCTCCTGACTTCTCAAGTAGGGAATTGTAGTTTTCTTGAAGTTCCACTACACTTTCGTCTTCATCAGCATCAGATTCTTCTACTACTCCCATTGATTCTTCATCACTATGCTCTCCAAGCTCTTCAACAAGCTTACTCAAATCATCCGTTGATTCAACATGAGCAATAGTCATAAAAGCGGATCTCCATCACAGCTCTCTTCCGAATCAGAATTGGAAGAATTTGAATCACTAAGTGTTGTGGCATACGCCTTGCCCTTCCCTCTTAAATAGTTAAGACACTCCTTCTTGAGATGTCCATGGCCATTGCATTCATAACACACAATGCCTTGAGGGGATTAAGAATCCTTCCCATCTTTCTTCTTAAACTCCTTTCTATCACCTTTGGACGATGAAAACTTCCCTCTGTTGAACGGTTTCTCACTGTTCTTTATCTTCAGAAATTTTCAGAAGTTCTTTGCAACAAATGCTACCTCCTTCTCTACTCCATCTTCTTCGAATGAATCATCCATTCTTTCGGTGATGGTTTTAAAAGCAAGAGATTTGCTCGGCTTATGAGAAGGCAGTCCCAGCTCATACATTTGGAGAGATCCAATGAGCTCTTGGATTTTATTCTCATCCAAATCTTTACTTTCCTCTATAGCTGTGACTTTTGCTCGGAAGCTCTCTGGTAAGGACCTCAACATATTTCTCACCACCTGAGTGTGTTCCAAGATTGAGCTTCGCAATCACGATTTCGTTCAGCTTCCAATAGAATGAATTAAAGGGCTCATCATCTCCCATCTTAAGCTCTTCAAATTTGGTGGTAAGCATCTGAAGCTTTGTACCCTTAACTTTTTTTGTTCCTTCATAGGTGGTCTCCAATATCTCCCAAGCTTCCTTGGCTATTGTTATGTGAGAAATCCCGTGAAACTCATCTGGAGAAACACCACAAAAAATTGCATTCAAAGCTTTACTGTTAGCGTTAGCTGCCGCAAGTGCTGCTTTATCCCAAGTGGATTTAACGGCCTCCAGCCTAGTCCATCTTACTTCTACCGCATCCCAAACAATATCATCAATTGAACACAAGAATGCCCTCATTCGGACTTTCCAAAAGGCATAATTACTACCATCAAAATATGGTGGAACATTTAAAGATTGAGATCAGTCCATTTCAAACGGAGTCAAGGAACACACTCAGGTAATTAAAACACAGTGAGTGTACCCATTCTGATACCAATTGAAAGCTCGAAAATGTGTTGAAAAACACAAGAGTTATTTAGACACCCAAATTAAAGTTACGGCTCGATTGATTTTACACTAACTTAATACTAAGTACGGAATAGTGTAAAAGCGAGCAGATAAACAAACAAGCTACTCTAATCCATAATCAAAGCAACACAGCAGTAAAATGGAATGTAAAAGAGTAGGGAAGAAAGATGCAAACACAATATAACACGCCGATGAGTTATCGAAGAGGAAACTGAAGAACTCGGCAAAAAACCTCTCCGCTGCCCTTCAAGTGGAAATCGATCCACTAGACAATCAGTTGGGATACATGATTAGCAAGAAACCCTCAAAGCCTAATCTACCCGATGTACCTAAGCCTTCCAAGCTCCTACTCCAACAAGGCTTCTCGGAACCGTGTCTTGTCTAATTCTCCGGATCCCGCAACAAGCTCCATGTTGCATCTGTCATCCTTGGCTTCTTCCAATGCTTCCCAGTAGTACCAAAATCTCACTTGACACTCTGAAAGAGTGTGGTAAGTGTTTGCACTATCAACCTCTCAATGGTATGGAAATGGAGAGGTAGGAGTTAAGAAAATTTCACAAGCAAATGTGTAGAGGATTGTGGGTATAACAATTTCTAACTCTCAAGGTGTTTGGCTAGGGTTTTCTCTCAGAAGCACACCTCAACATTTGTGGGTAATGTGAGTATATATGGTGTAGGCATAGAAAGTGTGTACCAAAATGGACAGTTTGGCAAAATAGAATGTCTCAGGGGTGTCTTGCGGGAAGGCCTTACCCGTGAGATACTCGTGAAACACATCTGTCTCCATCCTAGCCTGACTCTTCGCATTCCAGCATGTACAAGTCACATGAGTCACTTCGTGGGATGCTTAGTCGTGAGTTACCCACGAAAACTCTTCAGTCTTCAATTACTTGAGTCTTCATACACACACTCTCTCTTTATCAGACAACCCTTACAATCATATCCCACAATAAATACAAGGTATAAAAGATTGAATAAAATTATAATCAAATTTGGCACGAAATATAAGCCAACATGTTAGGTTCTAAAGATTTAGGATTTTATGTATTTAGAACTCTAATTTGTATTGTTGGCAAACCACGAGTTGTTTAGTCTTATTTAGGATTGCTCAAAGTTAGGTCTTTCATGTAAAGTTAGAATCGAGAGGCTGTAGATGCATTGGTGCATTTTGGCCTGGCTCGATCGATCGAATCTCGGGCAGAATGCTTTTCTGCAGAATTTTCCAACTCAGCCCTAACTCATTAAATGTTTTGGGTTTTCTGTTTTTACCCTAGGTATATAAAGAAAAACCCTAGCCACGTTTTTAGAGTTGCTCCAGTTGTATTGTTGCTCATACTTTTCTGTCTTGTGTAAATCTCTTGTGAGATCTAGAGGAGCTTTCCTTTACACAAAACTTAGGGTTTTCAAGGTAGAGATTATTTCAACATCTTGATGATCAACTCGGTTGCTACTATTGAATCTTAAAGAATAACAAGCGTGGGTGCTTGTAGCTGATTGGAGAATCCAAGAAAGAAGGAATCCGTGGATTCGAAGCTTGCACGTGGTCGTGTCAGTAAGTTTTACTAATGGGTAGCATTAGGAAGTCAAGCGGGGAGATTGTAAGTCCTTTTGTACAAATTTCGATTCTTTCATAGTGGATTTAGGTTTACCTTGAGGATAGCTAGGTTAAATCCTCCCAGGTTTTTACCGTGTGGTTTCCTAGGTGATCATATCATTGTGTCTTTTATATTTCCCCTGCTTTATACATTTGATATGATGGTATGTTTGTAATAACCTAGAATTGCTTAATTTGACTAAGTTAATCACTTGTCTAATTAACTAGGTTAATCTGGTTGTTTTAAGGGGTCTAAAACTATTTAAGTGGTATCAGAGTGGGTAGCTCTCTTGTTTGAGATTTTTTTATCTCTGAGCTGATCCTTGACTCTTGTTGTCATGGAGCATGGACACTCTCTTGTTGTTCCTCGTCACTTTGATGGGAATAACTATGCTTATTAGAAAGTAAGGATGAAAGCATTCCTGAAATCTATTGATGAGAGGGTTTGGAATTCCGTCGAATACGGATGGTAGATGCCCACTACTCCTATAAGTGAGTGGCAAACTTCTGAAAAAGAAGCAACAGGTTTCAATAGCAAAGCTATGAATGCCATCTTTAATGCTGTTTCTATAGAGGAATTTAAGAGAATCTCTAATGTTGAGGTTGCTCACATTGCTTGGAAAATCCTCCAAACTGTGCATGAAGGCACAAAGGCAGTTAAGATTAATAAACTGTAGCAATTGACTTTTAGATTTGAAAGCATTAGAATGTTTGATGATGAATCTTTCGATGAATTCTATGCTAAATTGAATGATTTTGTTAATTCTGCTTTTAATTTTGGTGAAAAATATGATCAACCTAAAATTGTTAGGAAGATACTTAGATCTTTAACTGAAGAATTTAGACCCAAAGTGACTGCCATTACTGAGAGCAAGGATGTGGACACCATCCCTGTTGATGAGCTTGTAGGATCTCTTCAGTCCTATGAGTCTGACCTACCCAAAGTAAACAAATCCAAATCAATGGCTCTTAAGTCTGTTGATGATGTTGATGTTGGTGGATTTGATGATGAACTCTTTGCTACAGAGATTGCGTACCTTGCCAAGAAGTTTAGAAACTTTCTTAGAAATAACAACCAGAAAGGCAAGCAGTACAAACACTGCTAAACCTAGAAACTTTAGGAAGAATAATCCCACTAAGGTTAATAACTTTGAAAAACCTAGAGAAAAAGTTAGTCAATCTTCAAACAATCCATTATGTGCTCAGTGTTTTGGCTGTCAAAGGTATGGTCATGTTAAATCTGAATGTCCTACATTCTTAAGATCTAAGGGTAAAGCTATGGCTGTAACCCCTAGTGATAATGAGATTTCTAATGATGAGTCTGGATGTGATGAGGATAGAAACTTCATTGCTTTCACTGTTACTGCTGTAGTCAATGAAAGTATATCTATTGAAGAGAACCCTTCTGATGGGGAACTCTCTGAGGATGCAGATATTCAAGAGACCTATAATAAACTTTACAAAATTGCTACAAAGAATGCTATGAATGTTGACCTTGGCCTGAAGAAAATTGAATCTTTTGAGCTTGAAAAGAAGAATTTGCTTGTTAAGTTATTTGATGCTAATGATCTTTTGAACAATGTTAAATCCGAGAATATGCTCTTACTTGATAAAGTTAAAACTTTGGAACATGATTTATCTGTTGCTAGATCTGCTAGTTCTAAACTTGATGAAATGTTGAATGTTCAAAAGTATCCTTCTGATAAATCTGGTTTAGGATATGTTGAAAGCATCTTTGATTCTGCACCACATTCCATGAACTTTGTTCCTTGATCTTCTTCTGAACCTTCTGCGAGTGAGGTTGTGAGTGAAACTATTAAACCCCCTGTGAGTGAGATAGTTAAACCCATAAAAGTTTCACTCCCTAGGAAGATTAGGGTTGATCTAGGAGAGTCTAAACCTAAGGATTCTACCCTTTTTAAGGACAAGATGCATGGTAAACTTGCTTGGGTTTGTCATTTTTGTGGAAAGTCTGGACATATTCGTCCTAACTGTTACAACCTTCAAGCTGCTAAGAGAGCAAACAAACCAAAAGTGCTTGTGCCTCAAGCACAAAATCCTATGTCACTCATTGGTGAATTGGTAAAGGCATTGAACCTTTATTCCAATCCTGGAGTTGGAAATCACTCGAATGTGAATAAGAACTCCAATGCTCGTGGTGCATCTAAAAGATCTTGGATGCAAAATACTTGATCTAATTGAGTCTTTCTGACATGGTCCTTGTGCTTCATTGCTCATTCCTCTGTGACCATTGTTCTTTAATTTTTTATGTTTTTGTGTTTTTGTTCTAGGACTTGCATTGCATTACATTCATGAATTTCATTCTAGAATTTATTTGTTTTCTCTTTTAAAATTAAAATTTTTAAAAAAAAAAAAAAAAAAAAAAAAAAGGAGAAGAGCAAAATATGTTATGGCACTATGTTTCTTGGTCTTTGAAAACAAGGTTGGTCAATTTATTTACACATAACATGTCTTATGTACCTTGTTTAGCTTTGATAAGCTTATTTATTGCACTTGATTAGTTGAAGCTTTGTAGTGCATGTTATGTGGGAAAAATATTTATGGTTTTTGATCATTTTGTCTTAATCTTGAAGTCACATGCTATTTGACTGTCGGACTTATTCCTTTTGAAAAAGGCATAAATAACCATCTCACCACTGTTCACTAGCCAATCATGAATACCTTAGTGCATATTATAAGATTTTGTGCACTTGTTGCACATGCACAAAAAAAACATAAGGTGATGCCTCGGTTTAATTGCTTAATGCTTAAAATTGGTGTGTACGATTAGGCTTGATGCCATCTCAGATAATTAAAATTGGTGTGTACTATTAGGCTTTATGCCATTTCACATAATTATGAGGCAAAAATTCAAGAAACTTACATGATTGCAAGCTTATGTTCTAGGAGATGTGGGAGTTATATGATATAACTCTTTAGGTGGTAGTCTCTTTTAAATTCTGTGTGATTAATTTTGTAGACTTTGTGATTGATTTCTATACACATATCACCTCACATGTATCTCAAGTTTTTGCTAGTCTGCACACACTACACAAGTTACTCTTTGCTAAACATTGTACATGTTATTGTGTGTGTTTTTGTTGCTTAAGAATTAAAAGGGAGAGTGGCTGAAACTTTCTTTGGAGAAACTGGGATTAAAATTTTGGTTTTTGAAAAAGCATTCCATTACATCTCATACTCATGCATTTTGGTTCATTGATTTTAATGCTTTGAGGAGTTATTTTTAAAAATTGGTTTGAGTTTTTCAAAATTGTAATTTTTCTCAAAATACTATAAGTCGCCGCCTGTTTTGATCGATCCAATATGTTTTTCGATTGATCGAAAATATTTAAAATTCTTTTAAAAATCTTGGAGTGATTCAATTGATCGAATGTGATTTTCGATCAATCGAAAGTCGCGAATCAGTTTTTTTTAAAAACAGTGTTCTTAACTGATTCAAACACTTTCTCAAAAAGTTTTTCAAACTTTTATTCTCTCTCCAACTAGGCAAGGCTCCACAGTCCCTTTTTTGTCCTCTGGAGTGATTCAATCGATCGAATGTGATTTTCGATCAATCAAAAGTCGCGAATCAGTTTTTTTTAAAACAGTGTTCTTAACTGATTCAAACACTTTCTCAAAAAGTTTTTCAAACTTTTCTTCTCTCTCCAACTAGGCAAGGCTCCACAGTCCATTTTTTTTCCTCTGGAGTTTTTTGCAAAGAATCTCTTTCCTCAAGCCGGTAAGTCCTTTTTGCCCTTCCTTTTTGAGTTTATTTACATATTTCATGCATTTTTCATGCATTTATCCTAAAATTTTCGGACCTTTTTCTTTTTGGGATTTTTGTTGTTTCAAGCCCAATTTTGTGCAATTGATCAATGGGCTTTTGTGAGGACATGCTATAAACATGATCTTGATAGTTTAATTTGATCAATTTTGGATTTGGTGAAAAATTGCAATTTCTAGGGTTTGTATTAATTCTGAATTGGAGATTTTGTTCAATTAGGTTGAAATTGATGAAATTGGCTTGTTGTTTTGATGTAATTAGGCATTATAATCTGTGTGTTGTGTTATGTAATGCTCAATTCATCAATTTGTTTCAAAATTTTCAAGTGGGTTTTCAAATTTTTTAGGGTTTTTGTTAGAAACTTTATGCTTAAGCCAATTTTGTGAAATTGAACTTAATTTGAACTCTGTTTACTGCATTAGTACATGCATCATGACATTGTAATTGTTCATGCGTCATATAGATTTTTGTTCTATATTTTTTTTGTGCTAACTTGTAGTTTGCCCTTGGTTTTTTATTTTGTTCTTTTTGATTTTCTCTTGTGTCTTTGTCCTTTCCTTAGCACTATGCCTAGGAAGACTAGGGCTCGTAGGACTGTCCCCATACCTACTCCTTCCCCTCCTTCATTTGACCAAGAGAAATTTCCTAGTAAGAAAAACCAAGAGATTTATGAGAAGCTGAACCTTAGGAGAAAGATATGGTCTAAGCATTCTGTTATCTTAGATGAGCTTGATCCTGCCATTAGGGCAAACTTTGAGCGTCGGGGCTAGTTACATCTGTTAGATGTTTTTGATCCTCCTCCTCTAGCTGCCCTGATTAGAGAGTTCTTCTCGAACATCTCTATCCGTGTCTATGATTCCAACACTTGGGTAAAGAGTTGGATACGAGGTGTAGAGTACACCATTACTCCTACGGTAGTGGCTGATGCTCTTGGGGTACCCTTGGTCTAGTACCCTGTCTACCTATATGATGTGTCTCCTGTTTTGAGTGATGTCATGTCTTACATCACTGGGTCTTCTATCCAGTGGGGTGCTGATCCTAGGATCACCTCTACTGAGCTTTCTGAGTTGCATTATATCTTCTTTAGGATAGCGTGTCACTCTATTTGGCCCATTTCTCATCTTCACACCATTCCTCTCGAGCAGTGTGTATTTTTGTACGCTCTTGTCACTGATGCTCCTATCAGTTTTCCACATTTATTCCTTCGTTCTTTGAACGAAGTATATAGGAGTTCATCTTCTTCTCATGCCTTTGTTCATCCTATTTTTATCCATAGGATTCTTCTTTATCTTGATCTTAGTGGTTTCCCTTCCTCGAAGCCTGTGCATGTCATTGGTCTTATAGGTGCGTCTTTTCTTAGACAGAGGATTGCTCACCTTCGAGCTGGCTCTAAACACCTTAAGTTTGAGCCTTTTGGGTCCGCACCTCCTCTCTCTTCTTCTATAGGTCCTGCTAGTGAGGATGTTCCTGATCCTAATGCCGCTGCTGCTGCTGCTGTTCCTCCACCTCCATCGGATGACTTTGATATCCGTCGTACTTTGGAAACTGTCATGACCATTCAAGCGGCTCATGGTCAGCTTTTGGTGGATCTTTTTGACGATGTCTGTGCGTTGCGAGCTGATTTGGCACATCTTCATTCACCCTCACCACCTCCTTTTGATGATGGATTGTGATTGTCCTTTGGCATTCCGTCACAGAAAGGGGGAGTAGAGTTTGTTTGTAGAGGAGTTTTGTAGTTAGGGAGATTTTTGTTTTTGTTTTGAGGAGCTAGTGGAGTTGTTAGATTGTATCTAGGCGCTTCACCTTGTATATCATTTTTTTTGGGATATTCATGTTAGGGGGAGTAACATTGATTGATATACATGATGTTTTTTGATTCTTGTTTCTTTGGATTCATTGTTTATTGATTTATATTTTTGAGTTATTCATTGATAATATGTCTTTATTATGTGTTGTGTGACTCATATAAGAATGTTATACCTGTTTATTTACTATTTTCTATCACACATGTGTTTATGCGTTTGTTGAGTATTTCAGGAATATACAGGTTGATTCAATTGAGCTGCTGTCTACACTTGCAATTGATGGATAGTAGTTAGGATTGAATTTTTAGTCTTTATGAGCATTATTTTTGTAAAGGGCTTTCACTTGTAAACTTTGAGCTTTTAGTTTGTGTTTTGTCACAAATTGCCAAAGGGGGAGTTTGTTAGGTTCTAAAAATTTAGGATTTTATGTATTTAGAACTCTAATTTCTATTGTTGGCAAACCATGATCAAAAAAGGTTGTTTAGTCTTGTTTAGTCTTGCTCAAAGTTGGGTCTTTCATGTAAAGTTGGAATTGAGAGGCTGTAGATGCATTGGTGCATTTCGGCCTAGCTCGATCGATCGAATGAAAGGCTCGATCGATCGAATCTCGGGCAGAATGCTTTTCTGCAAAATTTTCTAGCTCAGCCCTAACTCATTAAACGTTTTGGGTTTTCTGTTTTTACCCTAGGTATATAAAGAAAAACCCTAGCCACGTTTTTAGAGTTGCTCCAGTTGTATTGTTGCTTATACTTTTCTGTTTTGTGTAAATCTCTTGTGAGATCTAGAGGAGCTTTCCTTTACACAAAGCTTAGGGTTTTCAAGGTAGAGATTATTTCAACATCTTGATGATCAACTTGGTTGCTACCATTGAAGCTTAAAGAATAACAAGCGTGGGTGCTTGTAGCTGATTGGAGAATCCAAGAAAGAAGGAGTCTGTAGATTCGGAGCTTGCACGTGGTCGTGTCAATAAGTTCTACTGGTGGGTAGCATTAGGAAGTCAAGCGGGGAGCTTGTAAGTCCTTTTGTATGAATTTTGATTCTTTCATAGTGGATTCAGGTTTACCTTGAGGATAGCTAGGTCAAATCCTCCCCAAATTTTTACCGTGCGGTTTCCTAGGTGATCATATCACTGTGTCTTTTATATTTTCGCTGCTTTATACTTTTGATATGATTGTATGTTTGTGATAACCTAGAATTGCGTAATTTGACTAAGTTAATCACTTGACTAATTAACTAGGTTAATCTGGTTGTTTTAAGGGGTCTAAAACCGTTCACAACAAAACACATAGTTGTAAATAACAACTTTGCAAGAGTAAAAAGAAAAGAAAGAAAAATAGGGAGAGCATTTTTGTTTTCCATTGGATTCTAGAACTAGGATGGACCCATCTTTTTCTCATCTCCAAAAATCATTTTGATTACACCTCTTTGCATTCTAATTTTCAAAAAGCTTTCAAAAAACACAGAAAAACAGTGAGAGATTGAAATTTCTTGGGAGGGGGGACAAATCCCACTATACACGGCTAGTTCAGCATCTCTCCGTCAACCATCGCCGGTGGAGCGTCACGTGGTGGGAGGACCATCCATCAAAGAACGCTGTTGTCGTCGCCGTTCGTCTTAGTGGAGTCATCATCAAACTCATCCATGGAATTGCTGGGTATTTCAGTCATTTGAAGCTTGGTTGCTTTGCTGGGTATTTTCTTTTAAGTCTGAATGTTAAAGCTTGAAGCTTGGACTGTCTTATGACCAAAGAACAAAGCTTGGTTGTAATAAAAGAAAGTTAAAAGTCAAAAGTGGGGTTAAATCATGTCAGCATATGACTTCTTAAAAGGTGGACCTGTGTATTGAAAGCTTGTGATGAAGACATAGTTTTATTTTTTGCACTGTAGCTAATCTCTATAAGTTGCCTAGACCCATGTTGTTTACTACAACCTCTATGTTTTCAGTTTCCACAAACAAAAGATAAAAATATACTTTATTTTTTTTCTTCAAATCAAAACCAAGTCTATGTTTTCAGTTTCCACAAGCAAAAATAAAAATATACTTTATTTTTTACTTCAAATCAAAATCAAGTCTATGTTTTTGGTTTCCATAAACAAAAATAAAAATATACTCTATTTTTTACTTCAAATCAAAACCAAGTCATAAGCTAGTCTAATCAAGCCCCACTCTTTTCTTTAAAAAAGTTTAATCCCACTAGTTCCCTTAAAATGAAATCTTCTCATGTTGCTCAGATCATGACTTGGAAGTGTTTAAGCTTACACATATTTTTTATAGTAGTTGTCATGGTTGTCAATATCACAATTTGGAGTGTAGGATTGCACGACTTTATCTCACCTCACTAAAACGTTTAGAATCATAGTAGGATCGTAAAAATGGTAAGATTGTATGTAGGATTGTGTAGGATCGTATAGGATTGTAGCATCGTATGGGATCTTACCGATCCTTCCAAAACATGTGTTTTTGGTTTGAGATTTTTTTTCTTTGATGGGATTGGTTTGGGCTTAAGATAATCCTAAACTCACAAGCCCAATAGGTTATCAATAGCCCAATAACAAATTGAAGTCCCAAATTTACATCTTTGTCAAAAAAAAAATCTCAACAAAAAAAAAAAAAAAAAAACCCACAGTACTTAAGGTTAAAGTTCAAACAAAAAAAGAAACCTAAATATTTAGAAACATCAATCCCAAAGTTGTGCCTCCTCTCAAGAACCCCAAAACCCATCGCCTCTCAACACTCTCAATGACGTTGCCTTTTGGATTTCATATTTATAATTAGCTAGTTTACCTTAGAATGGGAATTCTATTTTGGATTTCATATTGTTATAAGCTAATTTTCATTTGCTAACTAGCCTAACTTATTTTGGATTTGAAACTTAGAAACTGGAAAATATTTTCAATATGTGTTGATAACATCTTGGTACTTAGTTGCTAATTAAACATGTACTAAACTTTTTAGATACATTGTGTCAAAACTTAAATATATTTGTTTCGTTAGTATATACATAACAATGTAGGACATGCAAATTACATTATATAACGCAAATCTTTGTTTTCTAATGGATGAATTCATATTTTAGATATAAAGTCACTATCAATGCGTTTTTTGCTTAAAATCTAAAAATAGGCAGGATCTTACGATCCACGATCCGATCCTATGATCTACGATCCTAACTACCTCTTGCGATCCTATGTAGGATCCTGATTTTGACAACCTTGGTAGTTGTTATATCAATTCCTTGACATGCTTGTTAATTTCT
This sequence comes from Quercus cerris, assembly GCA_963669245.1. NCBI lineage: Eukaryota > Viridiplantae > Streptophyta > Magnoliopsida > Fagales > Fagaceae > Quercus > Quercus cerris. The sequence goes on along the minus strand of OY770008.1, from coordinate 21,777,117 downwards.
TGGTCATCGTTTTGTTTTGTTATTAACTTGCTGCTTCTTTTTATTATCATTAACTTGTCTTATGATCTAGCTTTAGCCTACCATGCAATAAAATCAACTACTTGCTTGATTTGGTGTAATGAATTTGATTAATAATATTGTGCCCATTGAACGATTAATTGAACATCAAATAGTCCTTACTTATTTAGTAGAGACTGGTAGACATATCGGGCATGCGTGGGTGCCTCATACCTTCCCACGGCGTAATTTGACCCTCGAACTTGTCCTTGGTGGATGTAGACCGTTTTCCTTATCCATTGAGTCAATCAAATAAAAAAGAAAGGGTTTTTATTTCTTGTTTTGTTTTCCCTTAAAAAAAATAATAAAATAAGTGGCGACTCCTCAACTTTTTTCAGACTCATGATTTTTCTAATAAAACAATACTCCTAAAATCAAACCTTTCTTTTCTTAAAAGCCTATCCTGAGAGGCGTCACGTGGCCATGTCCACACTGGTATATAAAGGAAACCCTAAGCACATTGTATAAGGCTTTTTAGAGAGAGAAGAGTGTGCCGCTTATGTAGATCTAGGGTTTTGTACCTAAAAGCTCTCTAAAGTCTTCTACCGGTGTTATTCCTTGAAGAATCTCAAGATTCGGTATTGTAGAAGTTGTTGCATACAAGATCAACGTTTAAGGAGCTCCAAAACCTTTGTGTGGAGTCTCAAAGTCATAAGTGTGGGTGCTTGTGTTTTGCAAAGGCCCAATAGAGAAGGAATTCGTGGATTCGGAGCTTGCACGTGTTCGTGTCAGTAAGTTCTACATGTGGTAGCAATATGATGTTAGTGGTCTAAGTCTTATTGTAAATTTCGATTCTCTATAGTGGATTTGCTTTTTACCTTGAGGATAACTAGATTAAATCCTCCCTAGGTTTTTTACCTGTTTGGTTTTTCTGGGTCATCATATCATTGTGTTATTTAATTTTTCGTTGCTTTTCATGATATGATTATTTTGTTTTAACCTTGATCTGAATAATAAACCTAAGTTTTCACTTAGTTAATTAATTAGGTTAAACAATCTAGTTTACAGGGATCTAAAAACCTAACAAGTGGTATCAGAGCGGGTTAGCTCTTGATTTAGGTTATTATACCTAGAGTTGATCCTTGATCCCTGTTATCAGGATAATTTAAAGTGTCTTATTGTTTTTTATTGTTATGTTTTAAGTAAAAAAGACACTATTTGTTTCAGTTGATCTTTTTTAGGCTTGTGAAAGGAATTTGCTGGATTTCAGTCTTTCTTAGAAAATTGGTGTAATCCCTTAAATACACTATGCTTCTCATGGATTTTCACCTACAAAGCCGAAGACTCGTGCTATATGGGTGAGAAAAGACTTACTAAGGTGAATGTTTTTTACGTGTCCTTGATTTAACTCTTTCAATTATTTGTGGACGTGTTTTCTTTTAGTTTTTGGTTTTTTTTTTTTTTATTTTCTTAGGATGTTTTGATTATTCAAAAATCCAAAGACATTGAAAATTTTTCAAATCGACAAAAATATTTTATTTTGTGTCTATTTTTATTTTTTTGAGGATGACATGAATTATAATATCTCTCTCTTGATTTAGAACATGCTTGACATTGTGGAGAAACTTGAATAGTATGTGTCACATAAGTGCTAAGCTATTTTTGATTTTGTATGAGTATGTACTAGTTTGTACATATACTCGTGGGTTAATTAAGAAATTGATATTTCTTGTTTGTGTACCCTCTATAGCTTAGTTAATCACTATCATGCATTGCATTTGCATTTTTAATCATTTAGCATAATGTGCCTTTTTTGTTTTTGGTCAAAAAAAATTTTTAAAACCAAAAAGATTTTTATTTGTTTTGTATTACATATCATGAATGTGTAGTTAAGGTTGACCATATTATCTTTGCATAACATGCTTGTGTACCTTGATTAGCTTGGATGAGCTAATTTTTCTGCACTTTGTTAGTTTTAGCTATGTAGTGCATGTTGTGTGTGAGTTATTTATAGTTTTTGATCATATGATCTTGATTTTGAAGTCACATGTTTTTGATTGTAAAGACTAAAAAATCCTAAGAGAAAGGCATAAATAACCATCTCACCACTGTTTACTAGCCAATAATGAACACCTTAGTGCATATCGTAAGATTTTGTGCTCAAGAAAGTGTAGCAGATGCACAAAAAGAAAATAAGGTGTAGGCTTAAAATAAATAATAATAAAAAAATTATGCGTTCAATAAAAAAAAAAAAAAAAAAAGCATGATTGCAAGCTTCTTTTCTAGGAAATGTGGGAGTTATATGATGTAACTCTTTAGGTGATAGTCACTCTCAAATTTATGTGATGAATAATGTAGAAATTGTGATTGATTACTATTTACATATCACCTCACATGTATTTTATGCTTTTACTAGTTCACACACACATCACAAGTTAGTCTTTGCTAAGCTTTGTACATGGAATTGTGTGTGAATCTAGTTTGGCCATCCAAGATTATGTTTTCTATGGTGTTTGATGCAAAATATGTTAGGTTAGGCAAAAATTGTGTTTTTGATGATTAAAAACCTTGTTTTGAAGTTTTGGGTTGAAAACTCATGTTTTTGAAAACATTTAAACTCATTCTCATGCATTTCATTGATGCTTGACAGATTGAAACTGAAAAATTTTCAGTTTTGTAAGCATTTGCCAAATTTTTTTATGCATCATTTATGTTTAGAATTCACATGCATTACATTTTTTTTTTGTATCCATCTTATAGTTTTGTAGTCATATCTCTCATTGTTTTCACCCATAATATACATACACTTTGCTAAATTGGGTACTTAACTTGAGTTAAAAATTGATTGATTAATTTTTGAGTTATGTACTTTTTGATATATACTATTTTTATGTGTGAACTATAGAAAATATTTTTCTTAAGAGATATGATGGATAATCAATGTGCAAATATTTTCTCTTAAACACATTGCATGCATATATTTATGGGTCACATAGCGTCAAGTTTGCATTTATTGAAAGAGATAATATTTTTTTTAAGTATATCCTCAACTTATGTTTCTTTAAGTTTTTTCCCACCTCCTAAATTTTCCCTAAAACTATTTTTCCCAAAACATGTTTTATTTTTCCTATTTTTATAGGGGGAGAAAAGTTATTTATTTATTTATTTATTTTAACCTTTGTTGTTCTTAGAGGGAGTTGTTGCTCTTCATAGAGGGAGTTGCCTCTATTCTCTATAGAGTTGGACTCATTTGTTTCCTCGATTCTCTATTTTCTCTTGACTTTTGGTACGTATATTTTCTATTTATTCTTTGTTTGAGTTGTCTTTGTCAATATGTGACAAAAAGGGGGAGAAATAGATGAAATGTGGAAAAAGATTTTTTTTTTTTTTTTAAAGGGTTTCTAAAAATGTTTTGTTTATGGGGAAATGAAATTGTTTTGTAAGGGGGAGAATATAAAAAGTTTTTTGATGTATCTAACTTAGGGGGAGAGTTAGTTTACGTTTGTTTTTATATTTGTGTTTCATATTGTTTACATGTCTTTCTTTCCACACATGCGGTGATTTTTTTTTTTTTTTTGGAGTGTTTTTAGGAAAGACAGGTACATTATGATCAAGACCTTCTACCTCTTATTGTAACTTCCAGGTTAGGAGTCTTAGATTAGAATTTTTGTTGTATTTGGGCATTTTTATTGTATTAGGTTGTTCTTGTATTTGAGCATTTCATATTGTAAATTTTGTCACGAATTGCTAAAGGGGGAGATTGTTAGGTTCTAAAAGTCTAAGGTATTATTAGACAATACTCAAGGTGATTCAAGTCAAGATTCAAGAGCATACAAGCTATAGAAAGAAGAATTCAGAATCTGCTTGGTTCGACCGATCGAAAGACAGATTCGACTGATCGAAACACGTATCTGTAGAATTCTATTTCAGCACAAACTCTACTTAAACGTATTGGGTTTCAAGTAAAACACTACAAGTATATAAAGGAAACTCTAAGCACGTTTTTATAAGGCTTTTTAGAGAGAGAAGAGTGTGTCTCTTTTGTAGATTTAGGGTTTTGTACTCAAAAGCTCTCTAAAGTCTTCTACTAGTGTTATTCATTAAAGAATCTTAAGATCCGGTGTTGTAGAAGTTGTTACATACAAGATCAACGTCAAGGAGATCCAAAACCTTTGAGTGGAGTCTCAAAGTCACAAGTGTGGGTGCTTGTGTTTTGCAAAGGCCTAATAGAGACGGAGTCCGTGAATTCGGTGCTTACATGTGGTCGTGTTAGTAAGTTCTACATGTGGTAGCAATAGGATGTTAGTGGTCTAAATCTTATTGTAAACTTTGATTTTCTATAGTGGATTTGCTTTTTACCTTGAGGTTAGCTAGGTTAAATCCTCCCTAGGTTTTTTACCGGTTGGGTTTTCCTAGGTCATCATATTGTTGTGTTATTTACTTTTCTGTTGCTTTGTGTGATATGATTGTTTTGTTTTAACCTTGATTTGAATAATAAACCTAAGTATTCACTTGGTTAATTAATTAAGTTAAAAAATCTAGTTTACAGGAATCTAAAAACCTAACAATAGAGACTTAATACGTAGTTTACCAAACCAAATAAAAAAAGAATACCCATTATAAATAAATATTAAAAGATCCATTAATCTAATGATAGAGATGATATGCCACACTTTTAAGAAACTCCAAGAAATGCAAATAGGACTACTCGAGGGCAAGAGATTTGTGTTTTAGGAAACCCTGAAGGAATTCAATTAGGACTACGCATGCGTTGAGGCAAGAGATTTACATTATGGAAACTTGAACAACTACAAGTAGGAATACCCAAATGAGAAAAACGATTTATGTTTAAGGAAACCCAAAGGAATTGTTAACAAAATTACCTGAAGGACTCTTTGGAATATTCATTAGAAAGGTTTTTGAGAATATTAATTGCCAGAAAATTTTAAAGAGATCTATTAGTCTAAAATAAAAATTGAAGCAATTTATATACATCATTTATTTTGTACTCCTGTTGGGAATCAAATAAAATAAGTTTGTAATATACAAGTTCGTAGATTGTAACCCGTTTTGTTTAGGAAGAAATCCAAGCTAAGGTCAATAGTCACGGAACGGTGCAAATTTTTCCATAGGTCAACCACAAACACTACATATATTGTACGCCAATCATAATAAACTATATTATGAATAATTGTGATAAAAAAATTAAAAAATATGAAAATTTGTTTTTTTTTTTTTTTTTTTTTTTTTTTTTTTTTTTTTTTTATGAAAGAAAAAATTGTTAGTTTACATATATCAATATAAGATTCACATTGTAGACTAAATAAATGCTTATAATATTATACACATTTATTTAATTTACAAGGTAAAATTTACATAATTAGTATAATATAAACCTATAATTACCCATAAAATATATTGTGTCCATACTTATTAAGCGTGCATTTGGATTGCGCGTTTTGCCCAATCCTGCATTCTGCATTTTGTCTATGGGTTCTATGGGTACTGTTCACGAACCCATAAAAGTTATCCAAACACAGATTTCTAACAAAATTTGGGTCCTCACACATTTAAAATTTATTTTGCTATAGTGTTTTCAGCAATAAGTTTTTAGTTTTCAGCAAATAAGCGGCATCCAAACACACCCTAAAATTCTACCGATTGCATGCCATACCATCCAATCGAGATGAGATGCAACCACATTAAACTTCATGTGTTAATTTAAAACTACTAGTTGAGGATTAGGTGGTGTCTTTATTTGTAGCCGACCCACTGAATCACACAACAATAGTAATTAACTATCATAAATCTTTCTCTAAAGAAATTGTTAGGACATATGTTATTCATGTTAGGAACATATGTCAATATTTATGTAGTTAGCTAATCTTTTGACAAAACGCACTTTACTTGTAATTGGGTAAATCTAGGATGTGTTTAATACTTCAAGAAACATGTTGTTCAAGTCTAGTATTAAAGACATGAAGATTGGACCAAGAAACAAGTGAAGAAAAACTGTTTAATAAAGCTGCACAGATAGCTCGACAGTTGCGGACAGATAGCTTGATAGTTGCTCGACACCTCTCAACAGCTAGGATATCTATCGAGATTTTCAACTTCTTCTTATCGCAATCTCGATAGCTTCTCGACAGTTGGTGAATCGATCGAGAAAGCTCTTGTCTCCTTGACAGCTCCTAGATAGCTTCTCGATAGCTGTATCTGTCGAAGTTTAAAGCTCGACACCTCTCGATCGATTGAGGTTACCAGAATTCAGATTTTTAGATCTGATTTACGACCCATGCTGACATGTATGTGTAGGGTTTCTTTTCTCACAACCCTAGACCTATATAAGGCTTATCTTAGAGGCCTTCACATAAGAGAATACAATGAGAACATATGCAAAAGGTGACTGATGCCCTATTCTCTCTGAAAGAAGCTACTGCGTCTTTACGCCTTAGGGTTTTGTAACCAAGTGTTTCTTGATCTTCATTGTTGATGAAGTGTAGAACTTTGCAGCCAATAATCTTCTTCTAGTTGGTGATTAAGTCGCTTACTGGATTTGTGCAATTGGTTAGTCACGTATTGGGATTTGTGCATCAAAGGGTGGCGTTCATGTATTGAAGAGTTCAAAGGTTCTGAAGCGGTAGAAGGTTTCTGTTATGAGTTCATCTACGGGGATTGTAGGGTCTAGGGATAAAGGTTTTGTATTAGATCTGAAATTTCTCTTTACTATAGTGGATTGCTTTTCGGGAAGGTTTTCCCCTAGGTTTTTTACTGTGAAACTAGTTTGTTTCTTTGGTTTTCTTAGGTCGTCATATCTTGTTTTATTTATTTTTCCACTACATGATTTTGACATGATATTGATATTTGTTTGTTTTAACAAGTTTTATTCATAATAAATCTAATTAACAACTTAGGTTTGAAACTTGTTAATTCTATCAACCGGGGTCTAAATTTTCCAACAAGTGGTATCAGAGCGGGTTCACTCTAATTGGATTAATTTCCTAAGTGTGATCCTTAACCCTCGTTGTCCTGGATCATGGACAATCTATTTTGATTCCTCCTTTATTTGATGGAACTAATTATGTGTACTAGAAAGTTCGTAAGAAAGTTTTTTTGCAGGCTCCGAGTGAACAGGTATGGCAAGTTGTTGAAGTTGGCTGGATTAAGCCAAAGGAAGCGCTGGTAGATTGGGATGATGCAACAATCATAGCTACAAATTTCAACAGTAGGGCCTTGAATGCTTTGTTTTGTGGGGTGACCAAAGAGGAATTCAAGAAAATATCATCCACGAAAGTTGCTAAGGAAGCATGGACCATTCTTGAGACCACTTATGAAGGTACCAAAGTAGTAAAGACTGTGAAGCTTCAAAGACTCACTAGTAGTTTTGAAGAAATAAGGATGGAAGAGGATGAGACATTTGATGCGTTATATGCTAAACTCAAGGATATTGTGAATTCTGCCTTCAACCTTGGAGAATCTATAGCGGAATCCAAGATTGTTAGAAAAATCCTTAGGTCCTTACCTGAAAGATTTCATGCCAAGATCACTGCCGTTGAAGAAGTGAAGGACATTGATCAACTTCCTTTGACTGAACTTGTAGGGAACCTTCAAACCTATGAGATGAGATTAGGCTCAATGGGAAAATGTGGAAAGAGTAAAAACTTGGCTCTTACGAGTATAGAGAAAGAGATTGAGGAATCTGAAGATGAAGATGATGATAAGGATGAGGATTTAACTTTCATAATTGATGAGATTATCAAGCTTCTTCAATTTAGGAAAAAGGATAAGGGCAAACCTCCTAGGAAATCTAAATCCTTTAGGAAGGGCAAGAATGAGAAACCCCTTATTCAATCCATAAGTGCAAAGGTGTTGGTCATATGAGAATAGAGTGTCCAAACTACCTCATGAAGGAAAAGACCAATGAGTCAAAAGATAAAGGGTTGGTTGCTACTTAGAGTGATATTGAGAATGACTATTCTGATGAGTATGCGGATGAATGTAGTCACGTTATAGCCTATGCTGCCTCAACCGATAAGGTGATTATGGAGAGTACTAGTGACAGTGAGGATTCTTCTGATGATGAAGTACCCAAGAAGTTGACCCTTCTGGAAGCCTATGATAAGCTATGCACTGAATTCATAAAATCTAAAAAGGCTTCTCATCATTGTAGAAAAGAGCTCCATGAGGTAAAAACTGAAAAAGCTGATCTGTTAATCAAACTAGATGAGACTACAAGATTAGTTGAGACTCTTGTTGTGGAGAACACCTCATTAGAAGAGAAGGTCAAGAATCTTAAGGTAGAGCTTAGTCAAGCTAGAACTCAAATAGAGAGGATGTCTAGTGCAAAGCTTGATGAGGTATTGAGTGCTCAAAAGCCTAGTTCTTATAAGACTAGCCTAGGATATGCTGTTTCCTCCAGCCCCTCCTCTTTCACGGCTTTTAGATCAAAGACTATCTTTGTGCCCCAATCTGAGAAATGTGATAAAGGTATGAAATTCAAAACTGATTTGGTTAATTCTAAATCCTTTGTTAGACCTCATGTTTGTCACTATTGTGGTGTTTCTAGACACATTCGTCCTACTTGTTTTAAGTTATATCCTTATAAGCAATTGTCCAAATGATCACAGGTTTCCTCTCAATGACCTACACCTTTGTTTGGAGAGTTATTAAAAGTCTTGAGCTTTTTAACTCAATTTTAGTAAAATTTTAATTCTTCTATATCCTTTAGTAGACATACTAATACTCGTGCCATCTCATATTCACGGCCAAAGACTCGTGCTGTGTGGGTGAGAAAGGAGCCTAAGACTTTATTGTCTTTTCTCTTTGTTTTTTGCTTTAATTCTTTCTATCTAAAGTAGGACTTTCTTGCTTGATTTCTTATCTGTTTTGGGAATCATGTTTTCATGCATCTGCATTTTTCTATCATGCCTTCATACATATGCATCTTTCTATCATGATTTGATGTTGTTTGTCTGTTTTTGTTTGGTTGTTTCGTTTTTATTTTGTTTTGTTTTCAAAATAAAAATAAAAAGGAAAAATTAGAAAAATACAAAAACAGTGCGTGTTTCTGTACATTGGTACTTGTGTATCTTGGATGGCCAATGAAACAGAGTTTTCAAAAATTTGTATCTTTTGTAACTTAAATGAGCATCTCTATACACAACTAAGCAAGTGGGCTTTGTGGCTTGTGTTTGTAATCTCTTGTACTTAACACTCGTATCACTTTTTTTGACAGGAACGACTAGAAAATTCTAAAAGAAAGGCATAAATAACCATCTCACCACTGTTGCCCGCCAATCATGAATGACAACTGTATGCTTCGGCATAACAAAAGTACAATGTCAATGACATTTGTGTGCTTCGGCATAGCAAAATTGGAATGTCAAATATCATTGGGTATTTCTTTTCTCTCTTTTATATGCCCATGCATGATATGCTTATTAAAAAGAAAAATATGCAAAGAAAAATAAAAAGCAAAAAGATCAAAAATGCTTTAAATATGATTGCAAGCATGTATTCTAGGAGATGTGGGAGTTATAGGATGTACCTTGAAGGTGATAGTCCCCATCAAACAGTTATGATTGTGTGTGAGTTAAAGTGATTTTCTCATATCTCAAATCGGCATAACATGTATAGACCTATGCAATCTTGCGATGTTTTTCACATACAACGCGCAATATTCTTTGCTACTCTTGATACATGTGCAGGTATAATGTGATTTGGCCATCATAAGGTTTTACATGTGTTCATATATGCTCATTAAACTATCTTGACTTATTTTTGAAATATAAAATTGGCTAGACTTGTTTAGTGTGTGTGTGTGTGTTTTTGGGATCCATGTGCTTAACATTTTTTTTTAAAGAGTTGTTGTTCACATGTTTTGCATCTTTCTATTATCTTGTCATTTGTAGCATCTTGTTTCATTACATTCTTGCATTTATATGGACTTCTTGTGCCCTCTTGATCATCTTTGATTATTTTTATGTTTCTCGAGTGAAGCTTTTTAACTTTTTGTACCCTTTGTCAATTATGACAAAAAGGGGGAGAAATTGTGGAGACTTTGTGGTTTCTTTTATTAAGATTCTACATGTTAAGGGGAGAAATACATGCTTCTGTACGGGGGAAATGTGTTTCATCTTGTTAGGGGGAGTGCTTACCTCCTTCTTCTTGTATACCGGTCTTGTGACTATGTTTACATACATTGTACTTATTTTCTTCATATGTTGATGTATGTTTCTTTCACCTACCCTTACATGTGTTGTTTCTTTACTCTCTTTATGCACATGACTTCTTATTAATTGTATGCAATCTATTATTTTTGTTTCACACTAAGATGCTTTGATGAGTTTTGTTTAAAGTGTTTCAGAAATACAGGTTGTCAAAATATACTTGCCATAAACTCTCTTCTTACAGAGTTTTTCAAGAGTTTGTGTTATGATAGATTTTATTTTATTCAATAAGTGAATATGAGTTTAGTGATTTATGACTTTTCTCATATGTTCATTTGTTTGTTGTGGTTTTTTCACGAATTGCCAAATGGGGAGATTGTTAGGACATATATGATTCATGTTAGGAACATATGTCAATATTTATGTAGTTGGCTAATCTTTTGACAAAACACACTTTACTTGTAATTGGGCAGATCTAGGATGTGTTTAATACTTCAAGAAACATGTTGTTCAAATCTAGTATTAAAGCCATGAAGATTGGACCAAGAAACAAGTGAAGAAAAGTTATTCAATAAAGCTAGACAGATAGCTTGACACTTACGGACAGATAGCTCGATAGCTACTCAACACCTCTCGACAGCTAGGCTATCTATCGAGATTTTCAACTTCTTCTTATTGCAATCTCGATAGTTTCTCGACAACTGGTGGATTGATTGAGAAAGCTCCTATCTCCTCGACAGCTCCTAGATAGCTTCTTGATAGCTGTATTTGTTGAAGTTTAAAGCTCGACACCTCCTCGATCCCTCTCGATCGATCGAGGTTACGAGAATTCAGATTTTCAGATTTGATTTTCAGCCCATGCTGACATGTATGTGTAGGGTTTCTTTTCTCACAATCCTAGACCTATATAAGGCTTATCTTAGAGGTTGTCACATATGAGAATACAAGGAGAACATATGCAAATGGTGATCGATGCCTTATTCTCTTTGAAAGAAGCTACTGTGTTGTTGCGCCTTAGGGTTTTGTAACCAAGTGCTTCTTGATCTTCATTGTTGATGAAGTGAAGAACTTTGCAGCCAACAATCTTCTTCTAGTTGGTGATTAAGTCGCATATTGGGATTCGCGCAATTGGTTAGTCACGTACTGGGATTCGTGCATCAAAGGGTGGCGTTCATATATGGAAGAGTTTAGAGGTTCTGAAGCGGTAGAAGGTTTCTGCTGTGAGTTCATCTATGGGGATTGTAAAGTCTGGGGACAAAGGTTTTGTACTAGATCTAAAACTTCACTTTACTATAGTGGATTGCTTTTCGGGAAGGTTTCCCCCTAGGTTTTTTACTGTGAAACTAGTTTGTTTCATTGGTTTTCCTGGGTCATCATATATTGTCTTATTTATTTTTCCGTTGCATGATTTTGACATGATATTGATGTTTGTTTGTTTTAACAAGTTTTATTCATTATAAATCTAATTAACAACTTGTGTTTAAAACTTGTTAGTTCTATCAACCGGGGTCTAAATTTCCCAACAGAAATTAGTAAAAAGATAAACCATTGAAACACGTTAAGCAAGCAATGACAAGGTTAAATAAAAAATTAAAGGAAATACAAGAACATCAAACACTACTCAAACCAAATACAGAACACGTTAAGATACAACCACACTGACACACGTCTATTATGCAAACGCATATGGAAATGGACGTATGAGAAATCACACAATATCATGCATGCATGAAGCTGCAAAGAGAAAGCACTCAAGAAGTAATGCAATATTATCACACATCCAGAGTTGGCTCATGCTTGAGTATGCCTGCATGAAAGAGTAATGCCCACAAGTGAGTCACAAAGTCACCTCCAATGGCTAGATGCTCTGCATAGACAGTTTCATCATCCGAGGGAGCCATAAACAATATCATCTCTGGCCGAAACTCTGCCAAAATTTTCCATTTCACCTCATTGTCTTCTATTCTTTCTATCTGTTTTGCAAGAACAACACCCCTTTCAATAATTTCTTCACTTCCCTCATGATCATCTTTGCCTAAATTGAGCATCTTTCAAATTCTTTTCATGCTATTGTCTTTGCAAGTCAAAATCTTTTGGCAAATACTATTGTTGGATCCCTTCAGTTTATACCTGGCTTCTTCAACTATCTTATCAAAAATAATTTCTGTAGTATATGAATAATCGGGTAAAAGTCTTGGAGCAAAAGCCACCAAATAGGCACAGTATTTAGACAACTTAGCTGCCACAATGAAGTCGTTACTTTCCCTTCGTTGGTTGACTAGTTCCCCTATGGCAATTACCTGTGGTGATAAATTGAGCTCATAAAGACTGGTAGTTATATGCCATACCATGATAAAATGCATATGTGTCTGAAGTCTACATGCCCAAGAGAGTTCATTCTCAACCCCGTTTCGCTACAGAGAAGCTACCCCATTTGTCAGTTGCTGGCCATTGGCCTTTATTGAATGAATAATTGCTTTCCTCACTTCCACAGGCAATGCTCTTTGAGCTCTTCTTTTTTAATACCTTTTCTCTGTTTATCTATATAGGCAGAGGTCCAACAATTGTAGAGCAATACGCAAGGGTTATAATTAAAAGATTCAAGAAGAGAATATTGGCCAAGTTTTCTATCCCATGGTTTTAATGGTTTCCTACGGCATATGACTTGTATCATGATGATCTCTACGCATTTATTATTCTGCCACGAGGGTTTTCTAGCATAATAGCGAAGACACTGTACCTTAGCCCAATCGGAGAAGTTGATAACAAATATTTGCACTTCCATGAAAAGCATGGCAACTATAAGTACTAGCGTTTAACCCATGCAATGCGCGGGATCATTTTATGAATTAGAAAACAATCAACTTAATATATTATGCTTAATGTGATGGTAAAATATGGAAGGGGGTGGATGGTTAGTTGTTCAAATGATGCTGCTAATGTGCAGGTGTTCTTCTAAAAGACAGACATAACCTGGCATCAACACATGATCTAGAAAAAAATGCTAATTGAAATCCCATAAGTTATAACTAATTGGTTCAAGGTTTTTTTAAAGGTCATGGGTTCGAGAGAATATAGTTATTGAAGTATGAAATAAGTAGAAGAGAAATTTGGCTAACAAAATCAATTTGTAAAGAAACAAGTTGTTGCCAAGTGTATAAGATACGTTAGTTATCAATCCATTTGTTTATTATTTTAAAATGCAATAATTAACCAAAAAATTCCATAATTCCATTTATAAAAAAATTATTATTACTATACATTCTAAAGTATGCATGTTGAAATTTGGTTATGAACACAAAGATTTGCAGGACATTCTAGCCTTTTGCCCCTAATTGTTTTTTTATTTAGCAATTTGCCCCTATTTCGAAACTATATAGGGATATGCCCCTGTTTCAATACTCGATTACCCTAAAATCGAGTTTCAATGAAATACTCAATTTGTAGAAAATCGAGTTATGCCCGATCAAACTTAAAAAAAAAAATAATAAATAAAAAAAAAAAAAAATTTTGCATGTAACTCGAGCTTAGGGAAATCGAGTTCCATGCAAAAAAATTTTACAAGTGTGATCGCCCAATATTCAGGTAGACCTATAGCGGCGTTTTTAATCCCTATAGTGGCGTTTTTCTGGAAATTTTTTTGTAAGTGTAAATACCAAGTTTCAGTGGCCCTATAGCGGCGTTTTTTATCCCTATAGTGACGTTTTGGAACTCGATTTCCATTTACTCGAGTTTCATGATTTTTTTTTTTTTTTTTTTTTTTTTTTTTAAGTTTGATCGGGCATAACTTGATTTTAAACCAATCGAGTACTTTAAGTAACTCGATTTTAGGGTCATCGAGTATCGAAATAGGGGCACGCACCTATATAGTTTCGAAACAGGGGCATTTTGCCAATTAAAAAAATAAAAGGGGGTAAAATGCCAAAATGTCCAAGATTTGCATGATCAATAAAGATTTTCCTTTTGTATTAACAGTGTTCCTAACATCATTTATTTGAAACTTAAATATGAACAAAATAACATACTTGTTTGTAATAAGCTCGAGGGGAGAGAGCTCGAGGAAAGAGAGAGAGAGAGAGAGAGAGAGAGAAATCAACATCTTTTATCTCTTGCTATTTTGCTTGAGAAAGGACCAAGAACATATAGAAAATATTATGAAGGTAGTTGTCACAATTATGATTACAGTAGTTTTTGGTGAGCCTGACCAATGCCAAATTCTAGTTGGTTCATTAGTCCAATTGTGGGTCACATATTTTTTAATAGCTTCACATTAGGATTCCTAGAATTTCTTGATCAGTTGTAGATTTTTCATTTGTCACAATTTTGCATTTGTGAATAATAATAATAATACCTTCAAAACTAATTGAACTAACTTTTACTTTGCTACAGTTTTTTCCCCAATTTTGTACCCAAACAAATTCTCAACTAAAATAAAATGCAACATGCAAAATCTATAAAAATCCAATACGACATCCAATATAGCCACTTGTAATAAGCACTCTAAAGAGCAACTATACAACAAAAGACCATTAAATTACATAACACATCCTCTTTAGGAATATACCTACTTCTCTTTATACACAAATGCAAATGCAAGTTCTGTAATAAATTGAAACAAACAAAAAAGATCAACAACTAAATATAAATTGACCTTCTTATATTAGAAGGAAACTCAAACTTCTTTGCTACGATAACATAAAAGCCTAAGAGGCTTGAGAGAGCTGATATTGATTGACTTCATGTTTCAAATTGTAGAAATATTTGTAGATTTCATAAGGTTTTTTTGCCCCATGTAAAACATATGATCATGGAAATTCTCTCCTATCAGTTTTGTTAATTAGCTCTTTAAACTATAAAACTTATACAACAAATGCAATAAAGAAGCATTGGCACGGAAAATTCCTTATAAAAGTATTGTTTATACATAACTTAAATTTTACATGAACTATCATAATTTTAAAAATAATTGTAAAAAAAAAAAAAGGTGAATATTCTACACTGTATGAATACTATATTCAAAAAGTTATATAACATATTATAATTCCAAAGGTTGAAAAAGAGCGCTTGAGTTAATTATTTCAATGATTCTTTTGGCTTTTTCCATCACACAATAGATAATAATGTGTTGTAAGATTGAATTTAATCAATCATTTTGTTGGCTTAATTCCGTGCCAATTTGCTTGTAATTCAGCATTTAGAAACCCTGTATTTAGGTGGGAATCATGTAAGGGTAGTGTGTGAGAGAACGTGAAGAAAAACTCAAGAGTGTGCAACTCAGCAGGGCCTTACAACTGGATCTTGCGATTGGCTCGCGGCTTGCAAGTCGCCAAAAAGAGGCACACATGTGAAGCATGCAAAGGAGCCGAAGAGTTACGCCAGCTGTTGCACTACAGGACAAAACTTCCAGCTGGCCAGGTTGTTATCTTGCGACTCAGACTTACAACTCAGTCAAGTCACGAGGCCAAGTATCCAGTTCACTCTATTTGGGAAAAACTGACCTTTCGCATTCTAAACACACACCAATATAAATACCCTTTATACCCACGTATTGTTGAGAGTTTCGAGAGAGAATTTTGAGAGAAAAACAAGATTGACTCATCCACAATCTTCATCCTGGTTTCTCCAAATTCCTCTACTCTCACCCTCTCCATTGTTATATCCTTGAGAGGTACATTTAGCCAAATACTTTTCTCACCATACCCATATCTGTGAGAAGGTTATTTGGTGCTTCGGAAACAGTTAGGAAGGGACCAATTGATATTGGTTGATGCTATGGGCTATAGCGGAATTCGGTAAGCTAGAAAAGACAAAGGTTCCGCACAACTTCGTTGGAGCAAGAAGCTGGGAGGGCTTAGGTACACTTGGTAGATTAGGCTTGGAGGGTCTTCTGGTATTCATGTATCCCAACTTGATTCTCCAATGGATTATTGATTGCTTGGAGGGCGGCAGAGAGGTTTTACACTGAGGACTTCGGTTTCCTCTTCGATAACACATCGCTGTGTTGTCTTTGTGTTTGCATCTCTCTTCCCTTAATCTTTGTCATTTAATTTATGCTATGGATGTGATTTTATTTGGTTTAGATTATGTTATCAATTCTATTTTAGCTTATTTACATTTTTCGCATGTACATCGTTTATTAATAAGCTTGAATTGGTAATTTGTAATTTGGGAGTCTAAACGTTTATGGTGTTTTACACACATATTTGAACATTCAATTGGTATCAGAGTGGGTGCACTTGCTGTGGTTTAATTACCTAAGTGCGATCCTAGACCCTTTAGCTATGGATGAATCTATGGAAAAGGCAATGCTGAATTGTGGTTTGAATGTTTGTGATAATGACTTTGTGAGTATGTTTGAAGGGTGTCCTAACAATGAACTCCTAGAGTTATTAAAAACAAAGAAACATGCTAGGATGTTTGTTGACATGCTAAAATATTTTGAAAATGAGAATCACATCTTACACAATAGTCTTTGTGAATCTGTTAGGACATATGTGGTTCACTTGTTAAGAACATATGTCATTATATTTATGTAGTTGGCTAATCCTTTGACAAAATGCACTTTACTTCTATTTGGGTTGATCTAGGATATGTTTAATACTTCAAGAAACTGTGTTTCAAGATCAAGTGTTGAAGCCATGCAAGTCTGTCCAAGATTCAAGTCTGAAAAGTGTCTGTCATTAAAGCTCGATAGCTGATTGACACCTTTCGACTGTTAGGCTATCTATTGAGATTTTCAACTTCTTCTTATCGCAATCTTGATAGCTTCTCGATTGCTGGTGAATCAATTAAGAAAGCTTTTGTCCCCTTGACACCTTCTCGACACCTCCTCGATAGCTGTATCTGTCAAAGTTTAAATCTCAACACTTTTTCGACACCTACTATCTGTCAAGAATAATGAGAATTCAAATTTTCAAATCTGATTTTTGGCCCATGTTTTTGTATTTATGTAGGGTTTCTTTTCTTACAACCATAGACCTATATAAGATTTATTTATAGGCCGTAACATAAGAGAATACAAAAGAGAATACATTAAAAAGGTGACCGATGCCTTATTCTCTCTGAAAGAAGCTACTGCGCCTTTTGCGCCTTAGGGTTTTGTAACCAAGCGTTCTTGATCTTCATTGTTGATGAAGTGAAGAACTTTGCAGCCAACATTCTTCTTCTTCTAGTTGGTGATTGAAGTCGCGTACTAAGATCCGCGCAATTGGTTAGTTAAGTATTGGGATTCGAGCATCCAAGGGTGGCTTCATATATTGAAGAGCTTAGAGGTTCTGAAGCGGTAGAAGGTTTCTGCTGTGAGTTCATCTACGGGGATTCTAGAGTCTAGGGACAAAAGTTTTGTACTAGATCTGAAACTTCTCTTTACTATAGTGAATTGCTTTTCGAGAAGGTTTCCCCCCAAATTTTTCATTTTGAAACTAGTTGGTTTTATTGGTTTTCCTAGGTCATCATATCTTGTCTTATTTACTTTTACCGTTGTATGATTTTGATATGATATTGATGTTTGTTTGTTTTAACAAGTTTTATTCATAATAAATCTAATTAACAATTTGGGTTTAAAACTTGTTAATTCTATCAACCGAGGTCTAAATTTCCCAACAAGTGGTATCAGAGTGAGTTCACTCTGATTGGATTAATTTCCTGAGTGTGATCCTTGACCCCTGGTGTCATGGATTGTGAAAAATCTCTTTTGATTCCTCCTTTATTTGATAGAACTAATTATGCATACTAGAAAGTTCGTATGAAAGTTTTTTTGCTGGCTTTAGGTGAATAGGTATGGCAAGCTGTTGAAGTTGGCTGGATTAAGCCAAAGGAAGCGCTGGTGGATTAGGATGATGCAACAATCATACCGGAAAATTTCAACAGTAGGGCCTTGAATGCTTTATTTTGTGGGGTGACCAATGAGGAATTCAAGAATTGTTAGGAAAATCCTTAGGTCCCTACCTGAAAGATTCCATGCCAAGATCACTACCATTGAAGAAGTCAAGGACAATGATCAAATTCCTTTAACTAAACTTGTAGGGAACCTTCAAACCTATGAGATGTGATTAGGCTTAATGGGAAAAGGTGGAAAGAGTAAAAACTTGGCTCTTAAGGGTATAGAGGAAGAGATTGAGGACTCTGAAGATGAAGATGAAAGTGAAGATGAAAGTGAAGATGAAGATGAAGATGAGGATGAGAATCTAACCTTCATAACTGATGAGATCATCAAGCTTCTTCAATTTAGAAAAAAGAGTAAGGGCAAACCTCCTAAGAAATCTAAATCCTCCAAAAAGAGCAAGAATGAGAAACCCTTCATCCAATGCTATGAGTGCAAAGGTTTTGGTCATATGAAAAAGGAGTCAACAGATAAAGGGTTGGTTGCTACTTGGAGTGATACTGAGAATGACTCTTTTGATAAGTATATAAGTGAATGTAGTCACGTTATAGCCTTTGCTGCCACAACTGATAAGCTGATTAGGAAGAGTACTAGTGACAGTGAGGATTCTTCTTGTTAGGTTCTAAGGTCTTAGGAGTTTTTGTATTTAGAACTCTAATTTGTAATGTTGGCAAACCATGATCAAAACAGTGTATTTAGTCTTGTTTAGAATTGCTCAAAGTTGGTTTAATATTGTAAAGTTGGAATCGAGTGGCTGCAAAAGTACTTGGGACTTTCGGCCTGGCTCGATCGATCGAAGAATAGACTTGATCGATCGAAAATCGCACAGGTTGAATTTTCTGCAGATTTTCCAACTCAGCCCTACTTCATTAAACGTTTAGGGTTTTGAGTTTTTACCCTAGGTATATAAACTAAACCCTAGCCACGTTTTTGAGGGTTGTCCATATTGCTTTGTTGCTCATACATTGCTGTTTTGTGTGAATCTCGTGTGAGATCTTTGAGGAGACTTCCTTTACACAAAACTTAGGGTTTTCAAGGTAGAGATGATTTCAACATCTTGAAGATCATTATAGTTGCAACCATTGGAACTTAAAAAGAAAAGTAAGCGGGGAGCTTGTAGCTGATTGAAGAATTCAAGAAAGAAGTAGTCCGTGGATTCGGAGCCTGCGCGTGGTCGTGTCAGGAAGTTTTACTGGTGGGTAGCAGTAGGAAGTCGAGCGGGGAGCTTGTAGTCCTTCTGTAAGAACTTCAATTCTTTTATAGTGAATTCTGTTATGCCTTGAGGATCGGTGGGTCAAATCCTCCCCAGGTTTTACAGAGTGGTTTCCTGGGTGATCATATCTTGTGTTATTTATTATTCCGCTGCTTTATATCTTGATATGATTATTTGATTGCTTTAACCTAGAATTGCATAATTTGACTAAGTAACAACTTGGCTAATTAATCTAGGCTACGCAATCTGTGTGTTTAAGGGGTCTAAATTTCCAACAAGTGGTATCAGAGCGTGGTAGCTCTTTTTGCTTGAGATTTCTATCTCTGAGCTGATCCTTGACCCTAGTTGTCATGGAGCATGGACACTCTTTGTTTGTTCCTCCTCATTTTGATGGGAACAACTATGCTTATTGGAAAGTAAGGATGAAAGCATTCCTGAAATCCATTGATGAAAGGGTTTGGAATTCTGTTGAATACGGATGGGAGAAGCCCACTACTCCTGTGAGTGAGTGGCAAACTTCTGAAAAAGAAGCAGCAAGCTTCAATAGCAAAGCTATGAATGCCATCTTCAATGCTGTTTCTATGGAGGAATTTAAGAGGATCTCTAATGTTGAGGTTGCTCATATTGCTTGGAAAATCCTCCAAACTGTGCATGAAGGCACAAAGGCAGTTAAGATTAATAAATTGCAACAATTGACTTCTAGGTTTGAGAGTATTAGGATGTCTGATGATGAATCCTTTGATGAATTTTATGCCAAACTGAATGATATTGTCAATTCTGCTTTTAATTTGGGTGAAATCTATGATCAACCTAAAATTGTTAGGAAGATTCTTAGATCTTTAACTGAAGATTTTAGACCCAAAGTGACTGCCATTACTGAAAGCAAGGATGTGAACTCCATCCCTGTAGATGAACTTGTAGGATCTCTCCAATCCTATGAGTCTGACCTACCTAAAGTAAACAAATCCAAATCAATGGCTCTTAAGTCAGTTGATGATGTTGATGGTGGTGGATTTGATGATGAGCTTTCTGCTACAGAGATTGCCTATCTTGCAAAAAACTTTAAGAATTTTCTTAGGAATACAAATAGAAAGGCAAGAGGTACCAACACTGCTGAACCTAGAAATTTTAGGAAGAATAATCCCACTAAGGTAAATAATTTTGAAAAATCAAATGATAGAGGTGGTCAATCTTCTAATAATTTTTTGGGTCCTCAATGTTTTGGTTGTCAAGGGTATGGTCATATGAAATCTGAATGTCCTACATTCTTGAAGACTAGGGGTAAAGCTATGGCTGTAACCCTTAGTGATAATGAGGTTTCTGATGATGAGTCCGGGTGTGACGAGGATGGAAACTTCATTGCTTTCACAGCTACTGCTATGGTCAGTGAAAGCATATCTGCTGAAGAGAACCCTTCTGATGGGGAACTCTCTGAAGATGCAAATCTTCAAGAGGCCTATAACAAACTTTGCAAAATTGCTGCAAAGGATGCTATGAAAGTTGATCTTGGCCTAAAGAAAATTGACTCTCTGGAGCTTGAAAAGAAAAATTTGCTTGTTAAACTGTTTGATGCTAATGAGCTTCTAAATAATGTTAAATCTGAGAACATGCTTTTGCTTCATAAAGTTAGAACCTTAGAACATGATTTATCTATTGCTAGATCTGCTAGTTCTAAACTTGATCACATGTTAAATGTTCAAAAGTATCCTGCGGATAAATCTGGTTTGGGATATGTTGAAAGCATCTTTGGCTCTACTCCACATTCCACAAATTTTGTTCCTGCTTCTTCTTCTGAACCTTCTGCTAGTGAGGTTGTGAGTGAAACTGTCAAACCACCTGTGAGTGAGGTAGTTAATCCTGTAGAAGTTTCACCACCTAAGAAGATTAGGGTAGACTTAAGAGAATCTAAACCTAGGGAGCCTACCAAATCTAAGGACAAGATGCATGGTAAACCTGCTTAGGTTTGTCATTATTGTGGTAAGTCTGGACATATTCGTCCTAATTGTTACAAGCGTCAAGCTGATAAGAGAGCAACTAAACCAAAAGTGCCTGTGCCTCAAGCACAAGACCCTATGGCACTAATTGGTGAATTGGTAAAGGTGTTAAACCTTTATTCCAATCCTGGAGTTGGGAATCACTCGAATGTGAATATGAACTCCAATGCTCGTGGTGCATCCAAAAGGTATTGGATGCAAAAGACTCGAACTAACTGAGTCTTTCTGACATGGTCCTTGTGCTTAATTGCCTTTTCCTTTGGTGACCATTGTTCTTTGGTTTTTTGTCTTTTTGTTGTTTTTGTTCTAGGACTTGCATTGCATTACATTCATGCATTTCATTCTAGGATGTATCTGTTTTCTCTTTTAATAAAAAAAAAAATAAAAAAAAATAAAAAAAAAAAGGGAGAAAGCAAACATTATGTTAGACACTATTTGTCTTGATTTTTGAAAAACAAGGTTGGTCTATCTTGTGACACATATCATGGTCTGTGTACCTTGTTTAACTTTGATGAGCTTTTTCATTGCACTTAACTAGTTAAAACTTTGTAGTGCATGTTGTGTGGGAAAGATGTGTTTGGTTTTTATTCTCCTTGTCTTAATCATGAAGTCATATGTTATTTAACTGTCGGACTTGATTCTTTTGAGAAATGCATAAATAACCATCTCACCATTGTTCACTAGCCAATCATGAACACCTTAGTGCATATCATAAGATTCTGTGCTCGAGAAAGTGTAGCACATGCACAAAAAGAACATAAGATGTAGCCTCAAAATAAATTAAAACTGGTGTGTACTATTAGGCTTAATGCCAATTCACTTAATTCAAACCGGTGTGTACTATTAGGCTGAATGCCATCTCATACAAATAAGAGGCAAAAATACAAGAAACTTACATGATTGCAAGCTTTTGTTCAAGGAGATGTGGGAGTTATAGGATGTAACTCTTTAGGTGATAGTCTCTTTTAAATTCTATGTGATGAATTGTGTAGACTTTGTGTTTGATTGCCATTCACATATCACCTCACATGTATCCCAAGTTTTTGCTAGTATCACACACTACACAAGTTACTCTTTGTTAAACACTGTACATACTAGTATGTGTGTTTATGGTCTGACCAACCAAGTTTGAAAATATCTTGAGATTTGTGCACAACATTTTTGTTGCTTGAGAAAATTCAATGGGGGAATGATTGAAACATGTTTTTGACATAATTTGGGTTTAAAAATTTTGGGTTTTTGAAAAAGCATTCCATCTCATACTCATGCATTTTGTTTTTACTATTTAATGCTTTGAGGAGTTGTTTTACAAAATTTTGGTTTGTGTCTTTCAAAACTGGATTTTTTTTCAAAATTTAGTGAGTTTCTGACCATTTCGATCGATCCAACCCATTTTTCGATCGATCGAAAAAGTGCCTTAGTTTGTTCTAAAACGACTGTCACATTCGATCGATCGAATATCGTGAAAAAGGTTTTTAAAAGGCACTTTTCTAACTTTTTCAAAGATCCTATTTCAAAACTTTTCAAACCTTTTTCCTCTCTCCGCGTTGGCAAGCTTGGTATTGTGATTTTTTGTCGTTTTCTTCCGAAGTCTTTGCACAATCTCTCTCTCCTCAAGCCGGTAAGACCCTTTTGCCCTTCCTTTTGATTTATTTTTCATCATTTCATGCATACATTCATGCTTTTAAGGGGCGATTTTCGCACTTTGCTTTTTTGGTTTTTTTTCTTTTGATTCAAGCCATAATTGATGCAATTGATCATTGGGTTTTTGTGGGGACATGTTATAGACATGATTTAAATAGTTCAATTTGATCAATTTTGAGTTTGATGTGAAATTGAAAAATCTAGGGTTTCCTAATTGATCCGATTTGGGGATTTTGTGAAATTGAGTAGAATTTGATGCAATTGGCTTGTTGGATTGATGAAATTAAGCATTATAATCTATGTTGTGTTTTGTGATGCTCAATTCATCATTTGGTTTTAAAAATTTTCAATTTGTGTTAAATTTTTGGGGTTTTTGTTAAGAAAATTCCTTGCTCAAGCCAATTTTGTCAATTTAATCTCAATTGAACTTAGTTGTTCACTGCATTAGTGCATGCATCATAGCATTGTATCTGCTCATGCATCATATAGATTTTAATTCTATTTTTTTTGTGCTAACTTGCAGTCTGCCTTTGGTTTTTTGTTTTTTTTGTTCTTTTGGTTTTCTCTTTGCGTCTCTGTTCTTTCCTTAGCATCATGCCTAGGAAAACTAGAGCCCATAGGTCCCTTCCCTCATCCTCTCCATCCCCTCCCTCCTTTGACCGTGAGAGGTTTCCGAGTGAGAAAAACCAAGATCTTTTTGAGAAGCTTAACCTTAAGAGGAAGATTTGGGCTGAGCGTTCTGTTGTGTTAGATGAGCTTGATCCGGCCATTAGGGCTAACTTTGAGCGTCGGGGTTGGTTACCTTTGTTAGACATCTCTGATCCTCCTCCACCGTCTGCCTTGATTAGAGAGTTCTATTCGAACATCTCTATCCACATCTATGATTCCAACACTTTGGTAAAGAGTTGGATACGAGGTGTTGGGTACACCATTACTCCTCAGGTAGTGGCTGCTGCTCTAGGGGTACCGTTGGTTAGGGATCCTGTCTATCCTTATGATGAGTCTCCCGAGCTGAGCGATGTTTTGTCTTACATCACTGGTACTTCTGTCCAGTGGGGTTCTGATCCTAGGATCACTTCTGCTGAGCTCTCCGGGTTACATTATCTTTTCTTTAGGATAGCCTGTCATTCCATCTGGCCTATTTCTCATGTGCACACCATTCCTCTTGAGAGGTGTGTATTTTTGTACGCTCTTGTTACTGATGCTCCTATCAGTTTTCCCCATCTATTTCTTCGTTCTTTGAACGAGGTTTATAGGAGTTCATCTTCTTCATATGCCCTTGTTCATCCTATTTTCATTCATAGGATTTTGCTCCATCTTGAGCTTCGTGGCTTTCCTTCCTCTGAGCCTGTTCATGTGATTGCTCCTATCGGTGCGTCTTTTCTTAGACAGAGGGCTGCTCATCTTCGAGCTGGTTCTAAACACCCTAGGTCTGAGCCCTCTAGTAGCGTACCTACTCTTCCTTCTTCTTCTGCAGGTCCTGCTGGTGAGGATATTTCTGATCCAGTTGGTGCTGATACTGCTGCTGCTGATGTTCCTTCACCTCCTTCGGCCGACTTTGATGTTCGTCGTACTTTGGAGACTGTCATGACTGTTCAGCAGGCTCATGGTCAGATTTTGGTGGACTTGCTAGATGAGATTCGTGCTCTTCGAGTGGATTTAGCACGTCTTCATTCTTCCTCACCACCTCCTTTTGATGGCGACTCATGATTGCTCTTTGGCATTCTGTCACAAAAGGGGGAGTGGAGTTTTGACTTGGAGTTTTGTCTTGTGGAGTTTTTTGTTGTTAGGGGGAGATATTGTTTTAGATTGTATCTAGGTGCTTCACTATGTATATCATTTTTTTTGGGATATTCATGTTAGGGGGAGTAACATTGTTTAATATACATTTATTTTTTATTGATTCTTGTTGCTTTATGATTCACTGCGTATTGATTTATATTTATGACTTGTTCATTTTTATATGTCTTTATTTTGTGTTGTGTGGATCTTACAAGAATGTTATACCTGTTATTTTTACTTTTTTCTGTCACACATGCGTTTATGCGTTTGTTGAGTATTTCAGGAATATACAGGTTAATTCAACTAAACTGCTGTCTACACTTGCAACTGATGGATAGTAGTTAGGCTGAAATTGATTTTATGAGCATTACCTTTGTAAAGGGCTTTTTATTTGTAAAACTTTGAGCTGTGAATTAGGGTTTTGTCACGGATTGCCAAAGGGGGAGTTTGTTAGGTTCTAAGGTCTTAGGAGTTTTTGTATTTAGAACTCTAATTTGTAATGTTGGCAAACCATGATCAAAACAGTGTATTTAGTCTTATTTAGAATTGCTCAAAGTTGGTTTAATATTGTAAAGTTGGAATCGAGTGGCTACAGAAGTACTTGGGACTTTCGGCCTGGCTCGATCGATCGAAGAATAGACTCAATCGATCGAAAATCGCACAGGTTGAATTTTCTGCAGATTTTCCAACTCAGCCCTACTTCATTAAACGTTTAGGGTTTTGAGTTTTTACCCTAGGTATATAAACTAAACCCTAGCCACGTTTTTTAGGGTTGTCCATATTGCTTTGTTGCTCATACATTGCTGTTTTGTGTGAATCTCGTGTGAGATCTTTGAGGAGACTTCCTTTACACAAAACATAGGGTTTTCAAGGTAGAGATGATTTCAACATCTTGAAGATCATTATAGTTGCAACCATTGGAACTTAAAAAGAAAAGCAAGCAGGGAGCTTGTAGCTGATTGAAGAATTCAAGAAAGAAGTAGTCCGTGGATTCGGAGCCTGCGCGTGGTCGTGTCAGGAAGTTTTACTGGTGGGTAGCATTAGGAAGTTGAGCGGGGAGCTTGTAGTCCTTCTGTAAGAACTTCAATTCTTTCATAGTGAATTCTGTTATGCCTTGAGGATCGGTGGGTCAAATCCTCCCCAGGTTTTTACCGAGTGGTTTCCTGGGTGATCATATCTTGTGTTATTTATTATTCCGCTGCTTTATATCTTGATATGATTATTTGATTGCTTTAACCTAGAATTGCATAATTTGACTAAGTAACAACTTGGCTAATTAATCTAGGCTACGCAATCTGTGTGTTTAAGGGGTCTAAATTTCCAACACTTCTGATGATGAAGTACCCAAGAAGTAGACCCTTCAGGAAGCCTATGGTAAGCTATGCACTGAATTTATAAAATCTAAAAAGACTTCTCATCTTTGTAGAAAAGAGCTTACTGAGGTAAAAACTAAAAAATTTGATTTTTTAGTCAAATTGGATGAGACTACAAGATGGGTTGAGACTCTTATTGTGGATGAGACTACAATATGTGGTTCACTTGTTAAGAACATATGTCATTATATTTATGTAGTTGGCTAATCCTTTGACAAAACGCACTTTACTTGTATTTAGGTAGATCTAGGATGTGTTTAATACTTCAAGAAACTGTGTTTCAAGATCAAGTGTTAAAGTCATACAAGTCTGTCTAAGATTCAAGTATGAAAAGTGCATGTCATTAAAGCTCGATAGCTAATCGACACCTCTCAACAGCTAGGCTATCTATCGAGATTTTTAACTTCTTCTTATCGCAATCTCGATAGCTTCTCGACAGTTGGTGGATCGATCGAGAAAGCTTCTGTCCCCCCGACACCTTCTCGACACCTCCTCGATAGCTGTATCTGTCGAAATTTAAATCTCGACACCTTCTCAACACCTGCTATCTGTCGAGATTAACGGGAATTCAAATTTTCAGATCTAATTTTCGGCCCATGTTTTTGTATTTGTGTAGAGTTTCTTTTCTCACAACCCTAGACCTATAAAAGGCTTAGTTTAGAGGCCGTCACACAAGAGAATACAAAAGAGAACACATTAAAAAGGTGACTGATACCTTATTCTCTCTGAAAGAAGTTATTGCGTCTTTTGCGCCTTAGGGTTTTGTAACCAATTGCTTCTTGATCTTCATTGTTGATGAAGTGAAGAACTTTGTAGCCAACATTCTTCTTCTTCTAGTTGGTGATTGAAGTCGCGTACTGGGATCCACGGAATTGGTTAGTCAGGTATTGAGATTCGTGCATCAAAGGGTGGCATTCATATATTGAAGAGTTCAGAGGTTCTGAAGCAGTAGAAGGATTTTGCTATGAGTTCATCTACAAGGATTGTAGAGTCTAGGGGCAAAGGTTTTGTACTAGATTTGAAACTTCTCTTTACTATAGTGGATTGCTTTTTGGGAAGGTTTTCGCCTAGGTCTTTTACTGTGAAACTAGTTGGCTTCATTGGTTTTCCTGGGTCATCATATCTTGTCTTATTTACTTTTTCCGCTGCATGATTTTGACATGATATTGATGTTTGTTTGTTTGAACAAGTTTTATTCATAATAAATCTAGTTAACAACTTGGGTTTAAAACTTGTTAATTCTATCAACCGAGGTCTAAATTTCCCAATAGAATCTAACTCGTTGATTAAGAAGTATAAAAGAAGAAATAGAATATTGTGTGATAAGATTGATAATCTGTAAAAGAAAATGAAACCTAAAAGGAGCATGAAAAATGAAGATAAGTTTCTATTTGAAGGTCAAGAGTGCTTGTCCCATGCTTGCCTATTTGTGCATACCTCTTTGAAGGTATTTAATTCATATTTATGGTGGGAGCAGTTGTTCTCGTCATATGACATGAGATAAATCACTGTTTAAGTCACTCAAAGAGAGAGTTGGTGACTATGTGACATTTGGCGATGGGAGTTGTGCTCAAGTTCTCGGCAAAAGGACTGTTGAGATACTGGGATTACCTCTAATGAAGGATGTCTTATACATCAAGGGGCTGAAGGCAAATCTCTTAAGCATCACTCAAATATGTGATGAAGACTTCCTTGTTCAATTCTCAAAGAAGGGGTGCATAATTATTGATGAAGAAGGGGTTCAAGTCTGGAGGGAAATAGGAGTATTGATAATTGCTATGGAGTAGTTCCTACAGCACCAATTTCCTATAGAAGTGCTCGTGTTGACATGTTGGAACTTTGGCATCACAGATTTAGGCATGCAAATTTCAAACAAGTAGCTAAAATATCTAAACTTGAAGCTATTAAGGTACTTCCAAAGTTTGGAAAGGTTGAGAAGGCTAGTCATCCCAAGGTGAATGTGATTACTACCTCTCATTGTTTCGAGCTCCTTCATGTTGATTTAATGGGGCCTGAAAGAACTGAAAGCCTAGGAGGAAAGAGGTACATTATGGTTATTGTAGATGATTTCTCAAGATACACTTGGGTTGGATTTCTTAGAGAAAAATTAGAAGCATGTGAGAAATTGGAAATTCTTTGCAAGAGACTACAAAACGAAAAAGGGGTTCCTATCGTCATGATAAGGAGTGATCATGGCAAAGAGTTTGAGAATGCAAGATTTGAGTCGTTTTGTGAGAAGAATGGAATAAAAAAAGGAATTTTCAGCCCCTAAAACTCCTTAACAAAATGGGGTGGTTGAGAGGAAGAATCGAGTGATTCAAGAAATGGCAAGAGTTATGCTACTCAACAAACAAATTCCTCAAAAGTTTTGGGGAGAAGTTGTGAACACCTCATGTCACATTGGTAATAGAATATTCTTCCAAGTAGGAACAAAGAAGACCGCTTATGAAATTTGGAATGGAAAGAAGCCGAGAGTGAAGTAGTTCGGAGTGTTTGGAAGCAAGTGTTACATTCTAAATGATTGGAAGAACCTTGGAAAATTTGATGCAAAAAGTGATGAAGGCATTTTCCTTGGGTATTCTACTACTAGCCGGGCATATAGAGTTTTCAACAAGAGAACAAAGATGGTAATGGAATCCATCAATGTGGAAATTGATGATGCCATAACAAAGGTAGAGATGGTTGATGATGGAGAAGGACCAAACACTAAAGAACCCACAGTTGAGGTTGAAGCTCTTGATACAGAAGCTAAAGGACCTACACCGAAAAAGGAATCAACTCCTGTGAACTCAAGAATGGAAACAAGATCAATGTTGAGAACATTAATTCCTCTCACTCCTTCGGAAGTTCATCCTCCCATCACCTGGAATGATGAAGTCTCCACATCAAGGAAGCCATCATCAAGAGTGATTAAGAACCATCTGGACAGTAACATCATCAGGTCTTTAGATGAAGATCTTCGACTTAGAAAGGGAAACATACTTCTGGCTAATCATGTAACATTCCATTGCTACCTTGCCCAATTTGAACCGAAAAAGGTAGAAGAGTCTCTTCAAGATGAAAATTGGGTTGAGTAAATGCATGAAGAGTTGAACCAATTTATGAGAAATGATGTATGGGAACTTGTTCCTAGGCCTGAAGATGTTCATGTCATCGGCACCAAATGGATCATCAAAAAAAAAAAAAACCAATGAAGATGGAGAGATTATCCGAAATAAATCTCTACTAGTGGCTCAAGGATACACTCAAGTATAAGGGGTAGATTTTGATGAATCCTTCGCTCTCGTGGCAAGACTTGAGTCTATTCGCATTCTTATGTCAATTGCATGCACTATGAACTTCAAACTGTACCAAATGGATGTGAAATGTGCATTTATAAATGGCTACTTGAATGAAGAGGTGTTTGTTGAACAACGTAAAGGCTTCGAAGATCCTCACTTCCCGAAGCATGTGCTAAGATTGAAGAAAGCCCTTTATGGCTTGAAACAAGCTCCTAAAGCTTGGTATGAACGACTTACCCATTACCTCATGGATAGAGGATTCAAAAGGAGGTATGTAGACTGGACTTTATTTGTCAAGAATGATGAAGATTATCTTCTCGTGGCTCAAGTATATGTTGATGACATAGTATTTAGAGCTACCATTGAAGCTTGGGCTATAGAGTTCTCTGAGGAGATGAAGAAAGAATTTGAGATGAGTATGATGGGGGAGCTTACATTCTTCTAGGGCCTTCAAGTCAAACAAAAGAAGGAATGCATATTCATTTCACAAGAAAAATATGCTAGAAATATTGTCAAGAAGCTTGGACTAGACTCCAAAAAGCATGCCTCTACTCCCATGAGTTTGTCTACAAAGCTGAATGTTGATTCTTCCGGGGTAGAAATGAGTCCAACCTTGTATAGGAATATCATTGGGAGTTTACTCTATCTCACAGCTAGTAGACCAGATATTGCATTTAGCGTAGGTGTTTGTGCTAGATATCAAGCTTGCTACTCCAAAGGAATCCCACCAGACTACGGTGAAGCGAATTATTCGATATATCAATGGAACTCTGGATTATGGGTTGTGGTATTCAAAGGACTCTAATGGTTGCCTTGCTGGTTATTCAGATGCAGACTTGGCTGGCAGTGTGGATGATCGAAA
The DNA here is from genome assembly GCA_963669245.1 of Quercus cerris. Lineage (NCBI taxonomy): Eukaryota > Viridiplantae > Streptophyta > Magnoliopsida > Fagales > Fagaceae > Quercus > Quercus cerris. The sequence goes on along the minus strand of OY770008.1, from coordinate 21,746,920 downwards.
GAGTACTTCAGGAGGCTGCTTCTACCTTGGTAACAATCTTGTCTATTGGATGAGCAAGAAACAAAACTCTATGTCTCTCTCTACGGCAAAAGCTGAGTACATGGCCGCTGGAAGTTGCAGCGCACAACTTCTTTGGCTGAAAAAGCTACTCCATACTACGGGATTTCTCAAGATATAATGTATGTTTTCTGTGATAACACAAGTGCTATAAATCTCTCTAAGAACCCTGTTCAGCATTCAAAGTCAAAAAATATAGAGATACGTTACCACTTCATCCGAGATTTGGTGGAAGATAAAGTTGTATGTCTTGAATTCATACACATAGACAATTAAAAGGCAGAAATCTTCACCAATCCTCTTGATGGTACACAGTTTGAATCACTCCGTAAGACCATCGGTGTTAGTACAATTCCTTGAATCTCATGTGTGTTGTGTGCTCTTCCTCTCTGTCTTGCTTTAATGTATTTTTTTGGGCACACACTATCTTGTTGGCTATTTGTTTAGCGTGTTTTGTTTGTTTATTCTCAGCTTTAAATGTCTTTAAATTGTTGGTTTTTGATCAATCTTTTCTTGCTTTTATATCAAAAATCCAAAAACAAATAAAAAGTACAAAATCTGAAAAAAGTTTGATTGACATTCTTGTGTATTGTCACAACCATGTTTTGCCTTGTACATTTGTGCGAATGGCTTTGTGCATTTACAAGCGTAGCTTGTTCACAATGCACTCATATCATTGTGGGAAAAATCTTGAAATTTATGTGATTGTTGTAAATAGATCTTCAAACTTGTCATGAATGATTAGCCAATGGTTTTGTTGATCTTAAAACTTGTATAGACTTGTGCCTATATATCTTCCCACTCTTTTATTTTTTATTAAAGAGCTCAACAAATGTAAATCTCAAAATGAAAAGAGATAATGAGCTGCAAAAGCCTTCGCACATACTAGTATTTGACTAGGAAAAAGGGAAAGCGACTTTTTTGAAAAATGTATGATGCCCAAAAAGCCAAACGCTTACTCATCAAATTGAAATGTCAAAAATTTTAAGCATCGATCTCAAAATGAGATGTAATGATTCAAAAAGATCAAATGATTTGATGTATATGGAGCCAAATGAAAAGCTTCAATATTATGTTATCAAGTTTTGTGGGAGGTCATATATGCATATTTCTATAATTTAGATAGGTCATTTTTCCTAGTGCTAATTGTGTATGCCTTGGTTGAATAGATCATTGAAGCTTCACATTAGACTAAGGACTATCTCATTTTTGGTTTCTACACACATCACATGTCTATGTTCAATGAATGATTTATTCATTTGTGTGATTGTACTTGATTAAATGTGTTTCACATACTCAATTTTTGTTGATCAAAAACAAAAAGATTTTTGAGTGTTTTAATTGTTTTTGGAAAGTCTTTTGTTTTTGCAAAAATATCAAAAATTTCAAAAACAATGTTGCCGTGTTTTGGCGACTTGGTCGCGGGTTAAGCCAATTGCATGCCCCAGTCACATGCTTACTCAGTAGGTTTTCACGGCTTATTGGCAAGTTAAAGTCCTAGTCGCGAAAAAGACTTAGAAAAATTTCTAAAATCTGGGTTTTTGGAATTTTTGTGACTCAGTTTGGCAACTTGTTGTGGGTGGAAGCTTCAACTACGAGCTTCCTCAGAAGTTTTTGCGGATCCCCACATGGCTAACTCGCGGGTGAAACTTCCAGACGTGAAAAACACTTAGACAATTTTTCAAAAATTTTATATCTAAGGTGTTTGCGACTTGTTTGTGACTCAGATCAGTCACAAAAATCGCGTGTTTTGCACTATGAGGATCTTTTTCAGAACTGGTTTCAAAAACTTTTCATTTTTCCCTCGCATCTCGTGACTATTCATCTTCTTGTTTGTCTTCCCTTCTTTCAAAATCACCGTGTTCACACACAGAATCTCCATATTCTTCCTAACCTCTTCACCAATCTTCGAGAACAGGTATGGGATTTGTTTCTTTCTAAATATATTTCATACTTCTTGCCATATATCTCTTGGATTGTGTGTTTCGGTTGATTTATGTGTATCTGATGCTTGAATATGGGTATTTCTTCTTTTGGTGAAATTGTTGTGTGATTGTTGTTGGTTATGTGTTTTTATACTCTATCTTTGGCTGCACATTGTGCTATTTGTAGCACAGACTCATTCTGTGACATTATTGTGACCCTAATCTCATGTTTTTAGGGTTTTTCACAATATTCCTATTTTGGAACTAACTCTGTGCTAATAGAGTTTGTTGTCTTGTGTGGTCTCTGTTGTTCTTTGATGTAACATGATGCAGATCGAAAATGTCTCCATTCAAAATATGACCAAATTCAAAGGTAGCTAGAGAAAAATGAGGACTAGCTATTCCAAGACAAAAAGGGGAAGATGATGATAGGGGGAGAAAGAGCTTGATCAAAGGGGGAGCATTGATGCTGAATAGCAGGACTTTGTTGCTTTTTATTTTATTTTATCATATATCAAGACTTATTTTGTGTTTCTTTACTCTATGTTATTTTTGTACCCATGCTTTGTAGCCTAGTACTTGTTGCTAAATGTTATGCATTTTCTTTAAGTACATCACTCTTGTGTCCTTGTTGGATTTTTATCCTTAATACAATTACCTTGTGTTGTTGTATTGGTTAAGTGTTGGACATGAAAATGATACTTTGCATTGAGCTTATTAGCTTGCATGTCCGGATGTTCATTCCTTGTGTGAATGAGCATTGTGATCACTATTTATAGTGATTGTTCCTTTGTGGTCAAGCCATGCTTTATTGCTTTAATTTATATTTCTTGATCGCATCGTGCTTGCTCTATATGCATTACAAGTTTTCTGCATACAATGATCATACTGTGTTGTTGTTTTTCAGGAGTTATTTGTTCTTATGATTCAAGAGCTACACAGATTCTAGAGTTTGGTGTGAGTGAATTATGTTCAACTGTTCCCAACTCACATGTTAAGTCTAGAGTATGTTTTAGGGTTTTGTCATGGAATAGCTAAAGTGGGAGATTGTAAGGTTGAATTTAATCAACCATTTTGTTGGCTTAATTTAGTGCCAATTTACATGTAATTCAGCACTTAGAAACCCTGTATTTAGGTGGGAATTATGTAAGGGCAGTGTGTGAGAGAGTGTGAAGAAAAGCTCAAGAGTGTGCAACTCAACAGGGCCTCGCGACTGGCTCGTGGCTTGTAAGTCGTCAAAAAGAGGCACACATGTGAAACATGCAGAGGAGCTGAAGAGTCACGCCAGCTGTTCCACTACAGGACAAAACTTCCAGCTAGCCAAGCCGTTATCTCGCGACTCAAACTTGCGACTCAGTCAAGTCACGAGGCCAAGTCACCAGTTCACTCAGTTTGGGAAAAACTGACCTTTCGCATTCCAAACACATACCAGTATAAATACCCCTTATACCCACGTATTTTTGAGAGCTTCAAGAGAGAATTTTGAGAGAGAAATCCTAGAGAAAAACAAGATTGACTCATCCACAATCTTCATCTTGGTTTCTCCAAATTCCTCTATTCTCACCCTCTCCATTGTTACATTCTTGAGAGGTACATTTAGCCAAATCCTTTTCTCACCATACCCATATCTGTGAGAAGGTTATTTGGTGCTTGGGAAGCAGTTAGGAAGGGACCAGTTAATATTGGTTGATGCTATGGGCTATAGCGGAAAACGGTAAGCTAGAGAAGACAAAGGTTTGGCGCAACCTCGTTGGAGCAAGAAACTTGGAGGGCTTAGGTACACTGGGTAGATTAGGCTTGGAGGGTCTTCTGCTGTTCATGTATCCCAACTTGATTCTCTAGTGGATTATTGACCGCTTGGAGGGCGACGAAGAGGTTTTACGCCGAGGACTTCAGTTTCCTCTTCGATAACACACCGCTGTGTTGTCTTTGTGTTTGCATCTCTTTTCCCTTAAGCTTTAGCATTTAATTTCTACTATGGATGTGATTTTATTTGGTTTAGATTATGTTATCAATTCTGTTTTAGCTTATTTACGTTTTCTACACGTACATCGTTTGTTAATAAGCTTGAATTAGTAATTTTTAATTTGGGGATCTAAATGATCAAGGTGTTTTACACACATATTTGAACATTCATATGTCACCAAGGACAATGAAAGAGATGAAAAATAAGATTCATGCCTTCACAAAATCATTGCTAAATGATTTAGGAACAAACACAACAATTTTTAAAAACTCTTCCAAACTATTGCTTTCAAGTCATTAACAATTTGCCAAGGACAATAAAAGAGATGAAAAATAAGATTCATGCCTTTACAAAATCATTGCTAAATGATTTAGCAACAAACGTAACAGTTTTAGAGAAGAAACTCTTCCAAATTATTGCATTTAAATCAAGAACAATTTGTTTGTGAAAGCAAAAAAACATGTACAAAACAGATAAAATATTAAATACTTTGCTGCATATGCACATTACACAATAATCAACCACGAATGACTAACCTATGCACTTTTATTTGCTATCTTTCTTTTTGCATATCCATTGTCCAGTTGATATTTGGTCCTAAAAGAAAACACCACCACCAACAAAAAAATAAATCAGCTGCAACTACACCACACTCTCTCTATTGATACTTATCAATTGTAACTTGCCCACACTGTTACAGAGTTTTGGCTTCAGTCTTCTTGGAACCAAATCCCTCAAGCATAACCACCATCAACCAAAGGCTTATTTAACATCAGGTTACTATAGCAGGCCATAGCCTAGTTCCAGAGGAAAAAAAAATAGCAATCATAAGTACTAAGTACTAATGTTTGGTCTATCTTTTACTAAATGCTAACATAGTGATATTTAAGGAAACATTTAAATGATTATCCCTCTTACGAAACCTAAATTATATTCAATTCCCAAAATTGCAAAAAAAAAAAACAAAAAATCAAAAACAAAAAAAAAATAACTTTACCGATTATGGGTACGCGGCCTGTCTCTCTGATGGTGGCAGATTTTTCTTTGTCTATGAACAATCATGCCAACCTTCTACTAAACCCATATATTTTTCCATAGGGATAAAATTTTTGTTGTTGGTGATGAATCAACAGCAAAAATGGTTTTCCAAATCAAAACCAAAAAAAAAAAAAAAAACGATGAACGTAGATATTAGAAAATAGAGAAAGGCATAAGGATTTCTGTAATCCAAAATAGGAAAAAAAAAATGACAAAACAAACATTTTCATGGAGAACCCAAAAGCCCAAAACAAAAAGGAATCAAAACCAAAATAAAATCTAAACCAATCCGACAAAAAGGCCCAATAAAAAGTAATATTTCATACCCAAATCTTAAAAAAAAAAAAAATGGAGGAAAACGTATTGGAGCTAGTTCTGATGATCTGATGGTGGCAGATATGTAGCCTGATGGTGTTGATGCCCATAGATTTTTCATTCTTTATGTGCTTGTAGCGGTGCTCTAAGTTTGAAGAGGGAATGGAGAACTCTCTCCTTCTCTCTTTGTATCCAGCGTTTTGTTTTATTTATTTATTTTATATATATATATATATATTATTTTTAAGTATCGCAAGCCTTTTAACTATATTTTGGCCGGTTATTTTTCCTTTTATACTGTGAGAGTAAGAGCCTATCACACGACGTGTTAATGTCGGGAAACAATATAATGTATCATTTTTTTAACTTATACATGTCTGAATTTTAGATGGGTTTTTTTCCTACAAGGCAGCACCTCCTTAAGTGCAAGAAAAGACTTCTGCTATTATATATAGTATATGATACCTATCAGAGAAACAAAAGCCTCATGAACTTGTATCCTAGGGTTCGAATCTTTGTTTGGTTCTCGATTATTTGAACTATGAATGTATGGTACAAGACAACTACCAATTATGACAACAATGAGCTCAAGATGTCTTAACCATGGAAATCCATTGGCAAAGAAGACGAGATATGTTGTGTAAAAGAGATCATAAAGAGAAATGCGAGCTCCAACTCAATGACTCTGAATGCTTTCTCAGGATTGTCACCTTCTTTGGAAAGTGACTATTTACTTGGTGTATAAAACACTAGTGAATATTTAGACTCTCAATTAAAAAAATTACCAACACAAGCTTATACTCAAACAATAAATGTGTAGAATGATAAGTACAAGCAATACCCAAAAAAAAAAAAAAAAAACTACTCTAAACCATAATCAATCACAAAACAACAGCAATTAAAAGGAAAGAGTAAGGGTTAGAGCGATGTAATACAAAGATAACACCGGCATGTGTTATCGAAGAGGAAACTGAAGAATTCGGTGAAAAAACTCTCCGCCTACCTCCAAGCGGTAAAATGATCCACGAGAGAATAAAATTGGGATACATGAATAGCAATAGATCCTCTAAGCCTAATCTACCCAATGCACCTAAGCCCTTCAAGCTTCTTGCTCTAACAAGGTTAAGCCTAACCGTGTCTTCCCTAACTTTTCGGATCTCATAATAAGCTCATTGCATCAACCAAATGAATTGGTCCTTTCTGAACTGCTTCCCAAGCACCAAATAACCTCCTCATTGATATGGGTATGGTGAGATAAGGATTTGACTAATGAACCTCTCAAGGGTATGTTAATGGAGAGGGTGAGAGTAGAGGAATTTGAGAATCAAAGGTATAAGATTGTGGATGAGTTAATCTTGTTGTTCTCTAGGACTTCTCTCTCAAAATTCTCTTTAGAAGCTCTCTACATTTCGTGAGTATAAGGGTATTTATAGTAGGGTACGTGAGGAATGTGAATAGTCATTTTTCTACAAAACAGGGTGTTCTAGCGACTTACTCGCGACTGGGATGAGTTGCAAGTTTCAATCGTGAAATAACTGACTGGCTAGACTATCCTTTTTGTCCTGTAGTGCTCCAGCTGTCGCAACCTTTCAGCTTCCTACATGCTTCACATGTGTGGCATTTTGGTGAGTCATTAGTCGCCAGTCACAAGAAGCTCTTTGAATACATACACTTGAATTCTTCACACTCTCTTACACACAACCCTTACATGATTCCCACCTAAATACAGGGTATCTAATTGCTGAATTACAAAAAAATTTGGCACGGAATAAAGCCAACACATGGTTTAATAAATTTAACCTTACAATCTCCCCCTTTGGCTATTCCATGACAAAACCCTAAAATAGACTCTAGACTTAAAATCTGAGTTGGGAACAGTTGCCAAAACTCACTCACACCTAATCTAGAATCTGTGAAGCTCTTGAACCATATGGACAAGTTTTCCTGAAAACAATATCACAAAATATTCATTGTAAGTAGAAATCTTGAAATGCATATGGATCAAGCATTAGGTTCTAAAGGTTTAGGAATTTATGTATTTAGAACTCTAATTTGTAATATTGGCAAACCATGATCAAAACGATATGTTTAGTCTTGTTATAATGTGCTCAAAGTTGTTTAATTATTGTAAAGTTGGAATCGAGAGACTGTAGATACATTGGGGCATTTTGGTCTGACTTGATCGATCGAAGAATAGATTCGATCGATCGAAAGTCGACCAGATTTCGTTTTCTGCAGAATTTTCAACTTAGCCCTAACTCATTTAAACGTTTAGGGTTTTATGTTTTTGCCCTAGGTATATAAGGTAAAACCCTAGCCACGTTTTGAGAGTTGCTCCAGTTGTATTGTTGCTCATACATTACTGTTTTGTATAAATCTCTTGTGAGATCTAGAGGAGCTTTCCTTTACACAAAGCTTAGGGTTTTCAAGTTAGAGATAGTATCAACATCTTGATGATCAACTTGGTTGCTACCATTGAAGCTTAAAGAATATCAAGCATGGGCACTTGTAGCTGATTGAAGAGTCCAAGAAAGAAGGAGTCCGTGGATTCGGAGCTTGCACGTGGTCGTGTCAGTAAGTTCTAATGGTGGGTAGCATTTGGAAGTCAAGCGGGGAGCTTGTAGTCCTTCTGTATGAACTTCGATTCTTTCACATAGTGGATTTAGGTTTACCTTGAGGATAGCTAGGTCAAATCCTCCCTAGGTTTTTACCGTGTGGTTTCCTGGGTGATCATATCATTGTGTTTTTTATTATTCCGCTGCTTTATTATTTTGATATAATTATTTGATTGCTTTAACCTAGAATTGCATAATTTGACTAAGTAACAACTTGGCTAATTAATCTAGGCTAACCAATCTGGTTGTGTTTTAAGGGGTCTAAAACCGTTCAAGTGGTATCAGAGTAGGTTGCTCTTTTGTTTGAGATTTCTTAATCTCTGAGCTGATCCTTGACCCTTGTTGTCGTGGAGCATGGACACTCTCTTGTTGTTCCTCCTCACTTTGATGGGAATAACTATGCTTATTGGAAAGTAAGGATGAAAGCATTCCTGAAATTCATTGATGAGAGAGTTTGGAATTTCATTGAGTACGGATGGGAGAAGCCCACTACTCCTGTGAGTGAGTGGCAAACTTCTGAAAAAGAAGCAGCTGGCTTCAATAGCAAAGCTATGAATGCCATCTTCAATGCTGTTTCTATGGAGGAATTTAAGAGGATCTCTAATGTTGAGGTTGCTCATATTGCTTGGAAAATCCTCCAAACTGTGCATGAAGGCACAAAGGCAGTTAAGATAAACAAACTGCAGCAATTAACTTCTAGGTTTGAGAACATTAGGATGTCTGATGATGAATCATTTGATGAATTTTATGCCAAACTGAATGATATTGTTAATTCTGCTTTTAATTTGGTTGAAATCTATGATCAACCTAAAATTGTTAGGAAGACACTTAGATCTTTAACTGAAGACTTTAGACCCAAAGTGACTGCCATCACTGAAAGCAAGGATGTGGACTCCATCCCTGTTGATGAGCGTGTAGGATCTCTTCAGTCCTATGAGTCTGACCTACCTAAAGTGAACAAATCTAAATCAATGGCTCTTAAGTCAGTTGATGATGTTGGTGGTGGTGGATTTGATGATGAGCTCTCTGCTACAGAGATTGCCTATCTTGCCAAAAACTTCAAAAACTTTCTTAGAAATACCAATAGAAAGGCAAGAGGTACATACACTACTGAACCTAGAAATTTTAGGAAGAATGATCCCACTAAGGTTAATAACTTTGAAAAACCTAGAGAAAAAATTGGTCAATCTTCAAATAATTCTTTAGGTCCTCAGTTTTTTGGTTGTCAAGGGTATGGTCATGTGAAATCTGAATGTGCTACATTCTTGAGGACTAAGGGTAAAGCTATGGCTGTAACCCTTAGTGATAATGAAGTTTCTGATGATGAGTCCGGATGTGATGAGGATGGAAACTTCATTGCTTTCACTACTACAGCTGTAGTCAATGAAAGCATATCTGTTAAAGAGAACCCTTCTGATGGGGAACTCTCTGAGGATGCAGATCTTCAAGAGGCCTACAATAAACTTTGCAAAATTGCTGCAAGGGATGCTATGAATGTAGAACTTGGCCTGAAGAAAATTGAATCTCTTGAGCTTGGAAAGAAAAATTTGCTTGTTAAACTGTTTGATGCTAATGATCTTTTGAACAATGTTAAATCTGAGAACATGCTTTTACTTGATAAAGTTAAAACTTTGGAACATGATTTATCTATTGCTAGATCTGCTAATTCTAAACTTGATCACATGCTGAATGTTCAAAAGTATCCTTCTGATAAATTTGGGTTAGGATATGTTGAAAGCATCTTTGATTCTGCACCACATTCCACGAATTTTGTTCCTTCATCTTCTTCTGAACCTTCTGTAAGTGAGGTTGTGAGTGAAACTGTCAAACCACCTATGAATGAGGTAGTCAAACCTGTAGAAGTTTCACCTCCTAAGAAGATTAGGGTTGATTTGAGAGAAACTAAACCTGCCCTTTCTAAAGACAAGATGCATGGTAAACCTGCTTGGGTTTGTCATTTTTGTGGTAAGTCTAGACACATTCGTCCTAACTGTTACAAGATTCAAGCTGCTAAGAGAGCAAACAAACCAAAAGTGTTTGTGTCTCAAGCACAAGATCATATGGCACTTAATGGTGAATTGGTAAAGGATTTGAACCTTTATTCCAATCCTGGAGTGGGAAATCACTCGAATGTGAATAAGAACTCCAATACTCGTAATGCATCTAAAAGGTTTTGGATGCAAAAGACTCGACCTAATTGAGTCTTTCTGACATGGTCCTTGTACTTCATTATTCATTCCTTTGTGACTATTGTTCTTTGTTTTTTTGTGGTTCTTTTGTTTTGTTTCTAGGATTTGCATTGCATTACATTCATGCATTTCATTCTAGGATTTTTTTTTTTTTTTTTTTTTGTTTTCTCTTAAATAAAAAAAAAAAAAAAGGAGAAAAAGGAGAAAGCAAAAATGTGTTTGACATTGTTTTCTTGGTTTTTGAAAACAAGGTTGGTCAATTTATTTACACATATCATGTCCTATGTACCTTGTTTAGCTTTGATGAGCTTATTTATTGCACTTGACTAGTTGAAGTTTTGTAGTGCATGTTGTGTGGGAAAGATGTGTATGGTTTTTAATCATTTTGTCTTGATCTTGAAGTCACATGCTATTTGACTGACGGACTTGATCCTTTTGAGAAAGGCATAAATAACCATCTCACCACTGTTCACTAGCCAGTCATGAACACCTTAGTGCATATCATAAGATTTTGTGCTCGAGAAAGTGTAGCACATGCACAAAAAGAACATAAGGTGTTGACTCGGCTTAATTGCTTAATGTTAAAACTAGTGTGTACTATTAGGCTTGATGCCATCTCACATAAATAAAATTGGTGTGTACTATTAGGCTTGATGCCATCTCACAAACAAAAAAAAAAAAGAGGCAAAAATACAAGAAACTTACATGATTGCAAGCTTTTGTTCTAGGAGATGTGGGAGTTATAGGATGTAACTCTTTAGGTGATCATCTCTTTTAAATTCTTTGTGATGGATTTTGTAGACTTTGTGTTTGAATTGCTATTCACATATCACCTCACATATATCTCAAGTTTATGCTAGTTGCACACACTACACAAGTTACTCTTTGCTAAACTTTGTACATGTTATTGTATGTGTTTTTGGTCTGACCAACCAAGTTTGAAGATTCTTTGAGAATTATGCAAAACATTTTTTTTTGCTTGTGAATTTGAAAGGAAAAATGGCTAAAATTATCTTTGAAGAAACTGGGATTAAATATTAGGTTTTTGAAAAAGCATTTCATCTCATACTCATGCATTTTTTTCTATAATTTAATGTTTTAAGGAGTTATTTTCAAAATATGGTTTGTGCTTTTCAAATCTGTGGATTTTTCAAAAACTTTGTGAGCCTCTACCCATTTCGATCGATCCAGTCTGATTTTCGATCGTTCTAAAAAGTGCTTTATTTTGTTGAAAAATGACTGTCTCATTCGATCGATCGAATGTAATTTTCGATCAATCGAAAGTCGCGAATCAGGTTTTTAAAAACACTGTTCTTGACTTTTTCAAATACTTTTTCAAAACTTTTCAAAAGTCTTTTCTCTCTCTTCGACTTGGCAAGCTCAACTATTCCAATTTTTTGTCGTTTTCCTCCTTATTTTTTGCAAAGAATCTCTTTCCTCAAGCCGGTAAGACTCTTTTACCCTTCTTTTTGAATTTATTTTCATTATTTCATGCATAAATCCATGCATTTTAGGGAGATTTTCAGACTTAGTACTTTTGGGATTTTCTGTTGATTCAAGCCCTATTTTGTGCAATTGATCATTGGGTTTTTGTGAGGACACATCATAAACATGATCCTTGCTTGTTAATTTGATCAATTTTGAGTTTGGTGAAAAATTGAAAAATCTAGGGTTTGTTCTTGATCCGATTTGGGGTTTTTGTTAAATTGAGTATAATTTGATGAAATTGGCTTGTTGTGTTGGTGTAATTAAGCATTATAATCTATGTGCTATGTTTTGTAATGCTCAATTCATCAATTTGTTTAAAAATTTCAACAAGTGGTTTTCAATTTTTGGGGTTTTTGATAGAAATTCCCTGTTCAAGCCAATTTTGTCAATTTAATCTCAATTGAACTTAATTGTTTACTGCATTAGTACATGCATCATGGCATTGTAGTTGTTCATGCATCATATAGATTTTCATTCTATTGATTTTTGTGCTAATTTGCAGTCTGCCCTTGGTTTTGTTTTCTTGTGTTCTTTTGGTTTTCTCTTTGTGTCTCTGTCCTTTCCTTAGCATCATGCCTAGGAAGACTAGAGCCCGTAGGACTATTCCCTCCTCTTCTCCATCCCCTCCTTCCTTTGACCGTGAGAAGTTTCTAAGTGAGAAAAACCAAGAGCTTTTTGAGAAGCTTATCCTTAGGAGAAAGATTTGGGCTAAGCGTTCTGTTTTGTTAGATGAACTTGATCCTGCCATTAGGGCAAACTTTGAGCGTCGGGGCTGGTTACCCTTGTTGGATGTTTCTGATCCTCCTCCACCTTCTGCCTTGATTAGAGAGTTCTTTTCGAACATCTCTATCCGCATCTATGATTCCAACACTTTAGTAAAGAGTTGGATACGAGGCGTAGAGTACACCATTACTCCTCAGGTAGTGGCTGATGCTCTAGGGGTACCATTGGTCCGAAATCCTGTCTATCCGTATGACGAGTCTCCCGAATTGAGCGATGTTTTGTCTTACATCACTGGGACTTCTGTCCAGTGGGGTTCTGATCCTAGGATCATTTCTGCTGAGCTCTCCGGGTTGCACTATCTGTTCTTTAGGATAACTTGTCATTCCATCTGGCCCATTTCTCATGTTCACACCATTCCTCTTGAGAGGTGTGTATTTTTGTACGCCCTGGTTACTAATGCTCCTATTAGTTTTCCCCATCTCTTTCTTCGTTCTTTGAACGATGTTTATAGGAGTTCATCTACCTCTCATGCTCTTGTACATCCTATTTTCATTCATAGGATTTTGCTCTATCTTGATCTTAGTGGCTTCCCTTCCTCTGAGCCCGTTCATGTGATAGCTCCCATAGGTGCGTCTTTTCTTAGACAGAGGGCCGCTCATCTTTGAGCTGGTTCTAAACACCCTAGGTCTGAGCTGTCTAGTAGCGCACCCTCTCCTTCTTCTTCTACAGGTCCTGCTGGTGAGGATGTTCCTAATCTAGTTGGTGATGATGCTGCTGCTACTGATGTTCCTCCACCTCCTTTGGCCAACTTTAATGTTTGTCGTTCTCTGGAGACTGTCATGACCGTTTAGGCGACTCATAGTCAGATTTTGGTGGACTTACTAGATGAGATTCGTGCTCTCCGAGCCGACTTTGCGCGTCTTCATTCACCCTCACCACCTCCTTTTGATGGCGACTTGTGATTGCCCTTTGGCATTCCGTCACAAAAAGGGGGAGTGGAGTTTTGTCTTGTAGAGGATTTTTGTAGTTAGGGGGAGATTTTTTTTGTTACTTTTTGTTTGAGAGGAGCTTGTGGAGTTTTTAGATTGTATCTAGGTGCTTCACTTTGTATATCATTTTTAGGGATATTCATGTTAGGGGGAGTAACATTGATTGATATACATGTTATATTCATTGATTCTTGTTGCTTTGTGATTCACTACTTATTGATTTATATTTATGAGTTGTTCATTCATATATGTCTTTATTTTGTGTTGTGTGAATCTTAGAAGAATGTTATAGCTGTTGTTTTACTCTTTTTTGTCACACATGCGTTTATGCGTTTGTTGAGTATTTCAGGAATATACAGGTTGATTCAACTAAGCTGCTGTCTACACTTGCAACTGATGGATAGTAGTTAGGGTTGAATTTGAGTTTATGAGCATTAACTTTGTAAAGGGCTTTTTACTTGTAAAACTTTGAACTTTTAATTAAGGTTTTGTCACGGATTGCCAAAGGGGGAGTTTGTTAGGTTCTAAAGGTTTAGGGATTTATGTATTTAGAACTCTAATTTGTAATATTGACAAACCATGATCAAAACGATATGTTTAGTCTTGTTATAGTGTGCTCAAAGTTGTTTAATTATTGTAAAGTTGGAATCGAGAGACTGTAGATGCATTGGGGCATTTCGGTCTGACTCGATCGATCGAAGAATAGATTCGATGATCGAAAGTCGACCAGATTGCGTTTTCTGCAGAATTTCCAACTCAGCCCTAACTCATTTAAACGTTTAGGGTTTTATGTTTTTGCCTTACGTATATAAGGTAAAACCCTAGCCACGTTTTGAGAGTTGCTCCAGTTGTATTGTTGCTCATACATTGCTGTTTTGTGTAAATCTCTTGTGAGATCTAGAGGAGCTTTCCTTTACACAAAGCTTAGAGTTTTCAAGTTAGAGATAGTATTAACATCTTGATGATCAACTTGGTTGCTACCATTAAAGCTTAAAGAATATCAAGCGTGGGTGCTTGTAGTTGATTAAAGAGTCCAAGAAAGAAGGAGTCCGTGGATTCGGAGCTTGCACGTGATCGTGTCAGTAAGTTCTACTGGTGGGTAGCATTAGGAAGTCAAGCGGGGAGCTTGTAGTCCTTCTGTATAAACTTCGATTCTTTCGCATAGTGGATTCAGGTTTACCTTGAGGATAGCTAGGTCAAATCCTCCCCAGGTTTTTACCGTGTGGTTTCCTGGGTGATCATATCATTGTGTCCTTTATTATTCCGCTGCTTTATTATTTTGATATGATTATTTAATTGCTTTAACCTAGAATTGCATAATTTGACTAAGTAACAACTTGGCTAATTAATCTAGGCTAACCAATCTGGTTGTATTTTAAGGGGTCTAAAACCGTTCAAAGCGATCAAGCAATAAAGAATATAACAATAAAGAATAGCTTGACCAAACAAGAAAAATCATTATAAATAGCGACCACAACGAACATTGACACAATGAATGAACATACAAACATGCAAGCTAATAAGCTCAATGCAAAGTATCATTTGCATATCCAACGCTCAACCGATGCAAGAACATTAAGGTAATTACATCAAAGATACAAGATCCAACAAGGACACAAGAGTGCTAAAGACAATGCAGGACATAATCTAAAAGTACTAAATAGCTACAAAGCAAAGGTACAAATCAAGCATAGTTTAAATAACTAAAACATTCAAGCATCCATAATACACAATATCCAAGTATTTTAAAACCAAAGTATTAGAGTTATAGAGTACTTAAAAACCAAACTACAAAAAACCGTAGAATACTAGAATAAGTATTATGAAAAACCATAAGATAGCTATAAAAACTTTAAACTTTAAACTGTTCTCCCCCTTAAGATAGGCTCCCCCTTAAGAGCTACTCCTCCATACTACTCCCCCTTTTTTACCAAAATGTCTAAAGGGCTAAGGCTAGTTTGTGAAGCTATCAAACTTGGCTGTGAGCAAGATGATTTGGTCCTGAATGGTTGTAAGCCTGTTAGAGTGTTCAGTTTGAACTTCTCTTAAGTCATCAATCCTTTCAAGAATAATCTAAAAAGCATCTGGAGGCATTGATGAAGACAATGAAGCTCTGCTCCTACCTTGACCACTAACTCTTCTTGAAGAAGGTGGTTGTCCTTCCGCTTCAGTCTCGGTGTCCACAAGAAGTGCTTGTTCTGGTTCATCTGCTTCCTCATCACCTGGAACACAAACTTTCTCCTTAGGATTGTTTGAGTGTTGATGGAAGGAGGTACACTCATGAGGCTTATGTCCTGTGAAGTCTCCACACCTTTTTCATGAAGGATTCTCAAACTCGGGAGAACAAGCTTTGGCCTTGAAGCTGTCCTTGTTGCTTCAGCAATGTTAGTGAACGTATGAGCCCCGATGTTGATGTAGGTTCTCTCATGAAACTCAATGAGGAAGATGGCTCTTGCATTGTTGTTGGTGGCCATCTTCCTCACCAGATATAGACTGAACAACATAATGTATGTGAGGCATCTCAAATCCGGAGGGAAGTTGTTGTGTTGAGACATTTTCCTTCCCTAAGACCACCAATATAGGATTGAACCGTCTCTATAGAGAGCATTCTGTCCTTGAAAGGAGTGAAGTCTTCATGATCTAGGTCTCTATCTCCAAGTACACCATCAATGTCCCCCACTTCAAGGGTGAATTCGTGGCCTCTAACACAACAATCTAGGTAATCATTTCTGAGTATGACATTGGCATAGAATTCTCTAATCAGTGGTTCACAAACCTCGGAGAGATCACCAAGAAGCTTTTCCCAACCTCTTTCTTCAAAACATCTAGGGATGAAGGATTCCTTAAGGTTGATAAGATCCATAAATTGCTCCAGAATGATTGGAGTCTTCTCAAATTGTTGGTTGTATCGCTCAAAATGTTGAGTGGAGCAAAACCGGCTCTCATCCATGTGTTTCCTCTTGTCACCACGCTGAGCAAAGCAGCAAATACCACAAAACAGAGCACAAAATATGGTAATAAACTTGATTAGTAACAAGTTAGAACCAAAACGTAAACTTTAAATTAAAACCCTAAAAACTAAATTTAAAGAGTAATTCAAAAAGAAATGACATGTAAATATCCTAATCAACACAACATGATAGAATCATTGGCATTATTCACTCAAGATGTCAGAGTGTGTGTGTGCGCATCATATGCAAAAGTGTGCATCTAGGGGAAAGTGCGAAAACACATAATCACTTGTTGTTTCAAAAACAAAGAAACATGATTATCCTTACAATATTTTTACTCAATGGAGTCCAAAAGAAACACACAAAAACATCTAAGAGACATCTTATAATGATCATGGTATGCATAACACAACATAAATCAAAGTACAATGCATAAAAATGAAGAACAAACATGTGAAACATGTAGAATAAGCATTATACAAACAAAACCAACAAAACCCATATATCATACTCATCAAAACATCAAAAGATCCATATTCAACAACCATATTTTCATATCTCAATATAAACACAAAATCCAAGAAAACTAGGGCTAGAAACATGAAATAGAGTGAAATTAAAAGAAAACCCATACATTTTCTTGAAGACTAATGAAGATTGAAGAAGAAAATGGAGGTTTTAGGAGAGGGAGAGGCTGAGAAGACAAAGGGTATGCACGTGATGCAAGGGAAAACTGAGTTTTTTTTTTTTTAAACTATCTTAGATTTAAACCTATTTGTTTAAAACAAATGACCCGTGACCAAGTCACCAAAACGAGTTGCCAAAAGTCATTGAATAAAATTTTGAAAATTTTGTCTAAGTCTTTTTCGCGACTGGGACATCCACCCTCCAGTGAGCCACGAAAGCTTTTGTGTAAGCTTTCAACTGGAACTTCCACTCGCGACATAGTCCTGAAAATGACCAAAACCTAGAAATTTTGAAATTTTTTCTAAGTGTTTTTCGTGACTGAGGTACTCACTCGCTAGGGAGTTGCGAAACCTTCTGAGTAAGCTCACGACTGGGGCCTCGCAACTAGCATGACTCGAGAGTGAGTAGCCAAAAACAGAGTTGTAAAGTTTTTGGAGTTTTTGAAATTTTCAAAACAAAACACTTTCCAAAAACAACTAAAAATACTCAAAAATATTTTTGTGTTTGATCAACATATGATTGAGTATGTACAACACATTTAATCAATTACAATCACACAAATGAATAAGTCATTCATTGAACATAGACATATGTGATGTGTGTGGGTATTAAATGTGAGATGGTCCTTAGTCTAATGTGAAGCTTCAATGATCAATTCAACCAAGACATACACAATTAGTACTAAGTAGAGTGACCAATCTTAATTATAGAAATGTGCCTATATGACCTCCCATAAAACTTGATTACATAACTTTAAAGCTTTTCATTTGGCTTCACATAATATATAACATTTGATCATTTAAGAACAATACATCTCTTTTTGAGATCGATGCCTGGAATTTTTGATATTTCAAATTTTGAGAGTAAGCCTTTGGCTTTTGGGTACCATACATTTTCATTACAAATCGCTTTCCCTTTTTTTTTAGTCAAATACTAGTATGTGTGATGACTTTTGCAGCTCATTATCTCTTTTCAAGATTTAATATTGGTTGAACTATAAAGCAAAAACATAAAAGAGTGTGAAGATATGTAGGCATAATTCTATGCATGTCTCAAGATCAACAAAACTATTGGCTAATAATTCATGACAAGTTTAAAGATCTATTTACAACAATTATATAGATATCAAGATTTTTCCCTCGAAGATATAAGTGCATAAAGAATAAGCTAAGCTCGTAAATGCACAAAGCCAGTTGTATGGAGGTACACAGCTAAACATGTGTGTGACAAAACACAATAATGTCGATCAAAATTTTTTGGATTTTCTACTTTTTATGTGTTTTTATAATTTTGACACAAAATAAGTAAATATTGATAAAAAAGAACGAACATTCAAAGCTTTTAAAAAAAAAAACAAAAATAGTAAAAACATGCTAGTATGAAAACATAAGCAAACAACCAAATAATGTCATAACATATCAAAAGAATTGATGCATGGACATGTTCTAATGCATATGCATGAGTACCCTTCTTCACCCACATGGCATGTGTGTTTGGAGTGATGACCTTAGAGGATTGGCTACTTGATTTACGATTCTCAAACCTTAGGGTGAAGTTTACCAAACAAGAAGTGATGGTGTCTATCACCAATACTGAGATCAACTTTTCGCCCTTTTGATTGCTTGTGGTTCCCCTTGCCCTTTCCTTGTCCTCTTGGCCTTTAAGAACCCGCATTCTTCCATGCGTGAAGCTTGTTTCAATTTGGCCTAGTATGTCCTCAGACTCCACAATGATGGCAAAAATGATGAGTTTGAGGACCTCTTTGTGACTTTCGTTTTTCCTTGGGTTTGGCCACAAGTGGATTTGGAGGCTTTGTCAAAACCTTTTGAACAATCACATTTGGCTTCTTCTCAACCTTCACATTCTCAACAAGTGGAGTTGGTACCACTGGTTCCTTGGCTTTAACAAACTTCATCTCCTTAGACACATTAGCGCTTAAGCTACTTTCTTCGGTGTATCCCAAGCCATTTTTATCGGAGGAGGGCTTTTGATAAGCAAGCACCTCATCAAGTTTCTTTGAAGCAACCCACTCCATTATAGCATTAGCTTGAATAACCTCAAGCTCAAGAAACTTGATCCTAGAATAGGCATCCATTAGCTCTTCATTCAGGTTCTCAACTTCACATTTTGTCTCTTTATACCTCACAAGTATGCTCTTGTAGTCTTGTTCTGCTTTCTTCATTTTTCTAATGGCTGCCTTAGCCACTCTAGCATACTTTTTGGTCTTCTCAAGAAGAGAATTATAGGATTCTTGCAATCCCTTTGCTCCTTAATAGATGCATTCTTCATCTTCATAATCGGATTCCTTTCCAACCCCCATAGACTCCACTTTGGTGTGCTCACCGAGCTCTTCCACTATAGTGCTCAAATCTTCCGAAGAGTCCACGGGTGCGATAGCCATAAATACAGAGTAGTTACCTTCTTTGTCACAACTTTCTTCCGAATCTGAATTGGAGCTGTCCGAGTCACTAAGGGTAGTAGCAAAGACTTTACCCTTTGCCTTCAAATAAGTGGGGCATTCTTTCTTCACATGCCCATGCCCTTTGCACTCATAGCATGTGACCGCTTGAGATGGAGAAGAATCTTTAGAATCCTTCTTCTTAAAGTATTTCTTATCCTTCTTGAAATTTGAGAATTTTCCCTTCTCAAAAGACTTCCCATTCTTCTTGAATTTTAAGAACTTAACAAAAGTTCTTTGCAAGGTACGCCACTTCCTTTTCAACCTTATACTCATTTGAAGAGTCTTAAGCTTCCACTCTCTCATTGATTGTCTTAAGGGCAAGAGATTTGCTCTTCCTTTGTGAAGGTAGAGATAGCTCATAAGTTTGAAGAGAACCAATGAGTTCTTGAATCTTAATCTCATTAAGGTCTTTGCTCTCTTCAATTATGGTGACCTTGGCACGAAAGCTCTCTGTCAATGATTGTAAGATCTTCCTCACTATTAAGTTATGATTTTTCTCATAACGTTAGTGTTAGCTTATTCCATGACAAAAAGTGTTGTAATTGCATAAATTTGTTTCCGTGTATTTTTGTGGGATTTTATTGTATTGAATTTTGTATTAAGTTGGTGAAGACTCAAGCTTAATTGAAGATCAAGTGGATTTCACGAGAAGCTCGCAAGAAGCTAACCCGCGAAGTAGCTATGTGAGAAGCACATGACTGGAAGCTGAAGAGTCGTGCTAGGCTATCAATTTTGCGAGGGTCTCGCGAGTAAGGCCTTCTCGCGAGGTACTAGCGAAACATTCTGCCTAGAATATTTTTAAGTGTGACTTTCTTACCCTTCACCCATACTATATATACCCTTATTACCCACAAAAATTGTAAGGAGGCTATTCAGAGAGAAAAACCCTAGATAAATTTTTAACAACACACACCCATCTTTTAGAGAGAGAGCTAGTCATCCTTAGTGAGAAATCATTCTAGCCTCTTCTCATTCCCTCTCCCATCATACATTGAGAGGAAATTTGTACCCAAACACAACCCACACCTTTTCAGAGTGTAGAGAGTGTTTTGGAGCTTGGGAATCTTTGGAGATTTGCCAAAAGTAGCTGGTAAGGCTTAGGGGATGCAATCGGGCGTATTGCGGGATCCGGAGAGCTAGAGAAGACAAGGTTTCGTTAAGTCAGTTGGTAGCAGGGGCTTGGAGAGCTCAAGTACATTGGGTAGACTAGGCTTGGAGGGTCTTTTGTTATTCGTGTACTCCAACTTTATTCTTTAGTGGATCGATTTATTGCTTGGAGGGCGGCGGAGAGGTTTTTCGCCAGGTTCTTCGGTTTCCTCTTCAATAACACATCAGCGTGTTATCTTGTGATTGCATTCTTCTTTCCTACTCTTTTACCTTTCATTTTACTGTTGTGATTTGATGAATATGGCTTAGAGTAGTTATATTGTTTGTTCGCTCACATTTACTCTATCCCGCACTTAGATTAAGTTAGAGTAAAATCAACCGAGCTGTAATTTTAATTTGGGGGTCTAAATAGCTCTTGTAATTTCACACAATTTTGAGCTTTAACTCACAACCTTGGAGTCCTCCGTCTTTTCACCCAAGTTGAATTTGCCAATCACCACTTCATTCAACTTCTCATAAAAGGAGTTGAACGACTCATCTTCACTCATCCTTAGTTCTTCGAAGCGAGTGGTGAGCATTTGTAACTTGGTGTCTTTCACCTTCTTGGTGCCTTCATATGTGGTCTCCAAAATTTCCCATGCCTCCTTGGTGATTGTAAAAGTGAAATCTTGTGGAATTCATTGGGTGAGACACCACAAAATAAGCATTCAAAGCTTTACTATTAGCATTGGCCGTTGCAAGGGCTGCCTTATCCCAAGTAGATTTGGCAACCTCCGGCCTAGTCCATCCATTCTCAACCGCATCCCATACGCTCTCATCAATAAGCAGAAGAATGCACGCATGCGCACTTTTCAAAAGGCGTAACTGCTCCCATTGGAGAAGGGAGGTGCATTTAGGGATTGAGACCTATCTATTGTAGGGTCAAGGATCACACTTAGGATATAGAAATCCGACCAAGTGTACCCGCTCTGATACCAATTGAAAGTTCACTTGGTGTATAAAACACTAGTGAATATTTAGACCTCCAATTTCAAAATTACTAACACAAGCTTATACTCACACAATAAACGTACAGAATGATAAGTACACGCAATACCCAAAAAAAATAAACTACTCTAAACCATAATTAATCATAACACAACAGCAATTAAAAGGAAAGAGTAAGGGTTAAAGAGATGCAAACACAAAGATAACACCGGCACGTGTTATCGAAGAGGAAACTGAAGAACTTAGCGAAAAATCTCTCTGCCACCCTCCAAGCGGTAAAATGATCCACTAAAGAATAAAGTTGGGATACATGAATAGCAATAGACCCTTCAAGCCCAATCTACCCAATGCGCCTAAGCTCTCCAAGCTTCTTGCTCTAACAAAGTTAAGCCTAACCGTGTCTTCCCTAGTTTTCTGGATCCCGCAATAAGCCCATTGCATCCACCAAATGAATCTCTCTGAACTACATCCTAAGCACCAAATAACCTCCTCATTGATATGGATATGGTGAGATAAGGATTTGGCTAATGAACCTCTCAAGGGCATGTCAATGGAGAGGGTGAGAGTAGAGGAATTTGAGAATCAAATGTAAAAGATTGTAGATGAGTCAATCTTGTTGTTCTCTAGGGTTTCTCTTTCAAAATTCTCTCTGGAAGCTCTCTACATTTCGTGGGTATAAGGGTATTTATAGTAGGGTACGTGAGGAATGTGAAAATTCATTTTTCTGCAAAACAACAAGTTCTGGCGACTCATTCATGATTAGGATGAGTCGTGAGTTTCAGTTGTGAAATAACTGACTGGCCAGATTGTCCTTTTTATCTTGTAATGCTCTAACTATCGTGACCCTTTACCTTCTTGCATGCTTCACACGTGTGGCATTTTGGTGAGTCATCAGTCGTGAGTCACTCATGAGTTCTAGTTGCGAGAAGCTCTTTGAATGCACACACACTTGAATTCTTCACACTCTTTCACACACAAACCTTACATGATTCCCACCTAAATACAGGGTATCTAATTGCTGAATTACAAGAAAATTTGGTACGGAATAAAACCAACACTGGTTGAATAAATTTAACCTTACCGAAAGCAACATAAATTTTATTTCCATGTCTTCTGTTGGAACATTTTGATATTAATTAATTAAAATGGATTTATATTACAACATAAATGTAAAGATATGAGAGTTAATATGAAAGATAAAGATTTAATGAAAATTTTTAATTTCTCGTTAAAAAGGAGATAGATTCTTTTATTCTTTTTAATTTTAGTGATTAATGGACTAATATGTATTAATTCAGATATTGGACAAGATACATATGCAAGGGAGAGGTGAAGGGAGGAGGTATTGAGCCAATAAATAGACTCACTCAAACTCATTCCAACGAACCCCAAAAAAAAAAAAAAAAAAAAAAAAAAAAAAAAAAAAAAAAAATCCAAGTGTCAACAAATAGTGTTTTGTATTTTCTACTCTCAAATAAATAATATCTAGAAGTATTATTTAGTTTCTCTTTGTATTATTTCCATTGTTATTGTGTTTGCACCAACATCTTCAATTGGGAGCTTTTAGAGAGGGGATATTTTGCAAATCTGCAACAGAGAAGCCTATACAATGCAAATGAAAGGCAAATATCATGAAGTCGTCCATCTGGAGTCTCCCTTTGCATTGCCAGATCATATCAATGGTAATGACTTCATGATCTGTAGTCTCCAATTACATTTGGTAGTGTGGCACTTTAACTTTCACATTTGCCTTCTTTTCTCCTTTCACCAAATACTTGTAACCTTTCATGCAAGTAGGATCTGCTTCATCTTCTTTGTTCTCATCTTCCACGAAGTCTGCAATCAATTTGTGTTTCTTACCAAACCATATGTGATAATAGCTTAATTTTGCATATTTATATCATCATTAGAAAGCATCACCAATAAGATATTCAAATAGATCATAAGAATACTCAAAAGTAAAATGAAAAAAAAAAAAAAAAAAAAAACTTAGAAATACTAACAATATGATCATATAATCGAAACTTTTAAAATATTCTACGTATGTCTTGATTTTTTAAAGACTTGTGATTTTTTTTTTTTTGAATTAATTTAAAAGTATCAATGTTTGTTTTTTCTATCTTAGATATCATTTCCAAATATCAAAGAGTGAGTTGATTTTGTAAAATAGCTTAAATAGTATATTGCATTGCATTTTTTTTTTTTAAATATAAAATTTGGCACATTGGTTAGAAGATATTGCAATAATATACTATTTTCAGTTTTTTATTTTTATTTTTATTTTTTTTATCTTTGACTATATTTAGACAGTAATTAAAAGATATTTCCAATAAGAAGTTTTAAGTTTGACATTTACTAAAATAATGGAATTTTGAATATTAAGAATATAGCTATTAAATCCAGATTGGTACGTCGTGTACATAAAAAATTTGGTGACCTAGCACCTAGATTGGTTTAGGTGTTTAATTGAACTATTTCTGTACAATACCCAGTCAAACCCAGCGGGCTTGTAGTGGCCCATGCAACCTAGATGGATTTTAATCACTCGATTGGATTTGTGAAATTTGTAAAATTACATCTATAGGCCCACTTTATTCACTTTTTTACTAGTTAATATGGTAATTTAAAGAGAATAAAATTTAAACAATAAAAAAAAGTTTACTACTCTATTTGTCTACCTACCTCCAATACTCTCAATCTCATCCCATCAAAAAACTAATTTGTTTTTATCAATTTATCACTTTTTAATCTTTGTGACTGTGCATCATCTTTTTGCTCTTAACCTATTTGCCTTTTACTTTCAATCGTAGCCTGTAGGCACGTATTATTATATCAATCTATATTTCACAACTCCTAGCTTTTTAAGTTTTAATTTTATCATTTTTCTTTTTTCATTTTGGTAAATTGCATATTTCACCCCTAAAGTTTGGTGATGATTGAATTTTACGCTCTAAAGTTTCAAAATTTGGATATTACCCCCTGACATTTTGGGGTGTTTGGATTTTACACTCTGACGTTTCAGAATTTGGATTTTAACTCCTATATTTTGAGGTGCTTGCTTTTTACCCGTTAAAGTTTGGGAATATTTGAATTTTACATCCTAAAGTTTCATAATTTTGGGGTGTAAAATCTAGATACTCACAAATTTTAGGGGGAAAAATTCAAATTCTGAAATGTCAGGGTGTAAAATCCAAACACCTAAAACTTCTGGGGGTATAATTCAAATTCTGAAATTTTAAGGTGTAAAATCCAATCACCCCCAAACTTTAGGACTGTAATTTGCAATTTACCCTATATTTTTTTATTTAATGTTTCTGTCATATAGTGTAAGTGAGTGACCCTTTTTTCTTCTTTTGAATATTTTGTTGTTCTATTTGTTTATTTCTTTAACTGATTTTGTTTAAGTATGTATAAAATAAAGCTATAAGAATTCTTGTGTTATTTTATTTTGATTTATTTTATTTAGCAAGACTTCGTGGCAATTTTATGACATCCATTTATTTTTCTTGTGAATTTTAAAGAATTATTTATGAAAGCCAGATTTTGAGTTATAACAGCTCGTTTAATTTAAACATATGCCTTTTTTTTTTAAATTTAAATATTTTAACATAAATAAATATTTAAGTTAAAAAAATTTAATTAAACATATGCCTGTTTTTTTAAATTTATTTATGTTGACCTAACATAAAATTTTATAAATAAATTAAACATATGCCTTTTTTTTTTAATTTAAATATTTTACTTTTTTTTATATATTAATCATAATTATTAAACTTATCTGGATATTAACCCACTCTATGAGCTGAATCACATGTCAAACACAAGGTTAGACAAAAAAAATTGAAAAAAATAGGCATATATTTGTTTATTTATTTATTTATTAAAATGCTTTTGTTTGACTTTGTGTTTGACATGTGATCCAGCTCATAAACCGGGTCAATATCTAGATAAGTTTAATAATTATGATTAATATATATATATATATATAGAAAGTAAAATACTTTTTTAAATGCCCTGGGGCTCTGCCCTTACATACCTATCAGCTGCGTGAGCACAACACCATATTGAAACAAAACTTGCAAGTTAAATCTTCTCGATTGAATCAGCACTTCCAATGAAAATAAGCAAAAACGTCGCCCAAATCGCAAACAATTCATCATGCCCATATGGAATATTTGAGCATCAAATTGTGGCTTTGTCGCCTTCATGATCCGAGCACTATAAGAAAGGCTATTAGGAGCGTTGTCCAAAAGACAGATCCTAGAGCTCCAAGATTACGTCGACCTCACAAGGATCCTTCCTTTTTTTTTTTTTTTTTTTTTTTTGGAGAAACAGGCTGTGCCCGAATCATTATTAAGAAATAGAACAATCTGCTCAAACAAAAGCATCTACATCTGATGGAACTGATTCCATCCAAACTAACAATGGAAAAGAAAGCCTAGCAGTCTGGGCCAAAGCATGTGCAATAGCATTGCCTTGCCTAACAGTGCGAGAGAAAAAAAAAACTCCAAAGTGAGTTTACATGTATTAATGTGTCCCTACCTAAGTGTCCATAGGATGAGGAAAACAAGTCGCCCTTTTGAAGGGCTTTGATACAAGTCTCTGAATCACCTTCAAAATGTCCCTGTTGAAGACTGATGATGCCGAAAAAATCACTAGTGAGTCACACATTACTCGCACGTTCGAAAAGTCACCTGCACTACAAGAAGAGAAAACCTACAGAGAGCACCGGTGTGGTGCTGGCCAAATACTCTCCGAAAGTTAAGTTAGAACCTTTTACAACTCCAAAATGCTAGAGAGGGTCAATTATGCGTACCTTGATTTGTGAGGGTATTGGGGCTTTTATAGTACTCGAAGGTTAACCTCTTTTCCTTGGAATCAAAGTTCTTTCCTTATAGGAGCCCTCTTGAGTAATCCTAAACGTGATGGACAAGTCTTTTCCTTATAGAGAAGATCTTCATTAATGCGCGTAGCTTCTGGAATCCTCTTTACGCTAGGATGCTATGGTGTGCGTTGCAAGTATTTCCCATCTAGGGTTTCTGGTTGCCACGTGGACAACTGTTTCGTCCATGATGGGTCCGTTCACAACGGGTCTTGCACGCAATGGACTCATCCTTCATCGGCCCATGGGAGAGGAATCGTCAGGCCCACTTCATGACAGATCTATTAGCCTATATTTTCCCTCTTCAGTTGCCCCCTCACCCCATGGGTTCATCATTTTTTAGAACAAAAGGGCCCGTGGGGTGACGACTCAAAGATGGGATGACGGTTCAAAGTCCTGGTCGACGGTCTCAGTACAATAATCCGTGAACTGTGCTTACCCTGACAGGTTGTCCGGAATACATTTATGTTGCATGACACGTGTCGTTCTTCCATTGGATATTATCTAGGATCGAGGCGTCGCTTTGTCTTCTGCGCATCTTCTCTATAAGTACCTCTCTCCTCTCTTCTCATTTCTTTATTCTCTGCTGAACAATATTGTCAGAGCGCATCCATCAACTGCGTCAGAGATTACTCCATTTAGTATCTGAATTCATCATCAACGCTCTACATCCGTGACCTATTGAATTGGTAAGTACTTTCAACTTGAAGATCCTTCTACCGTCATATACAACCTCTTTAATTTTTTGGACTCTATTCACCCGTCACCAACTTTAGACCCGTCATAGTCTTAGGTTTTGTCATCGCAGGTAGGAAATGTCTAGTGCGTCAAGTAACCAGTCGGTGGTTCGTGACGGGGCAGATTACGAAGAGGTATACCCGTCAGGTCATAAAGACCAAGACAATCTAAGTGAGGAGGGAAGTCTGTTTGCCTCTTCCCCATTTTCAACAAATGAGGATACAGAGACGGCTGACCTAGAGGAGGGTTCTGATGATGACGAAGAACAAATAATAGAGTCCGTCATGGGCGCTGATGGACTTAGGGAGTTCATCATGCTACCAGAGTGGACGGTGAACGCTTTTACGTCTACCATCAAGGAGCCACACTTCAACACACTCAGGGCTAATTACCAAATCCCAGACTACATCCCCATCCATCTACACTATACATCAGAAAAGTGCTACTATGAAGAGGTAGACGGTGTCAGAGTGTATGAACAAATGCTCAAGGTGGGCCTTAGGTTTCCTCTAAGCTCCCTCCACTGTGAACTCCTCAAATATTTGGGTTTGTCCGTCAGCCAAGTATTGCCAAATGCCTGGAGGGTCTTTATAGCAATAGAGGTCCTATACAGTGCCATATCAAATGGTTCCAGAAGGCTGACGGTGAAGGAATTCCTCCATTGCTACCATCCAGATGAGATAGACAAATCAAGGGGAATGTACAGTTTTGTACCTATGAGCCCTGTGTTAAAGGTTATTTATGAAACTCCAGACTCCAATAAGGACTGGAAGAATCGTTTTTTCTTTTTAGAGGGCGACGGTTGGATGTGTCATCTAGGGGAGACGGAGCACACGCTTGTCGACAAGACTTAGGGCATATTAAACTCGTCTGGTATATATCCATCATATAACATGTGACCGTTTAGTTTATTTAAATCTCTTCAGTGCTTTTTAATGACCGTCTTCTCTTTTACAGTTCGACGGCGTCCACAGATTGATCTTGAGGAGTTTCACTTCCTTGAGAAAATTTTTGCCAAGTCCAAGCCTGAGGAATGTACTTGGGCTAAGCTAGTTAGCCTTGACACCGTTCACTAGTATTATGACGGTCCAGAACCAACACCTGCCGCTGTCAAATACAAAAAACAAATTCGCCAGTGTAAGCATGCTGTTCTCATTTTGTCCAAATGGTTTTGTAATTAATTTAATTTTTTTAATTTTTTTTTATACATAAATTTATCCGTCTACCTTTTCAGAAATGGATGATGCCAAGAGAATAGCAGCGATTAGATTACATGCCACCAAAAATAAGGAAGCGAGTGTGGACCCTAAGGGGACGGGCTCGAGCAACCCGTCTGCCAAAAGGAAGCAGCCATCCAAGATGGACCGTTCATCAAAAAAACCCAAGGTTCCATTGGAGCCCATCCTAGGGTTGATGGCTGGTAGTGCCTAGACGGTTGTACTAGTGAAACATGGTGCTGGCAAAGGACTGATGAAGGGTCCGTTCGAAAGTCAGAAGAAACCACACATCCTAATCCGTGAAAACTCCAAGCATGCCTTAGAGAGGCTCTCGTCCATCATGACTTCCGAAGATTATGAGGACCTAGGTAATCATTCCACGGAGGTTATAGGGGAGACGGGTCTCTTTAGCATTGCCCAGGTAACCCATCCGTCACCTGTTTATCCATCTTTGATTATTTGTTTGAAATTAATTCTTTCTTTTTTCTTTAGGCCATGGTCATGATGAAAGGTTTAATGGAACGGTGTCTTAACCATGAGACGACGTTGGACCGCGTCCGTGAAAAGGCAAGGTTGACGGAGGATGAGTTGGTCAAACTCAAAAACTGGAAGGTGACCCATGAAAAGAAGCTCAAGTTGGCAGAAAATGCCAGGGACGAGTATTACAAGCTCGCGGAAGGCATGAAGAAAGTTCTGGAAGACAAGGAAAAAGAAATCCATCAAGCTAAGGAGGTGGCGGTTCAAGAATATCATGACTCCAATGCCCTTCTATCAGAGCTAGGAGCTTCATACAATGAAGGCTTTGATGATGTGCTCCGTCAGGTAAAGACCTTGTTTCTAGAGCTTGATGTGTCAGCTATCACCGTCAATGTCCCAGAGCAAACATCAGTCGAACCTGTTCAATCAGAAGATACGGACAAGCTTTTCGGTGGCGATGCCCCCGTCAATGAGGCCCTTAGCGATCAGACTGTAGTTGAAAGTGATCCCAAAGATGTTGAGATCCGTCATGATAAGGAGAAGGGAGTCCCTGCTGTAGAGTAAAATTATTTTTATTATTATTTTTCTCATTCATGTAAGAATATTTGGAGAATAGCTTTAAATTACTCCGTCATATTTTTTGGATTATGTAGATGTTTCCCTTCGAGGGATTTTATTATTTTTGTTCCATATTACCAATGTGTTTAATATTTTATTGGTGGAATGCATCCGTCCATTTTTTTGAAAATGAATTTGTATCCGTCTGCTATTGTGTTTTTCATGTTACCCTTTATGGGACTTGATAAAGTTATTCATTTTTGGACGACCATCCGTTTAGATTTCATTCGTCCACTTATGGACTTTGAACTTTCATCCTCTTGGGATGACCCGTCCATTTCATGGATATAGATTATATCCCTCCATCTTTGGACTTTAGAATTTTCATCCTCTTGGGATGACCCGTCCATTTCGTGGATGCAAATTATATCTGTCTATCTTTGGACTTTGGAATTTTCATTATCTTAGCATGACCGTCCACTTTGTGGATGATTCGTTCGCTTTTTGGACCTAGATTATATCCGTCCACCTTTGAACTTAGAATTTTCATCCTCTTGGGATAACCGTCCACTTCGTGGGCATAGGTTATATCCGTCCTCTTTGGGACTTTGGATTTTCATCCATTTGGGATGACCCGTCCACTTCGTGGGCATAGGTTATATCCGTCCTCTTTGGGACTTAGGATTTTCATCCTCTTGGGATGACCCATCCACTTCATGGGCGTAGATTGTATTCGTCCATGTTTGGACTTGATTCCGTCTAATATGATGATAGACTTCGTCCCTTTTTGGATTGTAAGAGTTTAAGTAGGAAAAACATAGTCGTTTCTAAATATTCCTCTTATTATTTAAAAAGAAAACCATGAGTTTGTAGAAAAGTACTTGCCCCCCGGGCTTAAAAAGGCACTTGTGGAAAGAATTGTTCGAAGTAAAAAACTAGTAATAGTAAAAACTAAATAATAATACTTGGAAATTGGGGAACGTTAATGCTCTCATATCGTCTCTACTGGCAGTATTTCCAGAGGTGCTTTGCATTCCATGGGTGTTGTAATTTTCGTCCATCCAAAGTTTCAAGGTGGTACGTCCCCTTCCTCTTCCATGATGCGATCCTGTAGGGTCCTTCCTAGTTGGGGCTGAGATTTCTTTGTGAAGGATCTCTAGCAGCGCCCATTACCTTCCGTAGTACAAGATCTCCAATTTGAAAGTCTCTATGCCTGACATTGGATTTGTAGTGTTTTGCCATGAGATTCTAGTATCGCGCCAACCTCTACTCTGCTGTTGTCCAGACCTCGTCCACCAGGTCTAGCTGAAGGCGCAAGGCCCCTTTGTTCTTATACTCGTCGTAGTTTTCCACCCAATAGCTTGTGAGTCTTGTTTCCGCTGAGATGACAGCATCACTTCCGTAAGCAAGTCGAAATGGCGTTTCTCTAGTGGGTGTTCTTACTGTAGTACGGTATGCCCATAGAACGCTTGGTAGTTCGTCCGGCCAGATGCCCTTTGCCCCTTCGAGCCGAGTCTTGATGATTTTGAGTAAGGACCGATTCGTGACTTCAACTTGCCCATTGGACTGTGGGTGTACGGGCGACGAGTAGTGATTTTTAATACCTAGCTCCAAACAAAAGTCCCTGAATGCGCTGTTGTCAAATTGCTTTCCGTTGTTGGAGACGAGCACTCTGGGTATCCCGTACCTGCAGATGATTTTTCTCCATACAAAACTTCAGATGTTCTTCTCTGTGATAGTGGCTAGGGCTTCTGCTTCCACCCACTTACTGAAGTAGTCGATGCCAACTACAAGAAATTTTAACTGTCTTACAGC
Organism: Quercus cerris; assembly: GCA_963669245.1. NCBI lineage: Eukaryota > Viridiplantae > Streptophyta > Magnoliopsida > Fagales > Fagaceae > Quercus > Quercus cerris. The sequence goes on along the minus strand of OY770008.1, from coordinate 21,715,735 downwards.
CGTCAGGAAGGGGCCCATGATGTCTAGTCCCCATTGGGCAAATAGCCAAAGGGCTGTCATGGGGGTCAGCTCCTCGAATGGTTGCCTGATGAAATTTCTGAACCTGGCACTTGTCACAGGTCTTGACATAAGCCTATATGCCCTTTAACATTGTAGGCCAATAGTACCCTGCTCGAATCAACTTGTGCACTAAGGACCATGCCCCCGAGTGGTTTCCGCAGATACCATCGTGGACTTCTCTCATCACGTAGTCTGCTTCCTCGCAGTTTAAACACCTCAGGTACGAAAAAGAAAATCCTCTCTTGTAAAGCACATCTTTGATCAGCACAAATCGTGAGGCTTGGGCCTTTAACTTCTTAGCGGCGTCTTTCTCGTCTGGCAGCGTGCCAAATTTTAGGTATGCTATTAATGGCGTAGTCCAATTGTTTTCAGAATTTACCTCTTGCACATTTGATCCGTCATCGATAAGTGAAGAGATTTGCACAAACGACAATACCCGTTCGGGGACAAGCATAAATTCTGTTGAAGCAGCCTTTGCTAGACAGTCGGCACATTCATTTTCTTCCCTTAGGATCTACATGAATTGGACTTCGAGGCTGCTGATTCGATTCTTCACCTCTTCCAAGTACCTCTTCATCCTTTCATTCTTGCACTCGTAGCTGCCATTAATCTGACTTGTTACGACCTGGGAGTCGTAATGTACGACGACGTGTTCAGCACCTGCTGCTTTTACGAGGTTTAGCCCTGCCACCAATGCTTCACACTCGGCCTCGTTGTTGGTTATGGGGAAGTCTAGTCGAATCATGCACTCAATCTTATCCCCCTTCGGGGTTTTGATTACCACCCCGGCTCCTCCAGCTCTTTTGGTTGATGATTCGTCCGTGTGGATTGCCTATTGTGTGGCGTTTTCTACCCCCTTGCCTTCCGTTTGAGTGAATTCGGTAATGAAGTCAGCCACAACTTGCCCTTTTATGGCAGTTCGTGGGCGGTACTGTATATCAAACTCACTCAGCTCTACTGTCCGTAAAGCCATCCGTCTAGCATCTTCAGGGCTACTCATAGCTCTTCTTAGGGGTCAATCCGTTAAGACTATAATGGTATATGCCTTGAAGTATGGTTTGAGCTTCCGTGCCGCAGTGACTAGCGCGAAGGCCAATTTCTCCATTTGGGGGTACCTCTCCTCCGCTCCTCGGAATGCCTGGCTTATGAAGTAGACAGGTCTTTGGGATCTATCTTCGTCTCTTACTAAGGCCGCGCTTACCGCTGCTTGAGAAACGACTAAGTAGAGGTAGAGTTCTTCCCCTGGTTTGGATGGGCTGAGCAATGGTGGGGATGAAAGGTATTTCTTTAAGTCTTCAAATGCCTTTTGGCACTCGTCCGTCCACTCAAATGATTTTCTCAAAGTGCGAAAGAATGGTAGACACTTGTCCATTGCTTTGGAGACGAACCTGTTTAACGTTGCAATTTTGCCATTCAGGTTTTGCACCTCCTTAACCATCTTTGGTGGTTCTAATTCCATTATGGCCCGTATCTTCTCCAAGTTAGCCTTTATACCCCTTTGGGATACCATGAAGCCCAAGAATTTCCTTGCTGTTACTTCGAATGCGCACTTGTTTAGGTTTAGCTTCATGTTATATGAGCGGAGGGTGTCAAACGTCTCTCAGAGGTCGCCTAGGTGATCATCTTTATGCATGCTCTTCACTAACATATCATCAACATAGACTTGCACGTTCCTCCCAATTTGGTGTGCGAACATTTTGTTCATTAGCCTCTGGTAAGTTGCCCCTACGTTCTTAAGCCTAAACAACATCACCTTGTAACAAAAAAGTCCTTGGTTAGTGACAAAGGAAGTTTTCTCTTGATCGGCCTCCTCCATCCTGATTTGGTTATAGCCCAAAAAGGCGTCCATAAAGCTCAGGAGCTGGTTTCTCGCCATCGAGTCAACTAAAGTATCTATTCGAGGGAGTGGGTAACTGTCCTTTGGGCACGCCTTGTTGAGATCTGTGAAGTCGACACACATTCGCCACTTCCCATTTGCCTTCTTAGCCATGACCACGTTCGCCAACCAGTCAGGGTAGTATACTTCTCGAATAAAGTCTGCTTCAAGCAGCTTCCTGACCTCTTCTACTATTGCTCTGTCTCGCTCTTGTGCGAACACTCGCTTTTTCTGTCGGACGGGTGAGGATAAGGTGTTCACATTTAGACTATGAACTATAACCGAGGAATCAATCCCGGGCATGTCCTCGTGGATCCACGTGAACACGTCTTGATTCATCCTAAGGAAAGCTGTGAGTGCTTGATGTATTTGCTGGCTAGTCAATGTCCCCACTCTTGTCGTCTGTTCGGGTCTTGATTCATCAAGGGTTATCTCTTCTAGTTCTTCGACTGGCTCTGCCACGGTCCGTTGCTCTTACATGCACATAGTCTGTTGGTGATCTTCCATCTCTAGCATGGCTATGTAGCATTCGCGTGTGGCCACCTGATCTCCTTTTAACTCGCCAACCCCATAATCCATAAGGAATTTGATCATCAGGTGGTACGTCGATGTTGCTGCCTTCCACGAGTTAAGGGTGGGTCGTCCGAGGATAACATGTTAAGCAGACGAACAGTTGACCATGAGAAATGTCACAACCTTAGTGATCTGTTGAGGATAGTCACCTACCATTACCAAAAGCGTGATCGCGCCCAATGGGAATACTCTTGTTCCTCCAAAGCCTACCAACAGGGAGTTCGTTAGCATCAATCTTTCTCTATCAATTCTCATTTGCTGGAATGCTGGGTAGTATAGGATGTCTGTCGAGCTGCCATTGTCAACTAGCACCCAATGCACATTGTAGTCCCCCATACGTATGCTGACAACAAGTGCGTCGTCGTACGGATGATGAAGACGTCGCGCATCTTCTTTCGAGAACCCAATGATGGGGCTTTCCCTCCGCGCTATCTTTGGTACGAAGCTCGTTAGCTGGACGTTATGGACCATCCTAAGGTAGGCCTTACGGGCCTTTTTGGATGAGCCAGTATTTGCGGTTTCCCCTACAATCATCCTTATGTCTCCAATGGGGGGTCTTTGACGCTCATTATCTCATTGGGGGGCTTGCTCTTGTGGATTTGGATCCGCTCTGTCCTTGCTGACGAACTTTTGCAATTTCCCTTGTCAGATAAGGGCCTCGATTTGTTGCTTCAAGTAGTTGCAATTGGCTGTGTTGTGACCATGGTCACGGTGGAACGACAATATTTGTCTCTGGGCTGCTTATTGGGATCTCCTTTCAGCTTAATAGGAAAGGTTAGGGTTCCCTCGTCCTTGATCTGTGTTAGGACTTGGTTTAACGGGGTGTTTAGTGGAGTGAAGCTTGTAAACCTTCCTCCCGGGGGTTTAGGGTGCCTTTCGTCCCTTCTGTCTCCTGTTCTTGGTTTCTTCGGTCCTCAGTCTTGCCGTGTATGTTCCTGTCACTCCCTCTTCCTGGGTTTTTCTTCCCGAGCCAACAGTGTGTCCTCTGCATTCATGTACTTGGTAGCCCTGTAGAGTACTTCTAACATGGCCTTTGGGTCGTTTTTATATAGAGAGTACAAAAATTTACCCTTTCACAACCCATTCATGGAAGTTGCTACCAATATCTTGTTATCAGCTTCATCTATCGAAAGTGCTTCCTTATTGAAGTGGGTTATGTAGGATCTCAACGTCTCGTCCTCTCGTTGCTTGATGCTCATCAAGCACGCCGTGGACTTCTTGTACCTGTGTCCCCCGATAAAGTGTGAAGTAAACTGAGTGCTTAGTTCCTTGAAAGTGCTAATGGAGTTCGGCGACAATCGACTGAACCATATCCTTGCGGGGCCCTTCAGCGTTGTAGGGAAGGCCCTACACATGATTTCATCAGCTACCCCTTGAAGGTGCATCAGGGTTTTAAAGGTCTCTAAGTGATCTAGAGGGTCCTTAACTCCGTCGTAACTCTCTATCTGAGGCATGCGAACTTATGTGGTAGGGGAAAGGAGTTGACGGGGGCAGTAAGTGGGGAGTCGGTCCAGTTGACTAGGTCGTCAAGATCACTGGACACACATCCCTTGAGGGCATTTATCATGACCTCCATCTATTCCTTCATCGCTTGCATCTCTGCGACAATAGGAGGTGGAGCCATATCCATGAGGGATAAGAGGCTCATATTTTGCCGTTTTGGCCTGCTTGGGGCGTTGCTACCTTCAGGCCCCTCTTGATCTCTTCACACAGCGCTGGTACCTTCCTGGTCCTCCCTCTGATTGTTCGGTGCTGCGTTTTTCTGGCGCAGCTGTTCTTCTAGGTCACGGTTTTGTTTGGTCAGACGCTTCACAACTGCGACAAGAGTTTAGACTTGTCTCTCAAGGGCAGTTGTGGGTGGTTCTGCCCCTTAGATGTCGTTGGTGGTTGCCATTGAGTGAGTGAGCACCATGCAACTCTTTTGTCCAGGAAGCGATAACACGGGTTATGAATCGCAAGAAATTCGTGTTCCCACAGATGGCGCCAACTGATGATGCCAAAAAAATCACCAGTGAGTCACACGTTACTGCACGTTTGAAAATTCACCTGCACAACAAGAAGAGAAAACCTATAGAGAGCACTGATGTGGTGCCGGCCAAATACCCTCCGAAGGTTAAGTTAGAATCTTTTACAACTCCAAAGTGCTAGAAAGGGTCAATTATGTGTACCTCGATTTGTGAGGGTATTGGGGCTTTTATAGTAGTCGAAGGTTGACCTCTTTCCCTTGGAATCAAAGTCCTTTCCTTATAGGAACCCTCTTGAGTAATCCTAAACGTGATGGACAAGTCTTTTACTTATAGAGAAGATCTTCATTAATGCGTGCAGCTTCTGGAATCCGCAAGTATTTCCTATCTAGGGTTTCTGGCTGCCACGTGGACAACTAATCCGTCCATGATGGGTTTGTTCACAATAGGTCTTGCACGGAATGACTCATCCTTCATCGACCCATGGGAAAGGAATCGTCAAGCCCACTTCATGACGGATCCGTTAGCCTATATTTTCCCTCTTCAAAGACCAAGTTCCGTAGCAAAAATTGCTGCTCTTCTAGCAGCTAACATCTCCAAGCTCTTCACATTGTGAGGTTTCCAGAATTTTTCTACAATTATTGCCAATACCAGACCCGATGAATCCCAAACCACAATACCGATACCTGTTTCATTGCTCTCATTAAACATCGCGCTGTCAAAGTTTAACTTATACTTAGCTAGTTCTAGTGGTTGCCATGTTCAACGTCGAGTTTGTATTGCTTTTCTAGGTTCCTCTCGGCAAGACTTAAATTGCTACAAAAAAGTTGTTGCAGCTTCAGCAATGCTCCCCATCGATAATGTCTTCTCCCTTAGCCTAGTTTTATTTCAGTGTGTCCAAATGAACCATGCCGTTGTTGCAAACAACTCGGTTACTCTTGGTTTGGATATAAGCCGATCAACGAAGTGTAAGAAGGTACTATGAGCTGCCTCAAATTGATTTACCTAGCTGAACTCCTTACACCACACCCTCTTCATCGCTTCACAATCCCACAAAGCAAGTTTTGTATCCTCCAGAAATCTGCCACAGAGCTGACATATAGAGTCAGCCAACATTTTTTGCTTCATCAAATTCACTTTGGTAGGTAAACTATTCACACATGCCTTCCAAAGAAAATGTTTGATTCTTCTAGGCACCTTAAGTTTTCAAATCCCAGCCCATGCACCCAAAGCTGCATTTCGAACTGAACCTAAGACCTCATCGTTTCTTGCTTCTTTGCATATCCTAGTGTAACCTGATTTCACTGAGTAAATTCCATTCTTCTCTAGTGACCAGTAAAAAAAATCAGATTGAGCTAAGGCACATAGAGGGATTGCTTTTATCTGTTGGGCTTTGAAAGGAAGAAATGAATCACCAATCACCCTTGAATTCCAGCAACCCGATGCCTGATCTATTAGTTCTGCCACTGTAACCTCACTACCCAGACCCAAAATTGGAGATATAACTCTGCCATTTGAAATTCCTGGAATCCACTGATCTTTATAAATACTAATCGACCCCACATTGTCGACTCTCGGGCCTCGAACAGCTGGAAAACCGTTGTCGGGCCTTTGTTCGACCACCTATTATGGCAACGCTCCTGCATGCGTGGGGCATGTTGGAGGCTCGTCTCGATAATTATGTGGTTTGCGAGGAGCTTCGGGTGCTCTCTCTCTTGGGGGAGGAAGGTAGGTCTACCTTTGGAGGTGTGGCAGGAATCTTGGCCAAATTTTAGGTGATTACCAAAGGTAAGTTAAGTCACCACCAATCATTGGGTTTTTCTAAGGTGTGATTGGTCACCTGTTTCTAGTTGATTTTATTACCAATCCTAGGCTAAGAAAAAGGGCATTTTTCCTAATCTAATGTGGATGGCAAAAAATCTTGATTCTTGAGTCTGAAAGTTTGGTTACGTGTGAGGAAGGCATTAGGCACCCTATAACACCTATCCAAGTAGAGTCCTTTATTTTGATAAAACCTTAATTTTTGGAGATTGGCAGGAAAAAACATGATTTTGGCATTGGCTTCCAAGGCTTTGCATGCACAGGGGGCTTTGAGGTTTGGCTTTTGAATAGGTGTGGTCTCAATCTATGCTTTCCTAAAGCATTCGAGCAAGTACCAGATTTATACGGCAAAAATCAGGCGACATGTCACCTTACTTTCACTTTGCCTTAGGTGACATGGACTGTGACAATCACATCAGAAAGGGTGAGCAGGTATATATATACATACATCATGCACAATGAAAACACACAGCAGGAAAGTAAATGCCTACATCCCTAGAGCATAGCCCAAAATATAGGTGCAGGAAAGTAAACAGGGGTCGCCATACTTTAGAGATGAGGATGACTAGTACATGGTATGATATACCAAATACAACCCATCTAAGAAAGAATGGAGGGAGGAAGGAAGGGGGTTTAAAATAGTACATAACCAAATGGGAGAGGCTAGACCCCTAAATCTACTGAACATAGCCGCTTGGCTTATATCCACATGCTTTCATCCTTGCCTTTTTTGCTTGCGCCTAGGAGACTATGGGCTAGCTCCATGTGTCCTTGCTCAATGTGTGTACATGCAAAAGCAAAAACAAGAAACCAGCAGATAAGCAATGGAAGGAAAAGATGCAAAGAGCATATGAAAGGGGCATAAAGTAGATAAGCATAATAGGCATGGCAAGCAAAGAAACAAGAAAGCAGGCAAACAAGTGAGAAGGCAAACAAGCAAGAAAGCAAACAAACGGTGGTGTCCATGAGGGATAAATGTAGGTTTGGATTGAATGTCCATAGCTTCATTGTGTTGAAGCATGGAAGACACACTAGCAAGCAAGACTTATGCATGTACATGTGAGCAAGCGTGCAAAGAGGCATAGAGAGCCAACGGGTGGTGCGAACAAACATGGTAAGCATAGTATTGGATGGAGCGGAAAGGGAAGGGTATGTACGAAACAACCTGGCATCCGGAGATGCTTCCTAAATGGTCACATCCAAACAAGGCCTCATGGGCATTGGATGTAACCAAACATGATCAAGCTCGCAGAGGGCATCAAGCCTGGCAAAGCCTAGAACAAGAGAGGCTAGCACAAGCATAAAGCATAGAAGCAAGCAAGCATAGACATGCAAATAGGATGATCCAAACCCTTTGATGTGGGCCTTGGTGTGTGGATGATGACAAAGACCATAGGGTCTAGATCGGGTCCTAACCATTAGGCCAAAACACAAGAAAATGCAATAAAAGGAACAAAAGGGCTACAATAGCATATGGCATGACAAACAAGGTCTAGGCCTAAGCAGATAAACATGGCGTGAAGTGTGCAAGCACGTAGATGATGGCATAAAGCATGTAGAGAACATCGATCTAAGCCTGTAAACACACCGATCTACACATATAAGCATGGAAATGCGCATGTAAGCATGTGGATATAAACAGAAAGGCATGGGAGAATGCAAACCCAAGCATACAAGCATGTGACTGACATGGACATAGGCCTAGGAGCATAGGACATGCATACAAACATGTAGATCTAAGCAAGGCATAACCATAGACATAATGTCAAGCATGTGGGCATGTAGACCCAAACACCAACACATAAGAAAGAAGGATCTAAACATGGCATAAAGCATAAAGCATGAAGAAAAAGGCAACTAGCACATGAACAATTATGGAAGCATATGGAAATAAACCAAAAACATGCTAGAAGCAAAATAAAGCAAAAAGCGTGCTAGATAAAGCAATAAATCATGTTATTAAGGCAAGAAAAAACAAGATTAAAGCTAGATGAAGCTTTAAAGAAAACGGGTATGGATAGTAGCTAAAAAGCTACATCGATACCCCTTAAACCTCAAATCCAAGGTACAGAACCAAGGAGAGGAAGATGGAGGGTATGAACACTACCTTGTATTTTTAGTGAAGAGAAGAATCAAGAGGTTTTGAATTGTTTAGTGAGTGTTTTTGTGTGTAAAAATATGTGGTTTTTTTTTTTTTTTTTTTTTTTTTGTACGGAAGAGAGGAGAAAAACTCAGAATTCGTCCAGATAGTGAGCAGGCAGCTAGAAATCTTTTTTTTTTTTTTTTTTTTGGTCTGGAGGTGCCTGGCTTTTATAGCCCTGACACAGATTACGAGGCGGTAGCCCTTGTAGGGTCGCTGAAGGGCCCCCACCTTCAAATGGTCCTGAATGGGGTTGATCTTGACACCTCTAGAAAGATCTTGACTTCCAGTTTCTAAAAATGTATGGAACTCAAAATCCCAATGGTCGGATCAAAAGTTATGGCTTCAAGAAGTTAGCAATGCATCGATGGTTAGGGACTTTTCAACCATAATAGTGATCAACTAATCTTCGGAGGGGAACTTAAGCCTTTGGTGAAGGGTAGAAGCAACTGCACCCGCGGCATATAGCCAACGCCTACCTAGGAGCATATTATATGGGGAATCCAACTTGATGACTTGGAAGTTGACCATGAAAGACCTGGGGCCAATTCCAATTGTTAGTTCAATCTCACCTTGCACTTCTCGAAGAGTGCCATCAAAGGCTCTGATGATCATGGTGGTAGGGAAAATACGAGAAGTATCCATATTCAAGCACTCTATTGTAGACATTGGGCAAACATTCAGGGCTGATCCATTGTCAATTAGTACTCTGGAGACGATTATGTCTTCACACTTCACCATAATATGCATGGGTAAAGTATGCTTTCTACCCACTGGTGGTAGTTCATCATCTGTAAAAGAAATCTGGTTGGTGGCCAACACCATTGAGACCATACCCTTAAAGGAAGATTTTGTGACAGCTGTAGGAACACGTGTTTCTTTCAAGACTTTCAAAAGAGCCTCACAGTGGACAACGGAGGATAGCAATAGCGCCAAGATAGAAATCTGAGCTGGCGACTTGTTTAGTTTCTGAATCACACTGTATTCTGAGTTTTTGATAATTTTGAAGAATTCCTTGGCTTCTTTAGTTGTGACCCTATTCCTGACGGGTTCGGTTGTACTCTTACCAATATCTTTTCTTCTCTTTTCTAGCTCTTCGAGAGTGTAGCAGTGGCCATTCCTAGTAAGCCTAGATAGACCTGAAGAGATATTGGAGCAGACCTACTCTTTTTCGATTTGAGTGGAGATCAAGGACACATCATATTTCTAGGGGACATAATAATTATCCTCATAAGGGAGTGGCTTTGGCAAGCGAATGATAACACCCTCTTGAGTTTACAAATTGGGGGCTATAGAGAACATCTTCGAATTAATGACCACCAGACATGGCAAAATGGCTTCAGGGGCTTTTGAGCCGGATGCCCCAGAGATTCCTGAGGCAAGCTTCGGTAGAATAAGAGGATCGAAACCTTGGATGGCAGGGACAACAATGGTTCCCTCCTGAACTGATGATAAAGCTGGCCTAAGATTGCAAGCAATGCAAGAATTAGAGAAGTAAATCTCTCGATGGCTGGCGAGGCTTGCCCTTTTCCTGAATCTGATGGCTCTGAATTTGTAGGTGATTCTATGATCTCCTCAATGACTATTGAAGAGGGAGGCACTGAAGTAACCTTACCAAGGCATTTCTGTAGATATTTGTACCAATCTTTCCTTGACCCAACAGATACAGCATTGCAACTAGTTCCTGACTGGGTAGCTACAGGACATAGGCTGGCTGCCATGCAATCATCTCTTTGCACAATTTCCCTTTCAACCCAGATAATACCACGGTCGGCTAGACTCTGAACTTGTGCTTGGAGCACTCTACAATCAAATAGGGCATGCCTGTCTCCACTGTTGCAAAATGAGCAGTTTCCTTAATCAAATCTGGGGGTTCCTATACCTTCAAGATCAAGGTGGCTCTCTTGGACCAAGGCTTGGAGTAGGGCCTTCCATGGGAATGATGGTGAGGAGAAATTCAGAACCCTTTCTTCCACTATGATGATGGCGTTCATATTTCCTTCCTGATGGGGAGGCAAAGGGTTGGTGATGATGTTCGGAGTGACTGCATTATTAAACTGTATTAACTTATTGTCAACGTGATCCTGGATACGGTCTCTCAACTGGTAGCATTCTTCTAGGGTATGCCCTTTAGCCCCAAAATGGTGTTCACATTTCTTAGACGGATCAAAGCTAGGTGGGAAAGGACCTTCTCTGGGCCTTGCAAACATCGAGGTTACTATCTTTCTTTCCAACAGGTAAGCGTAAAGATCTACCACGGGCATGGGTAATGGGGTATACTTCTGGCTTTCCCTCCTAAGGGGACAAGGTGGGTCTGGCCTCCCTCTTTGATTAAAGGCTTGATTAGGTGCTTGAGTAGATTGAGCCTGTTTCTGATAAGGTCTAGCAGCTGGGGTTGCATAAGTAGCAGTAATACCCCTAGTACTTTTTGATGCATTGTCGACCATGTCCACATCGATTTCCTTAGTCTTGCAGCTGGTCATTTTCTTGACATGCTGTTTAACGATGAAACTCAAGGATTCGGGATCCACGATCTTCTTGATCCTAATACCTTCGTCAATACACTCCCCAATAGGGATAAGGCTAGCAAAATGAGTGACTTGTGTGCTGATCATCTTCTTGCAGTAAGGAGGCTTGAGGTTGTCAATGAACCATATGATCATCTCATTTTCCATCATGGGGGTTGCACCTGTGCAGCTAACTCTCACCACCTCTGGGCATATTCTCGGAAAGATTCCCCACTCTTCTTTTTGGTTCTCGTAAGGACTATATGGTCAAGAGCTATCTCAATGTTGAACTTGTAGTATTCTAGGAAAGAGTTGGCCATTTCCCTCCAGCTAGAGATCTTTTCCAGTCTCACATACCATGTGGTCGCAGGGCCGGTCAAACTATCAGGGAAAATCTAGTAAGTAAAGGGTGATTATCCCCATAGGGATCCATCTTCCTACAGAACATGCGCGAGTGCGCGCAAGGATCTCTTGTACCACCATACTTAACAAACTCTGGTGCCTTGAACATGGGAGGCATAACGAACTGAGGGAAGTTGGTCAGATTGTCTAGATTGACACTCCTATGGGCGTTGGATCCCTCCATGATTCGAAGCATTTCAGCTAGAGTTTCCATTTGGCTCTTGACTTGGCCAATCCCAGATTCGGGGTTCTTGTCCTTAGAAGGATTTGTTTCTTAGTCATTGCCCTGGGGCGGTATATTGTGGCCTTGATCCTATTCTGGTGGTGGCTAATTTTCATTCTCGGTTTGAGGACCTCCTTGACTATGACTGGACGAGTTTTGTCCTCCTCTTATAACTAGTTGTTGCACTATGCGCATCAATTCTAACATTTGCTCTTTCATTTGAGCGAACTCAGTAGAACTCACTTCAAGAGTCAATGGCCCACTAGTAGACATCTCTCTTGCACGAGACCTAGTGATGATGGGATCACGATGTGGTGGTAGCTTAGACTGTTTTCTTTTAGCAATTTTTAGCAACCTTTTGATCCTGAGAATGAATGGGACATGACAGAAACAAGGTGCATTTGACAATGTGGAAACACAACAACAATATCAAGTTAGTTTACATCCTTGTTATTTAACATGCACCTACCGTTTTCAGAAAAATTTGGCTTTGCACCCTTTATCGAGTATTTATCATGGGGAGTTTCTACTATGATGCAAGATTAATGCACAAGATTGGCAAGTAACTGAAACTTTCATGATATGCTCAGTAATTCGAGACGGACCCTCTTTTAATTACATGCTTGTACAATAATAAGCATTTGGATCTCTTGGTGTGATTAATCTTGCATCATACGGACCTTCTTGGACCTTTGGATCTCTTGGGGGTGCCCTTGGATTCTTGACATCTATGACCTTTTGCAATTTTGACATCTTGGCAATTTGGACCTCTTGGCAATTTGGATCTTGGACCCTCTTGGCCACTTTGACATCTTGTGATCTCTTTGATGATTTAAGCTTCTGGGAAATCTTTTTGGATCTTTTTTAGGAAAGCTCTTGAACTCTTGATGCTTTGGAATTCTCAATAGCTTTTCGGCAGCGTTTCCTCCTGAACGAAGTTTCGGCTACTTGCCACAAATTTTATCTTTGCACAATTAGGTGACCGGACCATTTAGTGTATGCTGAATGCCCTTGTAGGGTTGTAAACCCTTAAGGATAGGGTACGATCTAGCATGTATAAGCAACGGGGTTGCTTTTCCTAGGGATTTAATCATTGATTTTGTGCAAGTAGGATAGAAAGAACCTGGAGTAGAGCACAATTTCTTTGGAGCAAGCAAAAAGGGTGCACCTGTTACAAAACACTTTCCCTTGACCTCTAGTCCTATAAGGGTATCCTTTCTTAGGCTTGGATATTCACTCTTTGGCCTTCACCTAGTCCTCTTGGGCTCTGGGCTTAATCTAGTCCTCACGGGTTTGACATAACTAAGCCAACTGTATGCAAAGGCTTAACTGGTAGGTTGTTCTTATCCTAAGGGGACCTAATCGTCATACCCCACCCTTCATGGAAGTTGTGGGGCAAGAAGGATTGAGGGGGCCTTTTCAACCAGTCTTGTCCACCCATGAACCCAGAAGTGCCTAAAAAGTCAGCCCCAGATCTAACTATGGGTAACACTGCTGATGTTTGTGTCTGGACATTTGTCGATGAGGTGATGAAATCCTCAAAGAGATGTGACTAAAAATAATAATAATAATTGATTTTTTTTTTTTAATTTTTATATATAATGATACTTCTCCATGTAGAATTATATGTTTCTTGATAACAATATTTTCTCAATTTCTTTATACCACAAATGTGCTTGCCTCGATTTTTTATTTTTTATTTATTGCAATCACAGTGAATAAAAGTAAATTTACCTTTTCGAAAATAAACTGATCTGATGAGTTCGTCTTTGAAGTAAGTAGTGTCTCAGTGGTTTGTGAGCTGAGCAGTTATCACTGCGATTGGAGTCAGCTCTAGCACAACAATAAGTGATCAGATAGTACAAAGTAAATCATTATCAAATTGATTTTTTTATTTTTTTTTTTAAGTGTCAGTCGAAATACCTTTACCTCGAAAATTCACAAACCAACCCGTTAACATGAATTGTCATTGTTAACCTTTGAATTAGTTGTAATGGAAGAAGTTTTTTGTATTTGCAAACCTTATGGATGGAGGAAGATGGAGGGAGTCTCTCTCCATCCCAAACAAACACTTAGTTTCTAGTCATTACACATATCATACTAATGAAAGTATTATTCTATGGCATTGAACCAATTATAAAATACAATTGGATGACATAGATACATACTATGGCAGAGGGTTTGGGTTCTAACACAAAGACACAACACAAACTCAATTTAGAATCAATGGTCACACACATGTTTATGTTTATGTATAAAGTACAATAAAAAATAACAAAATGTGTGAAATATAATTGATATTCTAGTACTTAATTTTAATTTTTTTATAAAAAAAATTCTCAAGAGGAAAAACAAAAGAATAACATGTATTGTCCCAAACATAGTATTACACCTAAACATAGAACCAATAATGGAGTCAAGATTTGACTTCAGGGGTGGGCAAAGCTTACAAACACTATGAGTGTGCACTGGAACATGTATATATGTATATTACTTGATATAAAAAAGCAATACATATTTATTTTATTGATTTTTTATGTTATAAAACCTACATAATACTAGCATATTCACTATATCTTGTTTATAAGTAAAGAATATTTTGCATGAATAAACCTTCTTTCTTTCTTTTTTTTCAAAGCTAAAATCCTACTTATTAATAAAAATATTTTTAATAGTTAAATAGATACTAAATACAATTTCTGTAAATTTATATCTTATGGAATTATCTCAAAATTTTATTGCATATTACACATTTTTTTATGAAGGAAAATAAATTATTACATAAAGAATTTAATGCACTATTAGTTTTGTTTATATATATATATACACGAATATATCACTTTTTAAAGATGACAATAATTTTATTTTTGTGTTAAAACTCTATTTAAAAAAAAGAAAAGAAAAAGGCATTGATAAATATAAGTTTTTTTTTTCTCTTTATTTGAATGAATTTTGACATATAAAAATTATAATATTATATTGATCATAATCAAGATAAAAATTAATATTATATTAATAATATTATATTTGGCTCAATTGGCAACATAGAAGGAAGCAAAAGACCTTTCCCTAGAAAATTTTAACCCGGGAAAAGTTAACAAATGCCTTAAATGCATTAGTTTAGAAAATATTTTTATAAACATTTTATGGGAAAAGAAAAAAAAAACTAATTTTTTGGATAGATTTTATGTTTCATGTGAAAGTGGTATCAAAACTTTCTTAAAATAGTCTACTAACGAATGCCTTAAGGGCACCAGTTAACCAGACCCTTGATATTAACACTCTAAGACATGTTGCACTAAAGGATAAAATAAAAGATGGGTGTAACACTAGGATAATATAGCTTAACTTTTGTACGTGCAAGTTAGATTTGTAAAACTCTTGTGGAAAGTGTGTGGGCTATCTAATAGTACATTTTGATGAAAAAGCTTAAAAAAATAAAAATGGAAGCTTTAACACCGTGATAACAGGAGAAAAAGAAAGTAAAGCAAGGAAAGTAAAGATGACAATGTGATGCACGTGGAAAAACCCTTTGCAAGGAAGAAAAAACCACGAGTGAGCAAGGATCAATATCCCTTGCTCTGTCAAGCTATGTATTATGTAAAAATGGAGATTTCCCTTGTACAATGGTGATGTTCTCACTAAAGGAAGGACCTTTTCTCTACCCCACTTCCTCACAAACTTTCTACCCTTTTCTCTTTGTTTTGTCCTGGTTCTTACCCTAATGTTCCAGCAACTTGTTCCTCTTATAGTCCGAGGAATGTTGTGGAGTACAGGACAGGTGTCACACTATGATTCCCCTATTTGAACCCTAATATAGCTGTTGTACAATGTAGTGGTAGGAGTAGAGAGAGAGCACGCCAAGGTCAGTATAGCAGTGTGAAAGGTAACCTTGCCACTACGTGGGGTGCAAACCTTAGACAAGGAAAGGGACATCAGGGGACTTGAGAGCAATGCACGTGTCCCTAATAGTGGTCCAGCACAAGCACAGCCAATAGGAGGGAAGGATTTCATACCTCTAACTAAAAGGGGTCATTATCTCCCTTTTGTGAGTGCTGGGTGTCCATGTCAGGAGCAAATCTCACTTCCCCCGAGGTGATCACGCCATTGGCATGGACCAAAGATCCCTTATCCCATCTTACTTTCCTTTTCCTTGCTCACAGCCATTCCATGTGTAGGGTCTAGATCCAACCATGTTAGCATTCTCCCATGTCTTGGTTGGTGTACTGTACATTAGCCCCCTGATTGTCAATGGCATTTGATGAGTGAAACCTTTGACAGTCACATTGTATCAAACTTTAATGCTCAAGCAATTATACCTCATGACATTTGAAAAGGGACACAAGCCATTGTTGGTGCTTCTAGGCGTTTTGGCATCGCTTTGTTTCTCATGCTTGGCAGATAGACATTACTCTTCATAAATGTCGCGTCATTTCACTTAACTCCAGTTGGTGATTTAAATAGGCAAAGATCTTCCTTTAATCTTCATTCCTTTTTTATTTACATAGTTTATTCTTCCTTTCTTGAAAAGAAACCTTTTCTCACCCAAAAATGGCCAGCTTTTCTTCTTCAGCTAGTTCCAACTCTCCATAGAATGACTCCACTCCCTCTACTAGTGACTCTTCCATCAATGCACCACCACCTAGCCCTAAGATGGCTCCTCCCCCTCCTCTTCAACCCTTCCCAATCTTTCCCTTCCCTCCTCAAGTCTTCCTTCCCCATGAAGTTCAACCGCGGGAGGGGAATGAAGAAGACAAAGAGGTGGAAGAGGATGCTGAGGATGTAGCCTATGACGCCTTTATGGAGGCCTCTTCTAGGCGCAAGAGAAGGTGTAGGACTTTCCAAGAGGGCTCTGACTCAAGCACTTCTTCTTCAATTGAGTCTAATTTTGACTCTGAGGAGTCAGAGTCTTCTAATGGCTCCAACTTTGGGGATGATGAAGGGGAAGAGAATGAGGAAGAGGAAGAGAAGGAGGAACAAGAGGAAAAGTACATGGCTCCAAATTACCTTAAGGACAATTCTGCCTCTAAAGCTGATGACGATGCCTATAAGCTTCATTCTCCTTGAGTTGAACCTGCAATCTTAGTGTTGTTCTTTTTTCTTTTTTCTTTTTTCTTTTTTTTTTTGTTGTTGTTGTAAGTAGGCCATATATTGGCCTTAGATTAGGAGTATGTTTTTTTATTTATTTATTTATTTATATTTACAATGTTGTTATTTTTTGTAAGAGAAAGGGGATAATAGGCCAATAAGGCCATACAATGTAAATCTCCTTTCTCATTTTTGAAAACATATATAATATATGAACAACATTGATTTATGCTCAAAGTATTATGTTTATTGTTATTTTTACCATGTTATTACCTTTCTTTTGAAAATGCTACACAAGAGGCAACACCAAACACGTCAGTTAATGAAAACACAAGACAAAAGTAAAAGTAATCTGTTGCTAAAGCGTCATGCCTTTTCCCTTGTCTATGAAGGCGGTTTTCTTGGTTTTTGTTAACTAATTTTGTTAGAAACTTACTTTCCCCATGTTGACACGTGTCCATAAATTTGAAAAAGTGCTACTTTTGAACGACTCCTTTTAGAGGGAAAGAGAGTACTTGTTTGAAGTATAAAAGGAAGAAAATTGCTTCAGAAAAGAACATGTCTCTTTTCCTTATTTTTCTCATTCTTCCCTTATCTTTTTTTCTTCAAACCCCAAAACTCAGAATCCTCCACGATCATGTGAACCATGGGTGCCAAGCATACTCTGAGATCCATTTCTTCGAATGTTGCAAAACCCTCAACCCCCAAAATCAGTAGACCATTACTATGAAGGGATGAGAACCCTTTCACCAAGGAACAATGGATCATTCCTTCTTTCTTTGAAGACTACCTATTTGATAAAAGTTTTGATTGAGACTCTATTCCCTGTTCTTCAGACCCTCCATACACAGCATGTAGGGAGCCTGATGATCTACTAACCATGGATTTGGACCTGAAGCACATTCCTCAGCTGGCACTTTCAGAGGAGATTTTGCTCCCACCACTGATGTGGTCTTTATATCCCACACTTTTGTCTTTAAAGGCTGGAGAAGTTGGTGTCAAAGGGTGTTAATGTTGGAAAAATCTGGTTTTTGTATCTCATACAAAAACACACGCAGCGGAAGCAACAAAAACACGGATCTACTTCAATCATGAAAGGTAAACATGTAACCATGAATTCTAGAATCAAAGAATAGAAAGCGTACCTTGGTGCAGTGAATTTCAAAACCAAACTTGAGAATACCTTTAATCTTCATCTCAATTCCACATGGTGCCCAAGATGTGTGGTCTCTCAATCAGTCTTTTGTACATAGATTCTCAAAGAAAAATCCTTCTCCTTCTCCTTGTGGAGAAAAACTGATTTCTTTTTTCTTTTCATCTTACGTACGTTAAAACATTCTCATAGTTTCTTTATTTTAATAACACTTATTAAATAATGACTGATTATCTAATTGGGTTAGCCTTTTGGGCCTACCCAATTGGGCTTTAGTTTGTGACTTGAGATGGGACCAAAGGGACCAATAAGACACTAGCTCCAATGGGCCTTGGGCTTTTCCGTCAACTCTTGACAAGTCCAAAGTTACCATTAATTATATTCAATATCACTATAAGAATATAATTGCACTCTAGGCCTTATCTATAAATTATATCCCAAGACTTTATTATACATTCAACCCCTTCATTAAAATATTCGTAGTAATACAAAGTCATTAATATTGACTGCCACTTTGAAGATTACTACATCTTAATCATTGAGTACCCGGTTTAATCTTTTATGTTATTCATAATATATTTATGAAATCCAATTCCATAAATATATACTTTAGTAACTCTTTACTAAATTGGTTGGGCCCAACACTCTGAATAACCAAACCCACTAAACTTATCTCAAGGAAATATTTTATATCTCCGTTAAGAGATTATGAATTCCATCTTGAAAATATATGTTCCATGAACACTAAATGCGGTTGCCCAACATACTGAGATTTTGACCATAACTTATAGATCTCACTCCTGATATATCAAAGCAACTTACATCTCATGATCAGGTCCATTATTCTCTCAGGATTTAAAGTTGATGTAAATAGAAGTCGTGAGCTTTATTATTCAATTGACAGTCATTAAGAGAATAATAAATCTCATAGCGGTCCAGCTCAATATGTTTTAACTCTTAAAACATATCAACATACCAACTAGAAGTCTCCACTTCCATGGTCAAGACAAATCATCTTAGTTGATATGTTATAGTCTTCGCAGATGAAATGCCCAATTTCATCACCGACTACGAACTAAAATTCTGAGTTTACAAAGAACTTGTGATTTATATCTTTCTATGACTTTTCACATAAATCACATACTATGCATCTCATGGACTAAGATAATGTCTCATTAGTTCATAAATAGTCTCATATAATTAAACAACTTAATTATTCATGACATGCCAATAAATTTGATTTTAGGGCACAAACCCTAACAATCTCCCACTTGCCCTCAAAGACAATTTACCACATATCCGACACTTATCTCCCTACTGAGTAATTCACAATCACTCTAAGGCAAGGCTTGGAAACAAGCTTCAGCCAGATTTATTGCATAAATTATCTTTTCTACTACTACTTTTCACGTACTCATATCTTCTCTAATGAGATGATACTTACACTTGATGTGTATCTTCACCACCTAGGATGAATACATATCTTGAAGTCCAACTTTATGAATCACAATCAAACTACAAGTCAGTATTTGTACATCCAGTATCTATCAAAACCTCACTTTTGTGGACCAGCATATAATCCCTCATTCTCCTAAGATATTTGAGTATATGCTTTACTCCCACTAAATTAAGTGATCTTTGATTCACTTGATATTTACTTACTATGCCCACCGCAAAATAGACATTTAGCCTAGTATTTAGCATAGCATAAAGACTTCCTATCGATTTGATATAAGGAACCGTCTTATATGCTCTTCCTTTTATATGTCTTAGGACCATAGTCCTTTATAAAGGAACTTTAAACTTAAAAAGGAAAGAATCCTTTCTTAAAGTATTTCATGCTATACTTGGCTAGACACTAATCTATTTAAGCAGTTTAAGATAGACCCAACATCCTAATTTTTGAATTTTAACAAAGTTATAATTCTTAGGATGTGACTAGTCTTTCCCAAGTACTTTATATCAAACTGGACTAGACAACCAAAAACTCCTTTGATGACAATAACTCTATATCATTCTAAATGATTAGAATGTCATCAACATACATTAAGAAATTTATTATTCTATATAGCCTTTACACACATAAGGCCTTTTAATACTTGATCAAAATCAAACAATTTGATTTCTTGATCAAAGATGATATTTTATGATTTAGATGCTTGCTTTAGTCCATAAATGGATTTTAAGCAACTAGCATACTAAACACTATTGGTTCTTTGCTATGAACAAGTCTAGTTACATCATATAGATGTCTTCCTCAAGATTGCTACTAAAAGAAGCTTTCTTGATATCCATTTCCATATTTCATCCAAATGAAATATAATGGATGAGAGAATCTAGATAGAGTCAAACTTGACTATTGGTGGAAATAGACTTTAAATAGAATCTAATTCTATTCTCATAACTTTGAATCAGTAATCCATATTCATATCATCTATTGCCTTTACGTAGGACCGAGGATCAAATTCATATCCTTGTGGAATGACTTCAAAAGTTTATCCCAAAAGTATGAATTTATTTGGTAATCCTCCCACTACGATATTGTACCCGTGTATTAGCTATATATCTAGAATAATGTATTGTGGTGTATCTAATACAACCAACTCATTTCCAAATGTACTTTATAGTTGTCCTATAACAAATTTTGACATTTTTCTTCTAGAACAATCTACCTTTACTTTGAAAAAGCCCTATTCCTTCTTTATGTATGCATTAACTTAAAGAAGTTATTGGAACTTTATTCCTTTACAAAAAAGGAACCCTAGATCACATTATCCTCTAAATAGAATTCATAGATTATGAATATAACAAAATAATGGTTCTAAAAGCCCATCTTTCACCAATTTTGAATACCATTTAGATTAATAAGATCTAGACATAAGTGCCAAAACATACAAAACCAAAGGATGGAAACTTTCTCTTTAAAAAGTAAAACATATAAATTTCCATCTAGAAAACAATCATGGACAATGCTTAGCTTTACCAAAATAGAAACAATTTCCTTTTGGTCATGCTTTTGAGACTAATTTCCTTTTGGCAATTACTAGGACAACTAACTTGTCCAACTGTTTGGTATTATAATTCCTCTTCTTATCACCCTTACCGTTCGGTTTAGGCTAAGAATTTGAATTAAATCATATTGATCCTAGCCTTAGCTTTTCGAATATCTTCCGTTACATAGAATTCACTAATCAATTCAGATAATATAAAAAGAATTTATTTTCAAAACAATCTGAATTGATCAAATGATTCTAACAAGGACTTGTGGATCACATCCACATGAGATTAATATTTAATCTCTACATCCAAGAATTCCAATTCATTTTAAAAATAAAATATTTTCATAAAATGATATAGAATTGGAACTTCTTAAGCTTTTCTTAGCACTCAATATGATTCATACCAAACATCTCATTTAGACTTAATATAAAGTCTAAGTTTAGTACTAACTCTTGCATCTCATGCAGTAGCACAATTGAGATAGAAGCCAATATAACATATTAGCATTTCAATGGAGACTATGATCATATCATAAGCTATCTTCCATAAATCCATCATGTATAGGAAATTATGACAATGCTAAATCAAAACATGAATATTTACTTCAGCTCCTTTAAGCACCATGTCCAAAATTATTTCTTAGTTAATGTGATTCAACTAAAATAGTAGCTAGAGGACAAAATTTATAACAACTTTATTTTGAGACCATGAACTTAAATACCAGGACATTATCATTTTGCATCCATAACCATATAATATGGAACCCGAAAACATACTATACTAGGTGCAACGACAACCTAATCCCACAATTAATATTCCTCAGCATAGAGTGAATACCAATCACTATGATCAGGCGAGAATTAGTCTCTTTATTAATGCTATCATGGTAACTCTTACCAAACAAAAATAATTTGCCACTCTTCCTTTGGCCTCTAAGTAATAATAGCAAGAACTCAGCATAGAGGATGCTATCAAACTTAGTCTAGTGTACACCATTGTCTAGAATCATGTGTAGCCACATTTCATCCCTTTAACAGGCTTATTTTGTAGTACCATGATAAAAACACCCTCCGCATGGAATGCAAAGCTCGAGGCTAAGACAAGGTGTTTGATCAAACCACTATAAACCAAGAAATTCAATCTTGTAGTACCATGAAATAAACATCCTCCGCATGGAACGCAAGGCTCGAGGCCAAGACGAGATGTTTACCCCACACCACTATGAACCAACAATGGAGGCCATGAGATCCAACCCTTGTATCTCTCTCCCACTAGAAATTTTAAAACAAGTGGATTGTCTTGAAATCACTGTGATCTAATCATAATTTTAACCCTACACATCAAGTGTGTTTAATTGTTTAAATTCAATGTGATGTAACTATGTCACGTCACAATAGCGTAACGAACATTTGTGCAATCACAAAGAAGTTTAACCTTGTAATCCATGAAGTAAATACCCTCCGCTTGGAATGCAAGACTCGAAGTCAAGATAAGGTATCTATTCACATTACAATAAACTTAACAAAAGGGCTATTTCAGCACTCTCACTCGTTATTTGGGTCTTTCTTAAATAATTGTGATCCCATCACAACTAATAACCTTGCACTTGATAAAGACTCTAATCTTATTAGAATCACTAACTAAAATGGAAGTCCTAAACTATTTAGGATTCCTTAAACACTAACGAATCAAAAATTAGTTATATAGAACTCTATCCTTAATTTACTTAATTTACTAGATAAAGTATTCTAATCTCATTAGAAACTATATAACTTTAATTAGAATTTCAATCTCATTAAAAACCTCTAATTAAAATAAATTAAGGACTATTAATCATTAAATGATTTAGTACCAAGATTTCTATTAAACTAACTTCTTTGATCTCATTAGGTCTTTTAGTTAGAACCATGTGTAATCTAATCACACATAAGCTTGCTCTTAAAAAACTTGAAAACACTTAGAAAAAATTCTAATTTTCTTTCTTTCGATCGATCGAATGTGCCTCTCGATCGATCGAAAAAATTAAAAAATTCGAACTTGACCACCTGACTTGTTCGATCGATACTCGATTTTCTCTCGATTGATCGAAAAACAAATTCAATCGATCGACTATCAATCGAAAATCAATCTAATTAAAAGGTCTGATCATTGTTTCACTCGATCAATCGAAAGTGATTTTCGATCGATCGAAACTCGTGAAACTCGAATTTCCATAAATTTTCTAAGGCAGTTTTCTAGGGTTTTTCTTGAACATTTTTTTCTTCCAAAAACACTTTTTGACTTTATCAACGAAGATTTTCAGATCAAACATTAGAGTTTTCAATATCATTACCAAGAACCCTAATAATGCTAGAAACCTTGAAAACACAATCCTAATCTCATTAGGAATAAATTTCATAATCCTAGCATTAACCAATTGTTTGATCATGAAAAAATAGAATGCAAGGCAAGCATCAATACTCGTTCAACATTCAGATCTTAATACATATAAACATGAACTAATATCATGGTTTGTACATCCGCACATTAATATATATTAAGCTATTCATGAATTTAGGCATTGAATCCTTGATAACGTATAAATATATCAAGCAAGATTAACAACAGTACACATTTACCATACAATCATATACGTATCACTAGCGAAAAGTCAAACGCCACTTGATACAATATAATAACCAACATGATATTCATCCTAGGTATGAACCCGATTTCATCATGTTTCAAATAAGTTAATGGCATTGGGAACGGTTATCAAACAAAATTCAACTGTCAACTATAACCAACCAATGCAAAACAAAATTCTCATGCTTTGACCGTTCTACCAGTTTCATCTAAGAAAACTTTAAAACTGATGGCAAAGTCGAATATTAAATGATTGCATGAGAATCAATGTACATCATTCCTATCCGATTATGTTTATAAACCACTTCAATATACCTGTTCGCAAGATGTGTAGATGGTGTCCTTGATGAATACAAACACCAAAAACACACGGCAGAAAACAGAAATTACAGTCGTGGAAACAAACAATAATTAATATATCTCATATATCAATCATGGCAGTTCCAAAAACAAAATTATGCAGAAACTTTACTGCAGAAAATAAAAACATCAAGAAAACGATTTTTCTTTAATTCTAAAATTCAATCACATGTTATACAAGCATGATATTGAAGACCGCTCTGATACCATTTGTTGGAAAAATCTAGTTTTTGTATCTCATACAAAAACACACGCAACGGAAGTAACAAAAACACGGATTTACTTCAATCATGAAAGGTAAACATGTAACCATGAATTCTAGAATCAAAGAATAGAAAGCGTACCTTGGTGCAGTGAATTTCAAAACCAAACTTGAGAATACCTTTAATCTTCATCTCAATTCCACATGGTGCCCAAGATGTGTGGTCTCTCAATTAGTCTTTTGTACATAGATTCTCAAAGAAAAATCCTTCTCCTTCTCCTTGCGGAGAAAAACTGATTTCTTTTTTCTTTTCATCTTACGTACGTTAAAACATTCTCATAGTTTCTTTATTTTAATAACACTTATTAAATAATGACTGATTATCTAATTGGGTTAGCCTTTTGGGCCTACCCAATTGGGCTTTAGTTTGTGACTTGAGATGGGACCAAAGGGACCAATAAGACACTAGCTCCAATGGGCCTTGTGCTTTTCCGTCAACTCTTGACAAGTCCAAAGTTACCATTAATTATATTCAATACCACTATAAGAATATAATTGCACTCTAGGCCTTATCTATAAATTATATCCTAAGACTTTATTATACATTCAACCCCTTCATTAAAATATTCGTAGTAATACAAAGTCATTAATATTGATTGCCACTTTGAAGATTACTACATCATAATCCTTGAGTACCCAGTTTAATCCTTTATGTTATTCATAATATATTTATGAAATCCAATTTCATAAATATATACTTTAGTAACTCTTTACTAAAGTGGTTGGGCCCAACACTCTGAATAACCAAACCCATTAAACTTATCTCAAGGGAATATTTTATATCTCCATTAAGAGATTATGAAATCCATCTTGAAAATATATGTTCCATCAACACTAAATGTGGCTATCCAACATACTGAGGTTTTGACCATAACTTATAGATCTCACTCCTGATATATCAAAGCAACCTACATCTCATGATCAGGTCCATTATTCTCTTAGGATTTAAAGTTGATGTAAATAGAAGTCGTGAGCTTTATTATTCAATTGACAGTTATTAAGAAAATAATAAATCTCATAGCGGTCTAGTTCAATATGTTTTAACTCTTAAAACATATCAACATACCAACTAGAAGTCTCCACTTCCATGATCAAGACAAATCATCTTAGTTGATATGTTATAGTCTTCGCAGATGAAATGCCCAATTTCATCACCGACTACGAACTAAAATTCTGAGTTTACAAAGAACTTGTGATTTATATCTTTCTGTGACTTTTCACATAAATCACATACTATGCATCTCATGGACTAAGATAATGTCTCATTAGTTCATAAATAGTCTCATATAATTAAACAACTTAATTATTCATGACATGCTAATGAATTGGATTTTAGGGCACAAACCCTAACAGTTAACACATCCTCCTTTCATGGAAATCTTGCAAAAAGTGGTGCACACCATGTTGGTATTCTCCAATTTAGACATTAGCAAGGACAATGAGAGTCTCCTTTCTCTGCTGTACCATTGGAATTCTACCACCCATACTTTCTTCACAAGATGCCAAGAAGTCTCCCCTTTTGAAGATGTTTATGAAATCTTGTGACTCCTTTTGTTTGGTGATGGAGAAGTGGCCAATATCTTCTTATCTCCTGATGAAGCTAAAGCTGTAAAGTTCCTTAAAGAGGCAATGGAGAAAGTCTTGAAGAAGCCAATTCTAAAGGGAACAAGGAAGGGAAAATCCCCTAGAGATGAAGTGCCAGAAGACATTAGTGCTGGTGTGGATAAGGGTTCCAGGGCTTACTTTTGGGGATGGACCAGTTACTTCTAAAGGGAATATGCTAATGGCGTGGATGAGGAAGCCAACCTAGACTCCCTAAAGGAGGGTACAGACTTCATGGTAAGAGAAGGTAATTCTAGCCCCTATGAACTTGAAGCTTTCATTGCTGTCCTACTTTCTAGTCATTTGTTTGAAGGATATCCCCATGAGAAGATCCTAGGTAGACATTACCCTTTAGCAGTTAAGTTAGCCAAAGGATACTCTTTTCCCTTTCCTCCTTACTTCTTAGGAACTTTATATTTTCATCTAGACCGCTTTACTCTTGACTTACAATGCTCTTGGGGTAGATTCCAGATAGAAACATTTGTTCCTATAGCATTCCTACAAATTTGGCTGTGGGAGCACTTTAGGAGCAATGCCCCTATCCCCAAAGCTTTAAATTCCTTTTAAACCAGCTTGCCATCACCCCAAGGCTTGCCAAGATCATGGTGATGGAATAAGGATGTGGTATCTTCTGATAGCTTTCTCTGTAAGGTTTTAAATGGCCCTACTGACTGAACAACTAGGCCTTATTCCCCTCTAAAGGGTGCACTCCCTCCATTATTCCAATCTTTAATAGACAAAATTATTTCTCGTTATAGAGATTGAAAGTTCAATATGGGTACAAAACACCCTTGAACGTTTAGACCCCCAGATACAAAAATACCAATTCAAGCTTTATATCAAACAATTAATGTGCGGAATATGATACCAAGCTTATAACAGAATTGATAAAACAATCTAAGCCAAATATAAACACATCCGCAGCAGTAAATATAAGGCAAAGATAAAGGAAAGAGAGATGCAAACACACGGACAACACACGATGTGTTATCGAAGAGGAAATCGAAGTCCTCGGCGTAAAACCTCTCCGCCGCCCTCCAAGCGGTGATAAAATCCACTAAAGAATATAGTTAGGATACATGAACAGTAGAAGACCCTCCAAGCCTAATCTACCCAAGTACCAAAGCCCTCCAAACTTCTTACTCCAATGAGGTTACGCCGAACCTATTTCTTCTTTAGCTTGCCGGATTCCGTTACTTGACCATAACATCAACCAATGTATATTGGTTTCTTCCCAAACTGCTTCCCTAAGCACCAAATGGACCTTCTCACAGACATGGGTGTGGTGAGATAAGGGTTTGGTAAATAACCTCTCACGGGTATGACAATGGAGAGGAAGAGAGTAGAGGAATTTGTAGAGTCTCTTTAGATGAAGATTGATGATGAGGCAATCTTGTTTTTCTCTAGAGTTTTCTCTCACAAAATTCTCTCTGGGAGCTCTCTCAATATGATGGGTATAAGGGTGTATATATAATAGGGTGAGAAGGGAATGCAAAACGTCAATTTTTGCCAAACAGGGCAAGTTGGCGACTTGATCTCACGGCTTGTCCAAGTTGCGAGTTTAAGTCGCAACGTAACGGCCTGGCCAACCTGGGACTTTTGTCCTGTAGCGTGACAGCTAGCGCGACCCTTCAGCTTCCTAGTGTGCCTCTCACGTGCCAGCTTTTGGTGGCTTGCCAGTTGCGATCCACCCGCGAGCCCTAGCTGCGAACCTCTGTTTTTCTTGCACACTCTTGAGCTTTTCTTCACATCTTCTCACACACTACCTTTACAATTTTCCCACCTAAATACAGGGTTACTAAGTGCTAAATTACAAGAAAATAGGTCACGGAATAAAGCCAATTAGATGGTTGATAAAATTCAACCTTACAATCTCTCCCTTTGGCTATTCTGTGACAAAACCCTACAACAGACTCTAGACTTAAACGTGAGTTAGGAACAGTTGGAAAACTCACTCACACCTAACTCTAGATTCTGAAAAGCTCTTGAACATATGAATAAGTAACTCCTGAAACACAATAACATAGCAATATCATTGTATGTAGAAAAATTAATATGCATATGGAACAAAATAAGTATGATCAAGCAAAAAAGAGCATAAGCATAAAAGCAGTAATTCATGGCAAGATCAACAACAGTAGTCACTTAAGCAAAAGTGATTACTATGTTCATTCACACAAGGAATGAACATCCAGACATGCAAAAATGATAAACTCAATTGAAGAGTATCATTTGCAAGTCCAACACTCAACCAATGCATACAAACATATATGCATCTAAGAACAATCCTACACGGGCACAAGAGTGTTGTACTTAAGATAATGCAAGGCATTAACAAGTACCAAAGCACAAAACACAAAGGCTGCATATGCAAAGTTTTGCAAATACATGGCACAAACCATAAAAGCCTACAAAAATGCATAAGTACAAGAAACAACCCTCAAAGCTTACAAAAGCAACAATGGGTACAAATAACAACATAAAAAGTGCTGAAGATATAAGATGGATATAGAACTATGATAAAAATTAAAGATAGACAAAAACAGTAAACAAAAATCTGTTAGCTGAAATCTCCCCCTTTCGTTGAGCTCTCCCCCTGCCAACAGTATCTCCCCTTTTTTGTCATGGAATAGCTAGTCGTCATTATCTTCTAGCTTCCTTTGAATTTCATCCAATTGAGTTTGAATCGAAGTAAACTTCGTATCCCATCGAGAGTTGAGATGATGCAAGACGGAAGTAAGATCGGACATCTTTGAACTCAGCTCAGGAACAGAAGCTACAATAGAGTCTAGCTTGTCTTCAGCGGAGAGTGAACTGGAGCACGAGCCACTGTGGGATGCGGAAGCTTCTGTTTTGATTCCCTTCTTGCTATGACCAATGCTAGCATTGAATGTGCGCATGTTGATTGGACATGGTTTTGCGCAGGGAACTTCATTCTCAGACGGATGGATCCCTTTACGCTTCAGAATCCGTGAGATGAGACAACAAAATGGGATACACATCCTTGATTCTGTTCTTAGAATAGTTTTGCAAAGGATATGAAAGCTATGAGCACAGATGTCAATCTCGACATCAGAAATTAGATCATGAAGAAACAGTGCACGCCCGAGATTCATATACCCTGTGCTGGATAGGGGATACATGTTGTGAAACATGACGATCGTGAGCACCCTCAATGTTGGAGGAAGAGATGAAACACTGACTGAGTTCCCATTTGAGGAAAATTCTAGATTGTCCCCAATAGCTGCTTTAAGTAATTCTTCATCCAGATGAAGATCATCATAGACCGGTGAGATCCCAAGTATTGGCCTGTTGATGTGCAGAATCTCTGCTAGATATGTGGGAGAGATCGAGAAACTTTTTCCTCTAACCCAGCACTTAAGTTCATCTCCTTCAACAATTGCATTGGCATAAAACTCTTTTACCATATCTTCAAATGCATCATCAAGGTCAGAGAGGAGATAATTCCAGTCCTTGCGAGCAAACCATTGAGGAATGTTGGTGTCAAACAGAGAATGTTGGTCAAAGACTCTTTCAATCAGAGGTGTCGCCTTTTTGAAGTAATTTTCATGAGTCTGAAAGGAAGCATACGATTGAAACCTATTGGGACACACCAGATAGGGAACGAGCCCGCTTTGGTCTAGGAGAGAAATCATCAATTTCAATGACATGTTCCTTCCCTTTGCTGCTTCCTCCTTTCACAGCTGATCGCTTGAATGGAGACATTTTCACTCTGCACTATGATTTAATACACACACAAACACCAAACAAGACAGCAGACATTATTAGCATTGTGTCAGTGCCATACCATGGATAATGGAGAAAACCCTAAACACTTGAAATAGAGGTTCAAAACATGACAATGAGTGTGTGTAAACAACCAACACCTCAATAGGTACACAAGATAGAGATGATCAGTGTATGGACCAGCACAAACATACAGTATAATCCGAAAATTAGAAACCCATGTTCGAACATGATAAATCACAATACACAACAACATCTTCACACAACGGAAAAAAATTGCCCAAATCAGGAAGAATGAGGGGTAAGGAAGGAAAACCCATACCTTTTTGTTGAAGATTTGAGAGAAAATGATGCAGAAATGAAATATTTTTCAGTGAGAAACAAACGGTTTGAGAGAGAAAGTGAAGAAGACAATGAACAGTCACTGAAAATCGAGGGAAAATTAAAAAGCAATTTTAAAAATTGTCTTAAAAAATGCAAAACACGCGTTTTTCGCGACTTAACCAAGTCGCCAGTAAGTCGCCAGGGCAAGTCGCGAAACACTGTAAAGGTAAGATTCTAGAAAAATATTCTAAGTGTTTTTCGCGACTGGAAGGTTTAGCCGTGAAGGAGTCGCAAGCTAAGCCGCGAAAATCTCTAAGTAACCCTCGCGATTGGACTTTCCACCCGCGAACAAGCCGCCAAAATGAGCCGCGAATAGAGCAAAACTCAAATTTTAAAAATTTTCTAAGTCTTTTTCGCGACTAGAATACTGACTCGCTAGCAAGCCGCGAAAAATCTCTGAGTGAGCTCGCGACTGGGCCAACCCGCGACTTAGTCGCCAAAACAGGGCAACACAGTTTTTGAAAAAATTTTACATTTTTGTAAAAGCAAAGTACTTTCCAAAAACAAAACAAAAACTCTCAAAAATCTTTTTGTGTTTGACCAACAAAGATTGAGCATGTGAAAACACATTTAATCAAGTACAATCACACAAATGAATATGCCATTCATTGAACATAGACTTGTGTGTTGTGTGTGGATATCAAAAATGAGATAGTCCTAAGTCCAATGTGAAGCTTCAATGATCAATTCAATCAAGGCATACACAACTAGCACTAGATAATGTGACCTATCTCAATTATAGAAGCTTGCATATATGACCTCCCACACGAACTTGATAACAATTCTTTGAAGCTTTTCATTTGGCTCCATATTCAACATATCATTTGCCATTTTTGAGCAAAGAAACTCTCATTGTGAGATAGATGCCTGAAATTTTTGATATTTCAATTGATGAGTTAGCCTTTGGCTTTTTGAGCATCATGCATTTTATTTTGGTCACTTTCCCTTTTTCCTAGTCAAATACTAGTATGTGCGACAAGCTTTTGCAGCTCTATATCTCTTTTCATTTGGAGATTTACATTTTAGAGAGCTCTATAAAGCAAAAAAAAATAAAAGGTGGGAAGATATATAGGCATGAGTCTATGCATGTCTCAAGATCAACAAAACCATTCATGACAAAGTTGAAGATCTATTTACAACAATCACATAGATATCAGAATTTCGTTCACAATGATATGAGTGCATGAGAGACAAGCTAAGCTTGTTAAATGCACAGAGCCATTAGTACAAAGGTACAAGGCTAAACATGCTTTGAGACAAAACTCAACAAAGTGATCAAACTTTTTGGATTTTCAACTTTTTATGTGTTTTTGGATTTTTGACACGAAAGCAGTAGAAGAATGATCAAAAACAAGAAAAATGAAAAAGCATTTTAAACACAAACAAACCACAAATTAAACAGATACTCAACAACACAACGCAAATAACCAATCATATCCACAAAGCATAGGAAGAATTGATGCATGGACATGTTATAATGCTTATGCATGAGTACCTTTTGTCACCCATATGTCACGTGCGTTTGGGGTGATATCCTTGATGGATCGGGTACGAGAGTTAGGACTTTCAAACCTCCTGTTGAAGCTCTCCAAGCAGTTAGTGAAGGCACCGATCATCTTCATCACGTCCGTCATTCCTGGATCATTTTTTTGACTTCTTGGTTTCTCACCACCCCAAGACCTCTTGTCATTCCTTCTTCCTCGTGACCGAGGTGCGCTTGCATTGTTGTCTGCTCTCAGCTTTTAACAGTTGGGTCTAGTATGCCCTCGCAGTCCACAATAGTGACACACATACTCAGTTCTAGGACCCCGTTGTGGTCTTAAGAGAGATCTTGCTCTGGTTTCGTGTCTGCCCATAGATTGATTTCGGGGCTTATTCACCATCCGTTGCTCACTCACATTCTTCTTCTCAGCCTTAACATTCTCAGAGACGGTTTCTTCTACAGTAGGCTCTATGGCCTTCACAAATTTCACTTCTTTGGTAGCTTTGGCTAATGAGCTACTTCCTCTAGTATAACTCAATCCGGACTTATCTGAGAAATGTTTTTGAGACGAGATAACATCTTCCAGCTTTCTGGAGGAGACCCTTTCTATCTTGGCTTGCGCTTGCACCACCTCTTGCTCAAGGAATCTTACTTTGGTATAAGCTTCTGATTACTCTCCATTTAGTGTCTCAATCTCACATTTAGCCTTTTTATATCTAGCCAGTAGACTTTTGTAGTCCTCTTCAGCCCTTTTCATCTTCTTTACAGCCGCCTTTGCAACCCTTGCATACTCACCTGATTTCTCAAGGAGTAAAGTGTAATTCTCTTGAATACTCAATGTACCTTCATCCTCTTCAGCTTCCGATTCTTCAACAACTCCAATAGACTCCAAATCAGAATGTTCACCAAGCTCCTTCACAAGTGTATCCAAGTCATCTGAGGATTCCACATAAGCAATGGTCATGAATGCGGAGAAATTTCCTTCGTCAAAATCAAAATTTGATGAGTCCGAATCACTTAAAGTAGTGGCATAGGCCTTTCCCTTCGACTTCAAGTAATTTGGACATTCCTTTTTAAAATGCCCATGCCCATTACATTCAAAACATGTAATTCCTTGTGAGGATTGGGAATCTTTACCATCTTTTCTTTGGAAGTCTTTCTTCTCCTTTTCGGCACTCTGGAATTTTTCTTTGTCACCAAATTTTCCACTCTTCTTGAGCTTTAGGAATTTCCGGAAGTTCTTTACAAGATACGCCACATCTTTATCTACCGTATCCTCTTCCGAAGATTCATGAGACACTATCCTCTCATCAATTGTCTTAAGAGCAAGGGATTTGCTCTTCTTCGCTGAAGGAAGAGACAACTCATATGTCTGTAGAAAACCAACTAGCTCTTGAACCTTGATTTCGTCAAGATCTTTGCTCTCTTCAATGGCTATAACTTTGGCACGAAAACTTTCTGGTAGTGATCGAAGAATCTTCCTTAAAACTTTAGACTCCTCCGTCTTTTCCCCCAAATTAAATTTGCCGACGACCACCTCGTTTAGCTTACTATAAAAAGAGTCAAAGGACTCATCCTCATCCATCTTTAGCTGCTCAAAGCGAGTGGTCAGCATCTGAAGTTTGGTGTCTTTCACCTTCTTGGTTCCTTCATAAGTCGTCTCCATACTCTCCCATGCTTCCTTAGCAACAGTAATATGTGAAACCCTGTGAAATTCTCCTGGAGAGATACCATAGAAAATGGCATTCAATGCTTTACTGTTTGCATTAGCTGCCGCAAGAGTTGCCCTGTCCCAAGTGGATTTGGCATCCATTGGCTTTGTCCAACTTATATCAACTGCATCCCACATAGCCTCATCCATAGAACACAAAAACGCCCTCATTCGGACTTTCCAAAAAGCATAATTATTACCATCAAAAAATGGTGGAGCAGTGAGAGATTGAGACCTATCCATATGAACTAGGGGTCAAGGATCACACTCAGGTATTAAAACCACAACAAGTGTACCCGCTCTGATACCAATTGAAAGTTCAATATGGGTATGAAACACCCTTGAACGTTTAGACCCCAAGATACAAAAATACCAATTCAAGCTTTATATCAAACAATTAATGTGCGGAATATGATACCAAGCTTATAACATAATTGATAAAACAATCTAAGCCAAATATAAACACATCCACAGCAGTAAATATAAGGTAAAGATAAAGGAAAGAGAGATGCAAACACACGGATAACACACGATGTGTTATTGAAGAGGAAACCGAAATCCTCGGCATAAAACCTCTCCGCCGCCTTCCAAGTGGTGATAAAATCCACTAAAGAATATAGTTGGAATACATGAACAGCAGAAGACCCTCCAAGCCTAACCTATCCAAGTACCTAAGCCCTCCAAGCTTCTTACTCCAACAAGGTTACGCCGAACCTATTTCTTCTTTAGCTTGCCGGATTCCGCTACTTGACCATAGCATCAAACAATGTATATTGGTTCCTTCCCAAATTGCTTTCCTAAGCACCAAATGGACCTTCTCACAGACGTGGGTGTGGTGAGATAAGAGTTTGGTAAATAACCTCTCAAGGGTATGACAATGGAGAGGAAGAGAGTAGAGGAATTTGTAGAGTCTCTTTAGATGAAGATTGAGGATGAGGCAATCTTGTTTTTCTCTAGGGTTTTCTCTCACAAAATTCTCTCTGGGAGCTCTCTCAATATGATGGGTATAAGGGTGTATATATAGTAGGGTGAGAAGGGAATGTAAAACGTCAGTTTCTGCCAAACAGGGCAAGTTGGCGACTTGGTCTCGCGGCTTGTCCAAGTCGCGAGTTCAAGTCGCGACGTAACGGCCTGGCCAGCCTAGGACTTTTGTCCTGTAGCGTGACAGCTAGTGCGACCCTTCATCTTCCCAGTGTGCCTCTCACGTGCCAGCTTTCGGCGGCTTGCCAGTTGCGATCCACCCGCGAGCCCTAGCCACAAACCTTTGTTTTTCTTGCACACTCTTGAGCTTTTCTTCACATCTTCTCACACACTACCCTTACAATTTTCCCACCTAAATACAGGGTTACTAAGTGCTAAATTACAAGCAAATAGGTCACGGAATAAAGCCAATTAGATGGTTGATAAAATTCAACCTTACAAAGATGTCCCTTATTCTGAGGAGGAACTCTCTTTCATTGCATGTACCTTTACTTCCCACCTTTTAGCACGCTTTCAAGATGATTTTGAAACCCAAGCTTATAACCCTTATAGATTTGCCCACTAATTTGGTTTTGACCAAGGTGTACTAGCGCATCTCTCTACCCCAGCCCTCCTTGCCGTAGTAGCATCATTGGCTTTCAAGAGCAACAATCTTATCAAGGTGGTAGTTTCTGGTTCTAAAGTTCCTTTTGCTTCCCCTTCCCGAGCTGGATTATCTTCACCCAGGTTTAAAGCATGGTAGGCTGGCATCAGGGAACGTGTTAGGAGCTTTGGGGAGAGTGGGGCTCAACGTATGGATATCCCACCCATCTTCCAAGGTGATTTGACTTTGAAACTCTCTGCCAAAGCCAAACCTTTAACCACCAAAAGAAAATGGAAAGGTACCAAAGTTTCTATAGCAAAAAACCAAAGGTATGTATCCTTTTCCTTGACTTGGTCATTTTTGTAATGTCATCTCCTTAATCAATGATGTGTGTGACTTTACTTTCTCCTTTCTCTCTTTGGAACTTAGACAAGTTAAGGAAACTGCTCCTCAGACTCAGGCTAAAGCAAAAACCACTCTTTTGGCACTAAAGGCCTTTGTACAAGAGGTGGCTTCTGAGGAGGAAATAGAATCTGATGCTGAAAGAGGGGATTTGAATCATGTGTGTACTGATAATCCCCTAGAGAAATAAGATTTTGTAGAAGTCATTTCTAGAGATCAAGAGGTTGGAAGCACTGAGGCAAACCCCGATCCACAAATCTCATTGCCTTCTTCCCCTTTGAAAGTTATGTGCTCCAAACTTCTTTCAAAGTATCCTGAGATAATAAGGGATATTGACAGGTGGACACTGCCTCTTAGGTGCTTCATGTTAGAGTGCATTGGGCTTGCCGTGTCCCAACTACAATCTAAAGGTAGAGAGGGCCATCTCACTCTTCCCTTTAAGGACATCCTTTTTGCACTGACCAAAGCTAATGGCATGGGTTTCAATGTTGGGTGGTTGGTGAGTGTTCGCGTAAAATAATCTGCAAGCGCACAGAATCGTAACAAGTAGTAAAGTGTTTTTAGAAAACGAGTGTCGAACCCACAAGGATTAACTATGTTATTGAGTATCGAAATTTACCAAATTAAGTACTATTTGGAAAATCGAAAATAGATGGAACGTTCTACTATTTGAATTAAATTAAACTATTTAATAAAAATAAATCTATGAATAAAAAATTAACAAAGCGTAAAATCTAAAAGTGTAAAAATATGATAAGAATGGATCTAGAGCAGTTGATTTCACCTAACAAATCCCACACAATTTATTCTTCCTAATTATTAAATTCTAATAATCTCCCGTTGATGATTAAAAATTCCTTAAGTATTCAATATCTTCTCTCGAATAATATTAAAAATATCTTCAACTAACAATTCCATATCTCTATGTGAATTTAATTAATTGGAGACTCATTACGTACTTTGAATTTTTTGAAAAATCACACTAGTCGTAGTAAAGCATCTCTAATTTCGCTCAACTAATGGTGTTTAATTCTAGAACTAAAATAATAAATCACCTCTCGGTCTCATTGTAATTCAATTGATCAAACCATAATTCGTAAAAAATAGTAAGCATTAAGAATAAGAATTAAACACTCAATCATGGAAATATTAAAAATAAAATAATTCAGAATATAAATTGTGTTCATTGCTAGACTACATCAACGCTCTAGAAAATAAAATTTAGTTCATAATAAAACTGAAAAGAAAACAAATAAAACTTATGTCTTTCATCTGATGGTTGATCAACATGAAGCTCTCGCCTTTGCCCTCAGATCCTCCTCTTCAGAAAGACTCCTAAAAGAAAAATCTTCAATCTGGCAGCCCCCTTTTCCTCTCAGGTTTTCTCCTCATCTTTTTTTCTTTTTACCCTAAAGAGCCTCTAAATAGGTCAAGGAATCCTATTCCCGTTTGGAGAAAATCCCAGATTTTTAGGCTTCAATTAATCGACGATTTTGGCCCATTTAACGTCAGAATTAGGACTTTTGGTAAACTACAAAGTTTTAGCCCTTTAAGTTAACTTTCCAGCCCAACTTGAATCATCTCGATTGGATATCTGAGCCCAAAGTTATACTGAAAATACTATCTGATGTGCAGGCTGGAATCCTAATCCGAATTGGACTTGGATTTTGTACAAAATTCCTTTGATTCCTTGCTCTTCTCATTCCTTCAAAGCACAAATGAATAGATAAATATAAATAAAAAAAAATCAAATCAAATCAAAAGAAATAAAGGAAAACTAACAATTTTAATAAATAAGAGGATAATAAAAATCATGTAAAAATTACACTTATCAAATTCCCCCAAACTTAAACTTTGCTAGTCCTCGAGCAAAAAGAGAAAAGAGAAAATAAATAAATAAAATTTTTCTGGCCTCAAAGATCTGCATAAAGCTTATAATTCAAAGGAATCATTCCAAATTAATCAAGTCCAAAAGTTAATTCAAAACTCAACTCCATCGCATTATCATTCTCACTTCATCATTAGCTTCCCGGATAGTTTTATGCAAACAAGTAAATAAGTACAGATCTCTAAAAATTCCATAAACTTGCTTTTTAAATCACTCTCCACTAATATAAAACAAAATATTACCGAGGATCAAAAGGTCTTTATTAGGCTTGTGATGTATGGCTATGGTGAGGGCAATAAAGAAAAGATAAGATTCAAGCAAATAGAGCATTCTCACTTCTAAAATATAACTTTTTCTCAGTCCTTTGAATATCTCAAAATACCTCTCTTCATCAAAAAAATTTTTTTTGTTCTTTTCTTACTTCAAGTCGCCACTTATCTTTTGACGTGAATGCAGGCATTTGTGATGGATGCACCCAGTTACTCAACAAGTCACAAACTTGAAGTGCTTTTGCATACTCATATTTCAAATTACGATTTGACGTAAGAGTAAACATTGGTAATGAATACCCCTAGTTACTAAGCAACTCAAAACATTGGAGTAAATGGAACTTTGTACAATTTTCTTCTTCTTCTTCTTCTTCCTTTTTTTTTTTTTTTTTTTTTTTAAACACTCATATATCTTCTCTTTTCTTCAACCCAGTGTAAGAATAGGTCAATTGGGTAACTAGGGATAAAGATAATAAAGAGGTAAGCTTGAAAGGCTCAATTGATTCAAAGAATGCCTAAATCACTTCCCAAGT
This sequence comes from Quercus cerris, assembly GCA_963669245.1. NCBI lineage: Eukaryota > Viridiplantae > Streptophyta > Magnoliopsida > Fagales > Fagaceae > Quercus > Quercus cerris. The sequence goes on along the minus strand of OY770008.1, from coordinate 21,678,098 downwards.
AACATTCTGTATAAGATTTCTCCATGAGAGTAATTCAACAAGTTCTAGAATAAGTAGAGATCGTCCTAATTTACAAAATTCACATAAAATTTCTCTAGGTATGCACAATGATTAATGATCATATCAAATTAAACAAGATCAAGTAAAGAATTAACGACTGGACTTAAGCAATGAGAATGATTCCTAAAAATTATAAGAAAATTCAACCATAATCTTATCATAGGCATTTTTTTTTTTTGAAATATTAAAAATAAAATAAATTCCCTTCCCCCAAACTTAAATTTCACATTGTCCTCAATGGGAAAAAGGAAGAAAAAGTAATTAAAAGAATGAGAAAGGAGAAGAGATGCTCCCCTGATTTTTAATTGAATATTTTTCCTTGAGGTGCAACCATGTACCCATTGAAGATTTCTTTGGTCTCTTTATTCCTACAAAATGAAAGAAAAAGAAAAAAAAAAAAAAGAAAAAAGAAAAAAATAAGATAAAGAAAAAATAAAAACATAAACATAAAAATAAAAAACTTGGGTTGCCTCCCAAAAGCGCTTTATTTAACTTCTGTAACTAGACGTTATCCTCCATTAAAATCCTATGTGTGCAAATTGAAAGACTAATTCCTTTGATGTCAGAGATGGTCCAACCTAAAGCCATTTTGTGTTCCCGCAAGATTCTCAGCAACTTTTCCTCCTCTACATCACTCAAAGAACTGTTAATAATAACTGGCAAAGTAGAGTCTTGGCCTAAGAAAGCGTACCTTAAATTTGATGGAAGCGGTTTGAGCTCAAGTTTAGGAGGTTCCTGTGGTGGAGATGTTGGCTGACATGATTTTAGGTCTTCCACTTTTGGTTGCATTGAAGGAGGAAAGAGTGGTGTAGCCTCCAAATATCTTTCACACTCTTTAACCTCTTCATTATTGAATTTAACAAGTGTAGAGCGAGTAAGACATACCTCAAGTGGTAACTTTTGAAAATCAATTGCACAAGTCTCATCAGCCATGATCATGTCTCGGTCACTTATTTGAAAACAAGAATGTGTCTCGGAAGGAAATTCCATAGACTTGAATACATTAAAAGTGACCTCATCCTCTCCGACCCTCAAAACAAGTTTTCCTTGCTGGACATCAATTAAGGTTCTCCCAGTCGTAAGGAAAGGTCGACCCAATATCAAAGGAATCTCCTCGTCCTCATCCATATCAAGGACAATGAAGTCAGCCGGGAAGATGAACTTGTCAACTTTTACTAATATGTTCTCAATGAATCCTCTTGGATATTTAATGGATCTATCCGCCAATTGTAAAGAGATAGTAGTCGGCTTTACTTCTCCAAGACCTAATTTCCTGAAAACAGAGAGAGGCATTAGATTAATACTTGCCCCTAAATCACATAAAGCTCTATCAAAATAAGATTGTCCTATAGTGCAAGGGATAGTGAAACTCCCTGGATCTTTCAGTTTAGGTGGCAGCTTCTTTTGTAAGATTGCACTACTCTCCTTTGTCAGCATTACTGTTTCATGCTCCTCCAGTTTCCGCTTCTTTGATATAATATCCCTAAAAAATTTAGCATATTTAGGCATTTGTTCCAAAGCTTCAATGAGAGGAATATTAATATGCAATTGCTTAAATATACTTAGAAATTTAGAAAACTGATCATCCACATTGTTTTTTCTTAATCTTTGCGAAAAAGGAATTGGTGGATCATAAATTGAAGGAGAATAAGTCTCAAAAGTAACTTCCCTGGATTTTTTGTATTTTGAAGCTCTTTCATTCTCCTTAGTTTTCTCAGCTTGCTCCATTTCTTTCATCTCTGACTCGACTTCCTTCATCTTTGACTCCTCATTATCCACAGGTTTATCTTGTTTGGCATTTGTTACTTTTGGCTCCTCATATGTTCGCCCACTTCTCAATGATATTGCCTTTACATGTTCTTTCGGATTGGTGACAGTGTTGCTTGGCAAAGTTCCTGCAGTCCTCTCTGTGAGCATGCTTGAAAGCTGACCGATTTGCACCTCAAGATTGTGGATTGAAGCTGAGTGGTTTTGGATCGCCACATCTGTCTTCTGCATGTACTGCATGAACATGTCCTCAAGTGTCGGCTTCTTCTCTTGCTGTGGAAATTGCTGAGGTGGTTTAGCTTGCCCTTGGTTATTGCTCCATGAGAATTGGGGTGATTCCTCCATCCAGGATTGTACGTGTTCAAGTATGGATTATTTTGACGTTGAAAATTTGACACGTAATTTGTCTGTCCATAACTTGATTGGGCAAAAGGATTTCCCACTTGGCAGTCGACACTTGAATGATTTCCTGCACAATGATCACAAACAACATTAATTTGAATAGCATTAACATTCATTTTACCTAGTTGTTGAGACAAAGTTGCCATTTGTGCCGCCAATGAGGTAATAGAATCAAGTTCTAAAACTCCAGCTGCCTTTCTTGGCATTGCTCTTTCTGTAGGCCATTGATAATTGTTGGATGCCAATTCTTCCAGAAATTCATAGGCTGCCTCATGAGTTTTACTCATTAAAGCTCCACTAGCTGCTGCATCAACCATAGACCTGTTTGTAGCTCCTAGACCATTGTAGAATGTTTGCACTTGAAGCCATGCTGGAAGGTCATGATGAGGACACCTTCGCAATAATTCTTTGTACCTCTCCCATGCTTCATATAATGATTCACCCTCAAATTGGATGAACATGGTGATATCATTCCTTAGCTTTGCTGTCTTCGCGGGAGGGAAATATTTTGCTAAAAATTTTTGTGCCAACTCCTCCCATGTAGTAATGATGCCAGGTGGCAAAGAATTCAACCAAACTTTTGCTTTATCCCTAAGTGAGAAGGGAAAAAGCCTTAGTCGAATCGCATCATCTGTCACTCCATTATGTTTAAAAGTATCACAAATTTCCAAGAAATTTGCAATATGGACATTAGGATCCTCTTGTGACAGCCCCCCGAACTGGACAGTCTGCTGTATCATCTGAATGATGGCCGGCTTGATCTCAAAATTATTGGCTTGTATGGCTGGCCTCCTTATGCTCGATGTAGCTCCATTTACCGAGGGCATAGCATAATCCCTTAACGCCTTTTGCTCTTGATCGGCCATCTTAGATAGAGATGTGTTGGCCTCTTTCTTCTTTTCCTTCTTGAGCTGACGTAAGGTTCTTTCAATTTCAGGATCAAAGATTGTATGGTCTAATGGTTTAGATCGGGGCATGCACTTCTACTTCCTGAAAAGAAAGAAAACAAACTCAGATGCACCTAAATTTTTTTTTTTTTTATTAAATAAAATAAAATCCAAAGTAGTAAATATCTACCTAGTATCAATATCAATAACAAATAGTTAATCCCCGGCAACGGCGCCAAAAAACTTGTTCGCGTAAAATAATCTGCAAGCGCACAGAATCGTAACAAGTAGTAAAGTGTTTTTAGAAAACGAGTGTCGAACCCACAAGGATTAACTATGTTATTGAGTATCGAAATTTACCAAATTAAGTACTATTTGGAAAATCGAAAATAGATGGAACGTTCTACTATTTGAATTAAATTAAACTATTTAATAAAAATAAATCTATGAATAAAAAATTAACAAAGCGTAAAATCTAAAAGTGTAAAAATATGATAAGAATGGATCTAGAGCAGTTGATTTCACCTAACAAATCTCACACAATTTACTCTTCCTAATTATTAAATTCTAATAATCTCCCGTTGATGATTAAAAATTCCTTAAGTATTCAATATCTTCTCTCGAATAATATTAAAAATATCTTCAACTAACAATTCCATATCTCTATGTGAATTTAATTAATTGGAGACTCATTACGTACTTTGAATTTTTTGAAAAATCACACTAGTCACGGTAAAGCATCTCTACTTTCGCTCAACTAATGGTGTTTAATTCTAGAACTAAAATAACAAATCACCTCTCGGTCTCATTGTAATTCAATTGATCAAACCATAATTCGTAAAAAATGGTAAGCATTAAGAATAAGAATTAAACACTCAATCATGGAAATATTAAAAACAAAATAATTCAGAATATAAATTGTGTGTTCATTGCTAGACTACATCAACGCTCTAGAAAATAAAATTTAGTTCATAATAAAACTGAAAAGAAAACAAATAAAACTTATGTCTTTCATCTGATGGTTGATCAACATGAAGCTCTCGCCTTTGCCCTCAGATCCTCCTCTTCAGAAAGACTCCTAAAAGAAAAATCTTCAATGCGGCAGCCCCCTTTTCCTCTCAGGTTTTCTCTTCTTTTTTTCTTTTTATCCTAAAGAGCCTCTAAATAGCTCAAGGAATCCTATTCCCGTTTGGAGAAAATCCCAGATTTTTAGGCTTCATTTAACCGACGATTTTGGCCCATTTAACGTCAGAATTCAGACTTTTGGTAAACTATAAAGTTGTATCCCTTTAAGTTAACTTTCCAGCCCAACTTGAATCATCTCGATTGGATATCTGAGCCCAAAGTTATGCTGAAAATACTATCTGATGTGCAGGTTGGAATCCTAATCCGAATTGGACTTGGATTTTGTACAAAATTCCTTTGATTCCTTGCTCTTCTCATTCCTTCAAAGCACAAATGAATAGATAAATATAAATAAAAAAAAAATCAAATCAAATCAAAAGAAATAAAGGAAAACTAACAATTTTAATAAATAAGAGGATAATAAAAATCATGTAAAAATTACACTTATCAAATTCCCCCAAACTTAAACTTTGCTAGTCCTCGAGCAAAAAGAGAAAAGAGAAAATAAATAAATAAAATTTTTCTGGCCTCAAAGATCTGCATAAAGCTTATAATTCAAAGGAATCATTCCAAATTAATCAAGTCCAAAAGTTAATTCAAAACTCAACTCCATCGCATTATCATTCTCACTTCATCATTAGCTTCCCGGATAGTTTTATGCAAACAAGTAAATAAGTACAGATCTCTAAAAATTCCATAAACTTGCTTTTTAAATCACTCTCCACTAATATAAAACAAAATATTACCGAGGATCAAAAGGTCTTTATTAGGCTTGTGATGTATGGCTATGGTGAGGGCTATAAAGAAAAGATAAGATTCAAGCAAATAGAGCATTCTCACTTCTAAAATATAACTTTTTCTCAGTCCTTTGAATATCTCAAAATACCTCTCTTCATCAAAAAAAAATTTTTTGTGCTTTTCTTACTTCAAGTCGTCACTTATCTTTTGACGTGAATGCAGGCATTTGTGATGGATGCACCCAGTTACTCAACAAGTCACAAACTTGAAGTGCTTTTGCATACTCATATTTCAAGTTACGATTTGACGTAGGAGTAAAAATTGGTAATGAATACCCCTAGTTACTAAGCAACTCAAAACATTGGAGTAAATGGAACTTTGTACAATTTTCTTTTTCTTCTTCTTCTTCCTTTTTTTTTTTTTTTTTTTTTTTTTTTTTAAACACTCATATATCTTCTCTTTTCTTCAACCCAGTGTAAGAATAGGTCAATTGGGTAACTAGGGATAAAGATAATAAAGAGGTAAGCTTGAAAGGCTCAATTGATTCAAAGAATGCCTAAATCACTTCCCAAGTAACATTTTGTATAAGATTTCTCCATGAGAGTAATTCAACAAGTTCTAGAATAAGTAGAGATCATCCAAATTTACAAAATTCACATAAAATTTCTCTAGGTATGCACAATGATTAATGATCATATCAAATTAAACAAGATCAAGTAAAGAATTAACGACTGGACTTAAGCAATGAGAATGATTCCTAAAAATTATAAGAAAATTCAACCATAATCTTATCATAGGCATTTTTTTTTTTTTGAAATATTAAAAATAAAATAAATTCCCTTCCCCCAAACTTAAATTTCACATTGTCCTCAATGGGAAAAAGGAAGAAAAAGTAATTAAAAGAATGAGAAAGGAGAAGAGATGCTCCCCTGATTTTTAATTGAATATTTTTCCTTGAGGTGCAACCATGTACCCATTGAAGATTTCTTTGGTCTCTTTATTCCTACAAAATGAAAGAAAAAGAAAAAAAAAAGAAAAAAGAAAAAAATAAGATAAAGAAAAAATAAAAACATAAACATAAAAATAAAAAACTTGGGTTGCCTCCCAAAAGCGCTTTATTTAACGTCTGTAACTAGACGTTATCCTCTATTAAAATCCTATGTGTGCAAATTGAAAGACTAATTCCTTTGATGTCAGAGATGGTCCAACCCAAAGCCATTTTGTGTTCCCGCAAGATTCTCAACAACTTTTCCTCCTCTACATCACTCAAAGAACTGTTAATAATAACTGGCAAAGTAGAGTCTTGGCCTAAGAAAGCGTACCTTAAATTTGATGGAAGCGGTTTGAGCTCAAGTTTAGGAGGTTCCTGTGGTGGAGATGTTGGCTGACATGATTTTAGGTCTTCCACTTTTGGTTGCATTGAAGGAGGAAAGAGTGGTGTAGCCTCCAAATATCTTTCACACTCTTTAACCTCTTCATTATTGAATTTAACAAGTGTAGAGCGAGTAAGACATACCTCAAGTGGTAACTTTTGAAAATCAATTGCACAAGTCTCATCAGCCATGATCATGTCTCGGTCACTTATTTGAAAACAAGAATGTGTCTCGGAAGGAAATTCCATAGACTTGAATACATTAAAAGTGACCTCATCCTCTCCGACCCTCAAAACAAGTTTTCCTTACTGGACATCAATTAAGGTTCTCCCAGTCGTAAGGAAAGGTCGACCCAATATCAAAGGAATCTCCTCGTCCTCATCCATATCAAGGACAATGAAGTCAGCCGGGAAGATGAACTTGTCAACTTTTACTAATATGTTCTCAATGACTCCTCTTGGATATTTAATGGATCTATCCGCCAATTGTAAAGAGATAGTAGTCGGCTTTACTTCTCCAAGACCTAATTTCCTGAAAACAGAGAGAGGCATTAGATTAATACTTGCCCCTAAATCACATAAAGCTCTATCAAAATAAGATTGTCCTATAGTGCAAGGGATAGTGAAACTCCCTGGATCTTTCAGTTTAGGTGGCAGCTTCTTTTGTAAGATTGCACTACTCTCCTCTGTCAGCATTACTGTTTCATGCTCCTCCAGTTTCCGCTTCTTTGATATAATATCCCTAAAAAATTTAGCATATTTAGGCATTTGTTCCAAAGCTTCAATGAGAGGAATATTAATATGCAATTGCTTAAATATACTTAGAAATTTAGAAAACTGATCATCCACATTGTTTTTTCTTAATCTTTGCGAAAAAGGAATTGGTGGATCATAAATTGAAGGAGAATAAGTCTCAAAAGTAACTTCCCTGGATTTTTTGTATTTTGAAGCTCTTTCATTCTCCTTAGTTTTCTCAGCTTGCTCCATTTCTTTCATCTCTGACTCGACTTCCTTCATCTTTGACTCCTCATTATCCACAGGTTTATCTTGTTTGGCATTTGTTACTTTTGGCTCCTCATATGTTCGCCCACTTCTCAATGATATTGCCTTTACATGTTCTTTCGGATTGGTGACAGTGTTGCTTGGCAAAGTTCCTGCAGTCTTCTCTGTGAGCATGCTTGAGAGCTGACCGATTTGCGCCTCAAGATTGTGGATTGAAGCTGAGTGGTTTTGGATCGCCACATCTGTCTTCTGCATGTACTGCATGAACATGTCCTCAAGTGTCGGCTTCTTCTCTTGCTGTGGAAATTGCTGAGGTGGTTTAGCTTGCCCTTGGTTATTGCTCCATGAGAAGTTGGGGTGATTCCTCCATCCAGGATTGTACGTGTTCAAGTATGGATTATTTTGACGTTGAAAATTTGACACGTAATTTGTCTGTCCATAACTTGATTGGGCAAAAGGATTTCCCACTTGGCAGTCGACACTTGAATGATTTCCTGCACAATGATCACAAACAACATTAGTTTGAATAGCATTAACATTCATTTTACCTAGTTGTTGAGACAAAGTTGCCATTTGTGCCGCCAATGAGGTAATAGAATCAAGTTCTAAAACTCCAGCTGCCTTTCTTGGCATTGCTCTTTCTGTAGGCCATTGATAATTGTTGGATGCCAATTCTTCCAGAAATTCATAGGCTGCCTCATGAGTTTTACTCATTAAAGCTCCACCAGCTGCTGCATCAACCATAGACCTGTTTGTAGCTCCTAGACCATTGTAGAATGTTTGCACTTGAAGCCATGCTGGAAGGTCATGATGAGGACACCTTCGCAATAATTCTTTGTACCTCTCCCATGCTTCATATAATGATTCACCCTCAAATTGGATGAACAAGGTGATATCATTCCTTAGCTTTGCTGTCTTCGCGGGAGGGAAATATTTTGCTAAAATTTTTTGTGCCAACTCCTCCCATGTAGTAGTGATGCCAGGTGGCAAAGAATTCAACCAAACTTTTGCTTTATCCCTAAGTGAGAAGGGAAAAAGCCTTAGTCGAATTGCATCATCTGTCACTCCATTATGTTTAAAAGTATCACAAATTTCCAAGAAATTTGCAATATGGACATTAGGATCCTCTTGTGACAGCCCCCCGAACTGGACAGTCTGCTGTATCATCTGAATGATGGCCGGCTTGATCTCAAAATTATTGGCTTGTATGGCTGGCCTCCTTATGCTCGATGTAGCTCCATTTACCGAGGGCATAGCATAATCCCTTAACGCCTTTTGCTCTTGATCGGCCATCTTAGATAGAGATGTGTTGGCCTCTTTCTTCTTTTCCTTCTTGAGCTGACGTAAGGTTCTTTCAATTTCAGGATCAAAGATTGTATGGTCTAATGGTTTAGATCGGGGCATGCACTTCTACTTCCTGAAAAGAAAGAAAACAAACTCAGATGCACCTAATTTTTTATTTTTTTTATTAAATAAAATAAAATCCAAAGTAGTAAATATCTACCTAGTATCAATATCAATAACAAATAGTTAATCCCCGGCAACGGCGCGAAAAAACTTGTTCGCGTAAAATAATCTGCAAGCGCACAGAATCGTAACAAGTAGTAAAGTGTTTTTAGAAAACGAGTGTCGAACCCACAAGGATTAACTATGTTATTGAGTATCGAAATTTACCAAATTAAGTACTATTTGAAAAATCGAAAATAGATGGAACGTTCTACTATTTGAATTAAACTAAACTATTTAATAAAAATAAATCTATGAATAAAAAATTAACAAAGCGTAAAATCTAAAAGTGTAAAAATATGATAAGAATGGATCTAGAGCAGTTGATTTCACCTAACAAATCTCACACAATTTATTCTTCCTAATTATTAAATTCTAATAATCTCCCGTTGATGATTAAAAATTCCTTAAGTATTCAATATCTTCTCTCGAATAATATTAAAAATATCTTCAACTAACAATTCCATATCTCTATGTGAATTTAATTAATTGGAGACTCATTACGTACTTTGAATTTTTTGAAAAATCACACTAGTCACGGTAAAGCATCTCTACTTTCGCTCAACTAATGGTATTTAATTCTAGAACTAAAATAACAAATCACCTCTCGGTCTCATTGTAATTCAATTGATCAAACCATAATTCGTAAAAAATGGTAAGCATTAAGAATAAGAATTAAACACTCAATCATGGAAATATTAAAAATAAAATAATTCAGAATATAAATTGTGTGTTCATTGCTAGACTACATCAACGCTCTAGAAAATAAAATTTAGTTCATAATAAAACTGAAAAGAAAACAAATAAAACTTATGTCTTTCATCTGATGGTTGATCAACATGAAGCTCTCGCCTTTGCCCTCAGATCCTCCTCTTCAGAAAGACTCCTAAAAGAAAAATCTTCAATGCGGCAGCCCCCTTTTCCTCTCAGGTTTTCTCCTCTTCTTTTTTTCTTTTTATCCTAAAGAGCCTCTAAATAGCTCAAGGAATCCTATTCCCGTTTGGAGAAAATCCCAGATTTTTAGGCTTCACTTAACCGACGATTTTGGCCCATTTAACGTCAGAATTAGGACTTTTTGTAAACTATAAAGTTGTATCCCTTTAAGCTAACTTTCCAGCCCAACTTGAATCATCTAGATTGGATATCTGAGCCCAAAGTTATGCTGAAAATACTATCTGATGTGCAGGCTGGAATCCTAATCCGAATTGGACTTGGATTTTGTACAAAATTCCTTTGATTCCTTGCTCTTCTCATTCCTTCAAAGCACAAATGAATAGATAAATATAAATAAAAAAAAATCAAATCAAATCAAAAGAAATAAAGGAAAACTAACAATTTTAATAAATAAGAGGATAATAAAAATCATGTAAAAATTACACTTATCAAATTCCCCCAAACTTAAACTTTGCTAGTCCTCGAGCAAAAAGAGAAAAGAGAAAATAAATAAATAAAATTTTTCTGGCCTCAAAGATCTGCATAAAGCTTATAATTCAAAGGAATCATTCCAAATTAATCAAGTCCAAAAGTTAATTCAAAACTCAACTCCATCGTATTATCATTCTCACTTCATCATTAGCTTCCCGGATAGTTTTATGCAAACAAGTAAATAAGTACAGATCTCTAAAAATTCCATAAACTTGCTTTTTAAATCACTCTCCACTAATATATAACAAAATATTACCGAGGATCAAAAGGTCTTTATTAGGCTTGTGATGTATGGCTATGGTGAGGGCAATAAAGAAAAGATAAAATTCAAGCAAATAGGGCATTCTCACTTCTAAAATATAACTTTTTCTCAGTCCTTTGAATATCTCAAAATACCTCTTTTCATCAAAATTTTTTTTTTTTGTTCTTTTCTTACTTCAAGTCGCCACTTATCTTTTGACGTGAATGCAGGCATTTGTGATGGATGCACCCAGTTACTCAACAAGTCACAAACTTGAAGTGCTTTTGCATACTCATATTTCAAATTACGATTTGACGTAAGAGTAATCATTGGTAATGAATACCCCTAGTTACTAAGCAACTCAAAACATTGGAGTAAATGGAACTTTGTACAATTTTCTTCTTCTTCTTCTTCTTCCTTTTTTTTTTTTTTTTTTTTTTTTAAAAACACTCATATATCTTCTCTTTTCTTCAACCAGTGTAAGAATAGGTCAATTGGGTAACTAGGGATAAAGATAATAAAGAGGTAAGCTTGAAAGGCTCAATTGATTCAAAGAATGCCTAAATCACTTCCCAAGTAACATTCTGTATAAGATTTCTCCATGAGAGTAATTCAACAAGTTCTAGAATAAGTAGAGATCGTCCAAATTTACAAAATTCACATAAAATTTCTCTAGGTATGCACAATGATTAATGATCATATCAAATTAAACAAGATCAAGTAAAGAATTAACAACTGGACTTAAGCAATGAGAATGATTCCTAAAAATTATAAGAAAATTCAACCATAATCTTATCATAGGCATTTTTTTTTTTTTGAAATATTAAAAATAAAATAAATTCCCTTCCCCCAAACTTAAATTTCACATTGTCCTCAATGGGAAAAAGGAAGAAAAAGTAATTAAAAGAATGAGAAAGGAGAAGAGATGCTCCCCTGATTTTTAATTGAATATTTTTCCTTGAGGTGCAACCATGTACCCATTGAAGATTTCTTTGGTCTCTTTATTCCTACAAAATGAAAGAAAAAGAAAAAAGAAAAAAGAAAAAAGAAAAAAAAAAGATAAAGAAAAAATAAAAACATAAACATAAAAATAAAAAACTTGGGCTGCCTCCCAAAAGCGCTTTATTTAACGTCTGTAGCTAGACGTTATCCTCCATTAAAATCCTATGTGTGCAAATTGAAAGACCAATTCCTTTGATGTCAGAGATGGTCCAACCCAAAGCCATTTTGTGTTCCCGCAAGATTCTCAGCAACTTTTCCTCCTCTACATCACTCAAAGAACTGCTAATAATAACTGGCAAAGTAGAGTCTTGGCCTAAGAAAGCGTACCTTAAATTTGATGGAAGCGGTTTGAGCTCAAGTTTAGGAGGTTCCTCTGGTGGAGATGTTGGCTGACATGATTTTAGGTCTTCCACTTTTGGTTGCATTGAAGGAGGAAAGAGTGGTGTAGCCTCCAAATATCTATCACACTCTTTAACCTCTTCATTATTGAATTTAACAAGTGTAGAGCGAGTAAGACATACCTCAAGTGGTAACTTTTGAAAATCAATTGCACAAGTCTCATCGGCCATGATCATGTCTCGGTCACTTATTTGAAAACAAGAATGTGTCTCGGAAGGAAATTCCATAGACTTGAATACATTAAAAGTGACCTCATCCTCTCCGACCCTCAAAACAAGTTTTCCTTGTTGGACATCGATTAAGGTTCTCCCAGTCGCAAGGAAAGGTCGACCCAATATCAAAGGAATCTCCTCGTCCTCATCCATATCAAGGACAATGAAGTCAGCCGGGAAGATGAACTTGTCAACTTTTACTAATACGTTCTCAATGACTCCTCTTGGATATTTAATGGATCTATCCGCCAATTGTAAAGAGATAGTAGTCGGCTTTACTTCTCCAAGACCTAATTTCCTGAAAACAGAGAGAGGCATTAGATTAATACTTGCCCCTAAATCACATAAAGCTCTATCAAAATAAGATTGTCCTATAGTGCAAGGGATAGTGAAACTCCCTGGATCTTTCAGTTTAGGTGGCAGCTTCTTTTGTAAGATTGCACTACTCTCCTCTGTCAGCATTACTGTTTCATGCTCCTCCAGTTTCCGCTTCTTTGATATAATATCCTTTAAAAATTTAGCATATTTAGGCATTTGTTCCAAAGCTTCAATGAGAGGAATATTAATATGCAATTGCTTAAATATACTTAGAAATTTAGAAAACTGATCATCCACATTGTTTTTTCTTAATCTTTGCGGAAAAGGAATTGGTGGATCATAAATTGAAGGGGAATAAGTCTCAACAGTAACTTCCCTGGATTTTTTGTATTTTGAAGCTCTTTCATTCTCCTTAGTTTTCTCAGCTTGCTCAATTTCTTTCATCTCTGACTCGACTTCCTTCATCTTTGACTCCTCATTATCCACAGGTTTATCTTGTTTGGCATTTGTTACTTTTGGCTCCTCATATGTTCACCCACTTCTCAATGATATTGCCTTTACATGTTCTTTCGGATTAGTGACAGTGTTGCTTGGTAAAGTTCCTGCAGTCCTCTCTGTGAGCATGCTTGAGAGCTGACCGATTTGCACCTCAAGATTGTGGATTGAAGCTGAGTGGTTTTGGATCGCCACATCTGTCTTCTGCATGTACTGCATGAACATGTCCTCAAGTGTCGGCTTCTTCTCTTGCTGTGGAAATTGCTGAGGTGGTTTAGCTTGCCCTTGGTTATTGCTCCATGAGAAGTTGGGGTGATTCCTCCATCCAGGATTGTACGTGTTCAAGTATGGATTATTTTGACGTTGAAAATTTGACACGTAATTTGTCTGTCCATAACTTGATTGGGCAAAAGGATTTCCCACTTGGCAGTCGACACTTGAATGATTTCCTGCACAATGATCACAAACAACATTAGTTTGAATAGCATTAACATTCATTTTACCTAGTTGTTGAGACAAAGTTGCCATTTGTGCCGCCAATGAGGTAATAGAATCAAGTTCTAAAACTCCAGCTGCCTTTCTTGGCATTGCTCTTTCTGTAGGCCATTGATAATTGTTGGATGCCAATTCTTCCAGAAGTTCATAGGCTGCCTCATGAGTTTTACTCATTAAAGCTCCACCAGCTGCTGCATCAACCATAGACCTGTTTGTAGCTCCTAGACCATTATAGAATGTTTGCACTTGAAGCCATGCTGGAAGGTCATGATGAGGACACCTTCGCAATAATTCTTTGTACCTCTCCCATGCTTCATATAATGATTCACCCTCAAATTGGATGAACATGGTGATATCATTCCTTAGCTTTGCTGTCTTCGCGGGAGGGAAATATTTTGCTAAAAATGTTTGTGCCAACTCCTCCCATGTAGTAATGATGCCAGGTGGCAAAGAATTTAACCAAACTTTTGCTTTATCCCTAAGTGAGAAGGGAAAAAGCCTTAGTCGAATCGCATCATCTGTCACTCCATTATGTTTAAAAGTATCACAAATTTCCAAGAAATTTGCAATATGGACATTAGGATCCTCTTTTGACAGCCCCCCGAACTGGACAGTCTGCTGTATCATCTGAATGATGGCCGGCTTGATCTCAAAATTATTGGCTTGTATGGCTGGCCTCCTTATGCTCGATGTAGCTCCATTTACCGAGGGCATAGCATAATCCCTTAACGCCTTTTGCTCTTGATCGGCCATCTTAGATAGAGATGTGTTGGCCTCTTTCTTCTTTTCCTTCTTGAGCTGACGTATGGTTCTTTCAATTTCAGGATCAAAGATTGTATGGTCTAATGGTTTAGATCAGGGCATGCACTTCTACTTCCTGAAAAGAAAGAAAACAAACACAGATGCACCTAAATTTTTTGTTTTTTTTATTAAATAAAATAAAATCCAAAGTAGTAAATATCTAGCTAGTATCAATATCAATAACAAATAGTTAATCCCCGGCAACGGCGCCAAAAAACTTGTTCGCGTAAAATAATCTGCAAGCGCACAGAATCGTAACAAGTAGTAAAGTGTTTTTAGAAAACGAGTGTCGAACCCACAAGGATTAACTATGTTATTGAGTACCGAAATTTACCAAATTAAGTACTATTTGAAAAATCGAAAATAGATGGAACGTTCTACTATTTGAATTAAATTAAACTATTTAATAAAAATAAATCTATGAATAAAAAATTAACAAAGCGTAAAATCTAAAAGTGTAAAAATATGATAAGAATGGATCTAGAGCAGTTGATTTCACCTAACAAATCCCACACAATTTATTCTTCCTAATTATTAAATTCTAATAATCTCCCGTTGATGATTAAAAATTCCTTAAGTATTCAATATCTTCTCTCGAATAATATTAAAAATATCTTCAACTAACAATTCCATATCTCTATGTGAATTTAATTAATTGGAGACTCATTACGTACTTTGAATTTTTTGAAAAATCACACTAGTCGCGGTAAAGCATCTCTACTTTCGCTCAACTAATGGTGTTTAATTCTAGAACTAAAGTAACAAATCACCTCTCGGTCTCATTGTAATTCAATTGATCAAACCATAATTCGTAAAAAATAGTAAGCATTAAGAATAATAATTAAACACTCAATCATGGAAATATTAAAAATAAAATAATTCAGAATATAAATTGTGTGTTCATTGCTAGACTACATCAACGCTCTAGAAAATAAAATTTAGTTCATAATAAAACTGAAAAGAAAACAAATAAAACTTATGTCTTTCATCTGATGGTTGATCAACATGAAGCTCTCGCCTTTGCCCTCAGATCCTCCTCTTCAGAAAGACTCCTAAAAGAAAAATCTTCAATGCGGCAGCCCCCTTTTCCTCTCAGGTTTTCTCCTCTTCTTTTTTTCTTTTTACCCTAAAGAGCCTCTAAATAGGTCAAGGAATCCTATTCCCGTTTGGAGAAAATCCCAGATTTTTAGGCTTCACTTAACCGACGATTTTGGCCCATTTAACGTCAGAATTCGGACTTTTTGTAAACTACAAAGTTGTAGCCCTTTAAGTGAAATTTCCAGCCCAACTTGAATCATCTCGATTAGATATCTGAGCCCAAAGTTATGCTGAAAATACTATCTGATGTGCAGGCTGGAATCCTAATCCGAATTGGACTTGGATTTTGTACAAAATTCCTTTGGTTCCTTGCTCTTCTCATTCCTTCAAAGCACAAATGAATAGATAAATATAAATAAAAAAAAATCAAATCAAATCAAAAGAAATAAAGGAAAACTAACAATTTTAATAAATAAGACGATAATAAAAATCATGTAAAAATTACACTTATCAGTGAGCCGTGTCACGACATTAAGAGACATCTAGAAGGCGGGGCGCCCTGTTCATGCTTCTTTGTCCTCACTTCAACAGTTGAGAGCCAAAAGAGACTCTTGTATCAACAAAGTAGAGGAGAAAAAGAAGACCATAGAGGCATGCATTTCTTCGATTACTAAGTTCCAGGAGTCTATAGCCTAGCTTTATGGGGATTTGTCATCCGTGCCAGAAGATTATTCTACCCTTCAGACTTAGTTAGAAGGTATTAAAGCAGAACAAGGTTCTTTTGATAAAGAAATTGAAAAGTTGGAAAGTGAGTTGGGAACTCTTAGCCATCTCGACTTCTCTTATGAAAAAGTTAATTCTCTAACTGACATTATTTAGTTTTCAAGTTGTAATATTTTATGGTCATGGAAGACCTATTTATTTGTAAACTCTATTATGTTCACTATTCAGTTAGGATATTAAACTTTGCATGCATATCATTAATTGTAAAATATGATATATAACTTAATGGAAAGGGTATTATTTGATAGAGTTAAAATTGTGGAATGGTAAGTATCAGATTACAAAACTAAGCATAATATTTCTTAAGATGAGCTCCACTAATGGGGCTATATGCCTTCATACCTGTCTAAACTTTTAGCTATCAGTGTCCTGTCTGGTGTGCCTCTTCCATAATATAGGGTCCCTCCCATTTTGGTGAATACTTATGTTTGACTACTCTGGCCACACCTCGCACATAAGGGGCTATGTTCTAAACAAGTTCTCCCACTTGAAACTTCCTTTCTTTGACTTGACCTTCATGCCTTGCCTTCATACTAGCTTGGTAAAGACGATTGTGAGAGGTAGCACTGTCTCATTTTTCTTCAATGATCTCTAGGATATCTTCCCTGGGTATCCCTGCTATTTTTGCTAACTTCCCTACTAGCCTTACTAAATCTATTGAGATAATGACCTTTGTGTCATAGACCAAGGAAAAGGGTGAGCCTCATGTAGCTTGTGATTTGGCTGTTCTATGAGCCCACAGAGCTGTAAGAAGTTCCTCTCTCCATCCTTTTCTGTTCTCCTTGGTCATCTTTCCCAATATCTTCAGTAATCTTTTGTTGGACGCTTCAGGTTGACCATTTCCTTTGGGATAATAAGGTGTCGATGTCGTGTGAGGTATGGAGTATGATTCTGTCGTGTCAGGAATGGTGTGCCATTGTCAGAAATGAATCTACTTGGAGTTATATTTTTACTTAGAAAATTAGCCACTGAAGTACCTGTTGCTTTCTTTAAGGCCACAACTTCTACCCATTTTGTAAATAGCTCAGTAGCTACCAGTATTCATGTATATCCTTCAGAAGGGGGATTTATATGGCCTATGAAGTCCAACCCCCAACTGTGGAATGGATATGGTGCTATAGTTGGGTGTAAGCTTTGATGGCTGGTGTGTATTTGCCTTTGATATTCTTGGCACCTCTTGGCAAAATCTTGGGCATCTCTTTACATGGTGGGTCAGTAGTATCCCTGGTGCAAAGCCATTTGCCATAGCTTTCTGCCACTAGGCTGTTTCGTTGGCTCTCCCTCATGCAAACCAGAGAGAATACCCTTCACTTCTTTGCTAGGAATACACACTAACCACTTCCCTTATAAGCTTCTTTTTAAAAGCTTCTCATCCACCATCTTGAGAAGCTTTTAAAAAGAATATCAAACCATGCCACACACAACACACGCAGCACCAAAAATCATCAAGAGGGGCCTTCACGGGCCCCGCATGCGTGACGGGTGGTTGAACGAAGGCCCACGCTGCGTGTGCATGTGTGTAGTGTATGGCATGGTTTATTTTGGAGGAAGGTAGGTCTACTTTTGGAGGTGTGGTAGGATTCTTGGCCAAATTTTAAGGGAATTACCAAAGGTAAGTGAAGTCACCACCAATCATTAGGTTTTTCTAAGGTGTGATTGGTCACCTATCTCTAGTTGATTTTATTACCAATCCTAGGTTGAGAAAAAGGGCATTTTTCCTAATCTACTGTGGATGGTAAAAAATCTTGATTCTTAGGTCCGAAAGTTTGGTTACGTGTGGGGAAGGTGTTGGGCACCCCACAACGCCTGTCCAAGGACAGTCCTTTGTTTTGATAAAACCTTAATTTTTGGAGACTGGCAGTAAAAACATGATTTTGGCATTGGCTTTTAGGGCTTTCCACGCATTGGGGCTTTAAGGTTTGGCTTTTGAATAGGTGTGGTCCCAATTTATGCTTTCCTAAGGCATTCGGGTAAAGTACCAAATTTCCACAGTGAAAATATGGATTCCTGTCACCTTGCTTTTGGGCGGAAATCAGGCATCGCTTTGCCTTAGGTGACATGGGCTGTGACAATCACACCGAAAAGGGCGAGCAGGTATATATATATACATACATCATGCACAATGCAAGCACACAAAGCAGGAAAGTAAATACCTACATCCCTAGAGCATGGCCCAAAATATAAGTGCAGGAAAATAAACAGGGGTTGCCATACTCTAGAGATGAGGACAAATGGTACATGGCATGATATACCTAGTACAAACCATCTAAGAGAAAGGGAGGAGGAAGGAAGGGGTTTAAAAGAGTACATAACCAAAGGGAAAGGCTAAACTCCTAAATCTACTGAATGTTGCCACTTGGCTTATCTCTACATGCTTGTGTCTGGGCCTTTTTTGCTTGCACTTGGAAGACTATGCCCTAGCTCCAAGCATCCTCGCTTCTTGTGTGTACATGCAAAGGAAAAGACAAGAAACCAGTAGACAAGCAATGGAATGAAAAGATGCAAAGAGCATATGAAAGAGGCATAAAACAGATAAGCATGATAGACATGGCAAGCAAAGAAACAAGAAAATAGGAAAACAAGCGAGAAAGCAAACAAGGAAGAAAGCAAACAAGTAAGAAAGCAAACAAAAGGTGGTGTCCATGAAGGACAAATGTGGGTTTGGGTCGAATGTCCATAACTTCTTTGTGTTAAAGCATAGACGACACACTAGCAAGCAAGACTCATGCATGAACATATAAGCAAGCGTATAAAGATGTGTAGAAAGCCAACAGGTGGCACAAACAAGCATGGTAAGCATATCATCGCACGGAGCAGAAAAGGGGAAAGGCACGCACAAAGCAACTAGCATCGTGGTGATGCACTCCAAATGGTTATATCCAAGCAAGGCCTCATGGGCGTCAGATTTAACCACACAACCACAAACCCGCTAAGGGTGTCAAGCGTGGCAAAGTCTTGAATAAGAGAGGCTAACACAACCATAAAGCATAGAAGCAAGTAAGCATAGACATGCAAATAGGGGTGATCCAAACACTTTGATGTAGGCCAAGGTGTACAAACGATGACAAAGAACATAGGGTCTAGATCAGGTCCCAACCATTAGGCCAATACACAATAAAGAAAGACAAAGCAACAAAAGGCCTAGGCACACAAACTTAGCATGGAGCGCACAAGCACATGGAATATAGCATAAGGCATGTAGAGAACATAGATCCAAGCACATAAGCATGTGAGAACATAGATCTAGACATATAGGCATAGGAACATACATGTAAACATGTAGAAACTTAGCACATAAACATGGAAGAACATGAATCCAAGCATATAGACATGTACGGATGTAGATCTAAGCATGAGACATTGTGAAAAGTGCATAAACACATAGGTCTAGGCAAAGCATAGCCAACAACATCATACAAACATGTGAACATGAAATCATCAACCTAGAACTAAAAGAGGCATAAAACATAGGAAAACATGGCATAAAACCCTAAGCATGTAGATCTAAACATATAAGCACGTAAAGATATAGATCTAAGCGTGAAACATGGCATAATGCATAAAAGCAAAGAGATTTAAGCTAGAAATACAAATAAAGCAAGAAACATGCTAAAGAAAGTGATAAGTCATGTTATTCAAGCAAAAAGAGCAAGATAAATGCTAGAAAATTTTTTTTGGAAGGCTAGGGGTGTGGATGGTAGCTAAAAAAGCTTCATCCACACCCCTAAATCCCAAATCCCAAGTGTAGAACCAAGGAAAAGAAGATCTGGTATAAGAACAATATCTTAGGTTTCTTGGTGAAGAGAGAAGAATCAACAAGCTTTGATGTGTTTTCTGGTTTTTGGAAGAGAGAAAAATGTGAGTAAAAACTAAGTAGAGAGCATAAATTCAAAAAAATGTCTCCCTGGGTCTGAGGGGTGCTTGGGGCTTTTTATAGCCCTGGCACACGTTTCGAGGCAATGGCCCTTGAAGGGCCTCCGGCCTCAAAAGGCCTAAAAATAGGTTGATCTTGACGCCCCTAGAAATATCTTGATTTCCTATTCCTGAAGAGGTATGGAACTCGAAAATCTAACAGTCAGGTTAAAAGTTATGGCTTTCAGAAGTTAGCGATGTATCGATTGGTAAGTCAATTCAGTTTTCGTGATATCTTGGCCATTCCAACTCTGATTTCAACCCATGAATAGTCGTTGGAATGAGAATTTGATCATATTTGTAGTGGTGCTAGTTTTAACCTGTTCTGACAGTCGAATCAAAATTAAGGTTTTTGGCATCTTAGGATCGACTTCGGGTCAAATTTGTTAAAATTTTCCAAGAAACTCGGGTTTGATGTAAAACTATGGAAAATGTTATTTTCTGAGAATTTTGACCTCATTTGACCTTCAGTCAAACCTTGGGTTGACTAGGGTTAATTTGGTCATTGTAGCTGAAAAGGGCACTTCGAGTGCTCTAATGCCTGAACGGGTTGTGCCACGTCATTCTGGATGTTCTCGAGGCCCCCTGGAGAAAAAATTAACATTTTGGATTTTCAGGGTCTGGCACGCAAATCGAGAGTAGATAAAATACAATGTCTGAAATCATGTTCTTTATCTGACACCTCTCATTGCACTCGAGATATTAGATAAAGAACGTGATTTCGAATTTTTTCGCCCCCCGAATTTGCCTACAGTGACCATTCATGGATCGAGATCGGCATTTACCTAATTGTACCGATCTACAGCAGCTGCTATTGAAATATTTTTTGGGCACATCTCTGAACTCTGAGAGAGGAGAAAGGAGATTTTTTTTTTTTTGGGTTGATCGGGCCAACGTTGACTTGGTCAACACTGCCCGGTGGTCCTTATAGGACCGCTGGGCCTACTTGGTGGCCCTGAAAGGTGCACCAAGCAGCCTAGGGCTCATAAAAGCCCTATTTGGCTCATTTTGGCTCATTTCATCTCTTCCTCTTGCTTCTCACTTCTTACAAAAAATCTCTAGGGCAACTTTCAGCTTAGCGAGTCCATCCTTTCAGCCTTAGTTCGCTATTTCAGTCTTCTTTGCACTTAAGGTCAGTGTCTATTTTTTCTTCTTCTCTTATTTTTTCTGCAAAATGTTAGTAGCAATACTACTAGATATGCATGCTAGTGTTTATTTTGTTTTTGGAATTTTCATAAGCATATATTTTTGCCATGATTTATGCCATGTTATCTTAGGAAAATATGCATATATTTTTTGTTTATGACATACGAGTACAAACATGAGGAAATTTAGATGCTGAAAATAAAATGTGGGCATAGGTAAGGGGACTTACCTGGAAGTCAAAAATGGTGAAAATTGTGAGACATATGGCATTACCACTAGTTAGCCTTGGAATAGGGTGTGAGTGTACATCACGGCCGCTATAACCCAGTGTAGATTAGGAACTTGGAAACTTTTTTAGGAACTCGATAACTGTGTGGCACATGGTGTACGGCATGGTCGCTATAACCTCAAGATGGGATGTAACCATACAGCACGACCGCTATCACCCACTGTAGATCAAGAACTCGAGACTTCTTCAGGAACTTGATAACTGTGGTAGTGCAAGGCATACGACACGGTCGCTATTACCTCAAGATGGGATGTGAGCATACGGCATGGCCGCTATCACCCACTGTAGATCAAGAACTCGGGACTTCTTTAGGAATTTGATAACTGTGATATCGCGAGGTGTACAACATGGTCGCTATTACCTCAAGATGGGATGCGAGCATATGACAATGCCGCTATCACCCACTGTAGATCAGGAATTCAGAACTTCTTTAGGAACTTGATAACTACAATGTGAGGCGTACGACACAGTCACTATAACCTTACGATGGGATGGGAGCATACGGCACGGCCGCTATCACCCACTATAGAATGCGAGCATACGGCATGGCCGCTATCACCCACTATAAATGCGAGCATACGGCATAGCCACTATCACCCACTATAGAATGCGAGCATACGACACTGCCACTATCACCTACTGTTGACCATGTGTAAGAATCTACTTTCTTGTGAGAACATGTGCTTGACATAGACTTGCATAACATGTTTAGGAAAAAGTATTAGCTCATCTGTATTGCCATTTGTTTCATGGGCTTACCATTTGTGTCTTGGATTTCTTGCTATTTTATAGATCACGTCTCGGAGGGCTAGTTCCATGGGAGACCGGGGAAGGCCCTCGTTTACACTACATCCTAATGGACGATTCTTCTGATGATGAGACCGCTTCGACTGGCGAGTAGGCTGCTCGAGTTTCGCAAAGTCACTTTGACTGTGGGGGTGATGACCCCAGGCCCACCGGTAGTATGCCTATGGAGACCCATTCTAGGAGGCGGCATTCAGTCAAGACGGCCAGCGTCTCCTCTGAGTCCCGTACTGTTTCTAATAGGGCCTCTTCATGGCGTAGGTCGACTATAAGGAGAGGGGCCGTTGGAGGAGTGATGCGAGCCGAGGATCTCCTCATTGACATAGAGGCTGACTTTTCTAGGGATGAGGTCCATCCGGACTTAGGCACTCGGAGGCACAGTTTGAGGCTGAGGTTCCTGCCACGTCAGGCTGGGGTCGATGCTCACACTAAAGCTATAGACAGAGGCATAAAATACATTTGCCTTCAGCGCGGGTTGAAGGATCATCCTTTCGCTCAGGCGCGAAAGGGAGAGGTATGATGTATTTCTTCCCTTATCATTCAGATTCCAGTTATATGCATGTGCTAACAAATAGCTTTTGATTTTGAATGCAGGGGCTGATAAGATCCGGGGTCGGGGTGCTTGGTCCACCTTTCTTCAGCTGTTGTTTGCTCTGGGGACCCACCAGTGGTATGCCGAGTTTCTGAGAGAGCAGGGATTCGAGGATTTCCTACAAATCACCCCATACAACATGTTGAACAAGATCGGGGAGGCTTTGGTTCGGCGGTTTCATACCGAGACAAGCACCTTTCACTTGAGCTGTGGGGAGTACGCGATCCTCCCTCTTGATTGGATAGCCATCCTAGGTATTAATTTGATGGCTTCCCAATTTCGACCAATAAGATGAGCTTTGAGAAAGCCAGTGAGCTCTTGGGCATCTCTCTTCCAATGACTGCGAACACGAGATTCACACTGAGTGACTACAAGGTAGCATTCCCTAGGGTGTGGCACCTTCCGACATTCATCTTCGGCGGTTCTTCCTATGCTTTCTCAGTAGTTACTTCTTTGGCAACAACCGGCTAGTGTTGACCTGCCAGCTGCTGTGGGCCATGAGAGCAGTCTCCAATATTGGGAGATACGATTAGGGGTCTGTCACTTACAGTTTTTTCATCGCTTTCTTGAGGCGAGCCTCATAGTGGGATTTCAGGAGTTTGGAGGGATACTGGTAGATTTTAACGTGGTGGGCATATGAGTACATTGAACATAATACTTGGGTTTGTTAGCGATAGTGTATCCTTGAGCGTATGCTTGGGCTCTTTATGCGATTACCAAGGTTGTTGTAGTGCAACCAGTCACTATCTTTGTAGCCTTAGACTGTGTCATGTAGGATGAGATGATAGTTCGCCCTTATGATGGTTCGCTACTAGCGAGGCCGGAGCTCACTATTGCTATAGGCCAGTCTAAGATACAACGATGGTTTTGGGCCCTATCGATCTGGGAGTTCTTTTTGGCATAGAGGACCTTGCATCAGGTTGTTCCTGTCTAAAGAGTACCTAGAGATGCACCTCCTTTTGGCTTGTTATTCGAATCCATTGTCTTAGATGACCTTACTTATGTGACGGGTTCTTTTGATGTGTACATGGATACTAGCAGAGATTATTCTACTTGGTTCATTGAGTCCTCCACAGGGCTTGTTGATGCCCGGCCTTGATAAATAACAACTGCGAAAAAACTGCCACTGCTGTTGACACCCAGCCTTCATTTGACCACCCATCGTGGCGACAACTCCCATGCATGCAGGGCCTTGTTGGAGGGCACCTCTCGATAGTATGTGACGGTGTTATTCATGCGAAGGTTCAGGTTCTCTCTCTCTTGGTGAAGGAAGGTAGGTCTACCTTTGGTATTATGGCAGGAATTTGGGCCACATTTTAAGGGATACCAAAGGTAATTGGAGTCGCCACTAATCATTGGGTTTTTCTAAGGGATACCACAATGCTTGTCCAAGGATAGTCCTTTGTTTTGATAAAACTTTAATTTGTGGAGATTCGCAGTAAAAACAAGATTTTGGAATTGGCTTTCGAGGCTTTGCATGCATGGAGGCTTTAAGGTTTGGCTTTTAAATGGGTGTGATCCCAATCTATGCTTTCCTAAGGCATTCGACAAAGTACCAGATTTCCACAGCAAAAATCCAATGACATGTCACCTTACTTTTGCGGCGGAAATTAGTCATCACTTGCATTAGGTGACATGGACTGTGACAATCACACCAAAAGGGGGTGAGCAGGTATATATATACATACATCATGCATAATGCAAACACACAGAGCAGGAAAGTAAATGCCTACATTCTTAGAGCATGGCCCAAAATATAGGTGCAGGAAAATAAACAGGGGTCGCCATACTCTAGAGATGAGGGCGAATGTACACGGCATGATATACCTAATACAAACCATCTAAGAGAAAAAGGGTGGAGTAAGGAAGGGGTTTAAAAGAGTACATAACCAAAGGGAAAGGCTAAACTCCTAAATATACTAAACACTGCTGCTTGGCTTATATCGACTTGCTCGCATCCGCACCCCTTTTGCTTGTGCCTAGGAGACTGTGCCTTAGCTCCAAGCATCCTTGCTCCATGTGTATACATGCAAAGGCAAAGACAAGAAACCAGCAAACATGCAATGGAAGGAAAAGATGCAAAGAGTATATGGAAAGGCGTAAAGCAAACAAGTGAGAAAGCAAACAATAAAATGAAAAGGAAAACAAGCTAGAAAACAAACAAAAGCTGGTGTCCGCGAGGGACAAATGTAGGTTTGGATCGAATGTCCATAACTTCATTGTGTTGAAGCATGGACGACACACTTGCAAGCAATGGGTGAAAACACAAGAAAGAAAGATAAAGCATGGTAAGCATATCATCGCACGGAGTGAGAAAAGGAAGGGCACACACGGAGCGACCTGACATTTGAAGACGCATCCCAAGTGGTTACATCCAACAAGGCCTCATGGGCATCGAATGTAACCACACAACCATAAACCCGCTAAGGGTGTCAAACGTGGCAAGGCTTAGAACAAGAGAGGCCAACACAAGCATAAAGCATAAAAGAAAGCAAGCATAGACATGAAAATGGGGTGATCCAAACCCTTTGACATGGGCCAAGGTATATGGACAATGACAAAGACCATAGAGTCTAGATCGGGTCCTAACCAATAGGTGAAAACACAAGAAAGAAAGATAAAGCGACAAAAGGGCTACAATAGCACATGGCATGACAAACATAGCCTAGGTCTAGGCACACAAACATGGCATGAAGCGTACAAGGACATAAAGCATGTAGAGAACATAGATCTAAGCACATAAGCATGTGGAAACCTAGATCTAGACATATAGGCATGGCAACACATGTGTGAATATGTGAAAGCTAGCACAAAGGCATGATAGAACATGGATTCAAGCGTATAAGCATGTACAGATGCGGATCTAAGCATAAAACAACGTGAAAAGCACATAAATAGATAGATCCGAGCAAACCATAACCATAGACATGATATCAAGCATGTGAGCACATAACCCTAACATCAACACAAAGAAAAGAGAGGAACGAAACAAAGGAAACATGGCATAAACCCTAAGCATGTAGATCTAAAAATACAAACATGTAGAAGCATAGATCTAAGAACAAAACATGACATAAACATAACAACCAAGGAATCTAAGCTAGAAACACACATAAAGCAAGAAACATGCTAAAGAAAGCAATAAATCATGTTATTAAGGCATAAAAGCAAAATAAATGCTAAAAAAAGATTAAGAAGGTTAGGGGTGTAGATGATATCTGGAAAAGCTACATCCACACCCCTAAAACTCAAATCAAAAGTGTAGAACCAAGGAGAGGAAGATTGGGTATAAGAACAATATCTTGTGTTTTTGGTGGAGATGAAAGAATCAAGAAGCTTTGATGTGTTTTTTTTTTTTTTTTTTTTGCTGTTTTTGTGTGTTTTTTTGGTGTTTAAAAGAGGGGAAAAAACGTGTAAAGAACCCAAGCAGAGGGCGAAAAAAAAAAGTGTGTTCTCTAGGTCTGATGGGTGCCTAAGGCTATTTATAGCCCCGAGCGTGTTTTTCGAGGTGGCCGAAGTGCCGCCAGCCTCAAAAGGCTATAAAATGTATGGATCTGGGCACCCCTGGAATGATCTTGATCAAAAGTTATGGCTCCAAGAAGTTTGCAGCGCATCAATCGGTGCATCATCCCAGTTTTCGCGATATCCCGATTGTTCTAACTCCATTTTCGACCCATGAATAGTCGTTGGAACGAGAATTTGATAATCATCACAATGACGTTGGTTTCAACCCATTCCGACTTCCAAATCAAAATTAGGGGTTTTGTGCCCACTCAGAGTCAACTTCAGGTCAAACTTGGTCAAAGTTGCAAACAATTTCCGAGAAGCTCGGGTTTGATGAAAAACTATGAAAGGTGGTTTTTTTTTTTTTTTTGGATTTTGACCTTGATTGACCTTCGTTCAACCTTAGGTTGACTAGGGGCATTTTGGTCATTTTAGCAAAAAGAGACACTTCGGGCGCTCCGGTGTCCGAACGGGTTGCGTCACGTCATTCTGGATGTTCTTGCGGCCTCATGGAGAAAAAAACATTACTTTTGGATTTTTCGGGGTCCATTACGCAAATTGAGGGTGGACAAAATATGGAATCAACAGCTGCCCCTTCTTTATCTGATATATCGAATGCAATGAGAGCTGTTGGATAAAGAACATGATTTTGAATTTTGTCGACCCTATATTGCGTGTAGAGGCTATTCAAGGATCAAGATCAGTTTTTTACCTGATTAGGTCGAGCTGCTATAGTTGCTTTTGAAACACTTTCTGGACTTGAGGTCGGTATCTTCTTCTTTTTTTTTTTTTTTTTTTTGCCATGATTTATGCCATGCTATCTTAGGAAAATATGTGTATATTTTGTTTTTGATATTTGAGTGCGTGAATATGCAGAAATTTAAATGTTGAAAATAAGATACGGGATATAGGTAAGGGGAATTACCTAGTAGTCAGGAATAGTGGATTAGGGTTTTGAAAACTCTTGAATGAATGTGAGCCCGAGGACGCGTGTCGTCAGTGCACCCACTGTAGATTAAGGATTTTGGAAAACTTCTTGAATGAACGTGAGCCCAAGGACGCATGTCGCTGGTGCACCCACTGTACTATGTGATTCCAGGAATGTATATTACTGGTGCGCTTGCTGTAGAATGTGAGTCTAGGAATGTATATTGCTAGTGCACGTACTGTAGAATGTGTGTCCAGGGATGTATATCGTTGGTGCGCCCACTGTAGAATGAGTCCAAGGATGTATATTGCTAGTGCACCCACTATAGAATGCGCGTCCAGGAATGTATATTGCTAGAGCACCCACTATAGGATGTGAGTCCAGGGATGTATATTGCTAGTGTGCCCACTATAGAATGCGAGTCCAGAAATGTATATTGCTGGTGCGCCTACTATAGGATGTGAGTCCAGGAATGTATATTGTTGGTGTGTAGAATGCGAGTCCAAGAATGTATATTACTAGTGCGCCCACTGTAGAATCTGAGTCCAGGAATGTATATTATTGGTACGCCCATTGTAGAATACGAGTCTAGGAATGTATATTGCTAGTGCGCCCGTTATAGGATGTGACTACGTGGATGTATATCGTTGGTGCGCCTACTGTAGAATGCGAGTCCAGGAATGTATATTGCTAGTGCACACACTGTAGAATGTGATTCTAGGGATGTGTTAGGACATATGTGATTCACTTGTTAGGAACATATGTCACTATTTTATGTAATTGGCTAATCCTTTGACAAAACACACTTGTAATTGGGTAGATATAGGATGTGTTTAATACTTCAAGAAACTTGTTTCAAGTTCAAGTGTTGAAGCCATGCAAGTCTGTCCAAGATTCAAATGCAGAAAG
The DNA here is from genome assembly GCA_963669245.1 of Quercus cerris. NCBI lineage: Eukaryota > Viridiplantae > Streptophyta > Magnoliopsida > Fagales > Fagaceae > Quercus > Quercus cerris. The sequence continues at coordinate 21,649,946 of OY770008.1, read as the reverse complement.
TGCCGTTCATTAAAGCTCGATAGCTAGCTATCTATCAAGACCTGTAGAGCTGTTGAAGCCCGTGGCTCGACAGAAGCTCGACAGATAGGGTATCTGTCGAGGTTTATGAAAAACAGAGTTTCAGTTCTGTTTTGACTCCAATCCATGATTGTATGTTTAAGCTTTCTTTTCTCATAACCCTAGACATATAAAAGGATTATTTTAAGGGCCATCAAAGGTAGATACAAGTTGCACAAGTGTTAAGCAAAGTTTGTTCAAGCAAATTGTGACCAGAGACAGAATTTGCCCTAGTTCATCTTTCTTGTGAAGAAGTTGCTGTGTTTGTGCACCGTAGGGTTTTGTAACCAAGGAGCTTCTCGATCTTCATCATCTAGATGAATTGAAGAACTTTGCAGCCAACAACCTTCTCTAGTTGGTGTTTGGAGTTGCGTACTAGGATCCGTGCAATTGGTTAGTCACATATTGGAAGCCGTTCATTACAAGGAGAGATTGTCACTACAGAACAAGTCCAATTGGGTATTGGGATAAGGGTTCAACTGTAGGTTGGTATAAGGTACTGCGATTTCTTTACTTGTAACCGCTTGTTGTGATAATAGTGGATTCTCAAGGGTGGTGACCTTAAAATCACCCAGTGGTATTTTTGCCATGTAGGTTTTCCCTATTCTTAAACAAATCATCATGTCAATTTATTTTCTGTTACATATTTAGTTATTGGTGATTTGTTTGTGCTACCACGCGCTTTGCATATTAATTTGATTAAATAATAAACTTAGCTAATTAATCAATTAATTTATCACAAGGGTCAATACATTTTTGCCCTATCAGGATGTATATCGCTAGTGCACCCACTATAGAATATGAGTTCAGGAATGCGTATTGCTGGTGCGCTTGTTGTAGAATGTGAGTCCAGGGATGTATATTGTGGTGTGCCCACTGTATGTTAGGACATATGTGAATCATGTTAGGAATATATGTCAATATTTTGTGTAATTGGCTAATCCTTTGACAAAACGCACTTTACTTGTAATTAGGTAGATTTAGGATGTGTTTAATGCTTCAAAAAACAAGGTCTCAAGTTCTAGTGTTAAAGCCATGCAAATCTGTCTAAGAAACAAGTGAAGAAGTGCTGGATTTTAAAGCTCGACAACTAGCTTGATAACTAGTATCTATCGAGGTTTAAAAAGCTGCTGAAGCCTAAAGCTCGACATCTAGCTCGATAGATACCCTATTTGTCAAGGTTTATGGAATTCAGTTTTTTAGAACTATTTTACATCCAATCTGTGAGTACATGTTTAGGCTTTCTTTCTCATAACCCTAAACATATACAATGATTATTTTAAGGGCCGTTAAAGGTTGGGCGAGTGTGAAGCAAAGCTGTGTTCATGCAAATTACGACCATAGACAGAATTTGCCCTAGTTTATCTTTCTATTGAAGAAGCTGCTGTGTTTGTACACTGCAGGGTTTTGTGACCAAGGAGCTTCTTGATCTTCATCGTGTGATGAACTGAAGAACTTTGCAGCCAACATCTTTCTCAAGTTGGTGATTAAGTCGTGTACTGGAATCCGTGCATATATTGGTTAGTCACGTACTGGGAGCCGTGCATTGAAAAGGAGAGATTATCACTACAGAACAAGTTTAATTGGGTATTAGAGTAAGGGTTCAACTGTAGGTTGGTATAAGATACTGGAATTCCTTTACTTGTAACCGCTTGTTTTGATAATAGTGGATTCTTGGGAGTGGTGACCTTAAAATCACCCGGTGGGATTTTTGCCGTGTAGATTTTTCCCATTCATAAACAAATCACCGTGTCAATTTAATTTCCACTACATTTATTTAATTGGTGATTTGTTTGTGCTACCACACGTTTTGCATGTTAATTGAATTAATTAATTTACTTGGCTAAATCAATTAGTTAATTTATCACAAGAGGTCAATACATTCTTGGCCTATCAAGTGGTATCTGAACAGCCACACTCTGATTAGGTGATTAATCTTTGCTGTGTGATCCATTGACCCCTGCTTGTCATGGATAGAGGACAGTCTCTTATTATGGGTCCGTTTGGATTGAGCTTATTGTTGCTGAAACTGAAAACTGAAAACTGAAAACACTGTAGAAAAATAATTTTAAAATGTGTGAATAGTGTCGTGGGACCCATTTTTAATGAAAAAGTTGATAAAAATTGAGAATTGTGGGACTTGTGAACAGTACTCAGTGCACTGTTCTCTAGCTGAAAAGTCAAATAATGCGGCTACTGTTCAATGAACAGTAGCCGTACTACACCTGAAATGCTTGAAAACCAAAAAAAAAAAAAAAAAAAGAAACGCGCTTTCATCAAAACGCAAAGGCTAGACGCCGAATCCAAACGGCCTCTATACCTCCTTTATTTGATGGCACTAACTATGCATACTGGAAAGTATGCATGAGAACTTTCTTGTAGTCAATGGATGAAACGATGTGGCAAGTTGTGGAGATAGGTTAGACCAAGCCTACGGAAGCGCCGGCTGATTCGGATGATGCTAAGATCAAGGCGGCAAACTTTAACAGTAGGGCATTGAATGCTCTATTCAGTGCAGTCACTAATGAGGAATTTAAGAAGATATCCTCTACTGAAACTACTAAGGAAGCATGGATCATTCTCTAAACAACCTATGAAGGAACCAAGGCTGTTAAGGATTCAAAGCTTCAAAGGCTTACTACGAGCTTTAAAGAAATTAAGATGGAGGAGGATGAGTCATTCGATGAGTTCTATGCCAAGCTCAAGGACAAAGTGAACTTAGCCTTTAATCTTGGGGAAACCATTCTTAAACCTAAGATTGTGAGAAAGGTGCTCAGATCTCTACCCAAGAGATTTCATGCCAAGATCACCGCGATTGAGGAATCAAAGGATATTGATAAAATTCCTTTGATAGAGTTGGTTGGGAATATGTAGACCTATGAGTTGGGTTTGACAAGGATCGGGAAATCAAGCAAGAGCAAGAGCATGGCATTGAAGACCAAGAGTAATGACATTGATGAGTCTTTAGACGATGAAGATTCTAAGATAAAATCCTATATCACGAGGTAGTTCAAGAAGTTTAAGAAGAATGCCAACGCAAAAGGATTTGATAAGGATCGAAAACAATCCAGTTCTTCATAATTCAAGAGTCAAGACAAAGGGAAGAAAGATGCTAGGGATGGCGATCAGTACACTGTTCCCTCAAGGCCAAAGTGCTTTGGGTGTCAGGGCTTCGGTCACAGGAAACAAGAGTGCCCTACGTATCTCATGACTATTGGGAAGAGCAAGGTACTTGCTACTACGTTAAGCGACACTAAGCTTGAGGATGATTCTAATAATGAGGATGATGGAATCCTAAATGCCTTCACTGCCATTGTAAATCCTACCGAAGGGATTGTTGAAGATGTGGATGAAGAAGAGGAATTGGTGGAGTCTAAGTTTGAAAAGATGGACGAGCAAGATGACATACACATAGCCTATGCAAAGTTATAGAAGGTCTTAGAAAAGCATGAGAAATTGTATAGGTTGGCCACCAAGAAGTTTAGCAAAGTGGAGCTTGAACAAGAAGAAATTTCCATAAAGTTTGATGAAGCAAATTAGACCATTGGAGCACTGAAATTGGAGAATAATTTTTTGGCTGAAAAGGCTAAGAAGCTCAAGGCAGAACTGTTCCAAGTTAGAGCCTAGTTGGAAAGGACTTCAAGTGTAAAGCTCGATGAGATGCTCAGTCTTCAAAAATCTGCATCCAATCGAACCGGTTTAGGCTGTAATTTCTCTTCTCCTAGTATTGCTTCTGCTAATACTACTGTTTTTGTTCCTCCTGCTAATAATGTTGAAACTGAGAACAATTATGTTAAAAATGAATTAGCTAGTGAGAACATAGATAAGAGTAAATCTATCTCAGGAACACCCCCTAAACTTGATAAGAAAGAGATTAAGAACCCTAGGGCTAAGAAGGAAATACTCAAAAGCCAAAACAAAAAAAGCAGCATTTCTGTCAATACTGTGGAGCAGCTGGACATACTCGACCTAATTGCTATAAGTGGTTAGCCACTCAACAGAGCAACAACATGATCTCGTCGGCAAACCAGAATCAGCTTTCATCCTCTTTTGCTCCTCTTGGAGATCTTCTTAAAGCCCTCATGTTCCTTTTGAGCTTGAGCAATTTCAACTCTTCCCCCTCACCGTCGAATCAAGGGTTTGCTAAACGGAAAGGCTCTTCCAAGTTGTGGAAGGAAAAAGGCTCCAAGTGATTCTATCACTTTTTCTCTCTCTCCCCCTTCTTGTTTTTGTTTTTGCATTACTTGTGTGGTTTGCTTTTGTGTTTTGAGTCAGTCTAGTTTTATGCATTGCTTTGTTTAACATGTTTTTGTTTGTTTATTTTCAGTTTTGCTTTATTTTGTTTTTCATATTAAAAAAAATTGAAAAATTAGAAAAATACAAAAATAGTGTGTGTTTGTGTACATTGGTACTTGTATACCTTGGATGGCCATTGAAACAAAGTTTTCTAAACTTTGTATCTTTTGTAGCTTAGATGAGCATCTCTATGCACAACTAAGCAAGAGAGCTTTGTGGCTCGTGTTTGTGATGAGTAAGATTAAGTAATCTCTTGTACATAACACTCGTATCACTCTTTTTGACGGGAAGGACTAGAAAATCCTAAGAGAAATACATAAATAACCATCTCACCATTGTTGCCCGCCAATCATGAAATGACATTTGTATGCTTTGGTATAGCAAAAGTAGAATGTCAAATGCTTAACATCATTGGGTATTTCTTTTCTATCTCTTATATACCTATGCATGGTTTGCTTAAAAGAAAGATATGCAAAGAAAAATAAAAAGCAAAAAGAATCAAAATGCTCTATATATGATTGCAAGCGTGTATTATAGGAGATGTGGGAGTTATAGGATGTACCTCGAAGGTGATAGTCCCCATCAAACAATTATGATTGTGCATAAGTAAAAGTGATTTTCTCATATCTCAAATCGTCATAACATGAAGACACTTATGCAAGCTTGTGATGTTTTTCACACACAACATGCAAAATTCTTTGCTACTTTTGATACATGTGCAGGTACAATGTGATTTGGCCATCATAAGGAATAGATGCGTTAATGTATGCTCACTAAACTGTCTTAACTTGTTTTTGAAATATAAAATTGGTTAGACTTGTTTAGTGTGCGTGTGCGTGTGTTTTGGATCTATGTGCTTGACATTTTTATTGTTGAGAGATGATTTTGAGAGCTTAAAATGGTGTTTGGATCTTTGGTTGTGTAGCATGCTTGATTGCATTCATATTTTTTTTTTTTCTTCTTGAAAAACTATTTTTAAGCAATCTCGATAGTTTCTTGATACCTCTCGACAGCTAGGCTATCTATTGAGACCTTTCAACTGCTTTTTATCGCATTCTCAATAGCTCTCGATAGCTACTTCAATCCATCGAGAAACCTTCTGGATGCTCGATAGCTACCTCGATCCATCGAGAATATTTGCTATGGACACCTCTCGATAGATCCTCAATAGCTCTTCGTCAACTAAAAAGTGAGTTTTTAATTCTTGATACCTCTCGATCCATCGAGAAACTGAGATTTCCTATAAATAGGATCCGCGCGATTTCTGTCCCATTTCTTCCCTATCTCTCTTGACAGAAAGGTTTCTCTCCTTCTTCAAACACCCAAAACTCAATCTTTTCATCTTCCTCACTTTATTTTCAGTCTCAAGATCTTTGTTCTTCATTTGGTATGATACTTTCTCCCTCTTTATCATGCATTTCATGATCTTTGACCTAACTTTTTGGGTTTTTGAAATTGTTTGAGATTTTTTCAAAACTTTTTAGTTTTTGTTAAAATTTAGGGATGGATTTTTGTTTAAATGGCTTTAAAACATCATGCATTGCATCGCATTTGCATTATAACAATGTTTCATGCATTTAGTTGTATGTTTACTTTATTGAAATGATGTGTGCTAGTAGGTTTGGATTGGGTTGAGCCCATGATGTATTTGAGTTTGCATGTCACATGTTCTTGCATTTTCATGGATACATACTGTAAGTTCAATATGGGTATGAAACACTCTTGAACGTTTAGACCCCCAATAACAAAGATACCAACACAAGCTATATAACGAACAACTTATGTGCGAAAAATGATAAACAGCTTATATCAGAATAGAGACACAATCTAAACCATAAATAATCACACACACAACTGTAATTAAATGGTAAAGATAAAGGGAAGAGGAATGCAAACACAAGGATAACACTCGATGTGTTATCGAAGAGGAAACCGAAGCTCTCGGCGTAAAACCTCTCCGCCGCCCTCCAAGCGGTCAATAATCCACTAGAAAATGTACTTGGGATACATGAATAGCAATAGACCCTCCAAGCCTAATCTACCCAGGTACCTAAGCCTTCCAAGCTTCCTGCTCCAACGAGGTTGCGCCGAACCTTTTTCTTTTCTAGCTTACCGGATTCTGCTATAGACCATAGCATCAACCAATCACCATTGGTTTCTTCCCAAACTGTTTCCCAAAGCACCAAATGGACCTTCTCACAGACGTGACTGTGGTGAGATAAGGGTTTGGTAAATGACCTCTCAAGGGTATGACAATGGAGAGGAAGAGAGTAGAGGAATTTGTAGAGTCTCTTTAGATGAAGATTGGGGATAAGGCAATCTTGTTTTTCTCTAGGGTTTTCTCTCACAAAATTCTCTCTGGAAGCTCTCTCAATATGATGGGTATAAGGGTGTATATATAGTAGGGTGAGAAGGGAATGCAAAACATCAGTTTTTGCCAAACAGGGCAAGTTGGCGACTTGGTCTCGCGGCTTGTCCAAGTCGCGAGTTCAAGTCGCGACGTAACGGCCTGGCCAGTTTGGAACTTTTGTCCTGTAGCGTGACAGCTGGCGCGACCCTTCAGCTTCCCAGTGTGCCTCTCATGTGCCAGCCTTTCGCGGCTTGCCAGTCGCGATCCACCCGCGAGCCCTAGCCGCGAGTCTCTGTTTTTCTTGCACATTCTTGAGCTTTTCTTCACAACTTCTCACACACTACCCTTACACGTTTCCCACCTAAATATAGGGTTGCTAAGTACTAAATTACAAGCAAATTGGTCACGGAATAAAGCTAATTAAATGGTTGATTAAATTCAACCTTAGAATCTCCCCCTTTGGCTATTCCATGACAAAACCCTACAACAGACTCTAGACTTAAACGTGAGTTGGGAACAGTTGGAAAACTCACTCACACCTAACTCTAGATTCTGTAAAGCTCTTGAACATATGAATAAGTAACTCCTGAAATACAATAACATAGCAATATCATTGTATGCAGAAAACTTAATATGCATATGGAGCAAAATAAGCATGATCAAGCAAAAATGAACATAGGCATAAAAGCAATAATTCATGGCAAGATCAACACCAGTAGTCACTTAAGCAAAAGTGATTACAATGTTCATTCACACAAGAAATGAACATCCGAACATGCAAAAATGATAAACTCAATTGAAGAGAATCATTTGCAAGTCCAACACTCAACCAATGCATACAAACATATATGCATCTAGGAACAATCCTACATGGGCACAATAGTGTTATACTTAAGATAATGCAAGGCATTAACAAGTACCAAAACACAAAGCACTAAGGCTGCATATGCAAAGTTTTTGCAAATACATGGCACAAACCATACAAGCCTACAAACAGTGTATAAGACCAAGAAACAACCCTCAAAGCTTACAAAAGCATCAATGGGTACAAACCAACAATCAAACAGTGCTTAAAGCTGATAGATATAAGATGGATACATAACAATGATAAAAACTAAAGATAGACAAAAACAGTATACAAAAATCTGTTAGCTGAAATCTCCCCCTTTCGTTGAGCTCTCCCCCTGCCAACAGCATCTCCCCCTTTTTGTCAAGAAATAGCTAGTCGTCATTATCTCCTAGCTTTCTTTGAATTTCATCCAATTGAGTTTGAATCGAAGTAAACTTCGTATCTCATCGAGAGTTAAGATGATGCAAGATGGAAGTAAGACCGGACATCTTTGAACTCAGCTCATGAACAGAAGCTACAACAGAGTCTAGCCTCTCGTCAGCGGGGAGTGAACTGGAGCGCGAGCCACTGTGGGACGCGGAAGCTTCTGTTTTGATTTCCTTCTTGCTATGACCAATGCTAGCGTTGAATGTGCGCATGTTGATTGGACATGGTTTTGCACAGGGAACTTCATTCTCAAACGGATAGATCCCTTTCCGCTTCAGAATCCGTGAGATGAGACAGCAAAATGGGATGCACATCCTTGATTCTGTTCTTAGAACAGTTTTGCGAAGGATATGAAAGATATGAGCACAGATATCAATCTCGACATCAGAAATCAGATCATGAAGAAACAGTGCCCGCCCGAGATTCATATACCCCATGCTGGATAGGGGATACAGGTTGTGAAACATGACAATCGTGAGCATCCTCAATTTTGGATGAAGAGATGAAACACTGACTGAATTCCCATTTGAGGAAAATTTCAGATTGTCCCCAAGTGCTGCTTTAAATAATTCTTCATCCAGATGAAAATCATCATAAACCGATGATATCCCAAGTATTGGCCTGTTAATGTGCAGAATCTCTGCAAGATATGCGGGAGAGACCGAGAAACTTTTTCCTCTAACCCAGCACTTAAGTTCATCTCCTTCAATAATTTCATTGGCATAAAACTCTTTTACCAGATCTTCATATGCATCATCAAGGTCAGAGAGGAGGTAATTCCAGTCCTTGCGAGCAAACCATTGAGGAATGTTGGTGTCAAACAGAGAATGTTGGTCAAAGACTCTTTCAATCAGAGGTGTAGCCTTTCTGAAGTAATTTTCATGAGTCTGGAAGGTAGCATATGATCGAAACTTGTTGGGATCGAACACACTAGATGGGGAGCGAGCCCGCTTTGGTCTAGGAGAGAAATCATCAATTTCAATGACATGGTCCTTCCCTTTGCTGCTTCCTCCTTTCACATCTGATCTCTTGAATGGAGACATTTTCACTCTGCACTAGGATTCAATTCACACACAAACACCAAACAAGACAGCACCCATTATTAGCAATATGTCAGTGCCATACCATGGATAATGAAGGAAACCCTAAACACTTGAAGTTAAGGGTCAAAAAATGACAATGAGTGTGTTTAAATAACCAACATCACAAAAAGAACACAAGATAAAGATGATCAGTGCAAGGACCAGCACAAACAGACAGTATAATCCGAAAATCAGAAACCCATGTTCAAACAAGATAAATCACAATACACAACAACATCTTCACAAAACGGAAAAAAATTGCCCACATCAGGAAGTATGAAGGGTAAGGAAGAAAACCCATACCTTTTTGTTGAAGATTTGAGAGAAAATGATGCAGAAATGAAAGTTTTTCAGCGAGAAACACGGAGTGTTTGTGAGAGTAAAGTGAGGAAGACAATGAACAGTCAAACAAGTATGAGGGAAAACTGAAAACAATTTTAAAATAGTCTTTAAAATGCAAAACACGCGATTTTCGCGACTGGATCAAGTCGCTAGTAAGTCGCCAGGTTAAGCCGCGAAACACTGTGAAGAAAAGAAACTTGAAAATTTCTCTAAGTGTTTTTCGCGACTGGAAGGTTTAGCCGCGAAGGAGTCGCGAACTGAGCCGCGAAAATTTCTGAGTAACCCTCGCGATTGGACATTCCACCCGCGAATAAGCCGCCAAGATGAGCCGCGAAAAGAGCAAAATTCAAATTTTTCAAAAATTTTCTAAGTCTTTTTCGCGACTAGAGTACTGACTCACCAGTAAGTCGCGAAAATCTCTTATTGAGCTCGCGACTGGGGCTTGCGACTGAGCTAACCCACGACTTAGTCACCAAAACAGGGCAACACTGTTTTTGTAGAAGTTTCACATTTTTGTAAAAGCAAAGTACTTTCCAAAAACAAAACAAAACACTAAAAAATATTTTTGTGTTTGACTAACAAAGATTGAGCATGTGAAAAACACATTTTATCAAGTACAATCACACAAATGAATATGGCATTCATTGAACATAGACTTGTGTGTTGTGTGTGGATATCAAAAATGAGAAGCTTCAATGATCAATTCAATCAAGGCATACACAACTAGCACTAGATCATGTGACCTATCTCAATTATAGAAGCATGCATATATGACCTCCCACAAGAACTTGATAACAACTCTTTGAAGCTTTTCATTTGGCTCCATATTCAACATATCATTTGCCATTTTTTGAGCAAAGAAACTCTCATTGTGAGATAGATGCCTGAAATTTTTGATATTTCAATTAATGAGTTAGCCTTTGGCTTTTTGGTCATCTTTCATACATTGTATTTTGGTTGCTTTCCCTTTTTCCTAGTCAAATACTAGTATGTGCGACATGCTTTTGCAGCTCTATATCTCTTTTCATTTGGAGATTTACATTTAGAGAGCTCTTTTAAAGCATAAAAATAAAGAGTGGGAAGATATATAGGCATGAGTCTATGCATGTCTCAAGATCAACAGCACCATTCACTAATCATTCATGACAAGGTTGAAGATCTATTTACAACAATCACATAGATTTCAGAATTTCTTCCACAATGATATGAGTGCATGAGAGACAAGCTAAGCTCGTTAAATGCACAAAGCCATTAGTACAAAAGTACAAGGCAAAACATGCTTTGAGACAAAACTCAACAAAAAGATCAAACTTTTTGGATTTTCAAATTTTTATGTGTTTTTGGATTTTTGACACAACAAATTTAACAAACAAATCAACAAAACGAAGACAAACAAAGGACACACAAAACAACTAAAATTAGATATCACGGAGGATTGAGTTTAAGGAATGATAACGACACCAATTGTCTTACGCAAGGATTCAAACCTTGGGCCATCAAGAGGTTTGGTGAATATGTCTGCCTTTTAATTGTCAGTATTGATGAATTCTAGACACACTGTCTTGTCTTCTACCAAATCCTGAATGAAGTGATAGCGGATCTCGATATGCTTTGATTTGGAGTGCTGAACCGGATTCTTTGACAAGTTTATGGCACTCGTATTATCACAGAACACACACATAGTGTCTTGAGAAATGCTATAGTCATGCAGTAGCTTTCGCATCCATAACAATTGTGCACAACAACTTCCTGCTGCAATGTATTCAGCTTCAGCCGTTGACAGCGATACTGAATTTTGCTTTTTGTTCATCCATGAAACCAAGTTGTTTCCAAGATAGAAGCACCCACCAGAAGTACTTTTTATATCATCTATGCACCCTGCCCAGTCAGCATCTGAATATCCTGCCAAACACTCATTCGAATCTTTTGTATACCAAATCCCATAGTCAGATGTACCATCTACATAGCGAATGATTCGCTAAACTGCTGTTAAATGGGATTCTTTAGGAGCGGCTTGAAATCTTGCACAGACTCCGACACTGAATGCTATATCCGGCCTACTTGCTGTGAGATAGAGAAGATTGCCAATCATACTCCGATAAAAAGTTGGATCAACGTGAACACCGGCTGCATCTATGCTCAACTTTGCCGAGGAACTCATGGGAGTAGAGGTATGTTTCTTGGAGTCCAGACCAAATCTTTTGACAAGATTTTTGGCATACTTTTCTTGAGAAATAAATATTCCATCTCTCCGTTGTTTCACTTGAAGTCCAAGGAAGTAGTTCAGCTCCCCCACCATACTCATTTCAAATTCCCTTTTCATTTCTTCTGAGAGCTCATGAGCAAGTTTATCAATTGTGGATCCAAATACGATATCATCCACGTACACTTGAGCGACAAGAAGGGATTTTTCATCTCTTTTAACAAACAATGCGCAATCTGCTTGACCTCTCTTGAACCCACGATCCAATACGTAGGTAGTGAGACGGTCATACCATGCTCTTGGTGCCTGCTTCAACCCATACAAAGCTTTCTTCAATCTTAGTACATGACCCGGAAAGTGAGGATCTTCAAACCCCTTTGGTTGTTCAACGAAAACTTCTTCATTGAGAAAACCGTTTAAGAAGGAACTTTTTACATCCATTTGGTACAACTTGAAATCCATGATGCATGCTATGGATAAGAGAATCCGAATGGATTCTAATCTTGCTACCGGAGCAAAAGATTCGTCAAAATCTATGCCTTCCACCTGAGTATACCCTTGAGCCACCAATCTAGACTTATTTCTAATGACTTCACCATCTTCATCTGTTTTGTTCTTAAAAATCCACTTGGTGTCGATCACATGTGTATCTTCAAGCCTTGGAACCAATTCCCACACATCATTTCTAACAAATTGGTGTAGCTCCTGGTGCATAGACTCTACCCAATTTTCATCTTTTAGTGCTTCTTCTACCTTTTTGGGTTCAAATTGAGCAAGATAACAGTTGTATGTTACATGGTTAGCAGTATACTTCAGCCCTTTTCTCAAACGAAGTCTTTCGTTCACATCCCCAATGATATTACTTGATGGGTGATTAAGAGTCACTCTTGATGAAGGTTTCTTGGAAGTTGAGAGTTACTCATCACGAGAAATTGGGGTTTGAATTTCTGGAGGAGTGAGTGGACTTGAGACTTCCTGTGTTGATCTAGTCTCTCTTCTTGATACAGGAGGTGTGGTCTCCTTTTCGGGTGTTACTTTCTCAGCATCATCACTTAAAGGCATATCATCATCATCCTCATTCTGCTTGAGTTTCTTTTCTCTCCATATTTCATATGACGTCTTCTTTGTCCCCGCTCGAAAATAAATTCTGTTACAAATGTGACAGGCTGTGTTCACAGCTTCAGCCCAGAACCTTTGAGGTATGTTTTTATTAAGTAGCATGACTCTAGCCATCTCTTGGATCACCCGGTTCTTTCTTTCAACCACCCCATTTTGTTATGGAGTCTTTGAAGCTGAAAATTCCTTCTTGATACCATGCTCTTCACAAAATGATTCGAATTTCGCATTCTCAAATTCCTTCCCATGATCACTTCTGATTTTGACTATGTGAACTCCTTTTTCATTTTTCAATCTCTTGCATAATCTTTGCATTTTATCACATGCTTCAGACTTCTCTCTGAGGAATTCCACCCAAGAGTACCTTGAGAAATCATCAACTATCACCATAATGTATCTCTTTCCTCCCAGGCTTTCAGTCCTTGTAGGCCCCATTAGATCTACGTGAAGAAGTTCCAAACACCGTAAGGTAGCAATCACATTCACCTTAGGATGATTTGCTTTTGTTTGTTTCCCCATTTGACATGCTCCACATATAGTCTTCTCCACCTTTCCAAACTTTGGAAGTCCTTCAACGACCTCAAGTTTAGAGACTTTACATACTTGTTTGAAGTTTGCATGTCCAAACCAGTGATGCCACAGTTTCAGCATATCAACAAGCATTTCTACACGAAATAGGTGCCGTAGGTACTACTCCATAGCAATTATCAGTAGTCCTATTTCCTTCCAAGACTTGAATCCCTTTCTCATCAATGATTATGCACCCCTTCTTTAAGAATTGAACGAGAAAATCTTCATCACATATTTGAGTAATACTAAGGAGATTTGCCTTCAATCCTTTGATGTATAGTACTTCTTTCAACAAAGGTAGTCCTGGTATTTCAACCGTTCCTTTCCCGAGAACTTGAGCATGACTCCCATCACCAAAAGTCACATAATCACATGCTTTCTCTTTAAAAGTCATAAACAATGATTTATCTCCTATCATATGACGAGAACATCTACTGTCAAGATACCATAAACATGAATTAAATACCTTCAATGAGGTGTGCACAAACATACACGCATGAGACAAGCATTCTTGACCATCAAACAAAAATTCATTGTTATTTTCCATGCTCATTCCAGATTGAATTTTCTTTTTCAGATAATCAACCTTTTCACACAATGATCTATTTCTTCTTTTGTATTTCTCAATCAAAGAGTTAGACTCACATAGACTATTGTGAAGAGTGTGGTTCTTGATTTCAAAATATTTTAGCATGTGAATAAACATCCTAGCATGTTTCCTGGATGTAATTAGCTCTAAGAGTTCATTTTTAGAGTATCCCTCAAATATACTCATAGAGTTATTATCACAAACACTTAAACCACAATTCAGCATACCCCTTTTTACAGCATTATCCATAACCGAGGGGTCTAGGATCGCACTCAGGTAATCAAACCACAAAGAGTGCACCCGCTCTGATACCAATTGTAAGTTCAATATGGGTATGAAACACCCTTGAACGTTTAGACCCCTAATAACAAAGATACCAACACAAGCTATATAACAAACAACTTATGTTCGGAAAATGATAAACAGCTTATATCGGAATAGAGACACAATCTAAACCACAAATAATCACACACACAACTGTAATTAAATGGTAAAGATAAAGGGAAGAGAAATGCAAACACAAGGACAACACTCGATGTGTTATTGAAGAGGAAACCAAAGCCCTCGGCGTAAAACCTCTCCGCCGCCCTCCAAGCGATCATTGATCCACTAGAAAATGTAGTTGGGATACATGAACAACAATAGACCCTCCGAGCCTAATCTACCCAGGTACCTAAGCCCTCCAAGCTTCCTGCTCCAACGAGGTTGCGCCGAACTTATTTCTTTTCTAGCTTACCGAATTCCGCTATAGACCATAGCATCAACTAATCACCATTGGTTTCTTCCCAAACTGCTTCCCAAAGCACCAAATGGACCTTCTCACAGACGTGGGTGTGGTGAGATAAGGGTTTAGTAAATGACCTCTCAAGAGTATGACAATGGAGAGGAAGAGAGTAGAGAAATTTGTAGAGTCTCTTTAGATGAAGATTGGGGATGAGGCAATCTTGTTTTTCTCTAGGGTTTTCTCTCACAAAATTCTCTCTAGAAGCTCTCTCAATATGATGGGTATAAGGGTGTATATATAGTAGGGTGAGAAGGGAATGCAAAACGTCAGTTTTTGCCAAACAGGGCAAGTTGGTGACTTGGTCTCGCGGCTTGTCCAAGTCGCGAGTTCAAGTCACGATGTAACGGCCTGGCCAGTTTGGAACTTTTGTCCTGTAGCGTGACAGCTGGCGCGACCCTTCAACTTCCCAGTATGCCTCTCACGTGCCAGCGTTTCGCGGCTTGCCAGTCACGATCCACCCGCGAGCCCTAGCCGTGAGTCTCTGTTTTTCTTGCACATTCTTGAGCTTTTCTTCACAACTTCTCACATACTACCCTTACACTTTTCCCACCTAAATACAAGGTTGCTAAGTGCTAAATTACAACCAAATTGGTCATGGAATAAAGCCAATTAAATGGTTGATTAAATTCAACCTTACACATACCTTCAATTTGTTATATTCTTCTATATTATGTTGTTGGTACTTTTTTTTATTGTCTCTCTCTCTCTCTCTCTCTCTCTCTCTCTCTCTTGCGTTAGTCTACACTATGGCACCCAAACACAAATCCACTTCGTCCCAGAACCCTCTTCGTTCTCGAGCATCCACTTCTTCTTCTTTTGACCCCACTCCATCCCACGTTTGATTCTGTGATGAGAAGTCTCATAAGGACTTCTCGGAGAACTTTTATAGATGAGGAATTCATTAGGAATGCCAAGTCATCTTATCAGATTTTTTTGATACTGACCTACCCACTATCATCTACAGTAGGGTTGGGAGTCACTGTGTGGTGCCCGGTCATGAGCCCTTTCGTGATCATACAAGAGTTTTACTCCAATATGCACAGAATTGATACTTCCGTACCTAATTTCTTCTCTTGAGTTTACGGTATGGGAATCGTAGTCACTCCGAAGATTGTCTCCGAGGTACTACAATTCTTAAGGTAGCGCATCCTGACTACCCTAGTGTCCAAAGATGAATTGTCGTCTCTCTTTTGTAAGCCACCTTCTTCTTGGGGTGACCATCAAAACACCCCTTGCTCGGCCTTTGCGAAAGGTCCGAGGTTCCTGAACATGGTGGTAACATTCATTCCTTATCCTTTGTCTCACTATAACACTATCACAGAGCCTCGTGCTCGATTTTTGCTATCCTTCTTAGAGGATATCTCTATCGACTTCCCTTCTAACTTCATTCTTTCTCTTATAGATGTTTTTAGGGATATGGTGACCGGTGATAAACTCATTTTTCCTTTAGCTATCACGCAGCTTCTTCACCACTTTCCTATCTCTTTTCCTAAGTCTCCTCATTTTCTGGTTATAAGTGCCATAGACGCAGCTACTGTTCGACAGAGTAAGGCACAGCTTAGACTGGGGCGGCCTCGGACAGAGATGACGACTCCTCTTGCTTCTGATGCTCCATCCACCTCCACTCCTTCATCTTCTATGGGTGAAATGACACTTGAGGCCATCATGGCACACCTTGTGAGCATGGATGCTCACCTTGACACTCTCTGTGATGAGTTATGTCAAGTGAACACCTGTGTTGGTCATATTGCACAACGACAGGCTATCATGGGTGGTTTCATTGTTACTTCTTCTCCATCTCCACCGGCATCCGAGGATGAGAGTAACAATGGCTCCGGCGGTGATGATGCTGATAAGGATGATGGTGCTAGCTCACGCAATGATGATGAGATGTCTACTTGATGTACTTGCCCTTTATCATTCGTGACAAAAAGGGGAAGTAGTTTTGAGATGAGAGTAGTTATACTCATAGGGTGAGGGTTAGTATAGGAGATTTTGTGATAGGGGGAGTGTGTATATGAGGGATGTAATGAGGATTTTAGTATCTTTCCTTTTCTTTTCTTTCTATTTTAGATACATTATCTTTTGTATATTGGTCTTGTGACCACTTAGTTATAGCATTCATTATACTTATCTTTTATATATATTTGATGATGTTGTTATCACATTTCACCTATCTCTCCATGTGTTGTTTTTTTCTCTCTTTATACATATGTTTCTTATTTAATGTATGCAATCTTATATTTCTGTTTCACACTAAGATGTCGTGATGAATTTTGTTTAAAGTGTTTCAGAAATACAGGTTGTCAAAGTTTTCTTGCAAAGTTTTTCAAGAGTTTGTGTTAGGATAGATTTTATTGTATTCAACAAGTAAGTATGAGTTGAGTGATCTATGACTTCTCTCATATGTTCATTTGTTTGTTATGATTTTGTCACGGATTGCCAAAGGGGGAGATTGTTAAGACATATGTGAATCATGTTAGGAACATATGTCAATATTTTATGTAATTGGCTAATCTTTTGACAAAATGCACTTTGCTTATAATTGGGTAGATATAGGATGTTTTTAATACTTCAAGGAACAAGGTCTCAAGTTCTAGTGTTAAAGCCATGCAAATCTGTCCAAGAAACAAATGAAGAAGTGATAGATTTTAAAGCTCGATAGCTAGCTCGATAGATACCCTATTTGTTGAGGTTTATGGAATTCAGTTTTTTAGAGCTGTTTTGCATCCAATCCTTTAGTACATGTTTAGGATTTCTTTTCTCACAACCCTAAACATAAATAAGGATTATTTTAAGGGATGTCGAAGGTTGCGCGAGTGTGAAGCAAAGTTGTGTTCATGCAAATTGTGACCGGAGACAGAATTTGCCCTAGTTCAATTTTCTATTGAAGAAGCTGCTATGTTTGTACAGCGTAGGGTTTTGTGACCAAGGAGCTTCTTGATTTTCATCATGTGATGATCTGAAGAACTTTACAACCAACATCTTTCTCAAGTTGGTGATTAAGTTGCGTACTGGGATCCGCGCATATATTAGTTAGTCACGTACAAGGAACCATGCATTGAAAAGGAGAGATTGTCACTACAGAACAAGTCCAATTGGGTATTGGGGTAAGGGTTCAATTGTAGGTTGGTATAAGGTACTGGGATTCCTTTACTTGTAAACACTTGTTTTGATAATAGCAAATTCTCAGGAGTAATGACCTTAAAGTCACCCGGTGGGGTTTTTGTCATGTAGGTTTTCCCTATTCGTAAACAAATCACCATATCAATTTAATTTCCACTGCATTTAGTTAATTGGTGATTTGTTTATGCTTGCATGTTAATTAAATTAATTAACTAACTTGGCTAAATCAATTGGTTAATTTATCACAATGGGTCAATATATTCTTGGCCTATCACTGTAGATTGTTTTCAAGAATTTGCTTCTTGTCAGATCATATGCCTGACATAGACCTACATAACATGTTTAGGAAAAGAGTTAGTTCTTCTGCATTGCCATTTAACTTATGGGCTTACCACTTATGTCATAATTTCTTGCTATTTTGTACATCATGTCTTAGAGAGCTGGCTCTAGGGGAGACCAGGGGAAGGCCCCCATGTATGCTACATCCCATGGG
Organism: Quercus cerris; assembly: GCA_963669245.1. Classification (NCBI taxonomy): domain Eukaryota; kingdom Viridiplantae; phylum Streptophyta; class Magnoliopsida; order Fagales; family Fagaceae; genus Quercus; species Quercus cerris. The sequence continues at coordinate 21,631,662 of OY770008.1, read as the reverse complement.
GATGATTCTTCTGAGACTGCTTCGGTTGGCGAGTATGTGGCTCGACTTTTGTAAAGCCACTTTGATTGCGGGGGTGATGATGATGCCGACCAGTTTTTTAGGGGTGATGATTCTAGTAGGGTTAGTCTTTTGTTGTAGCATGATGTAGCCACTGCATGGGCCTGTATGTTTTTTCATGTACCTTGTAGACATTGCCCCATGATAGGCCAGTTATGTATGTATATTATTCATCGCCTCCTGATAGGCCTAAACATGTGTGTATTGTATTGCCCCACAGTGGGCCTTAATGTATGATATTATCTCTTTGTAGCATGATGTATGTATGGAACATAATCTCTTGTTAGCACTTACATGTATAATTCTGCAAAAAATGCCTTTAAGAGGGATGCTAATGTATGTGTAGAACAATGCCTTTGATTAGGACTTATATGTATGGCTCTGGAAATTGCCTTTAAGAGGGCTATTGATATGTATGAAAGACAATGCCTCTGATTAGGACTTATATGCATAACTCTAGATAAATCGCCTTTGAGAGGGCTGCTGATGTATGTGGAAAAAGAAAATTTCTCTGATTAGGACTTACATGCATAACTCAAGATGAATCGCCTTTAAGAGGGCTACTGATGTATGTGAGAGACAATGCCTCTGATTATAACTTATATGCATAATTCTGAAAATTGCCTTTGAGAGGGTTGCTGATGTGTATGACCTTAGGAAAAGGGCCTTTAAGAAGGCCGCTGATGTGTATGAAAGACAACGCCTCTGATTAGGACTTACATGTATAACTCTAGATAAATCACCTTTGAGAGGGCAGCTGATATGCGGAAAACAATGCCTCTGATTAGGGCTTACATGCACGACTCTGGAAAAAAATGCCTTTGAGAGGGCTGCTAATATGTGCAAGAAACAATGCCTCTGGGTAGGACATACGTGTATGATTCTAGAAATTGCCTTTGGGATGGCTGCTAACTTATCCAGGAAACAATGCCTCTAGGTAGGACTTTCATGTACCATTTTGGGTGTCACATTTCAAAGGGCTGCTGCTATATGCAAGAAACAATGCCTCTAGGTAGGACTTACATGTACAATTCTAGGTGTCGCCTTTTAAAGGGCTACTGAGATGTACACACGCACTATCGTATTTCCATTATGGACAGTGGTTTTGGACCAACTTGTGTCCTACTCACTTGCTTTGCACCACAGTTTCATGGATTTGTCAGTGGCTTTTGAACAATGATCGTCCCGTTGGGGGGAGAAAGAAAGGAGAGATCACGTGAAATAAACTGCCCCAGTTTAGGGTTTCATGCGATGCTCGACACAAGAGATACATCCTCAGCAGGACGGACCCATTCTTGTATACTGGTAAAAGGGGGAGAGAACCGTGCAAAATAAACTACCCTAATTTAGGGTTTTTTGGGGTTCTGAGACTGTAGACCGGCTGCAATTGGCCTCAGCTTCGTAGGCCATTCCATAATGCTGATGACGAGTGCAGACACTTTGAACGAGACAACTTTGGACACGCCACAAGACGGTATGCGCTAGTTGCTCCTATTATTACCCGAGTGGGCTAGAAATTCAAGAATGGGGTTCTTGAGGTACCCTCATGATAAACGACTCCCTCCGCCCTCCCAATATGCCTACAAGGCAGCCAGACGGTCGAGATCGGGCTCTAGCATTTTTCTATTGCAAACTTTGATTACTGGGGTTGAATTGACCCTTGAACTGGGCGAATCAAGTTTTGAAAATGAGGCTCAAGATGTTTGAAGGTGCTGAACGAGACACACAAATATAAACTGCCTTAGTGTAGGATTTGTGTGGCCTCGGATTTAGTTAGTGTTCCACCATGTATGGAAAGGTCTTTCATAAATTGCTAGGCAATTGCATAAGGTCTTTTGCTTTTTGTTTGAGTTCTTAAAGCATAGTCTAGTCTGTTAGGTGTGCTTAGAAATGGAGAGATGGTGTAGAGAGATTTTTGTGATGATTATTCAAAAGACATATATGAGATGAGATTTCATGTTTTGATACTAGAATGTATGAAAGAAATAGAATGGCACAATACAGGCATGTTAATGAATATGCAAGCAAATGCTTTGAAAATGCATAAATGTAAAATTCACGCATATCAATGCTCTAGATGGATCTTTTCCTTTTCCCATTGAGGTACATTTCCCATTGGCATAAGCTAGAATGTCTTGAGTAGACCACTGGGTCATGGCAGTATTGTAGACAGACTAGACTATGCTTTCGTATCTAGACTTAGATGTTGGATTCCTTTCATTTTATGACTTGAGCAAAAATTCAAGCAAACACAGCTGACTGATTTTTCTTTTAAGATGTGACCGAACCAAGATGGCTTCCTACGTACCTCTACAAGGAAGGATCAAGTCATCACATAGTTTAACTAACTTTTTGATTGCCTTAATTTTTGCCTAGACTGCGCTTTCGAGTTTTCGATCTAGCAAGCTCTCTTGCACTCTTTATTTTACTCTCGCTTTGCATAAATTGCCCTTTCGGGTTTTCGATCTACCTTTTGCATTTTCTCACACTCTCTTTCTTTTAGGTCTCCTTTTACGTAGACCGTCCTTTTGGGTTTTCAATCTACCTTTTACAATTTTTTTTTTTTGACATAAAAACATAAAAATAAGGTGCAATGTGAGGCTCTTTCATGCAAAGTACTGTATAACGGCATCAGAGTTGGTGGGCATATTAAAGTCATGCCCCTCTATGTCGGCTAGAATCAAGGCTCCTCTGGAAAAGGCCTTCTTTACCACGTATGGGCCCTCATAGGTTGGGGCAAACTTTCCTCTGCGATCAAGGTAGGGCTTGGTTGCATTTCTTTAAGACTAGATCACCTTCTTTAAAGACTTTGGGTCTAACTTTCTTGTTGAACACTCGTTTGGCTCGGCGTTGGTACAACCATCCATGGCACATTGTGGTCATGCCAATTCTCAGTATATTAGGGGTAATGATTCTCCATAGGGTTAGCCAATTCTCAGTATATTGGGGTTCTTTTGCTCAGGCTTCAGGTCCTTCCACCGGCCCTTCTGCATAGGCATGTACTTTTCCATGTATCCTGTAGACATTGCCCCATGATGGACCAGTTATGTATGTATATTATTCGTTGCCTCTTGATAGGCTTGGACATGTGTGTATTGTATTGCCCCACAGTGATCCCTGATGTATGATATTATCTTTTTGCTTCATGGTGTATGTATGGAACAATGCCTCTTATTAGGACTTATATATATGATTTTGAAAAATGCCTTTGAGAAGGCAGCCGATGTATGTGTAAAACAATGCCTCTGATTGGGACTTACATGTATAGCTCTAGACAAATTGCCTTTGAGAAGGCTGTAAACATAAGTGAGAAGTAATGCCTTTTGGAAGGTCTTACGTGCATAACTCTAGGAGATCGTCTTTAAGAGAGCGGGTGTATCATCATAGAGAAATCACCTTTGAGAGGGCTATTGACATGTGTGAAAAACAATGCCTCTGACTAGGACTTACATGTGTAGCTCTATATAAATCACCATTGAAAGGGCTGTAGACATATGTGAGAAGCAATGCCTTTTGGTAGGGCTTACATGCATAACTCTAGGTAAATCGCCTTTGAGAGGGCTGCTATTGTGTATGTGAAACAATGCCTCTGGTTAGGACTTACATGTATAAATCTGGGAACTCGCCTTTGAGAGCGCTACTAATGTGTGAAAAACAATGCCTCTGAGTAGGACTTACATGCATAAATTTGGGAAAATGCCTTTGATAGGGCCGTTGGTGTATATGAAAGACAATGCCTTTAATTAGGATTTACATGTATGATTATGGAAATTTCCTTTGAGAGGGCTGTCGACGTGTGTGATAAACAATGCCTCCAGGTAGGACTTACATGTACAATTCTGGATATCGCCTTTAAATGGGTTGCCGATGTGTGTGAAAAGCAATGACTCTAGATAGGACTTACATGTATAATTTTGGAATAATCACCTTTGAAAGGACTGCCGATCTGTGACTTCAGGAAAATTACCTTTAAGAGGCCTGCTGACATATGTGAAAAACAATGCCTACACGTAGGGCTTACATGTATAAATATGTAAGCCGCCTTTGAAAGGGCTGCTAATGTATGCATGCACTATCGCATTTTCATCATGAATGGTGGTTTCAGACCAGCTTGTGTCACACTCACTTGTTCTCCACCGCAGTTTCATGGGTTTACTGGTGACTTTTGACAATGATTGTCCCACTAATGGGAGAGAAAATGGAGAGATAGGGTGAAATAAATTGCCTAGTTTAGGGTTTCATGCTATTCTTGACATGAGAGATACATCCTCAGCAGGACGGACCCATTCTTGTATATTGGACAAAGGGGGAGGGAATCGCACAAAATAAACTGCCCCAGTTTAGGGTTTTGTGGAGTTCCAAGCCTGCAGACTAGCTAAAAATGGCCTCAACTTCGTAGATCACATGAAAATACTAGTAATGAATGCGAACATTCTGAACGAGATCTCCCTAGACACGCTATAAAGTGGTATGCACTGGTTGCTCCTGTTATTACCCAGCAGGCTAAAGATTCAGAGACTGGCTTCTTGAGGCAACATCATGATAAACGACTCCCTTTGTCGTCCAAATGGGCTAAAACAAGTTATCGGATGGCCGGGAATGGGTTCCAGCATTTTTCTATTGTAAATTCTAATTATCGAGGCTGAATCGAGTGAACCAAGCTTAGAAAAATGAGGTTCAAGATGTCTGGAGGTGTTGAACGAGATGCACAAAGATAAAATACCCAATGTAGGATTTGTACAGCCTCGGATGCACGAGAGAGAGTTTCCAATAATCTGATTCACTGTCGGGCCAACTACGAACTACGGTGGGTGCTAAAATGAGGGAATCTTTGCTCTAACATGATCAAAAACATGCTAAATAGGGAAGCAGTGCTTAGGATATGTGTGGGTTTATGCCTGGGAGGCTAAAAGGCCCTAGCACGTGTCCCAAGGTCCAACGACCCTTGTAGGGCTGCTGCCTCGAGAAGCGTGTATAAAAGCTGGGCATGCTCCCAGCCCCAACTTATTCAGGTCTGCAATTTTAAGGGTCTTCTTCTACCTTTTTTCTTCACCCAAAATGCTTAGAAAGCACTACTTTTGACCATTTTTTGTGTAGATCTTCATCGGATCGTCGGATTTAGCAAGATCTGTTCATGGATGCTATTGGTGGTCACTCCTACAACATTTTGGTTGAGCTTGAGAGGGAGTCTTACTATGAGAAGAAGCTTAGGAGGTGGTGGAGATCTTTTTCTTGTGGTGACCGGGCACTTATCCGGCAACTTCTTGGAAACGCTACTGCTCTTCTTCACACCACACTAGATTGGCATTTGTTGGCGGTCATCACCTTTTGTTGGGACCCTGCTTTGAGATGTGTCACCATTGAAGATGTTGACTTGGCACCTACTTTGAAGGAGTATAGTCGTTTTCTTTCTCTTTCTACTCCTTTGAGCACTGTTTTCATTCCACCGATGGGTTTTGTGGGTAGGAATAGAATCTGGGCTACTGTAGTCCTCGATCCTCCCTTTTCTAGGGATACTGAAGGTTGGCTGAGATACTTGTGCAACCTAAGTCCCACTGACTAGACCTAGAGAGTCAAGTGGGGTATCATTAGATGGCAGGGGTAGACCCATTATGTTGGTTATTTTCATTCCCTTGGTGGGTATCTAGGGGTGCACGGGGTACTTCCCGGGCATGGCCATGCGGCAAGTTGGGGGTATCTAGCATATCCCCCAAATTAGTGATCTTTCTGTTGTTACCCGAACTTTTGTGGCTTTGGATCATTCCTGGGATGAGGAGAGGGCCGCACTGAAGCCAAGCAGGGCCAAGGCTAGCAACAAGGTCGATGGCTTAGCACTAGAGTTAGTACAGGCGAGAGCCTACATCCACTCTTCTTTGAGCATGGAGCAGAAGCGAGAGGGCGATGAGCCTAGTGAGCCACAACTGGCTTTTCGTCGCCTTTAGACTGAGTTGGTTAAGAGAGAGGAGGCTTTGACAGTTGCAACTGCAAAGGTGGGCATCTTGCAGGCTTTGTTAGAGATTGAGAGGCAGGGCTCTACTTTTGATTCCACGATGGAGAGGGAGCTAGTCCATCTTCAACATTTACATGACAGACTCCAAGAGATTAACAGAGACCTAGGCTTTGATGCAGCCGGGCTACTTCGCACTCATGCTCTCAATGACATGATTCTCCATGTTAGGACATATGTAGATATTATTAGAGAGATATGTTATGTAAATTGGCTAATCCTTTGACAAAACTCACTTTATTTGTAATTGGGTAGATCTAGAATGGGTTTAGTACTTCAAGGAACAAGAGTTTAAGTTTAGTATTGAAACCATGCAAATCTGTTCAAGAAACAAGTGAAAAAGTGTTGTTCATTAAAGCTGGACAAATAGCCCGACAGATCCATATCCATCAAGGTTTAATGCTGATGCTCGACAGCAACTTGACAACAGCTCGACAAAAGCTGTATCTATCGAAAATTACGAAATTCAGATTTCCATATCTGATTTCACGCATATCCATGTGTATTTGTGTAGGGTTTCTTTTCTCACAACCCTAGACATATATAAGGACTATTTTAAGGGCCATAAAAGGTCATGCAAAAGGATGCAACTCAAAGAAATTTGATTGTGCATGCAAATTATGACCAGAGACAGAATTTCCCCTAGTTCATCATATTCCTTGTAGAAGCTGCTGCATCTTTATGCCAAGGGTTTTGTAACCAGGGCGCTTCTTGATCTTAATCGCTGGATGAATTGAAGAATTTTGCAGCCAACATCTTCCTCAAGTTGGTGTGTTAGTCATGTACTTGGATCCATGCATCAGTTGGTTAGTCACATACTAGGAGCCGTGCATTGAAATGAGAGATTGTTACTACATTTCAAGTCCAATTGGGTATTGGGGTAAGAGTTCAACTGTAGGTTTGTATTAGCTATTGGGATTCCATTTACTTGCAACTGCTAGATTCTTGAGAGGGGTGATCTTAAATTCACCCGGTGGGGTTTTGTCTCGGTGGTTTTCCCTATTTGTAAACAAATCACCTATGTCAAATTTATTTTCCGCTACATTTAGTATAACTGGTGATTTGTTTATGCTACCATGCTATTATATGTATTTGAATCTAATTAATTTCATTTGGATAAATTAATTGATTACGTTACAAAAGAGGTGAATACATTCTTGGCCTATCAAGTGGTATCAGAGTGGGCACACTCTGATTAGGGTTAATCTTTGCTATGTGATCCATTGACCCCTATTTGTCATGGATAGAGGACAGTCTCTAATTATACCTCCTTTACTTGATGGCACCAACTATGCATACTGGAAAGTACGCATGATAGCTTTCTTGTAGTCTTTAGATGAGAAGGTTGGTAAGCTATGGAGATTGGCTGGACTAAGTCAAAGGAAGCACTGGATGATTGGGATAATGCCAAGATCGAAGTGGAAAAGTTCAATAGCAAAGCATTCAATGCTTTATTTAGTGCGGTCACAAATGCGAAGTTTAAGAAGATATCCTCTACCGAAATTGCTAAGGAAGCATGGACTATCCTCTAGACAACCTATGAAGGGACTGAGGCTGTCAAGGATTCAAAGTTTCAAAGGCTTACTAAGAGCATTGAAGAGATTAAGATGGAAGAGGATGAATCGTTTGACGAATTCTATTCCAAGATAAATGACATAGTTAACTCTACCTTTAATCTTAGGGAAACCATTCCTGAACCCAAGGTTGTAAGAAAGGTACTCAGATCTTTGCCTGAGAGATTCCACACCAAGATCACTACTATTGAAGAATCAAAGGATATTGACAAAATTCCTTTGACTGAGCTGGTTGGCAACTTATAAACCTATGAATTGGGTTTGACTAGGATTGGGATATCGTGCAAGAGTAAGAGCATGGCATTAAAGGCCAAAAGCAATGATACCGATGAGTCTTCTAATGATGAAGATTCCAAGATGAAATCCTACATCACTAGGCAGTTCAAGAAGTTCATGAAGAATGCCAATGCGAAAGGATTTGATAAGGACCGTAAGTAATCCAGTTCATCTCAATTTAAGAGCCAAGATAGAGGAAAGAAGTGTTGGGATTTTGTATCTCATACAAAAACACACGCAGCGGAAGCAACAAAGACACGGATCTACTTCAATCATGAAAGATAAACATGTAACCATGAATTACTAGAATCAAAGAATAGAAAGCGTACCTTGGTGCAGTGAATTTCAAAACCAAACTTGAGAATACCTTCAATCTTCATCTCAATTCCACATGGTGCCCAAGATGTGTGGTCTCTCAATCAGTCTTTTGTACATAGATTCCCAAAGAAAAAATCCTTCTCCTTCTCCTTGTGGAGAAAAACTGATTTCTTTTTCTTTGTATCATACGTACGTTCAAACTATTCACTTAGTTTCTTTATTTAATAACACTTATTAAATAATGACTGATTCCTAATTGGGTTAGCCTTTTGGGCCTACCCAATTGGGCTTTAGTTTGTGGCTTGAGATGGGACCAAAGGGACCAATAAGACACTAGCTCCAATGGGCCTTGGGCTTTTCCGTCAACTCTTGACAAGTCCAAAGTTACCATTAATTATATTCAATACCACTATAAGAATATAATTGCACTCTAGGCCTTATCTATAAATTATTTCCCAAGACTTTATTATACATTCAACCCCTTCATTAAAATATTCGTAGTAATACAAAGTCATTAATATTGACTGCCACTTTGAAGGTTACTACATCTTAATCCTTGAGTACCCGGTTTAATCCTTTATGTTATTCATCATATATTTATGAAATCCAATTCCATAAATATATACTTTAGTAACTCTTTACTAAAGTGGTTGGGCCCAACACTCTGAATAACCAAACCCATTAAACTTATCTCAAGGGAATATTTTATATCTCCGTTAAGAGATTATAAATTCCATCTTGAGAATATATGTTCCATCAACACTAAATGCGGCTGCCCAACATACTGAGGTTTTGACCATAACTTATAGATCTCACTCCTGATATATCAAAGCAACCTACATCTCATGATCAGGTCCATTATTCTCTCAGGATTTAGAGTTGATGTAAATAGAAGTCGTGAGCTTTATTATTCATTTAACAGTCATTAGGAGAATAATAAATCTCACAGCGGTCCAGTTCAATATGTCTTAACTCTTAAAACATATCAACATACCAACTAGAAGTCTCCACTTCCATGATCAAGACAAATCATCTTAGTTGATATGTTATAGTCTTCGCAGATGAAATGCCCAATTTCATCACCGACTACGAACTAAAATTCTGAGTTTACAAAGAACTTGTGATTTATATCTTTCTGTGACTTTTCACATAAATCACATACTATGCATCTCATGGACTAAGATAATGTCCCATTAGTTCATAAATGGTCTCATGCAATTAAACAACTTAATTATTCATGACATGCCAATAAATTGGATTTTAGGGCACAAACCCTAACAAGAAGAATGCTAAGGATGGTGGTCAATACACTTTTCCCTCTGGACTAAAGTGTTTCGAATGTCAAGGTTTTGGACATATGAAACAAGAATGTCCAACATATCTCAAGAATATTGGAAAAAGCAAGGCCCTTGTTGTTACCTTGAGTGACACCGGGCCTAAGGATGATTCAGATGACAATGATAACGAGGGAATCTTGAATGCCTTCACTACCACAATGAATCCTACTGAGGGGATTGTTGAAGAGGTAGATGAAGAAGACGACTTGGTGGAGTCTAAGTTTGAGAAAATGGATGAACAAGATGACATCCATACAACCTATGCTAAGTTATACAAGGTTTCCGAGAAGTATGAGAAACTTTATAGGCTAGCCACCAAGAAGCTGAGTGTTTGGACATATGTGGTTCTCTTGTTAAGAACATATGTCATTGTTTTATGTAATTGGCTAATTCTTTGACAAAACGCACTTTACTTGTACTTGAGTAGATTTAGGATGTGTTGAAATACTTTAAGAAACCATGTTTTAAGATTAAGTGTTGAAGCCTTCAAGTCTGTTCAAGAAAACAAGCTGAAAGTGCAAAGTTACTAAAGCTCGATAGCTAGCTCGACAGCTAGCATGTGTCGAGATTTAAGGAAGCTGTTTTGCCCGTGGCTCGACAGCTATCTCGATAGATGCTCGACAGCTTCTATTTATCAAGGTTTATAAAATCAAAATTTCTGATCTGATTTCTTGGGATCCGTGGATGTGTCTTTGGGCCTTCTTTTCTCCTAACCCTAGACATATAAAAGGATTGTTTTAAGGGCCGCCAAGTGTTCACAAGTTGTAGAAGCATTGAGAAAACTCTGTTCAAGCAAATTGTGACCTGAGACAAAGTTTTGACCTAGTTTATCACTATTGAAGAAGTTGATGTGTATTTGCACCAAAGGGTTTTGTGACCAAGCATCTTCTTGATCGTCATCGCTGGAATGAACTGAAGAATTTTGCAGCCAACAAAATTTCTCTAGTTTGTGATTGAAGTCGCGTACTAGGATCCGCGCAATTGGTTAGTCACATGTTTGGGAGCCATGCATCAAAAGGGGAAATTGTCACTACAGAACAAGTCCAATTGGGTATTGAGGTAAGGGTTCAACTATAGGTTGGTAAGGTACTTAGGATTCCTTTACTTGTAATCGCTTGTTGTGATAACAGTAGAATTTCGGGAGTGGTGACCTGAAAATCACCCAGTGGGGTTTTTGCCATCAGGTTTTTCCCATTCGTAAACAAATCACCGTGTTATTTATTTTTCGCTACATAATTAGTTTATTGGTGATTTGTTTGTGCTGCCACACATTTGCATATTAAATTGATTAATTAATAACTTGGCTAATTACTTAATTAATTTAATTACAAGGGGTCAATACGTTTTTGGCCTATCACTGAGTGATGTAGAGCTAGATCGAGATGAGCTCTTTACCATGGTTGATGAAGCCAATCAAACCATTGGAGCTTTGCAGTTCGAGAACAACTTCCTTGCTGAAAAGACAAAGAAGCTTGAAGCAGAACTGTTACAGGTTAGAGCTCAACTAGAGAGGACTTCTAGTGCAAAGCTCAATGAGATGCTTAGCTTTCAGAAATCTGCTTCTGATAGAACCGATTTGGGGTATGATTCCTCTTCTCCTAATATGGCCTCTTCTAGTACTACTGCGTTTATATCACTTGCTAATAATGTTAATTCTGAGAACAATGAATGTAAAACTAATATTGCTAGTGAGAATGTAGACAAGGGAAAATCTATTTTAGGTGCACCCCTTAAGCTAGAGAAGAAAGAGACTAGAAACCCTAGGACTAAGAAGGTTAATAACAAACAGTCTTAATCGAAGAAGCCGCATCTATGTCATCACTATGAAGCTTCAGGGCATATTCATCCAAATTGCTACAAGTGATTAGCCACTCAAAAAAGTAGCTGTATGATCTCGTCTGGAAACCAGAATCAGTTGCCATCCTCTTTTGCTCCTCTTAGAGATCTTTTTAAGGCCCTCATGTTTTTGAACTTGAACGGTTTCAACTCTTCTCCCTCACCACCGAATCAAAGGTTCACTCAAAGGAAATGTTCTTCCAAGGTGTGGAAGGAAAAAGGCTCAAAGTGATTTAGTCACTTTTCCTCTCTCTCCTCTTATGGTTTTTGCACTACTTATTTGTTTTGCTTTCTTGTTTTTGAGTCAATCTAGTTTTATGCTTTGCTTTGTTAACATGTTTTTGGTTGATTGGTTTCATTTTGCTTTATTTTGTTTTTCATAAAAGAAAATTTTGAAAAAAAAAAAAAAAAAACAAAACAAAAATAGTGTATGTTTTGTGTACATTGGTACTTGTGTACCTTGGATGGCCATTGAAACAAAGTTTTCTAAACTTTGTATCTTTTGTAACTTAGATGAGCATCTCAATACACAACTAAGTAAGTGAGCTTTATGGCTCGTGTTTGTGATGAGTAAGATTAAGTAATCTCTTGTACTTAACACTCATATCACTCTTTTTGATGGGAAGGACTAAAAAAATTCTAAGAGAAAGGCATAAATGACTCTCACCACTAAAGCCTGCCAATCATGTATAACATCTGTGTGCTTTGGCATAGCAAAATTGTGATGTTTGTGGCTTAACATAACTGGGTATTTCTTTTCTCTCTCTTTTATGCCCATGCGTGATATGCTCAAAAAGGAAAAAAAAATATGCAAAGAATATAAAAGAAAAAAGAGTCAAAGTGCTTTTAAATATGGTTGCAAGCGTGTTTTTAGGAGATGTGGGAGCTGTAGGATGTACCTCGAAGGTGATAGTCCCTATCAAGCAGTTATGATTATGTGTGAGTTAAATTGATTTTCTCATATCTCAAATCATCATAACATGAGACACTTATGCACTCTTGCTATGTTTTCACACACAACACGCAAATTCTTTGTTACTTTTGATACATGTGTAGGTACAATGTGATTTGGCCATCACAAGGGATACGTGTGCTATTGTATGCTCACTAAACTATCTTAACTTGTTTTTGAAATATTAAATTGGTTAGACTTGTTTTGTGTGTGTGTGTGTGTGTTTTGGATCTATGAATGCTTTGCATTGTTTTTGTTGAGATATGATTTTGGAAAGCTTAACATGTTGATGGGATCTATGTTTGAGTATCTTGCTTGTTTACTTTCATCTTTTTGTGTTTTTCCTCTCTTTGAAAAACTCTTTTTTATCAAGCTTGACAGCTTCTTGACAAATTCCTATCTATTGAGCCCCTTAGACTTGTTTTTATCGATAAATCTTATCGCATATTCGATCCATCGAGCTTTCTGGACTTTGTCTCGATAGCTTCTCGATCCATCGAGAAACTTTCTATCTAGCTGATAAATTCTCGATAGAATCTCGATCCTTCAAGGAACTTTTGCCGTCAATAGATTCTTGACAGCACCTCGACAGATTCATATCTGTTGAGGTTTAGTGCTCGACAGATCTCGACCCATCGAGCTGAGATTTCTGTATATATCTTTAGTGCGAAATCCGATTTCATTTTCACTTCTCTCTCTCAACGGAAATTCTTTTCTCCCTCTCCAAACACTCTCCTCTGACTCCAATCACCTTACCCTCTTGCATTTTGGCCTAGGTCCTACATCTCTTCTCTAGTAAGTGTCCTAAATCCCTCTCTTCTCATGAATCTCTAGTAAGTGTCCTAAGATTTTTGCTAAAGTTTTGGGTTGGGTGATGTTTGTTTGATGCTATATGATCATGCATTACATTCCATTAGCATTTTCACAATGTTTCATGCATTTAGATGTCTGTTTGATTGTTGAAAATTGTGTGCTGCTAGGTTTGGATTGGGTTGAACCTAATGATGCAATTTTTTTAGCACGTCACATGTTCATGCATATTTCATGCATATGTACCCTTTCTTTTCTATCCTTTTTTTTTTTTTTTGGGTTGTGATTGTGTTTCCTGTCTATCTCTCTCTCTCTCTTTCTCTCGGATAGCACCCAAGTGCAAATCTACTTTGATTCGGAGCCCTTTTCATTTCAGGTAATCTTCTTCTTCTAATCTTCCCCCTGAGTATATTTGGTTCCGTGATGAGAAGGCTCATCAGGACTTCTTGGAGAACTTTTCTAAATGTGGCGTTCATCTGAAGCGCCATGTGATTCTATCAAACTTTTCCCGATACTCCTCTTCCCGATATCATTCACACTCAGGTGTTGATACCATATTTTTTCCGCCCTCAGTTTGCATGCTGGACCCCAAAAAATCCAAAAATATCATTCTTGGCTTGGAGCTGAAACTGGCTTGACTATCACTCTTGGCTTCTCTTTGGAGTCTTCCCTCTGATCTTGACCAAATTCTCCCCTAAGAAAAGGCTTGGTTGGGTCAAACAAAGCTAGGTCCCAATCTAAATCAATCCACTCAACCAAACAAACAAACATAGGATGCAATGCAATTTTTTTAACATGGACCGACCTTAGGACAGGTTCTAAGTTAGTACATTATGGGTGGGTTTGTTGTTTTATTGTTTCCCATAACTAGGATGTTATACCTCCCAACTTGTAATGAACATTACGTTGGTCTAAACGGTATGGTCTATCCTTTTTAGTCAATAAGAAATGATCTAGTGACTTTGGGCTATGAGTTGGTGAGTTCACCACTAGGTACCCGAATCTACTGGAGACTAGTAATCCATGGTTACTACCACCATATGTTGAGATAGGTACACGCATATTTGTTGTTTGATGGCACACACTATAATAGTTAGGGAAATCTTTTAACAACCAACATGGCATTTTAAAAATAAAAAAATTCATACAACATCATACAAACAATATACAAACAAACATAGGCAATATCATCCAAGCAAAAAGATATCATACAAAGACAAGGGTATCTAATTGGTCATTTAAAGTCTAACATAAAGCTTAGCCCTCGACATCCCTAGTGGAGTCACCCTTGTGAGAGACCAGAACTTTTTGGTTGCTCTCAGAAAATGGTGTAGGCTTTGGCACCTTCCCTTCTCAAGATCATATGGAGTCACCACTACTTTTATAAGTAAAATAAGAAAAAATTTACAAACTAAAATATATCTTGAATAATATGCATTTTTATTGATTGGTAACAATTACACTGTGGTAGAAAGAATTTTACATTGCTTTGATTCCTAGGTACAATCTAATACAAAAAAGGAAAAATACAAAGATTTGTTTCCTAGTTACATTCTACCAAATAATAATAATAATAATAATAACAAGACACCAAATCTACCAACCTAAAATTCTAAGGTTCGGGGGCTAGGTTACAGGATGGGAAGGCGTTAAGCACCCACCATGCCCAGACAAAGTCTAGTCTTCTAGACTATAAATGACATTTTTTGTTAGGACATATGTGGAACTTGTTAGAACATATGTTATGTAAAATTTGCTAATCCTTTATCAAAACACACTTTACTTGTAATTGGGTAGATCTAAGATGGGTTTAGTACTCCAAGGAACAAAAGTTCAAGTCTAGTATTGAAGCCATGCAGGCCTGTCCAAGAAACAAATGAAGAAGTGTTGTTCATTAACGAGGTAATTTTGCCGTCAACAGATTCTCGACAGCACCTCGACAAATTCATATATGTTGAGATTTAGTGCTCAACAGATCCTCGATCCATTGAGTTGTGATTTCTTTAAATAGCTTCAGTGCGAAATCAGATCTCACTTTTTCATATCTCTCTCGATAGAAAAAGCTCTCTCTCTCTCTCTCTCTCCAAACACTCTTTCCTCACTCTTTTCATCTTTCCCACTTGGATTTTGGCCTAGTATGTGCATTTGTCCTCTAGTATGATCTCTTAATCCCTCATTCTTCATGCATTTCACGCCTAGGTTTTGGGTTTTCTTGAAATTTTTAGGGTTTTTGATAACTTTTGAGATTCTTATGAAATATTTGGATTGGGTGTTGCTTATTTATTGCTATATGATCATGCATTGCATTCCATTTGCATTTTCACAATGTCTTATACATTGAGATGTGTGCTTGAATGTTGAAAATTGTGTGTTGCTAGGTTTGGATTAGGTTGAACCCATGATGCAATTTCTTTTAGCACATCAAATGTTCATGCATCTTTCATGCATACGTACCCTTTCTTTTCTATCTATCTTGTTTTGGGGTGTGATGTTGTGTTTTCTGTTTCTCTCCTTCTCTCTCTCTTTCGGATAGTCTGTGCATGGCACTCAAGCCCGAATCCACTCCGTCTCAAAACCCTCTTCATTCTGGGACATCTTCTTCTGATCCTATCCCCACTCATGTTTGGTTCCATGATGGGAAGGCCCATCAGGACTTCTTGGAGAACTTCTGCAAATGTGGTATTCATTCGGAACACCATGTGGTTCTACCAAACTTTTCCGATTCTGCTCTACCCACTATCATTCACAGTCGAGGATGGGAATCTCTATGTGAGATACCCGTGAGATGTGCCACCGTGATCATATAGGAGTTCTACTCTAACATGCACGGTATCGATACCTCTATACCACAGTTTGCTAAGCATATTATAGGTACACGTATCATAGTCACTTTGGATATTATGCAAATTGTGACCGAAGACAATTGCCCTAGTTCCTCATATTCTTGTAGAAGCTGCTGTGTCTTTGTACCAAGGTTTTGTATTTAAGGAGCTTCTTGATCTTCATCGTTTGGATGAACTGAAGAACTTTGCAGCCAACATCCTTCTCAAGTTGGTGTGTTAGTCACATACTTGGAGCCGTGCATTGAAAGAAACGATCGTCACTACATTACAAGTCTAATTGGGTATTGGGATAAGGGTTCAACTGTAGGTTAGTATTAGGTACTGGGATTCTTTTTACTTATAACCACTTGTTTTGATAATAGTGGATTCTCAGGAGTGGTGATCTTAAATTCACCCAGTGGGGTTTTGTCTCGGTGGTTTTCCCCATTCGTAAACAAATTACCTGTGTCAAATTTATTTTCTGCTGCATTTAACTTAGTTGGTAATTTGTTTGTGCTACCACGCTTATTGCATGTAAGTAAATCTAATTAATTCACTTGGCTAATTAATTGATTAATTTACCAAAGGGGTCAATACATTCTTTGCCTATCTTTTTAAATACCCCTTAAAAATGACATGCAAATTATTGTGTCAATATTCCTAGATCTAAAATGTGCAGAATACTAGATTTGTTGCATTTATGCAACGAGAAATCACATTTGAATTTTTATTTTTAAAAAGAAATATTTTTTATGAGAAATTTCAAATTAAGCAAAACAAATTTTCTGATAAAAAATTTAGATCTATTTTTTTTTTTTTTTTATATGTAATATATAATAGCAAGGAATGGATTTTTGTTCTAGAAAATAAGGATTTCAAAATATGATTCCATAATTAAATAACAGAATGGATGTCCAAAAGGAAAATCCGAATTTTATTGCTTAATTAAGAAACAAAATGGTTTTCAAAAGAAATTGCAAAACTGATTTTTTAAGTAAAAAGGATTGAATTTTTAAAATAAAATTCAGATCTAGTTTTTCAAAGTTAAAAAAAAAAAAAAAAGAAGATTAGTTTTAAGAATAAAATTCAAATTTGAATGGTGGTTTTGGAAAACAAAGGAGACTTGAAAAATTATTCCAGATCTAGTTTTTGTTTTAGAAAACAATGAGGATTTGAGAAAAATATTCAGATCTGATTTTTGGTTTAACATAAAGTAGCAGACCTAATATTTAATGGTATGCATTACATCAATACATAAATACAACACATATGCATGAACATACATCACATAACCAAAAGAGAACCAAGGTAAACAAAAGGAAGTACATGTTTGGAGCATGAAGCATTGAATTTCATGGAGATAGAAAGGTGGAAACTTACCTGCATGAACATATTCCGCAAGGATACAGTTCTTCAAAAATCAAAGAGAAATTTTTTTAAAGATCTAGAATAAGAGCCACTTAACAAAAAAGAAATTCCTAAAACAAAACTTCTAGAAATTCTATAACATAGGGGGAAAGAGAGGTCATCGAGATTTCTGATTTTAATTCCCTATTTATAGAGGTTTGGTGCTTAGACAAAAAGCTAGGTTTGATCAGATATGAATTAGGTCGAATTCTTATCCCTAAAAATTCAAAATGGATGTGTTTTATCTTGATCAGAACGTTTTTGGGCCGGGCCTTGAACTTGTGCCAATCGCCACTAGGGAAGTTTCAAATGGCACTTGCCATGTGCCGATCGGCAATCCAAGAGTGCTGATTGGCACTCTCAAGTGTTGAGCCCAATTCTCTCTTATGGTTCAATTTGAACCATTTTTTAGGGGTCTTCTAAGCCTGGAATTGTACCTAGACATATTTTTAACTCGTGTTCCAACATAAATCCCTTTTATTTTGTTAATCAGGTCCTTAAAATAATAATTATCTGATTGATAAATATTCTAAAAAGACTCAATTATCAACAATTCCCTTGTTATCTTATTATCAACCAAGCTTATTTCTAATAAGACCATCAGCCAATCACACAAACTATTTAATTAATTTCAGTTGTTAATCAATCAGAATTAATTTCACTTAATCACACGTAATCAGCTTCACCCTCGTACAATGCATGTAGACCATGAAAACTTGATCTTGTCATATCTTTCAATCCAACGTCTGATTTAGGAATCAGGCACATCGTTGTGACCGTTAGAATCTCAAGATCATTTTTATGACATGTGATGAATGATTTAGTGCATGAAATGCAACTATGATTTTTTGGGTACTTGAAATGGTCATTTTAGTCATCTTCCAAAATTAAATTATGGGTACAAAATCGAGTGTCTACATATATATATATATATATATATATATGAAATCCATTACGTATGTGTGTAGGGTACAAAAGACGAGGTCCAATAGAGAACTGGGTTTGGATTAAGGCCCACTATAACTAATTTGTAGAGATAAGTATGCAGACCAACACTTGGGCTTCTTAGTTAAGTAATCGAAGCAAAGAACCAACCTAGGATAGACAAAGCTAAATAAGAAATGGTTAATCAAAGACAAAGGAGTATATTTATCTCTCCTTGGGATGGCCAAGGAGCCCTACTACACTTGGTATATTACAAGTTTAAGTATTATTCTCTCTCTAATTTCTGATCTCCGATCCTTGTTCATTGGGAATCTTCCCCCTTTTATATTGATCCATCTCTCATCTTGACCTTCCACATGGAGGGTGGTTGATCTCCTCTAAGATACTTGTCCCATCTTCATTTTGAGGATGTACAGAGGAAGATATAGGTTGTATTGGCACTGTTCAAGTGTCATTCAACCATTAATGTGGCTGTTACGGTTGTTGCAGTGCATTCAATGTAAAGGTGATGGACACTTCCGTAGGAAGCTTCCCTTCCTCCTTATCCATGCTTGTCACTGTAGCCTCCCTAGGTTTCTACATTCCAAACTTGTGTGGTCTCCATCTCATCTTCTCTAGGGGGACTAGATCACTTGAGGGTCTTCCTCGGGCAATCCAGCTCTTCGACTAAGAATCTCTTCTTCTATGTTATCCCAAGTTACTCAGGTCAGGTTGACTATTAATTGGGCCTGCATAATCCTCAGGCTTAAGATATTACAAGTTTAAGTATTATTCTCTCTCTAATTTTTGATCTCCGATCCTTGTTCACTGGAAATCTTCCCTCTTTTATATTGATCCAGCTCTCATCTTGACCCTCCATATGGAGGGTGGTTGATCTCCCCTAAGATACTTGTCCCGTCTTCACCTTGGAGGATGCGCTGAGTAGGATATAGGCTGCATTGGCACTGTTCATATGTCATTCAGCCATTAATGTAGCTGGCATGGTTGTTGCAGTGCATTCAATGTGGAGGTGATAAGTGCTTCACTGGGAAGCTTCCTTTCCCCTTTATCCACGCTTGTCACTGTAGCCTCCCTCAGTTTCTGCATTCCAGACTTGTGTGGTCCCCATCTCGTCTTCCCCGGTGGGACCTGATTGTTGGGATTAGTGCCCTAAAATCCTATTGTATGATGTTATGTATGATATTATGTATAACATTATGTTTGACATGATGTATGACTTAATATTGTAATTAATAAAGTTGTTTTATTATTATCTAAAATAATGGTAACATGAATATTCGGACATTATCATTTAGTCCATGAGATGCATAGTATGTGATTTATGTGATTTACTCACAGAAGATATAAGTCACATGCTCTTTGTAAACTCAGAATTTTAGTTCATAGTCAGTGATGAAATTGGACATTTCATCTACAAAGACTATAACATATCAACTAAGATGATTTGTCTTGATCATGGAAGTGGAGACTTATAGTTGATATGTTAATATATTTTAAGAGTTAAGACATATTAAACTGGACCACTGTGAGATTTATTATTCTTCTAACGACTGTCAAATGAATAATAAATCTCACGACTTCTATTTACGTGAACTCTTAATCCTGAGAGAATAGTGGACCTGATCATGAAGTGTAGGTTGGTTTGATATATCAGGAGTGAGATCTAAAGTCACGATCAAAACCTGAGAATGTTGGGCAGCCACATTTAGTGTTAATGGAACATATATTCTCAAGATGGAATTCATAATCTCTTAACGGAGATATAAAATATTCCCTTGAGATAACTTTAATGGGTTCAGTTATTCAGAGAATTAGACCTAACTACTTTGGTAAGAAATTACTAAAGTATATATTTATTGTTAGGACATATATGTTTTAACTTGTTTAAGAACATATGTCACTTATTTATGTAAATTGGCTAATCCTTTGACAAAACGCACTTTGCTTGTAATTGGGTAGTTCTAGGTGTTTTTAATACTTCAAGAAACAATATTTCAAGGTCAAGTGTTGAAGTCATCAAGTCTGTCCAAGAGAAAGCAAGTTGAAGTGCAAAATTTATAAAGCTCGACACCTCTCGATAGCTACCTCGACACCTGGCTATCTGTCGAGATCTTCAGCTGATTCTTATCGCAATCTCGATAGCTTCTCGATAGCTGGTCGATCGATCGAGAAAGTTTCTGTCCCCTCGACACCTTCTCGACACCTCCTCGATAGCTGCTATATGTTGAGATTCATTAAACCTCGACACCTCCTCGACACCTCTCGATCGATCGAGGTTACGGGAAATCAGAATTTTCAGCTTTTTGATTTTTGGGCCAGACTTATGTATTTGAGTAGGGTTTCTTTTCTCACAACCCTAGACTTATATAATGCTTATTTTAGAGGCCGTCACATAAGAGAGTACAAGGAGAACATGTGCAAAAGGTGATCGATGTCTTATTCTCTCAAAAAGAAGTTACTACGTCTTTGCGCCTTTGGGTTTTGTAACCAAGTGCTTCTTGATCTTCATTGTTGATGAAGTGAAGAACTTTGCAGCCAACATTCTTCTTCCTCAAGTTGATGAGTGAGTTGCGTACTGGGATTCGTGCAAATGAGTTAGTCACGTACTGGGATCCGTGTAACAAAGGGTGGCGTTCATATATTGAAGAGTTCAGAGGTTCTGAAGCGGTAGAAGGTTTCTGCTGTGAGTTCATCTACGGGGATTGTAGAGTCTAGGGACAAAGGTTTTGTACTAGATCTAAAACTTCTCTTTACTACAGTGGATTGCTTTTCGGGAAGGTTTCTCCCCAGGTTTTTTACTGTGAAACTGGTTAGTTTCATTGGTTTTCCTGGGTCATCATATCTTGTCTTATTTATTTTTTTCCGCTGCATGATTTTGACATGATATTGATGTTTGTTTGTTTTAACAAGTTTGATTCATAATAAATCTAATTAACAACTTGGGTTTAAAACTTGTTAATTCTATCAACCGGGGTCTAAATTTCCCAACATTTATGAAATTAGATTTTATAAACATATGATGAATAACTTTAAAGGATTAAACAGGGTACTCAAGGATTAAGATATAGTAATCTTCAAAGTGACAGTATATATTTATGACTTTGAATTAGTACGAATATTTTATGAATGGGTTGCATGTATAATAAAGTCTTGGAATATAATTTATTAATAAGGCCCAGAGTGCAATTATATTTATATAGTGGTATTAAATATAATTAATGGTAACTTTGGACTTGTCAAGAGTTGACAGAAAAGCCCAACGCCCATTGGAGCTAGTGTCTTTTTGGTCCCTTTTAGTTCAACTCCAAGCTACACACTAAAACCCAATTGGAAAGGCCCAATTAGATAATCAGTTAAATATAACGGGAGAGACATACAAAATTTTTTTATTAGAGAAAGAGAAAAAAGAAAAGAGAGATATCATTGTGAAATGGTGTGTATGTGTGAGTGAAACCACTCAATTATTCTCCATTGAAAACTGATTGAGAGACCACACTTCTTCGGTGTAAAGTGGAATTGGAGTGAAAATTAAAAGTGTTTCCAAGTACTTACAATCTTTTGTTTTGAATTTCACCGCACCAAGGTACGCTATCTTGTTCTTTAATTCTGAAATTTACATAATGCAAGTTATCAATCATGAATGAAATAGATCCATGTTTGTTGCTTCCGCTGTGTGTTTTGTATGAGATACAAAACCAGATTTAACCAACACTAATCAGCTAAGGGTTTTCCTCGAGCAATCCAGCTCTGCGGCCAAGAAGCTCTTCTTCGAAGCTATCCCAGGTTACTTGGGTCAAAGTAACTATTAATTGGGCCTGCATAATCCTCGAACTTAGCCCAACAAGGGTAGTACTCTTAGACTCCTCCTACAGTATGCGGTGGAATATATATATATATGTATATATTGTTTTTATATTACGCTGGTAATAACATTTTGGTACATGTGATTACTCAAAGGTTTATTGTACTTAAAATTTATTATAATGAAAGCTATAATTAAGAATTAGAAAATATTTAAGTTACTACGAATTTTTACACAATATTACAAATTGACATGATAATCAATGTGATTGACACTATATAGAAATAGTAATAAATAAAATTTTAAATTATTATTATTTTTGTTCGTGTTTAAAAATTGATATATTAGCGTATAAGGATTATGTAAAAAGAAAAAACTGTCTTTAACGTTACCTATAAATAATAACCTTAATTTCTTTTTCTCTTATTATTTAATAATACGTACATGATTTCGCATTAGTTTGGTGTCTGTATTTATTATATAATATAAAGCTATATATTATAATTCGAGTACCATATTGTTGGGTTCATGTTTGGGTAAAGTCCCATACTGAATAATGATGAAGAGTATGAGTGGTTAATATAACATAATTGAGCTCATACCTATTGGGGCATAGGCATTTTTGGGTTAAATGTATCTCTATATATATATATTATATTAACTACTCAAGAAGTCTCTCCAAAGTGTTTCTCCCCAACACATAGTCACATGATGTATAACGAATTATTAAAAGGAGTAATTAGGAGGATAATTTTTCTCGTCTTACACTTTTTTTTTTTTTTAGAGTTGTATAATTATATTAGCTAGGTTGATAATGACATTTCGGCACAAGTGGTTGTTTAAAAGTTTTTTGTATGAACATATTGTGACCAAATCATTGATTAAGAATTACTTTTTTCCATTTTTATTTTCATATAATACGTAGATTATTTATATTGATTTGGTGTTAGTATTTATTATTTTATAAAGCCTATAATTAATTAAGGCAGCACAATGGTACATTATTTAAAGTTCTTTTAGGCTACATAAATGACATGGCATAATGAAAATGATATGGTATCAATTTATTGGACGAATTAAACACGCATAACAAGCTTATGTGGCATTTAACGGAAAATATGAGTGAAGGACCGCTGATACAAACGGAAAATAACATCATAAGGAAAAATTCAAATTCTGAAACTTCAAGTTCAAGGTATAAAATCTAAATACCCCAAATTTTAAAAATGTAGTTTGCACTTTAGCGTTCATTAAATATAGTACGATATGTTTATCTTATATAAATCATCACATCTAGCTTTCTATAAATCCTAGATAAAGTTTTTATGCAGAGGAACATATTATACATACCCAAAAAATTGTACAAATAGTTGAGACTTTGCACGTGAGCAATCCTATATAAAATAAAAATGTTAATAAAAGTTACTAAGAGCCTAGCATAATGTGTAACGAGTTTTCAACATTCTTGGTGTAATGGTCACTCTACAAGTATTAAGTACTTGTGAGTTGTGGGGGACAAAGGAAAATCTTCAGGAGGAAACTTCACACACATATACATTTAGATTAGGCTAGAATAGAATTTTTATCTTGTTAAAAAAAAATATAAAAAAAAAAATAAAATAAAACCAGAGCTTTGATACCAGTTTGGTTGAAAATTTAGTGAATTTCACATGTAAAAGGCAAATATTTTTTCTTTTTTCTTTACAGGTGTAAGGCACTCCTTATTTGCTGGTGAATTATTCCTTACTTTTTTTTCTTTTTTTCTTTTTTTAAAGTGGTGAAATATTCTTTACTTGGCATTTGGAGTACTTGAAGCTAGCTGCTTTTATATACCTTTTCTATTTGTGCAAGGCATATCTCTTTGTGCGAAGGTAAGCATCCAGAGGATATTTATTCTTTACTTGCATTTGGAGTTCCCTAAAGCTGTCTTGCGTTAATTTACTTTAGCCTCATCAAGGAAAATATGAAATCTCAATGTCATTGAAGTGTCCTTAAATTGTGTTTGAAGTACTTTCCTACTTTCTGAGCTGTCTGGAATTTACTTTGCTGTAATTCTATATCGAGTACAGCATAGGAAAAGAATCGACACGTGGGTAGCCCCCCCAAAGAAAATAAAAAAAATAAATGTGTTAGGAAGGTGCTAGAGTGTGAGAGAGATGGCATTCACCAATATATCAATTCTTGAAGACTCCCCCAACCCCCCCAACTCACGAAGCTCTATTATTTGGCTAAGAGTCTTATTGCTTAAGTAGCATTTTTTAGTATTTTCAACAAAGATATTAAAGTTCAAATTCTACCAATTATCAAAAATTAAAACAAAGAAAGTATTATCCTACTTTAGTGAGCCATAGCTACCTTCATCAATAAGCACTAAGGCGGTGCTTCACCAACCATACATAAACACTTCTTATTGTATGAGTTGAACCTAAAACCTAGTGGCTAGTGCCTACCAAACACTTGGAAGTAAGCCTAGTGACCATTGAATCATCACCCTTGATGGTTTGACAAAATGAATATTGGTAGAATGTATTCTAGCATAATACATTGTAAAGAATACATTTGGCAAAATGCGCATTTTTCTAAAAATTAAATTTGGTATTATGCTAAAACCTTTTTTCTAAAAGTAATTATGTTGATTATAATTGAATTTTGATATTAATTCTTGCAAAAATGGATTTTTTCCTATTCCAACTACATATATACTAGTCGCTAACCCGTGCGATGCACGGGAAAGCTATTGAGTATAAAGATATAAACTATTCCTTTTCTTTTCCTCTTTGATTGTACATTAGAATTCCTATCTTATAGTTTCCTATCTTTGATATGAAACATTAAATTACATAATGAAAAATAGAAATCAAACTTAAGTTTAAAATAAAATGAAAAATTAAATCTTTAACATCCTCAATTATCCATAAAATGTATGAAACACAAATTTAAAGAACTACTTAATCAATATTTCAAATAAATTGAAAAAAAAAATTTAAAAGTGTTTTTGTATCTTCTTCCTTTGTTGCTTTGTAATAGTCACTGAATATGTCCTTTTGTTTTCCTTGAGTATAGATGTTGGTGTGAGTTACACATTGCTTTGAACATCAACTTTTAGATGTTGGTGTGAGTTACCACCTTGTTCACTTGATAAGTTGCTACTACATTCATTTGAAGTATCACTGATGTAAGCCTGATAATAAAACAAGTTGATAAATGTATTACAACATAAACAAATCAAATATCTAATTTGTAATTTTCCTATATTAAAAAATACGTACTTCTGACATTTTATCAAGCTAAATTGCTTTGTCAGTATTTCCAAAGACTCAAAAACTTTCTTGACAGTGTAGAATTCCCATCCATACTTAAGATTATAGTCATTTAGTTGTATTTGGAAAACAAATTCTATTCCATTTAGATTTTCTATTTGCACAGGAAGGACAACTTCTTTGGGCACCTAACAAAAGTAATATTTTTCAAATTGTACACTCAAGTAAAACTTGGACAAAGATGTTCCACTGAAAAAAATTTGTTCATAGCAATAAATAGGAGTTCTACTAATCCATGTTTCCTATGGATGTCTCATAAGTATGCTCAAACTTTTTGGTTGATTGGAAGTAAACTAAATGATGAATGTTGAATATTTTGAAGGATAAAATGTTATACATAATGGTCGGAAGCAAAACTGATTTAGTGATTGTGAAAATTTTGCAGATATTTAACAGATTCACCAATAATTATAAATCATTCCTTGGAAGTTGACTGTATTAGCAGCATGTGTGCTCAATCCTTTGCTGCAACAATATTTAAAGAGAAGGCCAATAATATTTGATTGAAAAGTTCCATCTTTTCTCAATAGTTTTGACAGAGATTCATAGACCCAATAGTGAAACCCTTTTTGGACAACCTTCAAGAAGGTTTCGTGATGGCCAAATATCATATATTTTATACATAAGTACGCTAGAAAAATTTTATAAAAAAAAAAAAAAAAAATTAGAGGAAAGTAGCAAACCTTGGTGGTGGCATTGATAAAAGGAAAAGATTGAAGGGACGGACTATAGCGCGTGATTGAGAGAGAATGAGCAGCGATCAATCTGACAATCTGTATGAATTTCAAGAAATATATTTATTCAACAATCTAGCCATAGGAATCCAATTTTCAGCCAACATTCAAGAAACATTAATAGAAGAAACCATTATGTTCAAAACTCTAATCATTAAAAAATCAAACCTAATTATCAATATCCCTTAAACTTTCTGAAAGTTCAAAATGTGTATAAAACACCCTTGAACGTTTAGACCCCAAATTACAAAATATCAATTCAAGCTTATAATCAAACAATTTAAGTGCGGAACATGAATATAAGCCAAACACAGAATTGATAACTAATCTAAGCCAAATATAAACACATCCACAGCAGTAAATATAAGGCAAAGATAAAGGGAAGGAAGATGCAAACATACAAACAACACACGATGTGTTATCGAAGAAGAAACCGAAGTCCTCGGCATAAAACCTCTCCGCCGCCCTCTAAGCGGTCAATAATCCACTAGAAAATGTAGTTGAGATACATGAACAGCAATAGACCCTCCAAGCCTAATCTACCCAGGTACCTAAGCCCTCCAAGCTTCCTGCTCCAACGAGGTTGCACCGAACCTTTTTCTTTTCTAGCTTACCGGATTCCGCTACTAGACCATAGCATCAACCAATGTATATTGGTTCCTTCCAAACAGCTTCCCTTAGCACCAAATAAACCTTCTCACAGACGTGAGTGTGGTGAGAAAAGGATTTGGTCAATGACCTCTCAAGGGTATGACAATGAAGAGGAAGAGAGTAGAGAAATTTGTAGAGACTCTAAGGTAAAGATTGTGTATGAATCAATCTTGTTTTTCTCTAGGGTTTCTCTCAAAAATTCTCTTTGGAAGCTCTTTGCATTTCGTGAGTATAAGGGTCTATATATAATGGGGTGAAAAAGGAATACGAAGAGTTAGCTTTTTCCAAACAGAGCTGATTGGCGGCTTGGCCTCGCGACTGGTCTGAGTCATGAGTTCAAGCCACGAGATAACGGCTTGGCCAGCTTGGGACTTTTGTCCTGTAGTACGATAGCTGACATGACCCTTCAGCTCCCCTGTGTGCATCTCACGTGCCTACAGTTGGCGGCTTGCCAGTCGCGAGTCCTAGTCGTGAACCTCTACCTTCTTGAACATACTTGAGTTTTTCTTCACATCTTCTCACACACTACCCTTACAATAATCCCACTTAAATACAGGGTTACTAAGTGCTTAAATTACAAGAAAATTGGTATGGAATAAAGCCAACAAGATGGTTGATTAAATTCAACCTTACAATCTCCCCCTTTGGCTATTCCGTGACAAAACCCTAAAACAAACTCTAGACTTAACGCGTGAGTTGGGAACAGTTGGAAAACTCACTCACACCTAACTCTAGAATATGTGAAGCTTTAGAATCATAAGAACAAGTAACTCTTGAAACAGAACAACACAATAAGTTCATTGTATGCAGAAAACTTGTAATGCAAATGGAGCAGCATAATGCGATCAAGCACAATAGAGTAAAGCAATAAACCAAGGCAAGAGCGAAAATAGGTAATCACTTCATACAAGTGATCACAATGTTCATTCACACTTGGAATGAACATCCGGACATTCAAGTTGACAAACACAAGCCAAATCACTTGAATGACCAACACTCAACCAATGCACATACATGAAGTATGTGCATCTAGGAAAAATCCTACACAGGCATAAGAGTGACAATACTTAAAAAAGAATGCACAGCATTAAGTTAGAAGTACTGATTTAACAAAGTACAAAGGCTGCATAAAGTATGGTACAAACCACAAAGGCCTACAAGAGTGCATAAAACCAAACCCTAAAAGCTTACAAAAGCAATATGGGTACAAACCTTAAACATATGCTGAATTAACTAAATAACATCATCAATATATAAATAAAACAAATTGTTAAAAACATTCAAGAGATATGAGTTTAATCCAAACCAAGACTAAAACCTATAGTAACAACAGATAACCAAACCAAAGTAACAAAACTATAACCAAAACAGCAAGGATTATGAAACTCCCCCTCAAATAAGCACTCCCTCTCAAGTGCTGCCCCCTCCCCCAAAGTGCTGGCCCAAAAATTCTCCCCCTTTTTGACCGGAATGGTCGAAGCATCATTGCTCCTGGTTGGCGTGAATGCTGTCAAACTTGGCTGAAAGTACATCCAGCTGATCCTACATTGTTGTCAACCTTTTAGTATGCTGGTTTTGAACCTCTCTGAGTCCATCAAGCCTTTCCAAGATGATCTGAAATGCATCAGGAGGTGCAGCAGATGAAGTAGAAGCCCTGCTCCTCTTGACTTTTCTTCTTGGTGTGGAAGATGGTCCTGCAGCCTCTGCTTCAGTCTCCATTGGATCACCTTCTCCTTGGTCACCCTCCTCTTTATCACCTGGAAGACGACTTTGTATCCTTGTGATGGTTAGTTTGTTGATTGCTAAAAGTGGAGTCATGGGACTGATATCTTGAGGAATTCGAACCCCTTTTGCTCTGAGAATTCTCATGATAAGGCTAGGAAAAACCAACTTTACTCGTGAAGTTGTTCTGGACTCATCCATTATTGTGTCAAATATATGAGAGCTTATGTCAATGAATGTTTTCTCCTTAAGCTCCATAAGGAAGATAGCTCTGGCATTAGTAGGAATAGTCAATTTTCTGATAGGATACAAGTTGTACATCATTATGGTGATCAGACACCTCATGTCAATAGGAAAGGCATTGGTGTTGAGACATCTTGCTTCTTTAACTCCACCAATCCGAGCCTGGACAGTGTCTAAGGATAACATCCTATCTCTGTAATTGACAAATTCATACTCCTCTAATCCCTCAAGCCCAAGTACCTCATCAATGTCATGGGCATCCAAGGTGAACTCCTTTCCTCTTACCCAACAGTCTAGCTCATCTTCTCTAATCTTAACATTAAAATAAAACTCCCTTATCATTGGCTCACACACTCTAGGTAAATCACCTAATGGTTTATCCCAACCTCTTCCCTCAAAGCATTCTGGAATATCCTTCAAGTCATGTAAGTCCACAAACCTCTCCTGAATAATAGTTCCTTTCATGAAGGAATCTCTGTATCTCTCAAAGTGCTGAACAGATCTAAACAGGTTGTGATCCAATTTCAGCCTTTTGTCTGCCTTCTTGGCAGGAGTCTTCTTCTTTGAAGGTGTGGGAGGCATCTGTAATCAAGCAGAAAAGGCCACAACAAGAGCAGAAACACAATATGTGAAAATGCACAGAT
The DNA here is from genome assembly GCA_963669245.1 of Quercus cerris. Lineage (NCBI taxonomy): Eukaryota > Viridiplantae > Streptophyta > Magnoliopsida > Fagales > Fagaceae > Quercus > Quercus cerris. Next base: position 21,602,205 of record OY770008.1, on the reverse strand, counting down.
ATTAGTAACAAGTTAGTACAATGACAATAACAGAGTGATATGCCAACCCACAAATCAAATGCAGTTGATAACCAAAGATGTGTAGAACAAATCAAATAAGATCATTCAGTATAGATGCAGACTGGAGCAAGCATTAAATAATTAAAAATGAAGCAATTAATTCAATATAGTGTAAAACACTATCAGACAGATGAAGGCATATGTCAATGAAACATGACATAATGAGTATGACAAGTGCAAGATAAACCCAAACGCAGCACCACAACCATGATATGATGACTTAAAATCAAAGCAATTCTAGAAAACACAAACCCATGACATATTCAGAGTAAAACACAGAAAAACCCAAACCCATAAGCCTAACGAGTATAAACTGTATCAAATAACAAGCTCAGAACAAATACTAGACTAATGATGCAAAAACATGATACTAAACATATTCAGCAACAAGGGAAAACAACCCCAAACAACGAAACCCAGCATATTTAAGTAAAACCATGTTCGAACCCAACATTTCGCAGAACACAATAGCAACAACACATTCTCAGATTCAAGAAAATAACACTCCAAACAAGAAATTTGAAATGAGGGAAAGAAAACCCATACCTTTTTCTTGAAGATAGAAGTGAAAATGGTGCAGAAATGGGGGTTTCATAAGAGTAAACACGGTGAGTTTCAAAGGGAGAAATGGGGAAGACAATGAACAGTCACAAAGTACGAGGGAAAAACTGAAAAATTTTTGAAAACTGACTTTAAAATGCAAAACACGCGTTTTTCGCGACTAGATCAAGTCGCCAGGTTAAGCCGCGAAACACTGTGAAACCAAGATTCTTGAAAAATCTTCCAAGTGTTTTTCGCGACTGGAAGATCTACCCGCAAGGGAGTCGCGAGCTGAGCTGCGAAAATCTCTGTGTACCCCTCGCGACTGGACCTTCCACCCACGAACAAGTCGCCACACTGAGCTGTGAAATATGCAAAAACACAAATTTTGAAAAATTTTCTAAGTCTTTTTTGCGACTGGGATGCTGACCCGCCAGTGACCAGCGAAAATCTCGGAGAGAGCTTCGCGAATGGAGCATGCGACTAAGCCTACCTGCGACTGAGTCGCAAAAACAGGGCAACATTGTTTTTGAAATTTTGTGACATTCTGTAAAAACAAAAACACTTTCCAAAAACAAACTAAAACACTCAAAAATATTTTTTTGTTTGATCAACAAAGATTGAGCTTGTGAAAACACATTTAATCAAGTGCAATCACACAAATGAATATGGCATTCATTGAACATAGACTTGTGTATTGTGTGTGGATATCAAAAATAAGATAGTCCTAAGTCTAATGTGAAGCTTCAATGATCAATTCAATCAATGCATACACAACTAACACTAGATAATGTGACCTATCTCAATTATAGAAACATGCATATATGACCTCCCACAAGCACTTGATAACAATTCTTTGAAACTTTTCATTTGGCTCCATATTCAACATATCATTTGCACTTTTTGAGCAAAGAAAATCTCATTGTGAGATAGATGCCTGAAATTTTTGATATTTCAATTGATGAGTTAGCCTTTGGCTTTTTGAGCACCATACATTTTATTTTGGTCGCTTTCCCTTTTTCCTAGTCGAATCCTAGTATGTGCGACAGGCTTTTGTAGCTCTATATCTCTTTTCATTTGGAGATTTACATTTAGAGAGCTCTTTTAAGCATAAAAATAAAAAGTGGGAAGATATATAGACATGAGTCTATGCATGTCTCAAGATCAACAAAACCATTCACTAATTATTCATGACAAGGTTGAAGATCTATTTACAACATTCACATAGATTTCACAATTTCTTCCACAATGATATGAGTGCATGAGAGACAAGCTAAGCTCGTTAAATGCACAAAACCATTAGTATAAAGGTACAAAGCAAAACAAGCTTTAAGACAAAACTCAACAAAGCCGGTCAAACTTTTTTGGATTTTCTACTTTTTATGTGTTTTTGGATTTTTGACACAAAAACAGTAAAAGATTGATAAAAAACATAACAAAAAAAATGTAAAAACATTTGAACCAAAGACAAACACACACACAAAATAACACCCTAAATACTAGCAAGAAGCACACAACCAAGCATATTTACAAACATGGGAAGTATTGATGCATGGACATGTTGTAATGCTTATGCATGAGTACGCTTTGTCACCCACATGTCATGTGCGTTTGGGGTGATATCCTTGATGGATTGGGTACGAGAGTTAGGACTGTCAAACCTTCGTGTGAAGCTTTCCAGGCAATTTATGAAGGCACCGATCAACTTCATCACATCCATCATTCCTGGATCACGGTTTTGACTTCTTGGTTGCTCACCATCCCAAGACCTCATGTCATTTCTTCTTCCTCGTGACCGAGGTGCACTTGCATTATTGTATACTCTCAGCTTTTAATAGTTGGGTCTGGTATGTCTTTGCAATCCACAATAGTGACAAACATATTCCGTTCTAGGACCCTGTTGTGATCTTGGAACTAATCTCCCTCTAGCTCCATATCTAGATTCTGATTGATTACGAAACTTATTTAACACCCGTTGATCAGCCGCATTCTTCTTCTTCCCAGCCTTAATTTTCTCAGGACTTGACCTATCTACAGTAGTCTCCTTACCTTCACAAACTTCACTTCTTTGGTGACCTTGGCTGACGAGCTACTTCCTCCGGTGTATCCTAACCCGGACTTGTCTGAGGAAGGTTTTTGTGATAAAATAACATTTTCTAACTTCTTGGAGGAGACCTTTTCTATCTTGGCTTGTGCTTGTACCACCTTTTGCTCAAGAAATCTTACTTTGGTATAAGCTTCCGATAGCTCACCATTTAGTGTCTCAATTTCACATTTTGCCTCCTTGTATCTGACCAGCAGGCTTTTGTAATCTTCCTCAGCTCTCTTCATCTTCTTCACAGCCGCCTTTACTACCTTTGTATATTCACCTGATTTCTCAAGAAGTAAGGCGTAATTCTTTTAAAGACTAGATGTATCTTCTTCTTCTTCAGCCTCTGATTCTTCAACAATCCTAATAGACTCCAAATCAGAATATTCGCCAAGTTCCTTCACAAGTGAACCCAAATCATTCGAGGTTCCACATTTGCAATGGTCATGAATGCGGAGTAGTTTCCTTCTCCGTCACAGCTCTCTTCAGAATCAGAATTTGAAGAGTCTGTATCACTCAGCGTTGTGGCATACGCCTTGCCATTCCCTCTTAAGAAATTAGGACACTCCTTCTTGAGATGTCCATGACCATTACATTCAAAACACACAATGTCTGAAGGAGATTAAACATCCTTCCCTTCTTTCCTCGTAAACTCTTTCCTATCACCTCTTGAAGATGAATATTTCCCTCTGTTGAATGGTTTCCCACTGTTCTTCATCTTCAAAATTTTGTGGAAGTTTTTCGCAAGATATGCTACTTCCTTCTCCACTCCATCTTCTTCGGAAGGATCATCCATTCTTTCGGTGATGGTTTTGAGAGCAAGTGATTTACTCGTCTTGTGGGGAGGTAGTCTAAGCTCATACCTTTAAAGTGACCCAATGAGCTCTTAGATTTTAATTTCATCCAAATCCTTGCTTTCCTTTATGGCTGTGACTTTTGCTCGAAAGCTCTCTGGTAAGGACCTCAAAATTTTTCTCACCACCTTAGTATCTTCAATTTTCTCACCAAGACTGAGCTTCGCAATCACAATTTCGTTGAGCTTCCCATAAAACGAATCAAAGGACTCATCATCTCCCATCTTAAGCTCTTCGAATTTGGTGGTAAGCAATTGGAGTTTTGTGTCCTTAACCTTCTTTGTACCTTATATGTAGTCTCCAAAATCTCCCAAGCTTCCTTGGCAACTGTCATGTGAGATATCTTATGGAATTCATCTAGAGACAAACCACAGAAGATAGCATTTAAGGCTTTACTATTAGAATTAGCCGCCGTAAGAGCTGCCTTATCCTAGGTGGATTTTGCAACCGCTGGCCTGGTCCAACCGACTTCAACCGCATCCCAAACGGTGTCATCAATAGAGCATAGAAATGCCCTCATTCTAACTTTCCAGAAGGCATAATTTTTACCATCAAAAAATGGTGGAACATTGAGAGATTGAAACCTATCCATCTCAAAAAGGGGTCAAGGATCACACTCAAGTATTAAAAACATAACAAGTGTATCCATTCTAATACCAATTGAAAGTTTAAAATGTGTATAAAGCACCCTTGAACGTTTAGACCCCAAATTACAAAATATCAATTCAAGTTTATAATCAAACAATTTAAGTACAGAACATGAACATAAGCCAAACACAAAATTGATAACTAATCTAAGCCAAATATAAAACACATCCACAGCAGTCAATATAAGGCAAAGATAAAGGGAAGGAAGATGCAAACACACAGACAATACACGATGTGTTATCGAAGAGGAAACCGAAGTTCTCAGCGTAAAACCTCACCGCCGCCCTCTAAGCAGTCAATAATCCACTAGAAAATGTAGTTGGGATACATGAACAACAATAGACCCTCCAAGCCTAATCTACCCAAGTGCCAGTCGCGAGTCAGCCGCGAGTCCTAGCCGCGAATCTCTACCTTCTTGCACATACTTGAGCTTTTCTTCACATCTTCTCACACACTACCCTTATAATAATCCCACCTAAATACAAGGTTACTAAGTGCTTCAATTACAAGCAAATTGGCATGAAATAAAGCCAACAAAATGGTTAATTAAATTCAATCTTACACTTTCAAATTGATAACCTTAGAGACCATTATGATTCAATTAATCTCCTTTCTACTATATAAACCTATCTCACCATCAATACCAATCTCAATTTCTAACATATGAATTATAAAAAACTCAAACCCATAGCTCAGTTTCCACTAAAAATATTCAAATTGATTAAAGCTTTTCTTTCATGAGACAATTGATGATAACCAAAACAGCAATAAATGAAATTTCCCGGTAGTTAGAAGCACCAACAACAAACAGGCAAAAAACTTTCGAAGTTTCTATTTCATACTCTTATTCAAAAGAATTATAAGAATTGCAATAGCAACATAATTTCTTTGACTCTAATTATCTCTCTGCAATAGATTCTTCCACAATCTGAGAAGCTTTAATCTATATTTTATGCAAAGAAGTGACTCTTTGCACAAACTGCTAGGGACCAGCAGTTTTAGTTGACTGCCAATGCCATGTCAAACTAAAGTAGAACGGTCAATAATTGGAGAAATTTTGGTTCTAGAAAGCAATAAATTTTCTACAATTTTATTTTGATTAGTGAGTTGAACATGTGGAGCTAAAGTCAAAATGAAGATCTGTCTAGTTGTTTAGTCTTTAATAACTCATGATTTTTGAAAGAATTTATTTTTATTTTTTGGAGGAGGAGGAGGGGTGCATTCTACATGGTATTCATGTTAAACAAAACATCAATCTATAAGAAAAATAATTTTAAGAATTGTTTATAGGAAAATAAAATTTATGCAAACAGCCTAAACATTTCAAAAATATAAAGATCAAACGTTACAGCCCAACTTACTTGTCACCAATAAATTTTGCCTGAGTGAAGTAGCCAAGAGAGAGAACCTCCATAAGATTATGTTGCTTATCAAGACCCTGTTACCCAGCGAAATGCATAAGCCTGTGGCTGTCTAGAGTATTTCCCCTGCGCATTTAAGACAATGTTAGTGATGGAAATAAAGATAAATGCAGCGGAAAATAAGTTTTAAACGGATCTACTTCATTCGATATTGTTAACACGTACTAAGTAAATTTCAGAATTTGAGAACAAGAGATCGTACCTTGAAGCGATGAATTTCAAAACAAAGATTGAAGCACTTGGGACTACTTTTAATCTTCACTCCAATTCCACTAAATTTAGATTATGTTGCTTATCAGGTGTTTTAGGAACAGACTTCGAAGGTACTAAATTTAGAAGATACATTGCTGTGTTTAAGGCATATCCCCCAAAAGAAATAGATAGAGTTGAATAACTCATCATTGACCTAACCATATCTAAAAGAGTCCTATTCCTTCTTTTTGCTACACCATTTTGTTGTGGAGTTCTAGGTGCAGTCAATTGGGATACAATCCCATTCTTAGTTAAGTAATCCTTAAAATCCCCAAGAAGGTATTCACCACCACGATCAAGTCGAATGGCCTTTATGCGTTTACCTAATTGATTCTCAACTTCAGCCCTAAACTCTTTGAACTTTTCAAAGGCTTCGGACTTCCATTTCATTAGATACACATAACCATATCTTGAGTAATCATCAGTGAAAGTAATGAAATACTCATAGCCACCTCTTGCTTGGATTGACATAGGACCACAAACATCAGAATGCACTAGCTCTAGCAAATCTTGGACTCTTCTACCTTTTGCATTAAAAGTTCGTTTGGTCATTTTACCTTCCAAACAAGATTCACAAACTGGAAATTCATCAAAGTCCATGGGCTCTAAGAGTCCATCTTTGATCAGTCTTTGAATCCTATTTGAATTAATATGACCCAAACGCAAGTGCCAAAGATATGTATTACTAGTAGAAGGAAACTTTCTCTTTAATGATTTTACATGAGAGTTATTATCTAATTCAGCATTATATAGTTCATGCTTATCAGGAGTTAAAATATAAAGACCATCCACAATATTGTCAGAACAGATAAATACTTTATCCTTCTTTATTACAACATTGTCTTTCAGGATAACACAATATCCATGTTTACCTAAGTAAGTAGCAGAAATTAAATTCCTACGAACATTAGGTACATACAAACAGTCTTCTAATATTAAAACTCTAGATTCAAAACATAAATTACAAACACCAACAGCTACAACTGAAATCTTGCTCCCATCAGCCAAAGTAAGAAACAACTCCCCTTTTTTAAGCTTTCTGGTCTCCTGGAACCCCTGCAAGGAATTGCAGATATGATTAGTACAACCTGAATCCACACACCAGGAATTCGTGGGATTCTGTACCAAACATATTTCAAGAAGGAATGTATTAATCATACCTTTGTTCTTGGCAACCTTGAATATTGGACAATTTATCTTCCAATGCCCTTTCTCACCACAATGGAAACACTTTTCTTTGATCTTCTTTCCTTTATTAGCAACCCCTAAGGCAACTTGTTTACCCTCTTGTTTGGTGAAGTCCTTCTTCTTCTTCTTCTTACCCTTGCCTTTCGACTTAGGTTGAGAAGTAGAAGTTTCACCAACATTGGCTTCAACATTGGAAGTACCAAGAATGCCTTCTGCCGCTACCAATTCATTCATTAATTCAGACAAGGTATAAATCTTTTTATTCATATTATAGTTTAGTTTGAATTCCTTGAATGATTCTGGTAGCGACTGGAGTATCATATCCAATTGGGATTCTCCATCTATATCGGCACCTAAAACTTCCAATGTATTCAAGTTAAAGATCATTGTAAGACAATGCTCCCTCACTGAAGTACCTTCAGCCATTTTGGTATTATAAATTTGCCTCATGGTCTCTTGCCTTGCAGAACGGCCTTGCTCACCAAACATCTCCTTCAGACTTAGCATGATGTCTGAAGCTAGTTCTACATCCTGCATTTGATGCTGTAGAACATTTAAGATAGATGCTAGGATGTAGCACTTGGCCATCTCATTAGATTTTTGCCAATGATCATATCGTTGTTTTTCCTCAGAAGGAGTATCTAATGAAGGAAAGCTAGGACATGGTTTAGTAAGAACATACTTATGCTCTTCAGCAGTAAGAACAATGTCCAAATTTCTTTTCCAATCAACATAGTTGGATCCAGTCAGTTTGTTTTGATTAAGAATAGTTACAAATGGGCTAAATGATGCCATGTTCTAAATCTGAAAATAATAAACATGAATATAATCAATAAACTGGACATTATCAATTTAGCATATAAACATATAGTATGGAACCTTAATAAAACCATAATATAATATATGCAATGACAACCCAATCCCATATTCAATATCCCTCAGCATAGAGTGAATATAATATACTATGATTGATTGAGAACTATTCTCATCATTAGTGCTATCATGATAACTCTTATCAAACACTAATAATATGCCGTTATACATTTGGCCTCTAAATAATTATAGTAAGAACTCAGCATAGAGGATACTATAATATTTAGTCTAGTGTATACCATTGTCTAGAATCATGTGTAGCCACATTTCATCCCCTTAACAAGCTTATTTTGTAGTACCATGATACAAAACACCCTCCGCATGAAATGCAGAGCTCGAGGCTAAGACAAGGTGTTTGAACAAACTACTATAAACCAAGAAATTCAATCTTGTAGGACCATGAAATAAATACTCTCCGCATGGAATGCTAAGCTCAAGGCAAAGACAAAGGATTTATTCCATACTACTATGAACCAACAATGGAGGCCGTGAGAACCAACAATGAAAGGTTTTTAGTTTCAAAACATGCATAATTTAATTACACATTGTCTTGCCCCTTTTACATGAGAAAATACTTAGAAAAAATTCTAATTTTCTTTCTTTTGATCAATCGAAAGTGCCCCTCGATCGATCGAAAAAATTAAGAAATTCGAACTTGATCATCTGACTCTTTCAATTGATACTCGATTGCTTCTCGATCGATCGAAAAACAAATTCGATCGATCGACTAGCAATTGAAAATCAATTAATCTAAAAATTCTGATCACTGTCTCATTCGATCGATCGAAACTGATTTACGATCGATCGAAAATCGCGAATTTCAAATTTCTAGAATTTTTCCTAAGGCAGTTTTCTTCGTTTTTCATGAACAAACAACTTTCAAACGAACATGATGGACAGAAAATGATGTCAAAACTGAAATTTATTGATGCTAAAGTCTTAAAGATCAATTTAACATACTTAAATTCAAATTTAATCAACATCATAACATCAATTTCAGTCTTCATCAAATCATAGTTTCAACAACATGCAGAAAATTAAGAAACATAATCTTCTAACAATATGAAACTATCATCTCCAATTCTAAAATTCACAAAACATGTTAAACAATACAAAATTGAAGACCGCTCTGATACCATTTGATGGAAATAAAGATAAATGTAGCGGAAAATAAGTTTTAAACGGATCTACTTCATTCGATATTGTTAACACGTACTAAGTAAATTTCAGAATTTGAGAACAAGAGATCGTACCTTGAAACGATGAATTTCAAAACAAAGATTGAAGCACTTGGGACTACTTTTAATCTTCACTCCAATTCCACTAACGCCCAAGATGTGTGGTCTCTCAATTGGTAACAAAGGGATGTTGGATAATAATCTGGTTCTCGTATCTCATACAAGAATACACGCAGCGGAAGCAACAAATAATCGGATCTACTTCAAATCATGAAAGATAAACATGTAACCATGAATTCTAGAATAAAGAATAAGATGCGTACCTTGGTGCAGTGAATTTCAAAACTTGACTTGAGAATACCTTCAATCTTCATCTCAATTCCACATGGTGCCCAAGATGTGTGGTCTCTCAATCAGTCCTTTGTACATAGACACTCAAAGAAAAAATCCTTCTTCTTCTCCTTGTGGAGAAAAACTGATTTTTCTTCTTTTTCTCATACGTACGTTTTTTCACTATTCTCATAGTTTCTTTATTTAATAACTCTTATTAAATAATGACTGATTTACTAATTGGGTTAGCCTTTTGGGCCTACCCAATTAGGCTTTAGTTTGTGGCTTGAGATGGGACCAAAGGGAACAAATAAGACTCTAGCTCCAATGGGCCTTGGGCTTTTCTGTCAACTCTTGACAAGTCCAAAGTTACCATTAATTATATTCAATACCACTATAAGAATATAATTGCACTCTAGGCCTTATTAATAAATTATATCCCGAGACTTTATTATACATACAACCCCTTCATTAAAAATATTCGTAGTAATACAAAGTCATAAATATAGACTGCCACTTTGTAAATTACTACATCTTAATCCTTGAGTACCCGGTTTAATCCTTTATGTTATTCATCATATATTTATGAAATCTAATTCCATAAATATATACTTTAGTAACTCCTTACTAAAGTGGTTGGGCCCAACACTCTGAATAACTAAACCCATTAAACTTATCTCAAGGGAATATTTTATATCTCCGTTAAAAGATTATGAATTCCATCTTGAGAATATATGTTCCATCAACACTAAATGCGACTGCCCAACATACTGAGGTTTTGACCATAACTTATAGATCTCACTCCTGATATATCAAAGCAACCTACATCTAATGATCAGGTCCATTATCCTCTCAGGATTTAGAGTTGATGTAAATAAAAGTCGTGAGATTTATTATTCATTTGACAATCATTAGAATAAGAATAAATCTCACGACGGTTCAGTTCAATATGTCTTAACTCTTAAAACATATCAACATATCAACTAGAAGTCTCCACTTCCATGATCAAGACAAATCATCTTAGTTGACATGTTATAGTCTTCGCAGATGAAATGCCCAATTTCATCACCGACTACGAACTAAAATTCTGAGTTTACAAAGAACTTGCGATTTATATCTTCTGTGACTAAATCACATAAATCACATACTATGCATCTCATGGACTAAGATAATGTCCCACTAGTTCATAAATAGTCTCATATAATTAAACAACTTAATTATTCATGATATGCCAATAAATTGGATTTTAGGGCACAAACCCTAACAATCTCCCACTTGCCCTCAAAGACAATTTACCATATATCCGACAATTATCTCCCGTTAGAGTAATTTACAGTCACTCTAAGGCAAGGCTTGGAAACAAGTTTCAGCCAGATATGTTGCATAAATTATCTTTTCTACTACTACTACTACTCACGTAGTCATATCTCTCTTATGAGATAATACTTACGCTTAATGTGTATCTTCACCACCTAGGATGAACACATATCCTAAAGTCCAACTTCATGAATCACAATCAAACTACAAGTCAGTATTTATACATCCAGTAAACATCAAAACTTTACTTTTGTGGACAAGCATATAATCCCTCATTCTCCTAAGATATTTGAGTATATGCTTTACTCCCACTAAAATAAGTGATCTTTGATTCACTTGATATTTGCTTACTATGCCTACCACAAAATAGACATTTAGCCTAGTATTTAGCATAGCATAAAGACTTCCTATCAATTTGATATAAGGAACCGTCTTATATGCTCTTCCTTTTATATGTCTTAGGACCATAGTCCTTTATAAAAGAACTTCAAACTTAAAAGGAAAGAATCCTTTCTTGAAGTCTTACATGCTATACTTGGCTAGAATCTAATCTATTTAAGAAGTTTGAAATAGACCCAACATCCTAATTTTTGAATTTTAGCAAGGTTAAATTCTTAGGATGTGACCATTCTTTCTCAAGTACTTTATATCAAGCTGGACTAGACAACCAAAACTCTCTTGATGACAATAACTCTACATCATCCTAAATGATTAGAATGTCATCAACACACATTAAGAAATTTATTATTCTATATAACTTTTACACACTTAAGGCCTTGTGATACTTGATCAAAATCAAACAATTTGATTGCTTGATCAAATATGATATTTTACGATTTAGATGCTTGCTTTAGTCCATAAATGGACTTTAAGCAACTTGCATACTAAACACTACTAGTTCTTTGCTATGAACAAGTCTAGTTACATTACATAGATGTCTTCCTCAAGATTGCTACTAAAAGAAGCTTTCTTGATATTCATTGCCATATTTCATCCAAATGAAACATAATGAATAAAAGAATCTAGATAGAATCAAACTTGACTACTGGTGAAAAAATATTTTTATAATCGAACCAATTCTTTCTGAATAAATCTTTTCCCCACTAGTCTTGACTTTGAAGGTTTGCATCTTCAAATCTATCAATCTCATTTAATTGTAGACCTATTTGAAAACAATAGGCTTAATGCAATTAAGCGCCTCTACAAGTTCTAGACTTTAAATAGAATCTAATTTTATTTACATAACCTTGAACTAGTAATCCATATTCATATCATCTATTGCCTTTATGTAGTTCCGAGGATCAAATTCATATCCTTGTGGAATAACTACAAAAGTTTATTCCAAAACTATGAATTTATAATCCTCCCACTACGATATTGTACCCGTGTAGTAGCTATATATCTAGAATAATGCCTTGTGGCGTATCTAATACAACCATCTCATTTCTAAATGTATTTTATAGTTGTCCTACAACAAATTATGACATTTTTCTTCTAGAACAATCTACCTTTAATTCTACCTTTAAAAGAGCCCTATTCCTCCTTTATGTATGTACTAACTTAAAGAAGTCATTGGAACTTTATTCCTTTACAAAAAGGAGCCCTAGATCATATTATCCTCTAAATAGAATTCATAGATTGTGAATATAACAAAATAATGGTTCTAAAAGCCCATCTTTCACCAATCTTGAATAACACTTAGATTAATAAGATCTAGACATAAGTTCCAAAACATAAAATTACAAAGGATGGAAACTTTCTCTTTAAAAAGTAAAACATGTAAATATCCATCTAGAAGACAATCATGGACAATGCTTAGCTTTACCAAAATCAGAAACACTTTCCTTTTGGTCATGCTTATGAGTCTAATTTCCTTTTGGCAACTACTAGGGCAACTTGCTTACCCAACCATTTGGAATTATAATTCTTCTTCTTATCACCCTTACCTTTCGGTTCAAGCTAAGAATTTGAATTAAATCATATTGATCTTAGCTTTAGCTTTTAGGATGTCTTCCGTTGCGTAGAACTCACTCATCAGTTCAGATAATATAAAAAGAATTTATTTTCAAAACAATCTGAATTGATTAAATGATTCTAACAAGGACTTGTGGATCATATCCACATGAGATTAACATTTAATCTCTACATCCAAGAATTCCAATTCATTTTAAAAAATAAATATTTTCATAAATTGATATAGAATTGAAACTCCTTAAGCCTATCTTAGCACTCAATATGATTCATACCAAACATCTCATTTAGACTTAATATAAAGTCTAAATCTAGTACTAACTCTTGCATCTCATGCTGTAACACAATTGAGATAGAAGCCAATGTAACATATTAGCATTTCAATGGAAACTATGATCACATCATAAGCTATCTTCCATAAATGCATCATGTATAGGAAATTATGACAATGCTGAATCAAATACATAAATATGTACTTCAGCTCCTTTAAGCACTATGTCCAAAATTATTTCTTAGTTAATGTGATTCAACTAAAATAGTAGCTAGAGGACAAAATTTATGACAACTTTACTTTGAGACCATGAACTTAAATACCAGGAGATATAATATGGAACCCATAAAACATATTATATTAGGTGCAACGACAACCCAATCCATGTCTACAATTCCTTGGTAGCAAGTTTATTATAAACACATTAATTGGTTGAGAACTATTCTTATTATTAGTGCTATCATGATAACTCTTATCATACACTAATAATATGCTGTATTAACTTTAGCCTCTAAGTAATAATGACATAGCTCCTTTGGGAGGTTAACATTACACTTAGTCTAGTGCACACCATTATCTTGAATCATGTGTAGCCACATTTCATCTCCCTTTATAGTGTTTAAACTTGTAGTACCATGAAGCAAAACACCCTCCTTTGGGATCGCGAGGCATATATCCCAAGACGAGGTGATTGTCCACACTATTTTAAACGGGTAAGTTCAATCTTGTAGTACCATGAAGTAAACACCCTCCTTTTGAGATCGCGAGGCATATACGCCAAGACGAGGTGCTTACCCAAACTACTTTGACCCGATAATGGAGGCCGTGAGATCCAACCCTTGTATCTCTCTCCCACTAGAAATTTTAAAACAAGTGGATTATCTTGAAATCATTGTGATCTAATCACTATTTTAACCCTACACATTAAATGTGTTTAATTGTTTAAATTCAATGTGATGTAACTAAGTCACGTCACAATAGAGTAACGAACATTCGCGCAATCACAAAGAAGTTTAACCTTGTAATCCGTGAAGTAAATATCCTCCACATGGAATGCAAGACTCGAAGTCAAGACAAGGTATCGATTCACATTACAATAAACTTAACAAAAGGGTTATTTCAACACTCCCACTCATTATTTGGGTTTCTCTTAAATAATTGTGATCCCATCACAACTAATAACCTTGCACTTGTTGAAGACTCTAATCTTATTAGAATCACTAACTAAAATGGAAGTCCTAAACTATTTAGGATTCCTTAAACACTAATGAATCAAAAATTAGTTATATAGAACTCTATCCTTAATTTACTAGATGAAGTACTCTAATCTCATTAGAAACTATATAACTTTAATTAGAATTTTAATCTCATTAAAAACCTCTAATTAAAATAAATTAAGGACTTTTAATCATAAAATGATTTAGTACCAAGAGTTCTATTTAACTAACATCTTTGATCTCATTAGGTCTTTTAGTTAGAACCATGTATAATCTAATCACACATAACCTTGCTCTTAAAAAACTTGAAAACACTTAGAAAAAATTCTGATTTTCTTTCTTTCGATCGATCGAATGTATCCCTCGATCGATCGAAAAAATTAAAAATTCGAACTTGACCTCCTGACTTGTTCAATTGATACTTAATTGCCTCTCGATCGATCTAAAAACAAATTGGATCGATCGACTATCAATCAAAAATCAATCTACTTAAAAAGTCTGATCACTGTTTCACTTGATCGATCGAAAGTGATTTTCGATCGATCGAAACTCGTGAAACTCAAATTTTCAGAAATTCTCTAAGGCAGTTTTCTACGTATTTTCTTGAACAAACAACTAACAGTTTTTGACATCTTCATTGTTCTCTATCAAAAACACATTTTGATTTTATCAACGAAGATTTACAGATCAAACATAAGGGTTTTCAATATCTAGATCAAGAACCATAATATGCTAGAAACCTTGAAAACATAATCCTAATCTCATTAGGAATAAATTTCATAATCCTAGCATTTAAAATACTGTTTGATCATAAAATAATAGAATGCAAGGCAAGCAACAATACTCGTTCAACATTCAGATCTTAATACAAATAAACATGAACTAATATCATGGTTTGTACATCCGCACATTAATATATATATATATATATATTAATCAATTCATGAAGTTAGGCCTTGAATCCTTGATTACATATAAATATATATACGGATTCAATATTCAAAATGTTTATATATAAGATCAAGTGGTTCATATTTAATATACTATAAACCAATTTACAGTATATCCTTTTATGACTGTGCCGACTTGCAATGTTCATATAGGATTGAATAGAAATATTAAAGCAAGACACCGCACCGTATCAAAGAAGCATCATCATGGACCACTGTGTTAAACGTGAATCAATACTATGAAAACTTGGCACCGTATCATGTCAACAGTTTCCGAATCAACAATCAACAATCAATATATCATATATATTAATCATGGCATCTGGTTTAAACAATTAGTGATTCTGAAACAAAATTATGCAGAAACTTTACTGCAGAAAATTAAATCACCAAGAGAACGTTTCTTTTTTTTTTTTTTTTCTTTTATTATAAAATCCAATCACATGCCATACAATCATGATATTGAAAACATGGCTCTGATACCATTTGTTGGATAATAATCTGGTTCTTGTATCTCATACAAGAATACATGCATCGGAAGCAACAAATAATCGGATCTACTTCAAATCATGAAAGATAAACATGTAACCATGAATTCTAGAATAAAGAATAAGATGCGTACCTTGGTGCAGTGAATTTCAAAACTTGACTTGAGAATACCTTCAATCTTCATCTCAATTCCACATGGTGCCCAAGATGTGTGGTCTCTCAATCAGTCCTTTGTACATAGACACTTAAAGAAAAAATCCTCTTCTTCTCCTTGTGGAGAAAAACTGATTTTTCTTCTTTTTCTCATACGTACGTTTTCTCACTATTCTCATAGTTTCTTTATTTAATAACTCTTATTAAATAATGACTGATTTACTAATTGGGTTAGCCTTTTGGGCCTACCCAATTGGGCTTTAGTTTGTGGCTTGAGATGGGACCAAATGGAACAAATAAGACTCTAGCTCCAATGGGCCTTGGGCTTTTCTGTCAACTCTTGACAAGTCCAAAGTTACCATTTATTATATTCAATACCACTATAAGAATATAATTGCACTCTAGGCCTTATTAATAAATTATATCCCGAGACTTTATTATACATACAACCCCTTCATTAAAAATATTTGTAGTAATACAAAGTCATAAATATAGAATGCCACTTTGTAGATTACTACATCTTAATCCTTGAGTACCCGGTTTAATCCTTTATGTTATTCATCATATATTTATGAAATCTAATTCCATAAATATATACTTTAGTAACTCCTTACTAAAGTGGTTGGGCCCAACACTCTGAATAACTAAACCCATTAAACTTATCTCAAGGGAATATTTTATATCTCCGTTAAGAGATTATGAATTCCATCTTAAGAATATATGTTCCATCAACACTAAATGCGGCTGCCCAACATACTGAGGTTTTGACCACAACTTATAGATCTCACTCCTGATATATCAAAGCAACTTACATCTAATGATCAGGTCCATTATCCTCTCAGGATTTAGAGTTGATGTAAATAGAAGTCGTGAGATTTATTATTCATTTGACAGTCATTAGAATAATAATAAATCTCACGACGGTCCAGTTCAATATGTCTTAACTCTTAAAACATATCAACATATCAACTAGAAGTCTCCACTTCCATGATCAAGACAAATCATCTTAGTTGACATGTTATAGTCTTCGCAGATGAAATGCCCAATTTCATCACCGACTACGAACTAAAATTCTGAGTTTACAAAGAACTTGCGATTTATATTTTCTGTGACTAAATCACATAAATCACATACTATGCATCTCATGGACTAAGATAATGTCCCACTAGTTCATAAATAGTCTCATATAATTAAACAACTTAATTATTCATGATATGCCAATAAATTGGATTTTAGGGCACAAACCCTAACAAGGGATGACTAGTGAGTGACAAAAACTCACATGCACACCATTTCACAATGATGTTTCTTTTTTTATTATCAAATCTAAACGTTTTTCCCTTTGTATCTAACCAATTTATCCAATTGGGCTGGCCTTTTGGGCCTTACCAATTGGGCTTAAGTGTGTGGCTTGGAGTGGGACCAAAAGGGACCAATAAGACACTAGCTCCAATGGGCTTTGGGCTTTTCTGTCAACTCTTGACAAGTTCAAAGTTACCATAAACTATATTTAATACCACTATATAAATATAGTTGCACTCTAGGTCTTATCTATAAATTATATCCCAAGACTTTATTATACATGCAACCCCTTCATAAAATATTCGTAGTAGTACAAAGTCATTAATGTAGACTGCCACTTTGTAAATTACTACATCTTGATCCTTGAGTACCCGGTTTAATCCTTTAAGTTATTCATCATATATTTATGAAAACTAATTTCATATATATATACTTTAGTAACTACTTACTAAAGTGGTTAGGCCTAACTCTCTGAATAACAAACCCATTAAACTTATCTCAAGGAAATATTTTATATCTCCGTTAAGAGACTATGAATTCCATCTTGAGAATATATGTTCCATCAACACTAAATGTGGCAGCCCAATATACTGAGGTTTTGACCGTTACTTTAGATCTCACTCCTAATATATCAAAGCAACCTACACCTTATGATCAGGTTCATTATTCTTTCAGGATTAAGAGTTCATGCAAATGTAAGTCATGAGATTTATTATTCATTTGACAGTCTTTAGGAGAATAATAAATCTCACAGTGGTCCAGTTCAATATGTCTTAACTCTTAAAACATATTAACACATCAACCAGAAGTCACCACTTCCATGATCAAGACAAATCATCATGATTGATATGTTATAGTCTTCGCAGATGAAATACCCAATTTCATCACCGACTACGAACTATAATTCTGAGTTTACAAAGAACTTGTGATTTATATTTTCTGTGACTTTTCATATAAATCACATACTATGCATCTCATGGACTAAATGATAATGTCCGAATATTCATGTTACCATTATTGATGATAATAATAAAACAAATTTATTAAACACAATATCATACATAGCATCATACAATAGGATTTAAGGGCACTAATCCTAACAGTTAGTGGAATCTCCAATAGATTAAGGTCGCTTCTAAGCATTCTCACCAATATAAAGTTATCCATATATTTAAAACTGTTTTTATGCTTATGTGAGTCCTGAAAGGTTATATTCCAATCCATGGCCCCTAAAAACCTGAAAATTTGCAAAGCAATCATAATTATTTATTGCATACAATGACCAGCCAAATCAAACTTAATGCAAACAAATCAATGATACGTATATATGTGATTAAGAGAATTTTTGGAAAACCTCTGACATTCGAGCTTCTATCCTCTCAGTTTGAGATCCAAACTTGTTCTTGTAATACTCTTTCTTATTGATGCCTTCTTTTGGGGTAAAAGGATTAAGTTGAAATGGATGCCATCTAATTTGCAAATGTAGTTGATAAAAGATAAGAGTGGGAACACAAACATGCATGCACATGCACACGCAAACACACACACACACACACACACACACACACACACACACACACACACACATACACACACACACTGAGCAAACCTCAAAGTCATAGTGATCCTTAGATGCAGCTATAACTTTGTCAAGATTTTTTTTTTCCCACAAAGCACCATGGACACATAGTGTCTGAATTGATATCTATTTTTATAAGCTTTTTCTGAGTGTTGTTTCCAACTAACTCGGACACAGACATGATGCCTTTGCATCTGCAAGTTTTCTGAAATATATTGATTCAGTTTTGAATGCAGTGAAGTACAGTGGTTTTTCTTCATCACATGTTATAACTCAAGATAACATTTTCTACCAAAGAATTATTAACTTAAAAAATTACAAACAGATGTACTCTTGAATCGGAACCCCTGGATCAAAATGAAGCCAGGTGCATAACCCATGACTACTTGAAAAGCTGTATTATTTAAAATTAATAAAATTTTCTGCAATGACATTTGTGGCTTCATTAGAATAATCATTATTGATCTCCATCACATGAAATAGTATCTACATAGGGACAAAGCAGAAGCACTGCCACTCAAGTAAGCAATGCCTCCCCTATGTCACCTAAACTGTCAACAGCAAAACTTGTCTATCTCAGCCTGATTGCATCCATCAAGTAATACAAACCAAATTGATGTAAAATAATTACTCTTTTTGTATCTTTTTTGTGCTACACACAGTACAAACTTCAAACATAAAATTTAAGCTGATGAAGAATTAGATATGTTGTTTACTACTGAGAAGGAAGACTTCCCACTGGTTGATGAGAAAGATCAACTTAGAGAGCAACAAATCAGAGGGTATACATGATGTGAAAATTGATCTTGTGCATCTACTATCGATTAACCTTCCATGATGCTTGAAGTGACAAAGCTTAATTATGTGATAAGCAAGAACTCTTCCAAACCCAAAGACTCATTTAAATTACAATCCAATTAAATCTAGAATACAAAACAAAAATAGGAATACCCCTAACTTCAGCATAAATTTCAAAATCAAAATTGAATTCAGACATTGGCAGCCATACATGAACCCAGATAAGAATTCACAAAATTTAATCCAAAAAAATTGAATTGAAAATCCCGACCTGCAAAACAATAAGAATTCAATTTTCAAATAACATTCAAGAAACATTAATAGAAGAGAAATATTGCAGTACAAAAAGTTTGAAACAGTGCAGTGTAGTGCAGATTTTATGAAACTCATGGAATCAATTAGCTGACTAACCACCAGGGCTTGTTGAACCACTAAGCTCTCCTTAGCAATGGCTTTGAAATTATGCCCATGATACCCATGAGTCTTCACATATATATTAAAAAAATAGTTTTATTTATGATCCCAATTAAGCTCTTTAAGATACATGATGCACAAATTATTCTGGATAGTGACAATAATAAATACTCTCTAATATAATTATTTACATAAAAAGAATTGGTTCCAAAAATAATCACCACAATCTATTAAACAATAAAATTTCAATATAATCTTTGGAAAATCTCTCTCCCATTGTCATCTCCATTGTCGTACATTGTCATAATAACTATAACTACATGGGGTTTGTGATTTGCACTGAGTCATAATAAAAAGGCTGACCTTATAAATGGTGCATATCATATTCAAGAGAGAGAGAGAGAGAGATTACTCCACAAAAAGCAAATTCTATAAATTATATCCAATTTTATATCTGACTTGGGAAAAGTTATAGATCCCAATATGACTATATGCTACACTACAGGGATAGCATTCCCACGGCCTAATGAAGCAGTCTTATGTAGGGAATTCAACCGAAATTTCAACCTGTGAGAAACAAAAAAAAAAAAAAAATATATATATATATAGATAGAGAGAGAGAGAGAGAGAACACTCGTCAAATGAAAAAAACAATCACACGCATAAGATAGTATTTACGTGGTTCAGCAATTTGCGTACATCCACGGAGTTGCAGGGATTTCACTATTATCAATGAAAAATACTAAGTGCGGCTACAGTATTTTTCTCTCTCTCTCTAAAACACGACAAGACCAAAACCCTAATCACCAAAAACGGCTTTTATATCTTGTGCACAAGATTCACAATAGGCTACAAAATAGGCCAAAAAAATTTTCCCCAAGCCTCCCCTCCATGGACTAAGCCTCAGAAAATCTCCCATTAAAAACTATGCAACATTATTCGAGTCGAGTCAAGTCGTCAACCGGATCAAACATAAACTATGCTCCACAAAACCCAACAAATCTCCCACTTTGAGACTAGTTCAATCACCAACATCAGCCGCTATCCTATAAAAGCAATCAATCATCCCTGCAACTCATCCTCCTATCCTCAAGCTAGAAGGCCAATTGAAGTTGCACACAGCTTCAGCTTCTCAATAGTGACACCCTTAGTCAACATGTCTACCGGGTTCTTAGATCCACATATCTTCTCAAGTATTACTAGCTTATCTTCAACAAGGTACCGGATAAAGTAGTATTTTGTTTGTATATGTTTCGACTTTGAATGAAAAGCTAAATTTTTAGCAAGAAAAATTGCACTCTGACTATCACTGTGTAGAATGCCCATCTCCTGCTTCTTACCCAATTCATCTAAGAAACCATGTAGCCAAATCATTTCCTTTCCAACTTTAGTTGCTGCAACATACTCAGCTTCTATAGTAGACAAAATAACAATCTTTTGCAGATTTGAAGCCCATGATATAGCTATACCACCCAGAGTAAATACAAACCCAATAGTACTCTTTCTACTATCAATATCACCAGGAAAATCAGCATCTACATAACCTTGCAGTTTCAAACTTGCACCTATGAAGCAAAGATATGTATCTGATGAACCCTTCAGATATCTCAGAATCCACTTAATTGCCTCCCAATGTTGCTTTCGAGGCCTACTCATGAATCTGCTTACAACTCCCACTGCATGTGCAATGTCTGGCCTTGTACACACCATAGCTTACATCAAGCTGCCAATCGCTGAGGCATAGGGCACCTTGCTCATATGGTCCATTTCTTGTTCTGTCTTCAGTGACTATTCTTTGCTTAGTTTGAAATGACTACCCAAGGGTGTGCTCACTGGTTTAGCTTCATTCATGTTGAATCTGCTGAGAACTTTCTTCACATACTCTGACTGTGAAAGCTTCAATGTACCATTAGCCTTGTCTCTAATGATTCTCATACCAAGGATTTGCTTTGCAACTCCCAAATCCTTCATTGCAAACTGTTTTGACAATTGCTTCTTCAGATTATTAATCTCCTCAATGCAAGACCCTGTAATAAGCATATCATTCACATACAATAGTAATATGATGTAAGAATTGTCAAAAAACTTAACATAGCAACAGTGATCAGCTTCACATCTCTTGAACATAATTCTATGCATAAAGCTGTCAAATTTCGTGTACCACTGTCTAGGAGCTTGTTTTAGGCCATACAAGCTCTTTCTCAGTTTACAAACTAGATTCTCTTGTCCCTGAACAATGAACCCTTTTGGCATTATGTAAAGGTCTTCCTCCAAGTCACCATGAAGGCATGCTGTCTTCACATCTAACTGCTCAAGATGTAAGTTTTTTGCTGCCACCATTCCCAACACCATTCTAATTGTAGTCAATGCCTTCCTTCTGCTGGAACCATTTAACAACTAATCTGGGCTTGTAACGTTTACTACCATCTTGCTTATTCTTTATTTTGTATACCCACTTGTTGTGCAAAGCCTTCTTTCCTACTAGCAATTCAGTCAGTTCCCATGTCTGATTCCCTAATAAGGAATCCATCTCATCCTTCATGGCTAACTCCTACTTGCTTGAATTCTCATCTTGCAAGGCTTCATCATAACACTCTGGCTAACCACCATCAATCAACAGGAGATAATTTAAAGCAGGTGAATAACGCTGTGGAGGTCTAATGTTCTTGGAAGATCTGCGGACTTCAGCTACAGGTGTACTATGAATCTACATTCTCCTTATCTTCTTTTCCCCTTTTCTAGACAATACTTTCAGTCAATTCATCTAAGTTGACAAACTCAGACTTCTTTTGATCTATCTCTGTAACATCTGACACTACAGTTGACCTATCCTTGTACATAGCATGTTCATTAAATACCACATTTCTACTTCTGATGATTTTCCTGTTTTGTTCATCCTAAAACCTATAGCCAAATTTCTCATCACCATAGCCAATGAAAAAATATATTTTAGACTTTGCATCAAGTTTACTATGAGCATCAGAATCAATATGAACATAAGAAATACAACCAAAAACTTTTAAATATGAAAACTTTACCTCTTACTGCTCCAAACCTCCTTAGGAAGTCTAAACTCCATAGGAACTGATGGTCTTCAGTTTATCAAGTAAGCTGCAGTGCTAACAGCATCAGCCCAGAAAGTTTTTGGTAGTCCAACATGTAACCTCATACTCCTAGCACGCTCATTGAGAGTTCTATTCATGCGCTCAGCCACACCATTCTGCTGTGGTGTACCAGGAATGGTCTTCTCCATCCTAATTCCCTGTGCAGCACAATACTCACTGAATCCTCCATCTATGTACTCTCCTCCATTATCTGACCTTAACATTTTACTTTCAAACCTGCTTCTGTCTCAACCATGGCCTTTCACTTCTTAAAAGTTTTAAATACATCAGATTTATTTTCAAGAAAATAAACCCATACCTTTCTGCTTGAGTCATCAATGAAAGTGATGTAGTACCTTGAACCTCCAACGGATGCAACCGGAGAAGGCCCCCATAAATCAGTGTGTACTAACTCCAATTTTTCAGCCTTTGGTGTCCTGCCAGTTTTCAAGAAGCTCACCCTTTTATGCTTTCCTAAGATGCAGCTTTCACACATGTCAAAATCAACGGAATTCAATTCTGGTAGTTTCCCTTTTAATAGCAGCATCTTCATCCCATTCTTACTCATGTGACCAAGTCTCCTGTGCCATAGGCTTGTATCAGTACTTACTTCAGTAACTGCAATTGTGTCCCTTAGACTTAAGGTCATATAGAGAGTGCTAGTCTTCTTTCCACGAGCCAATACTCTAGCTCCCTTTGTAACCTTCCAAGTATCACCAACAAATAGTATTGCATGCCCTTCATCATCAAGTTGTCCAACAGAAATTAGATTCCTCCTCAGGTCAGGAATATGTCGAACCTTCTCCAGTAACCAAAAAGATCCATTGGGCAACAATACCTCTGCCTTTTATCTCAAGGTTTAGGGCAGAACCAGATCCTGAGATTTCACTCCCTTCTACGAATCTCCTCAGCCAGAATTAAATCTTGTATATCATTGTACTTGAGCTTTTCCTTTCTTGTAGAATTGCTTACTGTCATCCTCATTGCCTCCCAACTGTTTGGCAAAGAAGCCAAGACGATCAGAGCACGAATCTCATCATCAAAATCAATTTCTACATGCATTTTGTTTGGGTGGAACCAACCATGCATGATTAATTTAAATTAATTCTGATTGGTTAGATAATTAAAATTAATTAAATAATTTTGTAATTGGTTGTTAGTTAGTGTCAAAAATAGGCTTGCATGCATGGGAATAAAAAGGATAATCAGATAACAACAAAATTGTAGATAATCAAGACTTTTTGGAGTATTTATCTACAAGATAATCATTGTTGAAAATGCCTAAATTATTAGAAAAGGAGTTTAATTTTTAGAATATGGCTTAAATACGCATCTAAGTGCAAGTCCTGGCTCAAAAAAACCTTAAAACAAGAGTCCAAAATGGACTAAAACTCAAACGCAGGTCCGGCACCCAAAAGGGCCATTCGGCACTTTTCGAGTGTCGATTGGCACAAATGCGAGGCCCAACCCGAGGGCTTCTGGATTGAGATAAACCTTACTGTTAGGTTCTAAGGTCTTAGGAGTTTTTGTATTTAGAACTCTAATTTGTAATGTTGGCAAACCATGATCAAAACAGTGTATTTAGTCTTGTTTAGAATTGCTCAAAGTTGGTTTAATATTGTAAAGTTGGAATCGAGTGGCTGCAGAAGTACTTGGGACTTTCGGCCTGGCTCAATCGATCGAAGAATAGACTCGATCGATCGAAAATCGCACAGGTTGAATTTTCTGCAGATTTTCCAACTCAGCCCTACTTCATTAAACGTTTAGGGTTTTGTGTTTTTACCCTAGGTATATAAACTAAACCCTAGCCACATTTTTTAGGGTTGTCCATATTGCTTTGTTGCTCATACATTGCTGTTTTGTGTGAATCTCGTGTGAGATCTTTGAGGAGACTTCCTTTACACAAAACTTAGGGTTTTCAAGGTAGAGATGATTTCAACATCTTGAAGATCATTATAGTTGCAACCATTGGAACTTAAAAAGAAAAGCAAGCGGGGAGCTTGTAGCTGATTGAAGAATTCAAGAAAGAAGTAGTCTGTGGATTCGGAGCCTGGGCGTGGTCGTGTCAGGAAGTTTTACTGGTGGGTAGCATTAGGAAGTCGAGCGAGGAGCTTGTAGTCCTTCTGTAAGAACTTCAATTCTTTCATAGTGAATTCTGTTATGCCTTGAGGATCGGTGGGTCAAATCCTCCCCAGGTTTTTACCGAGTGGTTTCCTGGGTGATCATATCTTGTGTTATTTATTATTCCGCTGCTTTATATCTTGATATGATTATTTGATTGCTTTAACCTAGAATTGCATAATTTGACTAAGTAACAACTTGGCTAATTTATCTAGGCTACGCAATCTGTGTGTTTAAGGGGTCTAAATTTCCCAACAAGTGGTATCAGAGCGTGGTAGCTCTTTTTGCTTGAGATTTCTATCTCTGAGCTGATCCTTGACCCCAGTTGTCATGGAGCATGGACACTCTTTGTTTGTTCCTCCTCATTTTGATGGGAACAACTATGCTTATTGGAAAGTAAGGATGAAAGCATTCCTGAAATCCATTGATGAAAGGGTTTGGAATTCTGTTGAATACGGATGGGAGAAGCCCACTACTCCTGTGAGTGAGTGGCAAACTTCTGAAAAAGAAGCAGCAGGCTTCAATAGCAAAGCTATGAATGCCATCTTCAATGCTGTTTCTATGGAGGAATTTAAGAGGATCTCTAATGTTGAGGTTGCTCATATTGCTTGGAAAATCCTCCAAACTGTGCATGAAGGCACAAAGGCAGTTAAGATTAATAAATTGCAACAATTGACTTCTAGGTTTGAGAGTATTAGGATGTCTGATGATGAATCCTTTGATGAATTTTATGCCAAACTGAATGATATTGTCAATTCTGCTTTTAATTTGGGTGAAATCTATGATCAACCTAAAATTGTTAGGAAGATTCTTAGATCTTTAACTGAAGATTTTAGACCCAAAGTGACTGCCATTACTGAAAGCAAGGATGTGGACTCCATCCCTGTAGATGAACTTGTAGGATCTCTCCAATCCTATGAGTCTGACCTACCTAAAGTAAACAAATCCAAATCAATGGCTCTTAAGTCAGTTGATGATGTTGATGGTGGTGGATTTGATGATGAGCTCTCTGCTACAGAGATTGCCTATCTTGCAAAAAACTTTAAGAATTTTCTTAGGAATACAAATAGAAAGGCAAGAGGTACCAACACTGCTGAACCTAGAAATTTTAGGAAGAATGATCCCACTAAGGTAAATAATTTTGAAAAATCAAATGATAGAGGTGGTTAATCTTCTAATAATTTTTTGGGTACTCAATGTTTTGGTTGTCAGGGGTATGGTCATATGAAATCTGAATGTCCTACATTCTTGAAGACTAAGGGTAAAGCTATGGCTGTAACCCTTAGTGATAATGAGGTTTCTGATGATGAGTCCGGGTGTGACGAGGATGGAAACTTCATTGCTTTCACAGCTACTGCTATGGTCAGTGAAAGCGTATCTGCTGAAGAGAACCCTTCTGATGGGGAACTCTCTGAAGATGCAGATCTTCAAGAGGCCTATAACAAACTTTGCAAAATTGCTGCAAAGGATGCTATGAAAGTTGATCTTGGCCTAAAGAAAATTGACTCTCTGGATAGAAAAATTTGCTTGTTAAACTGTTTGATGCTAATGAGCTTCTAAATAGTGTTAAATCTGAGAACATGCTTTTGCTTGATAAAGTTAGAACCTTAGAACATGATTTATCTATTGCTAGATCAGCTAGTTCTAAACTTGATCACATGTTAAATGTTCAAAAGTATCCTGCGGATAAATCTGGTTTGGGATATGTTGAAAGCATCTTTGGCTCTACTCCACATTCCACAAATTTTGTTCTTGCTTCTTCTTCTGAACCTTCTGCTAGTGAGGTTGTGAGTGAAACTGTCAAACCACCTGTGAGTGAGGTAGTTAATCCTGTAGAAGTTTCACCACCTAAGAAGATTAGGGTAGACTTAAGAGAATCTAAACCTAGGGAGCCTACCAAATCTAAGGACAAGATGCATGGTAAACCTGCTTGGGTTTGTCATTATTGTGGTAAGTCTGGACATATTCATCCTAATTGTTACAAGCGTCAAGCTGATAAGAGAGCAACTAAACCAAAAGTGCCTGTGCCTCAAGCACAAGACCCTATGGCACTAATTGGTGAATTGGTAAAGGTGTTAAACCTTTATTCCAATCCTGGAGTTGGGAATCACTCGAATGAGAATATGAACTCCAATGCTCGTGGTGCATTCAAAAGGTCTTGGATGCAAAAGACTCGAACTAACTGAGTCTTTCTGACATGGTCCTTGTGCTTAATTGCCTTTTCCTTTGGTGACCATTGTTCTTCGGTTTTTTGTCTTTTTGTTGTTTTTGTTCTAGGACTTGCATTGCATTACATTCATGCATTTCATTCTAGGATGTATCTGTTTTCTCTTTTAATAAAAAAAATAAAATAAAATAAAATATAAAAAAAAAAAAAAAAAAAAAAAGGAGAAAGCAAACATTATGTTAGACACTATTTGTCTTGATTTTTGAAAAACAAGGTTGGTCTATCTTGTGATACATATCATGGTCTGTGTACCTTATTTAACTTTGATGAACTTTTTCATTGCACTTGACTAGTTAAAACTTTGTAGTGCATGTTGTGTGGGAAAGATGTGTTTGGTTTTTATTCTCCTTGTCTTAATCATGAAGTCATATGTTATTTAACTGTCGGACTTGATTCTTTTGAGAAAGGCATAAATAACCATCTCACCACTGTTCACTAGCCAATCATGAACACCTTAGTGCATATCATAAGATTCTGTGCTCGAGAAAGTGTAGCACATGCACAAAAAGAACATAAGGTGTAGCCTCAAAATAAATTAAAACTGGTGTGTACTATTAGGCTTAATGCCAATTCACTTAATTCAAACCGGTGTGTACTATTAGGCTGAATGCCATCTCATACAAATAAGAAGCAAAAATACAAGAAACTTACATGATTGCAAGCTTTTGTTCTAGGAGATGTGGGAGTTATAGGATGTAACTCTTTAGGTGATAGTCTCTTTTAAATTCTATGTGATGAATTGTGTAGACTTTTTGTTTGATTGCCATTCACATATCACCTCACATGTATCCCAAGTTTTTGCTAGTATCACACACTACACAAGTTACTCTTTGTTAAACACTGTACATACTAGTATGTGTGTTTAAGGTCTGACCAACCAAGTTTGAAAATATCTTGAGATTTGTGCACAACATTTTTGTTGCTTGAGAAAATTCAATGGGGGAATGATTGAAACGTGTTTTTGACATAATTTGGGTTTAAAAATTTTGGGTTTTTGAAAAAGCATTCCATCTCATACTCATGCATTTTGTTTTTACTATTTAATGCTTTGAGGAGTTGTTTTACAAAATTTTGGTTTGTGTCTTTCAAAACTGGATTTTTTTTGCAAAATTTAGTGAGCTTCTGACCATTTCGATCGATCCAACCCATTTTTCGATTGATCGAAAAAGTGCCTTAGTTTGTTCTAAAACGACTGTCACATTCGATCGATCGAATGTAATTTTCGATCGATCGAATATCGTGAAAAAGGTTTTTAAAAGGCACTTTTCTGACTTTTTCAAAGATCCTATTTCAAAACTTTTCAAACCTTTTTCCTCTCTCCGCGTTGGCAAGATTAGTATTGTGATTTTTTGTCGTTTTCTTCCGAAGTCTTTGCACAATCTCTCTCTCCTCAAGCCGGTAAGACCCTTTTGCCCTTCCTTTTGATTTATTTTTCATCATTTCATGCATACATTCATGCTTTTAAGGGGCGATTTTCGCACTTTGCTTTTTTGGTTTTTTCTTTTGATTCAAGCCATAATTGATGCAATTGATCATTGGGTTTTTGTGGGGACATGTTATAGAAATGATTTAAATAGTTCAATTTGATCAATTTTGAGTTTGATGTGAAATTGAAAAATCTAGGGTTTCCTAATTGATCCGATTTGGGGATTTTGTGAAATTGAGTAGAATTTGATGCAATTGGCTTGTTGGATTGATGAAATTAAGCATTATAATCTATGTTGTGTTTTGCGATGCTCAATTCATCATTTGGTTTTAAAAATTTTCAATTTGTGTTAAATTTTTGGGGTTTTTGTTAAAAAAATTCCTTGCTCAAGCCAATTTTGTCAATTTAATCTCAATTGAACTTAGTTGTTCACTACATTAGTGCATGCATCATGGCATTGTATCTGCTCATGCATCATATAGATTTTAATTCTATTGTTTTTTTTGTGCTCATCCTTTGACCGTGAGAGGTTTCCAAGTGAGAAAAACCAAGATCTTTTTGAGAAGCTTAACCTTAAGAGGAAGATTTGGGCTGAGCGTTCTGTTGTGTTAGATGAGCTTGATCCGGCCATTAGGGCTAACTTTGAGCGTCGGGGCTGGTTACCTTTGTTAGACATCTCTGATCCTCCTCCACCGTCTGCCTTGATTAGAGAGTTCTATTCGAACATCTCTATCCACATCTATGATTCCAACACTTTGGTAAAGAGTTGGATACGAGGTGTTGAGTACACCATTACTCCTCAGGTAGTGGCTGCTACTCTAGGGGTACCGTTGGTTAGGGATCCTGTCTATCCTTATGATGAGTCTCCCGAGCTGAGCGATGTTTTGTCTTACATCACTGGTACTTCTGTCCAGTGGGGTTCTGATCCTAGGATCACTTCTGCTGAGCTCTCCGGGTTACATTATCTTTTCTTTAGGATAGCCTGTCATTCCATCTGGCCTATTTCTCATGTGCACACCATTCCTCTTGAGAGGTGTGTATTTTTGTACGCTCTTGTTACTGATGCTCTATCAGTTTTCCCCATCTATTTCTTCGTTCTTTGAACGAGGTTTATAGGAGTTCATCTTCTTCACATGCCCTTGTTCATCCTATTTTCATTCATAGGATTTTGCTCCATCTTGAGCTTCGTGGCTTTCCTTCCTCTGAGCCTGTTCATGTGATTGCTCCTATCGGTGCGTCTTTTCTTAGACAGAGGGCTGCTCATCTTCGAGCTGGTTCTAAACACCCTAGGTCTGAGCCCTCTAGTAGCGTACCTCCTCCTCCTTCTTCTTCTGCTGGTCCTGCTGGTGAGGATATTTTTGATCCAGTTGGTGCTGATACTGCTGCTGCTGATGTTCCTTCACCTCCTTCGGCCGACTTTGATGTTCGTCGTACTTTGGAGACTGTCATGACTGTTCAGCAGGCTCATGGTCAGATTTTGGTGGACTTGCTAGATGAGATTCGTGCTCTTCGAGTGGATTTAGCACGTCTTCATTCTTCCTCACCACCTCCTTTTGATGGCGACTCATGATTGCTCTTTGGCATTCCGTCACAAAAAGGGGGAGTGGAGTTTTGACTTGGAGTTTTGTCTTGTGGAGATTTTTGTTGTTAGGGGGAGATATTGTTTTAGATTGTATCTAGGTGCTTCACTATGTATATCATTTTTTTTGGGATATTCATGTTAGGGGGAGTAACATTGTTTGATATACATTTATTTTTTATTGATTCTTGTTGCTTTATGATTCACTGCGTATTGATTTATATTTATGACTTGTTCATTTTTATATGTCTTTATTTTGTGTTGTGTGGATCTTACAAGAATGTTATACCTGTTGTGTTTACTCTTTTCTGTCACACATGCGTTTATGCGTTTGTTGAGTATTTCAGGAATATACAGGTTGATTCAACTAAGCTGCTGTCTACACTTGCAACTGATGGATAGTAGTTAGGCTGAATGTGATTTTATGAGCATTACCTTTGTAAAAGGCTTTTTATTTGTAAAACTTTGAGCTGTGAATTAGGGTTTTGTCACGGATTGCTAAAGGGGGAGTTTGTTAGGTTCTAAGGTCTTAGGAGTTCTTGTATTTAGAACTCTAATTTGTAATGTTGGCAAACCATGATCAAAACAGTGTATTTAGTCTTGTTTAGAATTGCTCAAAGTTGGTTTAATATTGTAAAGTTGGAATCGAGTGGCTGCAGAAGTACTTGGGACTTTCGACCTGGCTCGATCGATCGAAGAATAGACTCGATCGATCGAAAATCGCACAGGTTGAATTTTCTGCAGATTTTCCAACTCAGCCCTACTTCATTAAACGTTTAGGGTTTTGTGTTTTTACCCTAGTTATATAAACTAAACCCTAGCCACGTTTTTGAGGGTTGTCCATATTGCTTTGTTGCTCATACATTGCTATTTTGTGTGAATCTCGTTTGAGATCTTTGAGGAGACTTCCTTTACACAAAACTTAGGGTTTTCAAGGTAGAGATGATTTCAACATCTTGAAGATCATTATAGTTGCAACCATTGGAACTTAAAAGGAAAAGCAAGCGGGGAGCTTGTAGCTGATTGAAGAATTCAAGAAAGAAGTAGTCCGTGGATTCGGAGCCTGCGCGTGGTCGTGTCAGGAAGTTTTACTGGTGGGTAGCATTAGAAAGTCGAGCGGGGAGCTTGTAGTCCTTCTGTAAGAACTTCAATTCTTTCATAGTGAATTCTGTTATGCCTTGAGGATCGGTGGGTCAAATCCTCCCTAGGTTTTTACCGAGTGGTTTCCTGGGTGATCATATCTTGTGTTATTTATTATTCTTGTATCTTGATATGATTATTTGATTGCTTTAACCTAGAATTGCATAATTTGACTAAGTAACAACTTGGCTAATTTATCTAGGCTACGCAATCTGTGTGTTTAAGGGGTCTAAATTTCCAACACTTACATTTTTCAATTTTTTAGAGATAAGGACGTGTTCCAGTTCGTATTCTAATCATCTAGCTAATTTTTTGAAGCATTCTCACCCCTATAAATAGAGGGTGCCTCTCAAAATTTAGCACGCTTTTTCACGCGTTATGACCCCCCCTCTTTCTAGCTCTTCTCTTCTTTACAATTCTCCCTTACTTTAAAAACGTTTTGGAGTCTCTTGCCTAAGGAATTTCTTTTCCGCAAGCAAAATATTTTAGGCTTCAAAGAGTTGAATAAATTTCTTTGAATCCTAAAATATTCTTTCACTAAGAAGAGCACACACGCAAAAGGTAGTTAATTTCTTCTTCTTCTTCCTCTTCTTCTTCTTTTTTTTTTTTTTTTTCTAGTCTTCTTTATAAATTTGTATGATTATGCATGTTTGATTTATATTTTTTTTTTAAATACAGATCTGATTTATTTACAACACAAAACTTATCTGTATTTTCATTAAATACAAACCTAATTTTTTTACATAAGTTTTCTTTGACACAAAAATTACAGATTTTGGAATTTAAAAGAAGAAATTAAAAATTAGGTTGAAGTCTTTTCTTTTTCTTAATATTTGATGCATGTAACATAGATTTATCTCACGAGTGTAGTTCCTTTTCTAAAAAAGTCTTTTTCTTAGTTTATTCATAAAAAATAGATCTGATTTGTTTCTCTACAAATCTAGATTTTCTTATTAACAGAACATATCTGATTTTTCTTAATAAAAATCACCATTTTTAACTTTGCTCCAAAATAGATTTGACATTTTTCAATAAAAACCTTGTTCTTTCTTTACATACAAACAGATCTGATTTTCTTTACAAAAATAATTTTTTTTATCTACACAAAAACATATCTGGTTTCTTTTTTTTAATGAATCAAATCAATTTTTTATTTACAAAACATGTCTGAATTTTTCTAAAAAGAGGATACATACATAAGATAGATTTATATGAGTTAGTTTTGGTTAAGTATGTTATGTATGTTCAACATATCATTCACATCATGCAAAAAGGGTATATTGGTCATTAGAATCTAGAAGACCAGACTCTGTCTTGGCGGAATAGGTGCCTAACACCTTCCCATTCTATAACCTAGCTTCGAGCTTAGGGTTTTTGGATAGGTAGATCTATGCTATGTATTCTTTTGCATAGAATGTAACTTGGACTCGAAGCCTTGTAAGATTCAACTTACCAAGATTGTATTTATCATTATTCAATCAATGACAATGAAGTATTTTGATCATGCATTTTTTGTACTTTATTTTTTCTTATTTTTTTTGTATAAAAAATAAGGGACGACTTCACACCACTTACCTAAAAAGAGAGGTGCCCTTTGCATGATATTTGATAGGCCAAAAATGTATTGACCCATTGTGATGAATTAATTGATTAATTAACCAAGTTTATTAATTAATCAAATT
The DNA here is from genome assembly GCA_963669245.1 of Quercus cerris. NCBI lineage: Eukaryota > Viridiplantae > Streptophyta > Magnoliopsida > Fagales > Fagaceae > Quercus > Quercus cerris. Next base: position 21,569,032 of record OY770008.1, on the reverse strand, counting down.
AACATGCAATTATACATGGCAGCATAAACAAATCACCAATTTGCTAAAGTATGCAGCGGAAAATAAATTGACACGGTAATTTGTTTATGAATGGGGAAATCCTACACGGCAAAAACCTCATCGGGTGATTTTAAGGTCACCACTCCCGAGAATCCACTATTATCACAACAAGCAGTTACAAATAAAGGAATCCCAATACCTTATACCATTCTACAGTTGAACCCTTACCCCAATACCTAATTGGACATGTTTTGTAGTGACAATCTCTCATTTTCAATGCACGGCTCCCAGTACATGACTAACCAATTGCGCGGATCCAGTACACGACTTGATCACCAACTTAAGAAGGATGTTGGCTGCGAAGTTCTTTAGTTCCTCCAGACAATGAAGATCATGAAGTTGCTTGGTCACAAAACCCTACGGTGTACAAACACAACAGCTTCTTCAAGAACTAAGGCAAACTAGGTTTCCAGTCACACTTTTCTTCACACATGTGGAATTGTGCTCTTGTGGAACTTTTCATCACCTTTCTCAGCCCTTAAAATAATCCTTATATATGTTTAGGGTTGTGAGAAAAGAAAGCCTAAACACATACTCACGGATTGGATGAAAAATAGTCCTAAAAAACTGAGCTTCATAAACCTTGACAGATGCCCTATCTATCGAGCTAGCTGTCTAGCCACGGGCTTCAGCATCTTTTAAACCTCGATAGATGCTAACTATCGAGATAGTTGTCGAGCTTTAAAATCTAGCACTTCATTCTTTGATTCTTGGACAAACTTACATGGCATTAACACTTGAACTTGAAACCTTGTTTCTTGAAGCATTAAACATATCCTAGATCTATCCAATTACAAGTAAAGTGCATTTTTTCAAAGTATTAGCTAACTACAAAAAATAGTGACATATGTTCCTAGCAATGAATCAAATATGTCCTAACAATCTCCCATTTTAGCAATCCATGACAAAACCACAACAAACAAATGAGATATGAGAGAAGTCATAAATCACTCAACTCATATTCACTTGTTGAATACAATAAAATCTATCATAACACAAACTCTTGAAAAAATTTGCAAGAAGAGAGTTTATGACAAGTAGACTTTGACAACCTGTATTTTTAAACAAAACTCATCAATGCATCTTAGTATAAAACAGAAATAAAATATTGCATACACTTAATAAGAAACATGTGTATAAAGAAAGAAAAGAAACAACACACAGAGAGATAGGTGAAAGAACATACATCAAAATATATATGACGCAAAAATAAATACAATGTATGTCAAAATGGTCACAAGACCAATATACAAGATATAATGTATCTAAAATGGAGAGAAAAGAAAAAAATACATAGAATCCTCACTACATCCCTCAAAATACACACTCCCCCTAACAAAAATCTCATATGCTAACCCTCCCCCTATGAGTATGACTACTCTCATATGCCAAAACTACTCCCCCTTTTTGTCACGAGTGACAAAGGGTAAGTATCAAGTAGACATCTCCTAATCACTGGGTAAGCAAGCATCCTCATCCTCATCATCATCATCATTGTCATCGTCATCGTCATCGAATGCTTCTGGAGGAGGAGAGGGAGACTCTACGAAGCCACCAAGGCGAGCCTGCTATCTGGCAATATGGCTGACATGGGTGTTCACTTGACACAACTCATCAGTGAAAGTGCCAAGGCGAGCATCCATGCACTAAAGTTGTGCCATGATCGCATCAAGAGTCACACCACCCGCAGAAGAAGATGGAGCAAAGGTGGAATGAGCCGAAGAAATGGGAGGAGCTGCTGTATCAGACTGCCTCAAACGTAGCTACGCCTCGCTCCATTTAACGATAGCGGCGTCTATGGCACACATAACATGGAAGTGGTCGAAAATGGGAAAGGGAACAGAAAAATGGCGTAAGATCCTCGTGAGAGCCGAAGGAAAGATGAGCTTATCACGAGTCGCTGTATCCCTATATACATCTATGATGGAAAGAATAAAATGAGAGGGAAAATCTATAGTGAGATGCTCTAAAAAAGAAAGCAAAAATCGAGCACGGGGCTTGGTAATAGAGTTATAATGAGATAAAAGGTGTAAAACAAAATTCATAACCATGTTAAGAAATCAAGAACCTTTAGCAAAGGTCGAACAAGGAGTGAATTGACGCTCACCCCAATCAGAGGGAAGCTCACAAAAAGCAGACATAAGCTCGTCTTTGGATACAGTCCTCATATGCTCACAACCGAGGTAGTTAGGATGCGCTACCCTCGGGACGCGGAGCACATCGGATACAATATACGTTGTGACCATAATGCACGTACCTCAAACGCAAGTAACAAAAAGAGATACTGAATAATCAAATCCATGCATGTTGGAGTAGAACTCCTAAATAAGCACGGATGGACAAGTGACCGGGACGTCACACAGTGACTCCCAACCCCTACTGTGTATGACAGTGGGTAGGTCAGTGTCGGATAAGTCTGACAAAATGAATTGGCGTTCCGAATGAATGCCTCATCGAGAAAAGTTCTCCAAGAAGTCCTTACGGGCTTTCTCATCACAGAACCGAACAGACGAAGGAGTAGGATCAAAGGAAGTGGATGCCCTGGAATGATAAAGGTTCCAGAATGGAATAGATTTTCGTTTAGGTGCCATGACGCAACTAACCGAAAGAAGGAGAGAGGGAGAAAGAGAGACAAGCAGAAAAGCACCAATACAATCAATATATCAAAATATAAAGAATTGAAAGTATGTGTGCATGAAAATGCATGAGCATGTGATATGCAATAGTAAAAACATTATGGGCTCAGCCCAATCCAATCCTACCAGCACACAACATTGCAACAAATATAACACACATCTATAATGCATGAAATGTTGGGGTTTATGCCCTAAAATCGAATTTATTGGCATGTCATGAATAATTAAATTGTTGAGTTATATGAGACTATATATAAATGAACTAATGGGATATTATCTTAGTCCATGAGATGTATGTGATTTAGTCACAGAAGATATAAATCACAAGTTCTTTGTAAACTCAGAATTTTAGTTCGTAGTCGGTGATGAAATTGGGCATTTTATCTGCGAAGACTATAACATATCAACTAAGATGATTTGTCTTGATTATGGAAGTGGAGACTTCTAGTTGTTATCTTGATATGTTTTAAGAGTTAAGACATATTGAACTGGACCGCTGTGAGATTTATTATTCTCTTAACGACTGTCAAATGAATAATAAATCTCACGACTTCTATTTACATCAACTTTAAATCTTGAGAGAATAATAGACCTGATCATGAGGTGTAGGTTGCTTTAATATATCAGGAGTGAGATCTATAAGTTACGGTCAAAACCTCAGTATGTTGGGCAGCCGCATTTAATGTTAATGGAACATATATTCTCAAGATGGAATTCATAATCTCTTAACGGAGATATAAAATATTCCCTTGAGATAAAGGAAAATGAGATCTGAATCGCGAAGCATGTATTTATAGGAACCTCATGATTCTCGATAGATCGAGGGGTGTCAAGAGGTGTCGAGCTCTAAAGGCGTGAAGAGATACGGCTATCGAGCAGCTATCCAGAGGTGTCCACAGCAAAATAAGCTCGATGGATCGAAGAGCTATTGAGGAGACATAAACTTTCTCGATGGATCAAGGAGCTATCGAGAAGCTATTGAGATTGCGAAAAAAAGAAGTTGAAGAGCTCAATAGATAAGCCAGGTGTCGAGGAGTTGTCGAGATTGCTTAAAAACAGTTTTTCAAGAGGAGAAAAACACAGACATGAATGCAATAAAATATGCAACTCAACCAAGGATCTAAACAACATTTTAATCTCTCAGAAACATCTCTCAATGAAGAAAATTGTAAGAACATAGATCCCTAAACACACACACACACTAAACAAGTCTAACCAATTTTATATATCAAAATCAAGTTAGTGCCCGTTTGTTTCAACTTTTTCAGGCCAAAAAGCCCGTTTTGAAAAAAGCCAGCCCAAAAGGTCCATTTGGTTCAATATAAAATGCAACTTTTTGGAAAAAAGTTGCGTTTTATACTTGTGAAGAGAATGCGCAAACACTGAAAGGAGCTCTTCAAGTCTATTTTGCCAAAAGTCTGTGCGCGTTCTCATGTATCCGTTGGACAATCTTAGGCAATTACCAAATTACCCTTCAATAAATCTATCCTCAATCCGTGCGCGTTCCTCATTCCTTTCATCTCATCTCTCTGCTCTTCCTAATAGACATCAAGCTCACTCGCGCCTCTCAAGTCTTCTCTCAGCTTTATCCTCTCCATACTGCTACAAACATAGCACCACCCAACTATCAGCGGTTTACCACCACAACCCATTTCAACAATTGATAATCCAAACACAAAATCAACAAAATCAAACCAAAAATAACTCAAAATCAACACAAAACAACTTAAAATCAACTCAAACCACATTGGAAAATCCATCTCAAACCCAACTTAAAATCAACCCAAAACAAAATCAACTCAAAATCAAACCCAAAATTCACAGAAAATCAACTCAAAATTAAACCATTAACTGAAAACCCATAACCCAAACCCAAAATCAAAATCAAATACAAACCCAATGGTGGCAGAGACTTAAGGGATTTGAGAATTAAGGAGAGAAATGAGGGATTTCCTTATGTTTCAATCATCTTCATCTTCTTCTTCTTCAACATCATCATCATCATCTTCTCTAGGGTGTGAAAAAAAAAAAAAAGAATAAAGAAGGAAAGACTAAATAAGGAAATAAAGAAAAAAGACGAAAAAAGAGATGCAGAGATGTAGAGACTTCATCATCATCATCATCATCATCATCGTCATCATCATCTTCATCTTCTTCATCATCATCATTAGCTTTCGAACTGTCCAAAAAAAAAAAAAAAAAGAGATGCAGGGACTTTGAGGGATGAGAGAAGGGTTTGAAGAGATGCAGAGATTATGTGCCAGTGTGGAACATTCTGGAGTGTGAAATGGTAGGGAAAAAGATGAAATAAGGAAATAAAGAAAAAAAGTAAGGGTGTGTGTGTGGAGGGAGTGGTAGGGAAAAAGAGGAAAGAAGGAAATAAAGGAAAAAAAAATTAAGGATACATGTGTGGAGGAGAAAAAAGAGGGTTAAAAAAAGAAGGAAAAAGCAGAAGGAAATATGGATAAAAAAATAAAATAAAATAAGAGAAACATCAAATAAAGAATAAGAAATTAAAATTGAGAAATACTGACACAATATTTTCACAATACATTTATAATAAATCTTAAGTGGTAGGTTATTATTAGTTAATATTAGTGAGAAAAAAATAATTTGTTTAGAAAGAGAAAAAAATAATTGTAATAGTACGTTCAAATTAAAATCAGTATAAATTATTACAATACTTTCACAATAAATCTTAAGTGGTAGGTTATTATTAGCTAATATTGGGGAGAAAAAAATAATTTCACAATATTTATTTAAGTATGAAATAAACTCCCTTATATATACATTGTCCTTTTTGGTAATTTACCCCTCAAACTGCCACTTTTATAAATGCTAGCCAAACACACAGCTTTTTCAAAAATCAATTTTTAACAGTTTTTACCAAACACTCAACTTTTTGAAAAAGCATTTTTTCATTATACATTTTTTGAAAACTCCACTTTTACAAAAAAGCACTTTTTCAAAACGCTAAACCAAACTCACCCTTAAGGATGAGTTTGGTTCAGCTTTTTGAAGTTGGGCTTTTCGAAAAAGTAGAGTTTTCAAAAAGTACAGTATGAAAAAGTGTTTTTTCAAAAAGTTGAGTATTTGGTAAAAGCTGTTAAAAAGTGCTTTTTGAAAAAGCTGAGTGTTTGGCTAGAACTTATAAAAGTAGCCATTTGAGTTGTAAATTACCGAAAAGGACAATGTATAAATAAGAGCATCTCTAGCAGGTTAGGCAAATTTTTGTACTGTTTGGATAATCAACAGTGACATTTCCCTTTTGCCTACCCACTTTTTAATCTTTATTTTTTAATCAAATTTATTCTTTTTTAATATTTATTTTTTCTTTTTCTATTCATTCTCAACAATTATATTTTTCAACAAAAAGTGTTACATCCACAATATTTTTTACAATACTTTCACAAGAATCATAACAAAATCTTATATAGAAAGTTGTTACTAGTTTTTTTTTTTTTTTTTTTTTTTTCCTTTTTCATTTTGTCCACCACACACGTATACCCATAGGATTCCATCATTTCTTTTTTTCCTTTACTTTCCACTTGATTCCAGAGCCTTCCTTTCTCTTTATTTCTCCAGCTCTCTCATTCTCTACTCTTTTCTTCTTCTTCTTTTTTTTCTTTTTCTACTTGATTCCATAAATTCTCTAGCTCTCTCTATGATACTTGATTCCATAATCTTGCTTGCCTTTTGGTGTCATTATCTTCAAACACACACAGACACGCATAGAGAGAAAGGAGAAATCGCCTTTGCTCCACCACATCGCCACCACTGCTCCTCCTTCTCACTGCGGAGTGCATGCAACCAGGGGTCATATCGGCTTCTATTTTTTTTCCTTGTTCCTGATTAGTTGTTGTTTCTTATTTTAGATTTACCAGATCAGCTTCTATTTTTTTTTTCTTAATCATTTATTTTTGTTGTTATTATTATTTTTTTTTCTGTTCTTGATCTGCTGTTGTTGTTGTTTTGATTTTAGATTTGTTGTTTAAATTATATCAGTTTTATGAGAGCAAGAACTTTTTTGCTTTTATTGTTGTGGTTTGATTAATTTTAAGATTATGTTTTTGAGTTTGTGTTTTGATTATGCTTGAGTTTAGAACGTTTGAGAGAAAGATGGTTTGCCCAAGATCAAAGGGTAAAGTTAAATTTTCAGTAAAATGTGAAGGGTAATTTGGTAATTGCTCAAGATCATCCAACGGATATATCAAATGCGCAGGGACTTTGCTCAAAATCGACCTCTGAGCTCCTTTTCCATTAGCGCATTCTCTTCACAAATCCAAAACGCAACTTTTTCCAAAAAGTTGTGTTTTAGTCTCAGCCAAACGGGCTTTGAACATTGGCTTTTCTCAAAATGGGCTTTTTGGGCTGGGAAAGTGGAAACAAACGGGCACATCCTTGTGATGGCCAAATCACATTATACCTACACATGTATTCCTTGTGATGGCCAAATCACATTGTACCTGCACATGTATCAAAAGTAGCAAAGAATATTGCATGTTGTGTGTGAAAATATCGCAAGATTATATAAGTATCTACATGTTATAACGATTTGAGATATGAGAAAATCACTTTAACTCACACACAACCATAACTGTTTGATGGGGACTATCACATTCGAGGTACATCCTATAACTCTCATATCTCCTAGAATACATGCTTGCAATCATATATAAAGCATTTTGATCTTTTTGCTTTTATTTTTTCTTTTAAGCAAACCATGAATGGGCATATAAGAGAGAGAAAAGAAATACCCAATGATGTTAAGAATTTGACATTGCACTTTTGCTATGCCAAAGCAAACGGATGTCATTTCATGATTGGCGGGCAACAGTGGTGAGATGGTTATTTATGCCATTCTCTTAGGATTTTCTAGTCCTTCCCATCAAAAAGAGTGATACGTGTTTTAAGTACAAGTGATTACTTAATCTTACTCATCACAAACATGAGCCACAAAGCTCACTTGCTTAATTGTGTAGAGAGATGCTCATCTAAGCTACAAGAGATCCAAAGTTTAGAAAACTTTGTTTCAATGGCCATCCAAGGTACATAAGTACCAATGTATACAAACACACACTGTTTTTGTATTTTTCAATTTTTTAATTTTTTAATTTTTTTATATGAAAAACAAAACAAAACTAACCAAACAAAAACGTGTTAAGCAAAACAAAGCAATGCATAAAATTAGATGCAAATGCATGAAGAAGAAGGAAGAGAAGAGGAGATCAATCCATGGAGATGACACCAATGTTTTGGCGAAGGAATTCAAACCATTTGCTGTCAAGAGGTTTGGTAAACAAATCAGCCTTCTAATCATTAGTGTGAATAAACTTGAGAGTAAGAGTACCATCTTCGACAAGCTCCCTAATGAAGTGATGTCAAATCTCTACGTGTTTAGTTCAAGAATGTTGAACCGGATTCTTAGAGATGTTGATGGCACTGGTTTTGTCACAGTAGATGGTAAGATGTTCTTGATAAATATCGTAATCGTGGAGGAGTTTTTGCATCCGTAGAAGTTGGGTGCAACAGCTATTGGTAGCGATATACTCAGCTTCTGTAGTGGATAATGAGATGGAATTCTACTTTTTGCTAATCCAAGAAACAAGATTATTACCCACATAGAAACAACCTCCCAATGTACTCTTTCTATCATCAGCATTCCCAACCCAATCAGCGTCAGAATACCCAGCTAAGACATCATTTGTGTCCTTGCTGTACCACATACCAAAGTCGACAGTGGTTTTGACATACTTTATGACTCTTTTCAAAGCAATCATATGTGACTCTTTGGGATTAGCCTGATATCTAGCACACACTCCCACACTATAACTAATATCAGGTCTACTAGCAGTAAGGTAAAGAAGACTACCTATCATGCTTCTATAAAGAGATGAATCTACACTTTTACCTAACAAGTCAATAGTAAGTTTAACATTTGGACTCATAAGGGTTCTAATAGAACTAGCAGATTCCAAACTAAACTTTTTCACAAGATGTTTAGCATATTTAGATTGAGATAAAAATATACCTGAATCTTGTTGACGAATCTACAATCCAAAGAAGTGAGTTAGCTCTCCAATCTGATGAAAATATGAGTGTACACAGCGGAAAAAATAAACGGATCTACTTCATACGCAATTGATAACATGTATTATGTAAGTTTCAGAATATAAGATCAAGAGAGTGTACCTTGGTATGGTGAAATTCAAAACTGAAAATCAGAAGTACGTAGGAATACTTTTAATCTTCACTCTAATTCCATTTGATGCCCAAGAAGTGTGGTCTCTCAATCAGTTATGTGTGTATGTTCTAGAGAGAATCAAAGAGTGTGTCTCTTCCTCACATACAAAACATTTTATTCCACTTAAAATTTTGTATGTTTTTCTCTACATAACTGATTATCTAATTGGGCTAGCCTTTTGGGCCTTTCCAATTGGGCTTTAGTGTATGGCTTGGAATGGGACCAAAAGGAAACAAATAAGACTCTAGCTCCAATGGGCCTAGGGCTTTTCTATCATCTCTTGACAAGTCCAAAGTTACCATCTATTATATTCAATACCACTATAAGAATATAATTGCACTCTAGGCCTTATTAATAAATTATATCCCAAGACTTTATTGTACATGCAACCCTTTCATAAAATATTCGTAGTAATACAAAGTCATGAATGTAGACTGCCACTTTGTAAATTACTACATCTTAATTCTTGAGTACCCGGTTTAATCCTTTAATGTTATTCACCATATATTTATGAAATCCAATTTCATAAATATATACTTTAATCTTACTAAGGTGGTTAGGCCTAATTCTCTGAATAACAAACCTATTAAACTTATCTCAAGGGAAAATTTTGTATCTTCTTTAAGAGACTATGAATTCCATCTTGAGAATATATGTTCCATCAACACTAAATGTGGCTACCCAACATATTGAGGTTTTGACTGTTACTTTAGATCTCACTCTTGATATATCAAAGCAACCTACACTTCATGATCAAGTCCATTATTCTTTCAGGATTAAGAGTTCATGCAAATAGAAGTCGTGAAATTTATTATTCAATTGACAGTCGTTAGGAGAATAATAAATCTCACAAATGTCCAATTCAATATGTCTTAACTCTTAAAACATATCAACATATCAACCAGAAGTCACCACTTCCATGATTAAGACAAATCATCTTAGTTAATATGTTATAGTCTTCGTAGATGAAACGCCTAATTTCATCACCGACTACGAACTAAATTCTAACTTTTCACATAAATCACATACTTTGCATCTCATGGACTATATGTTAATGTCCGAATATTCATGTTACCATTATTTCAGATGATAATAAAACAACTTTATTAATTACAATATTAAGTCATACATCATGTCATACATAATGTCATAAATAATATCATGCATAGCATCATACAATAGGATTCAAGGGCACTAATCCCAACACAATCATGCTCATCTCGAACTCGACCTGCATGAGTTTTGAGAAGCTATGAGCAAGTTCATCCTTAGTTGACCCAAAGACGATATCATCAACATAGACTTGAGCAACTATCAACTCGCCGTCTTCCCTCTTTATGAAAAGAGATTGATCTGCTTTTCCTCTGGTGAACCCATGTGACACCAAGTATTGTGTGAGCCGATCATACCAAGCTCTAGGGGCTTGCTTTAGCCCATAAAGTGCCTTCTTAAGGTACAACACATGATCTAGAAAGTGTGGATCAACGAATCCTTTTGGTTGAGCCACATAGACATCTTCTTTAAGCAACCCATTCAAGAACGCAGACTTCACGTCCATTTGATAAAGCTTGAACCTTAGTGACATGCCAGGGCTAGGAGGATTCTAATGGACTCTATACGAGCTACCAGAGCAAATGTCTCATCATAGTCTACTCCTTCCATTTTTGAGTATCCTTAAGCTACAAGACAAGCCTTGTTGCAGATCACATTACCTTCTTCATCATTTTTATTGCGAAATATCCACTTTGTGCCAATGATGTGCTTACTCTCTGGTCTAGGTACCAAAGTTCAGACATCATTCCTCTGAAACTAAAGCAGTTCATCATACATAGCTTCAACCTAGCTTTCATCCTGAAGAGCTTCCTCAACTTTAGTGAGTTCAACCTGCGATAAGTAACACGAATAAGACACAAAGTTAGCAACACATTTATCAACTGTACGTTTCCTTAGTGTGAGTTCATTCATGTTTCCCATAATAACTTCAGGAGAATGATTCAATTTGATCTTGGAAAAAGGTCCTTTTTCTTCATGTGTTTCATAATCAGGTGAAGTAGATAAGTTTGCTGAATCTTCCACAACACTTGAAGTATTTGGAGTACTCGGAGATGCAGGTTCTTGTTCAACAATTTCTTTAACTTCCCTGGGCTGGGGAGGAAAAATTTCTTTTGGGACTTCCTTACTAAATTTCTCAGAACCAAAATCTGAAGATTCATCAATGACAATATTTACTATTTTCATTACCTTCATGGTTTTTTTGTTGTATATCCGATAAGCTTTACTTGTAAAGGAGTATCCCAAAAATATTCCTTCATCACTTAGGAAGTCATATTTTCCCACATTCTCTCTATCTTTGAGAATAAAACAAGTACTTTCAAAGATTCTGAAATATTTAACGTTTGACTTCCTTCCTTTCCATAACTCATATGGAGTCTTCTTGGTACCAGGTCTAAAATACACCATATTAACCGTATGATAGGCAGTGTTGACGACTTCTCCCCACAAGTTTCTAGCCACATCCTTGTTGTGCAACATGGCTCTAGCCATCTCTTGAATAACCCTATTCTTCTTTTCTACTACACCATTCTGCTGAGGAGTAATAGGAGTAGAGAATTCTTGAGATATACCTGATCTTATGAGTTCTTGAATTCTTTATCATGATCACTTTGAATTTGATCAATCTTCAGGCTCTTTTCATTCTGCAATCTTGGGCACAAAGCTTCAATGTGCTCAGGAGCATCAAACTTGGATCAAAGGAGAATGACCCAAGTGTACATAGTAAAGTCATCCACCACAACCATGATGTATCTCTTACCAGCAAGAGACTCAATTCTGGTTGGACCCATAAGATCCAAATGTAGTAGCTCCAATGGTCTGGATGTAGCAAATGTCCAATGCTGACATAGTCCACACACCACATTACTCACTCTACTGAGCTTTGGTATCCCCAAGTCTAACTCATGCTTAGATACAATTGAAAGATGTTTGTAACTTGCATGTCCCATCCTTTGGTGCCATAGATCTTCATTTGATAAACGAATGCTATTGCATACAATATCAACATTAGGAACCAAGCCTTAACTGTTGTATAGAGTGCGAACACCACTTATGAGCTTCTTTCTAGACTCATCCATGACAAGGCATTTTCCCTTTGAGAATAGTACCATGTGTTAGGACATATGTGGTTCTCTTGTTAAGAACATATGTCATTATTTTATGTAATTGGCTAATCCTTTAACAAAGCGCACTTTACTTGTACTTGGGTAGATTTAGGATGTGTTGAAATACTTCAAGAAACCATGTTTCAAGATTAAGTGTTGAAGCCTTCAAGTCTGTTCAAGAAAACAAGCGGAAAGTGCAAAGTTACTAAAGCTCGATAGCTAGCATGTGTCGAGATTTAAGGAAGCTGTTTTGCCCGTGGCTCGACAGCTATCTCGACAGATTCTTGATAGCTTCTATCTATCGAGGTTTATAAAATCAGAATTTCTGATCTAATTTCTTGGGATCCGTGGATGTGTCTTTGGGCCTTATTTTCTTCTAATCCTAAACATATAAAAGGATTGTTTTAAGGGCAGTCAAAATGTTCACAAGTTGCAAAAGCATTGAAAAAACTCTGTTCAAGCAAATTGTGACCTGAGACAAAGTTTTGACCTAGTTCATCACTATTGAAGAAGTTGTTGTGTATTTGCACCAAAAGGTTTTGTGACCAAGCATCTTCTTCATCGTCATCGCTGGGATGAACTGAAGAACTTTGCAGGCAACAAACTTTCTCTAGTTTGTGATTGAATTCGCGTACTGGGATCCGCGTAATTGGTTAGTTACATACTTGGGAGCCGTGCATCAAAAGGAGAAATTGTCACTACAAAACAAGTCCAGTTAGGTATTGGGGTAAAGGTTCAACTGTAGGTTAGTAAGGTACTTGGGATTCCTTTACTTGTAACCGCTTGTTGTGATAATAGTGGAATTTCGGGAGTGGTGACCTGAAAATCACCTAGTGGGGTTTTTGCCGTCAGGTTTTCCCTATTCGTAAACAAATCACTGTGTTATTTATTTTCCGCTGCATAATTAGTTTATTGGTGATTTGTTTGTGCTACCACGCGTTTGTTGGTTAAATTGATTAATTAATAACTTGGCTAATTAATTAATTTAATCACAAGGGGTCAATATGTTTTTGGCCTATCAAGTGGTATCAAAGCAGGCACACTCTGATTAGGTTTAATCTTTGTTGTGTTGATCCATTTACCACTGTTGTCATGGCTGTAACCAGCTTAAAGAGATCTTTGTTTTCAAATACATCTTGTTTTTCTAATTTCTATTTGCTTGAGTGTCTCAGAAAATACAAGTCTAAAAGTTATTTGAATTCTCTTACAATGAATATTGGAAAAGTTTTCAGTTTGACTAAGAGGAAACTAGATTGTCTCAGGATAAGAATGTGCAGAGGAGTTCGTCTGAGAAGAGTAAAAATCAAAGGCTTAACTTGTAAAAGGCAGATGAGAGAAAGTACCATTCCCACCGATCTATCATCTAAGCATGAAGTGTGTTTTATGATGAAGTCTGCATTCAAAGTTATGGACACGTGTTTGTGGTACCTTGACAGTGGTTGTTCAAGACACATGACTGGAGACCGATCTCTCTTTAAGGTTTTCGAATCTAAGAAAGATGGCAATGTCACTTTTGGTGATAGGAGCAAGTCACAGATTAAAGGGAAAGGAATCATCTCTCTACCTGAACTGCCAGACATTGCAAATGTTCTCTATATCGAAGGTCTAAGGGTGAACCTATTAAGCATAAGTCAGATATGTGATCAAGACTTCACGGTACTGTTCTCAAAAGGAAAGTGTCTTGTCATGGATGAGTCTGGAAAGAAACTCATAAGTGGGGTTCGTACTTTAGACAACTGTTATGGTTTGGTTCCTGATGCTGATATTGTATGCAACAGTATTTGTTTGCCAAATAAAGATCTGTGGAGATCTGTGGCATCAACAAATGGGACATGCTAGTTACAAACATCTCTCTATTGTATCTAAGCATGACTCTATCTTAGGGATACCAAAGCTTAGTAGAATAAACAATGTGGTGTGCGGACCATGTCAGCTTGGAAAACAGACAAAAGCTAAGCATCCAAGTACTCAGACATTAGCTACATCTAGACCATTGGAGCTTTTACATTTGGATCTTATGGGTCCAACCATAACCGAGTCTCTTGGTGGTAAGAGATACATCATGGTTGTAGTAGACGACTTCACTAGGTACACTTGGGTCATTCTTCTACGATCTAAGTCTGATGCTCTTAAGCACATTGAAGCCTTGTGCACAAGAATACAGAATGAAAAGAGTCTAAAGATTGATTGAAATCGAAGTAACCATGGTAAAGAATTCGAAAACTCATATATGGAGTCATTTTGCACAAAATCAGGTATATCTCAAGAATTCTCTACTCCTATTACTCCTTAGCAGAATGGTGTGGTAGAAAGAAAAAACATGGTTATTCAGGAGATGGCAGAGCCATGTTACATAACAAAGATGTGGCTAGAAACTTGTGGGGAGAAGCCGTTAACACTGCATGTCATACGGTTAATAGAGTATATTTTAGACCTAGTACCAAAAAGACTCCTTATGAGTTGTGGAAAGGAAGGAAGCCGAATGTGAAGTATTTTAGAATTTTTGGAAGTACTTGTTTCATCCTCAAGGATAGAGAAAATGTGGGAAAGTTTGACTCCCAAAGTGATGAAGGTATATTTTTGGGATACTCCTCCACAAGCAAGGCTTATCGGGTATATAACAAAAGAACTATAAAGGTAATGGAGATAGTGAATGTTGTTATTGATGAGTCTTCAAATTCCAGTTCTGAAAAAGGTATTGAGGAACTCCCTAAAGAAATTTTTCCTTCTGAGCCTAAGGAAGTCCAAGATATGGCTGAACAAGAACCTGCATCTCCAAGTACTACCGGTACTCCTAGTGTTAAGGAAGACTCTGCAGATATACCCACTTCACCAGATTCTGAGCCTCATGAAGAGAAAGGACCTTCCTCCAGGATTAAATTAAATCATCCTCCAGAAGTTATTATGGGAACATGAATGAACTCACAATAAGGAAATGTATATTTGATAAATATGTTGCTAACTTTGTGTCTTATTTGTGTTATTTGTCACAGATTGAACCTAAAAAAGTTGAGGAAGCTCTTCAGGATGAAAGTTGGGTCGAAGCAATGCATGATGAACTGCTTCAGTTTTAGAGAAATGATGTCTGGACCTTAGTACCTAGACCAGAGGATACTCTCAAGGATACTCTAGTCTACACCAGAAAATGTTTCATCATAGTCTCAAATGGAAGGAGTTGGAAGGAGTAGACTATGATTAAATAGTTCTTCAAATGACACGCTTGTAGCTCAAGGATACTCTCAAATGGAAGGAGTAGGCTATGATGAAACATTTTCCCTAGTTGCCCGTATTGGGTCCATCAGAATTCTTCTTGCCCTAGCATGTCATCTAAAGTTCAAACTCTATCAGATGGATGTGAAGATTGCTTTCTTGAATGGACTGCTTAAAGAGGATGTCTATGTGGCTCAACCAAAAGGATTCATTGATCCACACTTTTCGAATCATGTCTTGTACCTCAAAAAGGAACTTTATGGGTTGAAGCAAGCCCCTAAAGCTTGGTATGATAGACTTACACAATATCTAGTGTCACATGGGTTCACAAGAGAAAAGGCTGATCAAACACTCTTCATCAAGAAGGAAGATGGCGAGTTGATTGTTGCATAAGTCTATGTTGATGATATCATTTTTGGTTCAACTAAGGATGAACTAGCTCATGGCTTATCAAAACTCATGCAAGCCGAGTTCGAGATGAGCATGATTGGAGAGCTAACTCACTTCCTTGGACGACAGATTCATCAACAGGATTCAAGTATATTTCTATCTCAATCTAAATATGCTAAGAATCTTGTGAAAAAATTTGGTTTGAAATCTGCTAGTTCTATTAGAACCCCTATGAGCCCAAATGTTAAACTCGCTATGGACTTGTTAGGCAAGGTATTGATCCTTCTCTTTATAGAAGCATGATAGGTAGTCTTCTTTACCTTACTGCTAGTAGACCTGACATTAGTTACAGTATTGGAGTGTGTGCTAAATATCAAGCTAATCCCAAAGAATCACACATGACTGCTTTAAAAAGAATCATAAAGTATATCAAAACCATTGCTGAGTTTGGTGTGTGGTATAGCAAGGACACAAATGATGTCTTAGCTGGGTACTCTGATGCTGATTGGGCTGGCAATGCTGATGATAGAAAGAGTACTTCGGGGGGTTGTTTTTATGTGGGTAACAATCTTGTCTCCTGGATGAGCAAAAAGCATAACTCCATCTCTTTATCCACTGCAGAAGCTGAGTACATTGCTGCTAGTAGCTGTTGCACCTAACTCCTTTGGATGCAAAAACTCCTTCATGATTATGGTATTTGTCAAGAGCATCTTACTATCTACTACGACAATACCAGTGCCATCAATATTTCTAAGGATCTGGTTCAACATTCTCGAACCAAACACATAGAGATTCGACATCACTTCATTAGGGAGCTTGTTGAAGATGGTACTCTCACTCTTCAGTTTATCCACATTGATGATCAAAAGGCTGACTTGTTCACTAAACCTCTTGACAGTAAACGTTTTGAATTCCTTTGTCAAAACATTGGTGTTATTTCCATGGATTGATCTCCTTCCCTCTCATGCATTTGCATCTAGTTTTATGTTTTGTTTTGTTTAACATGTTTTTGTTTGTTTGTTTTCAGTTTTGTTTGTTTTGTTTTTGAAAAAAAAAATACAAAAAAAAAAAAAATACAAAAAAAGTGTGTGTTTTGTGTACTTTGGTACTTGTGTACCTTGGATGGCCATTGAAACAAAGTTTTTTAAACTTTGTATCATTTGTAATTTAGATGAGCATCTCTATGCACAACTAAGCAAGTGAGTTTTGTGGCTCTAGTTTGTGATAAGTAAGATTAAGTTATCTCTTAAAACTTAACACTCGTATCACTCTTTTTGATGAGTTGGACTAGAAAATCCTAAGAAAAAGACATAAATAACCATCTCACTACTATTACCCGCCAATCATAATATGACATCTGTATGCTTCGGCATAGTAAAAGTGCAGTGTCAAAGACACCTGTATACTTCGGCATAACAAAAGTGCAGTGTCAAATGCTTAACATCTTGGGTATTTCTTTTCTCTCTCTTATATGCCCATGCATGATATGCTAAATAAAAGAAAATATGCAAAGAAAATAAAAGCAAAAAGATCAAAATGCTTTAAATATGATTGCAAGCGTGTATTCTAGGAGATGTGGGAGTTATAGGATATACTTCGAATGTGATAATCCCCATCAAACAGTTATGATCGTGTGTGAGTTAAAGTGATTTTCTCATATCTCAAATCATCATAACATGTATACACATATGCAATCTTGCGATGTTTTTTACACACAACATGCAATATTCTTTGCTACTCTTGATACATGTGCAGGTACAATGTAATTTGGCCATCACAAGGTTTTTCATGTGCTAATGTATGCTCACTAAATTGTCTTGACTTGTTTTTGAAATATAAAAATCGATTAGACTTGTTTAGTGTGTGTGTGTATTTTTGAGGATCTATGTGCTTCAATTTCCTATTGAGAGATGTTTTTGAGAGCTTCATATGTTGATTGGATCAGTGTTTGAGTTGCATGTTGAATTGTATTCATGTCTGTGTTTTTCTCTTCTCGAAAAACTGTTTTTAAAAGCTGTCTCGACACCTTCTCAACACCTCCTCGATACCTTGCTGTCTGTCGAGTTTCTCAAGCTGTTTCTTATCATAATCCCGACACCTCCTCAACACCTGGTAGATCGATCGAGAAATCTCTTGCCTCCTCGATAGATTCTTGACACCTGGCCGATCGATCGAGCTTCTGTCTTTAATCTGGTGTTTTATCCCTTGATACCTCCTCGACACCTTCAGCTGTCGACGATCTTTTCCTCGACACCTACCTCGACAGATCCCTCGACACCTCTCGACATCTCATCTGTCGAGATTTACTAAGGCTTTTATTTAAGCTCCTCGTGCAATCTGAACCTCATTTCTCTCGATCTCTCTCTCGATAGCACTCTGTTTTCTCTCCCAAGCACTCTCATCTCACTCTAATCTTGTTCCTCAAGGTTTCTTCAAGCTTTCTCAAGTTTTTCTTCATTTGGTAAGCTTCCTATCTCTTCATTCTTCATGCATTTCATGTTTTGAACCCTAAGTATTGGGGTTTTTGAAAAATTTTGGGGTTTTTCAAAATTGATGAGTTTTTGTTGAAATTTTGAGTTGGGTTTTCATTTAAATGTGTTTAAAACCTCATACATTGCATTACATTTGCACTATAATGGTATTTTCATGCATTTAGATGTGTGTAATATGCTTGTGTGCTGGTGGGATTGGATTGAGCTGAGCCCATGATGCTTTTTACTTTGCATGTCACATGCTCATGCATTTTCATGCATACGTACTCTTTTTAATATATCTTGATATATTTGATATGTTTTTGGGACTTTTCTAAATGTCTCCTTTTCTCCATCTCTCTCTTTGTTTACATTAGTCGTGTCTATGGCACCTAAATGTATGTTTGCTCCGTCTCGGAACCCTTTTTGTTTCGGGGCATCATCTTCTTCTGATCTTACTCCTTCTAACATTCGATTTCATGATGAGGATGACCGAAAGGCATACTCGGAGAACTTTTCTCGACGAAGTGTTCATTCAGAACGCCGAGTCATTCTGGTGGACATCGCTGACATTGACCTTCCCGATGTCAATCACAGTCGAGGATGGGAGTCACTGTGTGACGTCCTGGTCACTTGTCCTCTCCTGCTTATTTAGGAGTTTTACTCCAACATGCAGAGGATTGATTCTTCAGTACCTCTCTTTCACACTCGTGTTCGAGGTACGTGCTTTGCTGTCACTACCCCGGTTATGAGCGTTTGAGAACTGTGTCCAAAGACAAGATGATGTTTGCTTTTTGTGAGCACTCATCTGTTTGGGGTGAGCGTCAGTTTACACCATGTCGGCCTTTTGCTAAAGGTCCTAAATTCATGAACATGGTGATGACTTTTGTTTTGCACCCACTTTCTCACTATAACTCTATCACAAAGCCTTGTGCTCGATTCTTGCTTTCTTTGTTAGAACACCTTACTATAGATTTTCCTTCACATTTAATTCTTTCCATCATAGATGTGTTTAGGGATACAGCTACCCGTGATAAGCTCATCTTCCTTTCGGCTATCACGTGGATTCTACGCCACTTTTCTATTACTTTTCCCTCTTCTGATCACTTTTCTGTCATGTGTGCCATAGACGCCGCTACCGTAAAACGTAATGAAGCTCAGTTTAGGTCACGACATGAGTCAGCAGCTCCTCCCTCTGGTTTAATTCCATCTCGTTTGGCACCCCCTCGGTCTGCTCCATCTACATCTGTTCCCTCCTCTTCCATGGGCGATGTATCTCTTGGAGACATCATGGTGCAGTTGCAACGTATGGATGCTTGCCTAGATACACTCTTTACAGAGTTGTATCAAGTGAACGTTCGTGTCGATCGTATTGCACGACGGCAGGCGGCCATGGGTGGCTATGCTTCTGAGGCTACTCCTTCACCACCTCCTCCTGTGGCTTCTAATTCTAATGCTGAGGATGATAATGATGGTGATGACGTTGATGCTTCAGATGATGATGATGGAGATGCCAGCTCTTCCGATGAGATGCCTACTTGACATTCTACACTTTGTCACTTGTGACAAAAAGGGGAAGTAATTTTGGGATATGAGAGTAGTCATCTTAGGGGGAGAGTTAGTATAGGACATTTTGTTAGGGGGAGTGTTGATACTTGAGGGATGTATTGAGGATATGATGTATCTTTTCTTTTCTTTCCTTTATAGATACATTATTCTTGTACTTTTGGTCTTGTGAACATTTTTCTTATATGTTGATGTATGTTTCTTTCACCTACCTTACATGTATTGTTTGTTTTCTCTCTTTATACACATGCTTCTTATATTTGTATGCAATCTATTATTTTTGTTTCACACTAAGATGCCTTGATGAGTTTTGTTTAAAGTGTTTCAGAAATACAAGTTATCGAAGTCTACTTGCCATAAACTTTCTTACAAAGTTTTTCAAGAGTTTGTGATTAGGATAGATTTTATTGTTTTAAACAAGTGAATATGAGTTGAGTGATTTATGACTTCTCTCATATCTCATTTGTTTGTTGTGGTTTTGTCACGGATTGCCAAAGGGGGAGATTGTTAGGACATATGTGGTTCTCTTGTTAAGAACATATGTCATTGTTTTATGTAATTGACTAATCCTTTGACAAAACGCACTTTACTTGTACTTGGGTAGATTTAGGAAGTGTTGAAATACTTCAAGAAACCATGTTTCAAGATTAAGTGTTGAAGCCTTCAAGTCTGTTCAAGAAAACAAGCTGAAAGTGCAAAGTTACTAAAGCTCGACAGCTAGCATGTGTCGAGATTTAAGGAAGTTGTTTTGCCCGTGGCTTGACAGCTATCTCGATAGATGCTCGACAGCTTCTATTTGTCAAGGTTTATAAAATTAGAATTTCTGATCTGATTTCTTGGGATCCGTGAATGTGTCTTTGGGCCTTCTTTTCTCCTAACCTTGACATATAAAAAGATTGTTTTAAGGGTCGTTAAAGTGTTCACAAGTTGCATAAGCATTGAGAAAACTCTGTTCAAGCAAATTGTGACCTGAGACAAAGTTTTGACCTAGTTCATTACTATTGAAGAAGTTGCTATGTATGACCAAGTATCTTCTTGATCGTCATCGCTTGGATGAATTAAAGAACTTTACAGCCAACAAACTTTCTCTAGTTTGTGATTGAAGTCGCGTACTGGGATCCGCGCAATTGGCTAGTCACGTACTTGGGAGCCATGCATCAAAAGGAGAAATTGTCACTACAGAACAAGTCCAATTAGGTATTCGGGTAGGGGTTCAACTGTAGGTTGGTAAGGTACTTGAGATTCCTTTACTTGTAACCGATTGTTGTGATAATAGTGAAATTTCGAGAGTGGTGACCTGAAAATCACCCGGTGGGGTTTTTGCCATTAGGTTTTCCCCATTCGTAAACAAATCACTGTATTATTTATTTTCTACTGCATAATTAGTTTATTGGTGATTTGTTTGTGCTACTATGCATTTGCATGTTAAATTGATTAATTAATAACTTGGCTAATTAATTAATTTAATCACAAAGGGTCAATACATTTTTGGCCTATCACCATGAAGTCTTGATCACATATTTGACTTATGCTCAACAGATTCACTCTTAATCCTTCAACATATAGAACATTAGCAATGCCTGGCAGTCTAGGTAGAGATATGATTTCCTTTCCTTTAATTTGTGAATTACTCGCATCGCCAAAAGTGACATTACCACATTTCTTAGACTTAAAAACCTTGAAGAGAGATCAGTCTCCAGTCGTGTGTCTTAAGCAACCACTGTCAAGGTACCACAAACACGTGTCCATAACCTTAAATGTAGACTTCATCATGAAGCACACTTCGTGCTTAGAAGACAGATCAGTAGGAATGGTGTTTTCTCTTATCTACCTTTTATGAGCTAAACCTTTAACTTTCACTCTTTTCGAACGAACTCCTTTGCACATTTTCATTCTGAGACAGTCTAGTTTCTTCTTTATCAAATTGAGATATTTTCCAATAGTTATCATAATAGAATTCAAATAACTTTTAAAGTTGCATTTTCTGATACATTCAAACAAGTAAAGACTATAAAAACAAGATGTATTTGAAAACAAAGATCTTTTCAAGCCAATTGCAGCCATGACAATAGGAGTCAATGGATCACACAGCAAAGATTAAAACCTAATTAGAGTGTACTGCTCTGATACCACTTGATAGGCCAAAAACGTATTGACCCATTGTGATGAATTAATTGATTAATTAGCCAAGTTTATTAATTAATCAAATTAACTTGCAATTGTACGTGGTAGCACAAACAAGTCACCAATTAACTAAAGTATGCAATGAAAAATAAATTGACACAGTGAATTGTTTACAAATGGAGAAAACCTATACGGCAAAAGCCCCATCGAGTGATTTTAAGGTCACCACTCCCGAGAATCCACTGTTATCACAACAAGCAATTACAAGTAAAGGAGTCCCAATACTTTATACCAACCTACAGTTGAACCCTTACCCCAATACACAATTGGACTTGTTCTATAGTGACAATCTCTCCTTTTCAATGCATAGCTCCCAATACATGACTAACCAATTACGCAGATCTCAGTACGTGACATGATCACCAACTTGAGAAGGATGTTGGCTGCAAAGTTCTTCAGCTTATCCAGACGATGAAGATCATGAAGTTTCTTGGTCGCAAAACCTTATGATGTACAAATACAACAGCTTCTTCAAGAATTAGGGCAAACTAGGTTTCCGGTCACACTCTTCTTCACACATGTGGAATTGTGCTCTTATGCAACTTGTCGTCACCTTTTTCAACCTTTAAAATAATCCTTATATATGTTTAAGGTTATGAGAAAAGAAATCCTAAACACGTACTCATGGATTGGATGAAAAACAGTCCTGAAAAACTAAGCTTCATAAACCTCAACAGATACCCTATCTATCGAGCTAGCTGTCGAGCCACAAGCTTCAGCAGCTTTTAAACCTCGATGGATGCTAGCTGCCGAGATAGCTGTCAAGCTTTAAAATCCAGCACTTCATTCCTTGATTCTTGGACAGACTTGCGTGGCTTTAACACTTAAACTTGAAACCTTATTTCTTTAAGCATGAAACATATCCTAAATCTACCTAATTACAAGTAAAGTGCTTTTTGTCAAAAGATTAGCCAACTACACAAAATAGTGACATATGTTCCTAGCAATGAATCACATATGTCCTAACAATATTGCTATTTGTTTGTTTATTTACGTCTTGAGATGTTTGTATGATATTTTTGTTTGTGTTGTCATGTTTGTTTGTTAAGAGGTTTCCCTAACTGTCATAGTGTGTGCCATCAAAACGACAAAAATGTATGCACCCCTCTCAACAATATGGTGGTAATAACCATGGATCACTGGTCTTCATTAGATTTGGGTACCTAGTGGCGAACTCACCAACTCATAGCCCAAAGTCATTGGATCATTTCTTGTTGACTATAAAGGACAGACCATGCCGTTCGGACCAACGCAATGTTCATTACATTACAAGTTGGGAGGTGTAACATCCTTGCTATGGGAAATAATAAAACAACAAACCCACCCTACAATGTAATGACTTAGAACCTACCCTTAGGCTGGTCCATCTTAAAATTGCATTACATGTTGCGTGTGTTTGTTTGGTTGGTTGATTAATGTAGATGGGGACCTAGCTTTGATTAACCCGACCAAGCCTGTTCTTAGGGAAGAATTTGGTCAAGATCCAAAGGAAGGCTGCAAAGAGAACCCAAGGCTGACACTCAAGCTAGTAGCTCCAGTTCTAAGCCCATCACTCCCATCATGGTGCTGAAGCCTGTGAGCACAGAAGACACTCCACTATTACAACATCACAATCCCATATTTTACCTACAAGACAATTCAAGTCGTAAGAAGTCTAAAGCTCCTAACACTGTGGCGGAAGAAGGAGAACATCCAAACACTGAAGAACCCTTGAACACCCAAAAACTACTCAACACTATGGTAGCTAGTCAAATCCAGTTGAGGGAGGACATAAACCTTATGGTGCAACAGTTTTAGAACTTGAAAAGTTACCAAGAGGAGAACAAGGCTGACCATAATCCACCAATTATGGAGAGTGAGAAAAAGATCAACAAAAGGATGAACAAGATGGAAGAGATGATCAAGAGAGCTCGTAAGATGGAGGACCTCATGAACTACCAATCACTCTCACTTTTCTCGATGTGAGAGTACCTCCCAAGTTCAAGATGCCAACCTTGGACAACTTCGACGGGACTTGCTGCCCAAAGTCCTACTTGAAGATGTATATAAGGGCCATTTAGCCCCCTAGGTGCGACTGAAGAACTACTTGCTCAAATGTTCCAAAACACTCTAACTAGAGCTACTCTTAGATGGTTCCTCAACCTAGATGACTCTAGAGTAAGGAGTTGGGAAGACATCTATCATGAGTTTCACAACCAATATAAGTACAACATAGAGATGGATATAACAAGGAGAGATCTCGAGCCCATGAAGCAAGAACCAAAAGAATTTTTCTCTACCTTCATTACCAAGTGGAGGTCCAAGGCAGCACAGATGATGAATAGGCCAAGTGAAGAAGAATAGTTAGCTATGGTTGTAAAGACTTTATTACCTGTATACCATAAGTACTTGTTTGCTCAATATTTTCCTAATTTTAAAGCTTTGATTGTTGTTGGAACCCAAATTAAGGATGCAATAAATAATGACACTATAAAGAATGAGGACCCACCGAGGTTAAAAAAAAAATTAGGATCTAGTTCAAAGACTACAGAAGTTTCTAATATATACAAAAATGATCCTTACCAACTTATTGCTCTCATTGCCCCTGTGCCAATATCACAAAGGACACCTCTAAGGCCTAGGAGGGAATTTCATGAGTTGTATATGCTTGTAAGTCAAGTGTTTGGGAAACTAAAAGCCAAAAGGTTACTAAAGCCCTTAGATCCAAGACCAATCTCGAACCTATTGCCCATAAGATTTGATATGACTAAGAGATGTGCCTACCACCAAAACCCTGGCCATGATACTGACAAGTGTTTTGGCCTTCGTCATGCAATTCAAGACCTAATAGACAATAAGGTGATTGCATCGCCTACACGGCCTAGCATCACTAATAATCCCTTGCCTAACCACAATTTTGGGAGAGGACCAAGGATTAATTGCTTAATGACTAAAGAGAAAATTAAAGAAGACCTGTCTGAGTTGATTTATGACCTACCTAAATGTTTTATGATGAGATGGGAAGAGTTGATGGGTATGACATCTGCCGCAGCGTATGACATATGGAGTGAAGATAAAACTGAAACCGCAAATTACCTAACACCTACAAATAGGGGGATACACTTCAAACCCCAATCAAATCACGCAACATCCACACATGAGGGGAGAAACTACAAACCCCAATTAAATCACCAAGCACCAACATATAGGGGGAGACACTTCGAACACTAATCAAGCAACCCAATACCTACATATGGAAGGAGACACTTTGAACCCCAATCAAATGGCTCAACATCCATAAATGGGGGGAGACACTTCAAGCCCCAAGGCACCGATCTAAATGAACCAACAAAAATTGCCCACATCATAAGGGGGGGAGACACTTTGAACCCCCACTTTTAGAGACAAACAACCCAATAAAAGCCCTAAACAAGGCCACCCAATGAATACCCACTGAAGAGGACGAGGTACACAGGCAACTACAAAAGACTCAAGCTAATATATCTTTATGGGGTTTACTCATGGCCTCATACAAGCACCGTCAGAATTTGGTAGACCTTCTCAATCAAATCCAAGTTCCTACAACCACTACTTCTCAAGATCTAAATGCCATGATTAGGTCCATAAATAGGGAACTCACTATTTCCTACTCTGATAAAGATCTGACAAAGAAAAGGAAGCACCATAGTGACCCATTGCATATTATTGTAGAAGCCAAAGGTAAGACGATCCCCATGGTTCTAATTGTCGATGAAAGTGCCTTAAATGTATGTCCTTTGAAGACTGCAAGCTACTTGGGTCTAAGCATTGAAGATTTTGTACCTACTGATCAGCATGCGAGGGCATTGACAACAGTAAAAGGGAGGTCTTGGGAACCGTTGATGGATATAAAGATAAATGCAGCGGAAAATAAGTTTTAAACGGATCTACTTCATTCGATATTGATAACACGTACAAAGTAAATTTCAGAATTAGAGAAACAAGAGATCGTACCTTGAAGCGGTGAATTTCAAAACAAAGATTGAAGCACTTGGGACTACTTTTAATCTTCACTCCAATTCCACTAACGCCCAAGATGTGTGGTCTCTCGATTGGTAACAAAGGGATGACTTGTGAGTGACAAAAACTCACATGCACACCATTTTCATGATGTTTTTCTCTCCTATATGTTTCTGTACGTTTTTCCCTTTGTATCTAACCAATTTATCTAATTGGGCCGGCCTTTTGGCCCTTACCAATTGGGCTTAAGTGTGTGGCTTGGAGTGGGACCAAAAGGGACCAATAAGACACTAGCTCCAATGGGCCTTGGGCTTTTCTGTCAACTCTTGACAAGTCCAAAGTTACCATTAACTATTTTTAATACCACTATATAAAAATAGTTGCACTCTAGGTCTTATCTATAAATTATATCCCAAGACTTTATTATACATGCAACCCCTTCATAAAATATTCGTAGTAATACAAAGTCATTAATGTAGACTGCCACTTTGTAAATTACTACATCTTAATCCTTGAGTACCCGGTTTAATCCTTTAATGTTATTCATTATATATTTATGAAATCCAATTCCATAAATATATACTTTAGTCTTACTAAAGTGGTTAGGCCTAACTCTTTGAATAACAAACCCATTAAACTTATCTCAAGGGAATATTTTATATCTCCGTTAAGAGACTATGAATTCCATCTTGAGAATACATGTTCCATCAACACTAAATGTGGCTGCCCAACATACTGAGGTTTTGACCATAACTGTAGATCTCACTCCTGATATATCAAAGCAACCTACACCTCATGATCAGGTTCATTATTCTCTCAGGATTAAGAGTTCATGCAAATACAAGTCGTGAGATTTATTATTCATTTGACAGTCTTTAGGAGAATAATAAATCTCACAGCGGTCCAGTTCAATATGTCTTAACTCTTAAAACATATTAACACATCAACTAGAAGTCTCCACTTCCATGATCAAGACAAATCATCGTAGTTGATATGTTATAGTCTTCGCAGATGAAATGCCCAATTTCATCATCGACTACGAACTATAATTCTGAGTTTACAAAGAACTTGTGATTTATATCTTCTGTGACTCTTCACATAAATCACATACTATGCATCTCATGGACTATATGATAATGTTTGAATATTCATGTTACCATTATCTCAGATAATAATAAAACAAATTTATTAAACATAATATTAAGTCATACATAATGTCAAACACAATGTCACACTTAATATTATACATAGCATCTTACAATAGGATTTAAGGGCACCAATCCTAACAACCGTGACACTAGAGCTCACTATAGGACCAACAATAAAAAAGGTGGAGTTTCAAGTCTTGAACATAGCTCCATGCTTCAATATGCTCCTTGGGCAACCATGGATCCATGACACTGAGGCTGTACCTTCATCCTTATACCAAAAGGTCTAATTTCCACATGAAAGAGCCATAGTTACTATATATGGCGATACTTTGACCATGCTAAAGCCCATTTCTGGTATTGATTCTGAGAAGGGGCCATTGACTTTAGATGGCTTTAAGAATGAGAAGCTTGGTTTTGAAAGGAGAGAAGAAGAAGTGGAGAAGATCCCTATGGACTTTGCTCCCTATAGTAACAACAACGTGGTAGCAATGATGAGGAAAATGAATTACCTCCCAGTAATGAACTTAGGGAAGACTGTAAAGAAGCAAATTGTTCAAGACCCAATAATTCCTACTGCCACACCACCTTTTGGGTTAGGGTATAAGCCCACTAATGATGACTTGTTAGAGATGGAGGTAAGAAGAATGGCCCGAGCCAAAGCTAAAGCAAAAGGACTTCCTTGTCCCCCAGAACCCTTAAAACCTTATACTCCAACACTGAACAGGAAATTTGTCAAAGCTGAAGATAGTCAATGCTATTGTGGATTCCTTGAACTAAGATTTGACCCTAAGACAAGATCGATGATGTCTGGGTTTGAGCTGCTATTTGATTGCAACAACCAGCTTCTAGAATTGAAAAAGGAAGACACAAATTGGGTCCCAACTGATTAGGCTGATTACATGGACCCCGATGCAATGACTACGCTTCTAGGAGATGCCATTTGGAATATAGAAGAAGAAGAGTATTGGGAAGCTTGCCAACATGCAATGAAAAGCCCATATGAAGCAAGGACAAGTGATGAAGAAGAGGGAGAAGCCCCTAGTGATGATGATGAAGGTAGCAACAACAAGAGTGATAGTAGTAGTAGTGGCAGCAGCAGTGATAGTGGAGATGGTGAACACCTAGTGATAGAGAAGAAGAAGATGAAGGGCTTTACTATGAAGACTATGATGATGATGTAGACTACTATGATGTAGATATAGAGGATGATGTTGAAGCTGAACCTATAGACATGGGAAGCGATGCCGAAAGTGATCAATATAGGCTAGTAAATGTGTTGGAGGCTGCAAGAGAGGAGGTTGAAGAAGCTGATAATATATACTATGATGATTACACCTACGGACAACCCTTAGATTGGAGCTGCATTACTAATGGTAGCTCAAGGTCTGGTCCTCGATATGACAAACATGGTAGAGAAATTCCTGAGTTAGGGACATTCCACAATTCAGAGCTTGGCTCACTGACCCCATACACTGAGGAAGAAGATGACATAGACACTAGATTGGCCACCCTAGATAAAAAGCTGATGATCCGCAGTTTTATAAACTTAACACTAGAGAGTATTGAAGGGAACAAGTCAGAATATCTCCCTCAATACATCCATCCAAACAACAAAGGAAAGCAAGACCTATTTGGTGAATGGATGGACAGTATAAAGTGCCTGGATACTTTTGTGACTGATAAGCCCACGGATATGGAGATTAATGGTGAAGGCATGGATTACATGGATGAAGATCCCCTGGAACTGATGCTGAGGGAAGAAGGAACTCGCTGGGAGCTACTTGCCATTATTGAAGCCATAACTGAGTTAAAGAATTAGGCATGGGAGGGAGCTGCCCACCCCATGAAGGACTCTATGAGAAAGATCAAGACTATTGAGTTAGTCACTCCTGCCAAAAACATAGTTTCTATTCCTATTGAGTCTATTTCTGTTAGTATTTTTGTTCCTATTGAGTCTATTTGTGATAGTATTCCTACAGAGTTTGTTCCTGTTTATTCTGTTGAGTCTGTTAAGATCTCTTTTCATTATAATATGATTTCTGATTCTGCTTATTTGCTAGTTTTGAATGTTTTTATTTTTGAAATTGGTAAAGAAAATCTTAATAATAAGGAATTAAAACAAGGGCACGTAGAACCTATAAAAGAAGAAACCCAACCTATTAACCTGGGAACTAATGATGAACCCAAAACGATACAAGTAGGCAACACCCTAACCACCTCTGAGAAAGATGAATTAGTTGTCCTACTGACAAAATTCAATGAGGTATTTGTATGGTCCTATGAAGATATGCCCAGGATTGATACAGATATAGTACAGCATTGCATTCTAACAAATCCAACCATGAAGCCAGTCAAGCAGAAGTTAAGAAGAATGAAGCCAGAATGGACTCTCAAGATCAAGGAAAAAGTAGAGAAATAGTACAATGCAAGATCCCTGAGCGTGGTTAACTACCCAGAATGGTTAGCTAATGTGGTTCCAGTGTTAAAGAAAGATGGGAAAGTTAGAATGTGTGTAGACTTCAAAGACCTGAATAAGGCTAGCCCAAAAGATGATTTTCCCTTGCCTCACATTGATATCTTGGTTGATAATACAGCAAGACATGCCTTGCTTTCATTTATGGATGGGTTTTTAGGGTACAATCAGATAAAGTTGGCTCTAGAAGATATGGAGAAATCCTCCTTCATTATTCTATAGGGGACATATTGCTACAAGGTCATGTCATTTGACCTTAAAAATGCTAGTGCTATTTACCAACGTGTAGCTACTACTTTGTTACATGGCTTGATACATAAAGAAGTAGAAGTTTATGTAGATGACATGATAGTGAAATCTAGAGATCGTGAAAGGCACATGCCAACCTTACGAAAGTTCTTCAAAAGAATCCAATTCTATAAGCTGTGGTTGAATCCAAAGAACTGCACTTTCAATGTAACATCCAGAAAGCTGTTAGGTTTTATGGTAAGTTAAAAGGGAATAGAAGTTGATCCTAACAAAATCAAGGCCATTGTGGAGATGAAGCCTCCTAGGACTGAGAAGGAGATCCGAGGGTTTCTAGGGAGGATACAATACATCAGCAGATTCATAGCTCAGTTCAATATGACATGTGAACCAATTTTTCGGCTACTTAAGAAGGAAGTCCCGTAGGTATGGAATGAACAATGCCAAGAAGTTTTTGAGAAGAACAAGAATTATCTGATGAAGCCACCAATACTGGTTCCACCGGTACTTGAGAAGCCATTATTGTTGTATCTCATAACTACAGATACATCGATGGGAGCCTTGTTTGCTCAATACCTACATTAGTCTAGGAAAGAGAATGTAGTCTACTACATCAACAAGAAGATGTTGCCTTATGAAGAAAAGTATTCATCACTTGAGAAGACATGTGTAGCACTTGTATGGGCAACCCGCAAACTTGGACATTATATGCTTGCTTACAAAGTCTTGTTGATTGCAAGAATGGAACCTTTAAAGTATTTGATGGAAAAACCTGTGCAAGATGGAAAGACAGCTAAATGGGTTTTGCTTCTGTCAGAATTTGATATTAAGTACGTAACTCAGAAATCTGTGAAGAGGAGAGCAATTGCTGATCACTTAGCCCACTATTCACCTGAAGAAGCTATAGAAATCCAAGGAGATTTTCTAGATAAGGTATCATGAAGATTGAGGTAGAATCACGGAAGATGTATTTTGATTGAGCAACTAATCAAAATGGAAGTGGCATTGGAATTCTCTTAATTTCTCCAAAAGTGACACACATCCCATTCTTTGGTAGGCTCAACTTTCCTGCCACTAATAATGCCACTGAATATGAGGCTTGCATTATGGGGTTACAAGCAGCTCTAGATCTTGGAGTAAAAGAGTTAGAAGTATATGGCGATTCATCTTTGATAATTTCTTAAGTTCAGAATAGATGGAAGATCAAGGAAGAGAGGTTGATGCCTTATCATGAATGTCTTCAGAAGTGAGCCTCGAAATTCAGCAAGATCCAGTACCAATATGTGCCAAGGATGCAGAATCAGATTGCGAGTGCTTTAGCAACAATGGCATCCATGATGGATGGACCTAAGGAAGATGAAGCTAGACCAATAGTGTTGGAACAAAAAGAAGAGCCAGCTTATTGCATGTCGATAGAAGAAGATGAGGGAAAGAATGGGGAAGGTGAATGGTATTTAGACATCTTACAGTACCTCAAGGAAGGGACGTGCCCACCATCTGCAGATAAGAATGATCAATTGACCATTAGAAGGTTGTCCACTAATTATATTATTTGTGGGGAGAGGTTATACAGAAGATCATATGATGGAATTCATCTCCTTTATGTGACTGCCAAGGAAGCGCAACAAATAATTGAAGAGGTCCTTGAGTCAAGCTATGGGCCATATATGAATGCACACATGCTGTCACGAAAGATAATGAGGTAAGGGTATTACTGGACTACGATGGAAGCAAACTACGCAGCTCATGTTCGAAAGTGTCATCAATGCCAAGTCCATGGTGATCTGAAGCACATGCCACCTATGCCATTACATACCATGATTTCACCCTGGCCGTTTTCTACATGGGGAATAGAATCCAACAACATCCAATGGCCATGAATTCATACTTGTTGCTATAGATTACTTCACTAAATGGGTGAAGCTACCTCATACAAGGTTTTGAACTCAAAGATAGTTGCTTAGTTTATTCAAGTTAATATCCGTTAGGACATATGTGTTTCACTTGTTAAGAACATATGTCATTCTTTTATGTAATTGGCTGATCCTTTGACAAAACGCACTTTACTTGTAATTGGGTAGATCTAGGTGTTTTTAATACTTTAATAAACGAGGTTTCAAGATTAAGTGTTAAAGTCATTTAAGTCTGTGCAAGAAACAAGCTGAAAAGTGTAAGGCCATTAAAGCTCAACAGCTAGCATCTATCGAGCTCAAGAAGCTGTTCTAGCCCCATGGCTCAACACTTGCTCAATAGCTTTTCGACAGCTTCTATTTGTCGAGGTTTAAGAATGTTAGGTTCTAAGGTCTTAGGAGTTTTTGTATTTAGAACTCTAATTTGTAATGTTGGCAAACCATGATCGAAACAGTGTATTTAGTCTTGTTTAGAATTGCTCAAAGTTGGTTTAATATTGTAAAGTTGGAATCGAGTGGCTGCAGAAGTACTTGGGACTTTCGGCCTGGCTCGATCGATCGAAGAATAGACTCGATCGATCGAAAATCGCACAGGTTGAATTTTCTGTAGATTTTCTAACTCAGCCCTACTTCATTAAACATTTAGGGTTTTGTGTTTTTACCCTAGGTATATAAACTAAACCCTAGCCACGTTTTTGAGGGTTGTCCATATTGCTTTGTTGCTCATACATTGCTGTTTTGTGTGAATCTCGTGTGAGATCTTTGAGGAGACTTCCTTTACACAAAACTTAGGTTTTTCAAGGTAGAGATGATTTCAACATCTTGAAGATCATTATAGTTACAACCATTGGAACTTAAAAAGAAAAGCAAGCGGGGAGCTTGTAGCTGATTGAAGAATTCAAGAAAGAAGTAGTCCGTGGATTCGGAGCCTGCGCGTGGTCGTGTCAGGAAGTTTTACTGGTGGGTAGCATTAGGAAGTTGAGCGGGGAGCTTGTAGTCCTTCTGTAAGAACTTCAATTCTTTCATAGTGAATTCTGTTATGCCTTGAGGATCGGTGGGTCAAATCCTCCCCAGGTTTTTACCGAGTGGTTTCCTGGGTGATCATATCTTGTGTTATTTATTATTCCGCTGCTTTATATCTTGATATGATTATTTGATTGCTTTAACCTAGAATTGCATAATTTGACTAAGTAACAACTTGGCTAATTAATCCAGGCTACGCAATCTGTGTGTTTAAGGGGTCTAAATTTCCAACAAGTGGTATCAGAGCGTGGTAGCTTTTTTTGCTTGAGATTTCTATCTCTGAGCTGATCCTTGACCCCAGTTGTCATGGAGCATGGACACTCTTTGTTTGTTCCTCCTCATTTTGATGGGAACAACTATGCTTATTGGAAAGTAAGGATGAAAGCATTCCTGAAATCCATTGATGAAAGGGTTTGGAATTCTGTTGAATACGGATGGGAGAAGCCCACTACTCCTGTGAGTGAGTGGCAAACTTCTGAAAAAGAAGCAGCAGGCTTCAATAGCAAAGCTATGAATGCCATCTTCAATGCTGTTTCTATGGAGGAATTTAAGAGGATCTCTAATGTTGAGGTTGCTCATATTGCTTGGAAAATCCTCCAAACTGTGCATGAAGGCACAAAAGCAGTTAAGATTAATAAATTGCAACAATTGACTTCTAGGTTTGAGAGTATTAGGATGTCTGATGATGAATCCTTTGATGAATTTTATGCCAAACTGAATGATATTGTCAATTCTGCTTTTAATTTGGGTGAAATCTATGATCAACCTAAAATTGTTAGGAAGATTCTTAGATCTTTAACTGAAGATTTTAGACCCAAAGTGACTGCCATTACTGAAAGCAAGGATGTGGACTCCATCCCTGTAGATGAACTTGTAGGATCTCTCCAATCCTATGAGTCTGACCTACCTAAAGTAAACAAATCCAAATCAATGGCTCTTAAGTCAGTTGATGATGTTGATGGTGGTGGATTTGATGATGAGCTCTCTGCTACAGAGATTGCCTATCTTGCAAAAAACTTTAAGAATTTTCTTAGGAATACAAATAGAAAGGCAAGAGGTACCAACACTACTGAACCTAGAAATTTTAGGAAGAATGATCCCACTAAGGTAAATAATTTTGAAAAATCAAATGATAGAGGTGGTCAATCTTCTAATAATTTTTTGGGTCCTCAATGTTTTGGTTGTCAAGGGTATGGTCATATGAAATTTGAATGTCCTACATTCTTGAAGACTAAGGGTAAAGCTATGGCTGTAACCCTTAGTGATAATGAGGTTTCTGATGATGAGTTCGGGTGTGACGAGGATGGAAACTTCATTGCTTTCACAGCTACTGCTATGGTCAGTGAAAGCGTATCTGCTGAAGAGAACCCTTCTGATGGGCAACTCTCTGAAGATGCAGATCTTCAAGAGGCCTATAACAAACTTTGCAAAATTGCTGCAAAGGATGCTATGAAAGTTGATCTTGGCCTAAAGAAAATTGACTCTCTAGAGCTTGAAAAGAAAAATTTGCTTGTTAAACTGTTTGATGCTAATGAGCTTCTAAATAATGTTAAATCTGAGAACATACTTTTGCTTGATAAAGTTAGAACCTTAGAACATGATTTATCTATTACTAGATCTGCTAGTTCTAAACTTGATCACATGTTAAATGTTCAAAAGTGTCCTGCGGATAAATCTGGTTTGGGATATGTTGAAAGCATCTTTGGCTCTACTCCACATTCCACAAATTTTGTTCCTGCTTCTTCTTCTGAACCTTCTGCTAGTGAGGTTGTGAGTGAAACTGTCAAACCACCTGTGAGTGAGGTAGTTAATCCTGTAGAAGTTTCACCACCTAAGAAGATTAGGGTAGACTTAAGAGAATCTAAACCTAGGGAGCCTACCAAATCTAAGGACAAGATGCATGGTAAACCTGCTTGGGTTTGTCATTATTGTGGTAAGTCTGGACATATTCGTCCTAATTGTTACAAGCGCCAAGCTGATAAGAGAGCAACTAAACCAAAAGTGCCTGTGCCTCAAGCACAAGACCCTATGGCACTAATTGGTGAATTGGTAAAGGTGTTAAACCTTTATTCCAATCCTGGAGTTGGGAATCACTCGAATGTGAATATGAACTCCAATGCTCGTGGTGCATCCAAAAGGTCTTGGATGCAAAAGACTCGAACTAACTGAGTCTTTCTGACATGGTCCTTGTGCTTAATTGCCTTTTCCTTTGGTGACCATTGTTCTTTGGTTTTTTGTCTTTTTGTTGTTTTTGTTCTAGGACTTGCATTGCATTACATTCATGCATTTCATTCTAGGATGTATCTGTTTTCTCTTTTAATAAAAATTAAAAAAAAAAAGAAAAAAAAAAAGGGAGAAAGCAAACATTATGTTAGACACTATATGTCTTGATTTTTGAAAAAGAAGGTTGGTCTATCTTGTGACACATATCATGGTTTGTGTACCTTGTTTAACTTTGATGAGCTTTTTCATTGCACTTGACTAGTTAAAACTTTGTAGTGCATGTTGTGTGGGAAAGATGTGTTTGGTTTTTATTCTCCTTGTCTTAATCATGAAGTCATATGTTATTTAACTGTCGGACTTGATTCTTTTGAGAAAGGCATAAATAACCATCTCACCACTGTTCACTAGCCAATCATGAACACCTTAGTGCATATCATAAGATTCTGTGCTCGAGAAAGTGTAGCACATGCACAAAAAGAACATAAGGTGTAGCCTCAAAATAAATTAAAACTGGTGTGTACTATTAGGCTTAATGCCAATTCACTTAATTTAAACCGGTGTGTACTATTAGGCTGAATGCCATCTCATACAAATAAGAGGCAAAAATACAAGAAACTTACATGATTGCAAGCTTTTGTTCTAGGAGATGTGGGAGTTATAGGATGTAACTCTTTAGGTGATAGTCTCTTTTAAATTCTATGCGATGAATTGTGTAGACTTTGTGTTTGATTGCCATTCACATATCACCTCACATGTATCCCAAGTTTTTGCTAGTATCACACACTACACAAGTTACTCTTTGTTAAACACTGTACATACTAGTATGTGTGTTTATGGTCTGACCAACCAAGTTTGAAAATATCTTGAGATTTGTGCACAACATTTTTGTTGCTTGAGAAAATTCAATGGGGGAATGATTGAAATGTGTTTTTGACATAATTTGGGTTTAAAAATTTTGGGTTTTTGAAAAAGCATTCCATCTCATACTCATGCATTTTGTTTTTACTATTTAATGCTTTGAGGAGTTGTTTTACAAAATTTTGGTTTGTGTCTTTCAAAACTGGATTTTTTTTCAAAATTTAGTGAGCTTCTGACCATTTCGATCGATCCAACCCATTTTTCGATCGATCGAAAAAGTGCCTTAGTTTGTTCTAAAACGACTGTCACATTCGATCGATCGAATGTAATTTTCGATCGATCGAATATCATGAAAAAGGTTTTTAAAAGGCACTTTTCTGACTTTTTCAAAGATCCTATTTCAAAACTTTTCAAACCTTTTTCCTCTCTCCGCGTTGGCAAGCTTGGTATTGTGATTTTTTGTCGTTTTCTTCTGAAGTCTTTGCACAATCTCTCTCTCCTCAAGCCGGTAAGACCCTTTTGCCCTTCCTTTTGATTTATTTTTCATCATTTCATGCATACATTCATGCTTTTAAGGGGCGATTTTCGCACTTTGCTTTTTTGGTTTTTTCTTTTGATTCAAGCCATAATTGATGCAATTGATCATTGGGTTTTTGTGGGGACATGTTATAGACATGATTTAAATAGTTCAATTTGATCAATTTTGAGTTTGATGTGAAATAAAAAAATCTAGGGTTTCCTAATTGATCCGATTTGGGGATTTTGTGAAATTGAGTAGAATTTGATGCAATTGGCTTGTTGGATTGATGAAATTAAGCATTATAATCTATGTGTTGTGTTTTGTGATGCTCAATTCATCATTTGGTTTTAAAAATTTTCAATTTGTGTTAAATTTTTGGGGTTTTTGTTAAGAAAATTTCTTGCTCAAGCCAATTTTGTCAATTTAATCTCAATTGAACTTAGTTGTTCACTGCATTAGTGCATGCATCATGGCATTGTATCTGCTCATGCATCATATAGATTTTAATTCTATTTTTTTGTGCTAACTTGCAGTTTGCCTTTGGTTTTGTTTTTTTTTTTTTGTTCTTTTGGTTTTCTCTTTGTGTCTCTGTTCTTTCCTTAGCATCATGCCTAAGAAAACTAGAGCCCATAGGTCCCTTCCCTCATCCTCTCCATCCCCTCCCTCCTTTGACCGTGAGAGGTTTTCGAGTGAGAAAAACCAAGATCTTTTTGAGAAGCTTAACCTTAAGAGGAAGATTTGGGCTGAGCGTTCTGTTGTGTTAGAGAGCTTGATCCGGCCATTAAGGCTAACTTTGAGCGTCGGGGCTGGTTACCTTTGTTAGACATCTCTGATCCTCCTCCACCGTCTGCCTTGATTAGAGAGTTCTATTCGAACATCTCTATCCACATCTATGATTCCAACACTTTGGTAAAGAGTTGGATACGAGGTGTTGGGTACACCATTACTCCTCAGGTAGTGGCTGCTGCTCTAGGGGTACCGTTGGTTAGGGATCCTGTCTATCCTTATGATGAGTCTCCCGAGCTAAGCGATGTTTTGTCTTACATCACTGGTACTTCTGTCCAGTGGGGTTCTGATCCTAGGATCACTTCTGCTGAGCTCTCCGGGTTACATTATCTTTTCTTTAGGATAGCCTGTCATTCCATCTGGCCTATTTCTCATGTGCACACCATTCCTCTTGAGAGGTGTGTATTTTTGTACGCTCTTGTTACTGATGCTCCTATCAGTTTTCCCCATCTATTTCTTCGTTCTTTGAACGAGGTTTATAGGAGTTCATCTTCTTCACATGCCCTTGTTCATCCTATTTTCATTCATAGGATTTTGCTCCATCTTGAGCTTCGTGGCTTTCCTTCCTCTGAGCCTGTTCATGTGATTGCTCATATCGGTGCGTCTTTTCTTAGACAGAAGGCTGCTCATCTTTGAGCTGGTTCTAAACACCCTAGGTCTGAGCCCTCTAGTAGCGTACCTCCTCTTCCTTCTTCTTCTGCAGCTCCTGCTGGTGAGGATATTTCTGATCCAGTTGGTGCTGATACTGCTGCTACTGATGTTCCTTCACCTCCTTCGGCCGACTTTGATGTTCGTCGTACTTTGGAGACTGTCATGACTGTTCAGCAGGCTCATGGTCAGATTTTGGTGGACTTGCTAGATGAGATTCGTGCTCTTCGAGTGGATTTAGCACGTCTTCATTCTTCCTCACCACCTCCTTTTGATGGCGACTCATGATTGCTCTTTGGCATTCCGTCACAAAAAGGGGGAGTGGAGTTTTGACTTGGAGTTTTGTCTTGTGGAGTTTTTTGTTGTTAGGGGGAGATATTGTTTTAGATTGTATCTAGGTGCTTCACTATGTATATCATTTTTTTTTTTGGGATATTCATGTTAGGGGGAGTAACATTGTTTGATATACATTTATTTTTTATTGATTCTTGTTGCTTTATGATTCACTGCGTATTGATTTATATTTATGACTTGTTCATTTTTATATGTCTTTATTTTGTGTTGTGTGGATCTTACAAGAATGTTATACCTGTTGTTTTTACTTTTTTCTGTCACACATGCGTTTATGCGTTTGTTGAGTATTTCAGGAATATACAGGTTGATTCAACTAAGCTGCTGTCTACACTTGCAACTGATGGATAGTAGTTAGGCTAAAATTGATTTTATGAGCATTACCTTTGTAAAGGGCTTTTTATTTGTAAAACTTTGAGCTATGAATTAGGGTTTTGTCACGGATTGCCAAAGGGGGAGTTTGTTAGGTTCTAAGGTCTTAGGAGCTTTTGTATTTAGAACTCTAATTTGTAATGTTGGCAAACCATGATCAAAACAGTGTATTTAGCCTTGTTTAGAATTGCTCAAAGTTGGTTTAATATTGTAAAGTTGGAATCGAGTGGCTGCAGAAGTACTTGGGACTTTCGGCCTGGCTCGATCGATCGAAGAATAGACTCGATCGATCGAAAATTGCATAGGTTGAATTTTCTGCAGATTTTCCAACTCAGCCCTACTTCATTAAATGTTTAGGGTTTTGTGTTTTTACCCTAGGTATATAAACTAAACCCTAGCCAC
Organism: Quercus cerris; assembly: GCA_963669245.1. Lineage (NCBI taxonomy): Eukaryota > Viridiplantae > Streptophyta > Magnoliopsida > Fagales > Fagaceae > Quercus > Quercus cerris. Next base: position 21,530,172 of record OY770008.1, on the reverse strand, counting down.
GTTTTTGAGGGTTGTCCATATTGCTTTGTTGCTCATACATTGCTGTTTTGTGTGAATCTCGTGTGAGATCTTTGAGGAGACTTCCTTTACACAAAACTTAGGTTTTTCAAGGTAGAGATGATTTCAACATCTTGAAGATCATTATAGTTGCAACCATTGGAACTTAAAAAGAAAAGCAAGCGGGGAGCTTGTAGCTGATTGAAGAATTCAAGAAAGAAGTAGTCCGTGGATTCGGAGCCTGCGCGTGGTCGTGTCAAGAAGTTTTACTGGTGGGTAGCATTAGGAAGTCGAGCGGGGAGCTTGTAGTCCTTTTGTAAGAACTTCAATTCTTTCATAGTGAATTCTGTTATGCCTTGAGGATCGGTGGGTCAAATCCTCCCCAGGTTTTTACCGAGTGGTTTCCTGGGTGATCATATCTTGTGTTATTTATTATTCCGCTGCTTTATATCTTGATATGATTATTTGATTGCTTTAACCTAGAATTGCATAATTTGACTAAGTAACAACTTGGCTAATTAATCTAGGCTACGCAATCTGTGTGTTTAAGGGGTCTAAATTTCCAACAAAGAAAAACAGATTTTCTGTTCTATTTTCTTGGGATCGAATGTGTCTTTGGGCCTTCTTTTCTCCTAACCCTAGACATATAAAAGGATTATTTTAAGGGCTGTCAAAAAGTTCATAAGTTGCACAAGCATTGAGCAAAGTCTGTTCAAGCAAATTGTGATGGGAAATGAAGTTTTTCCCTAGTTCATCATTCTTGTGAAGAAGTTGCTGTGTTTGTATACCGTAGGGTTTTGTGACCAAGCATCTTCTTGATCTACATCGTGTGGATGAACTAAAGAACTTTGCAGCCAACAACCTTCTCTAGTTGGTGATTGAAGTCACATACTGGGATCCGTGCAATTGGTTAGTCACGTACTGGGAGCCGTGCAGCAAAAGGAGAAATTCTCACTACAGAACAAGTCCAATTGGGTATTGGGGTAAGGGTTCAACTGTAAGTTGGTATAAGGTACTGGGATTCCTTTACTTGTAACCACTTGTTGTGATAATAATGGAATTTCGGGAGTGGTGACCTTAAAATCATCCAGTGGGGTTTTTGCCATGTTGGTTTTCCCCATTCGTAAACAAATCACCATGTCAATTTATTTTCTGTTGCATACTTAGTTTAATTGGTGATTTGTTTGTACTACCACGCGTTTTGCATGTTAATTTGATTAATTAATAACTTGGCTAATTAATCAATTAATTTATTCACAAGGGGTTAATACGTTTTTGGCCTTTCAAGTGGTGTCAGAGCAGGCACACTCTGATTAGGTTTAATCTTTGCTGTGTTTATCCATTGACTCCTGTTTTTCATGGATAGAGGACAGTCATTAATTATACCTCCTTTATTTGATGGCACTAACTATGCATACTAGAAAGTACGCATGAGAGCTTTCTTGCAATCTTTAGATGAGAAGGTGTGGCAAGCTGTAGAGAATGGTTGGACTATGCCAAAGGAAGCGTCAGCCGATTGGGATGAAGCTAAGATCAAGGCAACAAACTTCAACAGCAGGGCATTGAATGCTTTATTCAGCGTGGTCACCAATGAGAAGTTCAAGAAGATATCCTCCACTGAAACTACTAAGGAAGCATGGACCATTCTCCAGACAACTTATGAGGGAACCAAGGCTGTCAAGGATTCAAAGCTTCAGAGGCTCACTACAAGCTTTGAAGAAATAAAGATGGAGGAGGATGAGTCATTCAATGAGTTCTATGCCAAGCTTAAAGACATAGTGAACTCAGCTTTCAATCTTGGGGAAACCATTCCTGAACTCAAGATTATGAGAAAAGGGCTCAGATCTCTACCCGAGAGATTTCATGCCAAGATTACGGTGATCGAGGAATCAAAGGATATTGACAAGATTCCTTTGACTAAGCTGGTTGGAAACTTGCAGAACTACGAGCTAAGGTTAACAAGAATTGGCAAGTCGGGTAAAGGTAAGAGCATGGCTTTGAAGCAAGAGTGTAGAGAATGGTTGGACTAAGCTTGCTGCTACTTTGAGTGACACTGAGCCTGAGAATGATTCTGACAATGAGGATGACGGAATCTTGAACACCTTCACTGCCATTATCAATCCTACTAAGGGGACTGTTGCAAATGTGGATGAAGAAGAGGAATTAATGAAGTCCAAGTTTGAGAAAATGGATAATCAAGATGATATCCATACAGCCTATGAGAAACTATACAAGTTGTCGGGGAAACACGAGAAACTTCACCAAGAAACTCAGTGATGTGGAACTTGATCGGGAAGAGCTTTCCATAAAGTTTGATGAAGCTAATCGGACAATTGGTGCACTCAGGTTTGAGAACAATTTCTTGGCTAAGAAGACCAAGAACCTTGAAGTGGAGCTATTTCAAGTTAGAGCTTAATTGGAGAGGACTTCAAGTGCGAAACTTGAGGAAATGCTCAACATTCAAAAATCTGCTTCAGATCGAACAGGTTTAGGGTAAGGTCTTTCTTCCTCTAATATTGCTTCTACTAATACTACTGTTTTTGTTCTAACTACTAATAATGTTGAAATTGAGAAAAATGTTGTTAAAAATGAATTAGCTAGTGAGAACTTAGACAAAGGTAAATCTATCTTAGGAGCACCCCCTAAGCAAGATAAGAAAGATGTTAAAAACCCTAGGGCTAAGAAGGCTAACTCTCAAAAGCCTAAATAGAAGAAGTAGCATCTTTGTCATCATTATGGAGTTGCCGGTCATACTCGACCAAATTGCTATAAGTGGTTACCCACTCAACAGAGCAACGGTATGATAGCATCTGGAAGCCAAAATCAGCTTCAATCCTCTCTTGCTTCTCTTGGAGATCTTCTCAAAGCCCTTATGTTCTTTTCAAACTTGAACGGTTTCAATTCTTCCCCTTCACCGCCGGTTCAAGCATTTAATCAAAGGAAAGGTTCTTCCAAGGTGTAGAAGGAAAAGGGTTCCAAGTGATTCTATCACTTTCTTCTCTCTCTTTGTGTTTTTGTTTTTGCATAATTTGTGTGTTTTGCTTTTATTTTAAGTCAGTCTAGTTTTTGCTTTGTTTTGTTTAACATGTTTTTGTTTGTTTATTTTCAGTTTTATTTATTTTCTTTTTGATATAAAAAATGTTAGGACATATGTGTTTTCACTTGTTAAGAACATATGTCACTTATCTATGTAAATTGGCTAATCCTTTGACAAAACGCACTTTACTTGTAATTGGGTAGTTCTAGGTATTTTTAATACTTCAAGAAACAAGGTTTCAAGGTCAAGTGTTGAAGTCATCAAGTCTGTCCAAGAAAAAGCAAGCTGAAGTGTAAATTCATTAAAGCTCGACACCTGCTCTATAGCTACCTCGACACCTGCTATCTATCGAGATTTCAAATTTCAAATTTTCTGATCTGATTTTCTTGGGATTCGTGAATATGCTTTTGGGCCTTCTTTTCTTCTAACCCTAAACATATAAAAAGATTGTTTTAAGAGCCGTCAAATTGTACACAAGTTGCAAAAGCATTGAACAATCTCTATTCAAGCAAATTGTGATCAAAAGACGAAGTTCTTGACCTAGTTCATCTTCTCTGAAGAAGTTGCTGTGTATTTGCACCAAAGGATTTTATGACCAAGCATCTTCCTAATATTCATCGTGTAGGATGAACTGAAGAACTTTGCAGCCAACGTCTCCTCCTTAGTTGGTGTTTAGAAGTCGCGTATTAGGATCCGCGCATTGGTTAGTCACGTACTTGGGAGCCGTGCATTAAAGGTGAAAACTGTCACTACAAATCAAGTCCAATTGGGTATTGGGGTAAGGGTTCAACTGTAGGTTGGTAAGGTACTTGGGATTCCTTTACTTGTAACCACTTGATTTGATAATAATGGAGTTTCGGGAGTGGTGACCTGAAAATCACCCGGTGGGGTTTTTGGCGTAAGAGTTTTCCCCATTCGTAAACAAATCACTGTGTCATTTAATTTCTGATGCATATTTAGTTATTTGGTGATTTGTTTATACTTCCACATATTTGCATGTTAAATTGATTAATTAATAACTTGGCTAATTAATTAATTGGTTTAATCACAAGGGGTCATTCAGTTTGTGGCCTGTCAAAAAAAAATTGAAAAATCAGAAAAATACAAAAACAGTGTGTGTTTTGTGTACATTGGTACTTGTGTACCTTGGATGGCCATTGAAACAAAGTTTTCTAAACTTTGTATCTTTTGTGGCTTAGATGAGTATCTCTATGCATAACTAAGCAAGTGAGCTTTGTGGCTCGTATTTGTGATGAGAAAGATTAAGTAAAATCTCTTGTACTTAACACTCATATCACTCTTTTTCACGGGAAGAACTAAAAAATTCTAAGAGAAAGGCATAAATAACCATCTCACCACTATTGCCCGCCAATCATGAAATGACATTTGTGTGCTTCGGCATAGCAATCAAATGCTTAACATAATTGGGTATTTCTTTTCTATCTCTTATATGCCCATGCATGATTTGCTAAATATATATATATATGCAAAGAAAAATAAAAAGCAAAAAGATCAAAATGCGTTTTAATTATGATTGCAAGCATGTATTCTAAGAGACGTGGGAGTTATAGGATGTACCTCGAAAGTGATAGTCCCCATCAAACAGTTATGATTGTGTGTGAGTTATAGTGATTTTCTCATATCTCAAATCGTCATAACAAGTTGACACTTATGCAATCTTGCGATGTTTTTCACACACAACACACAATATTCTTTGCTACTCTTGATACATGTGCAGGTACAATGTGATTTGGCCATCACAAGGTTTACATGTGTTTATGTATACTCACTAAACTATCTTGACTTGTTTTTAAAATATAAAATTGGTTAGACTTGTTTAGTGTGTGTGTGTGTGTTTTTAGGATCCATGTGCTTAAAATTATTGTTGAGAGATGATTTTGAGAGCTTAATATGTTGAATGGATTATTGGTTGAGTTGCATGCTTGATTGCATTTATGTCTGTGTTTTTTCCTTCTCGAAAAACTGTTTTTAAAAGCAATATCGATAGCTCCTTGACAGCTCCTCGACACCTGGCTATTTGTCGAGCTTCTCCACTTTTTCTTATCGCAATCTCAACACCTTTCGACAGCTAGGTGGATCGATCGAGAAAATTTATGTCCTCTCGATAGCTTCTCAACAGCTGGTGGATCAATCGAGCTTCTGTTCTTGTGTCTGATACTCTATTCCTTGAGACCCTCTTGACAGCTGCATCTGTCAATGGCTAATTTCTCGACACCTGTCTTGATACCTTGCTCGACACCTCTCGACACCTTCATCTGTCGAGCTTTACTGAACCTTTATATATAGGTTCTGTGTGATCTGTTCTTCATTTATGTCAATCTTTCTCTCAATACCTTTGTCTCCTCACCTCCCTATACACCTTCTATCACTCCAAACCTCTACCCAAGTGATTTTCAAGCTTTTTCAAGGCTTTTTCTACACTTGGTATGTTTCTTCTCCTTCATTTACATGCATTTCATGTTTTAAAACCTAGGTTTTAGGGTTTTTGAAAAATTTTGGGGTTTTTCAAAATTTATGAGTTATTGTTGCAATTTTAGGATGGGTTTTTGCTTAAATGAGTTCAAAATCTCATGCATTGCATCACATTAGCATTATAACAGTATTATCATGCATTTAGATGTGTGCAAGCTATTTGTGTGCTAGTAGGATTGGATTGGGCTGAGCCCATGATGAATTTTATATTGCATGTCACATGTTCATGCATTTCTCATGCATACGTACTCTCTTTTCAATATACTTGCTATATTTGAACTGCTTGGGACTTTTCTGATTGTCTCTCTCTCTCTCTCCCTCTCTTTTCTGTCTAAGTTAGTCGTGTTTATGGCACCTAAACGTAAGTCTGCTCCGTCCTGGAACCCTCTTCGTTCTGGGGCATCCACTTCATTTGATCCTACTCCATCACATATTCGATTCTGTGATGAGGATGCCCATAAGGCCTTCTCAGAGAACTTTTCTTGACGAGGCATTCATTCTAAACGCCAAGTCATTCTGGCAGACTTCGCCGATACCGACCTTCCTGATGTCATTCACAGTCGGGGATGAGAGTCACTGTGTGACATCCTGGTCACTTGTCCTTCCGTGCTTATACAGGAGTTTTACTCCAATATGCATGGAATTGATCATTCAGTACCTCACTTCTTCACTTGCGTTTGAGGTACGCGCTTTCCTGTCACACCGCAACTTGTTGCAGATGTGCTTCAGGTTCCTAGGGTAGAATTTCCTGACTATCCTAGTTGTGAGCACCTGAGGACTGTGTCTAAGGATGAGCTCATGTCTGCTTTCTGAGAGCGCCCTTTTGATTGGGGTGATTGTTAGTTTACACCATGTAAGCCCTTTGCTAAAGGTCCTAGATTCTTGAACATGGTGATGAATTTTGTTTTGCACCCACTCTCTCACTATAACTCCATCACAGAGTCTCGTGCTCAGTTTTTGTTATCCCTTCTTGAGTATCTTACTATAGACTTCCCTTCTCATTTTATTCTTTTCGTTATAGATGTTCATCAGGATTCGACGTCCCGTGATAAGCTTATCTTTCCTTCCACTATCACGAGGATTTTACGCCATTTTTCCGTGCCTTTTCCAGCATCTGACAGTTTTTCTTTTACGTGTGCCATAGATGCTACTACCGTTAAATGTAGTGAAGCGCAATTTAGGTTATGACAAGCTGAGTCAGCAACTCCTCCCTCCCGTTCAACTCTATCCCGATCAGCTCCATCCACATCTGCCCCCTCCTCTTCCATGGGTGATGTATCTCTTTGCGACGTCATGGCATAGCTTCAGTGCATGGATGCTTGCCTCGATACACTCTCTACAGAATTGTATCAGGTGAACGTTCGTGTTGGCTATATTGCTAGCCGGCAAGCAATCATGGGTGGTTTCGCATCTGAGGCTTCTCCTCCACCTCCTCTTGTGGCTTCTGATTCTGAGGCTAGGGATGATGATGATAGTGGTGATGACGATGATGCTTCTGATGATGATGGGTCTGGCATGTAAATCGAGGGCGGACAAAATACAGTATTAACATGGTGCCTTGAACTTGAGAGGCATAATGACTTGGGGAAAGTTGGTCAAACTGTCTAGATCAACGCTTCCATAGACACTGGAGCCCTCTATGATTTGAAGCTTTTCGGCCAATGTTTCCACCTGGCTATTGACTTGGCCAATCCTAGATTCGGGGTTCATATCCTCAGAAAGATCTGTTTCTTGGTCATTGCCCTAGGGCAGTACATTGTGGCCTTGATCCTATACTGGTAGGGGCTGATTTTCATTCTCAGTCTAGGGACCTCCTTGACTATAGCTAGAGGATTTCTGTCCTCCTCCTATAACCAGTTGTTACACCATGCACATCAATTCTGGCACTTGCTCCTTCAGAAGAGCAACTTCCAGAGTAGTTTCCTCATGGGAAGAAGTGCCACTAGTAGACATCTCTCTTGCGCGAGACCTAGTGATGATGGGATCACAGCGTGGTGGTAGCTTAGCGTGTTTCTTTTTAGCAATCTTTTGATCCTTGTGAAGAATAGAAGGTGAAAGAAACGGGGTGCATTTGACAAGGTGGAAACACAACACCAAAATCAAAAGTGCCTACAACATTAACCCTAAATCTAACTATGGGTAACACTGTTGATGTGTGTGGCTAGGCATCTGCAGATAGGGTGATAAATCCCCAAAGAGACGTGACTATGCCAGTAGTGCGGAGCCCGGGTTCGACTCAAAAAGGGTGTATATGTCATGCAATCCTTAATGAAGGGGAAATACTTTTTCAAAGCACAGCATATATATATATATATATATATGTATGTATGAAAGCGGATAAAGGTGTAGTGGAAATTAAATTTTGCTACCCTATGTTTGCATGTGGAGGAAAGTTGTAAAGCATGTGTAGGAAACCTGTAAAGCGGGCGAGGAAAGCAGTAAAGCCCTATGTGAAAATACCCCAAATCCACCTTTTCGGAAAAGGATTTTTGCTCTTTTGAAAATAGTCTACTAGGATATAGTAGAAGCCTTTTTTCAAAAGGAAATCCCCAGAGGCCAACGCCAATTTCAATGTTTTTAAAGCCAATGTCCAAAGATTATGGTTTCATCAAAAGCTCTAAAGGCTAAACTCTCATCTATCCCCAGTGGAGTCACCAGTCTGTCGATGCTCGGCCTCAGTTGAAGCGAGAAACCGCCGCCATCGTGAGCCTTCGTTCAACCACCCGTCGTGGCAACGCTCCCGCACGCGTTGGGCCCTTTAGAGGCCCCTCTTGATGATTTTTAGTGTTGCGTGTGCATATGTGTAGAGTGTGGCGTGGTTTGCGCGGGGCTTCTAGTGCTTTCTCTCTCGATGGAGGAAGGTAGGTCTAAATTTAGAGGTGTGGTAAGAATCTTAGCCAAATTTTAAGGGAATTACCAAAGGTAAGTGAAGTCGCCACCAATCATTGGGTTTTTTTAAGGTGTGATTGGTCATTTGTCTCTAGTTGATTTTATTACCAATCTTAAGTTGAGAAAAAGGGCATTTTTCCTAATCTAATATGAATGGTAAAAAATCTTTATTCTTAGGCCCAAAAGTTTGGTTACGTGTGGGGAAGGTATTAGGTACCCCATAACGCTTGTCCAAGGGATAGTCCTTTGTTTTGATAAAACCTTAATTTTTGGAGATTGGCTGTAAAAACATGATTTTAGCATTGGCTTTCAGGGCTCTGCATGCATGGGGGCTTTGAGGTTTGGCTTTTGAATGGGTGTGGTCTCAATCTATGCTTTCCTAAGGCATTTAGGCAAAGTACCAAATTTCCACGATAAAAATCCGGCGACCTATCACCTTACTTTCGTGGCGGAAATTAGGCATTGCTTTGCCTTAGGTGGCATGGGCTATGACAATCACACCAAAAGGGGCGAGCAAGTATATATATACATACATCATTTATAATGCAAGTACACAGAGCAGGAAGTAAATGCCTACATCCCTAGAGCATGGCCCAAAATATAAGTGCTGGAAAATAAACAGGGATCGCCATACTCTAGAGCCGAGGACAAATGGTACATGGCATGATATACCTAGTACAAACCATTTAATAGAGAAAGGAAGGAGGAAGGAAGGGGTTTAAAAGAGTACATAACCAAAGAGGAAGGCTAAACTCCTAAATCTACAGAACGATGCCGCTTGGCTTATCTCTACATGCTCGCGTCTGCGCCCTTTTTGCTTGCACCTGGGGGACTATGCCCTAGCTCCAAGCATCCTCACTCCATGTGTGTACATGTGAAGGCAAAGACAAGAAACCAAAAAACAAGCAATGGAAGGAAAAGATGCAAAAAGCATATGAAAAAGGCATAAACTAGATAAGCATGATAGACATGGCAAGCAAAGAAATAAGAAACAAGCAAACAAGCAAGAAAGCAAACAAAAGGTGGTGTCTGCGAAGGGAAAATGTGGATTTGGATCGAATTTCCATAACATTATTATATTGAAGCATAGACGACACACTAGCAAGCAAGACTCATTCATGAACATATAAGCAAGCATATGAAGATGCATAGAAAGCCAACGAGTGGCACAAACAAGCTTGGTAAGCATATCATCGCATGGAGCAAAAAAGGGGAAGGGTACGCATGAAGCAACTAACATCATGGTGATGCACCCCAAATGGTTACATCCAAACAACACCTCATGGGCGCCGGATGTAACCACACAACCATAAACCTGCTAAGGGCGTTAAGCGTGGCAAAGCCTTGAACTAGAAAGGCTAACACAAGCATAAAGCATAGAAGCGAGCAAGCATAGACATGCAAATAGGGGTGATCCAAACCCTTTGATGTGGGCCAAGGTGTACGGGGGATGACAAAGATCATAGGGTCTAGATCGGGTCCCAACCATTAGTCCAAAACACAATAAAGAAAGACAAAGCAACAAAAGGGCTACAATAACTCATGGCATGACAAACATAGCCTAGGTATAGGTACACAAATATAGCATAGAGCACACAAGCACATTGAATATAGCATAAGCCATGTAAAGAACATGGATCCAACATCATGTTTTGTTGGCTTTTATTCCGTGCCAAATTTGAATGTATTTTTATTCAATCTGTTGTACCCTATATTTATTGTGGGATTTCATTATAAGGGTTGTGTGATAGAGAGAGAGAGAGTGTGTGAAGACTCAAGCATTTGAAGACTGAAGATGTCTCGCGGGTGTCTCGTGACTTAGCTACTCGCGAAATGACTCATGTGCCCTGCACGTGCTGGAATGCGAAGAGTCAGGTCAGATGGAAACAGCTGTGTCTCGCGAGAATCTCGCGGGTAAAGCCTTCCTGCGAGACACTGGCGAGGCATTCTTTTCTACCAGCCTATCCAGTTTGATACACACTTTCTGTACCCACACTATTTATATCTACATTACCCACAAATGTTGAGAAGTGTTTCTGAGAGAAAACCCTAGCCAAACACCTAGAGAATTAGAGATTGTCATACCCATAATCCTCTACACATTTGCTAGTGGAAATTCCTCAACTCCTACCTCTCCATTTCCATACCATTGAGAGGTTGATAGCCCAAACACTTATCACACCCTTTGAGAGTGTCAAGTGAAGTTTTGGTGCTGCTGGGAAGCATTGGAAGAAGCCAAGGATGGCAGATGCAACATGGAGCTTGTTGCGGGATCCAGAGAAGTAAGACAAGACACGGTTCCGAGAAGCCTTGTTGGAGTAGGAGCTTGGAGGGTCTCTTGCTCACCTATGTATCCCAACTAATTGTCTAGTGGATCGATTTTAGCTTGGAGGGCGGCGGAGAGGTTTTCCTCTTCGATAAGCTCATCATAGATTTTCCTTCACAGCTTGCATATTTTTTTTTACTAAAATTACTGTAAATAATAATTAAATCAAATATGTTTATTATTATTATTTTTTATTTAAGAAAGTATTATAGAAAAATTATAGTAGAATCCCAATCAAAGAAAACATAAAGTATGACTCGTAAATAGTATCTAGCAATCGTGTGAAAAAATAAGCTACATTTACCAGAATGGAAATTCTTTGTTGTAGGGCCCACATGGGACCTGCAATCAATGAAAAATTTAAGCAAAGACTGGCTTTTTTTTATTTTTTATTTTTATTTTTTTATAAACAACCGTTCAAAACTTTCATTAACTTGAAATAAGATTACACTAGGCTATCAACAATTTTGGGCGGGGTATCTTCTACCCAAATATTACAATCATTCAAAAATTTGGCTTGCCTAGCCAAGATGTGAGCAGCTTTGTTGCCACTCCTTCGAATATGGGACACCTCCCATGCATTGAAACCCTTCAGCCCCTCCTTAATACCATCCATAACCAAACTGATGGAACTCAAAGGTACGCTCTGCTTCCCTAAAGATTTAACCACCAGCTGTGCATCGCTTTCTATAATGATATCCTTTAGGCTGAGATCCCCAGCAAACACCACATCTTCCTCAACAACTTTAATCTCAGTTTCCAATACTCCCAAGGGCAGTTCAAGGTTTTTACTCACGGCCTCCATGATCTCGCCCCTCTCATTTCTTATAACTACTCCAACACCACAGCTCCTCATCTCATCAAAAATTGCTCCATTTGTATTCACTTTGTACCAACCTGGTTTTGGAGGACTCCACATTGACATATCAGGTGCAAGGGGGGTTTCTTGAGTCTGTATTACTGGCTGGGATTCTTTCATGTAGTCCATGGCTTCCCTGACTATCACTTCGTGGTTTTTGCCTTGGCCTCTGTGTCTCACCTAGTTCCTATTGTTCCACAAACACAACACCGTGATTGTGAACAGCTCCCAATTGAAACTTGTGCCCCTTTCTTTAATCTCCCACATGATGTCAATGAAGTCCCTAGGGGGCTCTTGGAAATAAGGCAGCTTTAATCTTGTGCAACTCCACACTGCCTCCACTATTTTGCAGCTCCACAACACATGCCTCGAGGACTCTGCATTCCCACAAATGTCACACTTCTCATCCATATCAATACCCCAGGCCTTTAAGCGAAGTTTAGTGGGGAGAATGTTTTTACAAGCTCTCCACAGCAGGTGCTTGATCTTGCTTGGGCAGTTTAGTCGCCATACGATCTTCCAAATGGCTTTCATTCCTGAGTTGTCTGAGCTGCTACCTCCCTCTCCCCGACTTAAATCTTCTTTCAAAACCTTTTATGCCACCTTATATCCGCTTTTTACTGAAAATCTACCATTTGTAGTCCATGCCCACACAATTGAGTCTTCAGGAAGTTTGCCACTAATGGGGATGCTCAGCACCACCTCAGCTTCATGAGAAAGAAAAATGTTTTTTACCTTCACCACGTCCTAAGACCTTGTGTCAATGTCTAGCAAGCTCAACACCTTTTCCATACCTGTGTGCACACCAATCGGGCTTATCACTTTGAAAGACTTTGGGGAAGGGATCCATCTGTCTTTCCATATGAGGAAACTTTCTCCTTTTCCTATGCACCATTTGGAACCTCTATCAACCACCTTTCTAGCTGCCATCATGCTTCTCTACGCGTATGAGGGCCTTCTTCCCAGTTTAGCCTCGTTGAAGCTGTCGTTTTGGACATATTTCGCTTTAAACACTTTATGAACCAGCAAGTTTGGGTTTTGTAGCAATCTCCACCATTGTTTGGCAAGTAGCACTAGATTAAACACTTTTAGGTCTTTAAACCCCATGCCACCTTCCGCCTTTGGGGTGCATAACTTTTCCCATGAAACCCAAGCCACTTTCCTCTCCTTGTTCTTTTGGCTTGAGCTCAACTCTTTACACAACATGTCCGGAATTTTGAAACAACTCATCGTATACGTTGGCGTTGCTTGAGCTACTGCCTTGATTAGTATTTCCCTCTCTACATGAGAAAGAAGCTTACCCTTCCATCTGGCTATTTTCCTCCCTACTTGGTCTTTGATGTGGTTAAATGCCTTTCTTTTCCCTTTCCCCACGAGCGGTGGCAGCCTTAGGTACTGTTCATGGCGCTGAATTACTCTTGCCCCTAACTTCTCCTTCACATAATTTTTGACCTCCCCACTAGTATTCTTACTAAAATATAGGGATGTTTTTTCCCTATTGAGTTTTTGCCCTGAATCCCTTTTGTAATCTTCCAGTACCTTTAGTACCCTATCACATTCTTCCCTCGTGTTCTTGAAAACCCATCTTTCTCATCATTGCCTCCAAATACACCCATTCAACACTATCGTACGCCTTACTCATATCAAGCTTAATTGCCATTAATGACTCATTTCCCTTCTTCCTTTGGTCAATGCAATGTATGGTTTCGAAGGCGACTAGCGCATTGTCTGTAATAAGCCTACCCAGGACAAAAGCGCTCTAAGAATCATCTATCACCACTATAAGAACCCTTTTCAGTCTATTCGCAAGGACCTTAGAGATTAATTTGTACACAACATTGCATAGACTTATTGGCTTGAACTCTATAATTTTGGGGGGGGGGGGGGGGATTTCACCTTTGGGATGAGGCATATATGTGTTTCATTTAGCCCACTAGGCATTGTGCCCGAATTGAGAGAAGTAAGCACACAATTGACAACCTCCGGTCCAACAATATCCCAATAGAGTTTAAAGGAAACCGGGAACATACCATCCGGTCCGGGAGCTTTTATAGGGTGCATTTGCTTGAGGCCAAACCATACTTCCTCGGCTTTAAATTTTGTGAGCAACTCCTCGTTCATATCCGGGGAGGCAAGATTTGTTATTGAGTTCAGGCTAGCATCAAAACTGATTGGTTGGTTTGTCTTGTAGATATCTTCCAAGTAGTCCATGATAGTGCATTCAATACCTTCCTTATCTTCCACCCAAACACCATCTGAGTTTTGCAGCTCCACAATCCAATGCTTTTAATTGGTATTTAAATGCAGATTAAGTTTGGGTACTTTTAGTGACATAAAAAAAAAAAAGAAAAAAAGAAAAAACAAAAAACAAAAAAACAACAGCAGTAGCTACTACCGCGCAGCGTTAGTATGGTGATCACTCCACAAGTATAAGTGCTTGTAGGGTGTGGGGCGTGGGGGATAAGGATTGGAGTTCAAGTCTTAAAGAGAGAGTTTCACATACATATATACTTAAATTAGATTAGAGTAAAAATTTTATTTTGTATAAAAAAAATACCAAAAAAAAAAAAATATATATATATATATAAGTGCCTGTATAATATTTTTGATGATTTCATAACATCTTACTCATCCTATGCTCGATCATAGCCCATGAGCAAACGTTTGAAACGAGATTTCACCCTTATCACCATTACGTTCAAGAAAATGTTCTATTTACAAGTTAAAAAAATGTTTAATAAGTGGTAGATCGACGAGTATAAAAAATGTATCGAGACCTGCATATTTAATTTTTCTTGAGTAAACTGGCAATTTTTTATTACATGCAGTTTAGTTTAACTCTCCTGGCGTAGAAAGCAAATTGTAATGATGGGTTTTCTAACTAGCATAATTTCAGTCACTAGCACTTTAGAACAAGGAGGTATAGCTTGGAAGATCATTTCAGAATAAGTACAGGTAACTATTATAATTTCATTCACTAGCACTCTCTATGGGTCCCATTTCAGGGTTCTATTTTGAAAAATTTAGCAAAAAGTTAGATAGGAAGGAAACTAAGTACAGAATTGTAATGATGTTTTTTCTAACTACCATAATTTCACTCACCAGCACTTCAGAACAACGAGATATAACTTGGAAGATCATTTTAGAATGAGTACAGGTAGCTATTATTTTTAGAATGAGTACAGCTAGCTATTATAATTTCATTCACTAGTGTTATTTATGAGTTTCATTTTATATTTCTTTTTTGAAAAATTTAGCAAAAAGTTAGATAGGAAGGAAAATTAAAAAATAACTAACTTGACCCCTTTTTTTTTTTTTTTTAATGTTTTGGTTGAATTTTGTTAAGTGGTGTCCAAAAGTGGGTAAGTTAATGTTTAATGCTTTACTATTATTTATTTCTTTAGTTAAAATGACTAGTTATAAGAGTATATATTTTATTTTTATAATGTTATAACTATTAATTAATTATTTATGATATTACCAGTTCGACCACTAGTTAGACCCCGATCAAACCATAAAATCGGTAACCACTCCATATTTCGATTCTTTAACCATATCGGTTTTTAAAACTATGTAGATAACCTTTGTTAGCAATTGTTTTAATATTTTGTGAAAATTTTCTAACATTTTATTAAAAATAAAAAACTAAAGTTTTTTTTTTTTTTTTTTTTGGCTAAACAAAAATAGGTACAGAAATGATTTGAGACGATGTTTTCTAGCTGAGTATAACTATAGTGACATCCTACTATTGGGTTTGGACATGCGAAAATATAAGCTGAGGGTATTAAGTTATTTTCCAAACACTTCTTATTACAAAATTCGAATTTAGGACCTCGGTCTGGATGGCTTAAAACCAGAGTTCTTATTTATCAAATACTTCTTGTTTGAATTGGACTGGGAACAGAGTATGGTCCCTCAAAATATTGTTTTGGTATTTTGTCGGCAGCTCCATTCTCTTTTCCTCATCTGGCATTGGTTCACTTTTTTTTTTGTTTTTTAATTTTTATAATTCATTGGTCACTTTCTTTTTTGTTTTTTGTTTTTCTTTTTTATTTTAATAAGGCATTGGTCACTTTCACAGTACCAGTCTTGTCTCCCACCTTTCACACGAACACAAATATACTCATGCATCACGTTGCCATTTCACACGGCACACAGGCCAAAAAAAAACTCTCTCCTATCAAATACTCCTTGTTTGAAATGGACTTGAAACAGAGTATGGTCCCTCAAAATATTATTTTGATATTTTGTGGGCAGCTCCATCCTCTTTTCCTCATCTGGCATTAGTCACTTTTTTTTCTTTTTTTTTAAGGCATTGGTCACTTTCTTTTTTGTTTTTTGTTTTTTTTTTTTTTGTTTTTATTTTAATAAGGCATTGGTCACTTTTACAGTACCAGTCTTGTCTCCTAGCTTTAACACGAACACAAATATACTCATGCATCACGTTTCCATTTCACACGGCACACAGGCAAAAAAAAAAAAAAAACTCTCTCCTCTCTTATTAGCTCCACGCCACCTCCCCCCCCCCCAACACCACGATCTCTTCACTTCAGACTTCATACTAGACTTAATCTCCGTTCCTTTTCCTCTCTTTTCTCCTTTAGCTCTTCATCTTTATTTTCCTGATTACTGTTTATACTTTTGTTTTTCATTTTTAGTTGGTGGAACTCTGGCTACTCTATAGAGTTGTGGCTATCTTGAAAGGTCATTTTTCTTCCCACTATTTCCCCCTCTTGTCTCTTGAAGAAAAATGAGGCAAATTTAAGAATATAGGGCTTCTACAAGTATCCATTCATATATTCTGGTTGCGTTAACTGGCACTGTACCCGTACGGTGCCCGTTAAGTACAAATTTTTTTACTTTTTCTTGACACGGTTTGTCTTTTTTAATTTATGTCAATTTTTCAGTTTTATAAGTATTATTTGATTTTTTTTTTTTTTTACTTTTTCTAACAATTTTTTTTTTTTTTTTTGTCTTTTCTACACTTAACCAGCCCCAAGCGGTGCTGGTTAACATTCTCCTTTTGGTATTAGGAGCGTACTGGAACATAATGGAATCTGAAACACCTCCGGAAACGCTATTGTATGTTGAATCATATGTCCTTTTGACAACGCTCCTGATAGCCTTTCTTACAGTCTTCGGATCATGGAGGCGTCGAAGCCACAGTTTGAAGCTCAAATATTCGATATGGGCATCTTATCTTTTGTCTACGTACCTGATAAACTACACCATGGGCCTGATGAAGTCAGCAACATTCCATGATGAATTGTTTGCTGTTTGGGCGACGTTTTTGATTATGTTTCTTGGAAGCCCTGATTGCATCTCCGCCTACAGCCTTGAAGATAGTGAGCATCGGAAGAGATATAACTTGGAACTTTTTCTTCTGTATTTTTGGCTAGGCTGGCTGATAGTTGTGCATAGTAACAAACCCAAACATATGATTCCGCTCTATCTCCTCTATTTTTTGTCTTTGAGACGGACAGGAGGCAGAGCGGAAGCTTTGGAGTTAGCAAGCAAATCATATGGTTTGGTGAGAAACACCAAACTGGTTGCAGACTTCATGGAAAATGAGAGCAATAAAGAAGGCGATGAAGCAGATCCTACTTGCATGAAAGGCTACAAGTATTTGGTGAAAGGCGAAAAGAAGGCAAAGGTGAAAGTTAAAGCACCACACTACCATATGCAGTTTGAAACTACAGATGATCATAAAGTCATTACCATTGATATGATCTGGCAATGCAAAGGGAGACTCTTAAGCTCCACCGGAGATCCAGACGGGCGACTCAAAGATATCTGCCTTTCCTATGCATTGTATAGGCTTCTCTGTCGTAGATTTGCAAAATATTCCTTCCCTGAAAGCTCCCAGCCTAAGACATGGAATTTTGTTCGATATGGGCTTCTTTCCAAAGAAGGTGATAATGAGAGAGCATTCAGAGTAATAGAGCTGGAGCTCGAATTTCTTTATGATCTCTTTTACACAAAATATCCCATCTTATTTGCCAAGGGACTTCCATTATTAAGAAATTTTGAGCTCATTATTGTCATAAATATTGGTTGTTGGGTTGTGGCTCCCATTCTAAACGAGTACCAACGAAAAGGACATAACCTTGCTGCTCTTGTCACAGGTGTTGTTTTAGTCTTTATACTTTTCATGGAAATTGTGCAATTTTTTGTTGTCAACTTCTCCGATTGGGCTAAGGTACAGTGGCTTTGCTATTATGTTGAAAAATCCTCGTGGCATAATAAATGGATAGAGATGATCATACGAGTTATATGTCATAAGAAATTGTTAAAACCTCGGGATAGAAAACTTGCCCAATATTCCCTTCTTGAATCTTTTAGTCATAACCCTTCTGTATTGCTATACAATCGTTGTACTTCTCCTTATATAGATAAGCCGAGAAGTGGTCTAAAACTAAGTGCTCACGTCACATTACCGATGGGAGTGAAGAAAGCAATTATTCACTCTCTAAAGACCAATGGGCAGCGACTGACAAATGGGGTAGCTTCTTTGCAGCGAAACGGGGTTAATGAACTCTCTTGGGCATGTAAACTTCAGACACAAACGCACGTGATCATGGTCTGGCATATAGCCACCAGTCTTTGCGAGCTCAATTTATTATCAGGGGAACAGGTCAACCAACAAAGGGAAAGCGAAGACTTCATTGTGGCAACTACGTTGTCTAAATACTGCGCCTATTTGGTGGCTTTTGCTCCAAGACTTTTACCTGATCATCCGTATATTACAGAATTTATTTTTCATCATGTAGTTGTTGAAGCCAGGAAGAAACTCAAGGGATGCGAGAAAAGTATTTGCCAAAAGATGTTTAATTTATGCAAAGATGATCGCAAGAAAAGAATTTCCGAAAAGATGTTGAATTTAGGCCAAGAGGATGGAAACCAAGAAATTATTGTAAAGGGTGCTGATCTTGCGAAGGCTCTGATAGGAAAAACAGAAAACAATTATGGGCAGAGATGGAAAATTCTGGCTCAATTATGGGCAGAGATGATGTTGTTTGTGGCTCCCTCTGATGATGAAACTGCCCATGCAGAGCACCTAGCCATAGGAGGAGAGTTTGTGACTCACTTGTGGGCATTGCTCTCTCATGCTGGTATACTCAAGCGAGACTCAGCTCGGGATGTTTGACTAATGCATTTGTCTCCATGTGTTTTCCTTATGATTGTATGATATTGTGTGATTTCTCATGCATCTCCATTCCAGAGTATGTATAATAGATAGATGTGTGCCCTCTTTAAAAAAAAAAAAAAAAAAGTGTCGCTGCGGTTGTATTGTAACGTGCGTTGTTTATTTGGTTTGATTAGTGTTTGATCTTCTGTTATTTCCTTTGATTTGATTTCTTTAACCTTGGCATTGCTTAGCGTGTTTCAAATTCATTAGAGTATCTATTTTCCGATTTATGTAGAGAAGATATTTACTATTTTCCTGATTTAGTGTGCATTTAAATAAGCAAAGCAAATCCAAATATACTCTAAATCTGGAAAATAGTTTTTGGTAAATTTTTATGTCTTGTGATAAAGTAGCTAAAAGATAATTAAGCTTATTTTCAAAAAATAAATTTGAAGTTAAATTATTTGAATTAAAACTGACATAAGGTAAAAAGTAAAAAGATGTAGCCTGGGTTATGAATAACACACCAACCTCAGCCTTAGCTAGTGGAATTTCTAGACTAAGGGTCCATTTAGATACAGCTAAAAACTGAAAACTGAAAACTGAAAAAAAAAAAAAAAAAAAAAAAACTGTAGCAAAATAATTTTTAAATGTGTGAATAATGCCGTGGGATCCATTTTTAATGAAAAAGTTAATAAAAAGTGAAATTTGTGGATCCGTGAACAATGCATATTGTGCACTGTTCACGGGAAAAGTCAAAATTGTTGACTGGGAAAGCTGAAAAGTTATTAAAAAAAAAAAAAAAAAAAAAACACAAACGCGTCTGGGAAGCGCAAAACGCGCTTCCCGAATGCACACTAAATTAAAAAAAAAAAAAAAAAAAAAAAAAAAAAAAAAAAAAAAAAAAAAAAAAAACTACTTTGAAATTAGTAATGCGGCACAATAATTTGAATACTTCTAAAGATACACCAAATTGCACACCTAAATTCACTATTTGCTATTTTTTTTTTTTTTTTTTTTTTTTTTTTTTTTTTTTTTTTGTAACTATGAATGGTGGACAATTTTTGCCCATGTGAACCCACCACTAATCGTTAAATACTAATAATCACACAAGTTAGCAGATTATGAAATTTGGTATAAGAATGGTTGTGCATGTAATATTGTTGCAATATTTTTCACAATAATTGAGGTAGTAAGTTTTTTCTTTGTTCTCATTTGAGCCCTTCACTAACATGATTTTTTACCTACCAATTACAACTATACTGAAAGTTCAATATGTGTCTAAAACACCCTTGAACGTTTAGACCCCAAATTACAAATTATCAATTCAAACTTATTATCAAACAATTAATGTGCGGAACATGAACATAAGCCAAACACATAATTGATAAACAATCTAAACCATCAATAATCACAATCATAGCAGTAATTAAATGGTAAAGATAAAGGGAAGAGAGATGCAAACACAAGGACAACACGTGATGTGTTATCAAAGAGGAGACCGAAGCCCTCGGTATAAAACCTCTCCGCTGCCCTCCAAGCTATCAATAATCCACTAGAAAATGTAGTTGGGATACATGAATAACAATAGGCCCTCCAAGCCTAATCTACACAGGTACCTAAGCCCTCCAAGCTTCCTGCTCCAACGAAGTTGCGCCGAACCTTTTTATTTTCTAACTTACCGAATTCCGCTTCTAAACCATACCATCAACCAATGGATATTGGTTTCTTCCAAACTGCTTCCCTTAGCACCAAATGTACCTTCTCACAGAAGTGGGTATGGCGAGATAAGGATTTGATCAATAACCTCTCAAGGATGTGTCAATAAAAAGGAAGAGAGTAGAGGAATTTGTAGAGTCTCTAATATGAAGATTGGGGATGAGGCAATCTTGTTTTTCTCTAGTGTTTCTCTCACAAAATTCTCTCTAGAAGCTCTTTTCATTTTGTGGGTATAAGGGTCTATATATAGTGGTGTGTGTTTGGAATATGAAGAGATAGTTTTTGCCAAACAAGGCTGGTTGGCAGCTTGGCCTCGCGGCTTGTCCAAGTCGCGAGTTCAAGTCGCGAAGTAACGGCATAGCCAGCCTAGGACTTTTGTCCTATAGTGCGATAGCTGGCGCGACCCTTCAGCTTCCCTGTGTACTTCTCACTTGCCTGCAGTTGGCGGCTTGCTAGTCGCGAGTCAGCTGGGAGTCCTAGCCGCGAAACTCTGCTTCTTTACACAAACATGAGCTTTTCTTCACACTCTCTTCATACACTACCCTTGCATGAATCCCACCTAAATACAGGATTACTAAGTGCTAAATTACAAGCAAATTGGCATGGAATAAAGCCAACAAGATGGTTGATAAATTTCAACCTTACAATCTCCCCCTTTGGCTATTCCATGACAAAACCCTAAAACAAACTCCAGACTTAACGCGTGAGTTAAGAATAATTGGAAAACTCACTCACACCTAACTCTAGAATCTGTGAAGTTTTAGAACCATAAGAACAAGAACTCCTAAAACACAGCAACACAATAAATTCATTGTATGTAGAAAACTTGTAAAGTATATGGAACAAGCACAATGCGATCAAGCACAAAGGAATAAAAACAATAAACCAAGGCAAGACCAAAACCAGCAATCACTATGAATAAGTGATCACAATGCTTATTCACACTTGAAATGAACATCTGGACATTCAAGCTGACAAGCACAGGATAAATCACTTGAATGACCAACACTCAACCAATGCACAGTACACGAAGTATGTGCATCTAGGAAAAAATCATACAAGGGCACAAGAGTGATAGTACTTAAAAGAAATGCATAACATTTAGTTATAAGTACTGATTTAACAAAGCACAAAGGCTGCATAAAGCAAGGTACAAACCTCAAAGGCCTACAAAGTGCATAAAAACCAAACCCTAAAAGTTTACAAAAGCAATATGGGTACAAACGACACATAAAGTAAAAGCTGAATAGGCATCATATTATATATTGAATAACTACTGAAATAAAAGGTTATACCAAAGAACCACAAGTTAAACACTAGCAAATAAAACAAGAGTATAACTATAATAACTCCCCCTTTCACTATGCTTTCTATCTCCCTGTCTATCTCCCCCTTTTTGTCGAGAATAGCTAAAGGCTATCTTCAAGCTTTTGTTGTATAGCATCTAGCTGAGTCTCGATAGTTGTGAGTTGCATCTGAGTTTGACTGTGAAAAGAGTGAAGAAGCCATTCCAAATCAGAAATTCGATTAAACACATTTTCAATGAAGTAACTTTGCTTGGGAATTTGAAAACCGGGGGGAACAGAAGAAATCCCAGTTGATTGGATAGGAGTAGCTGTAGCATAAGCAGATGGAGATGCATGTGTGGATGGCTCACTCTTAGGTTTCTTGGAGGAGTGACTCTTGCTTGCTTGGAGAGAGTACTGAGATATTGGTCGAGGACGAGACAGGAATCTCTCATCTAATGAAGGACTAACACCTTCACGAAGAACAATCTTCATGACTAGACTGCAGAATGGAAGAATTGTTTATGTTGCTAAACGAGCCAATGTTTTTCCAATGATTTGGAATATATGAGCATAGATGTCAATCGAGACACCAGTAATGAGGTCACTCAGAAATTGAGCCATTCCAAGATTGATAAAGGTAGTATTTGACAGAGGGTAGAGATTGGAGAACATGATCAGCTTTAGAGTTGTCAGTTCGGCCGAAGACAATGCAGTGCTTATAGATGACCATGTGCTTCCCACTTCATGATCATTCCCAAGAACTTGAAGGATGTCTTGTGCCTGAAGTACTCTGTCATCGTATGGAGTTCAATCCACATTATTTGGTCTGGTGATGCTAAGTACCTTAGCAATGTAGTCTGCATTTAGGGAGAATTCTGTTCCTAGTACCCAGCATTTCAACTCTACACCCGTGAATCTGGCATTGGAGTAGAATTCCTTAACCAGTTCTTCAATTGTATCCTCAAAGTTTCCAAAAAGGTCAGCCCAATCTCTTTCTTCAAAAATCTTAGGGATAAAAGTTGCCCTTAGGGTATCAAACTTGACAACTCGTTCCACAATGAGAGAAGACTCTTTGAAGATGTCTATGTAGGTCTTTGAGTCAGTAGGAGTCCTGAATCTCTCAATGGTAGAGTCCTTGGATGACTTAGATGATAATCGTGTCCATCTAGCAACTGGGGTTGACGGATCATCAGTTACAATGCCTTTGCCTCTGGATGAACAACGTGTTAACTGCAACAAAGCATTCACACAGAAAAGAACCAAATACAATACCACAAGAAGCAAACATCAGATTGATTAGTTTCAGTTATAAGTTAGTTAAAGAAAAAAATGAACCCAGAATAGAACAAAAGACAAAGAAACAAGATATGATGAGTATGAAATGAGCATGAAAACCCCAATGCAGTAGCACACCCAAGATATGGAGCGTGAAAAACATCACAATGCTAACCACATAATGCTCAATACACAATGCTAACCACATTCAGAGAGAAACACTGAAAACCCCCAAACCCATATGCCCAAAGAGAAATGACTCTATCAAAGACAATGCACAGAACAAAGACAAGCAACCAAAAGCATTAACAAGATACTTAGACAACACAGCAACAAGAGAAAACAACCTCAAACAATCAAACCCAACACTTTATGCAAACCCATGTTTGAACACAATATATCGCAGAACACAAATGCAACTTACAAAACAAAGAAACTAAACATCAAAACAATAAGAATGAAGTAAAGGAAGGAAAAACCATACCTTTTTCTTGGTGTTTGATGAAGACATGATGCAAAAATGGAATCTTTTTCAGTGAGACTCGGAGTGTTTGAGAGAGAGAAATGAAGAAGACAATGAACAGTCACTGATATTCGAGGGAAAAAAAAACTGAAAAACCATTTAAAAACTGTCTTTAAAACGCAAAACACGCGTTTTTCGCGACTGGATCAAGTCGCTAGTAAGTCGCCAGGGTAAGCCACAAAACACTGTAAAATCAAGATTCTTGAAAAATCTTCTAAGTGTTTTTCGCGATTGGAAGATCTACCCGTGAGGGAGTCGTGAGCTGAGCCGCGAAAATCTCTGTGTACCCCTCGCAATTGGACCTTCCACCCATGAACAAGTCGCCACACTGAGCCGCAAAAAATGCAAAATCACAAATTTTGAAAAATTTTCTAAGTCTTTTTTGCGACTGAGACCTTGACTTGCCAGTGACCCGCGAAAATCTCGGAGTGAGCTTCGCGATTGGAGCATGTGACTGGACCTACCCGCGACTAAGTCGCCAAAACAGGGTAACACTGTTTTTTAAATTTTTTACATTTTGTAAAAACAAAAACACTTTCCAAAGACAAACTAAAACACTTAAAAATCTTTTTGTGTTTGATCAACAAAGATTGAGCTTATGAAAAACACATTTAATCAGGTATAATCACACAAATGAATATGGCATTTCTTGAGATATCAAAAATGAGATAGTCCTTAGTCTAATGTGAAGCTTC
The DNA here is from genome assembly GCA_963669245.1 of Quercus cerris. Classification (NCBI taxonomy): domain Eukaryota; kingdom Viridiplantae; phylum Streptophyta; class Magnoliopsida; order Fagales; family Fagaceae; genus Quercus; species Quercus cerris. The sequence continues at coordinate 21,505,941 of OY770008.1, read as the reverse complement.
AATGATCAATTCAATCAAGGCATACACAACTAGCACTAGATAATGTGATCCATCTCAATTATAGAAATATGCATATATGACCTCTCATATAAACTTAAGTACAATTCAATGAAGCTTTTCATTTGGCTCCAATTTTAACATTTCATTGAAGCTTTTCATTTGCTCCACATAAACAAATCTCATTGTGAGATTGATACCTGAAATTTTAAATATTTCAATTTGATGGTTAGCCTTTGGCTTTTTGGGCATCATACAATTTATTTTGGTCGCTTTCCCTTTTTCCTAGTCAAATACTAGTATGTGCGACAGGCTTTTATAACTCAATATCTCTTTTCATTTGGAGATTTACATTTGGTGAGCTCTTTGAGTAAAGCAATAAAAATAAAAGTGGGAAGATATATAGGCACAAGTCTATGCATGCTTAAGATCAACAAAACCATTCACTAATCATTCATAACAAGATTGAAGATCTATTTACAACAGTCACATAGATTTCAGAATTACTTCCACAATGATATGAGTGCATAAGAGACAAGTTAAGCTCGTTAAATGCACAAAGCCATTAGTACAAAGGTACAAGGAAAAACTTGCTTTGAGACAAGACTCAACAAAGATGATCAAACTATTTAGGATTTTCTATATTTTATGTGTTTTTTGGATTTTTGACACAAAAGCAGTAAAAGAATAATAAAAAACAACTTAAATAACAATGTAAAGACATTTGAATCAAAGGCAAACACATAAACAAAAGAACAACCTAAAAACTAGCAAGAAGCACATAACCAAGCATATTCATAAACATGGGAAGTATTAATGCATGAACATGTTGTAATGCTTATGCATGAGTACCCTTCGTCACCTACACGTCACGTGCGTTTAGGGTGATATCCTTAACGGATTGGGTATGAGAATTAGGACTTTCAAACCTTCTTGTGAAGCTTTCCAAGTAGTTTATGAAGGCACCGATCATCTTCATAATGTCCATCATTCCTGGATCACGGTTTTGACTTCTTGGTTGCTCACAACCCCAAGAGTTTTCGTCATTTCTCCTTCCTCTTGATCGAGGAGCACTTGCATTGTTCAATGCTCTCAGCTTGTGACAGTTGGGTCTAGTATGTCCTTGCAATCCGCAATAGTGGCAAAGATAGTTCGTTCTAGGACCCTATTGTAATCTTGGAAGTGATCTTCCTCTAGCTCCAAATCTGGCTTCTAATTGATTGCGGGACTTGTTAAACATCCGTTGATCATTCATATTCTTCTTCTTCTTCTCAGTCTTAACTTTCTCAGGAATAGGCTTATCCACAGCCGTCTCTTTGGCCTTTACAAACTTTACTTCTGTGATGACATTGGCTGATGAGCTACTTCCTCTGGTATATCCCAATCTGCACTTGTCTGAGGCATGTTTTTGAGATGAAATAACATCATCTAACTTCTTAGAGGAGACCCTATCTACCTTGGCATGAGCTTGCATTACCTCTTGCTCAAGAAATCTCACTTTTGTGTAAGCTTCTGATAGCTCACCATTAAGTGCTTCAATCTCACACTTTGCCTCCTTGTATCGTACGAGTAGACTTTTGCAATCTTCCTCAGCTCTCTTCTTCTTCTTTACAACCGCCTTTGCCACCTTTGTACACTCACCCGATCTCTCAAGAAGTAAGACGTAATTCTTTTGAAGACTAAATGTATCTTCATCTTCTTCAGCTTCTGATTCTTCAACAACCCCAATAGACTCCAAATCAGAATATTTGCCAAGTTCCTTCACAAGTGAACCCAAATCATCCGAGGATTCCACACGTGCAATGGTCATGAATGCGGAGTAATTTCCTTCTCCGTCACAGCTATCTTCAGAGTCAAAATTTGATGAATCAGTATCACTCAAGGTAGTGGCATAAACCTTTCCTTTTGACTTCAAATAATTGGGACATTCCTTTTTGAAGTGTCCATGTCCATTACACTCGAAACATGTAATTCCTTGAGGGGATTGGGAATCTCTATCATCTTTCCTTTGAAACTCTTTCTTCTCCCTCCCGGAATTCTGAAATTTTCCTTTGTCACCAAATTTCCCATCATTCTTGAATTTCAAGAATTTCTGGAAGTTTTTTTACAAGATACGCCACATCTTTATCTACTACATCCTCTTCCGAAGGATCATGAGATGCCATTCTCTCATCAATTTTTTTAAGAGTAAGAGATTTGCTCTTCTTCTATGTAGGCAGTGATAATTCGTACGTCCGCAGTGAACCGACCAACTCTTGAACTTTAATGTCGTCAAGATCCTTGTTCTCTTCAATGGCCGTCACTTTGGCATAAAAGCTTTCTGGTAGCGACCGAAGGATCTTCTTTACAACTTTAGAATCCTCCGTCTTTTCCCCCAAATTAAATTTTTCGACGACCACCTCGTTCAGCTTACTGTAAAATGAATCAAATGACTCATCCTCACTCATCTTTAGCTCCTCAAAGTGAGTGGTCAACATTTGTAGTTTGGTGTCTTTCACCTTCTTAGTCCCTTCATAAGTTGTCTCCAGAATTTCCCATGCTTCCTTAGCAACGTTGATATGTGAAATCCTGTGAAATTCTTCTGGAGAGACACCACAGAAAATAGCATTCAATGCTTTACTGTTAGCATTGGCCGCCGCAAGAGCTACCTTATCCCAAGTGGATTTGGCATCCTCCGACGTAGTCCAACCAACCTCAACAGCATCCCACACAGCATCATCAATAGAACACAAAAAGGCCCTCATGCGGACTTTCCAAAATGCATAATTATTACCATCAAAAAATGGTGGTACATTAAGAGATTGAGACCTATCCATCTCAACAAGGGGTCAAAGATCACACTTAGGTATTAAAATTATAACAAGTGTACCCGCTCTGATACCAATTGAAAGTTCAATATGTGTCTAAAACACCCTTGAACGTTTAGACCCCAAATTACAAATTATCAATTCAAGTTTATTATCAAACAATTAATGTGCGGAACATGAACATAAGCCAAACACACAATTGATAAACAATCTAAACCATAAATAATCACAATCACAACAGTAATTAAATGGTAAAGATAAAGGGAAGAGAGATGCAAACACAAGGACAACACGCGATGTGTTATCAAAGAGGAAACCGAAGCCCTCAGCGTAAAATCTCTCTGTCGCTCTCCAAGCGGTCAATAATCCACTAGAAAATGTAATTGGGATACATGAACAGTAATAGACCCTCCAAGCCTAATCTACCCAGGTACCTAAGCCCTCCAAGCTTCCTGCTCCAACGAAGTTGCGCCGAACCTTTTTCTTTTCTAGCTTACCAGATTTCGCTACTAAACCATACCATCAACCAATGGATATTGGTTCCTTCCAAACTGCTTTCCTTAACACCAAATGTACCTTCTCACAGACATGGGTATGGTGAGATAAGGATTTAGTCAATAACCTCTCAAGGATGTGTCAATGGAGAGGAAGAAAGTAGAAGAATTTGTAGAGTCTCTAATATGAAGATTGGGGATGAGGCAATCTTGTTTTTCTCTAGGGTTTCTCTCACAAAATTTTCTTTGGAAGCTCTCTTCATTTTGTGGGTATAAGGGTCTATATATAGTGGTGTGTGTTTGGAATACGAAGAGATAGTTTTTGCCAAACAAGGCTGGTTGGCGGCTTGACCTCGCGACTTGTCCAAGTTGCGTGTTCAAGTCGTGAAGTAACGGCCTGGCCCGCCTGGGACTTTTGTCATGTAGTGCGACAGTTGGCGCGACCCTTTAGCTTCCCTGTGTGCTTCTCACGTGCCTGTAGTTGGCGGCTTGCCAGTCGCGAGTCAGCCGTGAAACTCTACTTCTTTGCACAAACATGAGCTTTTCTTCACACTCTCTTCGCACACTACCCTTACATGAATCCCACCTAAATACAGGGTTACTAAGTGCTAAATTACAAATAAATTGGCATGGAATAAAGCCAACAAGATGGTTGATAAATTTCAACCTTACATGTACTTGTACATTTTTAAAATTTATATGACTCTAAACTTATTGAGCATGATGTGAATGCTTTTAAGTTTAGTGTGGTTGTGTCCTTGATGGGAGGACGTGCCATGCAATTGGTAGAATTTTGCCAATTTTGCACCTTTCCCGGGCTATTAGCCCTAGCTTCAATCTCTTCCTATAAATAAGTTCTATTACCAAGCAACAAAAAATCTAGTACCACAAAAAAAATGTACAATTCTTACTGCAATTGTCTATAAGGCAGATTATGAGTAATGAAGAAAAAGTTGTGGGTTTATATGATAATAACAGGTAATCAATTATGGTTTGTCACGTAGGATAGTTGTGGTAAAAATTGTGATTTTTTATATAGTACTAGAATTACTCTATGAGAAAATATTCTAAATCATACTGTAATATATTAATTAATAACGGTTACTATCACCCTTCCACCAAGTAAGTCTCATAGAAGAACAAAATGTCAATTGAGCTATAGTTCATTCGTCTAGTTATTATGTATTTGTTGATTGCAAACCTCTTTTATTTGATTCTCCAATGAGTAAAGAATAATATATATATATATATATATATATATAAATTACATCAACTCCCATTTTTAGTTTCATCATTAGACTAAAGGATCTCTCAAAAAATTTCGTACAAGTATTATACTAATTTTCTAGACCTAGAATAACAAAAACGTCGTTAATCCTCTCTAGAGGAATAAGAATGGAATTTAACTTGGTTTAGAATAATTTTCAAGTTCTTAAAATTTTATCAATCTACGGTGAAATGAGTGGATTAAAATTTTTGCCTTATGGACATTTAAATGTTAAATATCATTGATTTGATATCTATTAAAAAATGATGTGACAAAATCCTATAAAATCATTTAAAATGTGTTTGTTTGTTTGTTTAGACCTCTTAAAGCAGATTTTTTAACTTAATATATTAACCAAGTGTTAATACCGTATCTTGTCAACCCTTAATTTGCGTGCCAAACCCCGAAAAATCCAAAAATATCATCTTCTTTCCGTGGGTCCGCGAGAGCATCCAAAACAATGTGACGCAACCCGTTTGGGCATCGGAGCACCTGAAGTCCTTTTTCAACTAAAATGACCAAAATGCCCATAGTCAGCCCTAGGTTTAACTGAAAGTCAAACGAGGTCAAAAATCTCACAAAAAAAACTTTTTTCATAGTTTTACATCAAACCCGAGCTTCTCAGAGAATTTTAACAAGTTTGACCCGAAGTTGACTACGAGTGGGCGCAAAAACCCTAATTTTGATCTGGAAGTCGAGACTGGTTGAAACGAACGCCATTACAAAGATTATCAAATTCTCATTCCAACAACTATTCATGGATCAAAATCAGAGTTAGAACGGCCGAGATATCACAAAAACCGGGATGACGCATCGATCGATGCATCACGAACTTCCGAGAGTCATAAAAATGAAACAAAAGATGCTAGTACAAGAATTTGGGGGTAATGCATTGCCTTCCATTGATTTGCAAATCTTCAGCTTTGAAAGCATTACTGCTACTACAAACAAGTTCTCAACTGAAAATAACTTAGGAGTGGGTGGTTTTGGACCAGTTTATAAGGTGAAATCCTGACCCTTCTTTGTCTTTCATTCCATTTTTGTCTTTTCAACGGGATAATTTGATCATAAGATTTATCCAATCTGAACCTTGCTCACCATTTAGCCCATGAGCTGAAGCCTAATGGCATGGTCAAATTTTGACAGATAAATTAAAATCACATTAATTTATGACTAATGAGAAATACTTTTGGGGAAAACTAGTTGATGGAGAAGGAATATCCATAAAAAGACTTTCATGAGATTCTAGACAAGGACTAATGGAGTTCCAAAATGAAGTTATACTCATTGCCAAACTCCAACACACTAATCTTGTGAGGCTTTTAGGGTTTTGCATTCAAGAAGAAAAAATATTAATCTATGAATACAGGGCCAAAAAGTGCTTAGATTTCTTCCTTTTTGGTACATTCCATGTTTAGCAGGGATTGTGATTATTACCATTATCATTTCATAGTTTTACATCAAACCTGAGCTTCTCAGAGAATTTTAACAAGTTTGACCTGAAGTTGACTACGAGTGGGCCCAAAAACCCTCATTTTGATTTGGCAGTCAGAATAGGTTGAAGCCAATGCCATTATGAAGATTATCAAATTCTCATTCCAACAACTATTCATGGGTCAAAATTGGAGTTAGAACGGCCAAGATATCACGAAAACCAGGATGACGCATCGATCGATGCATCACGAACTTCCGAGAGTCATAATTTTTGATCCGACCGTTGGATTTTTAAGATCCATACTTTTTTGGAAATAGAAAGTCAAGATCCTTCCAGAGGTGGCCAAATCAACATATTTTTAGGGCTTTTAAGGCCGATAGCCCTTGAAGGGCCGCCGCCTCATAATGCGTGTCGAGGCTATAAATAGCCCCAAGCACCCTTTAGACTAGAAAGAGAACACATTTTCTAGATTTTCTGCTCTCTGCCTGGTTTCTTTGTACATTTTTCTCTATTCCAAACACCAAAAAACACAAAAAAAAAAAAAAAAAAAAAAACATCCAAAAAACACATCAAAACCTCTTGATTCTTCTCTTTTCACCAACAACACAAGGTTTTGTTCTAATAACCAATCTTCCTTCCCTTAGTTCTATGCTTTGGATTTGGGGTTTAGGGGTTTGGATGTAGCTTTTTTTAGCTATCATCCACACCCTGAACCTTCTAAATCTTTTCCTAGCTTTCATCTTGCTCTTTTTGCTTGAATAACATGATTTATTACTTTCTTTAGCATGTTTCTTGCTTTATTTGTGTTTCTAGCTTAAATCTCTTTGTTGTTATGTCTTATGCCATGTTTCGTGCTTGGATCCATGTTCCCATATGTTCATATGTTTAGATCTACAAGCTTAGGGTTTTATGCCATGTTTTCCTATGTTTTGTTCCCCTTTTTGCTCTATGTTGATATTAGAGGGTTACATGCTCACATGCTTGATATCACATCTATGGTTATGTCTTGTTTAGATCTACATGTTGTATGCACGTTCAATGCTCCAATGCTTATATCCGAGTCTTCACATGCTTGTATGCTTGGATTCATGTCCTTCCATGTCTGTGTGCTAAATTTCTATATGTTTACATGCAAGTTTCTATGCCTATATGTCTTGATCTATGTTCTCACATGCCTATGTGCTTGGGTCTATGCTCTCTACCTACTTTTGCTATATTCCATGTGCTTGTGCATTCCATGTCATGTTTGTGTGCCTAGATCTAGGCTATGTTTATCATGCCATGTACTATTGTAGCCCTTTTGTCGCTTTATCTTTTTTTCTTGTGTTTTGGCCTGATAGTTAGGACCTGATCTAGACCTTGTGGTATTTGTCATTGAACGGTTTTAGACCCCTTAAACACACAGATTGCGTAGCCTAGATTAATTAGCCAAGTTGTTACTTAGTCAAATTAAGCAATTCTAGGTTAAAACAATCCAAACAATCATATCAAGAATATAATGCAGCGGAAAATAAATAACACAAGATATGATCACCTAGGAAACCACACGGTAAAAACCTGGGGAGGATTTGACCCACCGATCCTCAAGGCTAACCTGAATTCACTATGAAAGAATTGAAGTTCGTACAAAAGGACTACAAGCTCCCCGCTCGACTTCCTAATGCTACCCACCAGTAGAACTTTCTGACACGACCATGCGCAGGCTCCGAATCCACGGACTACTTCTTTCTTGAATTCCTCAATCAGCTACAAGCTCCCCGCTTGCTTTTCTTTTAAGTTCCAATGGTTGCAACAGTAATGATCTTCAAGATGTTGAAATCATCTCCACCATGAAAACCATAAGTTTTGTGTAAAGGAAAGCTCCTCAAAGATCTCACACGAGATTCACACAAAACAGCAATGTATGAGCAACAATACAATATGGACAACCTTCAAAAATGTGGCTAAGGTTTTGTTTATATACCTAGGGTAAAAACATAAAACCCTAAACGTTTAATGAAGTAGGGCTGAGTTGGAAATTCTGCAGAAAATTCAACCTGTGCGATTTTCGATCGATCGAGTCTATTCTTCGATCGATCGAGCCAGGCCGAAAGTCCCAAGTACTTCTGCAGCCACTCGATTCCAACTTTACAATATTAAACCAACTTTGAGCAAGTCTAAATAAGACTAAATACAATGTTTTGATCATGGTTTGCCAACATTACAAATTAGAGTTCTAAATACATAAAATCCTAAGACCTTAGAACCTAACAAACTCCCCTTTTGGCAATCCGTGACAAAACCCTAATTAACAGCTCAAAGTTTTACAAATAAAAAGCCCTTTACAAAGATAATGCTCATAAAATTCAGTTCAGCCTAACTACTATCCATAGTTGCAAGTGTAGACAGCAGCTTAGTTGAATCAACCTGTATAATCCTGAAATACTCAACAAACGCATAAACGCATGTGTGACAGCAAAGAGTAAAACAACAGGTATAACATTCTTGTAAGATTCACATAATTCAAAATAAAGACATATATGAATGATCAACTCATAAATATAGATCAATACGCAGTGAATCACAAAGTAACAAGAATCAATAAAAAATATCATGTATATCAATCAATGTTACTCCCCCTAACATGAATATCCCCAAAAATGATATACAAAGTGAAGCACATAGATACAATCTAAAAACTCCACAAGCTCCTCTAAAACAAAAAATACTCCCCCTAACAACAAAAACACTACAACAAGTCAAAACTCCACTCCCCCTTTTTGTGACGGAATGCCAAAGGGCAATCACAAGTCGCCATCAAAAGGAGGTGGTGAGGGTGAATGAAGACGCGCAAGATCAGCTCGGAGAGCACGCATCTCATCCAGCAAGTCCACCAAAATCTGACCATGAGCTTGCTGAACAGTCATGACAGTCTCCAAAGTACGACGAACATCAAAGTCGGCCGAAGGAGATGGAGGAACATCAGCAGCAGCAGCATCATCACCAACTGGAATAGGAATATCCTCACCAGCAAGACCTGCAGAAGAAGAAGGAGGAGGAGGTGCACTACTAGAGGGCTCAGACCTAGGGTGTTTAGAACCAGCTCGAAGATGAGCGGCCCTCAGTCTAAGAAAAGACGAACCTATAGGACCTATCACATGAACGGGCTCAGAGGAAGGAAAGCCACTAAGCTCAAGATAGAGAAGAATCCTATGAATGAAAATAGGATGAACAAGAGCATGAGCAGTAGATGAACTCCTATAAACTTCGTTCAAAGAACGAAGAAAAAGATGGGGAAAACTAATAGGAGCATCAGTAACAAGAGCGTACAGAAAAACACACCTCTCAAGAGGAATGGTGTGAACATGGGAAATAGGCCAGATCGAATGACAAGCTATCCGAAAGAACAGATAGTGCAACCCGGAGAGCTCAGCAGAAGTGATCCGAGGATCAGAACCCCACTGGACAGTAGTACCAGTGACGTATGACAAAACATCGCTAATCTCGGGAGACTCATCATAAGGATAGACAGGATGCTGGACCAAAGGTACCCCTAGAGCATCAGCCACTACCCGAGGAGTAATGGTGTACTCTACGCCCCCTATCCAACTCTTAACTAGAGTGTTGGAATCATAGACGCGGATAGAGATGTTCGAATAGAACTCTCGAATCAAGGCAGAAGGTGGAGGAGGATCAGAAACATCCACCAAGGGTAACCAACCCCGACGCTCAAAATTTGCCCTAATGGCAGGATCAAGCTCATCTAACAGCACAGAACGCTCAGCCCAAATCTTTCTCCTAATGTTAAGCTTCTCAAAAATCTCTTGGTTTTTCTCACTCGGAAACCTCTCACTATCAAAGGATGGAGGGGGTGAAGGAGAAGGTGAGGGAACACTTCTACGGGCTCTAGTTTTCCTAGGAATAGTGCTAAGGAAAGGACAGAGACACAAAGAGAAAAACACAAAGAAACAAGAGAAAACAAAACCAAGGGCAGACTGCAAATTAGCACAATAAATAATATAGAACAAAAATCTATATGATGCATGAACAATAAAATGTTGTGATGCATGATCTAAATGCAGTGACAAATTAATTTTAATTGAGAGTAATTAGACAAAATTGGCTTGAACAAGGAATTTCTATCAAAAATCCCAAAAATTTGAAAAATCACTTGAAAAATTTTGCAACAAATTGATGAATTGAGCATTACAAAACACAGCACATAGATTATAATGCTTAATTACACCAACACAACAAGCCAATTTCATCAAATTCTACCCAATTTAACAAAAGCCCCAATTCGGATCAAGAACAAACCCTAGAATTTTCAATTTTTCATCAAACTCAAAATTGATCAAATTAACCAACAAAGATCAGTAGTATGATGTGTCCCCACAAAAACCCAATGATCAATTTCATAAAATAAGGCTTGAAACAACAGAAAATCCCAAAAATATAATGTCCGAAAATTACCCTTAAATGCATGGATTTATGCATGAAATAATGAAAATAACATCAAAAGGAAGGGCAAAAGAGTCTTACCGGCTTGAGGAAAGAGAGATCTTGCAAAAACAAAGGAGGAAAACGACAAGAAAACTCTAAGGTGGAGCCTTGCCAATGCGGAGAGAGAGAAAAAGTTTGAAAAGTTTTGAATAGAAACTTTGAAAAATTCAGAACTGATCTTTTAAAAAAGCTTTTCCACGATATTCGATCGATCGAAAAATACATTCGATCGATCGAAAAGCACAGTCATTTTAAGACAAATGAGAGCACTTTTTCGATTGATCGAAAAACAGGCTGGATCGATCGAAATGGGCAGAGGCTCACTAAATTTTGGAAAAATCACAGTTTTTTGAAAAACACAAGCCTAATTTTGAAAATAACTCCTCAAAGCATTAAATTGAAGAAACAAAATGCATGAGTATGAGATGGAATGCTTTTTCAAAAACCCAAAATTTTGAACCCAATATTCTTAAAACAAATTTCAATCAAACTCCCATTGAATTTTCTCAAGCAACAAATATGTTGTGCATAAATCTCAAGATATTTTCAAACTTGGTTGGTCAGACCAAAAACACACACAAGCATGTACAGTGTTTAACAAAGAGTAACTTGTGTCGTGTGTGATACTAGCAAAAACTTGAGATACATGTGAGGTGATATGTGAATAGCAATGAATCACAAAGTCTACAAAATTCATCACATAGGATTCAAAAGAGACTATCACCTAAAGAGTTACATCCTATAACTCCCACATCTCCTAGAACAAAAGCTTGCAATCATGTAAGTTTCTTGCATTTTTGCCTCTTATTTGTATGAGATGGCATTCAGCCTAATAGTACACACCGGTTTGAATTAAGTGAATTGGCATCAAGCCTAATAGTACACACCAGTTTTAATTTAATTTGAGGCTACACCTTATGTTCTTTTTGTGCATGTGCTACACTTTCTCGAGCACAGAATCTTATGATATGCACTAAGGTGTTCATGATTGGCTAGTGAACAGTGGTGAGATGGTTATTTATGCCTTTCTCAAAAAGATCAAGTCCGACAGTCAAATAACATGTGACTTCAAGATTAAGACAGAGTGATAAACACCATAAACAACTTTCCCACACAACATGCACTACAAAGCTCAAACTAGTAAAGTGCAATAAAGTAAGCTCATCCAAGCTAAACAAGGTACATAAGTCATGTTATGTGTAAATAAATTGACCAACCTTGTTTTCAAAAATCAAGAACCATTATGTTCAACATAAATTTTGCTTCCTCCTTTTTTTTTTTTTTTTTTTTTTTTTTTTTTTTTTAAAGGAAAACAAATAAATCCTAGAATGAAATGCATGAATGTAATGCAATGCAAGTCCTAGAATAAAGAAAACACAAAAAAAGAACAATGGTCACAAAAGAGTAGAGCAATGAAGCACAAGGACCATGAAAGTCAAAAACAACTTAGGGACACCGAAGAACACCAATTACTTGACGAAGTATCTCAAACTTACTTCCATCAAGAGGTTTGGTAAAGATGTCAGCGTTTTGACGATCAGTAGGGATATATTCAAGAACAACAATTTTCTTTTCAACCAAATCCCTAATGAAGTGATATCTAAGTTCAATGTGTTTGGTCTTAGAGTGTTGAACCGGATTTTTAGAAATATCTATAGCACTAGAATTATCACAATAGACAACCATGGTGTCTTGAGGAATCCCATAATCACTCAAAAGCTTTTTCATCCAAAGGAGTTGAGAACAGCAACTCCCAGCAGCAATATATTCTGCTTCAGCAGTGGATAAAGAAACAGAATTTTGTTTCTTACTCATCCAAGCCACAAGATTGGCTCCAACATAAAAACACCCCCCAGTGGTGCTTTTTCTATCATCAGCATTCCCAGCCCAATCAGAATCAGAAAAACCAGCAAGAGACAAATTTGACTCTTTGCTATAAAATAATCCATAATCACAGGTTCCACTCACATATTTGATAATTCTCTTAACAGCATTTAAATGAGAAACCTTAGGATTAGACTGAAATCTAGAACAAACACCAACACTATAAGAGATATCAGGCCGACTAGCAGTTAAATACAAAAGACATCCAATCATGCTTCTATACAAAGTAATATCAACAGACTCACCTGATGGATCTAGTGTCAATTTTACATTTGCAGCCATTGGTGTTCTAGCATGAGCGGCTTTGTCCAGTCCAAATCTTTTGACTAAATTCCTTGCATATTTAGCTTGATTGATGTAGATGCCAGACTCTGTTTGCTTTACCTGCAATCCCAAAAAGTAAGTCAGTTCACCAACCATGCTCATTTCAAACATTGCCTTCATTTCATCTGCAAAAGAATGAGCAAGAGAATCATTAGTAGCACCAAAAACAATGTCATCAACATAAATTTGAGCTACAACAAAACCAGTCTTATCCTTTCTTATGAAGAGAGTTGTATCTGCAGATCCCCTTTTGAATCCATGCTCAGTGAGATATGCAGTCAATCTATCATACCAAGCCCTAGGAGCTTGTTTTAAACCATAGAGAGCTCTCTTCAACTTGTATGCATCATCCGGTCTGTGAGAATCCACAAATCTCTTAGGTTGCTCAACATACACCTCTTCTTGTAACATCGCATTTAAGAAAGCACTTTTGACATCCATTTGATACAACTTGAAGTTCAGGTGACTTGCAATGGCCAACAGTATCCGAATGGATTCCAATCTTGCAACTGGTGCAAAGGTCTCATCAAAATCAATCCCTTCCACTTGTGTGTATCCTTGTGCAACAAGTCTTGATTTGTTTCTAATCACGGTGCCATGTTCATCTGACTTGTTCTTAAAGATCCATTTAGTTCCAATCACATTTACATTTTCAGGTCTAGGAACTAATTCCCACACATCATTCCGAACAAATTGATGAAGCTCTTCATGCATGGAATTTACCCAATCAGCATCTTGTAGTGCCTCATCTACATTTTTCGGTTCAAATTGGGACAAATAACATGAGTGAGTGATCACATTCAGGGCTTTTGATCTCAATCTCATGTTATCATTCAGACTACCCAATATATTCTTAGGAGGATGATTCAATCTCACTCTAGAGGATGGGCGTTTAACAAGAGAAGTTGTGGTACCTTTCTGTTCAAATAGAGGACTGAACTCACTTTGTACCTGTCGAGTGTCATGAACCGGAGTGGATGGTTCTGAACTTGATGGTACTGAGACTGTATCATTCAACACCAACAACTCTTCCTCACTATGTTTCACACCATACTCAGGAAGAGGGGAATCATTAACCTCTAAAGACTTATCTTGAGCAGGAACAGTGCTTTCTGAAGAAGCTTCTGAACATACTTCATCATTTATCACAACATTTGAAGATTCCATGACTGTTTTGGTTCTCAGATTGTACACTCTATAAGCTCTGCTGGTGGAAGAGTATCCTAGAAAGTATCCTTTGTCACTCTTTGCATCAAACTTTTCTAGGTTCTCTCTATCACGTAGAATGTAACAGTCACTGCCAAATATCCTAAAATACTTGACAACAGGTTTCTTCCCTCTCCAGAGTTCATAGGGAGTTTTCTTGGAGTCAGGTCTAAAATACACCTGGTTGAGTGTATGACAAGCAGTGTTGACAGCCTCTCCCCAGAAGGACTTTGGCAACTTTTTGTTATGTAACATGACTCGTGCCATTTCCTGAACAACTCTGTTTTTTCTCTCCACAATCCCATTCTGTTGAGGTGTCTTGGGTGATGAGAACTCTTGGTGAGTGCCTTGATTATTGCAGAAAGTAGCCAGCTTGGTATTCTCAAATTCTCTTCCATGATCACTTCTGATTCTGGCTATCACAGCATCTTTCTCAACCTGCAATTTCTTGCATAGATGAATCATCTTTTCAGGAGCCTCAGCTTTATCTTTCAAAAGCACAACCCAAGTATATCTAGTAAAATCGTCCACAACAACTAGAATATACTTCTTTCCACCCAAACTTTGAACTCTGGCAGGACCCATGAGATCAATGTGTAATAACTCTAAAGGTCTTGAAGTTTGAACACTAGTCACAGACGGATGCTTGGATTTTACTTGTTTACCTATCTGACATGGTCCACAAATGCACTTATCAATCTTCTCAAATTTCGGTAAACCGATAACTGCCTCACACTTGGAAATCTTCTCTAATTGCTTATGACTGGCATGCCCCAACCGTTGATGCCATAAATCAACTTGATTAATCTTTGCACTAAAGCATTTGTTGTTTACACTTGGTGTTATGCCATAACAGTTGTCAGCTGTCCTTACACCAACACACATACAGTCACCTCCTCCATCAAGTATCTCACATTCATACTTGGTGAAAAGAACATTTAGTCCATTGTCGCAAATCTGACTTATGCTGAGTAAATTGGCCTTTAATCCATCAACATACCAAACATCTTCAAACACTGGCAATCCTGGAATGTCCACAGTACCAATGCCTCTGATCACAGATTTACTTCCATCTCCAAAAGTGACTGTCCCAATCTTTCCTTCAAAGAGAGTTTTGAATAAGTCTTTATTTCCTGTCATGTGCCTGGAACAACCACTATCCAAATACCAAAGACAAGAATCACGTGCCTTTAAGGCGGTTAAAGCAGTATAACAAACATAATTCTTATCACATGTGATTATGCCAATATTCTTAAGGAAAGATTTAACAAAAATAACAAAAGGCAAAGATGACAAATAGATAAGTTGACAAATAAGCAGAAAAATTTTCCAAGAATCCATGACAACAGGGGTCAAGGATCAGCTCAGAGATTAAAAATCTCAAACAAAAAGAGCTACCACGCTCTGATACCACTTGAACGGTTTTAGACCCCTTAAACACATAGATTGCGTAGCCTAGATTAATTAGCCAAGTTGTTACTTAGTCAAATTAAGAAATTCTAGGTTAAAACAATCCAAACAATCATATCAAGAATATAATGCAGCGGAAAATAAATAACACAAGATATGATCACCTAGGAAACCACACGGTAAAAACCTGGGGAGGATTTGACCCACCGATCCTCAAGGCTAACCTGAATTCACTATGAAAGAATTGAAGTTCGTACAAAAGGACTACAAGCTCCCCGCTCGACTTCCTAATGCTACCCACCAGTAGAACTTCCTGACACGACCACGCGCAGGCTCCGAATCCACGGACTACTTCTTTCTTGAATTCCTCAATCAGCTACAAGCTCCCCGCTTGCTTTTCTTTTAAGTTCCAATGGTTGCAACAGTAATGATCTTCAAGATGTTGAAATCATCTCCACCATGAAAACCCTAAGTTTTGTGTAAAGGAAAGCTCCTCAAAGATCTCACACGAGATTCACACTAAACAGCAATGTATGAGCAACAATACAATATGGACAACCTTCAAAAACGTGGCTAAGGTTTTGTTTATATACCTAGGGTAAAAACATAAAACCCTAAACGTTTAATGAAGTAGGGCTGAGTTGGAAATTCTGCAGAAAATTCAACCTGTGCGATTTTCGATCGATCGAGTCTATTCTTCGATCGATCGAGCCAGGCCGAAAGTCCCAAGTACTTCTGCAGCCACTCGATTCCAACTTTACAATATTAAACCAACTTTGAGCAAGTCTAAATAAGACTAAATACAATGTTTTGATCATGGTTTGCCAACATTACAAATTAGAGTTCTAAATACATAAAATCCTAAGACCTTAGAACCTAACAGTCATCATCCATACCCCTTGGCTCACATCAAAGGGTTTGGATCACCCCTATTTGCATGTCTATGCTTGCTTACTTCTATGTTTTATGCTTGTGTTAGCCTTTCTAGTTCAAGGCTTTACCACGCTTGACACCCTTAGTAGGTTTATGGTTGTGTGATTACATCTGACGCCCATGAGGCCTTGTTTGGACGTAACCACTTGGGACGCATCGCCCTGATGCCGATTGCTTCATGCAAAGCTTTCCCATTTTTCCGCTCCGTGCAATGATATGATTACCATGCTTATTTGTGCCACCCATTGGCTTTATATGCATCTTTACACGTTTGCTTACATGTCCATGCATGAGTCTTGCTTGCTAGTGTGTCGACCATGCTTCAACACAATGAAGCTATGGACATCCGATCCAAACCTACATTTGTCCCTCGCAGACACCACGTTTTGTTTGCTCGCTTTCTTGTTTGCCTTTTTGCTTGTTGGCTTGCTATCATGCTTGTTTGCCTTATCACTTGTTTGCTCATATCCTTGCTTGTTTGCTTACCATGTCTATCATGCTTATCTGCTTTATGCCTCTTTCATATACTCTTTGCATCTTGTCCTTCCATTGCTTGTCTGCTAGTTTCCTGTCTTTGCCTTTGCATGTACACACATGGAGTAAGGATGCTTGAAGCTAGGGCACAGTCTCCCAGGCACAAGCAAAAAGGGCGCAGACGCAAGCATGTAGATAAGCCAAACGGTTGTATCCAGTAGGTTTAGGAGTTTAGCATTTCCCTTTGGTTATGTACTCTTTTAAACCCCTTCCTTCCTCCTCCTTTTCTCTCTTAGATGGTTTGTATTAGGTATATCATGTCTTGTACCGTTTGTCCTCATCTCTAAAGTATGGTGACCCCTGTTTATTTTCCTACACTTATATTTTGGGCCATGCTCTAGGGATGTACGCATTTACTTTCCTATTCTGTGTGCTTGCATTATGTATGATGTATGTATATATATACACCTTCGGTGATTGTAAATCTGAATGCATGAACTATTGTTCCTATGTTTTCTATGCTTCTGCATATGACAATGGCACTGGCTGTGAGATTTGGAGCAGAGGAACAAGGGTTAGAAGAAATCATTCAGATTGTACGTGAGAGATATAAATACTAGAATCCAAAGTAAGTCTACTTGTTAAACAAACGCCTCTAGCTGATGCATTACGTTCTTATATAAAGATAACAATATATGATGCGTGATTATGATGTCAACTTCTTAGTCAATTATTTTTATGAAAAGAAAATGGAAATGGGAATGAAAAACTAGCACTAGCCACTACTAGAATTATATAAAATTTATTTGTTAATGCAGCAAGCAAATGGTGGATATGGCAGATTGTTGCAGTAGGTGGAACAGTTATCGCTATGTTGTGCTTCTTTATGTTATGGAAAATTACAAAGCAAAAGGTAATCTCCTACTACATATTTTACTGGTATGTAACTTATGCTAATTAGAAATGATCCATTAGTAAGAAAATTTCAAGATCTACTTTTTTGTGTATGTTAATTAGGGAAGATAAAAACGAAACAAAAGATGCTAGTACAAGAATTTGGGGGTAATGCATTGCCTTCCACTGATTTCCAAATCTTCAGCTTTGAAAGCATTACTGCTGCTACAAACAAGTTCTCAACTGAAAATAACTTAGGAGTGGGCGGTTTTGGACCAGTTTATAAGGTGAAATCCTGACCCTTCTTTCTCTTTCATTCCTTTTTTGTCTTTTCAATGGGATAATTTGATCATAAGATTTATCCAATCCGAACCTTGCTCACCATTTAGCCCATGAGCTGAAGCCTAAGGGCATGGTCAAATTTTGACAGATAAATTAAAATCACATTAGTTTATGACTAATGAGAAATACTTTCGGGGAAAACTGGTTGATGGAGAAGAAATATCCATAAAAAGACTTTCATGAGATTCCAGACAAGGACTAATGGAGTTCCAAAATGAAGTTATACTCATTGCCAAACTCCAACACACTAATCTTGTGAGGCTTTTAGGGTTTTGCATTCAAGAAGAAAAAATATTAATCTATGAATACATGGCCAACTAATGCTTAGATTTCTTCCTTTTTGGTACACTCCATGTTTAGCAGGGATTGTGATTATTGCCATTATCATATTTATAAGGTCATCAGTTATCAATTGTGCAAGGATCATATTTTTATGTATTGACATATCATAGTACAAAATGAACTTTTATGTATTTGAGTCTTAGTTTTATGGCTTCAAGAAGTACATCTTTTGTAAACAAGTGATATTAATTGAAGCTCGAGAAATTGCTCAAGAAAAACTGAAACTGCAGGTCTCGATACCTATCTATCTATCAAGAATAAATGAATCTTGATACTTGGCTCTGCATCTCTTGATCTATCAAACTTCGAGAAAACTGAACAGAAATTTTCTATTTCAGCCCATGATGACTTCGCCTTTTTTGGGATCCATGCATTAGGGTTCCAAAGCATATAAAAGACATTGTATGGTCGTATCACATACATAGAGAGACACACACATACTGTGAGTTATCGTGATGTTTTGTGCCCTTAGGGTTTTGTATCAAGGTCAAAGCATTATTTGAAGAACATTGCAAAGCTACAACATTCAAAGAGATTGTTGTGGAGTTAGTCATGGATAGGAGATTCATGCAAATGAGAAGTCTTATGCAAGAAGTTGTCCAATTGGGGATTGGAGCTGAGCTTCCTTATAGATCAGTAGGTACTATTGTAGGTAGGTACTTTGCGATAGGGTAAGGTACTTTGTCTTTGTAACCTTTATTCTTGTTAGTGGATTCTTCAAGAGTGATGACTTGAAAATCATCCGATGGAGTTTTACCTATGAGGGTTTTTCCCATCGTGATCAAATTACCGTGTCAAACTTATTTTCCATTGCATGTAATTTAGTTGGTGATTTGATTGTGCCTTAATTGGATTTGAATATAATTTGGACTAATTAATCACCTTTGGGTAATTGGTTAATCTAACTAGGGTCATTCTATAACCCAACAAATTGCTTGTTATTACTTATTGATTTATTATTTGAGACAAATTCTACTAAAAAGAAATTATTAAATTGGAAGAAACAAATCAACATCATTGGAGACATTCTCGAGGGCTTGTTTATCTCCATAAATATTCAGAAGAATGCCTCTTTGTACCTTTTAGATTTGTTACTTGGTAACATCTACATTTTTATTCTTTTCTTAGCCAATGAGCCACAAAATTGGCTGAGGCTTGAGAAACAGCCATTTCCATTTATTTCGCTCCATCAAATTTAATTTGCCGTGGTTATGTTCTGATTTACTAATTTAAATTCAATACAAGGATTTCACTGGACTCTTTTTTTTTGGCTTTGAGGGTGATATTTAATTTTGTTGTAGATTTTTAAGTCCTATACATAACCCTTTCTTATCTGAGTTACTGTAAGCATTGAACATAATCAATAAAAGCTCTATTTTCTCTGTTCAAGCTGCAGGATCATGAGTATTATTCCTGTGTATTGTTATCATCATTGCAATAATAGGAGGACTATTCATACTGGCATTATTATACTATTTGATAAAATTTCAAGCAAAAGGTATTCTCATGGTCATAGTGACTTAATTTGGTTTGAATGTGATACTTAGGGGCTGTTTGGTTTTTTTTTTTTTTTTTTTTTTTTTTTTTTTTTTTCATCACTCATCACTCCTCACTCAATTTTCGTCACTCATCACTCATCACTCATCACTTAAAATACCTCAATTTTCTACACCCACCCGTTTGGCACATATCACTCAGTTATGGTTTCAACCAAAAAATATAATAAAAAAAATGGGACCCACACATTGACCCATGTCATTAAACTTTCATCTTTCCTTATTTTTTATTTATTTATTTTTTCTTTTTCCCCTTACTCTCATCTTTCTCTGCCTCTCCCCTTCGTTGTTGTTCCTGCCCCTTTCTTTGTCTCTGTTGCTTGCACTTTATTGTTTTTTTTTTTTTTTTTTTTTTTTTTTTGGTGCTTGTGGTTACCTCTGTTGGTGCTTGGCTGAAGAGAAAGCACACAAAAACAAGATTAAGGTTTAAGCTAAAACAAAATTAATAAATGAGAAAATAAAAGCAAGAGAGAGGAAGCCCATGGTTATGATTGGTTCTCTGATTTTTTGCTATCTTCTGCTAATTTTTTGGGGTTTTCGGTGAACGATGGCACTGGAGCTTTTTTTGTGTGGATGAACATGTTTGTGGGTTTGTGTGGATGAACATGTTTCTGCTATGTTCATTGGGTTTTCAGTGAAATCGACTGGTTTTTTGTGTGTTGATGAACATGTTTGTGGGTTTGTGTTAGTGTGTTAGAGAAAAGATTGTGAGAAGTGAAGAAAGAAAGAAAGAAAAAGAAGAAAAAAAAGAAAAAAGAAAAAGAAAGAGAACCCAAAAACCCAGTGAAGAGGAATGAAAAAGAAAAAAAGAAAAAAAAATGCAACCAAACCCATAAACCCAATGTGAAAAAAAAAAAAAAAAAAAAAAAAAAAAAAGGTCAAAAGTTGTGGCTGACTACTGACTAGTGGGTCCCTTAATGTGTGTTTAATTACCAAAATGCCATTGAAGACTAAAAACACCCAAAATGTGTTTTCAGTTTCCATAACTCATCACTCAAAAATCAAAGAATTGAGTGATGGAAACAAAAACTGGAAACAAATCCAAACAGAGTTTTTTTTTTTGTGGGACCCACATATTTTGAGATATGAGTGATGGAAACAGAGTTATGAGTTATGGAAACAATAAATCCAAACAAGCCCTTAGTTTATATCTTTATGTATCGTTCTGTATTAAGCTTCTTTCTTCATTTTCTGTTTTTGGCGATTCTAAATGTATAAATTTTTTTTTTTTAAATCTTTTTCCATTTTTAATGCAGCTAAACAGTGAATATCGATCACAATTAAAACGATAGGTGGTCTCAGTGTACTCATGTTTTGATCCATATACTATGTGATACAAGAAAAACTTAGATCTTTAGGCAATGCTTCAGCGATAATTGGATTTATAGGCATCTAAATAATAATTAAATTAATGATTTATCTCTTACCTTGTCTTACCTTAATTAATAGGGAAGAAAAATAGAGAAAAATATATATTATTACATGAGCTAGGAAGAAGAGATGGTAAGAGGAGCCATGAATTACAAATTTTCAGCTTTGAAAGCATAGCAGTAGCCACAAAAAATTTTACATCTACGAGCAAGCTTGGAGAAGGCGGTTTCAATTTGTTTATAAGGTATACTTCTTGACTTTTCATAAAATGATGGAAAAATTAAAGATAAGTTGTTAGGTTAGGAATAATTAAAAAGTAGTTGCCTCCTAGGTATGAGGATAAACTGCTTAGCCCATTAAGGGTGAAAAACCCTTAGATTATCCGGTAATTGGTTCTGGCGGATGGGGTCAATTGCCCGTAGGAGTTTGATTAATTGTGAGAATTGTTGTATAGTATGCTCTATGGCGTGCAACTAATCTGAGTGAACTTCTCCTTTGTCATTAAAAATAATAATAATAATAAGAGAAAAGATTAGGGCTAATTAGTTCTTATTTCAAGGACAACTGCCTGATGGTCAAGAAGTTGCACTAAAAAGGCTCTCAAGAAATTCTGGACAAGGATTTTTGGAGTGCAAGAATGAAGCTATACTAATTGCCAAACTGCAGCACACTACCTTGTTAGGCATGTTGGATGTTGCATTCATAAAGAGGAGAGGATGCTCATCTATGAATACATTCCTAACAAAAGCCTTGATTTTTTCCTCTTCGGTTAGCAAATTTTGACAATATGGTTAAATTATCTTTCTTTTGATTTTTGTCAATTGCTCACACTTATGTTCTACTATAGATCCCTGCAAAATAGAATATTCTAGCTTGGAAGAAACACTTCAAAATCATTCAAGGGCTTCTATACTTTCATAACTACTCACGATTAAGAATAATTCACAGAGATTTGAAGGCTAATAATATTTTACTTGATAATGAGATGAATCCAAAGATATTAGACTTCGGTATGACTAGAATATTTGGGTCAAATGATTTTGAAGTAAATACAAACAGGGTTGTCAGTACATAGTGAGTGATTAAATCATTTTACAACTAAGTGGATAGATATGAATGTGCTTATTAGCATGAGTTTATTCCTTCATGGACTGACAAAGTTTGTTTGTTCAATTGTTACATGTCTCTGGAGTATGTGATGAAGGGAGTTTTCTCATCAAAATTAGATGTCTTTAGGTTTGGAGTCTTATTGTTGGAGATTGTGAGCGGTCAAAAGAATTGTAGTAGTTACCATTCTAAACTACCTCTCAATCTTATTGGATATGTAAGTTCCTAATGACGAAAGCTTATTTTGTCTAAACACCATGTTATTGTTCATGACCATAAGAGTATCGAAATTGTTTCAGGCATGGGAGTTGTGGGGAGAAGGTGGAGGCTTGGAGTTAATTGATCCAACTTTTGGTGATTTAAATCACACTAATCAAGTTTTGAGACGCATTCATGTTGGTCTCTTGTGTGTTCAAGAAATCCCAATTGATAGACCTGCCATGTTAGATGTGATATTTATGATATATAATGAAGCTAATAAGCTACCTGCACCGAAACAACCAGTCTTGGAAAGAATATGCCAAAGGCAGGAATTCTTGAATGCAGACAAGAAAATTGTTCATCAAATAGGGTATCAATTTTAGAGATGGTACCAAGGTGAAGGAACCTGAGTCTTTCAATTCCAAGTTTCAACCAATATTGCCGTAAAGCAAATTTTTACTATAAAAGGCAACAGTTATATCCCATTTTTAACGAGATCTTGTTATGTCATATGTTTGTCACATTTTCCTTTTCGAGAGAATCACAGAGTATATATGTCTATGTATATGGTTTTATGCCTACCGTAGTTTAAAATTTAATAATCGCAGACCTACACGATGCACGGAAAAATATGAAACACAGTGCAATAAAAAAAAGTTGTCTCTTATTTTTTAGTGTGAGAACTATTAAACCAAGTTGTAACCATATATACTTTATTAATTGCTATACAAATACATGCAAATCAACTCTTATAGGTATATTTTTCTCCTAAACATAGATCAACATTTAGTTCTTTCTCATAATCAATAAATCATATATCATAAAGTGAAAATACAAAATAAAATAAAATTCAAAATTTTTTTTTTTTTTTCATCATACGAACATTTGAATAAATCCCGCAATATATAACTCTTCAAATTAATAAGCCATATGATTACTTAGATTATATAGTAAAATAAGACCAACCTATCCATCATAACATTGCAGTATCGTCAAGATATAATTATATAAAAGTCGTGTTTTGTTAATCTTGTCTCATTAATCCAAAAGTAACATTTATAAAGCTAATAAGATCTTTAGAGAGTAACATATGACAGGGAATTCTTAGTTTGAATAACTTATTATATATATATAAATCATCAAACATAAACATCTATTAGAAGATAAATCTATAACTTTAATACAAAAATTTGGCAAAATGATTAAATAGTATACTACCTTCAGTTTAGTGATATTAAGATATTTTTTTATAAGGAGTGTACACATTCAACCAAGAGGAATTAATCAAAGAATTTTTTATGACTATCAACTATGTTAGTTTGCTCTTTGTTTTTCATGGTTTCTCTTCCAAATGAAGGTGACATTGACAAATTTAAACTACGACAATTATAGAGTAGTTATACAAAACTATTATTCAAAACTTTGTACAAATAAATTCATTTTCTTGTTCCATATGTTGTACATACTTATGGAATTTAAAAGTTCACTCTCCATTAAGGCTTGCATTACAAATACCAATGACTTCATCATAGAAATCAACCCTATTGAGAAGTTTATGTGGTGTAATGCTTAATTTGTCAAAAGTGGGGGCACCTTAGGCATTTTTTCTGTTGTTAACACAACATAAGCTTATTCTGGTTCTATGTTACAGAATTAGTGCAATTTCAAAATCACAAAGAGACTAAAAGGGGGGAAAAACAAAAGATTAATTCAAAAATGTTATATGAATTAAGCATTGCATATATGAAAGATTTAAGAAAATAATGGGACATAAAATGTTATTCAAACTAACACAAACACTAACCTTTTTTTTTTTCATAGGTAGATAGTGGTGGAGGGGGGATGGTGGGGTTTGAACCACAAATATGGGACACCACAAAGAATGTATTTACCTCTAGGCTATCATTAGTACCCCTAAAATTAATCTAGAAGGCTAGACAAAAGAATAATTGGAATTTCAAAAAAGAATTAATCACAAGTTCCTCAAGTATCTACACATAAAAACATTAATAGCATAATGATGCTCTAGAGTAAATTATATTTTGTTTTATTCTTTTTTTAATATTTTCCTTAAAGATGATAAACTAAGCAAAGTAAAAACTTACCAAAAAAACTTATATTAACTAAAATTGTGTTTGAACGGTTTTAGACCCCTTAAAACACACAGATTGCGTAGCCTAGATTAATTAGCCAAGTTGTTACTTAGTCAAATTAAGCAATTCTAGGTTAAAACAATCCAAACAATCATATCAAGATATAATGCAGCGGAAAATAAATAACACAAGATATGATCACCTAGGAAACCACACGGTAAAAACCTGGGGAGGATTTGACCCACCGATCCTCAAGGCTAACCTGAATTCACTATGAAAGAATTGAAGTTCGTACAAAAGGACTACAAGCTCCCCGCTCGACTTCCTAATGCTACCCACCAGTAGAACTTCCTGACACGACCACGCGCAGGCTCCGAATCCACGGACTACTTCTTTCTTGAATTCCTCAATCAGCTACAAGCTCCCCGCTTGCTTTTCTTTTAAGTTCCAATGGTTGCAACAATAATGATCTTCAAGATGTTGAAATAATCTCCACCATGAAAACCCTAAGTTTTGTGTAAAGGAAAGCTCCTCAAAGATCTCACACGAGATTCACACAAAACAGCAATATATGAGCAACAATACAATATGGACCACCTTCAAAAACGTGGCTAGGGTTTTATTTATATACCTAGGGTAAAAACATAAAACCCTAAACGTTTAATGAAGTAGGGCTGAGTTGGAAATTCTGCAGAAAATTCAACCTGTGCGATTTTCGATCGATCGAGTCTATTCTTCGATCGATCGAGCCAGGCCGAGAGTCCCAAGTACTTCTGCAGCCACTCGATTCCAACTTTACAATATTAAACCAACTTTGAGCAAGACTAAATAAGACTTAATACAATGTTTTGATCATGGTTTGCCAACATTACAAATTAGAGTTCTAAATACATAAAATCCTAAGACCTTAGAACCTAACAAACTCCCCCTTTGGCAATCCGTGACAAAACCCTAATTAACAGCTCAAAGTTTTACAAATAAAAAGCCCTTTACAAAGATAATGCTCATAAAATTCAATTCAGCCTAACTACTATCCATAGTTGCAAGTGTAGAGAGCAGCTTAGTTGAATCAACCTGTATAATCCTGAAATACTCAACAAACGCATAAATGCATGTGTGACAGTAAAGAGTAAAACAACAGGTATAACATTCTTGTAAGATCCACAGAACACAAAATAAAGACATATAAGAATGAACAAGTCATAAACATAAATCGATACGCAGTGAATCATAAAGCAACAAGAATCAATAAAAAATAGCATGTATATCAATCAATGTTACTCCCCCTAACATGAATATCCCCAAAAATGATATACAAAGTGAAGCACATAGATACAATCTAAAACTCCACAATTCCTCTAAAACAAAAAACTCTACTACAAGTCAAAACTTCACTCCCCCTTTTTGTGACGGAATGCCAAAGGGCAATCACAAGTCGCCATCAAAAGGAGGTGGTGAGGGTGAATGAAGACGTGCAAGATCAGCTCGGAGAGCACGCATCTCATCCAACAAGTCCACCAAAATCTGACCATGAGCCTGCTGAACAGTCATGACAGTCTCCAAAGTACGACGAACATCAAAGTCGGCCGAAGGAGGTGGAGGAACATCAGCAGCAGCATCATCATCACCAACAGGAATAGGAATATCCTCACCAGCCATACCTGCAGAAGAAGAAGGAGGAGGTGCACTACCAGAGGGCTCAGATCTAGGGTGTTTAGAACCAGCTTGAAGATGAGCGGCCCTCTGTCTAAGAAAAGACGCACCTAAAGGTCCTATCACATGGACGGGCTCAGAGGAAGGAAAGTCATCAAGACCAAGAAAGAGAAGAATCCTATGAATGAAAATAGGACGAACAAGAGCATGAGCAGTAGATGAACTCCTATAAACTTCGTTCAAAGAACGAAGAAAAAGATGGGGAAAACTAATAGGAGCATCAGTAACAAGAGCGTATAGAAAAACACACCTCTCAAGAGGAATGGTGTGAACATGGGAAATAGGCCAGAGCGAATGACAAGCTATCCGGAAGAACAGATAGTGCAACCCAGAGAGCTCAGCAGAAGTGATCCGAGGATCAGAACCCCACTGGACAGTAGTACCAGTGACGTATGACAAAACATCGCTAATCTCGGGAGACTCATCATAAGGATAGACAGGATGCTGGACCAATGGTACCCCTAGAGCATCAGCCACTACCCGAGGAGTAATGGTGTACTCTACGCCTCGTATCCAACTCCTAACAAGAGTGTTGGAATCATAGACGCGGATAGAGATGTTCGAATAGAACTCTCTAATCAAGGCAGAAGGTGGAGGGGGATCAGAAACATCCACCAAGGGTAACCAACCCCGACGCTCAAAATTTGCCCTAATGGCAGGATCAAGCTCATCTAATAGCACAGAACGCTCAGCCCAAATCTTTCTCTTAACGGTCAGTTTCTCAAAAGTCTCTTGGTTTGCCTCACTCGGAAACCTCTCACTATCAAAGGATGGAGGGGGTGAAGGAGAAGGTGAGGGAACACTCCTACGGGCTCTAGTTTTCCTAGGCATAGTGCTAAGGAAAGGACAGAGACACACAGAGAAAAACACAAAGAAACAAGAGAAAACAAAACCAAGGGCAGACTGCAAATTAGCACAATAAATAATATAGAACAAAAATCTATATGATGCAGGAACAATAACATGTTGTGATGCATGATCTAAATGCAGTGACAAATTAAGTTTAATTGAGAGTAATTGGACAAAATTGGCTTGAACAAGGAATTTCTATCAAAAATCCCAAAATTTGAAAAATCACTTGAAAATTTTTGTAACAAATTGATGAATTAAGCATTACAAAACACAGCACATAGATTATAATGCTTAATTGCACCAACACAACAAGCCAATTTCATCAAATTCTATCCAATTTAACAAAAGCCCCAATTCGGATCAAGAACAAACCCTAGAATTTTCAATTTTTCACAAAACACAAAATTGATCAAATTAACCACCAAGGATCATTAATATAATGTGTCCCCACAAAAACCCAATGATCAATTTCATAAAATAAGGTTTGAATCAACAGAAAATCCAAAAAGAATCAAGTCCGAAAATTACCCTTAAATGCATGGATTTATGCATGAAATAATGAAAATAACATCAAAAGGAAGGGCAAAAGAGTCTTACCGGCTTGAGGAGAGAGAGATTGTGCAAAGACTTCGGAAGAAAACGACAAAAAAATCACAATACAAAGCTTGCCAACGCGGAGAGAGGAAAAAGGTTTGAAAAGTTTTGAAATAGGATCTTTGAAAAAGTCAGAAAAGTGCCTTTTAAAAACCTTTTTCACGATATTCGATCGATCGAAAATTACATTCGATCGATCGAAAAGCACAGTCATTTTAAGACAAATGAGAGCACTTTTTCGATTGATCGAAAATTACACTCGATCGATCGAAAAGCACAGTCATTTTAAGACAAATGAGAGCACTTTTTCGATTGATCGAAAAATAGGTTGGATCAATCGAAATGGGCAGAGGCTCACTAAATTTTGGAAAAATCACAGTTTTTGAAAGACACAAGCCGAATTTTGAAAATAACTCCTCAAAGCATTAAATTGAAGAAACAAAATGCATGAGTATGAGATGAAATGCTTTTTCAAAAACCCAAAATTTTGAACCCATTATTCTTAAACAAATTGCAATCAACCTCCCATTAGATTTTCTCAAGCAACAAATATGTTGTGCATAAATCTCAAGATATTTTCAAACTTGGTTGGTCAGACCAAAAACACACACTAGCATGTACAGTGTTTAACAAAGAGTAACTTGTGTCGTGTGTGATACTAGCAAAAACTTGAGATACATGTGAGGTGATATGTGAATAGCAATCAATCACAAAGTCTACAAAATCCATCACATAGAATTCAAAAGAGACTATCACCTAAAGAGTTACATCCTATAACTCCCACATCTCCTAGAACAAAAGCTTGCAATCATGTAAGTTTCTTGCATTTTTGCCTTTTTTTTTTTTTTGCATGAGATGGCATTCAGCCTAATAGTACACACCAGTTTGAATTAAGTGAATTGGCATCAAGCCTAATAGTACACACCAGTTTTTAATTTATTTTGAGGCTACACCTTATGTTCTTTTTGTGCATGTGCTACACTTTCTCGAGCACAGAATCTTATGATATGCACTAAGGTGTTCATGATTGGCTAGTGAACAGTGGTGAGATGGTTATTTATGCCTTTCTCAAAAGGATCAAGTCCGACAGTCAAATAACATGTGACTTCAAGATTAAGACAAAGTGATAAACACCATAAACATCTTTCCCACACAACATGCACTACAAAGCTCAAACTAGTAAAGTGCAATAAAGTAAGCTCATCCAAGCTAAACAAGGTACATAAGACATGATATGTGTAAATAAATTGACCAACCTTGTTTTTCAAAAATCAAGAACAATATGTTCAACATAAATTTTGCTTCCTTCTTTTCCCCTTTTTTTTTTTTTTTTTTTTTTTATTTAAAGGAAAACAAATAAATCCTAGAATGAAATGCATGAATGTAATGCAATGCAAGTCCTAGAACAAAGAAAACACAAAAAAAAAACAAAGAACAATGGTCATAAAAGAATAGAGCAATGAAGCACAAGGACCATGTCAGAAAGACTCAAGTATTTCGAGTCTTTTGCATCCAAAACTTTTTAGATGCACCATGAGCATTGGAGTTCTTATTCACATTTGAGTGATTCCCAACTCCATGATTGGAATAAAGGTTTAACACCTTTACCAATTCACCAATTAATGCCATAGGATCTTGTGCTTGAGGCACAGGCACTTTTGGTTTATTTGCTCTCTTATCAGCTTGAAGCTTGTAACAGTTAGGACGAATATGTCCAGACTTACCACAATAATGACAAACCCACGCAGGTTTACCATGCATCTTGTCCTTAGATTTGGTAGGCTCCTTAGGTTTAGAATCTCTTAAGTCTACCCTAGTCTTCTTAGGTGGTGAAACTTCTACAGGTTTAACTACCTTACTCACAGGTGGTTTGACAGTTTCACTCACAACCTCACTCACAGAAGGTCCAGAAGAAGAAGAAGGAACAAAAGTAGTGGAATGTGGTCCAGTATCAAAGATGCTTTCAACATATCCTAACCCAGTTTTATCAGAAGGATACTTTTGAACATTCAGCATGTGATCAAGTTTAGAACTAGCAGATCTAGCAACAGATAAATCATGTTCCAAAGTTCTAACTTTATCAAGCAAAAGCATATTCTCAGATTTAACATTATTCAAAAGTTCATTTGCATCAAACAGTTTAACAAGAAAATTTCTCTTTTCAAGCTCAAGAGACTCAATTTTCTTTAGGCCAAGATCAACTTTCATAGCATCCTTTGCAGCAATTTTGCAAAGTTTGTTATAGGCCTCTTGAAGATCTGCATCTTCAGAGAGTTCCCCATCAGAAGGGTTCTCTTCAGCAGATATGCCTTCATTGACTATAGCAGTAGCCGTGAAAGCAATGAAGTTTCCATCCTTGTCACCACCGGACTCATCATCAGAAACCTCATTATCACTAAGGGTTACAGCCATAGCTTTACCCTTAGTCCTTAAGAATGTAGGACATTCAGACTTCACATGACCATACCCTTGACAACCAAAACACTGAGGACCCAAAGAGTTATTAGAAGATTGACCAGAAATTTCTCTAGGTTTTTCAAAATTGTTAACCTTAGTGGGATCATTCTTCCTAAAATTTCTAGGTTCAGCAGTGTAAGTACCTCTTGCCTTTCTATTTGTATTCCTAAGAAAGTTCTTAAAGTTTTTGGCAAGATAGGCAATCTCTGTAGCAGAGAGCTCATCATCAAATCCACCACCATCAACATCATCAACTGACTTAAGAGCCATTGATTTGGATTTGTTTACTTTAGGTAGGTCAGACTCATAGGATTGAAGAGATCCTACAAGCTCATCAACAGGGATGGAGTCCACATCCTTGCTTTCAGTTATGGCAGTCACTTTGGGTCTAAAGTCTTCAGTTAAAGATCTAAGAATCTTCCTAACAATCTTAGGTTGATCATAGATTTCACCCAAATTAAAAGCAGAATTAACAATATCATTAAGTTTGGCATAAAATTCATCAAAGGATTCATCATCAGACATCCTAATGTTTTCAAACCTAGAAGTTAATTGCTGCAGTTTGTTTATCTTAACTGCCTTTGTGCCTTCATGCACAGTTTGGAGGATTTTCCAAGCAGTATGAGCCACCTCAACATTAGAGATTCTCTTAAATTCCTCCATAGAAACAGCATTAAAGATAGCATTCATAGCTTTGCTATTGAAGCTTGCTGCTTCTTTTTCAGAAGTTTGCCACTCACTCACAGGAGTAGCGGGCTTCTCCCATCCGTATTCAACGGAGTTCCAAACCCTTTCATCAATGGATTTCAGGAATGCTTTCATCCTTACTTTCCAATAGGCATAGTTGTTCCCATCAAAATGAGGAGGAACAAACAGAGAGTGTCCATGCTCCATGACAACAGGGGTCAAGGATCAGCTCAGAGATTAAAGAATCTCAAACAAAAAGAGCTACCTTGCTCTGATACCACTTGAACGGTTTTAGACCCCTTAAAACACACAGATTGCGTAGCCTAGATTAATTAGCCAAGTTGTTACTTAGTCAAATTAAGCAATTCTAGGTTAAAACAATCCAAACAATCATATCAAGATATAATGCAGCGGAAAATAAATAACACAAGATATGATCACCCAGGAAACCACACGGTAAAAACCTGGGGAGGATTTGACCCACCGATCCTCAAGGCTAACCTGAATTCACTATGAAAGAATTGAAGTTCGTACAAAAGGACTACAAGCTCCCCGCTCGACTTCCTAATGCTACCCACCAGTAGAACTTCCTGACACGACCACGCGCAGGCTCCGAATCCACGGACTACTTCTTTCTTGAATTCCTCAATCAGCTACAAGCTCCCCGCTTGCTTTTCTTTTAAGTTCCAATGGTTGCAACAATAATGATCTTCAAGATGTTGAAATAATCTCCACCATGAAAACCCTAAGTTTTGTGTAAAGGAAAGCTCCTCAAAGATCTCACACGAGATTCACACAAAACAGCAATATATGAGCAACAATACAATATGGACCACCTTCAAAAACGTGGCTAGGGTTTTATTTATATACCTAGGGTAAAAACATAAAACCCTAAACGTTTAATGAAGTAGGGCTGAGTTGGAAATTCTGCAGAAAATTCAACCTGTGCGATTTTCGATCGATCGAGTCTATTCTTCGATCGATCGAGCCAGGCCGAGAGTCCCAAGTACTTCTGCAGCCACTCGATTCCAACTTTACAATATTAAACCAACTTTGAGCAAGACTAAATAAGACTTAATACAATGTTTTGATCATGGTTTGCCAACATTACAAATTAGAGTTCTAAATACATAAAATCCTAAGACCTTAGAACCTAACAGTGTTGTCAATTCTAAGTCAATAAAGAGTAACAAAAGTCAATATCATTAAAAAAATTGGTAAGGAAAACAGCAAAATCACTTCACATAAACTAAATGTAAGAATACCAAAAAGAAAGGGAAAAAAAAAGTTCATTTCTATTTGTGTGTTTTGTTCACCTCAATGCTCATCCTATTGCCAATTTAACTTTGAAAATCTCTGACAAAAATAATCGATGTCTTCTCAAAATGGTGAAAACTAAAACTTGATTGAAAAATGTGGAGAACAAATAGTATTGAACTAATTTTTTTTGTTGTTGTAAATGATGGGGTGATCGTATCTAGAATGTTCATTGGTAGATATATTGTAAAAGTTAAATAAAAATGATTGATGTGTGAGTGAGAGAGAAATACAGTTGTGAAAAACTGAAAATTTGGAAGAGGAAACATTGTAACTGTAGATAAATGATGAGATACAAAACTCATCTTTGGGCTATAGTTTATGATTGAAATTTTAATTGTATCCACTAAAAAGATAATGAACTATTCAACTTTAATAATTACTTGAAATTAGAAAGAAGAAAATGAAAAGTTGAAATCAATTGGGCTAGCTAAATGGTCAAACATTTGTATCTAATATATAGTAACGTTTGTAATTTGAATATTTATTATTAGATATTTAGTTTAATAAGCCCACATTTTATCCATATCTTTTCAAAGAACACAATCCTTAAACATTCAATCTAAAATTAAGAAATGCAAGTCTTGAAACCTAAATATATTTTAATCCTTCATTAGTTAAAGATTTTATCTCTGTGAATTTTTGCATTGTCAAATGAAATTTCTAGAAATTTAAGATTCTTTTAACAAATTTCAAATAATTAGATGAAAAGTTAAGTATATTTTTTAAAAGATATTAACATGAGAAATTTCCAAAATTAATCACTTGGTTCTTATTTACTTACAATTATTCTGTATTGTAAAGAAAATTTTCAAATTTCAAGAATTATTGAGAAATTAATTGTTGAAATTTGCCATATGTCAATCCAAATATGACACATAGCACCTTAACACCTTATCATCCAAACATAACTCACTTACAAAGGATAATGACTAACATAGGACAATGTTAAAGTGAAAATTCAATTAATAAGACTATATATTGCATAGAAATTATTACCAACCATAATCACACAAACAAATATTACAAAAACAAAAAACAAAAAAAAAAAACAAAAACAAAAATAAAACAAAAACAAAAACAAAATTAAAAAAAAAAAAAAAAAAGCAAAAACAAAAACGTAGAGATGAAAAATATATATTATCAAAATTATAGAAATTTGTATAAATCAAAGCAATGATTATTACACATTTATAGAGCTGGAATATGTCCCAACTCCACCACATTCTAAGTCATCAAACAACAAACAAAATCTATTGAACACATTTACTTCAATTTCACTACTTAAAGAAAAAAAATAATTCAAATATCATTTTCTATACAATAAGTTACGTATAAAATGTTTCTAAAAAAAAAAGAAGAAGTTATGTAAACTTTTGAGTTCTAAAAAAATATAACAATTTATTGTTTGATTATCACTAAATGAATGTTAAAAGAATCAAGTCAATTTAATGTTACAAAAATATCTCCCACAAAATATATTGATATTTTTTTCATTCTAAACAACTATAAAAACACTTTAATCCTTATTGGGCATGAGGACTATGTATCAAGTTGCTTGGAGACACATTGCAAGAAAAAATTCCAAAAGGAATTATTTTAATCCAAGTAACCCATAATTACAATCCCATTACATAAAATAATTCCAAACCCTAATCAATTACGTTATGAATAAAATATATCAAAATTATGAGAATCCATTAACACAAAGAGACCAAAAAATCAAAATAACAATTTAGATATTTTTTTATCTGGTGATTGTAATAAAATATTGAATTGTGAGAATAGAGTAAGAAAGAGAGAGAATAGAAGCTTACTAAGTAGGGCTATCAAAATCATTAAGATATGAGTCTTTAGAGGGATATAATTCTACCATTAAAGAAATGCTAAGTGATTCTATTTGGCTTTCATAGACAAAATATGTCAAGCAGATAAGTTTTATGTTGAGAAAAATTGACATATATACACAATAATTTTTGTATAAAATAGTTCAAACTTTTATGTCTACCTAGAAAGATGGGAACTCCAAGCTACTCTAAAAGTCACTTTTATTCTCCTTCAATATCCCTTAAAAATTTATAAAAAAAATAAAAAATAAATTAAAATAAAAAAAGGCATCAAAAGAATATATATATATATATATATATGTATATATAAGAATAATGTAATGAGAGAAATACAAATATGATACACATAAGAATAATGTAATGAGAGAGAGAGAGATACCTCGAAAGTAATAAAGGCACACATTTTTTACAGATCAAAATTCGTATATGTAAAGAAAATAAGTCAAAATACATAGCCAAAAGAAGAGTTCATGAATATAACTAAACACATAGATAGGGGAGCCAGTGCCAATGGTTGGTAAAAAAAA
Organism: Quercus cerris; assembly: GCA_963669245.1. Taxonomy (NCBI): domain Eukaryota; kingdom Viridiplantae; phylum Streptophyta; class Magnoliopsida; order Fagales; family Fagaceae; genus Quercus; species Quercus cerris. The sequence continues at coordinate 21,471,328 of OY770008.1, read as the reverse complement.
ACAATTTGTATTGTGACTAAATGAAAAAACACAGAATAATTATTATTTTAAAAAAATGAGTTACATTGATTGGTTGGCTACCTTCTAGAAATATAACATCATGCACATTGTGAGCAAATTAGCATTTAGTCTTAACGTTAAACAAAAAATACTAACCATTCATAAAGTCATCAGAAGTTGCGATACAAATATAGCGATAATTCAACATTGTGAAACACACCTAAACAAAAATCAAGAGTGATATGTAAAAGAAATTGATTACCCAAAATTTCAATAAAGAATCGATAAATTCCTCTGGGATTGTAAGCAATAATCAATAGTGGAATTGAATTCTTGATAATTTGCACACCTTTGTCTTGCACATTGACTGGGCATTGGCTAAGTATAGAAATTTGGGGGGAAAAAAACTAAAGTGGAGATGGAGAGAGAGAGAACTTACAAGTAGAATATATAAGATTTGGATTAGCTATTGAAAGTGAAAGGGTGAAATTGTTACGAAGAAACCGTTTTGCTTCCAAATTCCAATTTTGGATGGAAGGATGTGAATAGTCGTAATTGAAGATAATAACTCATGTTGTATGGATAACAATTGAGATGATTTAGTATATGTAGTAGATTAGTAGCAGATGAATAGACATCTTTTTCTTTTTCTTTTTCTTTTTTTTTCTTTTTTTTTTTTTTTTTTTGAGAAGGAGATGAATAGTCATCTTAATAGAGTGCATGAACATGTTTCCTCATGATCTATATTTCATTTATATATATATATATATATATAAAATAAAGAGAAATGAGAAATCAATTTTTTTTTTTAATATAGATCATTTAATCATGATCTATATTAAATGTAACGCTTCAGCTTTTAGTAATATATAGAAATAGATTTAATTATCTTTGTCTTGAGTGTTATTAATTTACACACCCAACACCCCAAGTCAAAGGGTTTTAATGTTAGCATATGGTTTACAAAAGAAATATGATGCTCTCTATGCAAAGCAATCATACCAATAATTGAATGTTAATACGCAACCACCAATTGCATACGGCTAAAGCCATCAGATTTGACTTGTGATTTGAGTTTTTCTCAATCACACAAAAAATGGCTAAATATTTGCTTTTGATCTTTTTAAGCACTACCACTACATCTTTTTATTATCTCTTTCTTGTTTATTTTTAAAGCACTTGCCAGATTAAACCTATGAATCTCAGTCAGGTAAGGTCAGTGGTAAGAGAACTTCACATGACCGAAATTTCTTTTCTTAGTCAATAATTACACAAACAAGGTGAAAAGTAAAATACAAACTCCAACAAATAAGTCCCACGTGCATCCACACACAGGAACAGTGCGGAATTTTCAAACAATGAATGTTGGAAAAAAGACATGAGTTTTTATTTACATAAGACCTAAGTGGGTCTACATCAGGGTATTATACATCATAAACAAGTTTATAATAAACTGGTAAAGCTTTTATTGTAAAAAAAGAAGAGATATGGATTCGATTCTTGCCCATACCAAAACTTAATTGACATTTTGATTTGATGATAAAAAACAATTATCAAGAGTAGACATAATAAATTGAAACTTTGTTATATTTATCTCACACAAAAAAAGTCTAATCAAATCAATAATCAAACCAAAAGAAAAACGGGTCAAAAAAGCCAGCAGGGTGGCTTCTATCAATATACAATTAACGAGTAGGACTACCATATCGTCTCGTCTCAAAATTGTCCCTTGATGGCTAGCAAAGGAAGGACCATCTTGCTCAGTTTGATTTATTTCTTACAGATTAGACACAATCATTCTGAGCCAGATGTATTGGTACAAGGCCAAAATCTTAGAGATGGGGAGCATCTGGCCTCATCTGATGGAACATTCAGGTTGGAATTTTTTAGCCCAGGTCCTTCAAGAAATAGGTATGTTGGAATTTCACTCAACATAGCTGATGATGATGGAGCAGTGTTAGTTGCCAATAAGAAGGTGGTCTGGGTTGCTAACCGAGACAACCCAATTGCTGACAAGTCTGGTATTCTTATGATTGATGAATTTTGTAGGTTGACCATTTCACATAGTGGAGTAGTCTCATTGTGTCAAATTCTGTTCAAGCAGCAAATAATGCTAGTGCCATGCAACTAGAATCAGGTAACTTTATATTGAGAGAGCAGAATATAGATGGATCTACAAAATCAAAAAATAAAAAATAAAAAATAATAACAATAATAACAATAACAATAATAATAATAATAACAACAATAATAATAACAATGATGATGAAGATGATGATGATGATGCAGATGCAAAAGACCAATCCATACTAAAACTCACTTCAGGGCTATACTTTTTTGACAATTTTAAAGCTAGACTTGGAGCACTTATTTAATGTCAATATTGTTTAAAAGACAATAATACAGTTTGAGCTTCCTTTATCCTTGGCACTACAATTTTTTGTCCCTTTTCCTACTCCTAATGCTCACTTGCTACTTTGTATACAATAAATTAGGATATCTAATGGTGCAATTTATTCTTTGAATATAACATGGACTTTTTAAAAGAATTCATAAACATTTTATTGCTACATATGTCGTTAAGCTTATAGCATATATATATATATATATAAGCATGATTTCACTATACTGTTATGTGAGGCGACTTTGTACACAACCAAATTGCCAAGCAGCTATAAACAGATATAACTACGTACAACAAAAACCAACCTAACAAACTAGATGCACAACAAAGCTCCAAACTAGCAGCCCAAATGGAAACAAGACTCAAAAGAACCAAATCAAAAGTAAGTGCAATTCAGCATTTGCCATGACAAGTGCATAGCTTTTCTACAACTACACAACACAATAGAACCGTGCCTGTTAGCAGAACCACATGCCTACCAGCAGAAATATGGCTAATCAATCTATCATATGGCTAAAAAAATCCAAGGTGAATGTTCAGCTTCTTAACAAAAATGATACAACTACCAGAAACAATAAAAAAGATTGAATTAGCAAACAGATGTTGCTTCAAAATTGTCAGGCCGAAAAGCTTATCAAACACAACATGTTCATATGTTCCCGAGAAACACCATTAAACCTCACAATTGAAACAACAAAACAACACAACTTAAAACAAAATAAGCCCTGAACAAGAACAGGGAAAACCAACACAACCTCAAAGCAAAACCTACTTACTCAAAATTAACATTTAAAAAAAAAAAAAAAAAATTTACATGATTAATGAAGAAGAGTTAGTTGGATTGATATATATATTTTTAAATTACGAACTTAATTCACTTTTCAAATTCCTTTTATCACAACTATATAATCCAGAATTAAATCATCCAAAAATATGCCACAAAACAATGGAGAAAAAAATATAAACAACCAAAATAATAAACAAACCAAAAAAAATAGAAAAATCAAAATAAAAATGGAGAAAAATAAGCAACAGAGGCAAGGGGGTTTGGTAACAAACCTGGAAAAAATCCGAGTTGCTAAAAGAAGGGTAGTGTGAGCGGTAGTCCTTGGCGGCGAAGAGGCGGATAGGGGATGGGAATGGCAGAGTGAGAGAGGGAAGGGGGCGGAATAGGCAGAGAAGGAAAGGGTTGAATCGGTGGAACTGTGGAGACATGGGGTGGATCAGTGGGGTCAACAGAGACATGTTTAGGTGGATTTGGCAGCCAGAGCATGTGGTGGAGAGACACCGATTGGGGCTTTGAGGCTTTAGAGCATCTACAGCAATAGAGCTAAAAATTTAGCTTTTTAGCTCCACCAAAAGTTACTTTATCTATTATACCTATACACATGCTGCAGCAGTGGATCTATTTTAGCTTTCAATACAATAAAATAATATAAACATCACAATAAAATAATATATCTACAACAATAAAATAATATATATTCACTACAATAAACAACAATCACAACCACCTGTAACCGTCACCGCCGCCGCTACCACCGCCGCCGCCGCCATCGACTCTTCCACCACTGCCGCCACCACCACCGCCGCCATCGACTCTTTCACCACCGCCACCGCCACCGCCGCTGCCGTCGCCATCGACTCTTCCACCACCGCCACCGCCGCCGCCGCCGCCGCCGCCGCCACCACATGATAGCAAATAATCGTCTAGTGTTAACAAATAATTTTTTTAACCCCAAATTATACTTAATACATTTTTTGTTACTAAAACAATTTTTCAATCATCATGATAGCCTATTATCGTCTCAATTGTCCGGAAGTAATCTTGGAACAATGTGAACTATAAAATGCAAGAACTTTATAAAAAAACATATAAAATAAAACACATATTATAGCAAGAACAAAGTAGTCCATACATTACTCACGTACATAACTCAAACCAAATTACAATAAAACTCACACACTCGCACAAATTCCTATGACTCATGCTTCTCAACATACAAAAATGAAAGTTCCTACGACTTGCCTTGCAATTGCCATAAATGTTCAATGAGGTCCGACTGGAGTTGAAAATGAATTTCTCGGTCTCTAATGCGTCCATGCCTCTCAATGTATGACATAAATCCATCACTTTGTTCACGTAACACTTGCAGAGGAGGATTATCCATTCCATCAATTTGTTCATAATCCAAGTCTACCACTTCATTATCATCCTGCTCATCTTCTACAATCATGTTGTGGAGAATTATACATGCTTTCATGATCTTTTGGAGTGTTTCAAGATGGAAAAATCGTGCAGGTCCACGGACAATTGCGAAACGTGCTTGAAGCACTCCAAATGCATGCTCAACATCCTTCCTACACGCCTCTTGGGCTGCTGCAAATAATTTATACTTATGTCCTTGTGGAGCTGGGATTGTTTTAACAAATGTTGCCCACTTTGGATATATGCCATCAGCAAGGTAATATCTCATTGTGTAGTCATGATCATTGATTGAGTAATGTACTGCAGGAGCACGTCCTTCAGCAAGTTCATTAAATACATGAGACCGCTCTAACACATTAATGTCATTATTTGACCCAGGTAACCCAAAAAATGCATGCCATATCCAAAGATCATATGATGCTACTGCCTCCAAAATAATAGTAGGTTCACGAATATGACCACAATATTGACCTTTCCATGCAGATGGACAATTTTTCCACTTCCAATGCATGCAATCAATTGAACCTAACATACCTGGAAAACCTCGGCGTTCTCCATGAGCTAACAGTCTAGCAATGTCTTCATTGTTTGGTTTTCTCAAGTATTCCTCAGAGAAAACATCAATTACCGCAGTAACAAATTTTTTCAAACTTTCTAATGCAGTAGTTTCTCCAATTCGCATATATTCATCTATCAAATCACCCGATACTCCATATGCAAGCATTCTAAGTGCAGCATTATCTTTTGTAATGAAGATAAACCAAGTTTGTTGGCACTATTTCTTTTTTTAACAAAGTAAGAGTCATGAGCTTCTACCTTAGATTGAATACGGAGAAAAAGAGAACGCTTCATCCGAAACCTCCTACGAAATAAAGCAGGTGGATATACTGGTGTGGGAGCAAAATAATCCAAAAAAAGCCTCTCATGCCTCGCCAAATGATTACGTTGGATAGAACGTCGACGTTTAGGTTGTGATGTTTCCATAACAAATTCTTCGATGATCTCATCTTCATCTGAGTCATCAAAAAGAAACTTGCGAACCAAATAGTTATCCATGGATGCAACCTTCAAGACAATTGGAAAACAATTATTACTATAAATGCAAGATTAAAGCCAAGTGATATAAGCCACAACAAAATGAATATAACCAATTCAAGCACAAGTCACAACATAAACACAATTTTGTGCTTACTCTCAAGCATTAAGTAAAATAAGAATGTTCAATGAATAGAAATAATTGGATCAAAGACGCTGATAGTGGCTGTAACAGCAAGATATATAATTGTTTCATTTTTCAGTCTACAAAGAATTATATCAATGCCTATCACAAGACCAAATGGAACTTAACAAAAGAAAAAAGAGATTGCACTTCAAAGTCTTTGTTAAATTGCACTTCAAGTCACAACACAAATACATACATCTAGTTTAAGATTAAAGTCAAGTGACATAAGCCACTATTGAATACATAAAGTTACTACCAAAATACATAAAGGCCTACATAAGCCACTACAAAATACATTAAAGCCCAAATTACATCCAAAATACATTAAAGCCTACAAAATACATTAAAGCCTAAACCCATTAATTACGTGATCTTCGTTTTGCCATGATTTCCTCTTGGAGTTGTTCATAAAAAGCTTTTTGCGCTTCGGTCAAGCCACTTGTATCTTTCATCATGATTCTCTCCTCCTCTAACCTTTCCGTTATCTCAAATTTTTTCTTCTCAATCATTATTTTTTCCTTCTCAATCTTAAGTTTTTCATCATTTTTTTCCTTCTCAACCGCAAGTTTTTCTTTCTCAATAAAAATTTTCTCCTCTTCCAATCGAGTTACATCCTCAATCAATTTCAATTTCTTGTTCAAATATTCCCCTACATCTTTTCCGGTGGATTTGTTCTTTCGAATGGCCTTTTCTGCCTTCTTACCAATAGGTCTCTCAAAATTAGAAGAGTCACCAAGTCTGGAACTACAATCCCCTTCGCCAATAGATATTGACTCTGGAGTTAAAGGCACAGATGATCTTGATTTAGCATTACTAGGATTGGCAAACTTTGGTTGGTCCTTTAACATGAGCCAACAATGGTCAAGAAGAAAGGATTTCTTGTGCTTCTCTACAAACAAAGCCTTTGCATCTTTAATCTAAAAAAATTAAAAAAAATATAACATAATTAATATCTTCAAACTATTGGTGAATGGACATGTTAACACTATTGCAATATAATTTATACCTTATCTTCTTCGGTTGTACCACTTTGATGAAGTGCATTAACTTGAGCCATAGACCCAGCAAACTTATTTACCCTTTCACTAATCGCTCCCCAACGACTTAGCAAAGAGACAACAGTACGTGTAATACCGGATGTATTGTACTTCTGGAAATACTCCCAAACTTTTTTACGAAATGTATTTGATGTTTGTTCATTACTACTTACGGCATCAACACTAGAATTGAGCCATGCTGCCACTAGGAGTTTACCTTCCTCTACACTAAAGTTAGAGCCTCGTTTTCCTTTTGCAGAAGAGGCATTTTCAACTTGAGGTTGAGGTTGAGGTTGAGGTGGAGGTGGAGAATCAGAAACTGACAAAGGAGTATTTTGAGCCGTTCCCAAAAATTGTGAGTCAATTTCTATATCCCCATTCATGATACCTGTAAAATATGGTAGGTTTCTATGCGACTCCATAAAATTAGAAAAAAAAAATTGCAAACTTCCCTGCACACAAAAAATTCCCAAACCAACATTTATATCAAAACTCAAATCCAAACTAACAATTTCACATTAAAATGACCACAAGAAATATGTGCTCTGTTTCTAGTTTTGTGCAACAATATATCCAACAAAGTTCGCCCAAATCAGATGTGAAACATTAAAACAATTATCCACAACAGAGAGTAGAAACACCAAACAATCAAATAATAATAACAATAATCAAATAGAATCCAGGACAACAGAGAAACAACATTTAGGACCACATGAACAGGACAATAGAGAACAACATAGAATCCAGAACAACAGAGAAATCCACGGAGTTGTTCAATGAAAACATTTAGGATATAAATATTTCTTTCATTCCTAATTATTGGTGTAAAAAAAAAAAAAAATCAAAGTACGCGGAGCTTTTTGAATGGTTGAACAAGAATTTTATTATACGGATGAAAAAAATCTTCAAAAAGAACAAATCAAATTAAAGCTATCATTTTCGTATCAAGCCAACACATCTCATAATTTCATGTTTCCTTCTGTTTGTATGTATGTTTGTATGTTTGAAGTGGATCCAAATCATAATACCCAAATAAAAAACCCAACGCGAAGAGGATCGGCGGATTGGTGGATCGGATGTTAATACCCAAATAAAAAACCCAACGCATCCACATGAAGAAGACAGAGACAACTAACCTGAAGTGGATCGCCGGAAGCGAAGAGTGTCTGAGGCAGATCGGCGACGTGGGTCTGAACGTGACGATGGCGGCGATGCTAACGATGGTCGGACCGGCGACGTTGAGAGAGTGAGCTTGAGAGGCTTGAGATGAGAGATGACAATGAACGAGAGAGAGTGAATCATGAGACCGGATTTGATAAAATGAAAAAAGAAAAAAAAAAAAAAAAAAGAAGCAGGTTTCGTACTGGAGTTGACGATGACCGCGACCGTACCGAAGTTGAGGATGGCGGTGACGGAACCGGAGTTGAGGATGGCAGTGATTGTACCGGAGTGTCTGTGGGTGAGCTTGAGAGGCTTGGAGGCTTGAGAGTTGAGAGATGAACGAGAGAGAGTGAGAATACAGTGGGAGTTGAGAGATGAACGAGAAAGCCTGACCGGTTTTGATAAATGAATAAAAAAATGGAAGCAAGTGGATTAGTTGAATAAAAAACTATTTTTTAGTTTTAGCTCCATGCTACAGTGCACATCTATTTTTAGATGTGCACTGTAGCGAATCATCTAATTTTTTTTGCTTTAGCTCCACTGCTGGAGCATCATTTTAATGAAAGTAGAGCTAAAATTTAGCATTATTGCTTTATACCACCACTGCTGCAAATGCTCTCACACAGAGAGATTGATTTTTGTTTTGAAGTTTGAATTACCGTGAGAGAGAGAGAGAGAGAGAGATGGATTTTGTTGTTTATTATTTTGGTTTTCCGCCTGTGACAGAGAGAGAAAGCGCATGAGAAAACCGAGAGATGTTAGGGTTAAGTGAGTTAACGGAAGATTCATTTAAAATCAGCTTGGACATGTGTCAATATATTAGACTGACACGTACTTTTTTCCTCACAAAAATGGCTGCGAACCAAGTTTGCAGCAAATCCCTCCCTGATATTAATCTATATATCACGTCAGCATAATATTAAAAACAAAAAAACAAAAAACAAAAAAACGTAATTGCACTTTTCTAAATCCCGATACTTTTTCTTCCTCTCTTCCTCTTCTCTTTAGACTCTCAAATCTCTGTCTTTGTTCATAGTCGGAAGCCCTCCTGCTCTGTCACTTTCTATCCCAACTTCTCCTGGGTGCAAATACAATCTCTTCTATTTATCTCAAACCTGATCTATTGGAAGAAATATGGGTTATTTCTCCTATCTCAGTCTCTTCTCTTTTTATTCTGTGTTTTCACTACTGCCATTAGTTTCTTTTTCTTCGTTTACTATGTGTTCCTCCATCTTCTATTTCTTTGTTTCTTCTTTGCCTCAGATATGCTTCTCTCTGTGACCGCTTCTCTCTATTTTTTTTTTCTTTTTCAAATTTGGTTGCACTGGCCCTACAACGTTAGACATTCTGATACAGAGACCCAAAGATTTGAGGGATATGGCGATTGGGGAAATTCTTCAAGGTGCTGGGGCTTTAAGTGTAAAAGATATACTGTACATCCAACTGTACATGAATTAATGGGGTCCAACAAAAGTTCCTTGGATAACTAAATCTCTAACCTCAACACTAACCATGAAAGAAAGTTCAGAGAGGCCAATAATTAAGCATCAACATTTATTGGTGGTGTTGGCATCTTTTATTACAATTATGGCCTTCCAAGCTGGAATAACCCCAATGGGAACATGTGGAGGATTTTTTTTAAAAAAATTTTTTTGACTGAAGACGATAGCATGTGGAGGAATTTATAAGAAAGGAAAAAAATAAAAAGAAAAAAAAAACGTTAAAAGGTTGAGAGAATAAAAGAAAGGTTAAAAAAATGTTAGTAGGATAGTTAGGGTAAAAAAAAAAAAAATGATGCTAAAGATATAACAAATTTCATCACTTAACTTCTAGAAACCAATCTCACCAGTCATTTAAAAAAAAAATGATATTTGTTTATTATTTATTATGATAATGCCATTTACCAATCATAATTATTGTCACATCAATCCACAAAACGTTTTGTTATAAATTTGTTGTATCTTTAGCATTTTGTAAAATAATTAGTTTAGTGTTATATATATATATATATATATATGTATATATAGTGATAATTCTGATATATATCATTCCCTTAGGTAAACTGAAATCGTATCTAATATGAAATTGACTCTTGCGATGTACACCTTGTGTTTGACAACATGTCTCACTTATGCATTAGTTTAAGTCAACTTCATGGTTTGCGCCTGCAATGTTGAAATTTATCAACCATCTTGTTGGCTTTATTCCGTGCCAATTTACTTGTAATTTAGCACTTAGTAACCTTATTTTTAGGCGGGATTCATGTAAAGGTAGTGTGTGAAAAGAGTGTGAAGAAAAGCTCAAGTTTGTGCAAAGAAGCAGAGTTTCACGGCTAAGACTCACGACTGACTCGCGACTGGCAAGCTGCCAACTGCAGGCACGTGAGAAGCACACAGGGGGGCTGAAGGGTCGCGCCAACTGTCGTACTACAGGACAAAAGTCCTAGGCTGGCCAGACTGTTACTTCGCGACTTGAACTCGCGACTTGGACAAGCCGCAAGGGCAAGCCGCCAACTAGCCCTATTTGGCAAAAACTGTCTCTTCGTATTCCAAACACACACCACTATATATAGACCCTTATACCCACGAAATGTAGAGAGCTTCCAGAGAGAATTTTGTGAGAAAAACCCTAAAGCAAAAAAAGATTGCCTCATCCCCAATCTTCATCTAAGAGACTTTACAAATTCCTCTACTCTCTTCCTCTCTATTGATACATCCTTGAGAGGTTATTGACCAAATCCTTATCTCACCATACCCACGTCTGTGAGAAGGTAGATTTGGTGCTAAGGGAAGCAGTTTGGAAGGAACCAATATCCATTGGTTGATGCTATGGTTTAGTAACGGAATCCGGTAAGCTAGAGAAGAAAAGGGTTCGGCGTAACCTCGTTGGAGCAGGAAGTTTGGAGGGCTTAGGTACTTGGGTAGATTAGGCTTGGAAGGTCTATTACTGTTCATGTATCCCAACTACATTTTCTAGTGGATTATTGACCGCTTAGAGGGCGGCGGAGAAGTTTTACGTCAAGGTCTTCGGTTTCCTCTTCAATAACACATCGCTTGTTGTCCTTCTGTTTGCATCTCTCTTCCTTTTATCTTTACCATTTAATTACTGCTGTTATTGTGATTATTTATGGTTTAGTTTGTTTATCAATTCTATTATAAGCTTGTTATCATTTTCCGTACATACATTGTTTGATATAAAGCTTGAATTGGTAATTTTGTAATTTGGGGTCTTAACGTTCAAGGGTCTTTTAGACACATATTGAACTTTCAATTAATATCAAAGCGGGTACACTTGTTGTGGTTTTAATACCTAAGTGTGATCCTTAAACCCTTGTTGAGATAGATAGGTCTCAATCTCTTAATGTACCACCATTTTTTGATGGTAATAATTATGCATTTTGGAAAGTCCGCATGAGGGCATTTTTGTGTTCTATTGATGATGCTGTGTGGGATGCTGTTGAGGTTGGTTGGACTAGGCCAGAGGATGCCAAATCCACTTAGGATAAGGCAGCTCTTGCAGTGGCTAATGCTAACAGTAAAGCATTGAATGCTATTTTTTGTGGTGTCTCTCCAAAAGAATTTCACAAGATCTCACATATCACCGTTGCTAAGGAAGCATGAAAAATTCTGGAGATAACTTATGAAGGGACTAAGAAGGTGAAAGACACCAAACTGCAGATGTTGACCACTCGCTTTAAGGAGCTAAAGATGAGCGAGAATGAGTCCTTTGATTCATTTTACAGTAAGCTGAATGAGGTGGTCGTCGGCAAATTTAATTTGGGGGAAAAGGCGAAGGATTCTAAAGTTGTAAGGAAGATCCTTCGGTTGCTACCAAAAAGTTTTCGTGCCAAAGTGACGACCATTAAAAAGAGCAAGGATCTTGACAACATTAAAGTTCAAAAGCTGGTCGGTTCACTGCAGACGTACGAATTATCACTGCCCACACAGAAGAAGAGCAAATCTCTTGCTCTTAAAACAATTGTTGAGAGAATCACATCTCATGATCCTTCGGAAGAGGTTGTAGTAGATAAAGATGTAGCGTATCTTGTAAATAACTTCCAGAAATTCTTGAAATTCAAGAATGGTGGGAAATTTGGTGACAAAGGAAAATTTCAAAATTCCGAGATGGAGAAGAAAGAATTCCGAAGGAAAGATGATAGAGATTCCCAATCCTCTCAAGGAATTACATGTTTCGAGTGTAATGGACATGGACACTTCAAAAAGGAATGTCCCAATTATTTGAAGTCAAAAGGAAAGGTTTATGCCACTACCTTGAGTGATACTGATTCATCAAATTCTGACTCTGAAGATAGCTGTGACGGAGAAGGAAATTATTCTGCATTCATGACCATTGCACATGTGGAATTCTCGGATGATTTGGGTTCACTTGTGAAGGAACTTGGCGAACATTCTGATTTGAAGTCTGTTGGGGTTGTTGAAGAATCAGAAGCTGAAGAAGATGAAGATACATCTAGTCTTCAAAAGAATTACGCCTTACTTCTTGAGAGATCGGGTGAGTATACAAAGGTGGCAAAGGCGGCTATGAAGAAGATGAAGAGAGCTAAGGAAGATTACAAAAGTCTGCTGGTACGATACAAGGAGGCAAAGTGTGAGATTGAAGCACTTAATGGTGAGCTGTCAGAAGCTTACACAAAAGTGAGATTTCTTGAGCAAGAGGTAGTGCAAGCTCATGCCAAGATAGATAAGGTCTCCTCCAAGAAGTTAGATGATGTTATTTCATCTCAAAAACATGCCTCAGACAAGTCCGAATTGGGATATACCGGAAGAAGTAGCTCATTAGCCAATGTCACCAAAGAAGTGAAGTTTCTAAAGGCCAAAGAGACGGCTGTGGATAAGCCTATTCCTGAGAAAGTTAAGACTAAAAAGAAGAAGAATATGAATGATCAACGGGTGTTTGATAAGTCCCGCAATCAATCAGAAGCCAGATTTGGAGCTAGAGAAAGATCACTTCCAAGATCACAATAGGGTCCTAGAACGAACTATCTTTGCCACTATTGCGGATTGCAAGGACATACTAGACCCAACTGTCATAAGCTGAGAGCATTGAACAATGCAAGCACTTCTTGATCAAGAGGAAGGAGAAATGACGAGAGGTCTTGGGGTGGTGAGCAACCAAGAAGTCAAAACCGTGATCCAGGAATGATGGACGTTATGAAGATGATCGGTGCCTTCACAAATTGCTTGGAAAGCTTCTCAAGAAGGTTTGAAAGTCCTAATTCTTATACCCAATCCATTAAGGATATCACCCCAAACGCACGTGACGTGTAGGTGACGAAGGGTACTCATGCATAAGCATTATAATATGTCCATGCATTAATACTTCCCATGTTTGTGAATATGCTTGGTTGTGTGCTTCTTGCTAGTTTTTAGGTTGTTCTTTTGTTTGTGTGTTTGCCTTTGATTCAAATGTCTTTACATTGTTATTTAAGTTGCTTTTGATCATTCTTTTACTGCTTTTGTGTCAAAAATCCAAAAACACATAAAAAGTAGAAAATCCTAAAAGTTTGATCATCTTTGTTGAGTCTTGTCTCAAAGCAAGTTTTGCCTTGTACCTTTGTACTAATGGCTTTGTGCATTTAACGAGCTTAACTTGTCTCTTATGCACTCATATCATTGTGGAAGAAATTCTGAAATCTATGTGACTGTTGTAAATAGATCTTCAACCTTGTCATAAATGATTAGTGAATGGTTTTGTTGATCTTGAGACATGCATAGACTTGTGCCTATATATCTTCCCATTTTTTTTTTATTGCTTTACTCAAAGAGCTCACCAAATGTAAATCTCCAATTGAAAACAGATATTGGGCTGCAAAAGCCTGTCACACATACTTGTATTTGACTAGGAAAAAGGGAAAGCGACTAAATAAATTATATGATGCCCAAAAAGCCAAAGGCTAACTATCAAATTGAAATATTAAAAATTTCAGGCATCAATCTCAAAATGAGATTTTAAATTCAAAAAGATCAAATGTTATGTTAAAAATGGAGCCAAATGAAAAGCTTCATTGAATTGTACTCAAGTTTATATGGGAGGTCATATATGTATTCTTCTATAATTGAGATAGGTCACATTATCTAGTGCTAGTTGTGTATGCCTTGATTGAATTGATCATTAAAGCTTCACATTGGACTAAGGACTATCTCATTTGTGATATCCACACACAACACACAAGTCTATGTTCAACGAATGCCATATTCATTTGTATGATTGTACCTGATTAAATGTGTTTTCACAAGCTCAATCTTTGTTAATCAAACACAAAAATATTTTTGAGTGTTTTAGATTTGTTTTTGGAAAGTGTTTTTGTTTTTACAAAAATTGTCAAAAATATCAAAAACAGTGTTGCCTTGTTTTGGTGAATCAGTTGCAGGTAGGTCTAATCGCATGCTCCAGTCGCGAAGCTCTCTCCGAGATTTTCGCAGGTCATTGGCGAGTCAAGGTCTCAGTCGCGAAAAATACTTAGAAAATTTTTCAAAATTTTGAGTTTTTATGATTTTCGCGGCTCAGTGTGGCGACTTGTATGCGAGTGGAAGGTCCAGTCGCGAGGAGTACTCAGAGATTTTCGCGACTCATCTCGCGGCTATTTCACGGGTAGACCTTTTAGTCGCGAAAAACACTTAGAGAAATTTTTCAAGTTTCTTCCTTCACAGTGTTTCGCGGTTTACCCTGGCGACCGACTGGCGACTTACTCTAGTCGCGAAAAACGTGTGTTTTGCGTTTTAAAGACAGTTTTTTAAATTTTTTTTTTCAGTTTTCCCTCAAACTTCAGTGACTGTTAATTGTCTTCCCCATTTCTCTCTCACAAACACTTCGTGTATTCCTAAAAAAGCCTTCATTTTTGGCATCATGTCTTCATCAAACACCAAGAAAAAGGTATGGGTTACCTTTATCTCACTTCATTGTACTTGATTCGAGCATTTTTTTTGTAAGTTGTTTTTGTGTTGTTAAGTTTTCTTTTTATGGGTTTGAACTTGGTTTAGGGGTTTGAGAGTATTAAGTTTTTGTTGCTCTTGTTATTGCTTTACTTTGTTTCCAATCCCACTGTGTGCTATCATGTTTGTCTATTGAGTGTTTCTGCTCTATGTTGTGATTCTTGAATGTGTTGCCCATGCCATATCATGTTTTGGGTATTTTGCCATTTGCGCATTTGTGGTGCACATTGCCATTTGACTCTAGGTTGTTATTGTTTCATCAAATTTGTTTGCCTATTTCTCGTGTTTGTGTTGCTTATGTCATCTTTGTGTTTGACTTGGTCTTGTTTCAGTGATTCTGTGAAATCTCTTTGTTTTTCACTCTTATATCTGAATCTAATCAAACTAATGTGTGTACCCTGTGGCATTGCATTTGGTTCTTTGTTGTGTGTTTACTGTTTTTCAGTTAACCCGCCAACCCCGGTTGCTAAACGAACACGGCGATCATCTAGGTCATCTAGGGATTCTTCCATTGAGAGGTTTAGAACACTTATAGACTCAAAGACATACATAGACACTTTCAAAGAGGCTTCTGCCATTGTGGAAAGAGTTGTCAAGTTTGACACCCTAGGGACAACATTTATCGCGAAGATTTTTGAAGACAGAGATTGGGCTGACCTATTTGGAAATTTTGATGATCCAACTGTAGAATTAGTCAAGGAATTCTTCTCAAATGCCAGATACACAGGGGTCGAGTTGAAATACTGGGTATAAGGAACAGAATTTTTCGTGAATGCTGACTACATTGCTAAGGTTCTTCGCATCACCAGACCAAAAGATGTGGATCAAACTCCATACGATGACAGAGAACTTCAGGCACAAGACATCCTTCATGTTCTTGGGAGTGAACATGAAGTGGGAAGCACAGGATCGTCTATAAACACTGCATTGTTCTCGCCTGATCTAACAACTCTAAAGCTGATCATGTTCTCCAATCTCTATCCACTGTCAAACACTGCCTTCATTAGTCTTGGAAGAGCTAAATTTTTGTGTTTTCTCATTACCGGTGTTCCGATTGACATCTGTGCTCACATATTCCAGATCATTGGGAAAACAGCGGCTCGTTCAGCAACACAAACAATTCTTCCATTCTGCAGTTTAATCATGAAGATTGTAATTCGTGAAGGTGTTAGTCCTTCATCAGATGAGAAAGTCCTGCCTCGCTCTCGACCAATATCAATACACACTCTCCAAGCAAGCAAGAGTCAATCCTCCAAGAAACTTAAAATTGAGCCATCCACACAGGCATCTCCATCTACTCATGCTACAGTTACTCCTGTACAATCAACCAGCACCCCATCTGTTCCTCCTGGATTCCAAATTCCCAAGCAAAGTTATTTCATTGAAAATGTGTTTCAATGGATTTCTGATTTAGACCGGCTTCTCAACTCCTTTCACAGTCAAACTCAAATGCATTTCAGAACCATTGAGTTACAATTAGATAACATCCAACAGAAGCTGGAAGACAACCTTTAGCTATTCGTGCCAAAAAAGGGGGAGCAAAGCTTAAACATGAAAAGGAGTATGCATACTGAAAGGGGGAGTGTTTTTATAGTTGTTATACATACCTTGTTGTGTTCTTTAGAGCTTTTATCCTTGTTAATATGGTTTTATACTTTTGGAAAACTTGTGGCTCTCTGGTACAATTACTTATTTCAGTAGTTATTCAGTTTATATAATATGATGTTATTCACCATATGTACTGTTATGCTTTTATTTGTACCTGGTACCTTTGTAGGTTGTTAAGGTTTTTGTTTATGTTTTGTACCCATATTGCTTTTGTAAGCTGTTAGGGCTTGGTTTTATGCACTTTGTAGGCTTTATGCTTTGTACCTTGCTTTATGTAGCCTGTGTGCTTTGTTAGATCAGTACTTATAACTAAATGTTATGCATTTTCTTCTGAGTACTGTCACTCTTGTGCCATGTAGGATTTTTCCTAGATGCACATACTTCATGTACTGTGCATTGGTTGAGTGTTGGTCATTTAAATGATTTGCCTTGTGTTTGTCAACTTGAATGTTCAGATGTTCATAGTGATTGTTGTTTTTGGTCTTGCCATGGTTTATTGCTTTACTCCATTGTGCTTGACCGCATTGTGCTTGCTCCATTTGCATTACAAGTTTTTTGCATACAGTAAACTTATTGTGTTGTTGTGTTTCAGGAGTTTCTTGTTCTTATGGTTCTACAGCTTCACAGATTCTAGAGTTAGGTGTGAGTGAGATTTTCAACTATTCCCAACTCACGCGTTAAGTCTAGAGTTTGTTTTAGAGTTTTGTCACGGAATAGTCAAAGGGGGAGATTGTAAGGTTGAAATTATCAACCATCTTGTTTGCTTTATTCCGTGCCAGTTTGCTTATAATTTAGCACTTAGTAACCCTGTTTTTAGGTGGGATTCATGTAAGGATAGTGTGTGAAGAAAGTGTGAAGAAAAGCTCAAGTTTGTGCAAAGAAGCAGAGTTTCGCGGTTAGGACTCGCGGCTGGCTCGCGACTGGCAAGCCGCCAACTACAAGCACGTGAGAAGCACACAAGGGAGCTGAAGGGTCGCGCCAGCCGTCGTACTACAGGACAAAAGTCCCAAGCTGGCCAGGTCGTTACTTCGCGACTTGAACTCGCGACTTGGACAAGCCGCGAGGCCAGGCTGCCAACCAGCCTTGTTTGGCAAAAATTGTCTCTTCGTATTCCAAACACACACAAGCACGTGAGAAGCACACAAGGGAGCTGAAGGGTCGCGTCAGTCGTCGTACTACAGGACAAAAGTCCCAGGCTGGCCAGGCCGTTACTTCGCGACTTGAACTCGCGACTTGGACAAGCCGCGAGGCCAGGCTGCCAACCAGCCTTGTTTGGCAAAAATTGTCTCTTCGTATTCCAAAAACACACCACTATATATAGACTCTTATACCCACGAAATGTAGAGAGTTTCGAGAAAGAATTTTGTGAGAGAAACCCTAGACCAAAACAAGATTGCCTCATTCCAAATCTTCATCTAAGAGACTCTACAAATTCCTCTACTCTCTTCCTCTCCATTTACACATCCTTGAGAGGTTATTAACCAAATTCTTATCTTACTATACTCACGTCTGTGAAAAGGTACATTTGGTGCTAAGGGAAGCAATTTGGAAGGAACCAATATCCATTGGTTGATGCTATGGTTTAGTAGCAGAATCCGGTAAGCTAGAAAAGAAAAAGGTTCGGCGCAACCTCGTTGGAGCAGGAAGTTTGGAGGGCTTAGGTACCTGGGTAGATTAGGCTTGGAGGGTCTATTGCTGTTCATGTATCCCAACTACATTTTTTAGTGGATTATTGACCGCTTGGAGGGCGGCGGAGAGGTTTTACGCCGAGGGCTTCGGTTCCCTCTTCGATAACACATCGTGTGTTGTCATTTTTTTTGCATCTCTCTTTCCTTTATATTTACCATTTAATTACTGCTGTGATTGTGATTATTTATGGTTTAGTTTGTTTATCAATTCTATTATAAGCTTGTTATCATTTTCCGCACATACATTGTTTGATATAAAGCTTGAATTGGTAATTTTATAATTGGGAGTCTTAACGTTCAAGGGTGTTTTAGACACATATTGAACTTTCAGTGCCTCTTGATTTAGTTTCCATTGGTCTTTTTTCTTTTTTTCTTTTTTCTTTTTTATATGCATTTAGGCATGCTAGGCCATCAACATAATTTGTATTTTTAGCATTAGAACTTTAATCATAAAAACCAAAAATGCAACATTATAATAGTAGTCTTCTTACAATGAAATTTTTTATGAATTATATTTTTTGTATTAATATGCATTTGCAAGGAAAAATAAAATATTGGAGAAAATTATAAACTTGATAACATTCAAACATTAGGAGGTAAGATTATTACTAAGTGAGAGATTGAGAGAAAAAATTCATTGAAAAATATTAGTTTAATTTCTAAAAAATCTCTTTAAGTAGTTTTCCCGTGCATAGCACGGGTTAACGACTAGTTGTATTATATTTTGGAACTTTCCATGATTAAGGGTGTGTTTAGATACCGTTTGTTTTGCTGAAAACTGAAAATACTGTAGCAAAATAATTTTTAAATGTGTGAATAGTACCGTAGGACTCATTTTTCATGAAATTTTTGTTGAAAAAAGAGGTTTATGGGTCCTGTGAACAGTGCACGAGACCCAGTGGAAAAGCATTGCTGCCACAGATATGCACTTCTCAAAAAAAAAAAAAAAATGTAGACGCACGTCGTTTCAACAGTATCCAAATGGATACTAAATAACTAGATTACAAGTAAGTTACTTTTGAGTAGGGATGAAAATGGGGCGGGGTAGGTCCTAAGGATAGGGTCTTCGTCCCCATCTTGTATGGTTTTGTCTTACCCCATCCCCGCCTCGCCCCAGCTCGCATGATGGAAAAAATTTTCTTGCCCCATCCTTGCCTTTTGGGGCCTTGCAAAGCCCCACCCCACCCTGTAAAACTCTACTTGTTGTTAATTTGCCCACAACTATTACAATTATTTTTAATAAAACCTGTTTCGTTAATAAAAATATATTTGAAATTACAAACAAATTAATCCTATCAAATCAAACTAATTTTTAGCAAAAATTAAATAATATTATTAAAGTGTTTAATAAGACAATATCACAACAATAAAAAATCTCATAATACAATATCAATAATTCAATAGTATATAAATTTTTTTATAATAAATACAAATGAAAATGTTAAAATTGGTACCTTATTTACAACCTTGCTAGAGAAAAAAAAAAAAAAAAAAATTAAAGATGTAGAAAGCCTTGTTGGGTAGAATAAAATAAGCTGATGATATGTTTGTTTAAATAGTAGAGTTTTAGGATTTGAAAAATTTACAATTTAATCTTTATCAATACGGGGCGGGGCGGGTTGGGTCTAAAAAGTCTAAACCCATCTTTGCCTTAAAAAAAAAAAAAAGGTAGAAAGCCTTGTTAGGTAGAATAAAATAAGCTAATGACATGTTTGTTTAAATAGTAGAGTTTTAGAATATGAAAAATTTACAATTTAATCTTTATCAATACGGGATGGGACGGGTTGGGTCTAAAAAGTCTAAACCCATCTTTGCCTCACCCTGTGGTGCAAGGCTAAAATCTCGCTCCATCTCCGGCCCACCATCTTTGCGGGGCGGAGAAAACCCGCGTGGCACGAAGCGCGGAGGGGCAAGTCAAGCGAGGTGGGGCAAAATTGCCCTCCCTATTTTTGAGGGTGGTATGTTAAGAAACAGGTCAAGGAAAAAATAATAGTTGGTGGACAAAAAAATACACACAAATTACAGTGATGTTATACTACTGATTTCACACTCTTACCAATTGTTCAACTTACTATATTACAGATTTACCGGACTGGCATTATATTGTTAAGTGCATATGCCTAATTGACATTATATAGATATTTTTATATTAAATTCAAAAAATGATACATTAATAAAATAAACTGAAAGAGGTTTAAAAAAATAGGGGAAATTACATTTGCCCACCTGTGGTTTGCCCGACAAACATTTTACCTACCTGTATCATAAAAATTGACACTTTACCCACTCGAGATTTATAGTTTTGCTCCATTTATCTCCCGTTACCTACTTCTATTAAAAACATAAGTAAATTTGTTTTTTTGTTACCCTTTTATGTCTCTCTCTTTCAAAAACATAAAAAAACTAAAAAATCAAAGGAAAAAAAGATCTAAAAGTTAGGTTTTGTAAAAATTAAAACATAACTTTTACATCTTCTTTTCATGTATCAACTTTTACATCTTCTATTTTAACACATTAAAAATTGAAATGGTGGTATCATATAAAAGAGATGGTGCACTAATCATAATCTACCATTGCAAGGAGTCCTGAAATTTGTGTAGCATTATTGAGAACTAGTTGGAAACAATTTTGCCTAAAAGTATGTTGGTTTCAAAATTTGCATAAAATGTATAATTAAATTATATTGGTCTCAAACTGAAACAATAAATACTACTAGAAGACTTAAAAAAAAAAAAATTGGTGTTCACCTAACTAAAAGTTTTTGTAGTATTCTCTAGTTTCTACTGTGGGATACCAAAATTATTTTTGCATCATAGATTTTATGCCAAATATTTGTGGCTAAAATCCTATAAATTGTTTAGATTTTCAGAAAGGAAAAATGCTATTAGAATCTATTACCGCAGTATCTCAATTATTTGTCAATATTTGAATTTAGAGCATCTTTATGCTTATGATGGACCCACCACTTTCATGCATTTGTGTAATAAAAAATTTTAAAAAAATTATATTTCAAAGGCACACAAATAGTTTGATCCAACTTCTTGTGAATTTCATAATAAGTTGTAGGAGCATATCAAAAGTCATTAACAAATTGGTTTTCATACCTAGTACCATAGCATTATAGATGACTCAAAATTTAATATGAATATAGTTGAATGCAATATGCCATATCACATAACATTTGACTTTTTCTTTAACACGAAAAATTCTTAGGTGCTCTGGGAGTATAGTAAAATGTGCTCCCTCCTCACACATTCATGATGGACCCCACCATGAATTTAATGAATAGACCCTACCATAAATGTGAGATAAGAGAGCACTACTCACCGTGCTTCGGGAGTACCTAAGAATTACTCTCGTAACACAGCAAGAGAAGCACTCGTTATCTTAGTAGACAATCCTTCCAATGTGTAGCCCATTGGTAAGATTGAATATTATCTTCAATTTGGGGAGTAATATAGCACTCAAAATGAGAGAGAGAGAGAGAGAGAGAGAGAGAGAGAGAGAGAGAGAGAGAGAGAGAGAGAGAGAGAGAGAGAGAGAGAGAGAGAGAGAGGTGGGATTGTTGAGGTTAGACTGTACATATCCTTTTTATATATATATTTTTAGAGTGATTGAATATGTTCCTTGACCATACATATCCATTTGTTTACACAGAAGGGCTGAATTAAGACTTGAAAAATGAGTAGGAACGTTGGTTTGGTAAGATAGGATTAGTGAATCCGAACTACAAACCATTGTTCGTAAAGAAGTTGAAGAGTATATGTAGTCTGAAGAAAAGTTTGTACGGAGGAAGAAAGCTTCTAAGTGAGTCAGGATCTTGACTTTCAAGTTTCATTTATGATGGGGGAGGAGAAAGAGAGTTTGTAAATGGGTTAGGGTTTGGGCTGTCACCTACACATGGGAAATGATCATACTTAGGTCATAATATGTAAAGGAATAAGTGGGCTTGGGTTTGGGCTTTTCATTAGGTTTGGTTTAATTTTCAATAACAGCCCATCTTTTAGACAATAGTAAAAACTAAAAGGTTAATATGATTTTTTGGGTAACAGTAAAAACAACTAAATAAGAAGAGGTTAAAAAAGGTAAATGCAATATTAGAGCGTCATATGGCAGGAGCTCATGCACTCTCACATGAGGTCTCTGAAAGCTCGAAAACGTGTTGAAAAACACAAGAGCTGTTTAGACCCCCGATTAAAATTACGGCTCGATAGATTTTACACAACTTTAATCTAAAGTGCGGAATAGTGTAAAAGCGAGCGGATGAACAATAAGCTACTCTAATCCATAAACTAAACAACACAGCAGTATACTGGAATATAAAAGAGTAGGGAAGAGAGATGCAAACTCAGAAAACACCAAGACGTGTTTTCGAAGAGGAAACCGAAGAACTCGGCGAAAAACCTCTCCGCCGCCCTCCAAGCGGAAATCGATCCACTAGACAATCAGTTGGGATACATGAGTAAGCAAGAGACCCTCCAAGCCTAATCTACCCGATGTACCTAAGCCCTCCAAGCTCCTACTCCAACAAGGCTTCTCGAAACCGTGTCTTGTCTTAGTTATCCGGATCCTGCAACAAGCTCTATGTTGCATCTGCCATTCTAGGCTTCTTCCAATGCTTCCCAGCAGCACCAAAACGTCACACAACACACTCCAAAGGTGTGGTAAGTGTTTGGGCTATCAACCTCTCAATGGTGTGGAAATGGAGAGGGAAGGGTTGAGGGTATACCACAAGCAAGTGTATAGAGAAAGGTGGGGATGACAATCTCTAATTACAAATGTGTTTGGCTAGGGTTTTCTCTTTGAAGCATTCCTCAACATTTGTGGGTAATGGGGGTTTATATAGGATAGGTGCAAAATGTGTGAGTCAGTCAGTACAGGCTGGCAGAACAGCATGTCTCGCGGGTGTCTCGCGGGAAGGCCTTACCCGCGAGATACTCGCGAGAAACAGTTGTCTCCATCTGTCATGACTCTTCGCATTCCAGCATGTGCAGGGCACATGCATTACTTCGCGGGAAGCTTAGCCGCGAGATACCCGCGAGATTCCATCAGCTTCCAACTTGCTTGAGTCTTCACACACCCCTTACAACAATTCCCACAACAAATACAGGGTATAAACGATTGATAGAAATTACAATCAAATTTGGCACGGAATAAAAGCCAACAAAACACATAGTTGTAAATCACAACTTTACAGTCTCTACTTTTTTCTATATATTGATGATTGATTATAATGTTTTTTTTTTTTTTTTTTTTGTGAGAATAGAATTATAATGTTCTTTGAACTTATACCGAATACCAGCTTCAACCAAGAAAAATCTCTAAAGCCCTATAATGCCCCATTCAATAATGCTGAAATTAGTTTGAAAGTAACGACTACAATTTTGGCAGTAGAAGCTTTACAATGAAATTCTCATATATGAAACCATTTTTTTTTTTTTCCTCAAGGTACAGTAAGCCATGAAATTTTAAATTTTCAAACAATTGCTAAAAGAAATAACTTTAAAAATCACAGATCATACTTGTTTTGACAAGATATTCCTGAAGTGCCTGAATAAGCCACCGTGGATTTGGCAGAGCCCGTACTATCGATAATGTTGTTCTCACTGTCCATTCCAGATATAATGGTTTTGTTCAATAATTTTATATACAGAATTATTTTTATTCTAGTTTTATTAGTGTGCTTCATCAAATTTATTCAAATATCAACCAAAATGTTCTTTCAGAACTTGAAAAAGTCAAAATCGTTATTTTTGAAGACCACTTGATCAATGGGGATGAATAGTGCAAGCCTCGAACTCAATACCACAGGAGAAACATTCAATGTAGCTCAAGTCTATGGTCTTGTACCCATCCTTGAAGTCAATCCACTGCCCCATCTTCCACACTATCTTCTCCCACCCCACCATATACCAAATAATCCATCGATACAAAATAGAATATATATAAAATGTGAATTAAAGAAATGATGATTTAACACTTAAAAAAAAAAAAAAAAAAAAAAATTCAGACCTGGTTACAATGATCTTGCTCTCTTTATTCCAATAACAAAACCATTTTGAGATAATTCATAACTTCTGACTTGCCAATAATTTGATTTTTTATTGCTCTAGTTTTGGTTAATTGATTAGTTCAATCTGGGAAAAAAAATTATTGTGTTAAATAGGATCATAGATTTGAACAGTTTGAGACTTTGGTCAATATAATTGGTAGGGAGCTGCTTGAGACAGCACAATCGGGAGTTAATTGGGGCAGAATAATGAAATTATGGATGCTAGCACACTGCATTCAACTTCAAGAAAGAAAAACCTCTATACCTAATCCTTTGTATTCAAGAAAGAACCATTGCAAACCAAATTCCCTCCTCTGTCTTCTCGTGCTCCACAAATCTTCCATTACCGCTTGAATCTGCTGCCATCCAGGAAGTCTTGTGTTCGGACATAATGCCAACTTCAATTTATAATTGTCTCTAATATCTCTTGGTTTGGTTAAGTAAGCTAATACCAACATTCACAATGTCAGTTAGAGCAATTACATCAACTGGTGGAAAGTTTTGCAAAATAGAAAAAGGTAGTCTCTTTACACATTTTGGCCCAAAAAAAGGCCCACATTAGTGGGTGTAAAATTGTGCATGCACGGTTACTGTAGCACTTGTATTTATTATTTTATTAGTTTTTTTCTCTCTCTCGTCTTTGGTGCTCTTTGTGCTTGAGAAACTTGACAAAACCAGCGCCTCTCTCTTTCCATTGGTTCCCATCTTTATCGAATCGATAAAGTTAGCTTTGCTGCAAAATAAAAAATCCCTAGATTCAATCAGGTCGCGATGAAAAAGAAAGAAAAACCATAGGAGAGAGAGAGAGAGAGAGAGAGAGACGTATAGATCGAGAATGGAAGTTTCATCCTCCTCATCGGTGGTGACGAGGATCTCCTCGAGCTTAACGATCGGAGCATGGGCCTGAGAGAGAGAGGCGGTTTCTTGCCAATCGGAGCTTAACGATCGCCGGTGGTTGGGGCTTCCACTTCTTCTCTGTGCTCGTGCTCGAGTTCAGTGCTTGCCATAGCCTTCGGTTTATTGCTTTGATGTTGTAGAGAATGGGTTTGAGAGAGAGAGGCGGTGAGGGAGAGAATAATAATTTTTTTTTTTTTTTGAAAGGGAGAATAATAAAAAATTGTAAAAGAATGAATATTTTATTGAATAAATATATGTATAATAGATAAACTGATGTGAATATTTTTGTAAAAATAGGTGTGTAAAATAGAAAAAGTAGCTTTTTTGTGCAAAATAGAAGGAAAATTTGCATCAACTGATGCAATTGCTCTTATACATGGTCTTATTCTAGTACAATTTTTGAATTTCAATATGATTTCAAGGAGATCTATAAAAGTTACGTTTTAGTTTTTATAAAACTTAGCTTTTAGATATTTTCCCATGATTTTTTAGTTTTTTATGTTTTGAAAAGAGAGAGACATAAAAGAGTAACAAAAATACAAATTTACTCTTGTTTTTAATAGAAGTGAGTAACAAGAGACAAACAGAACTAATTTCAAGTAGATAAATGCTAATTTTTAAACTACAAGTAAATAAAATGTTTTTCAAGTAAACTACGAGTGGGCAAAATATAATTTTCCTGAAAAATATTTATAGAGAGCAAACGGACACTAGGAATCAGGGATTATAATATAACACTGTAGAGAGACCTTGCTGATAAGTACAGTATTAGTCTTCGGCCCCGACTCCGAGACTTATTCTAATAAAACCTAATCAACAATATTATAAAGATTATGAAGCATTTTTGAAAGTACGACTATGGACTATGGACCTTGGAACTTGTAACTTTATTGGTCAACTCTGTTTCATTTTTTAATTAATTATTACTGTATTATTTTTTTTTTGGTGAAGTAATTAATTATTTCAAAGAGTATTCTACACTGGTTGGACTCAGAAATTTGAATAATTGGAACAATGTTCCACGTAAATCTTCAGCAAGATGTATCGGTCAAGACTCAAGACCCCAGTATCCTGGGAGATGAGCCCCGGTCGGAGTGAGTATAAACTATAAAGTAGGGAGCGATAGGCCCATTTTCACATTTTCCCATGTAAATGCATGTGATAGACATTGCCACGAAACAGCAAAAGAGGTTTCTTTGACTTGTGCAACTGCCCTCCCTGAGTTAGTGATATTCTTAAGGATTGTTGAGATTTTTGGGGCCCGCCCCGGTAGATACATGAATGTGAGAGGAGCTTGTTGACATCTAATCATCTTCTTCTTCTGGTATTACTATTACTACTACTAATAATAACTAGTGGCTAACCCATGCGATGCATAGAATAGTTAAATAAAAGGATAATTAATCAACCTCACAGTAAAAGAAAATGCTAAAAGAACCAATAAGAGACTACTTTGTCCATCAAGTAATCAACCCAAGTGGCATCGTAGCTCATGAACAAAAGTCATTGTTGCATTTCATGGCTGCATACTTGCTAATAATGGAAATTACCTGTATAAAACTTGAAAAGGGTCAAATGATGATATGGAAAACATTCCCTAAATAATTTATTGATGACAAGTATAGAGAGGGGACTAATGTAAGTCATTAATGGAATTTGAATCAGCATCTCATTGCAAATGGAATATAGCTCTATATTAAAACTGAAAGTAAAAGTTCAATCATTCTTTCTCTCTAAAACGTTATCGAAAACAATAAGTAATTTACATCAGTTTCAAATAAAAATCACTTGAAGAATCAACTACTTTGAATCATTATCCGAAAGAGGAGTGACATAAAAACTTAAATAAGTCTCAAAGATGTAGTTCTTCGAACATATTTCAGCACCAATTTCCAAGTTCAGCTCTATGTATGGCAACCAATTACTCACCCCAGTTGAAAGCACAATGTTTGAAAGAATCTTCCAAGTATCTTAGTCACTTACAATTTTCATCCACCTCCCTAGATCACTAAACTATATATCCACAAATCTACCTATCCTAACTTCAAATATTGAATACAAAGAAAGAGCCAAAATTTCTCAAACAGATTGTGTAGTGTATATAAACTTAAGTTGTCTATTGCCCTTTATTCACGAAAATAATATAGAAGAAATAGAAAAAAAAATGTTTAAAATGAATGCTTCATATCTTCCACATACTAATCGTTATTTTCGAAAACTTGTAAAATGAATGAATGTACATGCCTAGATTCAGCTGCAGAACCTGAATACCAAAGCAAACCTCTATAGATAGTGTAGCACAAGATGTAGCATCAATATTATCCTGGCAATCCAATTATCTATTTGATCCATTGGTTGTAGAGTCCTTACTAATCTCTTAATAAATTTAAAATCTGATTGGATTCGTCATGATTTCAACCATTTTGCTGCATTACTTTTTCTAAGTGTAAAATGTGACAAACCTTGTAATGCATGGGTTATATTGCCGCTATAACATTATATTTTAAAATGAATATGGTTTGCATTTAATCTTTTAATACTGGACTAAACTGGTCTCTTAGTTGCTTAACTATATATTATATCTAATTACAACTAACCTAATGAATATTTATATTTGCTAAATTATATGTTATAATCTGATTACTACCTCCTTAGTTTAGTTGAACTGAAAATAGTCAAAACAATAAAATTCTACAAATTTAAAGTATATGCACCCCCAAAAAATTAGAAAGCAAGCAATCAACACCAATCCAATCAAATATGGTAATGAAAAGTTCTGTTCAAGCATTTCTTTGAACACTTTTAGGGGAGTTGAGAAACCAAAGGGAAAAAAAGAGTTTCTTAGAATTGAGAAACCAACTAATATAATAAAAAAGAAAACTGTACTGGAAAAAAGAAAAGAAGTTACACAAACAGTGTGCAAAAATACTAAATAGACTTCTTCATGTTATTGTCTTAAACATTAACAAAGAAATTTTATCTTCACTCATCCTATGCTCATCCACTTAAAGCTTTTTTTTTTCTTTTCTTTTGGTAGGAACTCTAAGTCATGGATGTAATAAAAACAATGAAAGTCTTGAGAAGAAACAATTAAACTAAACATAAAACCAAGCTTCAGATAACAATTACCTAAATATCAGTCATCTTAATCACAAGCATTCCACCATAAGAACATATCTTGTAAAGGGAAAAAATTTATAGACCAGAGAGACTAAATTTGAAGAGAGATAGAGATAGACCTGGTGAGGCCAAGTGGCCAATGATGACAACTGAAAAGGCAGTCACACCCTCTACCACAGATGAACCTGTGGTAGGATTCGCTTAGACTAAGGCAACCATTCAAGTGGGACTGTTCTACCTCGGGTGTTGGGTGCTTCTCTGATTTCAATCAAAATACAGCCATGAATAAGCAGATATTCTCAAACCCAAACTTGAATTTCTCTACAAACTCACTCAAAACTCAATTTAGCTACCAAAAATAAAAATAAAAATTCGATAGGGGTAGAAACCCAACGACAAACCCGACGGTAGAAATCTGAGTGAAGAGGGGTAGAGTATATACTCAACAGAGAATGGAAGAGAAATACCAACATGAAAATCAACCATTTAGCATAACGCATAATATATATAACTAAATAATGAAATATATTATGAGTACGGGTATATATTTTTGGTTATAGAGTCCTAATTAAATTTGTTTATAGTTAGAGATTTCTAAACAAATTTGATTACCAAAACTTATCTACAAAAATAAATGAAAAAAAAACACTGATTTCTAACCAAACTTAGTTACCTTTGGGCCTGTTTCAATGGGCTAGGTTGGGTGTGATGGTGTATCGCCGACTGACATAGTTGTGGGAGGTTTATGGCTTGCGGTTGTTGGTCGGTCTGCATTTTGGAGGAAGTAGAAGGGGATTGGCCAAAAACAGTCTCTGTTGGTTTGTGGGTATGGTGGGTATGGTGGTTTTGATTAAGGAATTTGTGTTTTTGGTGGTAGAAGTGGTGTGTCTTTGGATGGAGGGTGGGCTTTGCCGTGGGTCTAAGGAAGAAGATCTCTATTGGTTTGTGGGTATGGTGGGTTTTGATTTAGGAATTTGTGTTTTTGATTGAAGAAGTGGTGTGTCTTTGGATGGAAGGTGGGCTTTGCCGTGGGACTGAGGAAGGAGCGTTGGGGGAGCTGGTAGAAGGAGAAGGCAGAGAGCTGGTTTTGCGTTTATCGAGTTTTAGAAAAGTTTTATTTTGCTTTTAGGTTTTTTTTTTTTTTTTTTTTTTTTAAATATTGTGCTGAAGTGGAAAATTGTGGGAGTTTCAAAGGTTTCGGGTTATATATATATATATATAGATAATAATAATAATAATAATAATAATAATAATAGAGAATAATTGAGAATAATGAAAAGAAGGTGTGAAAGTGAAAAATAGTGAGAGGAAGATTTGAGAGTGAAAATCTGGGGAAAAAAAAATTAGATAACGAAAATGAGATTTTTTTCCTCTTCATAAAAGAATTAGTCGACTGGCTTTAACTTTTGGGTCAATCTGACCCAAGCATCTATCGGTTTGGCTTTGAGTTGACTTATTTTTCTCAAATTTGAAAAACTTGTACTCATGCGAGATGCAGAAGTGATAAGAAAGCACACACGATGCTATTTTTGATAACATAGAAACTAAAATGTTAGCTTCTGAAAATAACCTAAAATCCATGAGGGTCTTTGAATCGACAAGAAGAAATGACCTAGAATCTACTAGAAAATAGAGAGTCTGAATTTTATTGATTAAATAAACTCTAAAAAATGTTTTTAGACTTAAAGGCCTAGTTAAGGGCTCTGTAAAACTTGACAAACAATAAAATATATTTTAAAATAAGTCCTAACTAATACCTGACCATAATTGGAACCAAATTTGATAAAAAAAAAAAAAAATTAAAAACACCTAAAAACAAGGAAATAAATGCCCTAAACCTAAAATAATGAAAATTATATAAAAATACCAAAAATATCAAATTATATAAATTAATTTGAAAATTTTGTCTTACATCAGACCTCTCCTATAACGGCCCAGCCCATTAAACAAAAAAAAAAGAAAGAAAAAAGAAAAGAAAAAAGAGGTGGTCAGATTGTTTTTGACCCACATGACCCCCCACCTACCCCAAGTATTCCCCACCACATATTCACAAAATACCTCTCCCTCCCTCCTTGGCCGGCTAGCTCTCTTCTTCTTACTTTGTTCTCTTTTTCTTTTCATTTTCTCACAAACACTCATCTCTATCACTCCCTCACTCTCACACCAGGTATCACTCTACACCACCATCTCCACCATCATTTTTCCGGCAAGATCACCGGAAACTCCTTAGGAACCTCTAAACATCTTCACATATTTTATTTGTGGTAGAAATTTCTATTATTTTTGGTGGGTTTATATGCTTTTGCTAGAGGTTTTCTTTATCTAAGGATTGATAATGATACTCATGCGATTTATGAGTTTTGGAAGTGATATTCGTATGTTTATATGTATGGGTTTTGTGTTGGTGGAATTATTTGATAAATGGGTTTATAGTTTTTGCAATGGTGGCTAGCTAAGTGGTGAAGATTTGAGGATTTTGGCTTTTTAATGTGAAATAGATTGTAAATATAATTTTTATTGAGTTTATTTGGAGCTAGTAAAAGAGTTAAATGATTTGTGTTGGAGGATATTGTGATTTTGGTTTCATGGGTCTTTGATGATATTGTGTAAATCTTATGGAAGCTACTCATAAATTGTTAAGATTTTAGTATTAGGGAGATGATATTGAATGGGTTAATTTTATAAATTGGAGCCTATGTCTAGTGAATTAATTTGTTGAGAAATTTTGGAAGTGGAATATATTATTTGTGAGGATAAATACTAAGCCTACCTAATTAAGTGCTTATTTGGTAATTCCTAATTTGTAGCTAGATACAATTTCAAGTTTTATACTTATTGTGATAGGTTTGCTTGATATTGTTTAGGTTCTAGCTAATCTCCTTTGGAGTTTGGAGAATCAGGCTTTTGCGGGTTGTAAGATAAATAGTTTTTTAATGAGATTTTTGGAAAATAACCATGTTGCTTAAAAGATGTTTTTTTTTTTTTTTTTTTTTTTTTTGGGTCAAACACATTTTGGAAAGTTAATTCTAGAACTATGTTTTCTTAAAAGTATTGTGTTGTGACCCTATTATATATGACTGTTAGGCTCTAAAGACTTAGGATTTTATGTATTTAGAACTCTAATGTGTATTGTTGGCAAACCATGATCAAAAATGGTTGTTAGTCTTGTTTAGACTTGCTCAAAGTGTGGGTGTTTTATGTAAAGTTGGAATCGAGTGGTTGTAGAAGTATTAGTGACTTTCGGCCTGGCTCGATCGATCGAATCTCGGGCAGAACGTTTTTCTACAGAATTTTCCAACTCAGCCCAAGCCCATTAATGATTAGGTTTTCAGATCTACTTCTCCCACTATATAAAGGAAACCCTAGCCACGTTTTTATAGTAGCTCTGGATGCTCTTGTTGCTCATACTTTGCGGTTTGTGTGAATCTCTTGTGAGATCCTTGAGGACCTTTCTTTCATATAAACTTAGGGTTTTCAAGGTAGAGATATTATCAACACCTTGATGATCAACTCAGTTACTGCCATTGGAGCTTAAAGAAACACAAGTGGGAGTGCTTGTATCTTATGGAGAATCCAAGAAAGAAGGAGTCTGTGGATTCGGAGCTTGCACGTGGTCGTGTCAGTAAGTTCTATTGGTGGGTAGCATTAGGAAGTCAAGCGGGAAGCTTGTAAGTCCTTTTGTATGAACTTCGATTCTTTCATATAGTGGATTCAAGTTTACCTTGAGGATAGCTAGGTCAAATCTTCCCCAGGTTTTTACCGTGTAGTTTCCTGGGTCATCATATCATTGTGTTATTTACTTTTCCACTGCTTTATATAATTGATATGATTGTTTGATTAGTTAACCTAGATTTGAATAATTTGGCTAAGTTAATCACTTGGCTAATTAACTAGATTAATCTGGTTGAGTCAAGGGGTCTAAAAACCGTTCAATGACTATTTAGGAATAGTGCATCATATTTGGTAATGTGAATGGGGAAATGCATGATTTGTTATCTACGAAATGATAAAAATATTTTATAAAATTCTTGGGAATAGATTTTATGGATTTATTGCATTATTTGTAAATTCTAAAGATGTTTTTTCTTGACTTGTGATATTTGGGAAATTGATAGAAAATCTTATTGACAAGAAATGATTTTGGAAAACTTGAGAACCTTAGGAATATATTGGGTTCTTCAAAGGTTTTTGTGAAACTACTTGAAATTGAACAGTGTTTTGATTTCATGTAAACTGTGAGCTCTTCATGTTTTTACTCTTGGGCTGTGACATATGATTACCCAATGATTACCTAGCCAAATGTTGTCGTCTTTGTGACATTGGTATCTTGGCACCCCGTCTTTGTGGTGGATTGATGTCTTCGTGGCATAATTGATGTCTTCGTGGAATAATTGATGTCTTCAGGCATAATTGATGTCTTCGTGGCATAACTTGATGTTTTTGTGGCATAACTTGATATCTTTGTGGCAGCTAGTCATGTGGCATTGGGTTGGATTTTCAAGTTTTAAAAGGGTATTTTGATAGCTCATAGTAAATAGTATGTAGTTTCATGTTGGAATACTTTGAGAAAGCTTGGTGCTATATTCCTTTAATCATTCTTGTCATTTTATTAAGAAAAAATGGATTTGCATGATCTTAATGGAAATTCCCAAATTATAACATATTTTATAAATTGCTCATTATCATGAAACTTGTATTTCCCCCACTCCCATTAATTATGCTATTTATTGGGTTCTGTCTCATCTCATTCTTTTACAAACTTTTTTAGAGTAGGCAATGATTGTTTTGAGACAGGTTTTTGTGACTAGTAGTAGTTAGACTAACTACTGATGGAGGCTGGACTTTGGTTATGGTGATCTTTAGATGTACATCCTAGAATAGGCTTGACTCATTCTTTTGTATCCGATAGTGGTGATGACTTTTATTCTCACTGATGGGAGTAGTTGATGATATGTAATTATATTTATTCAGACCTCCATTCTTTTGTGGCCAATGATCATTGTAATTATTGCATAGAGTTCTGGCTTACTTTGGGAGTATTGTTAATGAAATTATTATGATAATTTTTGATGTTGGTACTTGATATGAATTATTTGGATTGAATTGTCAAAAAGCAAAAATCTACAAGTACCTTTGAGATGTTTTTCTCCTGCTTTGGACCCTTTTGGGTTTGGGGCGTGACACCTCCACTTGAAAAAAACTCGTCCTCGAGTCGATAGTCGATAGTCGAAATCTGAAATCTTATTTTTATTTAATTTAGTTATTTTTCACGTGTTATTTGTTTATGGTTGACTCTATTTAGGTTAATTATTTATGTGTATTTGCTTTCCATATTTTATTTAGTTTTTTTGCCATGTTAGGTAAAATTTGGTATCTTTTCCTTTTGTGTGTGATTTAATTGTTATATTTTCATTTTTAATATGATCTGTTTGATTGTATTTTATTTATTTATTTATTTATAATTGTGATGTGATCTTTAACATGTTGTGTGTGTTATTTTAATTAAGTGCATGATGTATGTTTAGGTTAAGGATTAAGACTTTCTTAATAAACTCTTTAATTAAATATGGCCTAGCTGCACATAATGGAAGCTGGCCATTAAGCAGGGTGGTCTTGGGTGCCTAACACCTTTGTAAGTTGTATTCAAATTAGGTGGCGGCTCTATTTTCATCCTCTGCCCTGTTCACTCCAGGTCGAGGCGTTCTTCTCATGAGGAAACCACTTGTCGTGGATGCTTGCGCCCACAACTTGAAATTTTATTTTTTTTAAT
The DNA here is from genome assembly GCA_963669245.1 of Quercus cerris. Taxonomy (NCBI): domain Eukaryota; kingdom Viridiplantae; phylum Streptophyta; class Magnoliopsida; order Fagales; family Fagaceae; genus Quercus; species Quercus cerris. The sequence goes on along the minus strand of OY770008.1, from coordinate 21,437,207 downwards.
GTTTAGTATTAAAACTATTTGATAAACAATGGACAAAATTGCTAAATGCCCTTTTTGGGCAAACTAAGCAACGTTTTGCCCTATTTTTAAAACTAATTAGGAAAATGCCCCTCTTTTGAAACTGGATTTTCTCAAAATTGAGTTATAAAAAAAAAATTCTGAAACCCTATAGCGGCGTTTTTAAGGACCTATAGTAACGTTTTCAAGACCTATAATGACGTTTTGTAACTCGACTTCCATTAAATCGAGTTATAGGCAATTTTTTTAATTTTTTTTACCTATAGGGCCTATCTCGATTTTGAGAAAATCGATTTTCAAAAGAGGGACATTTCCCTAATTAGTTTAAAAAATAGGGCAAAACACTACTTAGTTTGCCCAAAAAGGGCATTTGGCAATTTTTTCTGATAAACAATTGTTAGAGAGTTTTAAAATGTTAGAAATGACATTAATTTGTATTTTAAAATTTTTTGGAACATTTTTTCCCCTAATTGTTACTATTTTCATACATATATAAACGGCCAAAATGGCCTTTTACCATCAATTTTCAAAATATTTGGCAAAAAAACATTATTTCGGAAATAAACAGGAATGTACCACTTTTTCAAGTACTTGAGTTTGGTGAGCTTGAGTACCATATTTTATGCTTCCACCATGGCATGATGACATGACATTTGGGATTTAAAAAATGCCACACAGTACTCGAGCTTCCTGAGCTCGAGTACTGTTCTGGCCAATTAACACCAAGTGTGGCCCCTGTTACCCACACTTAAACTTACCAACTCAGCTTACTCAGTCTATCACTCTCTCATCTATCACTTTCTCAATCTTCCTCTCAATCTCGCTGTCAATCTCCCTCCCAGTCTTGCTCTCGCTCTCGCACTCTCGCTGTTGCTCTCTTCTTCGACACCACAAGGTCTTCTTCTTTCTCTATTTCTCACGGCAACACAGGTTCATCACTCTAACTTTTCTCTTCTTCGTTGACCTCACCATTTCTCTATTTGTACTAAATCTGAATCCATATAGGCTCTCGGATGTGGGTTTCATTTGATTTTTTTTTTTTTTTGTGGGTTTGCTTGGGTTTCATTTGATTAATTGTGGGTTTTGTTGGGGTTTTGTTCATTTGTTTGTGCGTTTTTTTTCATAGTATTTTCACTAATTTGTTTTGGATTTATCTTTATTTTCTATTTCTGTTATCTTTTTGTGGGTTTGTAATGCAAATTATGTGTTTGATGAAATGCTTCTATGAACTATCTATGAGTTGTGAAGTAACAACTAATAAGTAATTGAAGAAGGTAAGCAAATTATGTGTTTTACTTGAGGTAGTTGGAATATTATGCAGAAACAGTTTCACGATTGCCTAAAGAAAAGCATCCCATTATCCCAATAGATCTGAATGGTATAAGTTCTAATGGAAAATCAATGTAACAATAAAGTCTTGAAGTGCTTTCATTGTAGAATGTCCCAATAAAGTCTTCACACCTGCTATTAAGCTATTTATGAGCATGTCTTACGTATAGGATTGCAGTCAAACATGAATCATATATGCTTATGTGCTTGAATTTGTTGGGATTAAGTTTATATTTCAGAATCCTTAATACAAAATTTCCAAATTCACAGTACTAGAACCTTACAAGAGTTATCTAACTGTTTCATCTTGAAAAGATTTTTTGGTTTTAAATTTAGATACATTTGACTAATACCACTGTCATATTCCTGTTTCCTTTGTTGTCTTTATAATTTTTTGAGTTATGGGTTTTTTATTACTATTAAATTCAGTGAAAAGGTAGAAAATGCAAAATGGAGGCTCAAGTGTTCTGTTCCTCCCCATAACCTTGGTGTACTATCTTTTTTCTTCAACAATTACCAATGCACCAAGTCAATGAAACTATAAGCCCATGGGGACATTTATATTGATGCATTCATACACTAATTTGCTTAGACTATGTAAAATAATCTGCATTTTTTTTTTTTTACTTATTTATAAAAATTCAAAAGTGGGTGCTTATAAAAAACCCATTCATTTAGGTGTCCTTTCTAGTTAATATAAAACATTTTAGTTGTTAGTAGTTGGCAAGATATTTTTTTTTAGTTGGCTATGACTAAAAATATTTAGTCATCAACTTGTCAAGATATATCAATATTCTGATATATGCAGCTGATATATGCAACTTGTTATTCTATGAAATTCCCAGAATGACAACACTAACTTAACGTAGTCAAGATGATGGTTAATTAGGTACATATATGTATGCTACAATACAACTTATGGTTAATTTTCAAAATCAAAATTAATATGATGTGGGTATTTTGTGGTGTAATTTTTGTATTTGTTTTTTTTTTTTTTTGTTTCTTTGTTTTTTTTTTTTTAATGAACATTTTCATGTGTTATTAGAGCAATTAGTCATTGTAGGACACAGTTAGCGTTCTCATTGAGGCCATAATGAGTACGATGCTTGGACTATTAAAGTGATGGTTGATTTTAATAATGTAGAAAGACTTTCATTTTAGAAATTCCTTCCATCTGAAAGTTGCGGCTTTCTCATTTATTTATTTAGGGATGAAAATGTTTTATTGTGTATGCTGATGTATTTTATTTCTATTAGCTGAATATGCTGTAATCTACTTAACATTCTGAAGTTTAATTCATTTTTTTTTTTTCATTTTAGATTTATATTATTGCCATTTTCAATCAAATATGTTTATAATTAAAAATAAATAAATAAGAAGAGAAGAAAGTTTATGTATTTGAAGTGAATTTTCCCCTGACTGTTGTTGTCACCAAATGCCAGATATGGAAGCGGGACCCTCTATACAGACTGTCTTGACGAGGCAGCCTATGCATCGTTCAAGTTTGCTTTGGGATGCTCCTTTGGAAGGCGAGGTATGCACTTGTCCAAAATTGTAGTCAATATATGTAGTAGAAAGAGTTTTGGCATTTAAGAAGCATAATTAATACTAAGCTGCTTTGTTTGCAGGAAGTGCCAGGTGTACTGACTTGTCGTCACCGAGATAAAGGTCTGGTTGAAGATGGTGCAGTTTTAGATCCACGGATTGCAGCTTATATCACAGATGTAGGGTTAGATGGGCTTCTTCGAGTCCCACATATGGACCTTGACCATGCATTGTTCACGGCATTGGTAGAGAGATGGCGGCTGGAGACACACTCATTCCACTTGCCCCACAGTGAGATGACCATCACACTACAAGACATGGAGGTTATAATGGGGGTACTTGTAGACGGCTTGCCGGTGGTGGGATATACTGATTCGAATGATTGGGCCCACCTCTGCTACGAAATGCTAGGACATAGTCCGCCGGGAAGAGACGTTGGTGATAATCGCAAGAACATTGCAGTGATAGAAGGGCCGAGGGTAAAAGCCAAATGGCTTGAGGATTGGTTTAGCAACCCTCTCCCAGCTGGCGCCACTAAGGAGCTTGAGAAGCAATATGCTCGGTTTTACATACTGGGATGTTGGGTGGAATGTTGTTTATGGATAAGTCAGGCATACGGGTCTCAGTTATGTATCTGCAATTTTTCAATCCAATCAGCAACGGAAAGAAGTATAGTTAGGGTAGTGCAGCACTAAGTTGGCTATATAGACACCTCTGTAATGCATCAAAGAAGACAGCCAAGCAGATTGGCGGTGCACTGCTATTGGTGCAGTTGTGGGCGTGGGTGAGGTTTCCACACATATGTCCTGTGATGAGGCATCCACACCAGGCACTGCCCCCAGGTCCACTTGTTATCAGGTATGTAGGATCTTAGATAGTTAATGTTTTGCATTTCTGCATTAAGTTTTTATGCATGGGAATTATGTAAGTAACTAACATGGCTTTTATCTCTCTGTTGTTTGCTAGATGGAAAGGGGCTAAGATAACAACTGAACATGGAATGCACGTCCTACGCACCTATCGTGTGTCGCTTGCTTCGCTACGGCCAAATCAAGTATCGTGCCTTACAATTTACTTTGGCATGTAGTTGTTGTACTTACAATTTGCTTTGGAATGAATAAACATTTTTTTATTTCAGAATGCTCATGTTACATGTATTGTTCACATTCGTTACACATTTTTTCTAATTATATTGTTAATATGGTTGTTTGCATCAGTTGGATCATTGCAGATTGTGTGGGAGCTATACAGAAATTATTTGGGTTCCCTTCTCGCATATTATACGGTAGGTCAACACATATGGAGGTCTATTGTGCCACTCGTACATTTTTGTGTGATTGAAGGCCATTACCCTGAACGTGTTCTTCGACAGTTTGGGATGAAGCAAGGCATACCACCAGATGTCGATACTTCAGTTGACCTTCACAAGATAACTCTCTAGGGCAAGCACCAAAAAGACTGGGCCCAAGAACATGCCACGCATATTGCTAAATGGGCTGCGCATGCCACAATTGCCGATTCACCGCCCTTTCATGGGGAGATGAGCTACAATGACGAGTATATGGTGTGGTTTCATCCCCGTACTGTTCGCCATATTACAAAAGATACCTCGTACTGGGACACTTTGGTAAGTTTACAAAGACTGTTTTGTTATAAATGTACCTTGCTTCGCATAGTTTAGATCAACCTACTAACACTACTCTTGTATATTTGTGACAGGTTGAATCACAGTTGAGGACTATGGCGAAGTGTGAACCAGGGTCTGAGATCTACACCGACTGTATTAAGGCCTTGCAATCTGTTGAAGAGATTGGTCGGTTGACCTTGGAAGATGCATGCGATGCGGGTAACACAAGTGAACCGGCTGTAGGGTGTGGTCGACAAGTAAGTGGACGTCAAGGGCGTGGAGGTCGTCAATCTAGTCAGCGTCCCACATCTACTCAGCCTCCCACACCTGTGCCCACATCTAGTCGGCATCCCACATCTGGTCAGCGTCACACACCCGTGCCCACATCTAGTCGGCGTCCCACATCTAGTCGGCGCTACACACCTGTGCATGACCACACCATGGAGGAAGTAAGTCAGACAACAGATGAGATGTGTTTGGACACTGGTTATGACATGGGCTTCATGGCACACAATGATGCGGGTCCATCCCATATGTTTGCCCATGGGGACACATCTCGGTCCCCATCCATGAGGACCGATGGTACTTGCCCACCCACATCCCCTACTACATCCCCGTTGCCCACCACTCATACGTCTCCCCCACTGACTACCAGCATTGCCCCCACAGATGTACATGGTAGAGATGAGATGAGATTCATGCCCACTCCTGGGTGACCCACCCCTAGTGCTATCCCCCCTGAGTTTGTGCATACCGAGTTCATCCAGACACAGATACCCACTCCCCCCACCAGAAGCTTCACACATTAAGGGTCGGCCGTGAAGGCCGCAATGGACACAGACACATCCTCCTGACTGTGGGACTGGACATGGTACTATAGTTAGATTCAATACCGATTACATATACATCTTTTTATAGTTAAATGATTTGCATATTAGTATTTGCTTGTGTTCTTTTCAGGCAAGGTGAGACCAGTCAAGGAACTAGTGAGGAGAAGAAAACGGGGATGATTCAAGAATGGTCAAGAATCAATGCTGCTTTGGTAGTTCTAATTGCTTAATTTTATTTAATGGCATAAATTGATATCTGCTCAAAAGGCTCAGCCTGTTATAGGTTCTAACTCCATCTATGTTTGTGCTTTGTTTTTAGTATATTATCAATCAAAACATAGTTACAGTTCCTAGGTGTTCTACATTAGCTTCTCCAATTATATTCTAACACATACATAACTGCATTTATTTTCATTCTTTTTGAGAAAGTTATTATTAATTTTGTTGTATTGGTCAATGCAAGAATTTTATTGTAACTAAGGAGTTTGTACCTCAGTTTTGCCCATATATCACAAAACCCACCTAGCTACACAATATTTGTTTGTGTTTGAATCTTTCTGTCTCTTTTTTTTTTTTTTGGTGTATTTAAAGATTTGGAAGCAGAAACTGGTGCAAATGGGGGCTGCAATAGAAGAGCGCTTGTCCAAAAGGGTCACTCATGTATTTGCTATAAATTCAGAAGCTCTTCTCAAACAAGTGACCATTGAACACTTGGAATGCTTTAACAGAGTGAGTCTCAGTCCTTGTCTCTCTGTTTGAGCATGATTTTCATTTTGTATGATGGTTTACATATTCCTACATTGTTGCATTATTTAATTTAATATGGTCTTACTTACAAGTTTAGCATATAACTTTAAGTCTAATTATATTGTTTAAAATTTTATTACTTCCATTCAGTCTCTTAGTTAGAGTTCATGATTAATATTTTTACGGGAGGACCAAATTAGTAGCTAAATTTATTTGCTAAGATTGAAGTTTGAATGCGGTTTGTTGTTTGCTTAAGGGGATTTTTTTTTTTTTAGTATGGGGCCCACAAAAATATGCTTGAAAGCCCAAAAAACTGGCCTTTTTGTGCTTGGAAATGCACACAAGTGTGCTTAAAATCATAGCAGCTGACAAAGATTGTAATCAAAGTGGTGTACTTACCAAAAAAAAGTGGTGTACAGTGTACTTGACCTCTATGTTATCTTATGTTGGACTCTTGTTTAGTTGAGTTTAATGAACCACCTCAATTATGGGAAATCAGTTATGGTCTAAGGGTGGGCACAGTTGATTTTGTTTTGGTTTTAATGCTATATGATAGTTCTTATGGGCCCTGCACAATAGATTTTGTAAACAGAATACAGATGGAACTTGATCGTCACTACCCTCACAACAAATGGAATCATAATATAAATAAAGAGGGAATCATAAAAAAAAAAAATGTCAAACTTTTCGTGCAGAGTGTTTTTGTAGTTTTAGCATGCATACATACCATTGCTTAGTGTAACATAGTTGTGCGGTTTAAGACTACTGATAAAGAAAAAAGTGCAGGCGTATCATTCAGCCAAGTTTGATCATCTGTCCCTGGCAAAGCAGAAGAATAACAACGTTTTGATAAACCCCAAATCACCATTAATCATAGGTGTTTCAATGGAAGTCCTAATTAGGATAAGAAAAGCATCCATCTATTGGGTTATACTGCTTGAAACAAGCTACCTTATCAAAGAGTATATTCTGCTTAAGGGAGGAAACTATGTCTTGTGCATCTAAGTTCAAACCTAAATCTGATCTCCCATTTTGGTTGGTTTACTCGGCATTTAGTGACCTCTGTTATAGGATTCTAAATATGCCAGAACCTATTGATTTAGTTCATTTTGAGGTTTGCAGCTCAGAATCCACAATAGAGGCCTCTTATGTTGGTTGTTCAGTATTTTATAGCATACTAGCATGGACTTTTCAACTGAAGGAAGCCTTAATTTTAACTACTTGGGATGTGTTAGACAATTCCTATTCACCATGCAGCTTTTACCTAGGACCAAATTTTCTGGTAAATCCATAGGATTCCTGTTTATTCTTACTGTCTTCATCAATGTCCCTTTTGGTGTACTCTTTGTGCTCTTCATGCTTTCAGCCTGGATTTATGTGTAGAAACATGTACTTCTTTTTTACTTATTGCAGAAGAATCCTGATACTGCTGCTTTTATGTCATTGCTTCTTTTCAATTTTCTAACATTTTCTTTTTACCTCTCTAAGGAACTAAACTCTGAGGCTGATGCTTGATGAGTGTGAACTCATCAGTACTGTTCGTCGGACGGAGATGATTCTTCAACCCTTGGAGATGAACACCGGTGTGGTGCCTGCCACAATGCCTCCGATGCCAAAGTCAGTAAAAGAAGCTTTCTAGGAAATGAAAAATATAATTGGAAAGAATTAGAAAGATCTCTTAGTGTTTTTTTTTTGTGTGTATGTACCTGTTCTTCAGCAATGTGGGAGACTTATATATATGTTCTCATGGCTTCTAGCCGTTGGTGTAGTTATGGAGGTCTTTATGCTCCTTTTGGTAACGTCTGGGGCTGTTTAATGTGCCATCACTGTCCTTCAACGGATTGTACAGTTGTTTTTGTAACCGTTTAGGGTTTGATTGCCTGCATTGAATGGTCTGGATATATTCGTCAGTAAAGCATATGATAGACTCACCTAGCCAGAGTTTGGACTCGTCCGTGTCGATGGTATCGTCCGTGTGTACTTGAACTTCGTCAGTCCCGTCAGTTGCCCCTCGATTCTGTGTTCGTCATTGAAATGATGATCATAGAATGTGAGGAGTTTTACAGTTTACGAGTGTCGTTTGGGATTTCGATCCGCAGTAAATGCAAAGCGGCGGCGTTTCGCAAATCGTGGCACACGTGGCACGTGCTGGTGGGTGGAGTTAATGCCTTGATTTGGTGGGACTATTGGGCTACCCGTTGGTTTTTCAGTTTTCCAAAGCAAGCCTCAGTTTAAAACCTTCTCTTGTTCACATTTTTCAAAAATTCTTTAATCATTTGCTTTGAGCATCCTCTTCGGCGACCTCTCTCTGCAACCTTTCTGCGAACTAGCAACCGGCGTGGTGGTGCTTATTCTTCTGGTGGTGCTTCTTCTTCTAATCGCTTCCTCAAGGTATGCTCATTCTCCAGTGTTATGCTTCTTTGCCTTGTTATGGCTTTGGCTCTGATCTTTTTTTTTTTTTTTTTTTTGGTGTTTGTTCTAAATTCCATGGGGGTTTAGTTTGTTGTTGTGTCTTTTGGTTTTTCATGCTTAGTAGCTCTGAGGTTAGGGTAGCTTGCCCCTCAATTTCATTCCTTTTTGCTCGGTTAGGAGGGTTTTTGGGGGTTTCCTCGAATATTGAGGATTTTGTTTTTGAGGGTAACTGTCTGAGTGTTGCTTTGGTTGATCTGTTGCCTTTGCTTCGTCAGTCTTTGGATTGGTTTGTGAACGAGGTTGGAGTGCAAGTAGGTATGTCAGAAGTTAGGTCGAGCGAGCTTGAAACTGGGTTGTCGTCCAACGGCGGCCCAGTGGAGGAAGATACTGTCGTCTCTGGCTCTCGAGAGGTTAGGGCTTTTTATGCCCAGGGAGAGGAGTGTGGGTTAGATGCTGACACGTTGGCGAGGTTTAGAGATAGATTCCAGTTTCCTGATAGGGTTAGGGTTCGTCTGCCCAGTGTGGAAGACCGGGCGTGTCACTTATTCCCAGGTGAGGTATGCTTTTACGAGGCTGCCTTCATTTGTGGGTTGAGGTTCCCCGTCCATCCTTTCCTGATGGAGTTGCTAGATCATTTTGGTATCGCTCCGGGGCAGCTTATGCCTAACTCTTGGAGAATTTTAATCAGCTGTATGGGGATATGGCTGGCAGCTTCGTCATTCAGGTATTGGAAGTCCAGATTCTTCTATGTGTCTGGGGACGATTTTGAGACGCCCTCGGGTGAGGTTTGAGGTGATCTCCCGGTGTTACGTCGTCGGTAGGAAACCCCGACTTTAGGTGTGTCAACATTTCTTCTTCGTTTCTTGAATTCCGTTGCGCTTCCAATTATGGCCGCTAACACCGTCTTTCCCTTTTTTTTTTTTAGTTAAAAGGCGACCGAAGCTTAAGAGCAGGTATAGAGAACGCGTGCAAAAGGCTGTCAAGTACGCGCAGACGATCGAGAGCTGGGACGATCTCGTCAATCCCAGAACTCTTGCGTTCTTCTGTATCGGGCCTGAGCCTTCTGCCTTTGTTTTAAAGAACCTTGACATTGAAGGAAAAAAAAGTAAGTTCTAGCTTCGTCAATATTGACCTTTCTTTGTGCTTTTCCTCGGAGCTAATGTTCTTCTTTTGGCAGAAATGACGTCGAAATTCAATAAAGACATGTATGCGAAGATGAGGGCTAAGAAGGACGAGCCCTTGTCCAACATAGGAAAAAAGACAGTGCGTGTAGTAGGGAGGGGCCTTTCCGCCACTCCACCTGCCTCCGTCACTCCCCTTATATCCGGCACTGAGACGACGAGGACTGCTTCTCCATCCACTTCAGTGGAGGAGCTTCCTACACCCATCTCCAAAAGGCCACGCCTAACGAGGAAGGAGAAAGAGGATGCTGGTCGCCCAACACTTTGGGGTGACGAGAAGCTGGCGGTTGAACGGGCCCATAGTATTGTGACTGCTAACGACTTGAAGGCTTTCTCTGGGGTTCCTTTTAGTACAGTCGCTGGTGGCCACGTCCATAAGCTTGTTCAGGTGAAGTACTTCTTTCATGAGCATTCCCTTTTTTTTTTTTTTTTTTACTGAAAGATTGGTACTTCTTTTTCAGGCACTGGGAGAGAGCTTGCACATTGCCTCTGAGTATCTCACTCAAGAGGCTAAGCTGGCATCCCTTTTGTCAAAGGTGCAAGCTCTGGAGCATGAGAACTCACAGCTGAAGAAGAATCTTATTGATTCTATGGACGAGGCCACTACTTTAAAGGAGAAGGTAAAGGGTTTAGGTGACGACCTTAGAGTCGAGCGCCAGCTGAACTTGGAGAAAGATGAGCAACTCCAGAGCTCTAAAGAAATGCTGAAGACTATTGCGGCGAGGTCCATTGAGGCCTTTCAGACCACTGAAGGGTACAATACTGTGCTTTTTAGTTGGTATTTCAAAGGCTTTGAGCTTCTGCGGAGATATATGGTCAAGCACCCAACCGGTGTCGACATAGGGAACCTGGACTTGGAAGAGGTGGACAGGGAGATGGTTACTGACGAAGCTGCTTTGTCCATGGTCCCTGCTGACGATGCTCCAGGTGATGCCCCTGCTGACGATGCTACTGCCGTTGATGCCCCTCCTGCTTCTAACGCCTGAGCCTGTTACTTGGTTGTTAAAAAATATTTCTTTTGTCTATTTGCCTGTGATGGCTTTTGGTAAATCTTATCCAGAAACATTTTTCTTTTTTTTTTTTATCTTTTTTTTTTTTGGGAAACAATGTTTAAACCTAGTGTTTATGGGTTTGCAAAAAGAAACAATGGTGATTTCTTTGTTTTAATTCACTTTTTGCATCTTACCTGTGTTTGCAAGTTATATGCTTTTAATTGTATGTGTGATGTGTTTGGTGAAACATTTTCTATTTCTATGAGACATACCTCCTTTGGATTTGTGAGCGTTAGTAGTTTATATTTGTCATGATATGGCGTTGTGATCGTTAGTAGTTTACACCCGTCAACACGGAATATTACTACTTAGCCATTTTTTGGCTCTCCAATCGCCCTTTGTGACATTATCTCGTCAGTAACCTACATCCGTTTTTGCGGAAGCTTGTTACTTAGTTATATTTTCAGCTTCATATGACTTGCCCCTTTTTTTCAGGGTTTTGTAGTCGTCAGTAACTTACATCCGTCTAGGTGGAATCTTGTTACTTAGCCATTTTTTGGCTTTTCAATCACCCTTAGTGACGTTGTAATCGTCAGTAACTTACATCCATCTAGGCGGAATCTTGTTACTTAGCCATTTTGTGGCTTCTCAATCACCCTTAGTGACATTGTAGTCGTCAGTAACTTACATTTGTCTAGGCGGAATTTTGTTACTTAGCCATTTTGTGGCTTTTCAATCACCCTTAGTGACATTGTCGTCGTTAGTAACTTACATCCGTCTAGGCGGAATCTTGTTACTTAGCCATTTTGCGGCTTTTCAATCACCCTTAGTGACATTGTAGTCATCAGTAACTTACATCTATCTAGGCGGAATCTTGTTACTTAGCCATTTTGTGGCCTTCGTTAGTTTTCCCAAGCATGTTTTATACACAAATATTGGCTGAATAATCCATTTATTGATCGTGAATAATGAATGTGTCTTTCCATTACATCTACTGATGATATTTCTTCAAGTGCTCAATGTTCCACGGTCTTGGGAGCCTTTGTCCGTCTAGGGTCTCCAGGTGGTAGCTGCCTTGTTTGGAGTAGTGAATGACTCTGTATGGCCCCTCCCACGTGGGGCCGAGCTTTCCTTGAGCTGGATCCTTGGTTGCCTGGGTTACCTTGCGCAGGACGAGGTCCCCTATGTTGAGTCTCCTGAGCTTCACCCTTCTATTGTAGCAGTCTGTCATCTTTCTCTGGTATTCCGCCATCTTGTTGAAGGCTTTGTCTTGTACTTCGTCAAGACAGTCTAGGTCCACTCGTAACAGGTCGTCATTTTCTTCTTCATTGAATGCTTCTCTCTTGGTGCTGGTTATTCCCACTTCGACAGGGATTACTGCTTCGGTACCGTAGGTGAGTCTGAAGGGGGTCTCTCTTGTTAGGGTTCTAGCCGTGGTTTTGTAGGCCCACAAAACATTGGGCAGTTCTTCTGGCCAGGCTCCTTTCGCATCGTCTAGTTTGGTCTTTATAATCTTGAGCAATGTGCGGTTCGTTACTTCCGTCTGTCCATTTGCCTGTGGGTGGCCTGGTGACGAGAACTGGTTCTTGATGCCCAAGCCTGAGCAGAAGTCCTTGAAACTTTGGCTATCGAACTGTCGTCCGTTGTCCGATATAATCGTCTGTGGGATCCCGAACCTGCAAATTATGTTCCTCCATACGAACCCCCGGATTCTGGCCTCGGTGATGGTTGCCAATGCCTCTGCCTCAACCCATTTAGTGAAATAATCAATAGCAACTAGTAAGAATTTTACCTGACCTTTGCCTTGAGGTAGTGGGCCAATGATGTCGATTCCCCACTGTGCGAATGGCCATGGAGACGTTATCGTCGTCAACTTTTCTGATGGGAGCCATTGAACGTTCCCGAATCTTTGACATTTGTCACATCTCTTGACAAACCTTGCTGAGTCATCTTGCATGTAACCTGCTCGCATAATTTTTCTTACCAGGGATTTTGGGCCTGCATGATCTCCATAGATCCCTTCATGGACCTCCCTTAGGACGTATTCGGCCTCCCCTTCATCAACACACCTCAAGTAAGGCATAGAGAAACCTCTTTTGTACAAGGTATCATTGAGAATTGTGAATTTGGTGGATCTCTTCTTGATCTTTCTAGCTTCATCTGTGTTTTGAGGCAGATGGCCATCCTGGAGAAAGGACATGATTGGCGTCATCCAGTTATTTGTGCCCTCGACTGCGAATGTTGAAATTTCTTCTATGCTGGGGTTTCTTTGTATCTCCATCATCAAGTCTGTCCTTGATTCCGTCTCTTCCGACGAGGCTATCTTTGAAACTTCGTCTGCAGCCATATTCTGGCTTCTCGGAATCTGGACGAATTCTACTTTCTCGAACTCTTGAGTCAAGTGTCTCGTCAACTTGAGGTATTTCTGCATTCTTTCTTCTTTTGCTTCGTACTCTCCTCTAATTTGCCCAATTATTAGTTTTGAGTCGTTCTGGACTAGCAGGTTCCTGGCCCTAAGCTCTCTTCCAAGTCTTAAACCTGTCAGAATTCCTTCGTACTCAGCTTCGTTATTGGTGGCTGGAAATTTCAGCTGGACTCCATATTTCAATGTTTCTCCATCTGGGGTGGTTATGACGACCCCTACTCCCCCTCTTTTTTGGGCTGACGAGCCATCGATCTGCATCACCCATGTCTCACCCATGTTGGCAATGCTCGACTCGTCTGGGTGAGTAAACTCGGCGATGAAGTCAGCCAGAGCTTGTGCTTTGATGGCCGTCCTGGGATGGTACTCCACGTCGAATTGGCTGAGTTTAATTGCCCATTGGACCATCCTCCCGGCTGCCTCGGGTTTATTCATAGACTTCTTGATGGGTTGGCCCGTCGTCACTAAAATCGGGTTTGCCTGGAAGTATTGCCTGAGCTTGCGCGAGGCTACTATCAATGCAAAGGTGATTTTCTCTATCTTTGGGTACCTGAATTCAGCTCTTTGGAAAGCTTGGCTGACGTAATACACTGGGAGCTGTTTCTTATCCTCTTCTCGTATTAAGGCTGCACTGACGGCTGTAGACGAAACTACCAGGTACAAGTACAAGTTTTCTCCTTCTTTGGATGGGCTTAGGAGTGGTGGATTGCTAAGGTAACGCTTGAGCTCTTGGAAAGCCTCTTCACATTCGTCGGTCCATTCAAAGGCTTGTTTCAGGGTCTTAAAGAATGGTAAGCATTTGTCCGTTGCTCTAGACACGAATCTGTTAAGAGCTGCAATCCGGCCTGTGAGCTTCTGGACTTCCTTGACTGTCTTGGGTGATGCCATGTTGAGTATAGCTTGTACCTTCTCAGGATTTGCTTCTATTCCTCTCTGAGACACCATGAATCCGAGGAATTTTCCGGAGGCGACACCAAAAACACACTTACCAGGGTTTAGCTTCATTTGGTATTGTTTGAGGGTATCGAATGTCTCCTTAAGGTCGTCCAGATGAACGAGTTATTCCTTGCTCTTGACGAGTATATCGTCAACGTACACTTCCATATTCCTGCCTATCTGCTTGACGAACATTTTATTCACCAGCCTCTGATACGTCGCTCCTGCGTTCTTCAGTCCGAAGGGCATTACCTTGTAGCAGTAGAGGCCCTGGCTGGTGATGAAGGTGGTTTTATCCTGATCCTCGTCGGCCATTTTTATCTGGTTGTACCCTGAGAATGCGTCCATGAACGTCAACAGCTTGTGCCCGGCCGTAGAATCTGCTAGCTGGTCTATTCTTGGAAGAGGGAAACTGTCCTTCGGGCAGGCCTTATTTAGGTCCGTGAAGTCCACGCACATTCTCCATTTTCCATTTGCTTTCTTTACTAGGACGACATTTGCCAGCCAGTCTGGATAGTACACCCCCCTGATAAAGCCTGCAGTCAAGAGTTTACTCACCTCGTCAGCAATTGCCTGGTCTCTTTCGGGCGCAAAAGTTCTTCGTCTCTGCTTGATGGGTTTCCTCTCTGGGTCCACATTCAACCTGTGTTGGATAACTTCGGGGGATATGCCCGGTATGTCGTTATGGCTCCAAGCAAAGACGTCCGAGTTCTCCTTGAGAAATTGAATGAGCCTCGTTCTCATCTCAGGATTCAAGGTCGTCCCTATTCTAGTTGTTCTCGTCTTTTCCCCCTCGATTAACTCCACTACTTCCAGTGCTTCCATCTTTTCTTCCTCTTTTTCTTCCACTATCCAAGTGTTGTTCTCCTTAGCTGCTAAAACAGCTTGATAGCATTCTCGAGCTAGAACTTGGTCTCCTTTAACTTCACCAATACCATCTTCCGTTGGAAATTTCACCTTCAAGCAGTAGGTGGATGTGGACGCCTTCCACTTGTTGAGTGCTGGCCTTCCGATGATGACGTTATAGGACGGGGGACAATCTACTACCAAAAAGTCTATTTGACGAGTCTACTACTTTGGGTACGTTCCCATTGTTACTGTCAGCGTCACTATGCCTTTTGGATACACCCTGTCACCACTGAAACTGATGAGCGGAGAATCGAATGGATGAAGTCTTTTGGGATCCAGCTTCAATTGTTGGAATGCGGAAAAGTAAATGATATCGGCAAAGCTACCATTATCCACGAGGATCCTTTTGGTGTTGAACCCTTCTATGGTGAGCATTATGACCAACGGGTCATTATGGGGCTGTTTCACTCCTCTGGAGTCACTCTCGTTGAAGGTCATATCTTGGTCAGTTCGTCTGTACTTCGGCAGGGGTGTCATATGGACGCTATTCACTTGTCGTTGATGTGTTTTCTTGAGTGACTTGAATGAGCCCCCGGTGGTAAGCCCCCTTGTGATCGTCTGTATCTCCCCGACCACATTTTGAGGAGGTTGTGATTGATGGTCGTCGTTCCTGGATGAGGACCCATGTTGGCCTTTGTTTTCATCTCGGAATTTGTTGTGTTCCCCCTTCTTCACAAATTTCTGCAGCTTCCCCCTTTGTATCAATTCTTTTATCTGCTCCTTGAGATCCCTACAATCTTCGGTGTAGTGGCCATGATCTTTGTGGAATCAGCAGTACTTACTTTTGTCGCGGATGTTAGGAGATGAGTGTAGTGGTCGTGGCCACTTAAGGTAATGTTCATCTTTAATCTGCGCTAAAATTTTGTCAACAGGCATAACGAGAGGGGTGAATTTTACCGTCCGTGAATTTTTGTCATCCTTCCTCCTGACTCCGTCATTGATTCGACGATCTGGTCGATCCCGCTTCAGCCCTCTACGATCGTCTTCTTTTCTTCCTTTGTCCCCTGGTCTATCCACGTCCTTGATAGCAGCCAATGCGTCTTCAGCGTTCATGTACTTCTGCGCCTTAAGGAGCATTTCAGCCATCGTCTTTGGGGGGTTCTTCGCGAGTGAGCTGATGAGATCCCTGGACCTCAGCCCTGCCTTGAAGGTTGTCAGCTGCACCATATCATCGGCTTCGTCCACCTCTATTGTTTCCCTCGTGAAACGTTTCACGTACGACCTCAGGGTTTCCTTTTCTCCCTGCCTGATGGTAAGCAAGTGGTCAGCGGTTCTCTTCGGTCATTGTCCTCCAATAAAGTGACGCAGGAAGTCGTTGCTCAACTGCTCAAACGTATCGATTGACGATGTTGGCAACTTTGTGAACCATTCTCGAGCAGCTCCCCTGAGCGTAGTTGGGAAGGAACGACATAATATTTCATCTGGGGGCTGTTGAAGTCCAAGGGTCGTCTTGAAGGTGTTTAGGTGATCTTGAGGGTCCTTTAGCCCATCGAAGGGCTTGAGCTGAGGTAACCGGAATTTTGACGGCACTGGGCAGTCAAGGACTGCTGTTGTGAATGGTGAATTCGTCGCCCGGACCATCCGATCCACGCTCCACTCCGTTTTTTCTTTGATGGCATTCCTTAGTTCGTCCATCTCCTTCCTCATCTCCCGAAGAATATCTGAATTTTGCTCGACGGGAGTGTTTGGCCTTCGATGGTCACTTCTTCTGTTGCTATCCCCCTTATCTTCCTGATTTCCCTTCGAACGATTTTCCTCTTGCTGAAGCCGTAATCTCATTTCTTGGTTTTGCCTGGTCAGTTCTTCAACTGTGGCTGCAAGGGCTTGAACTTGCTGAGCTAGGGCTCAGTATCTTGATTAGACTCCATCCTAAAAAGAACAAGAATAAGGAACCACTATTTCGAGTTTGAACACTAAAAAATGCCGTTCCCCACAAACGGCGCCAAACTGATGAGTGTGAACTCGTCAGTACTGTTCGTCGGACGGAGATGATTCTTCAACCCTTGGAGATGAACACCGGTGTGGTGCCTGCCACAATGCCTCCGATGCCAAAGTCAGTAAAAGAAGCTTTCTAGGAAATGAACAATGTAATTGGAAAGAATTAGAAAGATCTCTTAGTGTTTTTTTGTGTGTGTATGTACCTGTTCTTCAGCAATGTGGGAGACTTATATATATGTTCTCATGGCTTCTAGCTGTTGGTGTAGTTATGGAGGTCTTTATGCTCCTTTTGGTAACGTCTGGGGCTGTTTAATGTGCCATCACTGTCCTTCAACGGATTGTACAGTTGTTTCTGTAACCGTTTAGGGTTTGATTGCCTGCATTGAATGGTCTGGATATATTCGTCAGTAAAGCATATGATCGACTCACCTAGCCAGAGTTTGGACTCGTCCATGTTGATGGTATCGTCCGTGTGTACTTGAATTTCGTCAGTCCCGTCAATGCTCAAGCAAACTTGGCAGTCAATCTTGCTGGTGAGGCTCTCAAGAATTATATAGCTTTTTTTGGGTTTTAGTCAGATTCAATTAATTTCATTGATTTCTGTGTAACCTGTCTATTGCTGCAGATGGTCAAATCCAGGAGGATATGGAAAAGTAATCAATTTATGGTAGGCTTCTGGATATGCTTATTTTGTTTTGTACTATAGAAAATGTCTTATACATTGACAAGTTTGTGTTACTGAAACAGCTAAATTGTTTTGCTTTATGTAGGTTACCTGACTTATGACAATCAAACCCTTAAGAGTGGGATTTCTGTCTAAAACTCACTGCCACGATGAGCCATGTGAGTTGCTGGTTTACAAGCACATAGATGATTGGGCATCATATCAACAAGCATTAGCATGATCTCGGCATCTTAACCAAATTTGGAGTATTTTTTAATGTCATAGCAAGAGATGGGAAATTTTTTAGTTGGTTGAACCCCTTGGCAGGAACCAAGGGTAAATTAACATGGTTTTGATTTTTCATAGTGATGCAAGTGAACCTCAAATTTATAGAAATTTATCCAGCCAACTTGTAGAATGTGGTACACAAAGAAACAAGTGAAGAAATTTGTCATACCTATTTGTATTCCTACTTGTTTTAATAATCATTATTTCACTTGTCGTTAAAATCTGTGTGTTATTTATTAAAGTTTATTTTACTATCATATCCCCTTCAGTGATGAAAATCAGGGAGGAGGCAAATTCATAAAATGACAGGGCATGTAATATACCTAGGACGGGTATTTGGTCTTATCATCCTCTCACAATAAGTGGGATTCACTCATTGACATTGTTTAATGTTTACTAGCTTTCTTCCAAAAAAATTGGCACGTTATACCTTGCTTTAACATCATAGTTCTTTACTCATCTGTTTGATGGAGACCATCTATATAAAATTATAAATAAATAGGACTTTACCATGATCATTGTTAAGAGAAGTTCACCAGTAGTTTTTTATCTCCCAAAAAAAGTGTTATTCTGAGATTACAGTTCACAATAGGTTATGACGTTATCATTAATTCATGATTAAGATTAGGAGTAATGCACTTGATGCAAAGTAGTAAAAATAAGAATGTCTAGTAAAAATGATGTTCAGACATTGAATTAAAAAAAAAAAAGTAGTTCTGGTGTCACAACTCGCTCATGTGGCACAATTTGTGCCACAAGTTGTGATACCAGACTTTTTCTTAAAATAAAGTGAGAATTTTTTTAAAAAAAATTAAAAATTAAAGCTAAAAAATAAAAGTAGTAAAAATATTTTGAGTATAGAGGGATAATCCAAATCCATTAATTCATTATCAATGGATTTCAATAAAGCCTCAAGATTGGCAATTTGGCATAGAAAGCAATAAATTATTTTTCTTTTTTTGCTAAGAAAAAGAAACCGATTGATATTATTAACTTTTGAGAAAGAGACAACAGCTGGAGTAGCTTAGTTGGTTAGTTTTTTTTTTTTTTTTGAGAAACTTTTTTAGCTATTTTATTTGCATGCCCATATTTTAGAGTTTATACAATATTTTATAATTACAATATTTAAATTTTTTTCGAAAGATAAAGTGCAAATCTGCCATGTACTCGAGTACCAATCTGCCTTAGCAAAATTTTTTTGAAAAAAACCCTGGGCCAAATGCAATAAGGCAGATTGGTACCTGAGTTTCAGAAACTTAGGTACTAATCTGCCTTACCAAATTTTTTTGAAAAAAACCCTGGGCCAAATGCAATAAGTTAGATTGGTACCCGAGTTTTAATTTTTTTTGAAAAAAACCCTGGTCCAAAAAAACCCTGGGCCAATTGCAATTTAAGGCAGATTGGTACCCGAGTTTCACATACTCGGGTACCAATCTGCCTTTTTTAAAAAAACTCAGCCAACTGCAAAATTTTTAAGGCAGATTGGTTCCCGAGTTACAGAAACTCGAGTACCTACTGCCACACTTCTTTATTACCCACCTACTCACAAACGCACTGGCTCCAACCATTGGAGTAAATGCATAGTTAATGGTACTCGAGTTCTTTGAGCTCGAGTACCTTTTAACCAAATATCACCCCGTCAGCATTATTACTTCCATTTAGTACAGACCTCTTTCCAACTCCATGTGCGAGTGAGATCTTTCCAGCATAAACTTTGCTGTTTGGTCACCATCTGCAAGTCTTTGAGTTGTGTCAGTGTCTCTATCAACCAACGTGCTATCAATTTCACCATTGGGTCAACCCTCTTGTGACCAGTAGATAGAGGTATTGTTAAATGCTTAGTTTTTTGATATTTCTGCATGGGTTAAATGACTTCAATGCTTAGTTTTTAGATTGTTTTCGTATGAGATTTTTATGCATGAGTTTCATGTAATGAGTTTTGCAATATTAACTGTGTACAACAACTGATACATACATGGTTCTATATATATAGTGGAAATTTAACTGTGTAATGAGTTTGGCCATTTTCACCTCAAAACGAGTATTAAATTTAATTACATAATATAATAGTAGAAATGTCAACTGAAACATCTTTTTATTATTACCACCTAGTCACACATCCAGATGGTTTTGAATCCTGACCTTGTAATCTATATACGGTAAGAGGCAAGTATAATGTAAGCTATAACTCATTGGCATTAATAGTTCAGAACCATCAATATAAAATTAATAAGAAAATTGACAAGAAATATTTTCTAGCTATATGCTAAACGTAAAGAAAGAAATGAAAACATAAATCATATTGATAGCATTTACTCATTCAAGGTTAGAAATTTGAGAATTGTACTTCACTAATGTGAACTTATTATCTTTAAGGTAAATTGAAAAAAAATTTCTAATAAAATTCTAATAACATTAACTATTTTTTTAGATAAAGTAAAAAACAAAATAATAATATGCAATTAATATAAACTTATAAATTACGTAAACTCCTTTGTTCTTTCTATTTATACCAAGTTATCAATTTCTTCACAATTTAAAATTATCTGATATAAAAGTGGGGCTATATATACGGTTTGGTATATTTTTCCCTTTTCCTACCGTACAGTTTCTTAATATAATCTTTCCTTCTCATACTTACATTATATGAAACTTGCATATAATATGAATTCATTTCTCAACAAAGAAATTGGCTTAATAAAATAAAGTCGAAATGGTTGACATTTTATTATTTTATATGTGTATAAAATATATATATGGTTAAGTGCACATTATGATCGAGATTCAATTATTTATATGTCTATACACATAGTCAAGGAGGTTGAGTTTGAATAGAAATTGTTTTTATCATATGCCAAATTTATGTAACTATTTATAGATTATGACAACTTTTATTATTGTTAATAACAGGTCGGTGATGGATTTTCACTTTTTCTATGTGTACTACGATGGAGAGACGTATTATCATGAGTTAAATGGGTTGTCATACCAAGGCTCAAACCAAAAGCAAAAATGTGTTAAGGTAAAGCGTGGGATAGGCCTTATGAATTTGAAACGAAGAATATTGAAGGCGATGGGGTTAGACCAATCTAGGCATAACATTTCCATCGTGTATCGAGCACCTTAATTGGTTGTAGGCACCCAGGTTGTCTACAAGTCACTACAGTTATCGGGTGGCGCCGAAGTGAAGATGATGTGGGAAGTTGTTGAACAAATGGTGGTGAAAGGATTTGTTGCTTCGGAGCTCTATGTCACTGTTGAGCCCGCCATAGTAGAGGCTGGAGAGGGTTCACAACATACTGTTTTGGATGGAACTATAGATGAGCACATCGGGTCAATACCATTACAGTCTTATCAAGGGTGTGCAGAGAACACAGGAGATGGGTATGATAATGAACCATGGCAGACATTTCCTGGTGTGAACTTAACTGAGGAGGAGGTAGGGCCCCAGGAAGTGCATGAAGGAGAGCATTTATCTCATGATGAGCTGCATGGGGGCACATTCGAAAATGAAGATGATTATGGAGTTGCTAATGATGCAACCCATATTGATGTTACTAGGGATGACTTCGAAGAGTTCCTAAATACCATGGGTGAACATGAGGATGTTGATCATATTGAAGATGTGGTTGTAGAAGAGAATAGAGACACATGCCCCGATCCAGATCCTACGCCAGAATAATTCACCAAAAACACTTGGGATAATATGTTTGATCCATCACCTGTTATGCAAGCAGAAGTATCAAGTTGGATACCTGGGGAGTAGCCATTGAAAGGGATGGTATTCGAGACTAAATTGGCAGTACGACATGCGTTGACCTGGTACGCAGTGCGAGAGAATTTTAGCTTCAAAACTGAGCATTCAGACTTAGAGAGGCTTATGGTGAGTTGTGAGGATGATTCCTGTCCATGGTCAGTCTATGCGATTTGTTGCAAGGGAGACAATGTCTGGAAGATTGCAAAATGCAAGGGCCCCCACACGTGCGACAAAATTCAGAATGCTCATGATGGTCGGATGATTGATTCAGCCTTTCTAGCATACGTACTTGAGTGCTATATACGAGAAGACCCTGCGTATAAGATAAAAAACTTACGCCACGTTGCTTTGGCAGACTTAAAACACGAAGTATCTCACTACAAGGTATTCTAGCAACTTGCATTCTTTTTTCAATACAATGTAGAGACATCAGTTTTATGTGAAGTATAAGCACAATATTTTTTCCCCACAACCCATGAATACCTTATATTATGAAAATTGAAATTGAAAAAGAAAAAGAAAAAAAGGAATAAAGAGAAAGAAATGCTTTATTCAGGTTATAGCCTTACAAGTCCTGATTTGTTTTCTTCAACTATAATTATTTAACTTGTATTCATTTCTAACGTAATCATTATGGTTCACATACAAGGTATGGGATGCCAAACAAAAGGCTGTTGTAACTATATACGGGGATTTTAAGGAGTCATATGCAAAGTTGCCGCGTTTTTTGGCTGGACTTCAGGATGCAAGTCCGGGTACATAGTATAAGTTACTTGTAGATGATAATTATTAATAGGGAACCTGTACATTCAAGTCTGTATTTTGGGCGTTTCGTCCATGTATTGTTGGGTTCAAGAAGTGTAGGCCTGTGATTAGCATTAATGCAACCCACCTCTATGGAAAATATAAAGGAAAATTGATGATTGCAATGGTGACAGATGCTAATAATAAGATTTATCCACTAGCCTTCGCCGTTGTTGAGAGTGAAAGCACAGAGACTTGGGGTTGGTTCTTGGGTTGTATAAGAACGTATGTTACCGACCGGAGACACCTGTGTGTCATATCTGACAGATACCCTGGGATACAAGCTATCTTCAGAGACACTAATCGAGACTTTTCCCTATGGCCTCCCATGACAAAACATCATTACTGCCTTCGTCATCTATGTAGTAACGTCAATAGTAGATGTAACAATGAAACTGTAAAGAATCTAGTATGGATGGCAGCAAGTGCTACCCAGGAGCGAAAATTCAATTCCACCTTCGATTTAATTAAAAATATCAACCGGGACGCACACCAATATCTGAAGGATGTGCCCAAAGAGAAATGGGCTCTAACTTTTGATGAGGGTTACCGTTATGGGGCGATGACTACAAATGTCTCCGAGTGCTTCAATGGTGTTCTAAAGGGTGCTCGTAGCCTGCCCATTATAGCAATGGTGAAATACACATGGTTCAAACTTAATGCTTACTTCAATGATCGTCGCAATAAGAGCATAGCGCAGTTGAATTCGAGACAAAAATGGACTAAATATGCCTTGGATATCTTCATGAGAAACAAGGCGAAGGTGGAGCATCACAAGGTGACGAGATTGAGCGCGCAACAACAATCATATCAAGTAGATACATCGCATAATCCAAGGATTGCTGGACGTGGGGATCACACACATGGAGTTAATCTGCTGTAAAGAACTTGCACATATTAGAAATGGAAAATGTACAAGATACCATGTTCACATGTCATTGCAGTTTGTATTAGGTATCGACATGATGCAGAGTAGTATATTGACCCATGCTATAGCGTGGACGCACTGTTCCGGAGCTATGCTCCCGTTTTCCCTGTGTTGAAAGATAGATTATCATGGCCAGATCCTGAAGAAACTCGAAAAGTCCTCCCTAACCCCCGATTGATTCGAGAAAAAGGTCACCCTGTCTCAACACGAATCAGGAATGAGATGGACGAGGGTGGGAGACGGCCGAGAACCACACCGTGGAAGGAGGGGGGGAGGAAAGTGCAATGCAGGTTGTGTGACCAAGAGGGGCATAACCGAAGAATATGCCCTAAGCGGAACGAGATACCAATGAGTGGTGGTCTCGCAGAGTAGGTACGGTAAGTTTGAACCGTGGCATCCTTCTAAATGCAACTTGAAACAAAATGCATGATATTTGGTTGAAGTTATAACAGGGTATGCATCTTTTGTTTAGGTCTTTTGCTCTCTTTACGATCTTGTATTATTTTTTAATTATCATTAATCAGACTTACTCACCAGGTTTGCTGAAACGGGAGAAGCATTGGTGTCTTTTGTTGACAAAATGATTTTTGCTGGATCACTCGGTGTGGGTAAGATGGTATGATATCTTTTTGGACAGTTGTGTGGACTTGGTTTTGATTTCCAATTTCTAAAGAGGATTGTCACTTTATTTCATTTGCAGTAACTCTTGATGTCTTAAGTATGTATAGATGTTCTTCAAAACAAATACCAATTAGTATTGGCTATATTTTGTTGTTACCATTAAAAAAAAGGGAAAAAAAAAATAGATGGCATTAATTTGAATTCAGTGATTTCATAATTCATTTTCTCTACCTGAAGAAGATGTTAAATTATTCTGGAGGTAGTCCTGTTGCCAACAAGAGGTGTCTTATATTTAGATGACTTTCTAGAGATGAACTTAAATATCTTCCACACTTTTGTAAGTTCTTCCTTTCTTTCTAGGATAGTATAATCTTGGAAAGGAGGCATACTTGTGTTCTTGTGAAGAGCTGGATGTTGAATCAAAGGAGGAAGAGTCAAAGGAGCAGCTTAGGGAGGCAGTGCGAAATTGGGCTTCATTCTGAGGACAAACATTAAGTAGAACAGGTGAATGAAAAAGGCTAGAAATCTTTGTAACGTTGGATAGTTATACTAAACATAAGATTATGTAAGTGTACTCATTATATTCTCCATTTTATCTTGTGGTTATTGCAGTTAGAGGAATGATGTACTATAGAGAAGCCTTAAAATTACAAGCATTTATTGACATTGCTGCAGAGGAAGGTTTGTGATTGTAAATATGACTCATAATATTCAGGTGTCTTTGTTTGAAATGCGATCATCAATGCATTATATCTTTAATAGAGTGATAGGCCATTCTGATGCCGTACTAGCTATGCTTGAGATTATTTTTGAACAATGGTTTGACTACAATCTTTTGCCACTTACTGATTATTCTCGTCCAGATATTCTTCATGGTTATGACACTGCTGGAAAAGGAAACCATAAATTCTCAGCTCAAGTAGATGCACTAACAGACATGAAATTCACATACGTTATTTCTTGTCAATCATTTGGATCACAAAAAGCTTCTGGAGATCCCCATGCAGATGACATAATTGACTTGATGAAGAAGTACTCCTTTACCCAAAAAAGAAATGATTGCAGAAGTATTCAATCTGTATATGTTATATATAAAATTAGAAGTCATATAACTCAGAATATGCATTTATTGCTTGAAGGTATCCATCTCTCCGTGTTGCTTATGATGAGGACAAAGAAGAGATTGTTTCAGGAAAACCTCGAAAGGTTTATTCTTCATTGTTGGTTAAAGCTACCAATGGTTATGAACAGGTAATATTAGGCTTTGTACTTAAAATGCACGATTGAGATATAAAATATATCAATACAATGACTGAGATATAAAATCTATGGCCTTGAGCATATATCATTTCAGGAGGAGGTTTTATCACTTTATTGGAGTATTTTTTTACTCCGACAAAAAATTAATAAAAAAAAATAAAATCATAGGTTGTTTCCATGCATAGATTCTTTAAGTTATCATGATCAAAATGAAGGATGGGATATGGAAAATTTATGTCAACCATGAACATATCATAGTTGTTTTATTAACTTATGCATTTGGTGATACTATTAGGTTGATCCAACCACTGATGAGACAGAGGATGATGGTGTTGAAGATGAATACCAGCTAGAGGACCTAGAGGTTGTAGTAGCTGATTACATGTTGAAAGTGGGGGTCTCCAATTTCAGAAATGCATGGGAAAGCATGGGTGATGACTGCAAATTGATAATGTTGTTCGCAAATATCATGCCAAGTTCAATCGATGGATTAAAGAATTTTGCTACAAATGACTTTTATATCTTTATTAATTTGAAGTTAGTTGTACCAACTTCGAGATTGTTTGCTGCAAATCTACAATTGTTAAAATGGTGGTCGCTTTGATTGTTTCAATATAAGCCATATTTTAGTTATGCAGGAAATTTTGTACATGTTTCATGGGGTTTGGCAGTGTCCTGTGACTCTTGTCCATTTCCATGAAATTCTGGCTTCATTCACCAAAATCAACTGATCAAACAAAAAAAAAAATTTCACTAAAAAATCAAATCAATGTAAAGATTTTAAGCAGCAATAACCGAGAACTTCATATGGACGTAAAAATTTGACGTGCATGATTTTTACACTCCAGAAATGGAGGCCACATACAGATTAATACTCGACTTTAAAGAACTCGGGTACAAACGGTACTCGAGTTCCTCAAACTCGAGTACTATACTGTATTAGGATACCCAAGCGCACACTCTGTATGTGGCCATTACAGAATGGTACCCGAGTTTAGTGGACTCGGGTACCACAGTAATACAGTACTCGAGCTTCATGGGCTCGAGTACCAAGTAGAATATTTAAATCATGCCATGTCATTGTGCCATGGTGGAACTGGAAAATGTAGTACTCATGTTCACCAAACTTGAGTACTTAAAAAGGTGGTAGATTCCTATTTATGTCCAAAAAAAGTTCAAAAATTGATGGTATTTGGCCAATTTGGCCCATATATAAACACTTATTTTTTCCGGTGAATCGCAGGCACCTATACGTCCCTTAATCTATGGATGGCCCACTCCATGACAAGGGGTGAACCGTGGGGCCGTGGTAAGACCTGCTGCTTCTACCATACGGACTTCTGGTTCTGGGAACACAACACTGCACACCAAACACTTCCTCTGACGCCTTTTTGATGTCGCGGAAGCCTGAAGAGAAACACACACGATGTTCTCTTGATGGAACAGAAACTAAACTGTTAGTTTCTGGGTAGTAAACCTCGAATCCACGAGGGGTTCCTTGAATCCACAAGGTGATAGGTCTGGAATCCACCAGAGAACACAAAAGACACAAGTCTGAATTTTTATTGATAATAAACTATGAAAAACGTTTACAGACTTAGAGGCCTATTTAAGGGCTCCTTAAAACTTAACTGACAAGAAAATATAATCTAAATTAACTCCTAATTGATACCTAACCATAACAGGAATCAAATTTGACCTAAAAAACATTAAATGCACCTAAAAACAAGGAAATAAATCATCTAAACCTAAAATAACGTTTTTTTACATAAAAATACTAAAAATAATAAATTACAATAATTAAATAGTAAATTGTGTCCTACATCAGACCCCTCCACTTGAAACAAACTCGTCCTCGAGTTCATCTTTGAAATCTGGAATCTCCCATGCCAAGAGAACAAATATGTTGAATACTTCATCTTCTTTGTCTTCTTGCCAAACTTGAAAGTCATTAATTGGGCAACTTGAACTTCTTCTCCCTTGATCTTCATGTAATTGACAATATTCACCAAATAAGAGTCAACGATCAAATCAAATCTTTCCACCCCAATAAAATCAATAAACTTTGTTTCAGTGTCTTCCAATAAAATAATAGGAGTTTGAATGTTGCAATCATCTAACTTGATTTCATCGAGATCGTTGACAACTTCCTCTATAATTTCTTCTTTAATGGTCTCTACTATCTCAACTTTAAGATCTTTCTCTATAATGGGGTCTTCATTAATCTCCTCTACAATCTTGATTTCAGATTCTTCTTTGACTTCTCCATATTCTTCAAGAACAATATTTGCTTCAACATGTAAGTCTTCCTTTAGCGGTGGAATATTTGGCTCTTCAAAATAATTCAAGTATGAATTTCTTGGCCAATAATAATCTTGTATTGTATACGATAAGATTTCTTCACAATCCAAAGGATAAAATTTGATAGCAAGCATCTTTTTCATCCTTGGCCATGATCGAATTTTGTCTTTACCTTGTCGGATTCTATCAGATTGTACTCGTTCCCACCAACATAAGGCATACTTACTAAGTTTATACAAAGCAAGTCCAACTTTTCTCTCATAACAAATATTCTCATAGTCAAATAAATCCTCTAGATCAAGTAACCAATCAAGGAAATCTTCTTTTAAAAAATAACCATTAAAACTTGCAATTCTCTTATAAGGTCTATATGAAATTTGCTTACCAATAGGTTGCCCGTGAGTTATGTCTCCGCTGCAGTTATCCCTATTGTTTCCATTCTTCAATGGCGCCATCCTAGCATAGATATTTGTGAGTGCTTGTTGTACGTCACGTAATACTCACTAAGTTATTCGTCGTTGTTGTGGTGGTGGTTACCGTCTCGTCGGTTAGCAATCAGACCAGGGTAAGTCAAGGCTCTGATACCAACTGATGTCGCGGAAGCCGAAAGAGAAACACACACGATGTTCTCTTGATGGAACAGAAACTAAACTGTTAGTTTCTGGGTAGTAAACCTCGAATCCACGAGGGGTTCCTTGAATCCACAAGGTGATAGGTCTGGAATCCACCAGAGAACATAAAAGACACAAGTCTGAATTTTTATTGATAATAAACTATGAAAAACGTTTACAGACTTAGAGGCCTATTTAAGGGCTCCTTAAAACTTAACTGACAAGAAAATATAATCTAAATTAACTCCTAATTGATACCTAACCATAACAGGAATCAAATTTGACCTAAAAAACATTAAATGCACCTAAAAACAAGGAAATAAATCATCTAAACCTAAAATAACGTTTTTTTACATAAAAATACTAAAAATAATAAATTACAATAATTAAATAGTAAATTGTGTCCTACATCACTTTTCCATTCGTGACATTCCTGTATTCTTACACATTCATTTCCCGAGCTCTTTTCTTCCAATTTTTCCTTCCATTTTGACAGAAGTGGGTGGATCTTGGTCTCGTATTACATCATCCAGCTGAGTTTTTCTTTTCCTTCTGCCTCTGTTAATTAACCAAAAAAAAAAAAAAAAAAAGATCGTCTGTTATGGCAAGCAAAGCACAAAAACTTGTGCTTGGTTTGTTATGTTTGCTACTCTTCCTTGGGCCATCTTTCCAGCTAGACAGATTAAAGCAAGGACAGGAGATGAAGAATGGGGATGAATTTGTTTCACCTCAACGGATCTTTAGACTAGGATTCTTCAGCCTTACAAATGACAATTACTACTTAGGAATGTGGTACAAACACAACCGTGCAAGCCTGGCGAGTTTAGTGTGGATTGCAAATCGGGACACTCCAATCTTTAACAATTCTGGAAGTCTTACCTTTGATGATCACGGAAACTTGAAAATTTCATACAATGTGAGTCTTTCTATTTTACCATATTCCGGACAAGAAGGCAGTAATATAAGTGCTGTTCTACTTGATAACGGTAATTTTATACTGCACGAACTGAATTCAGAGGGACTTGTGAAACGGGAATTGTGGCAAAGCTTTGATTATCCTAGTCACACACTTCTGCCAGGAATGAAAATTGGAGTTAACTGGAAAACGGGTCATACATGGTCTCTAAGATCATGGAGAGGTGTGTCGGTACCTGACACAGGCGCCTTTACCTTTGGCCTGGACCCTAATCATACAAATCAATTGGTCAACTTGTGGCGTGGGAACACCTATTGGACTAGTGGGTCTTTGAACAACTCGTATTTTAACTCATCTCTTGGACAAAGAAATTTCTTCTACAATTTTAGCTACACATCAAATGAGAATGAAACATACTTCAGCTTCTCTACTGTGGAAACAAATTCCCCAGAGTTAGCTATAGATTACATGGGAATACTTTCTGATGGTAGCGGCACTCTAGTTAATTGCAGTACTGCGTTCTCTTATTTAAGTGAACGATGTGCGGCGCAAGAGCTTCCTAAGTGCAGGAGTTCTAATGATACATTTTCTCCAGATTACAGTTCGTGGGATGCCACAGATGGATTCAAGTTTAATGATGGTGACAACCTGACCCATATGGATTGTGAGGCCAAGTGCTTGAACAATTGTTCTTGTTTTGCCTACGCATCTACAAATGAAGATGCCCAAACTGGCTGTGAAATTTGGAGCACACGGCCATATATTTCACGGATTTATTCTAATGTTAAGCGGACAATATACTTCATAAATTCTGGAGATATTCCAGGTAACTCTAATTAATTCATGCATATAATTTGTGTTAGATTGATATATTGGCTAATTTGGCTGCTTGATGTAGAAAACTAATTTAACGGATTACCATATTGATGACATGTTAAAATTAGAGAAGTACACGTTGATTTCTTGACTAGTTGAATATCTGCTATAAGCATTATCCGTAGTGGTCTGTGAGTCGTTCGAATTTGTGAATATTACGCAGATATTTTATTCTTACTGCCGTCCAATTCTGTTCAAATTCATAGTAACACAAATTCTTCTAACAAAAGAACTGTCAAGACAAGGATCCATAAAATCTAGTTAAGGAATTATATATATATATATATATTTGAAGTATCTAAAGAAGAGAATCAAAGGTTTATTAACTTTGAAAAAGTCTAGGGATACAATTTTTGAGAGTAACTGATGCAGGATGCAGAAGCATCAAGAACAAAACATGTCTACTTCTAGAAAAAAAAAATAAAAAACACTTTTTCTTCCAAAAATAATTAACCTCTAATTTATGAGGGTTCCTTGAATCCACAAGGAGAAAAAGTTTAGAATCCATCCGAAAATAGAAAGACAAAAGTCTGAATTTTATTGATTGAATAATTGTTAAAAAACTTTTACAGACTTAGGGAGCCTATTTAAGGGCTCCATAAAACTTGACAGGGAAGAAATATATTCTAAAATAACTCTTAAATAATACCTAACCATAACATGAATCAAATTCGACCTAAAAAGCATTAAAAGCACCTAAAAAAAGGAAATAAATGCCATAAACCTAAAATAACAAAAATTACATAAAATTACCACATATAATAAATTAAAAAAATTAATCTGAAGATTTTTTCCTACATCAGAACCCTCCACTTGAAACAAACTTGTCCTCGAGTTGATGGTTGAAATTTGAAATCTTTCATGCTAAGAGAACAAATACTTTTAATACTTCATTTTCTTTGTATTTTTACCAAACTCGAAAGTCATCAATTGGGCAACTTGAACTTCTTATCCCTTGACCTTCATGCAATTGAAAATATTCACCCAATAAGAGTTAATGATCAAATCAAATCTTTCCACCTCAATAAAATCAATAAACTTTGTTTCGGTGTCTCTCACCAAATAATAGGAGCTTCAACGTTGCAATCATCTAACTTGACTTCATCGAGATCGTTGACAATTTCCTCCATAATTTCTTCTTTAATGGTCTCTACTATCTCGATCTCAAAATCTTTCCCTATAATATTGTCTTCATTAATCTCCTCCATAATCTTTATTTTAGGTTCTTCTTTTATAATAAGATCTTCGTAAACTTCCTCATAAACTTCTAAATTTTCTTCAAGAAAAATGTGTACAATTCTTCTCTTAATGGTGGAATATATGGTTCTTCAAAATAATTCAAGTGTGAACTTATTGGCCAATAATAATCTTGTTTTGTATATGACAAAAGTTCATCACAATCCAAAGGATAAAATTTGATGGCAAGCATTTTTTTCATCCTTGGCCATGAACGAATTTTGTCTTTACCTTGTCGAATTCTATTAGTTTGTATTTTTTCCCATCAACGTAAGGCATACTCTCTAAGTTTATACAAAGTAAGTTTAAATTTTCTTTCATCACCAATATTCTCATAGTCAAATAAATCCTCTAGATCAAATAACCAATCAAGAAAATATTCTTTATAAAAATAACCATTAAAATTTGCAATTCTTCTATAAAGCCTATGTGAAATTTACTTACCAATAGATTGCCTGTGAGTTATGTCTTCGCGATAATTATCCCTATTGTTTCCATGCTCCAACGATGGCATCTTGGCAAAGATATTTGTGAGTGCTAGCTGTACATCACGTTATACTTGCTAAGTTTTCTGTCACCGAAATTGCTACCATCTCATATGTTAACTTCCAAACCAAGATAAGTCAAGGTTTTGATACTAACTAATACGGAAGTGTCAAGAAATGGAACATGTCTACTTCTAGAAAACAAGAAACAAAAAATGTTCGCTTATGAAAATAACCTCGAATCCATGAGGGTTCCTTGAATCCACAAGGAGATAGAGCCTGGAATCTACTAGAAAATAGAAAGACAAAAGTCTAAATTTTATTGATGGAATATTGTTAAAAAAATGTTTACAGACTTAAAGACCTATTTAAGGGCTCTGTAAAACTTGATAGACTAGGAAACATATTCAAAATAGCTCCTAATTAATACTTAACCATAACAGGAACTAAATTTGACCTAAAATGCATTAAAAGCACCTAAAACATGGAAATAAATGTTCTAAACCTAAAACAACAAAAATTACATAAAAATACCAAATATAACAAATTGCAGAAATTAATTTGAAGATTCTATCCTATATTAGTAACATAGAGGAAAAAGAATTAATCATTTTATGACAATATTACTATTAGTATTAGACCTCTATTTTAAAACAAATTACTAAATATAT
This sequence comes from Quercus cerris, assembly GCA_963669245.1. NCBI lineage: Eukaryota > Viridiplantae > Streptophyta > Magnoliopsida > Fagales > Fagaceae > Quercus > Quercus cerris. The sequence continues at coordinate 21,404,903 of OY770008.1, read as the reverse complement.
AGGGGTATTTTGGGAGTTTTAGTAAAAAAATTGTTAAATCTGATATCATTCCCTTTAATTCCTCCCAATTTTTGGGTGAACGAAAATTTGAGGTTTTGTGAGAATAGAGAGAAATGTGTATTCCCCTATACCTATTCAATTTCCTCTCACTTAAACTCTCAAACAAGGGAATAGACTTTTCATTCCCTCCATTAAAACTCCCAAATAAGAGAAGGGAAGAATATTATAAAATTATTCATTTCATTCATTTCCATTTCATTCTTTTCTCTCCTTCCAAATGAGGGCTAAAAGTAATCTCATTATTTGCATTTTATGTTTTCACATATTTGGTAAAATGACATTAATAATGAATTAAAAAAAATTGTCACGTACATGTAGAAGAATAAATGAGAAGAACAAATGTTGAAGAATATTATTATGTTAGCAAACTTTATTCATAAATGGGTTTTTAACACTCAAAAAAATTTATTGCAACAATGAAGATAGTAAAAAGAATATTAGGTAACAATAATTTTTATTCATTATCTTTTTCTCCATTAATATGTTGGTACCTCACTTTTGCAACCATTCATGATGTCCTAAGCATCCAATTCCATGAAAAAGTTACACCATCCTCAAAACTGAGAGCCCAAATTTTGCGCCAATCCGCTCAAATGAAAAGAAACCAAAGAACCAATCTTTGATTGAAAATTCAAATGTTCTAGTAGTTTTATTTATTTTTTTTTTCCTTCCTTTACCACTTGGATTTTAGAAGTTGAAATAAAGAACAAAGATTTGCATAATGTATAGTTCACATTGGGATGCATCGTACCAAAAAATGACAAAACATATAATATACATATACTACGAATAATATTTATTTTCATTATTGACATCATATTTGAATAAACTATCATAATATGTTGTGACTCTAATGTATTATAGTAATAATAATCAAAGACCATTCTAAAATGGTTCACTGAATATAGAAGTCATCAAATTTATAAGAATGGCTCTTTGTTTGCCTAGGCAATAATACAAACCCATGACTATATGAGTATGTTCTCTATTGTTCTCAATTGCCTCCTCCATTACAATAGAAAAAAAAAGTTTTAGATTTTATTAATTATTATCAATAAATCACAATAATCATTTAACTAATAGTTACATCCTTACTCATACACACACACACACACATATATATATATATATATATATAATTTTTTGGGGTCAAAATCACAAAAACTAGAAAGCTTTGTGGAAATTATTGATCTACACAACTAATTTATGAAATATGGGAAGAGGAAATCCACAATGGGAGAATTAGACATGTAATCAAAGACTGAATCACCACTTTATATAGACCAAAAGAGTCTTCTGAGGTGGGTACAAAGATTCAATGGCATGAACACTTATAAAAACCCTTCTCACTTTCTCTCTCTTAGTTCTTCTCTTTCAATTTTTCTAAACCCTTCACCTTGTTGCTTTCTTCCTCCTTTTATAGCTCACCCTCTCCTCCAGTTGTCCTACCTTTTAACTGGATTTTGGGGGGAACACTTGTCCCATCTGCCCCCTTTCTTGATCATGAGGGCAGATTTGGGGGGTGTCCTTCCTGTTCAGGTTAGTCAATCAACATTTAATGCGGCTGACATTAGGTAAGAGAAGTCTTAAATGCAAAGGTGACTGTTGCATTAGGTTTTGCATTTTTCTCGACATGTTCCCATGGTGGTAAGATGGAATGAGGCCTCTTTGGCAACATGGATGGGAACTCCTCAGTTTGATCGTATTTCCTCGGGAACACGGGTTTCGCGGATCTCCTCAGCATTATCCTTTGATGCCTTTTTCCTAGCAGTGGATTCCCTTCATGCCTCGTCGTTATTTGGGTTAGGCCCTTATTGCGGAGGGGACTTCTTGATTTTTTCTTCCTCGGGTTGAGGTCTTTAAGGTGGGCTCAGGTCCACTCCGCCATATATATATATATATATTTTTTTTTTTTTTGCGGAGTCTACAAGTAAGAGAGTAATATTCAACCGCACGAAAATTTACACTTTATTATGTGATGGTTGATTTAAATGATTTCTTGACAAAATTTTGATAGAATAATTTGGTAAGTTGTGTTATATTTCTTTGATTTTTTTTATTTTTTTTTATTTTTAAAGTAATGGTAGTTTATTTACTTATGTGGTAAGAATTTTCTTTTGGTGATTCACAAAATGATCATTAATAATATTCCAACGCAACGCATGGGTCTGCAGCTAGTAGTTTTAAAAATCGATTACGAAATTGAATAGGAGATCAATAGATAAATGATTGCTTAGTTATGTTCATAGAAAAAAATATATTTAAAACTATTAGGAATAAAGAAATCATGAAGTGGCTTCAAAATATAAAAGTAAATTACACTTTTCATTTTTTTCACCACACATTTATATTACATTTCGCACAAATATTACATTATAATATATTAGTTTATTGATTTTTGTTAATATCGGCTATTTTTTTTTTTAATTATGCTTTCAATGTTGTCTATTAATTTTGCCTCCACTGAACTGAATTCCTAACTTCTCCATTGATTGTGAGTGGAAAAAAAAGTGCTGAGTTTATGTGAAAGTGATTGTGCATCAATCACAATCAACTACATAATCAAGTCGTGACAACTGCTATGATCTTAGCAGTACTCTTTTTCCTTTTTTTAGGGTATGATAAAATTTCAACTCATGTTGTTTGCTCAGGCTAAGATATCAAATTGTTTGGTTTTTGGTACATGCATGCATCACTACAAGAAATTTGAGTTTAGGCGGCGTTTTTTTTAGCGACATTTTTAAATTCGCCACTATAAATGGTATATTGTGACGTTTTTAAAAAACGCCGCTAAAGAGTGAGCCTTTCATGACGTTTTTTGAAAACGTCGCTATAACCCAAAACAATAGCAGTGTTTCTTACAACACCGCAAAAAGTACAGTTTTATTGGCGTATTTTTTATTATAGCGACGTTTTTAAAAACATCGCTATAGTTATTAAAGAACATCTAGCTATAGGCCAAAAAAAATTTTGGGAATACATATAGTGACGTTTTTTGGAAACATATAGCGACATTTTGAAAACGTCACTATATTTTTCCCCAAAATTTTTATCCTTTTCCCACTCAAAATTTCGCTGAGTGGGAAAGTTCCCACCGTTTTGTTTTGTTTTGTTTTGATTTTTTTTTTTTTCGTTTTGTTTTGTTTTGTTTTTTTGTTTTATGTTTTTTTGTTTTTTTTTGTGGTTTCCTTTTTGTCCTTTTCCCACTCAAAATTTCGTTGAGTGGGAAATTCCCACCGTTTTGTCTATTTTTTTTTTTATATTTTTTTTTATGGTCTGCTTTTTGTCCTTTTCCCACTCAAAATTTCACTGAGTGGGAAAGTTCCCACCGTTTTGTCCCCCTTTTTGTTTTTTTATTTTTTTTATGGTCTGCTTTTTGTCCTTTTCCCACTCAAAATTTCACTCAGTGGGAAAATTCCCACCGTTTTGTCCTTTCTTTAATTTTTTTTTTGGTCCCCTTTTCCTACACGTTTTTTCATTCCTTTTTTCTTCTTATCATTCTTTTTTATTTTTTTCTCTCAGACAAACTTTCCTTCTTGCTTCTATATTCTCTCTACTCCCCACCCCCACACCTATCACTTCTTCACACTTAGCCAACAGCAGCCATTGCTGCCCTTGCCACTGCTGACCCACCAATCTACAATCTCTTCCCTCTCTAGCCACTACCCACTGCCAGCTTCATACATTTTTTCCTCTTTTTTGGTGTTCAAGTTTCTTTAAAGTGTAAGTCTTCATATTTTAGCTTATGGGTTTGCTTTGATTTGTTTTTTTTTTAATGGGTCATGGAGGCTTTGTGTTTTGGTTTATGGGTTTGCTTTGATTTCGTTTTTCTTTAATGGGATATGGAACTTTTGTGCTAATTTTTGTTGTTTGCTTGTTTTGGTTGGATTTTGGAACAGAAAACTCTTATTCAAATTTGCATTTTTGAGCAAAAAGACCTGAGCATCAAAGGCTAAATCATTGTAAGTTTATGTATAAGTTTGTAAATCTTGTATTTTTTTTTTCTACAATTTTTCTATAGTGTAGATTTTGAATTTTTCTATTGTACTTTGTTTTAATATTGTCATAGTTTGAGTGGTTGTTACAACCCCATTTATTTTGAAAGTATTTTACTTTGTTTAATATTGTCATAGTTTAGGTGGTTTTTATTTTTATTTTTTGGCAAGTAGACAAGTGTTTTGCTCAATTAAAGATGATACATGTATTGAATCTATGGTTAATGTGTTAGTGTGGACATTTGATATTGTGGAATATTGATGATAGGTATATTTGATCTATTACAAGCTAATTTTAGGCTTAGGTTAGTAATTGTTGAATTTTAAGTAGGTTTACATAGCATTTTTAATATATATATATATATATATTTTTTTTTTAAATGAGCAGGTTTTGTGACGGTTTAAAAATGTCACTAAAAAGTAAAAGGACAAATGATTTTGCGACGTTTTTGAAACGTTGCTATTGGTGTGATTATTTGCGACGTTTACAAAATGTCGCTAAATGTATTTTCTTACATTATTTACGAAAATGTTATTATTTAAGTTTTTGAATGCCACTAAAGAGACACCTATAGTGACTGCTCTATTGCGACATTTTTTAGTGTCGAAAAAAAAAAGTCGCTGTAGACCATTTGTGTCTATAGTGACGTTTTTTGGGTTTTTAGTGACATTTTACAAACGTCGCCTATACCCAGATTTCTTGTAGTGCATCTAAAACCATAGTAAATGAAAAGAAAAAGAAAAATGAAAAGAAATACTATTGCTAGTAAAACATTAAAAACTTGATTCTTGTTGCATACTTTGTAGTAGAGCTGTGGGCATACGACAAGCTCAAAAGCAGGTGGTGGCTATGGATCGTCGTGTTATCAGGGGGCTTTAGTATGACCTTGTTGTTCGTCTTATGCTCTGTAAATTGGCTAAAACACAAAGCAGAAGGTAATAGATGCTTCTAGTATAGATTTTTTTAGATATATTATTGATAATCAAGCAGTAACAAATTTTCAAGTAATATTTTCAAGTATGTTAATTAAGGGAAAGAAAAAAGAAACAAAAGATGCTCATAATAGAAGTTGGAGGAAATGCAATACCTTCCGCAATACACGACAAACTGAAGAAACAAAGTAAGGATGGGCGAGCTAGCCGCTAGCCATGAGTTGCAACTCTTCAGTTTCGAAAGCATTTCTACTGCTACAAGTAATTTCTCAAATGAAAATAAATTAGGAGAGGGTGGTTTTGGACCAGTTTATAAGGTTAGTTCTTTCTCTATCTCACTCAAGATTAACAACTGAATCTACCACGTAAACTTAGCCCAATCCTCCATCTTTAATTATTTTTTGGTACAAAAATTTGAACTTGAGACCTAGCCTAGCTATCTAATCCAATCTGTCAAATTAATAAATCAGCATTGCCAATGGCTCGGTATAATTACAGCAAATTAATTAATGTAAGTGGCAACTAATTTTAAGCAATGTCAAAAAAGTATGACTAACGCAATATACTTTCAAGGTAAATTACCTGTTGGGCAAGAAATAGCTATAAAGAGACTCTCGAGAAGTTCGATCCAGGGATTGGTAGAGTTCAATAATGAAGCTATTCTTATTGCCAAACTCCAACACACTAATCTCGTTAGACTTTTAGGATTTTGCATTCAAGAAGGAGAAAAAAATACTAATTTATGAGTACATGCCCAACAAAAGTTTAGATTTTTTCCTCTTTGGTAGGGGATATCTTCGTTATTAGGAAAATTTTATTATGTGATTATATTATATCTCTTTTATATGAAGTCAGTCAATACTTATCATTTGTTTGCTATGATCATTTATTTTGAGTCAGATTCTACTAAAAAGGATTTATTAAATTGGAAAAAATGCTTCAACATCATTGAAGGCATTGCTCAAGGAGTTGTTTATCTCCACAAATATTCAAGATTAAGAGTAATCCTTTGAAACTTAAAAGCTAGCAACATTTGGCTTGATAAAGAGATGAATCCAAAAATATCTGATTTTGGCATTGCTAGAATATTTGGATTGAAAGGATTAGAAGAAAACACAAATAGAGTTGCTGGAACATAGTAAGTATTTATTACTTTTCTAATAATCACAATTTAATTCTATTTGTGAATGTGTGTGCATTTATACTGCTTGTTCATAAATTAAACTTTAGCGGTCAATTATTATTTCAGTGGTTATATGGCCCCAAAGTACGCCATGAATGGTATTGTTTCAATTAAAACTAATGTATTCAGTTTTGGAGTCCTATTATTAGAAATCGTGAGTGGCAGGAAAAATAATAGCCGCTCTCACTTTGACTATCTGCTCAACCTTATAGGATATGTAAGTTTCTCACTTAACTCTTTTTATTTTATACACTAGAATTTGTTTGTTTTTAGACCCCTTAAAATACAACCGGATTAACCTAGTTAATTAGCCAAGTGATTAACTTAGTCAAGTTATACAAATCTAGGTTATCACAATCAAACAATCATATCAAGTATATAGCAGTGGAAATATAAAAAAAACACAAAGATATGATGACCCAGGAAACCACACCGGTAAAAACCTGGGGAGGATTTAACCTAACTATCCTCAAGGTAAACCTGAATCCACTATGAAAGAATCGAAGTTTTACAATAAGACTTAGACCACTAACATCTTATTGCAACCCACCAGTAGAAACTCACTGACATGACCACGTGCAAGCTCCGAGACTATGGACTCCTTCTTTCTTGGATTCTCTAGCAAGTACAAGCACACCCGCTTGTGTATCTTTAAGCTCATATGGCAATAACTGAATGATCACCAAGTTCTTGATATAATCTTGAATCTTGGAAACCCTAAGTATGTGTGAAGGAAAGCCCTTCACAGATCTCACAAGAGATTCACACAAACAGCAATATGAGCCACCTCTGAAACGTGGCTAGGTTTTGCCTTATATACCTAGGGCAAAAACATAAAATCCTAAACGTTTTAGGAGTTAGGGCTGAGTTGGAAATTCTACAGAAAAATGCATCTACCCGATTTTCGATTGATTGAGCCTAAGCTTCAATTAATTGAGCTAGGCCGAGATGCACATTAAATTATGCATCAGCTTGATTCTAACTTTACATAAACAGCACAACTTTGAGCACATCTAAATAAGACTAAACAACCTGTTTTGATCATGATTTGCCAACAATACACGTTAGACGCATCTGCCCGATTTTCGATTGATCGAGCCTAAGCTTCAATTAATCGAGCCAGGCCGAGATGCACATTAAATTCTGCATCAGCTCGATTCCAACTTTACATAAACAGCACAACTTTGAGGACATCTAAATAAAACTAAACAACCTATTTTGATTATGATTTGCTAACAATACACATTAGAGTTCTATATACATTAAATCCTAAGTCTTTAGAACCTAACAAGCTCCCCATTTGGCAATCTGTGACTAAACACAAACTATAAGCTTAAAGTTTACAAAATAAAGCCCTTTATATAACAAATCCAATCCTAATTACTATCCATCAGTTGCAAGAGTAGACAGCAACTCAATTGAATCAACCTGTATTTCCTGAAATACTCAGCAAACGCATAAATATAAATCAATAAGTAGTGAAACAAGAAACAAAAATAAATGTATCTCCCCCTATCATGAATAGCCCAACAAAAAAATATATCAAGAGCCAAAAAGAATATAGATACAAAGTGCAGCTCCTAGATACAATCTAATCACCACAGGCTCCAACCAACCAAAAAGCTCCCCCTATCAACAAAAACTCTACAAGCTACTCAAAATGCTACTCCCCCTTTTTGTGACAGAATGCCAAAGGGCAATCAGAATCCATCATCAAAAGGAGGTGGTGTAGGAGATCGTCTAAAATGCGCCAACTCTGCACGCATAGCACGAACCTCATCGACCAAGTCCACCAAAACCTATCCCTGAGCTGCCTGAATGGTCAAGACATGATCCAACGTACGTCGAATATCGTACTCATCTGAAGTAGTCAATGGAGGAACATCAGCAGCAGCAGCAGTACCAGACATCTCAGCTTGTACATCACCCGTAGAAGAGGAAGGAGGAGGTACAACACCAGAAGACTGAACACGAGGAGGTCTCAAATGAGCAGCCCTCTGCCTAAGGAAGGTGGCATCTATGGGACTAGTAATATGTACAGGCTCAGACGCGGGGAAACCATCTAGTCCTAAAAACAACAAAATCCTATGAATGAAATAGGATAAACAAGAGCATGACCTACAGTGCTACTCCTATGAATCTCGTTCAAAGAACGAAGAAACAGATGAGAGAAAGAAATAGATGCACCAAAAACAAGGGCATACAAAAACACACATCTCTCAATTGGGATGGTGTGAAGATGAGAAATAGGCCACAAAGAATGACATGCTATCCTAAGAAAAAGATAGGAGGTCTCAGAAAGCTCAACGGATGTGATCCGAGGATCAGAACCCCATTGGATAGAAGACCCAGTGATGTATGATATGACATCATCTAAGGGTGGAGACTCCTCATAAGGATAGTCAGGCTGCCTAACGACCGGGACCCTAAGAGCCTCAACCACTACCCTAGGGGTAATAGTGAACTCAACACCTCGTATCCAACTCTTAACAAGGGTGTTGGAATCATAGACATGGCAAGAGAGGTTCGAGTAGAACTCTCTAATCAGGGCGGTTGGGGGTAGATGATCTATCTCCAACAAGGATAGCCAGCCAATACTCTCAAAATTTACCCTAATGGCAGGATCTACCTCATCTAAAACAACAGATCTCTCAGCCCAAATTTTCCTTTTACTGTTCAACTTATCATACGCCTTTCTACTTTTGGCATCCTTAAATAGCTCACTCCTAGTGGGAGACTCAGAAAAAGAGGAGAGAGTCCTATGAGCTCTAGTCTTCCTAGGCATGGTGCTAAGGAAAGGACAAGGACACAAAGCAGAGCCAAAAAAAAAAAAAAAACAAAAAGGAAAAACCAAGGGCAGACTGCAAGTTAGCTCAAAACACATATAAAACAAAAATCTATATGATGCATGAACAGTTTAAATGTCATGATACATGCTCTAATGCAATGAAACTAAGTTCAATTTAAGGTCAGATTCACAAAATTTGGCTTGAGCAAAGAGTTTCTATCAAAAACACCAAAATTTGAAAAACCACTAGTTTGTTTGTAAAATAAATTGACTAATTGATCATCACACAACACAACATACAGTTCAGAATGATCAATTACATCAATTAATCAAGCCAATTTCATCAATTTCACCCAATTTGAACAAAATCCCTAATTCGGATTAATTTCAAGCCCTAGAATTTCAATTCATCACAAAATCCCAAATTGATCAAATTAAGCATCATAGATCAAGTTTAAAACATCTCCCAACAAAAACCCAATGATCAATTTCACAAAAAATAGCTTGAATCATCAAAAATACCAATATGCATAGGTTCAAAATTTTCAAAGAAAAATACATGATAAATGCATGAAAATTGAAAATAAACTTAAAAGGAAGGGTATAATGGACTTACCAGCCTTAAAGCAGAAAAACCTTGCACAAATTTGGAAGGAAAACGACAAAAACTTGATGAGTGAGCTTGTCCGAATTAGAGATAGAGAGAAAAGTTAAAAACTTTTGAAAAAGTGAAGTTGAACAAGTCAAATATGATTTTCTAAAAAAACCTGATTCACGATATTTGATTGATCGAAAAACAGTTTCGATCGATCGACTCAGACAGAAACTTCATACAGAATTTTTAATACAAATTCGATTGATCGAAAAACAGATTGGATCAATCGAAATAGATAGAGGCTCACTTAATTTTTGAGAGAAAAACACAATTTTTGAAAACCAGAAACACATTTTTGGCGAAAACTCCTTAAAGCATTGAAAAAGATGAACAAAATGCATGAGTATGATATGACATGCTTTTCAAAAACACAAGATTTAAACCCAATTTTCCCAAAATTTAAGATTTGCAAACAATCTCCCTTTAAATTCTCAAGCAATAAAACTATTTTGCATAAAAACTCAAAGTATTTTCAAACTTGGTTGGTCAGACCAAAAACACACAAAATAACATGTACAATGTTTAGCAAAGAGTAACTTGTGTAGTGTGTGCAACTAGCAAAAGCTTGAGATACATGTGAGGTGATATGTGAATAGAAATTAAACACAAAGTCTACAAAATTCATCACATAGAATTTAAAAGAGACTATCACCTAAAGAGTTACACCATATAACTCCCACATCTCCTAAATCATAAGCTTGCAATCATGTAAGTTTCTTGAATTTGCCTCATATTGTACACACCAATTTTAGTTGTTCAGAAACTTAATAAAAGCCAGGATAATGTACACACTAATTTTAATTTATATGATTTAGCTTTAAGCCCAATAATGTACACACCAGTTTTAAGCAATTAAACCGAGGCTACACTTTATGTTCTTTTTGTGCATGTGCTACATTTTCTTGAGCACAAAATCTTACGATATGCACTAAGGTATTCATGATTGGCTAGTGAACAGTAGTGAGATGGTTATTTATGCCTTTCTCAAAAGGTTCAAGTTCGACAGTCAAAGACATGTTACTTCAATATTAAGACAAAGTGATCAAAAACCATACACATCTTTCCCACACAACATGCACTACAAAACTTCAACTAGAAAAGTACAATAAATAAGCTCATCAAAGCTAAATAAGGTACAAAAGACATGTCATGTGAAAATAAATTGACCAATCTTGTTTTCAAAAACCAAGAGAATAAATATAAAACACAAATTGCTTCCCTTTTTCTTCCTTTTATTTTATTTTATTTTATTTTTTAAAAATTTTAAAAGAAGAAACAAAAAAAATCCTAGAATGAAATGCATGAATGTTATGCAATGCAAATCCTAGACATAAAAAGAAACAACAAAACCAAAGAACACTGGTCACAAAGGATAGAGCAATGAAGCACAAGGACCATGTTAGAAAGACTCAATTAGATTGAGCCTTTTGCATCCAAAACTTTTTAGATGCACTTCGAGCATTGGAGTTCTTATTCACATTAGAGTGATTTCCAACTTCAAGATTGGAATAAAGGTATAGAGCCTTACCAATTCACCAACAAGTGCCATAGGATCTTGTGCTTGAGGCACAGGCACTTTCGGCTTATTTGCTCGCTTAGCTGCTTGCAGCTTGTAACAGTTTGGATGAATGTGTCCAGACTTTACCATGCATCTTGTCCTTAGAAAGGGTAGACTCCTTAGGTTTAGACTCTTTCAAATCAACCCTAATCTTCCTAGGAGGTGTGACCTCTACAAGTTTAGCAGTCTCACTCACAACCTCACTTACTGGGGGTTCAGAGGAAGAAGAAGGAACAAAGTTTGAGGAATGGGGTGTAGACACAGAGATGCTTTCAACAAAACCTAATCCAGATTTGTCAGAAGGATACTTTTAAACACTCAGCATTTGATCAAGTTTAGAACTAGCAGATCTAGCTATAGATAAATCATGTTCCAAATATTTAGCTTTATCAAGTAAGAGCATATTCTCAGTTTTCACATTGTTCAAAAGTTCATTAGCATCAAACAAGTTAACAAGCAAATTTTTCTTTTCAAGCTCAAGAAATGCAATTTTCTTTAAGTCTAATTCAACATTCATGGCATCCTTTGCAGCAACTTTGCAAAGTTTATTGTAGACTTCTTGCAAATCTACATCCTTAGAGAGTTCCCCATTAGAAGGGTTCTCTTCAACAGATACACTTTCATTGACTACAGCAGTAGCAGTGAAAACAATGAAGTTTCTATCCTCATCACATCTAGACTCATCATCAGAACCTTCATTATCACTAAGGGTTACAGCCATAGCCTTCCCCTTAGACCTCAAGTATGTGGGACATTCAGATTTCATGTGACCATACCCTTGACATCCAAAACACTGAGGGCCCAAAGAATTGTTTGAAGATTGACCAACTTTTTCTCTAGGTTTTTCATTATTGTTAACCTTTGTGGGACCATTCTTCCTAAAGTTTCTAGGTTCAGCAATATTTGTACCTTTTGCCCTTTTGTTACTATTCCTAAGAAAGTTTCTGAAGTTCTTGGCAAGGTAAACAATCTCTGTAATAGAAAGCTCATCATTAAATCCACCAACATCAACATCATCAACTGACTTAAGAGCTATTGATTTGGATTTGCTAGTTTTGGGTAGGTCTAACTCATAGGACTGAAGAGATCCTACAAGTTCATCAACAAGGATAGAGTCCACATCCTTGCTCTCAGTGATGGCAGTCACTTTGGGTCTAAAGTTCTCAGTCAAAGATCTAAGAATCTTCCTAACAATTTTAGGTTGATCATAGATTTCACCCAGATTATATGCAGAATTAACAATCTCATTCAGTTTAGCATAGAATTCATCAAAAGATTCATCATCAAACATCTTAATGCTTTCAAATTTAGATGTTAACTGCTACAACTTATTAATTTAACTGCCTTTGTGCCTTCATGCACAGTCTGGAGGATATTCGAAGCAGTGTGAGCAACCTCAACATTTGAGATTCTCTTAAATTCCTCCATAGAAACAGTGTTAAAGATGGCATTCATAACTTTACTATTGAACCCAGCTACTTCATTTTGAGAAGTTTGCCACTCACTCACAGGAGTAGTGGGCTTCTCCCATCCGTATTCAACGGAGTTCCAGACTCTCTCATCAATAGATTTCAGGAATGCTTTCATCTTTACTTTCCAATAAACATAATTATTCCCATCAAAGTGAGAAAGAATAACTAGAGAGTGCCAGTGTTCCATGACAACAGGGGTCAAGGATCAACTTAGAGATCAAAAGACCTTCAACAAGAGAGCTACCCGCACTAATACCACTTGTTTGTTTTTAGACCCCTTAAAACATAGCTGGACTAACCTAGTTAATTAGCCAAGTGATTAACTTAGTCAAATTATGCAAATCTAGGTTATCACAATCAAACAATCATATCAAGTATATAGCAGTGGAAATATAAAAAAAACATAAAGATATGATGACCTAGGAAACCACACCGGTAAAAACCTGGGGATGACTTGACCTAGCTATCCTCAAGTAAACCTGAATCCACTATGAAAGAATCAAAGTTTTACAATAAGACTTAGACTACTAACATCTTATTGCTACCCACCAGTAGAAACTTACTAACACGACCACATGCAAGCTCCGAGAATACGGACTCCTTCTTTCTTGGATTCTCCAGCAAGTACAAGCACACCCGTTTACGTATCTTTAAGCTCTTATGGCAGCAACTGAATGATCACCAAGTTCTTGACATAATCTTGAATCTTGGAAACACTAAGTATGTGTGAAAGAAAGCTCCTCACAGATCTCACAAGAGATTCACACAAACAACAATATGAGCCACCTTTAAAACGTGGCTAGGGTTTGCCTTATATACCTAGGGCAAAAACATAAAACCCTAAACGTTTTAGGAGTTAAGGCCGAGTTGGAAATTCTGCAGAAAAATGCATCTGCTCGATTTTCAATTGATCGAGCCTAAGCTTCGATCAATCGAGCCAGGCCGAGATGCACATTAAATTCTGAATCAGCTCGGTTCCAACTTTACATAAACAGCACAACTTTGAGCACATCTAAACAAGAATAAACAACTTGTTTTGATCATGGTATTCCAACAATACACATTAGAGTTCTAAATACATGAAATCCTAAGTCTTTAAAACCTAGCAGAATTTAAACTTAGTAGTTAATATTGCATGTAAAATTGGACTTGTATTAGGCGTGGCAGCTGTGGAATGAAGGTAAAGGTCTAGAGCTAATTGACCCAACAATGCTAGATCAGTCATCCCCTCCATTTGAAATATTGAGATGCATTCATGTTGGCCTCTTATGTGTACAAGACAAGGCAATAGATAGAGCCACTATGCTAGATGTTGCTTCTATTCTTTCAAATGAAACTCTTTAACTTTCTCATCCAAAACAGCCTGCATTTTTTATTGACACAGCTGTAGAAGAGTTGAAGGATTCTAAAGTTAATTCAGAAAAATGTTCCTTAAATAATGTCACAATTTCAGTGATAGAAGCTAGATAAATAATAAAATACACTAGTTATGCATGAATACAATTTGTATATGAGTCCGAATTGGGTAAGGACAAGGTCTAAAACCTATATTTTACACCATCCAATAAAAGATTGTACATCAGTATTTTACTTAAAATTCAATACATCTTGCCATACCTAATAACATCTCAATAAACTTTCAATTTGGTTGGATTTATATATGGGTATTAGAATTGATTGTGATAGGCCAAAAACGAATTGACTCTTTGTGATGAATTAATTGATTAATTAGCCAAAATTTTTAATTAACCAAATTAACATGCAAAGCGCGTGGTAGCACAAACAAATCACCAATTAAACTAAGTATGTAGTGGAAAATAAATTGACATGGTGATTTTTTTACGAATGGGGAAAACCTACACGGCAAAAACCCCACCAGGTGATTTTAAGGTCACCACTCCCGAGAATCCACTATTATCGCAACAAGCGGTTACAAGTAAAAGAATCCCAGTACTTTATACCAACCTATAGTTGAACCCTTACCCTAATACCCAATTGGACTTGTTCTGTAGTGACAATCTCTCATTTTCAATGCATGGCTCCCAGTACGTGACTAACCAATTACGCGGATCCCAGTACGCGACCTGATCACCAACTTGAGAAGGATGTTGGCTGCAAAGTTCTTCAATTCATCCAGACGATGAAGATCATGAAGTTGCTTGGTTACAAAACCCTACGGTGTACAAACACAACAGCTTCTTGAAGAACTAGGATAAACTAGGTCTCCGATCACACTTTTCTTCACACTTGTGGAATTTTCTCTTGTACAACTTGTGTCACCTTTGATGGCCCTTAAAATAATCCTTATATATGTTTAGGGTTGTGAGAAAAGAAAGCCCAAATATACATTCACAGATTGGATGAAAAACAGTCTTGAAAAACTAAATTTCACAAACCTCGATAGATAGCCATCTATTGAGCTAGCTGTCGAGCCTCGGGCTGAAACAGCTCTCTTTAAATCACGATAGATGCTAGCTGTCGAGTTTTAATGAACAACACTTTCTGACTTGATTCTTGGATAGACTTGCATGGTTTTAACACTTGAACTTGAAACAAGGTTTCTTGAAGCATCAAACATATCCTAGATCTACCCAATTACAAGTAAAGTTCGTTTTGTCAAAAGATTAGCCAATTACATAAAATAGTGACATATGTTCCTAATATGTGAAACACATATGTCCTAACAATCTCCCCCTTTGGCAATCCGTGATAAAACCACAACAAACAAATGAGATATGAGAGAAGTCATAAATCACTCAACTCATATTCACTTGTTGAGTACAATAAAATCTATCCTAACACAAACTCTTGAAAAAACTTTGCAAGAAGAGAGTTTATGACAAGTAGATTTTGACAACTTGTATTTTTTGAAATACTTTAAACAAAACTCATTAAGGCATCTTAGTGTGAAACAGAAATAATAGATTGCATACAAGTATAAGAACATATGTATAAAAAAAGAAAAGAAACAACACATGGAGAGATAGGTGAAAGAACATATATCAATGTATATAAAGCAAGTATAAATACAATGTATGTCAAAATGGTCACAAGACCAATATACAAGAATAATGTATCTAAAATAGAGAAATGAAAAAGATACATAAAAACCTCACTACATCCCTCGATCAATATCAACACTCCCCCTAACAAAATCTCTTATACTAACCCTACCCCTATGAGAATGACTACTCTCATATCCAAGACTACTTCCCCTTTTTGTCACGAGTATCAAGTAGACATCTCGTCATCACTGGGTGAGCTAGCATCTCTATCTCCATCATCATCATCGTCGTCGGATTCATCATCATCCCTGGATGCCTTAGGAGGAGGAGAGGGAGACTATACGAAGCCAACAAGGCAAGCCTGCCGTCTAGCAATACGTCCAACATGGGTGTTCACTTGACACAATTTATCAGTGAGAGTGTCAAGGCGGGCATCCATGTGCTAAAGCTGCGCCATGATTGTATCCAGAGTCACACCACTTGCAAAAGAGGAGGGAGCGGAGGTGGATGGAATAAAAGGAGTGGGAGGAGCGGTCGTACTGGACCGCCTCAAACGTAGCTGCACCTTGCTCTGTTTAACGGTAGCGGTGTCAATTGCACACATGATAGAGAAGTGGTCGAAAATAGGAAAGGGAACATAAAAATGATGTAATATCCTCGTGATAACCGAAGGGAAGATGAGTCTATCATGGATTGCAGAATCCCTATAAACATCTATAATGGAAAGAATAAAATGGGAGGGAAAATCTATAGTGAAGATGCTCTAAAAGAGATAGCAAAAATCAAGCACGGGGTCAGTAATAGAGTTATAGTGAGAAAAAGGATGCAAAACAAAAGTCATCACCATGTTCATGAATCTAGAACCTTTAGCAAAGGTCGAAAATGGAGTAAACTAACGCTTACCCCAATCAGAGGTGTTAGGTTTTAAAGATTTAGGAATTTATGTATTTAGAACTCTAATTTGTATTGTTGGCAAACCATGATCAAAATAATATGTTTAGTCTTGTTTAGGCTTGCTCAAAGTTGTTTAATTTATGTCAAGTTGGAATCAAGAGGCTGCAGATGCATTGGTGCATTTAGGCCTGGCTCAATTGATCGAAAGTTAGACTCGATCGAACGAAATTCGGCCAGAATGTTTTTCTGCAGAATTTTTCAACTCAGCTCTACCTCATTAAATGTTTAGGGTTTTATGTTTTTGCCCTAGATATATAAGGTAAAACTCTAACCACATTTTTATGAGTTGCCCTGGTTGTATTGTTGCTCATTCTTTGCTGCTTGTGTGAATCTCTTGTGAGATCATTGAGGAGCTTTCCTTCACATAAACTTAGGGTTTTCAAGGTAGAGATTATTTCAACATCTTGATGATCAACTCAGTTGCTGTCTTTGGAGCTTAAAGAATAACAAGCGTGGGTGCTTGTATCTTGTGGAAAATCCAAGAAAGAAGGAGTCCGTGAATTCGGAGGTTACACGTGGTCATGTCAGTAAGTTCTACTAGTGGGTAGTATTAGGAAGTTAAGCGGGGAGCTTGTAAGTCCTTTTGTATGAACTTTGATTCTTTCATATAGTGAATTTAAGTTTACCTTGAGGATATCTGGGTTAAATCCTCCCCAAGTTTTTTCCGTGTGGTTTCCTGGGTCATCATATCATTGTGTTATTTATCTTTACGCTGCTTTATATTCTTGATATGATTGTGTGTTTGTGATAATCTAGACTTGCATAATTTGATTAAGTTAATCACTTGGCTAATTAACTAGGTTAATTTGGTTGGGTTAAGGGGTCTAAAACCGTTCAAGTGGTATCAGAGCAAGTAGCTCTCTTGTTGTAGATCTTTTGATCTCTAAACTGATCCTTGACCCCTGTTGTCATGTAACACGGACACTCTCTCGTTATTCCTCTTTACTTTAATGGGAATAACTATGCTTATTGGAAAGTAAGGATGAAAGCATTCCTGAAATTTATTGATGAGAAGGTTTGGAATTCCGTTGAGTATGAATGGGAGAAGCCCACTACTCCTGCGAGTGAGTGACAAACTTCTTAAAAATAAGCAGCTGGGTTCAATAATAAGGCTATGAATGCCATCTTTAACGCTGTTTCTATGGAGGAATTTAAGAGAATCTCAAATGTTAAGGTTGCTCATACTGCTTGAAAAATCCTCTAGACTGTGCATGAAGGCACAAAGACAGTTAAGATTAATAAGCTGCAACAATTAATTTCTAGATTTGAAAGCATTAGAATGTCTGATGATGAATCTTTTGATGAATTCTATGCTAAACTGAATGATATTGTTAATTCTGCTTTTAATTTGGGTGAAATCTATGATCAACCTAAAATTGTTAGGAAGATTCTTAGATCTTTAACTGAAGACTTTAGATCCAAAGTGACTGCCATTACTGAGAGTAAAGATGTGGACTCCATCCTAGTTGATGAGCTTGTAGGATCTCTTCAGTCCTATGAGTTAGACCTACCCAAAGCTAACAAATCCAAATCAATGGCTCTTAAGTCAGTTGATGATGTTAAGGTCAGTGGATTTGATGATGAGCTCTCTACTACAGAGATTGCATACCTTGTCAAGAACTTTATAAACTTTCTTAGGAATAACAACAGAAAGGCAAGAGGTACAAACACTGCTGAACCTAGAAATTTTAGGAAGAATGATCCCATTAAGGTTAATAACTTTGAAAAACCTAGAGAAAAAGTTGATCAACCTTCAAACAATTCTTTGGGTGCTCAGTGTTTTGGGTGTTAAGGGTATGGTCATGTTAAGTCTGAATGTCCTACTTACTTGAGGTCTAAGGGTAAAGCTATGACTGTAACCCTTAGTGATAATGAGGTTTCTGATGATGAGTCTAGGTGTGACAAGGATGGAAACTTCATTGCTTTCACTGCTACTGCTGTAGTCAATGAAAGCGTATATGTTGAAGAGAACCCTTCTGATGGGGAACTCTCTGAGGATGCAGATCTTCAAGAGACCTATAATAAACTTTACAAAGTTGCTTCAAATGATGCTATGAATGTTGATCTTGGCTTGAAGAAAATTGAATCTCTTGAGCTTGAAAAGAAGAATTTGCTTGTTAAATTGTTTGATGCTAATGATCTTTTGAACAATGTGAAATCTGAAAATATGCTCTTACTTGATAAAGTTAAAACTTTGGAACACGATTTATCTGTTGCTAGATCTGCTAGTTCTAAACTTGATCAAATGCTGAATGTTCAAAAGACTCCTTCTGACAAATCTGGATTAGGTTTTGTTGAAAGCATCACTGTGTCTGCACCTTCCTCCACAAACTTTGTTCCTTCATCTTCTTCTGAATCTTTCGTGAGTGAGGTTATGAGTGAAACTATCAAACCCCTTGTGAGTGAGGTTGTCAAACCTATAGAAGTTTCACCTTCTAGGAAGATTAGGGTTGATCTGAAAGAATCTAAACCTAAGGAGTCTACCCTTTCTAAGGACAAGATGCATGGTAAACCTGCTTAAATTTTTCATTTTTGTGGAAAGTCTGGGCATATTCGTCCTAACTGTTACAAGTTTCAAGTTGCAAAGAGAGCAAACAAACCAAAAGTGCCTGTGCCTCAAGCACAAGATCCTATGGCACTCATTAGTGAATTGGTAAAGACTTTAAACCTTTATTCCAATCCTGGAGTTGGAAGTCACTCAAACGTGAATAGGAACTCCAATGCTCGTGGTGCATCTAATAGGTTTTTGATGCAAAAGACTCGATTTAATTGAGTCTTTTTGGCATGGTCCTTGTGCTTCATTACTCTTTCCTTTGTGACCATTTTTCTTTGGTTTTTGTGTTTTTTTTTGTTTCTAGGACTTGCATTGCATAATATTCATGCATTTCATTCTAGGATTTATTTTTGTTTTCACTTTTTATTATTAAAAAAAAAAAGAAAAAAAAAAGGGAAAGCAAATTGTGTTTCGCACTATTTTTCTTGGTTTTTGAAGACAAGGTTGGTCAATTTGTTTACACAGAACATGTCCTTGTACCCTGTTTAGCTTTGATGAGCTTATTTAGTGCACTTGACTAGTTGAAACTTTGTAGTGCATGTTGTGTGGGAAAGATGTTTATGGTGTTTATCACTTTGTCTTAATGACTGTTGGACTTGATTCTTTTGATGAAGGCATAAATAACCATCTTACCACTGTTCACTAGCCAATCATGAACACCTTAGTGTATATCTTAAGATTCTGTGCTCAAGAAAGTGTAGCACATGCACAAAAAGAACATAATGTGAAGTCTCGGTTTAAATGCTTAATGCTTAAAATTGGTGTGTACTATTAGGCTTGATGCCAAATCACATAAATTAAAATTGATATGTACTATTAGGCTTGATGCCAAATCACATAAATTAAAATTGGTGTGTATATTATGAGGCAAAAATTCAAGAAACTTACATGATTGCAAGCTTATGTTCTAGGAGATGTGGGAGTTATATAATGTAACTCTTTAGGTGATAGTCTCTTTTAAATTTTATGTGATGAATTTTGTAGACTTTGTGGTTGATTTCTATTCACATATCACCTCGCATGTATCTCAAGTTTTTGCGAGTTGCACACACTACACAAGTTACTCTTTGCTAAACACTGTACATGTTATTGTGTGTGTTTTTGGTCTGACCAACCAAGTTTGAAAATACCTGGAGTACTATGCAAAACATTTTTTTTGCTTAAGAATTTAAAGGAAGAATGGCTAAAATTTTCTTTGGAGAAACTGGGATTAAAATTTGGGTTTTTTTAAAAAAAAGCATTTCATCTAATTCTCATGCATTCTGTTTCATCAATTTTAATGCTTTGAGGAGTTGTGCCCAAAAAGTGGTTGTTGTTTTTCAAAACTTGTTTTTTCTCAAAAATTTTGTGAGCCTCTGCCTGTTTCGATCGATCCATTTTGTTTTTTGATTGATCGAAAATTACTTAAAATCTTTTTTGGAGTCTCGGGTTGATTCGATTGATTGAATGTAAATTTCGATCAATCAAATATCACGAATCAGGTTTTTTAAAAACATTGTTCTTGACCTTTTCAAATCAATTTTTCAAAAAGTTCAAAACTTTTTCTCTCTCTCCGACTTGGCAAGCTCACTCAACAACCTTTTTGTCGTTTTCCTCCAAATATTTTGCAAAGAATTTGTCTTCCAAAGCCGGTAAGTCTATTTTTACCCTTCTTTTTCCATTTATTTTCATGATTTCATGCATTTCTCTTAAAAAATTTTGGACCTATTCTTTTTGAGGATTTTCATGATTCAAGCCTTTTTAAGTTAAATTGATCATTGGGTTTTTGTTGGGACATGATATAAACTTAATGTTGATGGTTTAATTTGATCAATTTTGAGATTTGGGAAAAATTGAAAATTCTAGGGTTTCAAATTGATCCGAATTGGGGATTTTGTTCAATTGGGTTATATTTGATTAAATTGGCTTGTTGTTTTGATGAAATTGGTCATTCTAATCTATTTTCAACCTTGTGATGATTAATTCGTCAATTTGTTTCAAAAACATTCAAATGGTTTTTCAAATTTTTGGGGTTTTTTGGTTAGAAACTCTATGCTCAAGCCAATTTTATGAAATTGAACTTAATTTGAACTTTGTTTACTACATTAGAACATGCATCATGTCATTAATATTGTTCATGCATCATATAGACTTTTGCTCTATTTTTTTTCATGTGCTAACTTGCAGTCTGCCTTGGATTTT
The DNA here is from genome assembly GCA_963669245.1 of Quercus cerris. Classification (NCBI taxonomy): domain Eukaryota; kingdom Viridiplantae; phylum Streptophyta; class Magnoliopsida; order Fagales; family Fagaceae; genus Quercus; species Quercus cerris. The sequence continues at coordinate 21,383,565 of OY770008.1, read as the reverse complement.
GTTTTTTTTGCTTTGTTGGTTCTTTCTATGTGTCTTGGTTCGTTCTTGTGTCTTTGTCCTTTCCTTAGCATCATGCCTAGGAAAACTAGAGCTCGTAGGTCTGTTCCCTCTCATTCTCCTCCCCCACCTTCTTTGGACCGAGAGAAGTTTCTGAGTGAGAAAAACCAAGAGATTTATGATAAGCTGAACCTTAGGAGAAAGATTTGGTCTGAGCGTGTTGTAGTTTTAGATGAGCTTGATCCTGCCATTAGGGCAAATTTTAAGCGTTGGGGCTGGTCACCCTTGGTGGATATTTCTAATCCTCCTCCACCTGCTACCCTGATTAGAGAGTTCTTTTCGAACATCTCTATCCACGTCTATGATTCCAACACTTTGGTAAAGAGTTGGATACGAGGCGTAGAGTACACCATTACTCCTTCGATAGTGGCTGATGCTTTAGGGGTACCTTTGGTCCAGCACCCAGTCTACCCTTATGATGAGTCTCCTTTGTTGAGTGATGCCATGTCTTACATTACTGGGTCTTCTATCCAGTGGGGTTTTGATCCTAGGATCATCACTGCTGAGCTATCTGAGTTACATTATCTCTTCTTTAGGATAGCATGTCATTCTTTTTGGCCCATTTCTTATGTTCACACCGTTCCTCTCGAGCGGTGTGTCTTTTTGCACGCTTTTGTTACTGATGCTCCTATTAGTTTTCCTCATCTGTTCCTTCGTTCTTTGAACGAAGTTTATAGGAGTTCCTCTTCTTCTCATGCTCTTGTCCATCCCATCTTTATTCATAGGAATTTGCTTTATCTTGGTCTAGATGATTTCCCTTCTTCTGAGCTCGTTCATGTTATTGCTCCCATAGGTGCGTCTTTCCTTAAATAAAGGGCTGCTCACCTTCGAGTTGGCTCTAAACACCCTAAGTCTGAGCCTTCTGGTACCGCACCTCCTCCCTCTTCTTCTACAGGTCCTGTTGATAAGGATGTTGACGATCCTGTTGGTGGTGGTGGTGCTGCTGCTGATGTTCCTCTACCTCTTTCGGATGACTTTGATGTACGTCGTACCTTGGATACTGTCATGACCGTTCAGCAGGGGTCAGATTTTGGTGGACTTACTTGATGAGATACATGCATTGCGAGCTGACTTGGCACATCTTCGTTCACCCTCACCACCTCTTTTTGATAATGGCTTGTGATTGCCCTTTGGCATTCTATCACAAAAAGAGGGAATAGAGTTTTGACACTTGTAGAGGAGTTTTTGTAGTTAGGGGGAGACTTTTTTTTTGTTTTGCAGAGCTTGTGGAGATTTTAGATTGTATCTAGGTGCTTCACTCTGTATATCATTTTTGGGGCTATTCATGTTAGGGGGAGATACATTTATTTTGATATATGTGATTCTTGTTTCTTATGATTCACTGCTTATTGTGATTCTTGTTTCTTGTAATTCACTGCTTATTGATTTATATTTATGAGCTTATTCATTGTTATATGTCTTTATAATGTGTTGTGTGAATCTTTACAAGAATGTTTTATTTTTGTTCTATCTAACTTAAGTGGAGAGTTAGTTTACATATCAATTGATTTACTGTTTTTCTATCACACACGCGTTTATGCGTTTGTTGAGTTTTTCAGGAATATACATGTTAATTCAATTGAGCTGTTGTCTACACTTGCAACTGATGGATAGTAGTTAGGATTGAATTTTAGTTTTTATGAGCATTATTTATGTAAAGGGCTTCCACTTGTAAATGTTGAGCTTTGCGTTTGTGTTTTGTCACGGATTGCTAAAGGGGGAGTTTGTTAGGTTCTAAATATTTAGGAATTTATGTATTTAGAACTCTAATTTGTATTGTTGGCAAACCATGATCAAAACAATATGTTTAGTCTTGTTTAGGCTTGCTAAAAGTTGTTTAATTTATGTAAAGTTGGAATCGAGAGGCTGTAGATGCATTGGTGCATGTCGGCCTGGCTCAATCGATCGAAAGTCGGCCAGAATATTTTTCTGTAGAATTTTCTAACTCAGTCCTACCTCATTAAACGTTTAGGGTTTTATGTTTTTACCCTAGGTATATAAGGCAAAACCCTAGCCACGTTTTTATGAGTTGCCCTGGTTGTATTGTTGATCATTCTTTGCTGTTTGTGTGAATCTTATGTGAGATCATTGAGGAGCTTTCCTTCACATAAACTTAGGGTTTTCAAAGTAGAGATTATTTCAACATCTTGATGATCAACTCAGTTGTTACCTTTGGAGCTTAAAGAATAACAAGCGTGGGTGCTTGTATCTTGTGGAGAATCCAAGAAAGAAGGAGTCCGTGGATTCGGAGCTTGCACGTGGTCGTGTTAGTAAGTTCTACTGATGGGTAGCATTAGGAAGTCAAGCGGGGAGCTTGTAAGTCCTTTTGTACGAACTTCGATTCTTTCATATAGTGGATTCAAGTTTACCTTGAGGATAGCTAGGTTAAATCCTCCCTAGGTTTTTACTGTGTGATTTCCTGGGTCATCATATCGTTGTGTTATTTATTTTTCTGTTGCTTTATATTCCTGATATAATTGTATGTTTGTGATAACCTAGATTTGCATAATTTGACTAAGTTAATCATTTCGCTAATTAACTAGGTTAATCTGGTTGGATTAAGGGGTCTAAAACCGTTCAAGAGGGATGCACACAGAAAGCAGACATAAGCTCATATGTGGACAAAGTCCTCAAATGCTCACAACCGGGGTAGTCAGGATGCTCTACCCTCGGGACATGAAGCACATCAGATGCAAAATCTGGTGTGACAACAATGCGCGTACCTCGAACGCGAGTAACAAAAAAAGGTACTGAATAATCGAATCCATGCATGTTCAAGTAAAACTCCTGGATCAGCATGGATAGACAAGTGACCGGGACGTCACACTGTGACTCCCAACCCCTACTATGAGTGACAATGGGTAGGTCAGTGTGTTTGAGAGGTGAAGCGATTGAGAGCAATCGAGAGAGATAGTGGAAATTGAGATCCAAATCGCCCTGACCCTATATATAGAAGCCCAGTAATTCTCGACAGATCGAGAGGTGTCGAGAGGTGACAGATCGAGAGGTGTCGAGAGGTGTCAAGCTTTAAAAGGGTCGATAGATGTAGCTATCGAGCAGGTGTCCATAGCAAAAAGAAGCTCGATGGATCGAGGAGCTATCAAGCAGCTATCGAAGGGACAAAAAGTTTCTCGATCGATCGACCTAGCTATCGAGAGGTGCCGAGATTACGATAAAAAGCAACTGAAGAGCTCGATAGATAAGCTAGGTATCGAAAGGTGTCGAGGAGCTATTGAGATTGCTTAAAAATAGTTTTTTAGGAGGAGAAAAATGCAGATATGAATGCAATCAAATATGCATCTCAACCAAAGATCCAAACAACATTTTAAAGTCTCAAAATAATCTCTCATCAATAAAATTGATAAGCATTTAGATCTCAAAACACACACACACACAACATGTCTAACCAATTTTATATTTCAAAAACAAGTTAAGACAGTTTAGTGAGTATACATTAACACATGTATTCCTTGTGATGGCTAAATCACATTATACCTGCACATGTATCAAGAGTAGCAAAGAATATTGCATGTTGTGTGCGAAAAATATCGCAAGATTGCACAAATGTTTACATGTTATGACGATTTGAGATATGAGAAAATCACTTTAACTCACACATAATCATAACTGTTTGATGGGGACTATCACCTTCAAGGTACATCCTATAACTCCCACATCTCCTAGAATACACGCTTACAATCATATAAAGCATTTTGATCTTTTTGCTTTTTATTGTTCTTTGCATATTTTTCTTTTAATAAGCATATCATGCATGGGCATATAAGAGATAGAAAAGAAATATCCAATGATGTTAAGCATTTGACATTGCACTTTTGCTATGCCGAAGCATACGGATGATATTGACATTGCACTTTTGCTATGCTAAAGCATACAGATGTCATTTCATGATTGTCGGGCAACAGTGGTGAGATGGTTATTTATGCCTTTCTCTTAGGATTTTCTAGTCTTTCTCGTCAAAAAGAGTGATACGAGTGTTAAGTACAAGAGATCACTTAATCTTACTCATCACAAACACGAGCCGCAAAGCTCACTTGCTTAGTTGTGCATAGCAATGCTCATCTAAGCTACAATAGTACAGAGTTTAGAAAACTTTGTTTCAATGGCCATCCAAGGTACATAAGTACCAATGTACACAAACGCACACTGTTTTTGTATTTTTCAATTTTTGTATTTTTATTTTTATATGAAAAATAAAATAAGGCAAAACATAAAACTGGACTGACTCAAAACAATAAAGAAAAACAAACAAGTAATGCAAAAACAAAAACAAGAAAGGGAGAGAGAGAAGAAGTGACAGAATCATTTGGAGCCCTTTTCTTTCCACACCTTGGAAGAACCTTTTCGTTTAGAGAACCTTTGATCTAGTGATGAGAGGGAAGAGTTAAAGCCGTTTAAGTTCGAAAGGAACATGAGGGCTTTGAGAAGATCTCCAAGAGGAGCGAACGAGGGTGGAAGCTGATTCTGAACTCCTGACGTGATCATGCTATTGCTCTTTTGAGTGGTTAGCCACTTATAGCAATTAGGTCAAGTATGTCTAGCTGCACCATAGTGATGATAGAAATGCTGCTTTTTCTGTTTTGGCTTTTGAGAGTTTTCCTTCTTAGCCCTAGGGTTTTTAGTTTCATTCTTAGCAAGTTTAGGGAGTGCTCCTAAGATAGACTTACCTATATCTATGTTCTCACTAGCTATTTCATTTTTAACTTCATTGTTCTCTATTTCAACATTATTAGCAACAGGAACAAAAATAGTGGTACTAGTAGAAGTAATACTAGGAGAAGAGAAATCATACCCTAAACCGATTCGATCAGAAGTAGATTTCTGAAGACTGAGCATCTCATCGAGCTTAGCGCTTGAAGTCCGTTCTAGCTGAGCTTTGACTTGGAACAGTTCTGCCTCAAGTTTCTTAGTCTTCTTAGCCTAGAAATTATTTTCAAACCTCAGTACTCCAATAGTCTGATTGGCTTCATTAAACTTTGTGGAAAGCTCTTCACGCTTAAGCTCCACATCACTAAACTTCTTGGTGGTCAACCTATACAACTTCTCATGCTTTTCTGAGACCTTGTATAACTTTGCATAGGCTGTATGGATGTCATCTTGTTTATCCATCTTCTTAAATTTAGAATCCACCAAGTCCTCTTCTTTATCCACATCTTCAACAATCCCCTAGTAGGATTAACAGTGGCAACGAAGGCATTCAGGATTCCGTCATCCTCATTGTTAGAATCATCCTTGGGTTTGGTGTCGCTCAATGTAGTAGCAAGTGCTTTGCTCTTCCTAATTGTCTTGAGATATGTAGGGCACTCTTGTTTCTTGTGACCAAAGTCTTGACACCTAAAGCACTTTGGTCCTGAGGGAACAGTGTGCTAACTGCCATCCTTAGCTTCCTTCTCCCCCTTGTCTTGGCTCATGAATTGAGAGGAACTAGATTGCCTGCGGTCCTTGTCGATGCTCTTTGCATTGGCATTCTTCATGAACTTCTTGAATTGCCTAGTGATGTAGGACTTCATCTTAGAATTTTCATCATCAGAAGACTCATCAGTATCACTACTTTTAGCCTTCAATGCCATGCTCTTGCTCTTACTCAATTTCTCGATCCTTGTCAAACCCAACTCATAGGTCTATAGATTGCCAACTAACTCTGTCAAAGAAATTTTGTTAATATCTTTTGATTCCTCAATCACGGTGATCTTGGCATTGAATCTTTCGGGCAGAGATCTAAGCACCTTTCTCACAATCTTGGGTTTAAGAACGGTTTCTCCAATATTAAATGCTGAGTTTACTATGTCCTTGAGCTTGGCATAGAACTCATCAAACGACTCATCCTCCTCCATCTTGATCTTTTCAATGCTAGTAGTGAGCCTCTGAAACTTTGAGTCTTTGACAGCGTTGGTTCCTTCAAAGGTTGTCTAGAGGATGGTCCATGCTTCCTTTGTAGTTTCAGTGGAGGATATCTTCTCAAACTCCTCATTAGTGACTGCACTGAATAGAGCATTCAATGCCCTGCAGTTGAAGTTTACTGCCTTGATCTTAGCATCATTCCAATCGGTCGACGCTTCTGTAGGCTTGGTCCAGCCTGTCTCCACAGCTTGCCACACTTTCTCATCTAAAGACTGTAAGAAAGCTCTCATGTGTACTTTCCAGCATGTATAATTAGTGCCATCAAATAAAGGAGGTATAATTAGAGACTGTCCTCTATCCATGATAAACATGGGTCAATGGATTACACATCAAAGATTAACCCTAATCAGAGTGTGCCTGCTCTGATACCACTTGATAGGCCAAAAACGTATTGACCTCTTGTGATGAATTAATTGATTAATTAGAACAATTTATTAATTAATCAAATTAACATGCAAAGCACCTGGTAGCACAAACAAATCAAATTAACATATGTCACTATTTTATTTAATTAGCTAATCCTTTGACAAAATGCACTTTACTTGTAATTGGATAGATCTAGGATGTGTTTAATGCTTTAAGAAACCTTGTTTCATGCTCAAGTATTAAAGCCACGCAAGTTTGTCAAAGAATCGTGTGAAAGTACTGATCATTAAAGCTCGACAGCTAGCATCTATTGAGGTTTAGAGAGCTGTGTGAATTTTGTGGCTCGACAGATAGGGTATCCATCAAAATTTATGAAAAACAAAGTGTTAGTTCTGTTTTGACTTTAATCCGTGAGTACATGTTTAGGCTTTCTTTTCTCACAACCCTAGACATATATAAGGATTATTTAAGGGCCGTCAAAGGTGACACAAGTTGCACAAGTGTGGAGCAAAGTTTTGTTCATTCAAATTGTGATTGGAGATAGAATTTGTCATAGTTCATCTCTCTCTTGAAGAAGTTGCTGTGTTTATACACTATAGGGTTTTGCGACCAAACAACTTTGTTTGTTTTTAGACCCCTTAAAATACAACTAGATTAACCTAGTTAATTAGCCAAGTGATTAACTTAGTCAAATTATGCAAATCTAGGTTATCACTATCAAACAATCATATCAATTATATAGCAGCAGAAATATAAATAACACAAAGATATGATGACCTAGGAAACCACACCGGTAAAAACCTAGGGAGGATTTAACCTAACTATCCTCAAGGTAAACCTGAATCCACTATAAAAGAATCGAAGTTTTACAATAAGACTTAGACCACTAACATCTTATTGCTACCCACCAGTAGAAACTTACTGACACGACCACGTGCAAGCTCCGAGACCACGGACTCTTTCTTTCTTGGATTCTTAGCAAGTACAAGCACACCTACTTATGTATCTTTAAGCTCTTTCTTTAAACTCTTACGGCAGCAACTGAATGATCACCAAGTTCTTGACATAATCTTGAATCTTGGAAACCCTAAGTATGTGTGAAGGAAAGCTCCTCACAAATCCCACAAGAGATTCACACAAACAGCAATATGAGCCACCTCTAAAACGTGGCTAGGGTTTGCCTTATATACCTAGGGTAAAAACATAAAACTCTTAACATTTTAGGGGTTAGGGCTGAGTTGGAAATTTTGCAGAAAAACACATCTGCCCGATTTTCGATTGATCGAGCCTAAGCTTCGATCAATCGAGCCAGGCCAAGATGCACATTAAATTATGCATTAGCTCAATTCCAACTTTACATAAACAGTACAACTTTGAGCACATCTAAACAAGACTAAACAACCTGTTTTGATCATGGTTTGCCAACAATACATATTAGAGTTCTAAATACATTAAATCCTAAGTCTTTAGAACTTAGCAAACTCTCTCTTTGGCAATCTGTGACAAAACACAAACTATAAGCTCAAAGTTTACAAAATAAAGCCCTTTACATAACAAATTCAATCCTAACTATTATCCATCAGTTGCAAGAGTAGACCGCAGCTCAATTGAATCAACCTGTATTTCCTGAAATACTCAACGAACGCATAAACGCATGTGTAGAAAATACAAGTAAACAAAATAAATTCTCGATTTCAGCAAAGCATAAAATAAAGACATATATCAATGAATAACTCATAAATATAAATCAATAAGCAGTGAAACAATAAACAGAAATAAATGTACCTCCTCCTATCATGAATAGCCCAACAAAAAAATACATTAAGAGCCAAAAAGAATGTAGATACAAAGTGCAGTTCCTAGATACAATTTAATCACCACAGGCTCCAACCAACCAAAAAGCTCCCCCTATAAACAAAAACTCTACAAGCTACTCAAAATGCTACTCCCCCTTTTTGTGATAGAATGCCAAAGGGCAATCAGAATCCATCATCAAAAGTAGTTGGCGTAGGAGATCATCTAAAATACGCCAACTCTACACGCATAGCACGAACCTCATCGAGCAACCACCAAAACCTGTCCCTGAGCCACCTGAATGGTCAAGACATGATCCAACGTATGTCGAATGTTGAACTCATCCGAAGTAGTCGATGGAGGAACATCAGCAGTAGCAGTAGCAGCATCAGATGTCTTAGCCTGTGCATCACCTGTAGAAGAGGGAGGAGGTGGTACATCACCAGAAAACTGAACACAAGGAGGTCTCAAATGAGAAGCCCTCTACCTAAGGAAGGTGGCACCTATGGGGCCAGTAATATGTATGGGCTTAGACGCGGGGAAACCATCTAATCCTAAAAACAACAAAATCTTATGAATGAAAATAGGATAAACAAGAGCATGACCTACAGCGCTACTCCTATGAATCTCATTCAAAGAACGAAGAAACAGATGAGGGAAAGAAATAGATGCACTAGAAATAAGGGCATACAAAAACACACATCTCTCAATTGGGATGGTATGAATATGAGAAATAGGCCATAAAGAATGACACGTTATCCTAAGAAAAAGATAGAAGGTCTCAAAAAGCTCAGCGGATGTGATCTGAGGATCAAAACCCCACTGGACAGAAGACCCAGTGATGTATGACATGACATCATCCAAGGGTGGAGACTCCTCATAAGGATAGTTAGGCTACCTAACGACCGGGACCTTAAGAGCCTCAACCACACCCTAGGGGTAATGGTGAACTCAACACCTCGTGTCCAACTCCTAACAAGGGTGTTGGAATCATAGACGTGGCAAGAGAGGTTCGAGTAGAACTCTCTAATTAGGGCAGTCGGGGGTGGATGATCTATCTCCAACAAGGACAGCCAGCCCATACTCTTAAAATTTGCCCTAATGGCAGGATCTACCTCATATAAAACAACAGATCGCTCAGTCCAAATTCTTCTCTTACTATTCAACTTATCATACGCCTCTCTGCTTTTGGCATCCTTAAACAGCTCACTCCTAGAGGGAGACTCAGAAGAAAAGGAGAGAGTCCTATGAGCTCTAGTCTTCCTAGGCATGGTGCTAAGGAAAGGACAAGGACACAAAGCAGAACCAAAAAGAACAAAAAGGAAAAACCAAGGGCAGACTGCAAGTTAGCTCAAAACACATATAAAATAAAAAGCTATATGATGCATGAACAGTTTAAATGTCATGATGCATGCTCTAATGCAGTGAAACTAAGTTCAATTTAAGGTCAGATTCACAAAATTTAGCTTGAGCAAAGAGTTTCTATCAAAAACCCCAAAATTTGAAAAACCACTTGTTTGTTTGTAAAATAAATTGACCAATTGATCATCACACAACACAACATACAGTTTAGAAGAATCAATTACATCAATTAATCAAGCCAATTTCATCAATTTCACCCAATTTGAACAAAATCCCCAATTCGGATTAATTTCAAGCCCTAGAATTTCAATTCATCACAAAATCCCAAATTGATCAAATTAAGCATCTTAGATCAAGTTTAAAACATCTCCCAACAAAAACCCAATGATCAATTTCCCAAAAAATAGCTTGAATCATCAAAAATCCCAATATGCATAGGTTCGAAATTTTCAAAGAAAAATGCATGAAAATTGAAAATAAACTTGAAAGGAAGGGAATAATGGACTTATCGGCCTTAAAGGAGAAAAACCTTGCAAAAATTTGGAAGGAAAACGACAAAAACTTGATGAGTGAGCTTGTCCGAATCGAAGAGAGAGAGAAAAGTTAAAAACTTTTTAAAATGTGAAGTTGAACATGTCAAATTTTATTTTAAAAAAAAAAAATTGATTCAGGATATTCAATTGATTGAAAAATAGTTTCGATCGATCGAATCAGATAGAAACTTCATAAAGAATCTTTAAAACAAATTTGATTGATCGAAAAATAGATTGGATCAATCGAAATAGACAGGGGCTCACTTAATTTTTGAGAGGAAAACATAGTTTTTGAAAAACAATAACACATTTTGGGTGAAAACTCCTCAAAGCATTGAAAAAGATGAACAAAATGCATGAGTAGGATATGACATGCTTTTCAAAAACACAAGATTTAAACCCAGTTTTCCTAAAATTTAAGATTTGCAAAAAATCTCCCTTTAAATTCTCAAGCAGTAAAACTATTTTGCATAAAAACTCAAAGTATTTTCGAACTTGGTTGGTCAGACCAAAAACACACACAATAACATGTACAGTGTTTAGCAAAGAGTAACTCGTGTAGTGTGTGCAACTAGCAAAAGCTTGAGATATATGTGAGGTGATATGTGAATAGAAATCAAACACAAAGTCTACAAAATTCATCACATAAAATTTAAAAGAGACTATCACCTAAAGAGTTACATCATATAACTCCCACATCTCCTAGATCATAAGCTTGCAATCATGTAAGTTTCTTGAATTTGCCTCATATTGTACACACCAATTTTAGTTGTTCAGAAACTTAATAAAAGCCGGGATAATGTACACACCAATTTTAATTTATATGATTTAGCTTTAATCCCAATAATGTACACACCAATTTTAAGCAATTAAACCGAGGCTACACCTTATGTTCTTTTTGTGCATGTGCTACATTTTCTCGAGCAGAAAATCTTACGATATGTACTAAGGTGTTCATGATTGGCTAGTGAATAGTGGTGAGATGGTTATTTATGCCTTTCTCAAAAGGTTCAAGTCTGATAGTAAAAAACATGTGGCTTCAAGATTAAGACAAAGTGATCAGAAACCACACACATCTTTCCCACACAACATGCACTACAAAGCTTCAAATAGAAAAGTGCAATAAATAAGCCTATCAAAGCTAAACAAGGTACAAAAGACATGTTATGTGAAAATAAATTGACCAACCTTGTTTTCAAAAACCAAGAGAATAAATACAAAACACAAATTGCTTCCCTTTTTCTTCCTTTTTAATTTTTTTTTTTTTTTTAAATTTTAAAAGAAGAAATATAAAAATTCTGATGTTCAGTAGGGATATACTCAAGAATCACAATCTTTCTTTCAACCAAATCCCTAATGAAGTAATACCTAAGTTCTATGTGTCTGGTCTTAGAATGCTGAACAGGATTCTTAGAGATATCTATAGTACTAGAATTATCACAATAAACAACCATGGTATCTTGTGGAATCCCATAATCACTCAAAAGCTTTTTTATCCAAAGAAGCTGAGAACAATAACTCCCAGCAGCAATATATTCTGCCTCAGCAGTAGACAAAGAGACAGAATTTTACTTTTTACTCATCCAAGCCACAAGATTGGCTCCAACATAGAAACACCCACCAGTGGTGCTATTTTTGTCATTAGCATTACCAGCCCAATCAGAATCAGAAAATCTAGCAAGAGACAAATTTGACTCTTTGCTATAAAATAATCCATAATCATAAGTTCCACCTACATATTTTATGATTCTTTTAACAACATTTAAATGTGAAACTTTAGGATTAGATTGAAATCTAGAACAAACACCTACACTAAAAGAGATGTCAAGCTGGCTAGCAGTCAAATACAAAAGACATCTAATCATGCTTCTATACAATGTAACATCAACAGACTTACCTAATGGATTAATTGTTAATTTTGCATTTGTAGCCATTGGTGTTCTAGCATGGGTAGCCTTATCCAGTCCAAATCTCTTGATCAGATTTCTTGTGTATTTTGCTTGATTGATGTAGATCCCTGAATCCGTTTGCTTCACCTGCAATCCCAAGAAATAAGTTAGTTCACCAACCATGCTCATTTCAAACATCGCCTTCATTTCATCTGCAAAAGAATGAGCAAGAGAATCATTGGTAGCACCAACAACAATTTCATCAACATAAATTTGAGCTACAACAAAACCATTCTTATCCTTTCTTATAAAGATAGTAGTATCTGCAGATCCCCTTTTGAATCCATGCTCCGTGAGATATGCAGTCAATCTATCATACCAAGCCCTATGAGCTTGTTTCAAACCATAGAGGGCTCTCTTTAACTTGTAGACATCATCCGGTCTGTGAGGATCAACAAAGCCCTTAGGTTGTTCAACATATACCTCTTCTTGTAGCATCCCATTCAAGAAAGCACTTTTGACATCCATTTGATACAACTTGAAGTTTAGATGACTTGCTATGGCCAAAAGTATCCTGATGGATTCCAGTCTTGCTACTGGTGCAAAGGTCTCATCAAAATCAATTCCTTCCACTTGTGTGTACCCTTAAGCAACAAGTCTTGATTTATTTATGATAACAGTGTCATGTTCATCTAACTTGTTCTTAAAGATCCATTTAGTTCCAATCCCATTTACTCCCTTTGGTCTAGGAATTAATTCCCACACATCATTTCGAACAAATTGATGAAGTTCTTCATGCATGGAATTTACCCAATCAGCATCTTGAAGTGCTTCATCCACCTTCTTTGGTTCAAATTGGGACAAATAGCATGAGTGAGTAATCACATTCAAGGCTTTTGATCTCAATCTCATGTTATCATTCAGACTACCTAATATATTTGTGGTAGGATGATTCAATTTAACTCTATAGGATGGACCTTTAACTAGAGATGTGGAGGTACTTTTCTGTTCAAATGGAGGACTAAGCTCACTTTGTGCTTGTTGAGTGTCATGAACCGGAGTGGATGATTCTGAACTTGACGGTACTGAAACTGTATCATTCAACAACAACAGCTCTTCCTCACTATGTTTCCCCACATAATCAACAAGAAGTGAATCATCAACTTCTATAGACTTATCTTGAGCAGGAGTAGTGCTTTCTGAATGTGCTTTTGAACAAACTCCATCATTGATCACAACATTTGAAGATTCCATGACTGTTTTGGTTCTCAGATTGTACACTCTATAAGCTCTACTAGTGGAAGAGTATCCTAGAAAATATCCTTTATAACTTTTTGCATCAAACTTTTCGAGGTTCTCTCTGTCAAGTAAAATGTAACAGTTACTGCCAAATATCCTGAAATATTTGACAACAAGCTTCTTCCCTCTCCAGAGTTCATAGGGAATTTTCTTGGAATCAGGTCTGAAATACACTTGATTGAGTGTATGGCAAGTAGTGTTAACTACTTCTCCCCAGAACTTTTTGTTGTGTAGCATGACACGTGCCATTTCCTGAATGACCCTATTCTTTCTTTCCACTATCCCATTCTGTTGAGGTGTCTTGGGTGAAGAAAACTTTTGATGTGTGCCTTGATCATTGCAGAAAGTAGCCAGCTTGGTATTCTCAAATTCTCTTCCATGATCACTTCTGATTCTGGCTATCACAGTATCTTTCTCAACCTGCAATTTCTTGCACAGATGTATCATCTTCTCAGGAGCCTTAGCTTTATCTTTCAAAAGCACAACCCAAGTATATCTAGTAAAGTCATCCACAACAACTAGAATATACTTCTTTCCACCTAAACTCTGAACTCTGGCAAGACCCATGAGATCAATGTACAATAGCTCCAGAGGTCTTGAGTTTGAACACTAGCTACAGACTGATGTTTAGATTTCACTTGTTTACCTATCTGATATGGTCCACAGATGCACTTATCTATATTCCCAAACTTAGGTAAACCAATAACTACCTCACATTTAGAAATCTTCTCTAACTGCTTATGATTGGCATGCCCCAACTGTTGATGCCACAAATCAACTTGATCAATCTTTGCACTAAAATACTTGATGTTTATACTTGGTGTTATGCCATAACAGTTGTCAGCTGTCCTTACACCAACACACATACAGTCACCTCCTCCATCAAGTATCTCACATTCATACTTAGTGAAGAGAACATTTAATCCATTGTCACAAATCTGACTTATACTGAGTAAGTTGACCCTCAACCCATCAACATACCAAACATCTTCGAAAACTGGCAATCCTGAAATGTCCACAGTTCTAATGCCTCTGATCATAGATTTTCTTCGATCTCCAAAAGTGACTATCCCAATCTTTCCTTCAAAAAAGTGTTTTGAATAAACCTTTGTTTCCTGTCATATGCTTGGAACAACCACTATCCAAATGCCAAAGACAAGAATCACGTGCCTTTAAGGCGGTTAAAGTAGTATAACATACATAACTCTTATCACATGTGATTATACCAAGATACTCAAGGAAAGATTTAACAAAAACAACAAAGGGCAAAGACAACAAGTAGACAAGTTGACATATAAGCAAAAAGATTTTCCAAGAATCCATGACAACAGGGGTCAAGGATCAGTTCTTAGATCAAAAGATCTACAACAAGAGAGCTACCCGCTCTGATACTACTTGTTTGTTTTTAGACCCCTTAAAACACAACCAGATTAACCTAGTTAATGAGCCAAGTGATTAACTTAGTCAAATTATGCAAATCTATGTTATCATAATCAAACAATCATATCAAGTATATAGCAGCAAAAATATAAATAACACAAAGATATGATGACCCAGAAAACCATACCGGTAAAAACCTGAGGAGGATTTAACTTAGCTATCCTCAAGGTAAACCTGAATCCACTATGAAAGAATCAAAATTTTACAATAAGACTTAGACCACTAACATCTTATTGCTACCCACCAGTAGAAACTTACTAACATGACCACGTACAAGCTCCGAGACCACGGACTCATTTTTTAGATTCTCCAGCAAGTACAAGCATACCCGCTTGTGTATCTTTAAGCTTTTATGGCAGCAACTGAATGATCACCAAGTTCTTGACATAATCTTGAATCTTGGAAACCCTAAGTAAGTGTGAAGGAAAGCTCCTCATAGATCTCACAAGAGATTCACACAAATAGCAATATGAACCATCTCTAAAACGTGGCTAGGGTTTGCCTTATATACCTAGGGCAAAAACATAAAACCCTAAACGTTTTAGGAGTTAGGGCTGAGTTGGAAATTCTGTAGAAAAACGCATCTGCCTAATTTTCGATTGATTGAGCCTAAGCTTCGATCAATCGAGCCAGGCTGAGATGCACATTAAATTCTGCATCAGCTCGATTCCAACTTTACATAAACAGCACAACTTTGAGCACATCTAAACAAGACTAAACAACCTGTTTTGATCATGGTTTGCTAACAATACACATTAGAGTTCTAAATACATTAAATCCTAAATCTTTAGAACCTAACAAACTTCATGATTTTCATTGTCTGGATGAATTGAAGAACTTTGCAGCCAATATCCTTCTCAAGTTGGTGATTAAGTCGCGTACTGGGATCCGCGCAATTGGTTAGTCACATACTGGGAGCTGTGCATTGAAAAGGAGAGATTGTTACTACAGAACAAGTCCAATTGGGTATTGAGGTAAGGGTTCAACTGTAAGTTGGTATAAGGTACTGGGATTCCTTTACTTGAAACCGCTTGTTGTGATAATAGTGGATGCTCGGGAGTGGTGACCTTAAAATCACCCAGTAGAGTTTTTGCCATGTAAGTTTTCCCCATTCGTAAACAAATTACCGTGTCAATTTATTTTCCACTGCATACTTAGTTTCATTGGTGAATTGTTTGTGCTATCACGCATTTGCATGTTAATTTGATTAATTTATAAACTTGGTTAATTAATCAATTAATTCATCACAAGCGTTCTATACATTGTTGGCCTATCATTTTGGAATAGAAAATTTTGATTTTTTATTTTTTGTGAGGAGAGTATTGATAATTGGGTCATGCGAGGGTCACGTGGGAGAAATTATAAGGTCCTCATGGTAGACAAGTGATGTGGTCCATTATTCCATTAAAAGACTCCCACCTATTTAAAATTGCTGAGTTATAACTTAAAAAAAAAAAAAAAACTAATTAATGACTCAGCAATTTTAAACAAGTGGGAGCCTTTTAGTGGAATGGTGGACAAGTAACATGGTTCACTAGAGAACTGTATAATTTCTCGTCGCGTGGGACTAATAGTAGTGAAATGTGATGTTGAAGGGATGCGTAGAAAGACTACTTAAGACACATAGCATGGCTATTTATATTTTATTTTAATTTATGCCTTGTATGCATTCAATTTGCTATGTAGGCAGATTCTGTTAATCATCTAATAATAGAGAGTAAATTGATTGTGACTTGAAAATGGCAGGGACAAAATTGACTGCTCTCAAAATGTTGGAACCAAATTGACTATGACCCCAAAATGTAGGGACCAAAATAGTGTTTTGCTATTAATTTATGCATATTTTTTATTTGTTAGATTGATATATTGGCTGCTTGATGTAGAAAAATAATTTAACGGATTACTTTGTTGATGACATGTTAAAATTAGAGAAATACACGTTGTGGATTTCTTGACTAGTTGAATATTTGCCAAGAGCATTGCCTGTAGTGGACTGTGAGTCGCCCGAATTTGAATATTACGCAGATATTTTCTTCTTACTGCCATCTAATTCTGTTCAAACTCGTAGTACACAAATTCTTCTAACAAAAGAACTGTCAAGTCAAGGATCCATAAAATCCAGTTAAGGAATTAGATTTTTTTTTTTTTTTTTTGGGAAGTATCTAAATAAGAGTGAATCAAGGTTTATTAACTTTGAAAAAGTCTAGGGACACAATTTTTGGGAGTAACATAAAGGGAAGACAATTGAATCATTTTATAACAATATTACTACTAGTATTAGAATTTTATTTTAAAATAAATTACTAAATATATGGGGGGTATTTTGAGAGTTTTAGTTAAAAAATCATTAAATCAAATTTCATTCCCTCTAATTCGTCCCATTTTTTGGGGAATGAAAATTTGAAGTTTCGTGGGAATAGAAAAGGAACTAGTATTCCCCCTACCCATTTTAATCCATCCCACTTAAACTCCCAAACAAGGGAATGACCTTTCTATTATCTCAATTAAAAATCCAAAACAAGGGAAAATAAGAATATTATAAAATTATTCACTTCATTCATTTCCCTCTTCCCAAATAAGGGCAAAAGGTAATCCCAATATTTGCAGTTTTATGTTTTCACATATTTAATAAAATGACAATAATAATGATTTTAAAAATAAAAAGATTGTCATGTTCATGTAGAAGAATAAATGGGATGAACGAATATTGAAGAATACTATTATGTTAGCAAACTTCATTCATAAATGACTTTTTAACACTCAGAAAAATTTATTGCAGCAATGAAGATATTAAACAAAATATTATGCAACAATAATTTTAATTCATTATCCTCTCCTCCATTAATATGTTGGTACCTATCTTTTGCAACCATTGACATTCTAAGCATCCAATTCCATAAAGAAGTTACACTATCCTCAAAACTGAGATCCTATATTCTTCACCAATCCACTCCAATGAAAAGAATCAAAGAACTAATCTTTTATTGAAAATTCAAACGTTTTGGTAGTTTTAGTTTTTTTTTCCCCCCTTTACAACTTGGATTTTAAAAGTAGAAAAAAAGAACAAAGATTTGCATAACATATAGTTCATATTGGGATGCATCACACCAAAAACTAACAAGACATATAATATACTTATATTACGAATAATATTTATTTCATTATTGACATCATATTTGAATAAACTATCTAAATATTTTGTGACTTTAATAATAATAATAATAATAATAATAGTAATAATAATAATAATAATAATCAGAGTCCTTTCTAAAAGGGTTCACCAAATATAGAAGTTGTCAAATTTATAAGACGACTCTTTGTTTGCCTCGCAAAAATACAAACCTATGACAATATGAGTATGTTCTCTATTGTTTTAAATAATTTAGATAACAATCAATTGCCTCCTCTTCCATTACATTAGGAAAAAAATGTTTTAGATTTTAATTATTTTTATTAATTATTATCAATAAATCATAATAATCATTTAAATAATAGTTACATCCTTAGTACTCTTCTATATGTGTGTGTGTGTGTGTGGAGTTTACAAATACGAGAGTAATATTCAACTGCACAAAAACTTACACCAAGATTTGTCTTCTTTTCATTTTCTACTTTTTTTAATTATTATTTTTATCATGCAATGGCTGATTTAAATGATTTCTCAACAAAATTTTGATTGAATAATTTGGTAAGTTGTGTTTTCTATCTTTTACCTTTTTTTTTTTTTTTTTTTTTTTTTTTTTTTTTGTGATGGTAGTTTATTAACTTATGTCCTAAGAATTTTCTTTGGGCGATTTACAAAATGACCTTTAAAGAATTATTATAATAAAATTTTTATATTTAAATAATTTTAACCAAAAAAATGATCATTAATAATATTCCGACGCAATGCGTGGATTTGCAGGTAGTAGTTTTAAAAATCAATTATGAAATTGAATAAGAGATCAATAGATAAATGATTGCTTAGTTATGTTCAAAGACAAAGATATATTTAAAACTATTAGGAGTAAAGAAATCATGAAGTTGCTTCAAAATATAAAAGTAAATTACAATTTTCATTTTTTGCCATACATTTATATTGCATTTCACACAAATATTACATTATAATATATTAGTTTATTGATTTTTATTTATATCGGCTATTTTTTTTTTTAATTCCGCTTTCAATGTTGTCTATTAATTTTGGCCCTTCTAAACTGAATTCCTAACTTCGCCATTGATTGTGATTTGTGAGTGAGAAAAAAGTTATGGGTTCATGGAAAAGTAATTGTGCACCAATCATAATCAAGTTGTGACAAATGCTATGGTCCTAGAAGAACTTATTTGTTCTAAATTTATGAGCAAAGAGTCCCAACTTCAAAAAGAAATTAAAACAAAAAAATAAATAAAAATAAAAATAAAAAGAGAGAGAAGAATCTCAAAAGATTTGGAGCCCCTATAGGTCAAAGCTGAAGCAATGAATTTTATAAGTCTTAATTTTGATTTCTGAAGCACAAGTAGTACTCCTTATATGCATGCATGCATGCATTTTTTTTTTTAAAGGGATGATAAAATTTCAACCCATGTTGTTAGCTCCATGATGATTACTCTTTATCATTAGGATAAGACATCAAATTGTTTGGTTTTTAGTTGTTAGAAATACTGAATGAATAGTATTGTATTTGACACTTAATAGAATATAAATGAATGCCTTTATATAAGAGGCAGATGTGTGTAGTACAAGTATGTATACTATACAAGTAAACAATGTGGGCCTCAAGCCCACAACCCATTACACGTTAATAGCCCCCCTCAAACTCAATGTGGGTGTGAGACCAACTTGAGGTTGTCAACCAAAGCACAAAGGCGTCCCTTAAGATGTGACTTGGTGAAGATATCTGCAAGTTGATCTTTCGAGGAGACCGAGAATAGCTTGAGAGCACCATGGACGAGATGATAACGGATAAAATGACAATCAATCTCAATGTGTTTAGTCCATTCATGGAAGACATCATTGTGAGTAATATGAATGGCACTCTGGTTGTCACAATAAAGAGGAGTAGCAGAGGATATGGACACCCCTAAGTCCTTAAGAAGCCATCGTAGCCAAAGGAGCTCAGATGTGGTGTCAGCAAGGGCACGCTATTCTATTTCAGTACCAGAGTAGACCACGAGGGTTTTCTTCTTGCTTCGCTAAGAAATTAGAAAAAAACCAAGGAGAAAGCAATAACCAGTGGTGGACCTGCAATCAGTGGGATCTCTTGCCCAATCAACATCAAAGAATGCACAGAGAATAAAAGGTGATTGAGTTAAGTAGAAAAGGCCATGGAAGAGAGTGTTCTTTAAGTATCGAAGCATGCGCAGAACAGCAGCATAATGAGTCGATCTTGGAGCAGACAAATGCTAGCTCACCTAGTGAACAACATAGGAAATGTCTGGACGAGTGACAGTGAGATAAACTAGGTTGCCAACCAATCGTCTGTAAAGAGAGGGATTAGACGATGGTTTTCCCCCCGAAGGAGTTAGATGCGCATTAAGTTCAACCGGACTGTCAACAATCTTGCTATCAGTGAGTCCAGCTCGAGATAAAAGTTCAGAAGCATACTTGGCTTGAGTAATATAAATACCATATGTGAAATGAGTGATTTCAAGACCCAAGAAATAGCTGAGATGTTCAAGATCTTTCATCTCAAACTGATGACTAAGAAAATCATTGAGTTCTTGAATGCCACTGAGATCATCAGCAGTTATGATCATATCATCCACATATAGGAGAAGCAAAATGGTGCATTTGTTAGTATGATGAAGAAATAAGGTAGAATCTAAGGGCTGGCAGTGTAACCCAAGCAAAAGATAGTGGAGTTGAACTGTTGGAGTTTATGCCCTAAAATCCAATTTATTGACATATCATAAATAATTAAATTGTTTAATTATATGAGACTATCTATAAATGAACTAATGGGACATTATCATAGTCTATGAGATGCATTGTATGTGATTTATGTGATTTAGTCACAAAATATATAAATCACAAGTTCTTTGTAAACTCAAAATGTAGTTCATAGTGGATGATGAAATTGGGCATTTCATCTGCGAAGACTATAACATATCAACTAAGATGATTTATCTTGATCATGGAAGTGGAGACTTCTAGTTGGTATGTTGATATATTTTAAGAGTTAAGACATATTGAACTGGACCGTTGTGAGATTTAT
Source organism: Quercus cerris (assembly GCA_963669245.1). Taxonomy (NCBI): domain Eukaryota; kingdom Viridiplantae; phylum Streptophyta; class Magnoliopsida; order Fagales; family Fagaceae; genus Quercus; species Quercus cerris. The sequence goes on along the minus strand of OY770008.1, from coordinate 21,362,712 downwards.
TATTCTCCTAACGACTGTCAAATGAATAATAAATCTCACAACTTCTATTTACAAGAACTCTTAATCCTAAGAGAATAATGGACTTGATCATGAGGAGTAGGTTGCTTTAATATATCAAGAGTGAGATCTAAAATCATGATCAAAACCTCAGTATGTTGGGCAGCCACATTTAGTGTTGATGAAACATATATTTTCAAGATGAAATTCATAATCTCTTAACGAAGATACAAAATATTCTCTTGAGATAAGTTTAATGGGTTTGATTATTTAGAGAGTTGGACCCAACCACTTTAGTAAGGAATTACTAAAGTATATATTTATGGGATTAGATTTCATAAATATTTGATGAATAACTTAAAAGATTAAACCAGGTACTTAAGGATTAAGATGTAGTAATCTTCAAAGTGGTAGTCTACATTCATGACTTTGTATTACTACAAATATTTTATGAAAGGGTTGCATGTACAATAAAGTCTTGGGATATAATTTATAAATAAGGCCTAGAGTGTAACTATATTTATATAGTGGTATTAATTATAGTTAATGGTAACTTTGGACTTGTCAAGAGTTAACAGAAAAGTCTAAGGCCCATTGGAGCTAGTGTCTTATTGGTCCTTTTTTGGTCCCACTCCAAGCCACACACTTAAGCCCAATTGGAATGGCCCAAAAGGCTAGCCCAATTGGTTAGATAATCAGTTAGATATAAAGGGAGAAACATACAGAATTTTGTAAGAGAGACATAATTGTGAAATGGTGTGTATGTTTGAGTAAAGCCACTCGATTATTCTCCCTTGGAAATTGATTGAGGGACCACACTTCTTGGGTGAAAAGTGGAATTAGAGTGAAGATTAAAAGTGTTCCTAAGTACTTCTAATATTTTGTTTTGAATTTCACTACACCAAGGTATGCTATCTTATTCTTAAATTCTGAAATTTGCATAATGTATGTTATCAATCATGAATGAAATAGATCCATGTTTGTTGCTTCCGCTGTATGTTTTGTATAAGCTACAAAACCAGATTTTCCAACATGAATTTGGCAAACCAAGCTCGTGGAGCTTGTTTAAGCCTATAAAGTGCACGTCGAAGGCGACAAATCTTGTTTGATTCAATAGAGAGACCAGGAGGAGGTTGCATATAAACTTCTTCACTTAAATCCCCATTAAGGAAGGTATTTTTGACATCCGTCTAAAAAAAGTCACATTTACTAGCAATGACAACAGCTAAGAGGGCACGAACAGATGAGATATGAGCAACTAGAGCAGAAGTCTCTTCATAATCAATCCCATACTCATATAAAACCTTTTGCAACAAGACGAGCCTTATAGCGCTTAATGGACCCATTAGAGTGAGTCTTGATCTTATAGATCCACTTACAACCAACCACAGACTGTCTGGAAGGGAGAGTAACCAAATCCCAAGCATGGTTTTTGGATAATACATCAAGTTCATCTTTCATCATAATATGCCATAAAGAGTCAGTGGAGGTCTCACGATAGGTGTGAAGCTCATGGTTTATAGCAAGGGCAGTGTAACAATGATAATCAAGCAAATGTGTAGGGAATGGATCTTACCCGAGTTGAGTGACGAGGTGGAATGTCTTGTGGAAGATCTTCAGGCAGAGAAGGAGTAGGGGACCTAGGCTCAAAGTGGGCTAGCTCGTCATCGGCCTATTGATCTTCCACCTATTCATTTGAGGGTGATCTAAGAGAAGCATCAAAAACATCTAAAGGTTGGATAGAGAAGTCTAAAGGAGGATCAAGAGTATTTGTACAAGGAACATGTGACTCGTCTAAAAAGATTTCTAAAACGGAAGAGGTAGTTAGGGAAGAATGAAAGTGAAAGAGTTTAGCAAATGAGCGGTGTTCCCAGAAGACAACATTACAGGAAACATGAAGATGATGAGAGACAGGATCATAACACTCATACCTTTTTTGAGTTTTGCCATATCCAAGGAAACAACAAAGTCTAGATTGAGGCTCAAGTATGTTGTGCTCATGAGGCTGAAGAAGAACGAAACAAGCAGAATCAAAGGAGCGTAGGTGATGATAGTTAGGGGGTGACCTAAAAAGGTGCTTATATGGAGTTTGATTATGGATGACAGTGCTTGGAATGCAACTAATCGCATGAAGAGTAGCTTCACCCCAAAATGGGGCAAGAACTTTGACAGAAAGAAGAAGAGCACAAACAATGTCAAGAATATGATGAAGTTTTCATTTGGCTCGACCATTTTACTGAGAGGTACCTAGATAACTTAGGCGATGTATAGTGCCATAGGAATGCAATAGAGTTTGACAAGCATATTGAGTATATTCAAGAGCATTATCAGATTGAAAAATTTTGATACATTTGGAGAACTGTGTTTCAACCATTTTTTCAAAGTTACTGTAGATTGTAATATTTCAAAACGAGATTTCATGGGAAAAATCCAACTATAATGAGAATAATCATCAATAAAACAATAAAATATTGAGATCCACCAATACTAGCAACAAAAGAAGGTCCCCAAACATTAGGATGAATTAACTCAAAAATGCTATTAGAGATAGATCCACTATTATTGAAAGGCAAAGGTGGCTATTTTCTTAATTGGCATGAAGTACAATCAAAATTGTCTTTGGACACAGAACCTAATAGACCCCTAAAAGCTAACTATTGTACCCAAGAAAAGGGTGCATGACCAAGACGAGAATGCCAAAGTGCGAGAGAAGGTAAGGACGAAACCACAGCTGTTGCAGCAGCAACAGAAATAGGAGCAACTGGTGGAAGATGAAGATTGTCCATGGGAAACATACGCCCAACTCTAGAACCAGTCCCAAACTCCTACCCCATCCTCAGATCCACAATACACCCAGAATAGTAAAAAATAAGGCGATATCCTAGTTCAGCAAATTGTCCCATAGAGCATAAATTATAGGATAGGTCAGGTACATGGAAGACCCTAGGAACTGAGAGGTTGGAGGTTGAAACAAAACCTAGACTATTGCCATGCATGGTGGAACTATTGGCTATATGAATATTAAGAGGATGTGGTGCAGGTTCAAGTTTGGAGCATAAAGACGAGTGAGGTGTCATGTGATTGCAATAGGCAAAATAAAACAGCCAAGAGTGAGACTTACCGGGTAACTGAGAGAGCAATGGAAAGAGATGCATTACCAGCCATATGAAAAGCTTGAGCTATGATGTCTTGTAGTTCAATGGAGGAGAGGTTGATAGTGGATCCGAAAGACTAAGACTCAATTGAAAGGGAAGGCATTGGCAGAGTAGACTCAATATTAGCAACAACAGTAGTAGATTTGTTGTGACAGTAACAAGTTTCAATAGTGTGGCCAGGACGTTTGTAATTGTTGCAAGAACTTTTTGTTGGTTTGCTTGCGACGATTGCTAGAGCCAGAGATATCAAACCCTGATTGTGAAGGTTGCTCTATGGGTGGAGTAGAAGGAGCAATAGCCAGAACATTAAGCTTATTCTGGGCTTGAAGGGTTGCAAGACGAGCTTCTTCTCCAACCAACTCATGTACCACAATATCAAAAGAGGGAGGAGGACTGCAATTAAGAAGCTGACCGTGGATGGGCTCATAATCCTTGTGAAGTGACATCAAGAAATCATTGAGACGAAATTCATCTCAAACAGTAGCATATTGCTGAGCATCATTCGAGCATGTCTAAGTTGGATTAGAAAGGTCAATTTGGTCCCAAATGAAGCGAAGCTAATCATAGTAGTCATTGATAGATTGCCCTAGTTCTTGCATGAGTTAATGCAACTCAACCACTAATTGATATTTCATGGATCCGTGAGAGGTGGAGTACTTTTTGGCCAACAAATGCCATGCAGATTTTGCATCATTAAAGCTGCCCAATAGATTGGAGATAGAGGGAATAGAGGTGTTCTGGATCCAAGTGAGAATCATGTGGTTGTGACTATTCCATTCAATGATGCGACTGATGAAGGTAGTATCTTCTTCAGCTACCCCCTTGATAGGAATAGTGATTGTACTAGCACAATATTGCCAAAACATGCAACCTTTAAGAAAATTGTGCATAACTTAAGACCAAGATAAGTAATTCTTATTCCTTTCCAATATAATATTGATGAGGTGAGGAAGAAAAATATCATTTTTATCCATTTAGAGGAAAAATATACAAAAATAGACTGCAAAAATGAAATCTACGTAAAAAAACTAGGTTAGGAGCACCTGGACAACAAAAAAGTCAACGGCCAAACTCTCAGTCAAAGTTAACTAGCGACGGTCAACGATCAACTAGCGACTGTCAATGGGAGGAAGTTAATGGTCAACGGGCTGATGTGGTGTGGATGTGAGCAGCTAACGTGGTGCTAACGTAAGCAGCTGACTGGATGATGACATTAACTAGGGTTGACATGGCAATGCTGACGTCACAGATGATGTCAGCGTGGACCAGAAGCTGGCACGTGAAGCGCGTGATTGAGGCACTACTTCTTTAGGTGGCGTATGAGGACGTGTGTGAGCTCCGATGAGTGCGAAAGTTCCACGAGTAAGTAGATTAGGGCGAGATGATCATAGTGGTATTTGCAAAAGATTAATTGGAGCAAGATTCATGGCGGAGACGGTAAAGGCAGTGGTCTTTGTGGTGTGGGACTCCTCAACGACGACAGCTGCAGGCCTAGAACCTAAGGACTACGACTGAGAGACGTCAGAGGTTCAACGATGAGTGGCTGCGGTAGCTATTGTGATAGTGGAAGCAATGAGAATGGAGTAACACCAAGAAAGAGAAGACTACTAAGAGAAGGGTCAAAGTAGTGGCTCTAATACGATGCTAGAAATACTGAATGAATAGTATTGTATTTCACACTTAATATAATATACATGAGTGCCTTTATATAAGAGGCAGATGTGTGTAGTACAAGTAAGAGTATAGTACAAGCATGTGCGCTACACAAGTAAACAAGATGGGCCTAAAGCCCACAACCCATTACACATTAACATTGGTATATTCATGCATCTAAAACCATAGTAAATGAAAAGAAAAAGAAAAATGAATAGAAATACTACTGCTAGTAAAACATAAAAAATTTGATTCTTGTTGCATACTTTGTAGTAAAAGGGTTGGCAAACAAGTGGCTCAAAAGCAAGTGGTGGCTATGGCTCGTCGTGTTATCAGGGTTTTTTTTTTTTTGGGGGTAGAAACGGGTGGTATTATTAACTAAACATAGAGTTTATACAACAACAGCATTATCTGATTGCCAGGCACATAGTCTACTACTCCCGAGGCCGGCCAAGTCCCTTACTAAACAGTTATATACAAAATTGGAACAGCATTATCTGACTGCCAGGCACATAGTCTACTACTCCCGAGGCCGGCCAAGTCCCTTACTAAACAGTTATATACAAAATTGGGACAAGTAGTATAAACAGACAAAAGTTGCTATTGGTGGGTTCCCCGTCTCGCTAGTGCATCTGCGCATCTGTTTGCTTCACGGTATATATGGTGCACCTGCACCTCCCAGTCCTGCTCCATGAGGCTTCTGCAATCACAAATCAAAGACATCACATCATGCGGATAAGAAGACGTTATATCAATTATCCAAGATAACATAATGACAGATCAAGCTCAAGTTGGATAAACCTAAATCCCAGTTCCCAAGCTAACAAGAGACCCTACCTGATAACCAAAATCCTGCCATATCATTGGTTGCAATGCCCATCTTTAAAGAAAAACCTGATAACCAAAATCCTGAGATATCTCGTATCAGACCTCTCGCACCAGCCATCCCGGGATTCCCTATGGCACTACCATCCATGTTTAGTTCTACATATGGTTCGGGGCTCGGGGCGAGGGGGGGGGGGGGGGGGGGGGGGGGGGGGTGTGGGGGCGCATTCCATCTGATAAGATGTGGGGTCCTAACTTGAACTGGTCTTTCCGAGGTAACTTGAACTGGTCTTTCCGAGGTGGCTAAGAAAAAATATTCTGTGGCAACTTGTGTCGTTGTGAATACCAGGCTGTGTTGGGAACGAGATTGATGTTTAAAAATCCTTTCATAGGAATGGGAAATATATTTTCCAAGGGAGCTGGTGGTGCATAATTACTCGCTCGGCAGTCGCATTGCTCCACAACCACTCTTGAAATGGCATCTGAAAAAAAAGAGAGTGGCAAGAGTCCTGGGGATTGACCCACACTTCCTTGGCCCAGAGGTGATCTCGTAAGATGTGAACTGTTGTTTCATGAGTGTGGCATCTAGGACATTTGTCAATGACATTCAGGCGAGTTATCAGGGGGTTTTAGTGTGACCTTGTTGTGCGTCTTATGCTCTGTAAATTGGCTAAAGATACAGAGCAGAAGGTAATAGATGCTCCTAGTACTGATTTTTTTTAGATATATTATTGATAATCGAGCAGTAACAAATTTTCAAGTTATATTTTGCATGAATGTTAATTAGGGGAAAGAAAAAAGAGAAAAGATGCTCATAATAGAAGTTGGAGGTAATGCAATACCTTCCGCAATACATGACAAATTGAAGAAACAAAGTAAGGATGGGCAAGCTAGCCATGAGTTGCAACTCTTCAGTTTCGAAAGCATTTCTACTGCTACAAGTAATTTCTCAATGAAAATAGATTAGGAGAGGGTGGTTTTGGACCAGTTTGTAAGGTTTGTTCCTTCTCTATCTTACTCAAGATTAACATCTGAATCTACCACCCGAACTTAGCCCTATCCTCTCTCTTCAACTATTTTTTTGGTACAAAAATTTGAACTTGAGACCTAGCCTAGCTATTTAATCCATCTGTCAAATTAATAAATTAGCATTGCCAATGGTTAAGTATAATGATAGCAAATTAATTAATGTAAGTGGAAACTAATTTTAAGCAATATCAATAAAATATGACTAACGCAATATAATTTCAGGGTAAATTACCTGATGGGCAAGAAATAGCTATAAAGAGACTCTCGAGAAGTTCAGGCCAGGTATTGGTGGGGTTCAATAATGAAGCTATTCTTATTGCCAAACCCCAACACACTAATCTCATCAGATTTTTAGGATTTTGCATTCAAGAAGGAGAAAAAAGTACTAATCTATGAGTACATGCCCAATAAAAGTTTAATCTTTTTCCTCTTGGGTCGGAGATATCTTAATTAGGAAAATTTTATTATGTGATTATATTATATCTCTTTTATATGAAGTTAGTCAATATTTATCATTTGTTTGCAATGATCTTTTATTTTGAGTCAGATTCTACTAAAAATGATTTATTAAGTTGGAAAAAATGCTTCAACATCATTGGAGGCATTGCTCAAGGAGTTGTTTATCTCCACAAATATTCAAGATGAAGAGTAATTCACCGAGACTTAAAAGCTAGCAACATTTTGCTTGATGAAGAGATGAATCCAAAAATATCTGATTTTGGCATGGCTAGAATATTTGGATTGAAAGGATCAGAAGAAAATACTAATAGATTTGTTGGAACATAGTAAGTATTTATTACTTTTCTAACAATCACAATTTAATTCTATTTGTGAATGTGTGTGCATTTATAATGCTATTCATAAATTAAACTTTAGTGGTCAATTATTATTTCAGTGGTTATATGGCTCTAGAGTACTCCATGATTGGTATTGTTTCAATTAAAATTGACGTATTTAGTTTTGGAGTCCTATAATTAGAAATCGTAAGCGGTAGGAAAAATAATAGTCGCTCTCACTTTGACTATCCGTTCAACCTTATAGGATATGTAATTTTCTCACTTTAACTCTTTTTATTTTATACACTATAATTTAAACTTAATAGTTAACATTGCATGTGCAATTGGACTTGCATTAGGCGTGGCAGCTGTGGAATGAAGGTAAGGGTCTAGATCTAAGTGACCCAACAATGCTAGATCAGTCATGCCCTCCAGCTGAAATATTGAGATGCATTCATGTTGGCCTCTTTTGCGTACAAGACAAGGCAATAGATAGACCCACCATGGTAGATGTTGTTTCTTTGCTTTCAAATGAAACCCATCCAAAACAATCCACATTTTTTATTGACAAAGTTACAAGAGTTGAAGGATTTTGAAGTTAATTTAGAAAAATGTTCCTTAAATAGTGTCACGACTTAAGTGATAGAAGCCAGATAAATACTAAAATAAACTAGTTATGCATGAATAGAATTTGTATATACACACCTATGTTATAGTGACTAGATATATTGCATCCATGCATGTATTTAATGATTTATTAGGATTTTTAATCACAATTTACTATTTAATTATTGTAATATAATATTTTTGGTATTTTTATGTAAAAACGTTATTTTAGGTTTAGGTAATTTATTTTCTTGTTTTTAGGTGCATTTAATGCTTTTTAGGTTAAATTTGGTTTCTGTTATGATTAAGTATTAATTAGGAGTTGTACAGGTTTTTGAAACAATTATTTATTCAATAAAATTCAGACTTTTTTCTTTCTATTTTCTAGCGGATTCCAGACCCGTTCTCCTTGTGGATTCAAGGAACCCTCGTGGATTTGAGGTAATTTTCAAAAGCAAACGTGTTTTGTTTCTTGCTTTCTAGAGATAGACATGTTCTGCTTCTTGATGCTTACGCATCTCGCAGCTGTTGGTATTAGAGCCTTGACTTATCCTAGTTTGGTGGTTGACGTATGAGATGGTTGTAATTCTAGTAATAGAAAATGTAGCAAGTATAACGTGACGTACAGCTAGCACTCACAAATATCTGTGCTAAGATGCCATCGTTGGAGCAAGGAAACAATAGGGATAACTGTCACAAAGACATAACTCACAGGCAACCTATTAGTAAGCAAATTTCATATAAACCTTATAGAAAAATTGCAAATTTTAATAGTTATTTTTATAAAGAAGATTTTCTTAACTGGTTACTTGACCTAGAGGATTTATTTCACTTTGAATATTTATTATGAGAGAAAAGTTGGACTTGTTTTGTATAAACTTAGTGAGTATTCCTTATGTTAGTGGGAATGAGTACAATCTGATAGAATCCAAAAGGTAAAGACAAAATTTGTTCATAGCCAAGGTTGAAAAAGATACTTGCTATCAAATTTTATCCTTTGGATTATAAAGAATTCTTGTCATAAACAATACAAGATTATTATTGGCCAAGAAGTTCATACTTGAATTAATTTGGTGAGCCAAATATTCCATTAAAGGAAGAATTGCATGTTGAAGAAAATATTGTTCTTGAAGAATATGTAGAAGTCAAAGAAGAAAATATAGAGATTTCTAAGGGAATTAATGAAGGCCTTGTTGTAGAAGAAGAACCTGAAATCAAGATTGTGAAGGAGATTAATGAAGACCCTATTATAGAAAAAGATCTTGAAGTCGAGATAGTCACCATTAAAGAAGAAATTATAGAGGAAGTTGTCAAGAATCTCGATGAAATCAAGTTAGATGATTGCAGCATTCAAACTCTTATTATTTTGGTGGGAGACACCGAAACAAAGTTTATTAATTTTATTGGGGTGGAAAGCTTTGATTTGATCATTGACTCTTATTTGGTAAATATTGTCAATTACATGAAGATCAAGGGAGAAGAAGTTCAAGTTGCCCAATTAATGACTTTCAAGTTTGGCAAGAAGACAAAGAAGATGAAGTATTCAAAGTATTTGTTCTCTTGGCATGGGAGATTTCAGATTTCAAAGATGAACTCGAGAACGAGTTTGTTTCAAGTAGAGGGGCCTAATGTAGGACACAATTTATTATTTAATTATTGTAATTTAATATTTTTGGTATTTTTATGTAAAAAACGTTATTTTTGGTTTAGGTAATTTATTTCCTTGTTTTTAGGTGCATTTAATGCTTTTTAGGTCAAATTTGGTTCCTGTTATGGTTATGTATTAATTAGAAGTTATTTTAGAATATATCTTCTTGTCTGTCAAGTTTTACAAGGTTTGTCAAGTCTGTACACATTTTCAAAACAATTATTTAATCAATAAAATTCAATCAATTATTTCCATACCATTTCTCCTTGTGGAATTCAAGGACCCTTGTGGATTCAAAGAAATCTCGTGGATTCGAGATTATTAATTTTCAGAAGCAAATGTGTATTGTTTCTTGTTTTCTAGAGGTAGACGTGTTCTGCTTCTTGACGCTTCCACATTCCGCATCACCTGATCATGATTATCTTTTCTCCTCATTGTAAACAACGAAAAGGATTATTGATGCTTGTGTCCTAGCTTAGTTGTAATAGGTAAAGTTGACCATCCGTGTTCAACTGAATTTAATGTCAACCAGGCATATTTGAACTGTAGAGGTCAAAGTAACTGTCGGCAATTTGATCAAGAATTGAAGTGTAAATCAGGAAACAGATTCTACAAATCAGCATTTCAGTCTTCTGATGCATGATTTTGACTGTTTGGCTCATTTTTCTGATTTGCACTCTTATCATGTCATCTTGAGGATAAATATGACTCAGACAACTTTTATTTGCAAGAGTTTGAATCGAATTAAGTCTTTGAGTCGCTTCATCTATAAATAAAATAAGAATCATCATACCAGGCTTTCTTATTCTAGTAAATGGTCTGACATATTGGTCAACAACGTCTTTCACATATAACAAATCTAGACTTCTCCTTTTAAAGTCGGACTTTGCTGTTGAATTGGATCTATGAAAATTGGACTTTTCCATTGAATATTTGGACTTCCCAACGGAAATTGGATGTTGCCATGGAAATTTTGGACTTTGTTTTGGGGTGCAAGGCCCAATTGAAAATAATAATAATAATAATTTAAACTGAAGTGGACTACTGAAATGGGCTTGGCCTTTTTAAAAAGTTTTGGTATAATAAAAAAGAAACCAGTTTGGGTTGCCGATCGAAGGACCCCAATACCTGATCAACAAAAAAAATTTAAAATGTTAATATACTGTCCATGGTATATGTTCAGCTCAAGAAGCAAGAAATTAAATATTCAAGGAGCAAATGTTGATGGAACCCCAGCTCCAATAAGAAAATGTAGACCTTTCTTGAGCATGTTTTTGTAGCTATCTTTTCAGAGCCACAAGTTATAAGAATTACATGTCTTTCAAGAAGTCATGACCATTGTAACAATAGGTGGTCTCACTGAATTCATGTTCCGATTCATATACTATGTTATACAAAAAAATCTTAGATCTTTTGATAATGCCTTTGCAATAATTTGAATTATATGCATCCATCACTTACACTATACATTAATTAACAGTGTTAGAATATAAGTTTAATGGGCTTAGGTCCATGGTTTTAGGTTACTTGTACTCTATTTATATCCTTGTACAACATACTTTGTTACCACTTGGCATGTGTTCCTCTACTGGGGAGAGAAATACATTGGAGAGCTTCCTTGAATAATTAATATAACATATATATAGATACACACTTTAACCAAAAATGTCTAAACCAATAGGTATATGTTCAATTATATTATATTAACAACTCATCATTCTCATCATTATTCAATGTAAGCTACTCACACATGTATACCCAACATCAGCCAAGAGTGAAACACCAAAGGTTCAACCATCGTGATTCCACTTTAATCATCTTAACCCGAGCAAACAAATCCACGGTTAAACAAATTCAATGATTGTAAGCTCAACCCCCTTAGAACCAGACTTTGGTCTTCAAATTCAAGCGATCATGGGCTGCACATGCCATCAAAGATCATCCATGTGTATTCAAGCGCCACGACGTCTTCAATAGAGGTCGCAATTCCTGTTCACATAATGGATTTTTGTTTTATCAACTCATGAGTATTTGATTATATGAGTTAATACTAACCCCACATGTTTACCTCAATCCTAACACGACTTGTTTGTTAAACGGATTCGTTGAGTTGACCCATTTGTCAGGTTTTATCAAATAAAAAATAATAGCATGTAAAGCGAAACAAAAAAGGCTTTTTTTAATATAATATTCAAAACTAATAGAATAACTGTATCATAAAAAATCATTCAAAGTTAAAGCATATCTAAATATTACAAATAATCAATCACAATATGTCAAACAAAATAACCACAAAAGCTAATGTCTAATCCCAACAATCAATTTAAGGAAAATAGATAAAGGTAAAAGAAGTAATGACAACAGTGATGATGTGATAATAACAAAGAGTTCAAAGATGCAAGAAAATGATGATGGTGACTAAGGTTAAGAATGATAGAGAGAAGTGAAGGACGAGGGCGATGGGAACTTGGCACCGCAGTTACAAAAGGATAATGGTGACAAAGAAAATAAGTGAGGTGAAGTGAAATTGGGTTGAGAGTGAGAGACAGCTATAGGGCTTGGGAAAATGCAACTAAGAAAGAAAATGAGTTTATATATCTAAAGTTTTGAAGGGTATATTAGTAAAATGACTTGCAAATCACCCACTCAATCCTATAGGACATGTAAGTAATCCAAACAGTACACCTTTCGTAAATTGTATGAAATGATCTGATCTTGATAGTTACATTGTCTCTAACTGAACTTCTATAAGATATTGCAAATGTGGAATGAAGGTAGATAAATAAAGCTATCTGACACAACATTGAACTAATCAGGTCCTCCAAATGAAGCATTGAGATGGATTCATGCTGGTTACTGTGTGTACAAAACCATGCAGCAAACAGACCCACCATGCAAAGACGTTATTAACATGTTTTTTAACAAACCCATCCAACTACTTGCCCCCAAACAGCAAGCATTTTTCATGAAAATAGTTGAAGAAGAAATATTCTTTACAAATGAATATTCTTTTAGGAATAAATGCATACGTTAATCATAACATATATTGCCTGTTGCGCGAGATTGACTATGGAACATTAGAGCTCCAATGATCCACTTTTTTCCCTTGTCATTTCCTATTATTTCAAAATCACCCGAAGAAATTTGGATTAACTTCCTTAACATCTTCTGCAATGGGCCCACACGCTTTATTACATGGTTACGAAAAATACTTTTACTTGGCTCAAACCATACCTCCCATCCCTATGCCACATGCATAAGAGCATGTTCTTCCATATTTCATATTTGCACTTAAAACATGAATCATTGAATTAATCCCTTCCTCTATAGCAGCTTACCCAAAAGAGACTTTCTTAAGACAAGAAAAGCACGAAACATATCCTCAATTTTTTTTTTTTTTTTTGCCTTATGTTTTTTAATTTGCTATTCTTGATAATTTGTGAAAGCAATAACCCAAAAATAAATAAATGAATAATCTCTTTTAATTCAAATATCGTTGTTAGGTTTTAAGACTTTAGGAACTAATGTATTAGAACTTCAATTTGTAATGTGTTGGCAAACCATAATCAAAACTTAGAGTCTAGATTTAGGTTGCTCAAAGTGTGTTTATTTGTAAAGTTGGAATCGAGTGATAGCAAGATTTATTGGTCTAAATCTGCAAGGTTTGATCGATCGAAAATTAGGCTCGATTGATCGAACCTCATGCAAATTAATTTTCTATAGAATTTTTCAACTCAGCCTAAGCCTGGTTTGACGTGTAGGATTTCATGTTTTACTCCAAGTATAAAAGGAAAAACCCTAGCTACACTTTAGAAGACTTTGATGTGCTGTGTGTTGAATCTCTTATGAGATCTAAAGGTGTTTACCTTTATACACACTTTGGGTTATCAACATCAAGATTCATGTCAAGAGCTTGGTGAACATTTTAGTTGCTGCATAAAGAACTTAAAGAAAGTCACAAGTAGGAGAACTTGTGGTTGCTGTGGATCAAAGAAAGAAGTAGTCCATGGACTTGGAGCTATCATGTGGTTGTGGTAGTAAGTTTTCTACTAAAGATAGTAATAGGATGTTAGTGGTCTAAGTCTTATTGTACAAATTTCAATTCTTTCATAGTGGATCTGTTTTACCTTGAGGATAGCTAGGTTAAATCCTCCCCAGGTTTTTTACCGGTTTGGTTTTCCTAGGTTATCATATCGTGTGTTCTTTATATTTTTGTGTTATTTAAATGATATGACTTTCTTGTGTTAAGCTAGATTTGAATAATTTATCTAAATAATCGCTTGGCTAAATAACTAGGTTAAACAACTTGTGTTTTAAGAGAGTAAAAACGTACAATCGATATACCATGCAATCATGGATTTTGAATAAAACAAACTGCATACCACATAATATTATTCTTTGATGGGACTCTATATTGACTTCATATTTCAAAAGCGTCTGCTTCATTATAGACTTCCAGTCACACAAATAAATGTGGAATCTTCAGTAAAGCTCTTCCACAAAATATTTAGCAAGATGAATCGGTCCCCACTCCCAATGGATGTGACATTAATTCTATCCTTATGCTTCATTACATTTTCATATATAGATATTAATTTTAAAGGAAAAATTGTATCCCTTAGTGATGATATAGAATAGACTGCCATAGCCTTCCTCAACTTTCGTGTGTGCCTGAAATCAACGCACGAGATAAAAACGCATTAGTAAAAATCACGGGCCTCAGAGTTGGAATCATATGAAATTTGGCAAGCTAAAGCAAAATGGCCTTCTAAGCAATAGCCATGGTTTTACCATGAGATATCCCTTGAAAACGGAAAATTCCTTCATTTAGGCCTCGAAAACTATGATTTTGCCCTTTATAGTAATATTTGTTTCCTTAATTACCTTTTTTTTTTTTAATTTGCTATTCTTGATAATTTGAGAAAGCAATAAACCAAAACTAAAAAAAATGAATAATCTCATTTAATTCAAAGATCGTTATACCACGTAATCATGGATTTTGAATAAAACAAAATTGCATACCACATAATAGTATTCTTTGATGGGACGCTATATTGACTTCATATTTCAAAAGCATCTACTTCATTATAGACTTCCAGTAACCCAAATAAGTGTGGAAACTTCAACAAAGCTCATCCACAAAAATATTTAGCAAGATGAATCAGTCCCCCCTCCCAGTGGACGTGACATTTATTCTATCCTTCTGCTTCATCTCATTTTCATATACAGATATTAATTTTAAAGGAAAAAATGTATCCCATAGTGATGTAGAATAGACTACTATGGCCTTCTTGCACTCTCATACACACCTAAAATTAACGCATAAGGCAAAAGGCACAAGTAGAAATCATGGGTCTCGGAGTTGGTATCGCATGAAATTTGGCAGGTTGAAGCAAAACAGACTTTTGAGCAATATTCATGGTTTTGCCATGTGGTACCCCCTGAAAACTTTGATTTTGCCGTTTATAGTAATATTTGTTTCCTTAATAATTTTTTTTTTTAATTTTCTATTCTTGATAATACGCAAAATCAATAAACCAAAAATAAATAAATGAATAATCTCCTTTAATTCAAAGATCGTTATACCACACAATCATAGATTTTGAATAAAACAAAACTGCTTACACATAATAGTATTCTTTGATGGGATGCTACATTGACTTCATATTTTAAAAGTGTCTACTTCATTATAGACTTCCAGTAACCCAAATAAATGTGGAAACTTCAACAAAGCTCTTCCACAAAATATTGAGCAAGATGAATTGGTCTCCCCTCCCAGTGGACGTGATATTTATTCTATCCTTAAGCTTCATCTCATTATCATATACAGATATTAATTTTAAAGGAAAAAATGTATCCCATAGTGATGTAGAACAAACTACTATGGCCTTCTTGCACTCTCACGCACACCTGAAATCAACGCACAAAGCAAAAAGGCATTAGTAGAAATCATGGGTCTCGGAGTTGGTTTCGCATGAAATTTGGCAAGTTGGAGCAAAATGGCCTTCTGAGCAATAGTCATGGTGATGCCACGAGGTACCCCCCTGAAAATGGCGAATTCCTTCATCTAGGCTTTCAAAACTATGATTTTGCCATTTTTTATAATATTTGTTTCCTTAATAAATTTTTCATTTATTTAAAATTTGCTATTCTTGATAATTTGTGAAATTAATAAGCCAAAAATAAATAAATGAATAATCTTTTTTAATTCAAATATCTTTATACCACACAATCATGGATTTTGAATAAAACAAAACTGCAAACCACATAATAGTATTCTTTAATGGGACGCTGTATTGACTTCATATTTTAAAAGCGTCTGCTTCGTTATAGACTTACAGTCACCCAAATAAATGTGGAAACTTCAGTAAAGCTCTTCCACAAAATATTTAGCAAGATGAATTAGTCCCCCCTCCTAGTGGATGTGACATTAATTCTATCCTTAAGCTTCATCTCATTTTCATATACATATATTAATTTTAAAGGAAAAAATGTATCCCTTGGTGATAAAGAACAGACCACCATGGCCTTCCTTGACTTTCACGTGCGATTGAAATCAACGCACGAGGCAAAAAAGCATTAGTAAAAATCATGGGCCTCAAAGTTGGAAT
Organism: Quercus cerris; assembly: GCA_963669245.1. Taxonomy (NCBI): domain Eukaryota; kingdom Viridiplantae; phylum Streptophyta; class Magnoliopsida; order Fagales; family Fagaceae; genus Quercus; species Quercus cerris. The sequence continues at coordinate 21,346,412 of OY770008.1, read as the reverse complement.
CGCATGAAACTTGGCAAGCTAAAGCGAAATGGCCTTCTGAACAATAGCAATGGTTTTACCATGAGGTACTCCCTAAAAATGACAAATTCCTTTATTTAGGCCTCGAAAATTGTGATTTTGGCCTTTATAGTAATATTTGTTTCCTTAATAACTTCAAAAAAAAAAAAAATTTTGGCTATTCTTAATAATTTAAGAAAGCAATAAACCAAAAAAAAAAAAAAGAATAATCTCTTTTAATTCAAAGATTGTTATACCACGCAATCATGGATTTTGAATAAAACAAAACTGCATACCACATAATAGTATTCTTTGATACAACGCTGTATTGACTTCATATTTCAAAAGCGTCTACTTCATTATGGACTTCCAAACACCCAAATAAATGTGGAAACTTCAGTAAAGCTCTTCAACAAAATATTGAGCAAGATGAATTGGTCCCCCCTCGCAGTGGACATGACATTTATTCTATCCTTATGCTTCATCCCACAGTGATGTAGAACAGACCGCTATGGCCTTCTTGCACTCTCATGCACACTTAAAATCAATGCACAAAGCAAAAAGGCTAGGAAGAAATTATGTGTCTCGGAGTTACAGACGACGCTAACTCATTATTAATGCTATCATGGTAACTCTTACCAACTAAAAATAATTTGCAGCTCTTCCCTTAGCCTCTAAATAATAATAGCAAGAACTCAGCATAGAGGATACTATCAAACTTAGTCTATTGTACACCATTGCCTAGACTCGTGTGTAGCCACATAACTCTATCCTTGTAAGGCTTAATCTTGTAGTATCATCATGCAATACACCCTCCACATGGAACGCAAAGCTCAAGGCTAAGACGAGGTAGGCATGCTAAGACAAGGTGATTGCCCACACCACTATAAGCTAAGAAGTTCAATCTTGTAATACCATGAAATAAACAGCCTCCGCATGGAATGCAAGGCTCAAGGCCAAGACAAGATGTTTACTCCACACCACTATGAATCGACAATGGAGGCTATGAGACTCAACCCTTGAATCTCTCTCCCACTAGAAATTTTAAAACAAGTGGATTGTCATGAAATAATTACGATCTTATCACAACTCTAACCCTACACGTCATATGTGTTTAATTGTTTAAATTCGATGTGATCTAAATAAGTCACGTCACAATAGCGTAACGAACATTTGTGTAATCACGAAGAAGTTTAATCATGTAATCCATAAAGTAAATACCCTCCACATGGAATGCAAGGCTCAAGGCCAAGGCAAGGTACCTACTTACGTTACAATAAACTTAACAAAAGGGTTATTTTGAATCCAACACTCCCACTTGTTATTTGGGTTTTTCTTTTCATTATTGTGATCTCATAACAGTTTATAAACTTGCATTTGCTAAAGACTCTAATATCATTAGAATCATTAAGTAAAATGGAAGTCCTAAACTATTTAGGATTCCATATACTCTAATGGATCAAAAAATTAATTATATAGAACCCTATCCTTAACTTACTTGACAAAGAATTCTAATCTCATTAGAAAGTTTCTTAAAAGACAAGTCCTAAAAAATTTAGGACTAAGAGTTCTATTTAATTAATATATTTTAATCTCATTAGGCCTTTTTGTTAGGTAATGATTAATAAATGTCCTTAACTTTTAAGGACTATAAAATTAATCACTTTATATACAGTTATGTGTAATCTCATCACACACAACCTTGCTTTTTTTCTAAGTTTTAACATTTAGTCAAAAACAAGTGAAAATTCAAAATTTAGTACCTTCGATTGATCGAACCTTTTCCTCGATCGATTGAAAAAGTGAAGAAATTTATCACAAAGCCACTGCCTCGTTTGACCGATTCTCGATTCCTGTTCGATCGATCGAAAACAACATTCACTCGATCAAAAGGAATTCTCGATCGATCGAGACTTGTGAAACTGAATTTATCAGAAATTTTTAGGTAACCGTTTTTGAAGTTTTTACTATTTTTCATCAAAAAAACTTTTCGATTTTATAAAAGAAGATTTATAGATCAAACATTAAGGATTTCAAGATCAAGATATGAACCCTAATACATTAAGAACACTATAAATCATAAAATCTTAATCTCAAAAAATACATCACGCCTATATTAATATATATAGTCATGAACCGATATCACAAAACCAAAACATGGTTTGTACTGCCGCACATTAATATATATATATATATATATTAATCAATCCAAGGACATAAGCTTATCCGAACGAGGAATACTTATTTATCATAATAAAAGCTTATATAAAAAACAAGTAATACTTCATAACAGGTAGTTATAATTCTTAAAACAAAATAATACCCATTAGATCTTGTTTATAAACTATCTCAATACACCCACTTGCAAGATATGTAGATGGTGTCCCACACAAATACAAACACCAAAAACACACGGTACAAAACAAAAGTTACAGCCGTGGCCTTAAGCAACAATTAATATATCTCATATATTAATCATAACACGCGGATTTAAAGTTTATAGAACAAAAACATTATGCAAAAAAAAAACTACTGCAAAAATTTGAAACAACAAGAAAACGGTTTTCTTTAATTCTAAAACTCAATCACATGTTATACAAGCATGATATTGAAGTTTGCTCTGATACCATTTGTTGGAAAAACTGGTTTTGCATCTCATACAAAACCCACAGCGGAAGCAACACAAGGTTCTACTTCATTCATGAGAGATAACACGTAACCTTGAATTCTAGAACAAAGAAGAGAAAGCGTACCTTGGTGCAGTGAAATTCAAAACAAACACTTGAGAATACCTTTAATCTTCATCCCAATTCCACATAGTTCCTCAGATAAGTGGTCTCCCAATTAGTTCTTGAGTACGTTGATTTTTCTTTTGGAAAAGTGTATTTCCAAGATTCTGTAGAGAAAAAAATATGTTTTTTCTTCTTTTAATCATACATACATTTTTAACTGCCTTAGCAGTTACTTTATTTAATAACTCTTATTAAATAAAAACTGATTATCTAATTGGGTTAGCCTTTTGGGCCAGCCTAATTGGGCTTAAGTGTGTGGCTTGGGATGGGACCAAAGGGACTAATAAGGCTCTGGCTCCAATGGGCTTCAGACTTATCTGTCAACTCTTGATGAGCTCAAAGTTACCATTTGATGGGGATCGACTAAGTATAGCCTGTCCTTGGTTGTCGTCCATGTATTGATCACACCCAAGGAAAATCACAATGGAATGACAATGCATGAACAAGACTATTGGGTTAAAATGAATTAACCCCTTGCAAATTAATTAATTACCCAAGTTAATTAATTAGTAAAATTACATGCAATAGCGTGGTAGCAGAAACAAATCACCAAATAACTAAATGTTGCGGAAAATAGATTTGACATAGGTGATTTGTTTATGAATGGGGAAAACCATCAAGGTAAAATCCCACCGGGTGAATTTAAGGTCACTACTCCCGAGAATCCACTATTATCAATCATAAGCAGTTACCAGTATGAGGAATCTTACCAAACCCTTTGGCCTATCTTGAAATACCAACCTACAATTGAACCCTTACCCAAATAACTAATTGGACTTGTATTGTAGCGGTAATCTCTTCATTCAATGCATGAATCCCAATATGTGGCTAACCAATGATGCACAGATCCAGTACGTGACTAACATACCAACTTGAGGAAGATTGTTGGCTACAAAGTTCTTCAGTTCATCAACAATAAAGATCAGGAAGCTCCTTGGTCACAAAACCCTTGGTTAATTTCTGCCTCCGATCACAATATGCATGTATTATCACTTTGCATCACCGTGTGACGGCCCTTAAAATAATCCTTATATATGCCTAAGGTTGTGAGAAAAGAAACCCTACAAAAATACATAAGGATATGCGTGTAATCAGATCTGGAAAATTTGATTTCATAATTCTCTATAGATACAACTTATGTCAAGCTTCAACATTAAATCTGGATAGAAGTCTTTCTGTCGAGATTGCTGTCGAGCTTTAATGAACAACAATTCCTTCACTTGTTTCTTGGTCAGATTTGCATGGCTTCAATACTTAACTTGAACACTTGTTTCTTTAAGAACTAAACTCATCCTAGATCTACCCAATTATAAGTAAAGTGCGTTCTGTCAGAAAATTATCCAATTACATAAATATGTCCCTAACAAACACCATTAAGAAAAATGGGATCCACCAAAAAGAACTCATTTATAGACGACCATGTTATAGACGACTATACCCATAGACAATCAAATTGTACTTGGAAATTCTACAAGAAATTCTCTAAAGGTTCTACATAAGCAGAACATGACACGCTGCTTGGTATGTGGAAGGAATTCCATACACTTCGTTCCACATACCCCATTTTCTTCATAACCACCAACATCACCCACGATGGTAATGGATCCCAAACAAGTAGACCCACGTCAAACTCTCTATAAAAGGAGCAGGTCCCATCTACCAAAAGTAAGCTCTAACCATTCACTATTTCCCATTCTTGTGTCATAGAGAGAAAACTGACTTAATTGTCGGAGGGTCCTTGGCCGGGTCACAGCGGTCACCTTTAATAGTTCTTTCTTTCATAGTCCGAATCATTCCAACCTATTGATTTTCGTGCATCTTCAATTGGCGCCATCTGTGGGGAGAGAGTTACAAACGTCAACTTGATAACGTGCCTTTCAGAGATTTTTACGAATAGTTGGGGATTAGAAATCATTATTCCTCACCCTCCCACCCACAAGCCAATGGACAAGTTGAAGTGGCAAACCTATCCTTGTTGAAAATCATTAAGACCTGGCTTGAGGGGGCGAAGGGGATATGGTCAGACAATCTACCTAGCGTCCTTTGGGCATACAGGATGATGATAAGGATTCCAACTAGAGAGACTCCCACTAAGTTGGCATATGGAAGTGATGTGGTCATACCAGCGGAGGTTGGTTTAACTAGTTACAAGGTGGCTCGCTATAACAACGAAGATAATAAAAAGTAGCTTCGTATAAGCTTTGACCTTATGGACGAGGTAAGAATGAATGCAGAAAAAAGGGTAGCTTATTACAAAAGCTTGATGTCAAAGCATCATGATGCACTGGTGAAGCCAAGACAGTTCAACATTGGGGATCTCATCTTAAAGAAGATGTCCTTGGCTACAAAGGATCCCACTCATGGAAAGTTAGGGCCTAACTAGGGAGGACCATGTAGAGTCATCAATTCCAAAAGACAAGGTTCATACTATTTGGAAGCCTTAGATAGACAAAAGCTGAAGCACCCATGGAATGTGGAGCACCTAAGGAAGTACTTCCAGTAACTTCTAGTAGCTTATCTTTTAGTACTCATGTTTTCAACAATATTTTATATTTTTCATCATTTAAATTCCCTAAAAAGCACTAGCTACTAGCATTTGCTATGGACGACGTCATGAACAAAGTCCTTGTATATAATGCAATTTGAATTCCCTAAAAAGGATTAAGTACTAGCGTAGACGATGTCTTTGAATTGCTATGTACTAAGTTCTCTAATGTTTGTGGATGATGTTATGTACAGTTACTATATATAAAGTTGCTTGAATTCTCTAATTTAAGTGTATTGTGAAATTAACATTCATGACAAATTAAAGACGTATAAAATCTCTGGACGCGGAGATATATCGTCATGAGCCATCCTTAAACAAGGAAAAGGCAAAATTGCCATGAAACCTAAGGCAATAATGAAGTGTAAAGTAAGGGAACAAACCTTAGTACACTCGTCCAAAAAATTAAGGATGAAGAAAAGCATGCATGACTTTTTATGGGCAACACATCCAACTTGCCAAACAATCCAAGCTATGGATAAAAAGAATAACCAAAGAAAGTTCCAAGAACAAGTCTAAGGGCAAGGAAAATATACATTCCAAAATAAAGTCCTAAACATGGACGAGAAACACTTGGAGTTAGATTTGGCAATCACAATATGGATAAAAGTGCATTCATAAAAAAGGGTAGATGACCATTGTCCAAAAACCCTTAACAAAGTTAAGCCTAAACAAGGAAATCGTATTAACATTCGTCTTTAAACATGGACAAATCAAATGTACTTAGATAAATATAAAGTGGTCCAAAACAATAGACCCTTTCTAAAAAAAATATATATAGATAAAATAGAAATCATTTCACGGGGATAAAGCACTGGACGCATTGCCACTAAACTTAGGGTCGTCTTTAGCAAGGAAAGGATTGGAAGCATTGTCTTCAACATTCAGATCTTCTGAACTTGCTTGAAGTAAGGAACTCTCAGCTATAGTACGAAGCTTGATAGAATCAAAGTTTATCTTGGGGAATAGCTCACCAGCGTCCATACGAAAATCTTCGAAGCCTACTGCATACTTCGTGTCTAGAAGATCAGTAAATGCTTTGGATGACTTGAATTCCTTGGTCACTTTGTCTTTGGCTTGTTTAGAGGACCATCTGGGCTCTTCGTTTTTGTTACAACATATGTGATTCAATGATAGGAACATATGTCATTATGTTATGTAATTGGCTAATCCTTTGACAAAACATACTTCACTTGTAATTGGGTAGATCTAGGATGTGTTTAATGCTTCAAGAAACAAGGTTTCAAGTTCAAGTATTAGAGCCATGCAAGTCTGTCCAAGAATCAAGGAATGAAGTACTGGATTTTAAAGCTTGACAGCTAGTATCTATCGAGGTTTAAAAGCTGCTGAAGCCCGTGGCTCAATAGCTATCTCGATGGATAGGGTATCTATCGAGGTTTATGAAGTTCAATTTTTCAAGCTGATTTTCATCCAATCCGTGAGTGTATGTTTGGGCTTTCTTTTCTCACAACCCTAAACATATATAAGGATTATTTTAAGGGCTAAAAAAGGTGACACAAAGTTGCACAAGAGTACAATTCCATAAGTGTGAAGAAGAGTGTGACCGGAAACCTAGTTTACCCTAGTTCTTCAAGAAGTTGCTATGTTTGTACACCATAGGGTTTTGTGATCAAGCAACTTCATGATCTTCATTGTCTAGATGAATTGAAGAACTCTGCAGCTAACATCCCTCTTAAGTTGGTAATCAAGTCGCGTACTGCGATTCGCGTAATTGGTTAGTCACGTACTAGGAGCCGTGCTTTGAAAAGGAGAGATTGTCACTATAGAACAAGTCCAATTGGGTATTGCGGTAAGGGTTCAATCGTAGGTTGGTATAAGGTATTGGGATTCCTTTACTTGTAACCACTTTTTTTTATAATAGTAGATTCTCGAGAGTGATGACCCTAAAATCACCCAATGGGGATTTTACCGTGTAGGTTTTCCCTATTCGTAAACAAATCACTGTGTCAATTTATTTTTCGCTGCATAGTTTAGTTAATTGTTGATTTGTTTGTGCTACCATGTACAATTGCATGTTAATTTTATTAATTAATAAACTTGGCTAATTAATCAATTAATTCATCACAAGGGGTCAATACGTTTTTGGCCTATCAAGTAGTATCAGAGCAGGCACACTCTGATTAGGGTTAATCTTTGGTATGTGATCCATTGACCCCTATTTGTCATGGATAGAGGATAGTCTCTTATTATACCTCTTTTATTTGATGGCACTAACTATGCATACTAGAAATTATGCATGAGAGCTTTCTTACAGTCTTTAGATGAGAAAGTATGGCAAGATATGGAGATAGGCTGGACCAAGCCTACGAAAGCACCGGCTAATTAGGATGATGCAAAGATCAAGACGGTAAATTTCAATAGTAGGGTATTGAATACTCTATTCAGTGCAATCACGAATGAGGAGTTCAAGAAGATATCATCTACCAAAACTGCTAAGGAAGCATGGACCATTCTCCAAATAACCTATGAAGGAACCAAGGCTATCAAGGATTCAAAACTTCGGAGGCTCACTACAAGCTTTGAAGAGATTAAGATGGAGGAGGATGAGTCGTTCGATGAGTTCTATGCCAAACTCAAGGACATAGTGAACTTAGCTTTTAATCTTAGGGAAACCATTCCTAAATCCAAGATTGTGAGAAAGGTGCTCAGATCTCTACCTGAGATATTCCATGCCAAGATCACTACCATTGAGGAATCAAAGGACATTGACAAAATTCCTTTGACAAAGTTGGTTGGCAATCTACAGACCTATGAGTTGGGTTTGACAAGGATCAGGAAATCGAGCAAAAGCAAGAGGATGACATTGAAGGCCAAGTGCAGTGATACTAATGAGTCTTCTGATGATGAAGATTTTAAGTTTAAGTCCTGCATCACCAGGAAATTCAAGAAGTTCATGAAGAATGCCAATGCAAAGGGCTCCAACAAGGACCGTAGATAGTCGAGTTCTTCTCAATTTAAGAGCTAAGACAAAGGGAACAAGGATGCTAGGGATGGCGGTCAGTACACTATTCCCTCAGGACCAAAGTGCTTTGGGTGTCAAGGTTTCGGTTATATGAAACAAGAGTGCCCTACGTATCTCAAGACCATTGGGAAGAGCAAGGCACTTACTACTACGTTAAGTGACACTAAGCCTGAGGATGATTCTGATAATGAGGATGATGGAATCCTAAATGCCTTCACTACCACCGTAAATCCTACTAAAGTGATTGTTGAAGATGTGGATGAAGAAAAGGAATTGGTGAAGTCAAAGTTTGAAAAAATGGATGAACAAGATGACATCCACACAACCTATGCAAAGTTATACAAGGTCTCAGAAAAGCATGAGAAGTTGTATAGGTTGGCCACCAAGAAGCTTAGTGATGTGGAGCTCGAGCGAGAAGAAATTTTTACAAAGTTTGATGAAGCAAATCAAACCATTAGAGCACTAAGATTTGAGAATAATTTCTTGGCTAAGAAGACCAAGAACCTTGAGACAAAACTATTCTAAGTCAGAGCTCAGCTGGAAAGGATTCAAGCACTAAGCTCGATGAGATGCTCAGTCTTCAGAAATCTGCTTCCGATCGAACCGGTTTAGGGTATGATTTCTCTTCTCCTAGTATTGCTTCTACTAGTGCTACTATTTTTATTCCGCCTGCTAATAATATTTAAACTTAAAACAATGATGTTAAAAATGAATTAGCTAGTGAGAACATAGACAAGGGTAAATCTATCTTAGGAGCACCCCCTAAACTTGATAAGAAAGAGATTAAAAACCCTAGGGCTAAGAAGGGAAACTCTCAAAAACCAAAACAGAAAAAGTAGCATTTCTATCATCACTGTGGCGCAGCTGGACATACTCAACCTAATTGCTATAGGTGGTTAGCCACTTAAAAGAGCAATTGCATGATCACGTCAAGAAATCAAAATCATCTTCCATCCTCTTTCGCTCCTCTTGGAGATCTTCTCAAACCCATCATGTTCCTTTCAAACTTGAACGGTTTTAACTCTTCCCTCTTATCGCTGGATCAAGGGTTCTCTAAACGAAAAGGTTCTTCGAAGGTGTGGAAGGAAAAGAGCACCAAGTGATTCTGTCACTTATTTTCTCTCTCCCATTCTTGTTTTTGCTTTTGCATTACTTGTGTGCTTTGCTTTATAGTTTTGAGCCAGTCTAGTTTTAAGCATTACTTTGTTTTGTTTAACATGTTTTTGTTTGGTTAGTTTCCAGTTTTTGTTTTTCACATAAAAAAAAATTGAAAATTTTTAAAATGCAAAAACAGTGTGTATGTGTACATTGGTACTTGTGTACCTCGGATGGCCATTGAAACAAAATTTTATAAACTTTGCATCTCTTGTAGCTTAGATGAGCATCTCTATGCACAACTAAGTAAGTGAGCTTTGTGGCTCATGTTTGTGATAAGTAAGGTTAAGTGATCTCTTATACTTAACACTTGTATCACTCTTTTTGATGGGAATGACTAGAAAATCTTAAGAGAAAGACATAAATAACCATCTCACCACTGTTGCCCGCCAATCATGAAATGACATCCATATGCTTCGGCATAGTAAAAGTGCAATGTCAAATGTTTAACATCATTGGGTATTTCTTTTCTCTCTCTCATATGCCCATGCATGGTTTGCTCAAAAGAAAAATATGCAAAAAAAAATAAAAACAAAAAGATCAAAATACTTTATATATAATTGCAAGCGTGTATTCTAGGAGATGTGAGAGTTATAGGATGTACCTCGAAGGTAATAATCCCCATCAAACAATTATGATTATGTGTGAGTTAAATTGATTTTCTTATATCTCAAATTGTCATAACATGTAGACACTTATGTAATCTTGCAATGTTTTACACACACAACATGCAATATTCTTTGCTACTTTTGATACATGTGCAGGTACAATGTGATTTGGCCATCACAAGGAATACATGTGTAAATGTATGCTCACTAAACTGTCTTAACTTGTTTTTAAAATATAAAATTGGTTAGACTTGTTTAGTGTGTGTGTGTGTTTTGAGATCTATGTGCTTACATTTTTCTTGATTGAGAGATGCTTTTGAGAGATTAAAATGTTGTTTGGATCCTTGGTTAAGTTGCATGTTTGATTGCATTTATGTCTATGTTTTTCTCTTCATGAAAAACTGTTTTTAAGCAATCTCGATAGCTCCTCAATACCTCTCGACACCTGGCTTATCTATCGAGCTTTTTAGCTTCCTTTTATCGCAATCTCAATAGCTTCTCAATAGCTCCTTGATCCATTGAGAAAGTTTCTTTCTCCTTGATAGATGCTAGATAGCTCCTCGATCCATCGAGCTTGTTTTTGTTATGGACACCTCTAGACACCTGCTTGATAGCTGCGTCTATCATATTTTAAACCTCGATAGCTCTTGATAGCTCTCGATCTGTTGAGATTTATGAAGCTACTATATAAGCCTTCCTCACGATTCAGATCTCATTTCTCTCGATCTTTCTCAATAGTATCTGACTTTTCACCTCCCAAAACCTCTCTCACTCTCTCCAAACCTCATCCCTACTTAGATTTCTGTCTTAAGATCTTCTTTCTTCTCTGGTATGATGCTTTCTCAACTCATTAATCATGCATTTCATATCTTTTGACCTAACCTTTTGGGTATTTGAAAATTTTTTTGGGGTTTTTTCAAAAATGATGAAGTTTTTATGAAATTTTTGGGATGGGTTTTGCTTAAATGGCTTTGAATCATCATGCATTGCATCACATTTGCATTATAACAATATTTTCATGCATTATAGATGTGTGTTATATTTGTTGCAATGTTGTGTGTTGGTAGGATTGGATTAGGCTGAGCTCATGATGTCTTTACTATTACATATCACATGCACACGCATTTTCATGCATACGTACCTTACATTCTCTATATTCTTATATATTGATTGTATTTGGTGCTTTTCTGTGTGTTTCTTTCTTTCCTTCTCCCTCTCTTGTTTGCGTTAGTTGCGTCATGGCACCTAAATGTAAGTCTACTCCGTCCCGGAGCCCTCTTCGTTCCAGGGCATCCACTTCTTCTGACCCCACTCCCTCTCATGTTCAGTTTGGTGATGAGAAGGCCAAATCGGACTTCTTTGAGAAATTTTCTTGACGATGTGTTCATTTGGAATGCCAAGTCATTTTGTCGAACTTCTCCGACACTAATCTACCCACTAGTAAGGGTTAGGAGTCATTGTGTGACATCCCGGTCACTTGTCCATCCGTGCTTATCCAGGAGTTCTACTCCAACATGCATGGATTTGATCATTCAATACCTCTTTTTGTTACTTGCGTTCGAGGTATGCGCATTGTGGTCACACTGGATATTGTATCCGACGTGCTCTGCATCCTAAAGGGAGCGCATCTTGACTACCCCAATTGTGAGCGTCTGAGGACTGTGTCCAAAGACAAGCTTATGTCAGCTTTTTGTGAGCGTCCCTCTGATTGGGGTGAGCGTTAGTTCACTTCTTGTTCGGTCTTTGCTAAAGGTCCTCATTTTCTTAACATGGCTATGACTTTTGTTTTGCATCCTTTATCTCACTATAACTCTATTATCAAGCCTCGTGCTCGATTTTTGCTTTCTCTTTTAGAGCATCTTACTATAGATTTTCCCTCTCATTTTATTCTTTCTATCATAGATGTATATAGGGATTCGGCAACCCGTGATAAGCTCATCTTTCCTTCAGCTATCACGAGGATTTAATGCCATTTTTCTATTCTCTTTCCCATTTCTGACCACTTCCATGTTATGTGTGCCATAGACACCGCTACTGCTAAACGGAGTGAGGCGCAACTACATTCAAGGCGGTCCGGTACGGTAGCTCCTCCCACTTCTTCAGCTCCATCCGCCTTCGTTGCCTCTTCTTCTGCGGGTGGTGTGACTCTTGATGCGATCATGGTGCAGCTTCAGCACATGGATGCTCGCCTTGATACTCTCACTGATGAGTTGTGTCAGGTGAACACCCGTGTCGGCATATTGCCAGACAGTAGGCTTGCCTTGGTGGCTTTGTAGAGTCTCCCTCTCCTCCTCTTGAGGCATCTGAGGACGTTGATGACTCCAACGATGATGATGATGATGAGGATGTAGATGCTAGCTCACCTAGTAATGACGAGATGTCTACTTGATACTTACCCTTTGTCACTCGTGACAAAAAAGGGGAGTAGTTTTGAATATGAGAGTAGTCATACTCATAGGGGAAGGGTTAGCATAGTAGATTTTTGTTAGGGGGAGTGTGTATATTGAGGGATGTAGTAAGGATTTCTTGTATCTTTTCTTTTCTTTCTCTTTCAAATACATTACATCTTGTATATTTGTCTTGTGACCATTTTGACATACACTGTACTGATATTTGGCTTATATATAGTGATGTATGTTCTTTCACCTATCTCTCCATGTGTTGTTTCTTTTCTTTCTTAATACACATGTTTCTTATACATTGTATACAATCTTTTATTTTTGTATCACACTAAGATGCCTTGATGAGTTTTGTTTAAAGTGTTTCAAAAATATAGGTTGTCAAAGTCTTCTTGCCTTAAACTCTCTTCTTGCAAAGCTTTTCAAGAGTTTGTGTTAGGATAGATTTTATTTTATTCAACAAGTGAATATGAGTTGAGTGATTTATGACTTCTCTCATATCTCATTTGTTTTTTGTGGTTTTGTCACGGATTGCCAAAGAGGTTAATTGTTAGGATATATGTGATTCAATGATAGGAACATATGCCACTATTTTATGTAATTGGCTAATCCTTTGACAAAACGCACTTCACATGTAATTTGGTAGATCTAGGATATGTTTAATGCTTCAAGAAACAAGGTTTCAAGTTCAAGTGTTAAAGTCATGCAAGTCTGTCCAAGAATCAAGGAATGAAGTGTTGGATTTTAAAGCTTGACAGCTAGTATCTATTAAGGTTTAAAAGCTACTGAAGCCCATGGCTCAACAGCTATCTCAATAGATAGGGTATTTGTCGAGGTTTATGAAGTTTTTCAAGCTGATTTTCATCCAATCCATGAATGTATGTTTGGGCTTTCTTTTCTCACAACCCTAAACATATATAAGGATTATTTTAAGGGCTGAAAAAGGTGACATAAAGTTGCACAAGAGCACCATTCCACAAGTGTGAAGAAGAGTATGACTAGAAACCTAGTTTGCCCCAGTTCTTCAAAAAGCTGCTATGTTTGTACGCCATAAGGTTTTGTGACCAAGCAACTTCATGCTTTTCATCGTCTAGATGAAATGAAGAACTTTGTAGCCAACATCTTTCTCAAATTGGTGATCAAATCGCGTACTGCGATCTGCGCAATTGGTTAGTCACGTACTGGGAGCCGTGCATTGAAAATGAGAGATTGTCACTGCAGAACAAGTCCAATTAGGTATTGGGGTAAGGGTTCAACTGTAGGTTGGTATAAGGTATTAGGATTCCTTTACTTGTTACCGCTTGTTTTGATAATAGTGGATTCTCAAGAGTGGTGACCTTAAAATCACCTGGTGGGGTTTTTGCCGTGTAGGTTTTCCCCATTCGTAAACAAATCAACGTGTCAATTTATTTTCCGTTGCGTACTTTAGTTAATTGGTGATTTGTTTGTGCTGTCACGTACAGTTGCATGTAAATTTGATTAATTAATAAACTTGGCTAATTAATCAATTAATTCATCGCAAAGGGTCAATACATTTTTGGCCTATCAATTTTGCTTCTGCCACTGATCCAAACGAGTGTCCTTTTCCACTATGTCTATCCTTAATTCCTCTACCAAATTCTTCAGATTCTCCACCTTAGCCTCAAGCTTTATCCTTTCCCCCGTCTTATAGCTTGACTCCTTCTCTATATCACGCATTTTAGCCTCCAACCTAACCCTTTCATGGTCCATCTCAATTGCCTGTTTGGACGCTGCCATGAACTTTGACATAACCTATAAAACAAATTAGTTGAAAAGATGAGTGGACGAGAATATTAAGTATGAAAAATTCAAGACGCGAAAAACGTGTACCTTGAAGAGATCATGAATTGTGGAATGTTTAAACTTTTTTAAGGACATGTCATAACACAGAGCAATGTCTTCATCATTAACCACTTGATGAAACATTTCCTAGGCAAGATCTTCATTCTAAAGAAGAGTCATAGGAATACTTCTGGGAGGTTTAGATGAAGTGGTTTCAGCAGGCTTGGATGGAACTTTAACAAGGTTGGACGAGTCTAAATTGATGACCTGTGCAGATGGTGGTTTGGCAGAGGTAGGAGGAACAATGGAACTAGGCTTGACAACTCCAAACTTGGACGGCCTATGTTTTGACTTCTTGTGGCCCCGCCTGCTTGGAAGACTATCTAAGTCCACAGTCCTAGATAAAGTCTTCCTCTTATCTCCAGTGGCTAGATGAGGCTAAGAGTGAGTCTCTTGCATGGTCTCCTTGTCTACCAAGCCCTTCCCCTTGTTCTCTTTCATGGTTACCATTCCTATAAGAAAAAAAAAAATGTTAAGTTTTGAGATGAAACAATTAATAAAAATGCAAAGGAGAAAACTTACATCTTTGGTTAGTAAGCTTGTGAGCAAGTGCCTCTTCAGTAGGTTCAAGGCCAAGTCCCTAACTTGCAAGACGGCAAAATGTCACTAGGCAGTGAAACGTCTTGTCCGTTTAAGAACGAGCTCGTTGGACGTGGTCTAAATGAAATTTAGACAAGATGGGTCGTTTTACAACTGCACAAAAAAAGAAAAAAGAGGGTTAGATGAGTACAACAATAGAAGCAAAAGTGTAGTGAAAAAGGGGCATGAATATTCCCCATCTCACCAGTATAGGGAGGAAATAGATCCCTACCTACCTTAACAGGGTTTCCTGCCTAAAACTCAAAGATGAAGAAGAACTCTGTCTTCCACTTCCTATCAGATGTAGGGAGGGACTTCACCAATCTACAATTTGAACCTCTGGCTAAGAATTGGTAAAAACCTAGGGATTGACTAATCTCAGAGGGCTTATAACAGTATAGGAACTCATCCACAGTGAGAGGACGATTCCCATCAAATACTTCCCTCCACAAAACCTGTATAGAGATGATAAGCCTCTATGCATTAGGATTAAGCTAATTAATTCCTAGACCTAATCTAGAAAGTATTTCTCTGGCAAAAGCATTAAGAGGCAACCTAAGTCCTCCAAGAAGGTAAGCTTTATGGATACCAATCCCAAAATGAGGATGGCTACACCATTCACCACAGACAGCCAATCGAGGATTAGAGTCGTCTGGGATTTGGTACCAACTCCTAAGGGAAGTAATTTTTTTCTCGTTGGTCTTTGAAGGAATGCCTACTGCACAGCTGTACAAAGTATCTTCTTCTCTTGAAGAAGGAGACTAAGGAACACTAGTGGATGTGACAGCAAGTGCCCTAGAAGCCATCCTCATTCTCATCTCTTCTTTTAAAACGTCTAAAGGAATTTTAGGAACCCTAAACATATATTCCTCGTCTGTGGTGTTTCCCCCACTACCACTATTACTACTACTACTATCAGAGCTACTACCACTGATACTACTATCATGGTACTCGTCTATCTCCCTATCATCATTATTGCTAGACGAAGACACTATGATTTCAGACATTTTCAAAACTAAAGAAAAGCCTAAAATATGAGAAAATGAGGATACCTAGCTCTAAACGAGGATGACTAAAGACGGAAACTCCTAGATGAAGCGCTAGATGACAATGGTCAGAGGAGAAAATATAAGAAATGTGAAAGGATAGGAGAGGAATTCCACTATTTATAAGCAATAGACTCAGTCACTGAAACGACGCGACCAACCAAATGAAGCCACATGACATTTACTTTGAAGAACAAAACGACGTTATGAACAAACCTCAAGATTGCGCCACGTGTCAACATAAAAAATAAAAATAAAAATTTCAAATCACCACAATGACAGACAACACAAGGACGAGAGGGCAACTGATGGGGATCGACTAAGTATAGCCCATCCTTGGTTGTCATCCATGTATTAATCACACCTATGGAAAATCACAATGGAATGACAATGTATGAACAAGACCATTAAGAAAAATGGGATCCACCAAAAAGAAATCGTCCATAGACGACCATGTTATAGATGACTATACCCATGAACGACCAAATTGTACTTAGTAAATTCAACCAAAAATTCTCCAAAGGTTCTACATAAGCAGAACATGACACATTGCTTGGTACGACAAAGGAATTCCATACACTTCGTTCCATATACCCCATTTTCTTCATAACCACCAACATCACCCATGATGGTAATGGACCCCAAACAAGTAGACCCGCGTCAAACTCTCTATAAAAGGAGCAAGTCCTATCTACCAAAAGTAAGTTCTAACCATTCACTATTTTTCATCCTTATGTCCTAGAGAGAATACTGACTTAACCGTAGAAGGGTCCTTGGCCCGGTCACATCGGTCACCTTTGATGGTTCTTTCTTTCTTTTCAAGATTTACAGCCATGACCATTGCCCAAAGCATTACAGCCTACTGATTTTTGTGCATTATCACCATTAATCATATAACAAGTACCACTATGGAAATATAATTGTACTCTAGGCCTTATCAATAAATTATATCTTAAGACTCTAATATGATATCATTTGACTCCTGCATGAAATATCCATAGTGAACAAAGTCATAATGAACTGTCATTTTGTAAACAACTATTTTATTCCTTGAGTACCCAATTTAATCTTTTAGTTATTCATATTTATGAAATCTAATTTCATAAAATATAAACTTTAATAACTCTTTACTAAAGTGGCCGGCCTTGAATAACCAGTTCTCATTAAACTTATCTTAAAGGGATATTTCGTGCCTCTATAGAAAGAGATTATGGATTCCATCTTGAGAATGTGTTCCCTCAACACTACGTGTGGTTACCCAACATGCTGAGATTTTGACCGTTAAACTAGATCTCACTCCTGATATATCAAAGTAACCTACATTTCATGATCGAGTTCACTATCCTCTCAAGATTAAGAGTCTACGAAATTAGAAGTTGTGAGATTAATTTTTCAGATGACAGTTGTTAATTGAATAATTAATCTCACAGCGGTTCAGTTTAGTATGTCTTACACACTTAAGACATATCAACACATCAACTAGAAGTCTCCCCTTCCATGATCAGGACAAACCATCTTAGTTGATATGTTATAGTCTTCACAAATGAAACGCCCAATTTCATCACCAACTATGAACTATATTTTAAGTTTACAAGGAACTTGCAATTTATATCTTCTATAACTAAATCATAAAAATCACATACAATGCATCTCAAGGATTATGATAATGTCCAATTAGTTAATTTACAAATAGTTTCATATAATTAAACAATTTAATTATTCATAACATGCCAATAAATTGGATTTTAGGGCATAAACCCTAACACCTTCAACATCTCGCTGGCCTCTTTTAGCCCTAGGCATTGTTGGCCAATTTTCTAAGCTTATACCTTTCTCCATGCTTTTGTGGCAGAATCCCTTCTGCCAAGTATCCCATAAATAGGCCTCTACAATCCTCCATGGTAAACACGACGTAGCTTTCTTCTCTATTTATGGCCAGATGGCAAGCTTCGCACTGGGTCTGGATCTGATCCACCTCCTTGCTCATATTTAGCCAGTAGAAGCCCGCTCTCTACAACCTTCAATACAAGCTAACCTCCTTGCAAAACCCACAAATCCTGCTGTGAACTTCCTCCAGCTTTCTTTGGGCCTCCTCGTGCCCTACACATCTTGATAAAATTCCTCCTGGCATTTTACGATACATCTCTCCTTTCATCAAGACATACTCCTTTACTATTTTCAATTCTGCCACATCTTAATCTTCTTTGCATTCTTCTTTTTTTGGGAACTTTTCCTTGAGTATTTCAATTATGGATTCTCTTCACTTCTTAATCTCAACTCTAGCACTGCTTCCTTCAAAGGTTATTTGTGAACCCAACGTAGCTAATGCATCTGCATATTGGTTTTTGCTCCTCTGTGCATGCTTTATTTCAAATGTACAAAATTTTTCCTCCATCCTTTAGGCCAATGTCCTATACGAGGGCAAACTTGGTTCTTTTAAAGAAAAACTTCCTTTAGCTTGGCAAACCACCAAGTTAGAGTCCCCTATGGTGTTTGATCCCTATTTTGAGGGCCGTCGTCAATCCTGCCAAGTAAGCCTCATATTCAACTGTATTATTTGAGCATGGGAACTCCAACTTGAATGAGAGTGCTATGGTTTCTTCATCATTGTGATAAAGGACCACTCCCATGCCCCCTGAGTTTGCCGTAAAGGAGCCATCGAATTTCAGGACCTACTGTTCTCTTGCCATTTCTGCCATAGCTACTTCTCCAGGTACCTCATCGTCTAGCGAAAATTCCTCTTCTCTAGGAAATTGGGCCAACAAATCTACTATGGCTTGGCTTTTTAATGCTTTAAGTGTTCCCAGTTTCAAATCATACTGTGACAACTACAATAGCCACTGGGATATCCTGCCGAACAGAATGGGTTGTCGAAGAAGTGCTTTGATTGCATGGGACTTCGTCATTAAATGTACCTCACAAGCCAAGAAGTAATGGCACAACCTTTCCGACACATAGACGATTGCCAAGCATACTCTTTCAGCATCCCTTAAGGCATGGCTTACATAATAAATCGATTGCTCAATGCTGCCTCCATCTTCTTGGGCTATCAGAAGCCCAATGGCAGACAGGCTTAAGGCTAGGTAAAGCAACAATGATTTTCTGTGAACTGGGGCTTGCACAATAGGGAGGTTCATCATAATCTATTGTAGCTTTTGAAAAGAATTTTGTTATGCGTTTCCCCACTCAAAGCTATGTCCTTTCTTTAATAACTTCATAAAATACGAAGTAATTGATACTAGGCCCAGTATAAATCTCCTAATGTAGGAAGCTTTGCCTAGAAAACTTTTTAAGTCTTTAATCATGGTTGGTGGCTTCATAGTCGCTATCGCCACTGCCTTGGCCGAATCTACGTCTATCCCTTTGTTGTGGACCAAGAATCCCAAAAAAATTTCAGCAAATACTCCAAAAGCACACTTCAATGAGTTCATTCTTAGCTTAAAAAGTTTGCGTCTTTCGAACACCTTTCTTAGCACCTTGACATAATCTTCTTGCCTTCTTAACTTCACCACTATGTCATCCACATAGTCCTCCATTTCTTGATGCATCATGTCATGAAATATGGTGTTCATAATGTGTTGATAAGTAGCGCCCGCGTTTCTCAGCCCGAAGGGCATTGCCGTGTAGTAGAAAGTCCCAATGGGTGTTCTAAAGGCAGTCTTTTCCCCATCTTTTGGTGCCATCTGAATTTGATTGTACCTGCTGAATCCATCCATAAAGGAGAACATGGCATTCCCCACGGTAGAATCTATTAGCAG
The DNA here is from genome assembly GCA_963669245.1 of Quercus cerris. NCBI lineage: Eukaryota > Viridiplantae > Streptophyta > Magnoliopsida > Fagales > Fagaceae > Quercus > Quercus cerris. The sequence goes on along the minus strand of OY770008.1, from coordinate 21,326,687 downwards.
ATCCATGTTGGACAACAAGAATTCATCCTTGGGACAGACCCAATTAAGATTTCTAAAGTCGACGCAACATCGTATCTACACGTTCTTCTTTTTCACAGGTACAATGTTTGACAGCCACCGTGGGTGTTGAATTGGTTTGATAAATCCGGCTGCTAACAGCTTCTGCACTTCCTTTATTATCTGCCCTTCTACTTTGGTGTGAAACAACCTAGCAAGCTGGGCCACTGGTTTGGATTCGGGATCCACGTTGAGTGTGCACTACAACAAAATGTATTTTTAGTAACGAAAACTTTCGTCACTAAATGTCCAGATTTTCGTCACAAGGACCTTTAGTGATGAAATCAGCTTTTTAGCGATGAAATTCATTTCATCGCTAATACCCCGTTGCTAAAGGTCTTAGCGACGAAAAATTTCTTCACTAAAGGTTTGATTAGTGTAAAAAAAAAAAAAAAAAATGTTTAGAGACAAAATTACTTTGTCACTAAATGTTTTCCTTGCTAAAAACACTATTCAGCGACAAAAATATTTCTTCGCCAAAAACACTTTATTTTATTAAATCATATTTAGTGACCAAAATTTTCATCGCTAAATGTTTTCCTCGCTAAAAACACTATTCAGGGACAACAATATTTCTTCGCCAAAAACACTTTATTTTATTAAATCATATTTAGTGACCAAAATTTTCGTCGCTAAAACTATTATTTAAGAAAATTCGGGAACATATAGAGACAAAAAAGTTTGTCACTAAAACTATTTTTAACAAAATTCAGGCACATATAGCGATGAAAATTTTCATCACTAAAACTATTTTTCAAAAAATTCTGCTACATTTAGCAATAAAATATTTCGTCACTAAAACAAAATTTTTTTTTGTTATATTTGGTGACGAAAAAATTTGTCGCTAAAACTAATTTTTTGTTTTTAATTTTTTCTTGTCTTTGATATTAACCTGTAACCTGTCATTACATTATTAAAATCTCACATTTGAATAACACTTTTATTTCAACAACACATTTATAAGAAAACGATCCATACATTGCACAAGTAAAAATAAAACAAGTATCCAATTCAATCCATCCATACAAATTGTTTGCAACACATACAATAACACAAGATGTTTTATAACAATACAAAGAGTTTAGCATAGTATAATTAGGTCCAAAAGAAGACGTCCTCAAATGTCTTCAAGTAGTGCCAAAAGAAAATGCCCTAAAAGCCACCAATAAGAAATCTGTACAAATACAAAAACAATACTATATTAAAATCATAAAGTAAAAACATTAACTATGTTATAGGAAACATTTCTAACAATGCATTAAGAGTTGGCACACCAATGAATTAAAATCACAACTCCTAATATATAAGTTGTAGAAAGCAAATACAGATTTTCAAGTGTAATGTAATACAATTAGTTTCAAATAATGCATTAAAAGTAGTCACCCCATGTAGTGCAACACAATTGCTAAGATAAAACACTAACCAATAAGTCTTTTAGCTTGAAGACAAACCATACCCATAGGTAAGGTGAATATTACTTTAGCAAAATAAGGACAACTCATGCATAATGTATTTTAACATCTAAGTCTATAAGCTACTTAGATAAAGTCTTATCACATTCATGAATGCACAAGTCTATATTAATACTTAATCAAATATACATTGCACAATCAAACACTCCCAATATCAATTTATACCATCTTATAACACCATGCAAGCCACCCACTTACTCCATTTCAACAACCTACCACAATACCAATCATCAACATCATAATATATAATGCTGACAAGTATTGAAAACAATTAAATAATATCCATCACATATAAAACAACAATATCCATTCACAATTCCAAAAAATAAGAAACACTCTCAATATGAATTTAAACCACCATATAACACCATACAAGCCACCCGCTTGCTCCAACACAACAACCCACCACAATATCTATTCTCAGTATCACAATATATAATGCTTACAATTATTAAAAACAATTAAATAATATCCATCACATATAACTCAACAATATCCATTCACAATTCCAAAAAATAAGAAACACTCCCAATATGAATTTAAACCAACTTATAACACCATGCAAGCCACCTGCTCGCTTTAACACAACAATCCACCACAATACCAATTCTCAACAAAACAATATATAATGCTTACCAGTATTGAAAACAATCAAATAATATCCATCACATATAATTCAACAATATCCATTCACAATTCCGAAAAAAATAAGAAACACTTCGGATATGAATTTAAACTACCTTATAACACCATGCAAGCCACCCGCTTGCTCCAACACAACAACCCACCACAATACCAATTATTTGATGGAAATTAGAGATGAGTGCAGCGGAAAATAAGTTTTAAACGGATCTACTTCATTCGATATTGATAACACGTACTAAGTAAATTTCAGAATTTTGAGAACAAGAGATCGTACCTTGAAGCGGTGAATTTCAAAAACAAAGATTGAAGTACTCGGGAATATTTTTAATCTTCACTCCAATTCCACTAACGCCCAAGATGTGTGGTCTCTCAATTGGTAACAAAGGGATGACTAGTGAGTGACAAAAACTCATATGCACACCATTTCAATGTTGTTTTTCACACTCAGAAAAATATGAACGTTTTTCCCTTTGTATCTAACCAACTTATCTAATTGGGCTGGCCTTTTGGGCCTTACCAATTGGGCTTAAGTGTGTGGCTTGGAGTGGGACCAAAAGGGGCCAATAAGACACTAGCTTCAACGGGTCTTGGGCTTTTCTGTCAACTCTTGACAAGTCCAAAGTTACCATTAACTATATTTAATACCACTATATAAATATAGTTGCACTCTAGGTCTTATCTATAAATTATATCCCAAGACTTTATTATACATGCAACCCCTTCATAAAATATTCATAGTAATACAAAGTCATTAATGTAGACTGCCACTTTGTAAATTACTACATCTTGATCCTTGAGTACCCGGTTTGATCCTTTAAGTTATTCATTATATATTGATGAAATCCAATTCCATAAATATATACTTTAGTCTTACTAAAGTGGTTAGGCCTAACTCTCTGAATAACAAACCCATTAAACTTATCTCAAGGGAATATTTTATATCTCCGTTAAGAGACTATGAATTCCATCATGAGAATACATGTTCCATCAATACTAAATGTGGCTGCCCAACATACTGAGATTTTGACCATAACTTTAGATCTCACTCCTGATATATCAAAGCAACCTGCACCTCATGATCAGGTCCATTATTCTCTCAGGATTAAGAGTTCATGCAAATACAAGTCGTGAGATTTATTATTCATTTGACAGTCTTTAGGAGAATAATAAATCTCACAGCGGTCCAGTTCAATATGTCTTAACTCTTAAAACATATTAACACATCAACTAGAAGTCACCACTTCCATGATCAAGACAAATCATCATGATTGATATGTTATAGTCTTCGCAGATGAAATGCCCAATTTCAATACTGACTACGAACTATAATTCTGAGTTTACAAAGAACTTGTGATTTATATCTTCTGTGACTCTTCACATAAATCACATACTATGCATCTCATGGACTATATGATAATGTCCGAATATTCATGTTACCATTATTTCAGATAATAATAAAACAAATTCATTAAACACAATATTAAGTCATACATAATGTCATACACAATGTCAAACTTAATATCATACATAGCATCATACAATAGGATTTAAGGACACTAATCCTAACATTATTAACATCACAATATATAATGCTTACAAGTATTGAAAACAATTAAATAATATCCACCGCATATAAATCAACAATATCCATTCACAATTCCAAAAAATAAGAAACACTCCCAATATGAATTTAAACCACCTTATAACACCATGCAAGCCACCCTCTTGCTCCAACACAACAACCCACCACAAAACCAATTATTAACATCCCAAAATATAATGTTTACAAGAATTTAGTAAGAAATTACTTACTATGCTTAATGCTTAAGCTAGCACACACCTCCACCAAAGAAATCCAAAATGACCACAAACAAATAATGAGTTGCCTGCCAAAAACAAAAAAATAAAAATTTACTATGCTTGTAAGTTACTAGCACTAATGATGATTTGCAGGCAAATTTTTTTTTTTTCCTAAACTAGACTTGTATCCATTATCAAACTTATATGTTTTACTATATTTAATAATAATAACTCCCACTATTCAGTTATCATTTCTAAGAACTTGATAAAATAATATAGTCTCAATATGGACATCAACACATCATAGATCCATTGTCGACTCTAAAGGCTCTCTTTTTCCTTCCTTTTTAAACTTTTAGCATCTCCACAAATAAATGATCATCATTTAAACGGTGGCTGCACACATTTTAATCACCTTTTACATAAAGTGAAACCAAGTGACCATTCAATACCATTATAAAAATATTTTAGTAAATGTGTATACAAGTATGTAAGTGTGTGCTAAATTTGGAAAATTATGTATAATAAGGTGTTATAATCTCTCTTTGAGCTTATTAAACCCAAACAAGGTACAAAGGAATGGTAACAAGTGTAGCATCAATCACCTTCTCCATTTTAGCATCCATATCAGATTTTATAGCATTGATTTAAACTTTCAATATGTCATTTTATTGTGCAAAAAAAAAAGACCCCAAACAAAAATTAATATGGAAAAGCAAAAACAAAAATTTAGAACTCACAAAAAGCAGTCAAATGCAAATGAAGGTGGATGCTCTCTAGGTCCCTTTAGCTCGGCACCCAAATGCAACACATAAAGCAATCAAAATTGCTCTCTTCCCACCTGTAAGCCCCAAAAACCAAACAATGTTTCATTAATTCGTCATAGAAATTTTTTAATGTTAGTAAAAAAAAAAAAGAAGCAATTATGGATTATAATACTAAGATCACCACGCCAATTTCAGCTTTCTTCTTATCAAGTGGGACAAAAACTGCATTCTGCAAAGCCCCAATAGTAAAGAGATTATCAAATGATGTCTAGTACTAGTTCTATTTATGTTTGGTTGACAAAAAATAAAAGAAAAGTTGGATGAAATATCAAGAATATCAGTCAAACATGTGCTATGCAACATTTAAGTGCTTGTCAGTATTGCCATTTTATTATATCTAATCTTCAAGACATCATATCAAATATTTTTCTAAAACTTCATCTGTCTCCAATCACACAGCATATACAACCTTATCCACTTTCAAAAAACCCTTCCAAAACATTCATAATCTATTTTTTCCAAAAATCCATTGCATGAGACTCTTTAATCTCCTTGTGGGGTCTATATCCATTACTCATATTGTATTGTAAATAACTGTAGCTTCACAGTTTCCTTCTCTACACTAATATTTTCATTAAGAAACCATTTTTATTTCATTCAAATACAAACTCATTCACATTAATCTAACTAAACAACACAAGACCCTAAACTTACATTTCTAAAAATCTCACTCACTCACATCAATCCAACCAAACAAATACGTATTTATACAACTTAGTCCAGCAAACCCATATCCCAAAAACCACCCAAAAAAAAAAAAAAAAACAACAGAATCAATAAAAGAATCATCTAACGTGTACAAATTTTTGCTTCCAACATGAAATCTTGCACTAATATCGAAACAAGGAACCAACATTTATCAAAAAACAAAAAGAAAAACAACAACTAGAGTAAAATGAAATGGAACAAAATTCATATAACACACAGGTATATATATATATATATATAGAAAAATAAAATACAAAAAGAGAAATAGAAAGACAGAGAGAGAGGGGCTGACGCATCGGAAGGAGGGAGAGGGGATCGGCGGCGAAGGGAATGGACGACAAAGGGAGCACGATGGCGGCAAAAGGAATCGAAGGCAATGAACGAAGCTCCTCGACAGCAGCAAAGAAGCTCGACAGAGAATGGTGGAGAGAGAGAGAGAGAGAGAGAGAGAGGGAGAGAGGGAGTAAATGGCACAGAAAGAGAAAGAGTGAGGAAAAAAATTGTAAAGTTGTGATTTACAACTATGTGTTTTGTTGGCTTTTATTCCGTGCCAAATTTGATTGTAATTACTATCAATTTTTTATACCCTGTATTTGTGGTGGGAATTGTTGTAAGGGGTGTGTGATAGAGAGTGTGTGAAGACTCAAGCAATTTGGAAGCTGATGGAATCTCGCGGGTATCTCGCGACTAAGCTTCCCGCGAAGTGAAGCATGTGCCCTGCACATGCTGGAATGCGAAGAGTCATGACAGATGGAGACAGCTGTCTCTCGCGAGTATCTCGCGAGTAACGCCTTCCCGCGAGACACCCGCGAGACATGCTATTCTGCCAACCTGTACTAACTGACTCACACATTTTGCACCTATCCTATATAAACCCCCATTACCCACAAATGTTGAGGGATGCTTCAGAGAGAAAACCCTAGCCAAACACATTTGTAATTAGAGATTGTCATCCCCACCTTTCTCTATACACTTGCTTGTGGTATCTCCTCAACCCTTCCCTCTCCATTTCCATACCATTGAGAAGTTGATAGCCCAAAACACTTACCACACCTTTTGAGAGTGTTGAGTGACATTTTGGTGCTGCTGGGAAGCATTGGAAGAAGCCTAGAATGGCAGATGCAACATGGAGCTTATTGCGGGATCCGGATAACTAAGACAAGACACGGTTTCGAAAAGCCTTGTTGGAGTAGGAGCTTGGAGGGCTTAGGTACATCGGGTAGATTAGGTTTGGAGGGTCTCTTGCTTACTGATGTATCCTAACTGATTGTCTAGTGGATCGATTTCCGCTTGGAGGGCGGCGGAGAGGTTTTTCACCGAGTTCTTCGGTTTCCTCTTCGAAAACACGTCTTGGTGTTTTCTATGTTTGCATCTCTCTTCCCTACTCTTTTATATTCCATTACACTGCTGTGTTGTTTAGTTTATGGATTAGAGTAGCTATATTGTTCATCCGCTCGCTTTTACACTATTCCGCACTCTATATTAAAGTTATGTAAAATCTATCGAGCCGTAATTTTAATCGGGGGTCTAAACAGCTCTTGTGTTTTTCAACACATTTTCGAGCTTTCAATTGGTATCAGAGCGGGTACACTTGCTTGGTTTAAATACCTTAGTGTGATCCTTGACCCTATTTGAGATGGACCGGTCTCAATCGCTCAATGTTCCACCATTTTTTGATGGGAACAATTACGCATTCTGGAAAGTCAGAATGAGAGCATTTTTATGCTCTATAGAAGATACTGTTTGGGATGTGGTAGAGCTCGGCTGGACTAAGCCGGAAGCTCCTAAGGCAAATTGGGATAAGGTAGCTCTCGCAGCAGCTAATGCAAATAGTAAAGCTTTAAACGTTATATTCTGTGCTGTGTCACCTGATGAATTCCACAGGATCTCTCATATGACAGTTGCTAAGGAAGCTTGGGAGATTTTGGAGACCACTTATGAGGGTACAAAGAAAGTTAAGGACACAAAGCTTCAGATGCTTACCTCCAAATTTGAAGAGCTCAAGATGGGTGATGATGAACCATTTGATTCATTCTATGGGAAACTCAATAAAATTGTAATTGCTAAACTCAATCTTGGGGAGAAGATTGAAGATGCTAAGGTGATGAGAAAAGTATTGAGGTCCTTGCCTGAAAGTTTTAGAGCAAAAGTTACAGCCATAAAGGAAAGCAAGGATTTGGATGAGATTAAGATTCAAGAATTAGTTGGGTCTCTCCAAACATATCAGATGGGACTGCCTTCCCATAAGATGAGTAAATCACTTGCTCTTAAAACTATCACCGAAAGGATGGGTGATTCCTCCGAAGAAGATGGGGTGGAGAAGGAGGTAGCATTTCTTGCGAAAAACTTCCGCAAATTTCTGAAGATGAAAAACAGTGGGAAACCATTCAATAGAGGAAAATTTTCATCTTCAAGAGGTGATAGGAAAGAGTTTACAAAGAAAGAAGGGAGGGAGTTTCAACCTTCTTCAGAAATTATATGCTATGAGTGCAATGGCCATGGACATCTAAAGAAGAAGTGTCCAAATTTTCTGAGGGGAAAAGGCAAAGCTTATGCCACGACACTCAGTGATTCAGACTCCTCTGATTCTGACTCGGAAGAGAGTTGTGACAGAGAGGGAAACTACTCCGCATTCATGACCATTGCTCATGTGGAGTCATCGGATGATTTGGGTGCACTTGTGAAGGAGCTTGGTGAGCATTCTGATTCAGAGTCTATTGGGAATGTGGAAGAATCAGATGCTGAAGAAGAAGAAGAGAATACAGCTAATCTTCAAGAAAATTACTCCTTATTACTTGAGAAGTCGGGAGAGTATACCAGAGTAGCCAAGGCGGCTGTAAGGAAAATGAAGAAAGCTGAGGAAGATTATAGAAGTCTCTTGATCAGATATAAAGAGGCTAAGTGTGAGATTGAGACACTAAATGGCGAGTTGTCTGAAGCCTATACGAAGGTGAGGTTTCTTGAGCAAGAGATAGTGCAAGCTCATGCCAAGATAGAAAGAGTCTCCTCCTAGAAGTTAGATGATGTTATCTCATCTCAAAAACCTTTTTCAGACAAGTCCGGGTTAGGATACACCGGAGGAAGCAGCTCATCAGCCAAAGCCACCAAAGAAGTGAAATTTGTAAAGGCCATAGAGCCTATTGTAGAAGAGCCCATTCTTGAGAATGTTAAGGCTGAGAAGAAGAATGTGAGTGAACAACGGATGGTGAATAAGCCCTGAAATCATTCCATAGGTAGACATGAAACCAGAGGAAGATCTCTCCCAAGATCTCAACGGGGTCCCAGAACGGACTATGTGTGTCACTACTGCAGAATGCAAGGACATACCAGACCTAACTGTCAAAAGCTGAGATCAGACAACAACTCAAGCGCACCTCGGTCACGAGGAAGGAGAAATGACAGGAGGTCTTGGGGTGGTGAACAACCGAGAAGTCAGAATCGTGATCCTGGGATGATGGACGTGATGAAAATGATTGGTGCCTTCACCACTTGCTTGGAGAGTTTCACTAGAAGGTTTGACAGTCCAAATTCTCGTACCCAATCCGTTAAGGATATCACCCTAAACGCACGTGACGTGTGGGTGAAGAGGGGTACTCATGCATAAGCATTATAACATGTCCACGCATAAATTCTTTCAATGTTTAGGGACTTTTGCTGTTGCATCGTTTCATGCATTGCTCTATTTTTACTGTTGGTGTTTTGTACCGGTTGTTTTTGTTAATCTTTATTCTCTTGTTCTGTTTTTGGGTGTGTTCAAAAATTTCAAAAACACATAAAAAAATAGAAAATCCAAAAAGTTTGATCACTTTGTTGAGTTTTGTCTCAAAGCATATTTTGCCTTGTACCTTTGTACTTATGACTTTGTGCATTTAACGAGCTTAGCTTGTCTCTCATGCACTCATATCATTGTGGAAGAAATCCTAAAATCTATGTGACTGTTGTAAATAGATCTTCAACCTTGTCATGAATGATTAGTGAATGGTTTTGTTGATCTTGAGACATGTATAGACTCATGCCTATATATCTTCCCACTTTTATTTTCTGCTTTAAAAGAGCTCTCTAATTGTAAATCTCCAAATGAAAAGAGATATAGAGCTGCAAAAGCCTGTTGCACAAACTAGTATTCGACTAGGAAAAAGGGAAAGCGACCAAAATAAAATGTATGATGCCCAAAAAGCCAAAGGCTAACTCATCAAATGAAATATCAAAAATTTCAGGCATCTTTCTCTAAATGAGATTCTCTTTGCTCAAAAGTTGCAAATGATATGTTAAATATGGAGCCAAATGAAAAGCTTCAATGAATTGTTATCAAGTTCATGTGGGAGGTCATATATGCATGTTTCTATGATTGAGATAGGTCACATAATCTAGGGCTAGTTGTGTATGCCTTGATTGAATTGATCATTGAAGCTTCATATTGGACTAAGGACTATCTCATTTTTGATATCCACACACAACACACAAGTCTATGTTCAATGAATGCCTTATTCATTTGTGTGATTGTACTTGATTAAATGTGTTTTTCACATGCTTAATCTTTGTTGATCAAACCCAAAAAGATTTCTGAGTGTTTTATTTGTTTTTGAAAGTGATTATATACTTTCTTGTCTTTTGTTTTTGATTAAATTGCATTTTTTGTGTCTCTTCAAAAACAAGTTCAGGGGAAATTTCGCGAGAAGCTCGCGACTTAGAGCTTCCCGTGAAAAGGAGTTGAGGGAAACTTTTTATTTTATCATGTCACACAGAAACTTTCGCGACTGTCTCGCGACCAACAGCTTCTCGCGAAATGCTGTTTGGCTAAAATTGGATTTTTCCAATTTCAGACAGAAGCTACCGCGACTGTCTCACGACTGTTTCGCGACCTAATGCTTCTCGCGAAAATTTTGTGCTTCAGTGGCACTTCTCGCGAATGTCTCGCGACTGTCTCGCCCCTCTATAACCCGCGAAAAATGCGTGTTTTCAGTTTTTATATAGCTGATGTGACAGTTTTTCAAAACTATCAAACTTCCCTCGCTCAACCTCTCTCAAACTTTCTCAACCCAAAATCACTATTCCATTCATTTCCCTTCAATCCAAGCATTTTTTCTGCATTTTCTTCTTCAAGGTATGTTTGTTAACCATTTCTTTTTAAGTTTTTGCTTAGATTATGCAGAATTTTTGTTAGGGTTTTCAAAATTGGGGATTTTCAAAACTTTGGGTTGGTTTTCAAAATTGGGTGAATTTTTCTCATATTTTTGATTGGGCTGTGTCCCATTTGTTGTTTCTGCATCTGTGTTGGCCCCTTGTGGCATTTTATCATGTATTGAGGGTAGATTTTCACATGTTCATGCATTATTCATATAATTTTTGCATTTGTGCACGCTAAGTGTTTGTCAAAATGTCCAAGTGACATTTTTGTGACAAAATGGAATCAAGTGATTTCAATCCATAGTTTTTCACTTGTTTGACCTTATTTTACTTAGGTTTGGTCATTGATTATGTGTTTCACTCACTTTGTTCATGTTGCACACTCTTGGCACACAACTAGGCACACGTAGGCACCCTCATGCATCTCATGCCGCACACACTCATTAGCACATGCACACAGACACCCTCTATTGCATTTTTTTTCTTAATTTGGTGCAATGTAGTTATGCTTTATAAGTTGGAGTCTTTTAGCATGATGTTTAGTGTCTACCATGCTCTGTTTTTTTAGTTAGTTTAAGTCTGATTTGGAACTAACTTGAATCTAATGAAGTTTGTCTTCTGGTTTGTGCTTGTGCATCTTCTTTTATTTGCTTTGTAAAATTGTGCAGATGTCTCCCACCAAGCATGCTGCTAAGAAGAAATCGTCTTCAAAGCGAGCCCGAACTGATTCTGATCATTTCAGGTCTATAGAAGCTGATATGAAGTACAATGACTGCTACAAGGACAAGACAATCATCATGGAACGGGTAGTCCAGTTAGAGACTCTTGAGGGCACTTTCATCCCTGAAGTGTTCAAAGATAGAACTTGGACCAAGTTGCTGAACCCAACTGGAGTGGTCTATTCAGAGATTATCAAAGAGTTCTTCTCTAATGCCACTGTCAACGGAGAATGTATTGAGTGCTGGGTAAGACACAAGAAGTTTGTGATTACAAGAGAGAGCATTCAAGATTTTCTGGAAACTCGTCCACCATCTCAGCCAATCACTGTTGCTTATGAGGACAGAATGGGTTCTACTGATGAGATGATTACACTCCTTGGTGGTGAACCAAAGAAATCATCCATGAACACCATCAAGTTCTCTCTAGAAATGAGGACCCTAAGCTATGTGATGATTCACAATCTTTATCCGGTCACCAATCTCACCACTCTCTCTGCTCCAAGAACAAGATTTCTGTATGATCTCTTCACACATAAGGAGATTGACATTTGTGGCCATATCATGCATGTCCTGAAAAAGAGCATCACAAAGCAGAATTCACGGACTGTGATGCCGTTCCCCTCTTTGATCATGGGATTGATTGCCAAGGCAAAGCTCAAGCTACCTAGTGGCCTCACAGTTGTTCAGAGAGACTATCCCATTGGTGGTCATACACTGACTAGGAGCACTGCACACATCAAGGGCTCGAAGACCGATGTGCATACCATACCACCACCACGACAGGTTCAGCAGGATGAAGGCGAAGATACAGAGGAAGAGATTGACAGGTTCACCTCGGCTCCTGAGCCCTCTACACAGCCATCATCTTCGGCTCCTCCACAAGGCTTAAGCAAACTAGAACAGTTGCTTGCTAAGATGGATCAGATGTCTACAGTGCTTGACTCCCATGTGCAGTACACCACGGACCAGTTTGCATACCTTCAAGGACAGATCACCGTGCTCTCTTCTCAAGTACAAGACTTATCTATGGAGCACGGCTCGGATTCAGAGTCAAATCAGTTCTGACCCTTTGGCCATTTCGGTCAAAAAGGGGGAGAAAATTCTGAGGGGGAGCTAGAGAAGAGCTTGCACAGTGTTAGGGGGAGCATAGTCTAGCAACTTAGTAACATTAGTTATTGGTTTTTCAGACGGTTTTTATTTATTACATTTTAGTATGCTTTGATACTATGCTTTATTTAAGTATTATTTCAGATGTTTCTTTTGTGATATTCTCTATGCTTTGTAGCACTCTTTGCATGTACCCATGTTGCTTTTGTAAGTTTTAAGGGTTGTTTTGTTTCATTGCATGATTTGTAGGCTTTTATGGTTTGTGCCATGTATTTGCAATACTTTGCTTATGCAGTCTTTATGCTTGTGCTATTGAAGTTTAATGTCTTACATTTACTTCACTACATCACTCTTGTGCCCGTGTAGGATTGTTCCTAGATGCATATACGTTCTATGCATTGGTTGAGTGATGAACACTCTTGTGCCCTAGTAGGATTGTTCCTAGATGCAAATTCTTCAAGTATTTTGCATTGGTTGAGTGTTGGATGTGCAAATGGTACTCTTCATATGAGCTTATCATCTTTCATATCCAGATGTTCATTCCTTGTGTGAATAAGCATAGTAATTGCTTGTGTATAGTGATTACTCGTTTGATCTTGCCATGATTTAGTGTTTCTATTTCATTCTGCTTGATCATGTGCTTATTGCTCCATATGCTTTTCAAGTTTTCTGCATACAATCATAATATTTTGTTGTTGTGTTTCAGGAGTTACTTGTTCATATGTTTCAAGAGCTTATCAGAATCTAGAATTAGGTGTGAGTGAGTTTTGCCTGTGTTCCCAAACTCACGTTTAAGTCTAGAGTCTGTTTTAGGGTTTTGTCACGGAATAGCCAAAGGGGGAGATTGTAAAGTTGTGATTTACAACTATGTGTTTTGTTGGCTTTTATTCCATGTCAAATTTGATTGTAATTACTATCAATTGTTTATACCCTGTATTTGTGGTGGGAATTGTTGTAAGGGGTGTGTGATAGAGAGTGTGTGAAGACTCAAGCAATTTGGAAGCTGATGGAATCTCGCGGGTATCTCGCGACTAAGCTTCCCGCAAAGTGAAGCATGTGCCCTACACATGCTGGAATGCGAAGAGTCATGACAGATGGAGACAGCTGTCTCTCGCGAGTATCTCGCGAGTAAGCCCTTCCCGCGAGACACCCGCGAGACATGCTGTTCTGCCAGCCTGTACTGACTGACTCACACATTTTGCACTTATCCTATATAAACCCCCATTACCCACAAATGTTGAGGGATGCTTCAGAGAGAAAACCCTAGCCAAACACATTTGTAATTAGAGATTGTCATCCCCACCTTTCTCTATACACTTGCTTGTGGTATCTCCTCAACCCTTCCCTCTCCATTTCCATACCATTGAGAGGTTGATAGCCCAAAACACTTACCACACCTTTTGAGAGTGTTGAGTGACGTTTTGGTGCTGCTGGGAAGCATTGGAAGAAGCCTGGAATGGCAAATGCAACATGGAGCTTGTTGCGGGATCCGGATAACTAAGACAAGACACGGTTCCGAGAAGCCTTGTTGGAGTAGGAGCTTGGAGGGCTTAGGTACATCGGGTAGATTAGGCTTGGAGGGTCTCTTGCTTACTCATGTATCCCAACTGATTGTCTAGTGGATCGATTTCCGCTTGGAGGGCGGCAGAGAGGTTTTTCGTCGAGTTCTTCGGTTTCCTCTTCGAAAACACGTCTTGGTGTTTTCTATGTTTGCATCTCTCTTCCCTACTCTTTTATATTCCATTACACTGCTGTGTTGTTTAGTTTATGGATTAGAGTAGCTATATTGTTCATCCGCTTGCTTTTACACTATTCCGCACTTTATATTAAAGTTGTGTAAAATCTATCAAGCCGTAATTTTAATCGGGGGTCTAAACAGCTCTTGTGTTTTTCAACACATTTTCGAGCTTTCAAAAATGTTAGGGTTTGATTAAAAAAACTGAATTGGTTTTATTTATAGTATCAACTATAGCGACGAAAATTTTTTGTCGCTATTGCCTAATTTTTTGTCACAAAAGATCCTAAATTTTTTTACGCTTTTAGTGACGAAATTAATTTTGTCACTATAACATACTTTTAGCAACGAAGTTTAATTTCATCGCCAAAGAAGCAAAATTTTGTTACAATTTTTAGTGATGAAATCTTAATTTCGTCGCTATAGCATACTTTTAGTGACGAATTTTGATTTTGTCGCCACAAACCTCTAATAAAAACCTATTTTTGTGTGATTATTTTTAGCGACGATTGTTTATTGTCGCTAATGCTCCCTTTTAGCGACGAAATGATTTTTGTCGCTAATACTATTCATAGGAACACCTACAGTGACAAAATGTGTCGTCATTAAAAATTTCAACTTTTAGCGACAAAATATTTCATCGTTATAGATTAATTAAGCTCGCACCAAATTTTTCCCCATTGGTGCCCATATTCAAATCACCTATGCGACGAAAATTACTTTCGTCTCTAAATGTTATAATTTTTTATTATTATTAGCAACGAAATCCATATTTCATCCCTACATCTGCATTTTTAGTGATGAAAAATATTTCCTCACTAATTTTTTTCACTAAAAATACATTTTGTTATAGTGGTGTGTACCACCAACCCTAGGTCTAGCCCAGACATTTCGTTATAATCCCATGCAAAAACATCTCTGAACTTTTCCAATAACAAGATCAATTATCACTTTTCCTCCTCTAACAACTTCGAACTTATCGAGCTTGGTCATGGCTTCTATGGGTCTATGCCCAAGTCGATCTCTTCCAACTTGCATGCTGCAGGTAAGCCCTACGCACCTTCATTATTTATGTTTTATCCTATCGTCAGCTGCTTGGACCCTAACGCATCGTGGTGTACTATTTGGTTCCGAGGTTGGCGCCTCTCTTCTTTTTCTTTTTCACAGCAATGACTCCCTCAAATCGGGTTCTGGGTCATCTTGGATATCCTCCCACTTAGGAACGAAGGTGCTAGTCGATTTGGATACTGAACTTTCCCCAGATAGTGCCCACTTGTTGTAGAACATAGTTTCGACTAAGTGAGCATCTGCTTGCTTAAATGGGGATGGGTTTGTTGCAATCCGTATCATTATGCCATTCAATCTCCCTTTCGCGCACTGGTGATAGGTGGACGAAATGAGGCGATACTTGTGTAGCCACAGCCTTCCCAGTAATAATGGTAAGAAACTTCTGTCTTCACCACGTGGAATCAAGCCAATGAGGCTATCGAGCTTACCTTTAGCCAAACTTGTATGTATCCTACTGTGTACTCACCTTTTCCTCTAAACCCCGTCACCTCCATTGGGTATCCTTGAATCTTACTCTCCGATATTCCTACTGCTTGCAATGTGCTGAGTGGGATAAGATTTACTGAAGCACCCATGTCAACCAGGGCTCTCTTACGGGAATCTAATTTATAGAGGTTACCAAGTAGAGAGGCCTTCTGTGGTCTGGGTATCCCACCTCCATGTCTTCATTGCTGAAAGTGATCTCGTTGGTATCTTAAAGAAAGGCTCTGTCAGTTCGAGCCTCTACAGTGGGGCATTCTATTCCCTCTCTTGAAGCGATGCATACCAAAGCTCTAATTGGTCAAACAATTTTTGAACCAAGAGCTTGTCTTCAAGGTTGTAATGGCTACGACTAGCAATGACAGTCTTTCCTCTTCGTCTTCACCTAAGTCTGCGCAAATGATAACTACTGCTACCCCCTTCCCTTTGTGATTAGGGAGTGGGTTGCTCTGGACCTTTGGTTTGGACAGTTCAAGGGTCCATTCTTTGATCCTGCGATGCACTAATCTGCGAAATGTCCATCATTCCATGATAGCATGATGCATGTAATTATGCAGGCAGCAGAAATGTGAGTCTCTCCATTCTTCTTCGATGGGCTTTCTAGAAACATGATTGGGTTTGAAAACCCCATCTGCAATCCATTTTTCTAAAAACATATCTAGCTCCTTTGGTGTACATGGTATTGGTGGAGAGCTCTCATACTCCCTCTCTTCTGACTTCTTTTTCTTCTCATCGGTGGACAATGTCATGGCTTGTGGCATGGATTTCCGCTCCTTGGGCTTGTCAGAGTTAGGAGTGACTGATTGGGCGGTCTTCCTGGCCTTCTACAATAGTTGGCGAACTGGGAAATTTCTAGGTTGTCCAAGACAACCCTGTATTCCATAATCATATTGTCCATACACATTTCCACCAACGTCTTCTCCTCACAGTGATCATAGTAGTCGAGGTCTATGTCCTTGAACCTCTTGAAATATTCCATGAGATCTTCTCCGCTTCTTTGCTTGGTGCCTTGCATAGTTACAAGCATCACTATTTCTTCTCTGCGGAAATACTTGGAGCAGAATACATCTACCAAATCATCCTACATTGGGATTGATCCTGGCTTCAAGACAGTGTACCAAGTATATGCCCGATCACATAAGGACTTTGAAAACTCTTAGAGGCAAAGGTCCTCGTCTGCTCATAGGGACGAAGGGTATCCATAAACTTGCTTACATGCTCGACGGTACTTTCCTTCCTACCATCATACTGTAAGAGGGTTCACGGCTCGTATCTATCGAGATATGGCTCGTTGAGTATCCTCAAGGGATACAGAGGTCTCCTTGAATAAAATCTTTCCTTAGGTGCCTTGGCCTTTTCTTGTTCCAACAATGTTGCTACGTCAGCCATCATGACAAAATGTTGTTCCGCATTCTATGGGCCACCACCCACAAGAGTCTCTTCCTTCCTACCACATGCTCAGGGTCCTGTTGACTCCCCTTTTCCTTTGTCTTAGCCTCCTTTAGCTTGCGAATCTCTTCCATCAGCTACTGCTGGGAATGTTGTATTGATTACAGCACTTTAATAAAGAAGTTAGTATTGTCAGCAGGATTCCTTTGTTACTGCTATGGCCTAGCCCCTACTTCGTTGGCACTCTCTGCTTGATTAGGCTTGTTAGGGCTTGTGCCCTAAAATCTAATTTATTGACATATCATAAATAATTAAATAGTTTAATTATATGAGACTATCTATAAATGAACTAATGGGACATTATCTTAGTCTATGAGATGCATAGTATGTGATTTATGTGAAAAGTCACAGAAGATATAAATCACAAATTCTTTATAAACTCAGAATTTTAGTTCATAGTTGGTGATGAAATTGACATTTCATCTATGAAGGCTATAACATATCAACTAAGATGATTTGTCTTGATCATGGAAGTGGAGACTTCTAGTTGATATGTTGATATGTTTTAAGAGTTAAGACATATTAAACTGGACCACTGTGGGATTTATTATTCTCCTAACGACTGTTAAATGAATAATAAATTTCATGACTTCTATTTACATTAATTCTAAATCCTGAGAGAATAATGGACATAATCATGAGGTGTAGGTTGCTTTGATATATCAGGAGTGAGATCTATAAGACACGATCAAAACCTCAGTATGTTGGGCAGCCACATTTAGTTTTGATGAAACATATATTCTCAAGATGGAATTCATAATCTCTTAATAGAGATATAAAATATTCTCTTGAGATAAGTTTAACGGGTTTGGGTATTCAAAGAGTTGGGCCCAACCACTTTAGTAAGGAGTTACTAAAGTATATATTTATGAAACTGGATTTCATAAATATATGATGAATAACATAAAGGATTAAGATGTAGTAATCTTCAAAGTGGCAGTCTACATTCATGACTTTGTATTACTATAAATATTTTAAAGAAGGGGTTGCATGTATAATAAAGTCTTGGGATATAATTTATTAATAAGGCCTAGAGTGAAATTATATTCATATAGTGGTATTGAATTTAAATTAATGGTAATTTTGGACTTGTGAAGAGTTGATAGAAAAGACCAAGGCCTATTGGAGCTAGAG
The DNA here is from genome assembly GCA_963669245.1 of Quercus cerris. NCBI lineage: Eukaryota > Viridiplantae > Streptophyta > Magnoliopsida > Fagales > Fagaceae > Quercus > Quercus cerris. The sequence goes on along the minus strand of OY770008.1, from coordinate 21,308,359 downwards.
TCATATTTGTTCCCTTTTGGTCCCACTCCAAGCCACATGCTAGAGCCTAATTGGAATGGCCCAAAAGGCTAGCCCAATAAGATAATCAGTTATATATAAGGACAGAAACATACAGAATTTCATAATTGGCTTTTTATTAAGATCATATAAGGAATAAAATGGTTTTTATGTGAGTGTTGGACACTCTCTTATTCTCTCCATTGAAACTGATTGAGAGACCACACTTCTTGGGCATTAAGTGGAATTGGAGTGAAGATTAAAAGTTTTTCCAAGTACTTCTAATCCTTTGTTTTGAATTTTAGCGCACCAAGGTACACTTTCTATTCTTTGTTTTATAATTCAAAGTTACATGCTATCTTTCATGAATGAAGTAGATTCGAGTTTGTTGCTTCCACTGTTTGTTTTGTATAGGATATAAAACCAGATTTTCCAATAGGGTTGGTGCGGTATGGCTGGCCTTGACTCAGCCTATGATGGTACAACACTCATATTCCATGTCGTCTTTGATCTTGGGGGCATAGCTTGCAAGGGATTTGTTCATTTTCCTTGTCTTTCTCCCAACACCTTAGTGAAGTCACCAATTTAAATGTGGGGGCCTTTTTGTACTGTTAAGCCTTATCTCCTTCTACTGTGCGATGGCCGGTTAGTCTGAGGTAAGGGAGTTAGGATTGGCCTTACTAGAACCGCACTTCAGGCCAACTTGTGCACAAGTTAGGCTTACCCATCATAGACGTGTCCTAATATGAGTGTTATGGGCTGGACGCAAGACGTGGTCACGGTAGGAGTGACTGTTACAAGTATTATGGCAAGAATACACTATAGCAGGATAACTGTGATAATAAAACGTACTAAATAAAGCTAACACCATAAATAAAGTTAACAGGGTTATAGCAGAACAACACATCAAGTAGAAATAACACTACAACAGAAAAAAGGTAAAAAAAATTTAGTAACTTCTAGCCAAGCAATAAGAATATCATCCAATAGGCATAACAAACGGAAAAACTTGTTTGCTAGATTATAGGTTGAGTTTTTCAGCAAAAGCGAACCCAAGAAGGGAACTAATCTCCAACACGAGTAACCTCAACAAAGGGCTCCTACCATAAAAGTTACTCGCTCTGGAGAAAGGGCCTAAGTGGTTTGAGTTTTGATTTACAATCTTCAGAGAGTGGGTATGTCGTAAGGGAGAGCAAATGTGATCTATTGATGCATGCCTCTATTCCTATTGCTTTACTTTCTCTCTGGTTTTCTTTAACTTAATCTTTCTACCTTTTCTTTTTCTCTCCATGTTTTCTCTTCTCTATTCTTTCCTACCTCTTGATTTCTTCCTTCCCCCTCTTTACTATTCATGGCTACCCTTTTTTATACCGTCTGCCATCGTGGAATTTACCCCTTTTTTCCCTCAACTGTTTTTGGTTTCTTGTGGGCATCTCTCAGGACTGCCCACTAACTTGCCGACTATCCAGCCATTACCTCTGCCCAAAGTGTGTTGGTTGCACCACTCCCTATTTTACAGACAAAATTACTTGTCTTGTTTCTTACCTCTCTCTGTTTTTGTTTTAGCTCAATGGATAAGGGTTAAGCTACCTTACCACCTACCTCTATGGTATGCATTAAGTGATCCCAGCCCACACTTACCTCTTTTGGGTGAAATGCCATCCCAGTAGGACATTCCCTTAAAGAAGCATGGGCAAGAACCCTAGAATAGATCCATTTTCTCCCTACTGCCAAACCATACCCTTTGAATACCCTGACCTATGGCCCACCTCCCATGCATTAGCTGAGTACAAGTAGGTGGTGTCCTGGTCCTTTATGCGAGTTCCACTCCATCTATGTTTGTCTCCTTCTGGCCTTCACACCATTTCTACTGCTCCTGCATTGTCTAGTTCTAATGTGCGTACTGGTTTGTGTTTATCCTTTGTGGTGTGAAGGATGCATGGGCTTTTGGGCTCATGTTTTCTTCCTTTTATCCCTCCCTAGGTTGGGTATTGTTCAAGCGAAAGCCTTTGTCTCCATAGCTTGCTGGGCCCACGTCTTGTCTCTTTTCTTTATGGTCGTGGGCCTTTTAGACATTAATCCTACCATATTGCTTCATTGTGTTTGCTATGGCCTTTGTCTTGCTTTTACTTCTTGGTACTCCCGTGGACTTGCTAGCTGGTATTCCTACTGTATCAGCCCATTAGTTATCTCCTTTGGGCTTCCTCAGCCCATTTACTACATCTTTACCTCTTATAATTCTTATTGGCTTGTTGGCCACCATTCTTGCCATGCCAGCCCATTGAGTTTACCATTTTATTCATTGGGCTTCTTTGGCCCATTTACTTCTTCTTTACCTCCTTTTACTCCAATGGGTTTAGTGCCTAATTCATTGGGCTTCCTCAGCCCTTTTACTACATCTTTGCCTCTTATTACTCTTATGGGCTTATTGGCCCTTATTCTTGCCATGTCAACCCAATTAAGTTTACCACTTTATTCATTGGGCTTCCTCAGCCGATTTGTTTCTTCTTTACCTCTTGTTACTTTCATGGGTTTGCTAGCTATCAATCTTGCTACGTCAGTCCACTGGGCTTATTACCTCTTTTTTTTTTTTTTTACCGTTTTGCCTCTCGTTTTCTTCTCATATCCCTTATTATTGGGTTTCTTCTACTGTTCGGCCTTTTGTCAAATCCATTTTTTGAAACTTTTTATGTGAAATTTAAAGTGTTAAAAAAAAGTTAATTCTTTTTTCATTTTTTCATAAATTTTTTTAAAGATAGTTTATTACTAGATCCCCTATGGCATCTATCAATAAAACTCGTATTTTCTGTCTTTCTCTATCATTCATTTAGTAGAAGTAATCAATTTCAATAATTTTCTGTGCTGAACTGTGCTCTTGTTGAACTGCAGTGAACTGTGAAATGACAAAACAACCCATAAAACTTATGACGTGGCAAATATAGTGGATTGAAGATATACGCCAGCATGCTTCAGATTCCACTCCCTAGTACCTAGAACCTAAACCTTCTCTCTTTTTTTAGGATTTTTTTTTTTTTAAATTTATACTTTAGACACTACACAGGATATTATTCTTAGTTTATCAGCTATACCAGGTGTGCATTTTGAATTGTGATATCATTTATGTTCCCTTTGAGTCTTAGCCAATAATAACAATAAAGTTTAGTCAGTCCATAAGTCCTTATCTCCAAATCACATTTCATCAGTAATAAGTTACACAAGTTGAGGAAAAAGTTAAAAAATGACAATGACTTCTCTGTCCTGATAGGCCAAGAAAGTATTGACCTCTTGTGATGAATTAACCAATTAATTAGCCAAGTTAATTAATTGATTCAATTAGCATGCAATAATTATAGTAGCACAAACAAATCACCAACTAAGTTAATATGCAGCAGAAAATAAATGAACACGGTGATTTGTTTACGAATGGGGAAAACCTATAGGGCAAAAACCCTACCAGACGATTTTAAGGTCACCACTACTGAGAATTCACTATTATCACAACAAGCGGTTACAAGGAATCCCAGTACCTTATATCAACTTACAGTTGAATCCTTACCCCAATACCCAATTGGACTTGTTTTGTAGTGACAATCTCTTTTTTTCATTGCATAGCTCCCAATATGTGACTAACCAATTCAATGTGCAGATCCCAGTACGTGGCTTACACACCAACTTGAGAAGGATGTTGGCTGCAAAGTTCTTTAGTTCATTAACACGATGAGGATCACGGAACTCCTTGGTTACAAAACTCTATGGTGTACAAACACAGCAACTTCTTAATGAGAAAGATGAACTAAGACAAATGTCTTCAGTTCATGATATGCTTATGAAAAACTTTTGCACTGAGGTGTATCAATTATGATGGCCCTTAAAAAAATTCTTATATATGTTTAGGATTGTGAGAAAAGAAAGCCTAAACATCTATACACTTATTAGATGAAAATCAGAACTGAAAATCTGATTTTCTTAATCCTTGATAGATACCCTGTCTATTGAGCAGCTGTCGAGCATCGGGCTTAAACAACCTTTTAAACCTCGATAGATACTAGCTGTCAAGCTTTAAAATCTAGCACTTCTTCCCCTGATTTTTGGACAAACTTGCATGACTTTAACACTTAAACTTAAAACCTTGTTCCTTGAAGTATTAAACATATCTTAGATCTACCTAATTACAAGTAAAGTGCATTTTGTCAAAAGATTAGCCAATTCTATATTGACATATGTTCCTAACATGATTCACATATGTTCTAACAATCTCCCCCTTTGGCAATCCGTGACAAAACCATAACAAACAAATGAATATATGAGAGAAGTCATAAATCACTCAAATCATACTCATTTCTTGAATACAATAAAATCTATCCTAACACAAATTCTTGAAAAACTTTGCAAGAAGAGAGTTCATGGCAAGAAGACTTTGACAACTTGTATTTCTAAAACACTTAAAACAAAACTCATCAACGCATCTTAATGTGAAACAAAAATAAAAGATTGCATACAATATATAAGAACCATGTGCATAATGAGAGAAAAGAAACAACACATGTAGAGATAGGTGAAAGAACTGTAATAACAACCTCATCATATAATAATATCATAAGTACAAGGTTTGCAATCACAATGTAAGACCAATGTAACTATAAAAGAAGAAAAGAAAAAAAATACATAAATCCTCACTACATCCCTCAAAGAGAAAACACTCCCCTTAACAAAAATCTCCTATACTAACTCTCCCTCTATGTACATGACTACTCTCATCCTAAAACTACTCTCCCTTTTTGTCACGAATGACAAAGGGTAAGTAGATCAAGCAATCATCTCATCATCATTGGGCAAGCTAGCACCATCGTCCTTATCAGCATCATCACTGTCGAAGCCATCATCACTCTCATCCTCTGAAGCTGGAGGAGATGGAGAAGAATAAGCGGTGAAACCACCCATGGCAGCTTGTCATCATGTAATACGACCAACACGGGTGTTCACTTAGCACAACTCATCACTAAAAGTGTCAAGGCGAGCATCCATGCACACAAGTTATGCCATGATGGCCTCAAGAGTCACTCTACCCGCAGAAGAAGAAGGAACGGAGGTGGAAGGAGTGGAAGAAGCTAGAGGAGTCACTGTCTCTGTCCGCGACCGCTTCGATCGAAGCTAGGCCTCGCTCCATCTGACGGTAGCAGCGTCTATGGCACATATGGCCGAAAAATAAGAAGACTTAGGATAGGAGATAGAAAAAATGGTGAAGGAGTCTCGTGATAGCTAAAGGAAAAATGAGCTTATCACGAGTCGCCGTATTCCTATAGACATCTATAAGGGATAGAATGAAGTGAGAGGGAAAATCAATGGTAAGCCTCTCAAGAAGAGATAACAAAAATCGAGCACAAGGCTCTGTGATAGAGTTATAGTGAGACAATGAATGTAGAATAAATGTAATCACCATGTTAAGGAACCTTGGACCTTTTGCAAAGCCCGAGCAAGGGTGTTTTAATGGTCACCCCAAGATAAAGGTGTCTCATAGAAAAGAGATAAAAGTTTGTCTTTGGACATAGTCCTCAGACGATCGCAGCCAGGGTAGTCAGGATGCGTTACCCTAGGAACATGTAGCACCTTAGATACAATATCTAGAGTGACTACAATGCGTGTACCTTAAACGCGAGTGACAAAATGAGGTACTAAATAATTGAATCTGTGCATATTGGAGTAAAACTCCTGTATGATCACGAAGGGACAAGTGACCGTGATGTCACAGAGTGACTCCTAACCCTGCATACAGATGACAGTGGGAAGGTCAGTATCAAAAAAATCCGATAGAACGACTTGGCGTTCCGAATGAATGCCTTGTCTTAAGAAGTTCTCCGAAAAGTCCTTACAGCTTTATCATCATGGAACCTGACGCGAGATGGAGTAAGGTCAGAAGGGGAAGAAGAAGAAGATGCCTGGAATGAAAAGGGTTTCGAGATGGAGTAGATTTGCATTTGGGTTTCATAGAGCAAACTAATGCAAGAAAGAGAGAGGGAGAGAGAGAGAGAGAGACACAGAAAAGCACCAAGCACAATTAGTATCAAAATGATAGAAAAAGGAGGTGCGTATGCATGAAAAATGCATGAACATGTGACATACAATATTAAAAATATTATAGGCTCAGCCCAATCCAAATCTAACAGCACACAACAATTCAACATATATTACACACATTTATAATGCATGAAAATATAGTTAAAATACAACTGTGATGCAATGCATGAACATTTAGGATCATTGAAACAAATCCCACCCAAAAATTTTACAAAAACCTCATTAAACTTGAAAAACCCCAAAAAAATTTCAAAAACCCAAAAACTTAGGCCATAAAGTATGAAATGCATAATAAGAAAAGGGAGAATAAGATCATACTAGACGAAGAAATGATCTCTAGACCGAAAATTTTTTGGGTTTGAGGTTTGGAGTGAGAGAGAAAGGTTTGGGAAGGTGAGAAGTCAGAAACTATCGGAGAGATCGAGGAGAAACGAGAGAAATGCCGCGCGGACCCTATATATAGAAATCCTAGTTTCTCGATGGATCGAGAAGTGTCGAGAGCTATCGAGAATTAAAAAGCGAGAAATAACTATCAAGCAGCTATCGAGAAGCTGTCAAAAGGTGTCCACAGCAAAAGGGGCTCGATGGATTGAGAAGTTGTCGAGCATCTATCGAGCATACAAAAACTTCCTCGGTGGATCGAGTAGCTATCGAGATTGAATCTCAAGAATCTCGATGGATCGAGTTTGCGATAACAACTATTGAGAAAAGAAGCTCAAGAGGGTTGATAGATAGCCTAGCTGTCGAGAGGTATCGAGAAGCTATCAATATTGCTTAAAAACAGTTTTTCAAAGAAGAGAAAAACACAGACATGAATGCAATCAAACATGCTACTCAACCAAAGATCCAAACAACATTTTAAGCTCTTAAAACCATCTTTCATAAAAAAAAAAAAGAAAAAAAAAGAAAAAAGAAAAAAAAAGGTCAAGCATTTGAATCCAAAACACACACATACTAAACAAGTTTAACCAATTTTATATTTCAAAAACAATTTAAGACAGTTTAGTGAGCATATATTAACACAAGTATTTCTTGTAATGGCCAAATCATATTGTTCCTACACATGTATCAAGAGTAGCAAAGAATATTACGTGTTGTACGGAAAAATATCGCAAGATTGCATAAGTGTCTACATGTTATGACAATTAGAGATATGAGAAAATCACTTTAACTCGCACACAATCATAACTGCTTAATTGGGACTATCACCTTCGAGGTACATCCTATAACTTCCATATCTCCTAGAAGACACGCTTGCAATTATATATAAAGCATTTTGGTTCTTGTTGCTTTTATTTTCTTTGCATATTTTTCTTTTAAGCAAACCATGCATGGGCATATAAGAGAGAGAAAAGAAATACCCAATGATGTTAAGCTTTTGACATTGCACTTTTGTTATGCCGAAGCATATAGATGTCATTTCATGATTGGCGGGCAACAATAGTGAGATGGTTATTTATTCATTTCTTTTAGGATTTTCTAGTCCTTCTCACCAAAAAGAGTGATAAGAGTGTTAAGTATAAGAGATTACTTAATCTTACTCATAACAAACACGAGCCACAAAGCTCACTTGCTTAGTTTTGTGCATAGAGATGCTCATCTAAGTTACAAAAGATACAAAGTTTAGAAAACTTTGTTTTCATGGCCATCAAGGTACACAAGTACCAATGTACACAAAACACACACTGCTTTTGTATTTTTCTGATTTTTCAATTTTTTATTTTTATTTTTATGAAAAACAATAAAACAAAACTGAAAATAAACAAACGAAAATATGTTAAATAAAGCAATGCATAAAACTAGATTGACTCAAAACATGAAAGCAAAACATAAGTAATGCAAATCAAGAACAAGAAGGAGAGAGAAAAAATGACTAAATCACTTGGAGCCTTTTTCCTTCCACACCTTGGAAAAACCTTTCTGTTTTGTAAACCTTTGATCTAGTGGTGAGGGAGAAGAATTGAAATCGTTCAAGTTCGAAAGGAACACGAGGGCTTTAAGAAGATCTCCAAGAGGAGCAAGGGAGGATGGAAAATGACTCTAGTTTCCCGATGAGATCATACTATTACTCTGTTGAGTGGCTAACCACTTGTAGCAATTAGGTCGAATATGTCTAGTTGCTCCATAGTGATGACAAAGATGCTGCTTCTTCTGTTTAGACTTTTGAGTGTTTCCTTTCTTAGCCCTAGGGTTTTTAGTCTCTTTTTTATCCAACTTAGGGGGTGCTCCTAAGATAGATTTACCCTTGTCTATGTTCTCATTAGCTACAACAATTTTCAGATTATTGTTCTCAGATTCAACATTATCGATAGGAGAAACAAAAACAGTAGTAGTAGTAGTAGTAGCAATACTAGGAGAAGAGAAATCATACCTTAAACTGGTTCGATCAGAAGCAGATTTTTGAAGACTGAGCATCTCATCAAGCTTTGTAATTGAAGTGCTTTCCAACTAAGCTCTAACTTGGAACAACTCTGCCTCAAGTTTTTTGGTCTTCTTAGCCAAGAAGTTGTTTTCAAATCGCAGTGTTCCAATGGTCTGATCGGATTTATCAAACTTTGTGGAAAGCTTTTCTCGATCAAGTTCCAAATCACTCAGCTTCTTGGTGGCCAGCCTATATAGTTTTTCATGCCTCTCAGACACCTTATATAATTTTTCATAGGCTGTATAGATATCATCTTAATCATCCATTTTCTCAAACTTAGAATTCACCAAGTCCTCTTCATCATCCACATCTTTAACAATACCCTCAGTAGGATTTACAATGGCAATGAAGGCATTCAGGATTCCATCATCCTCAGGCTTAGTGTCGCTCAAGGTAGTAGCAAGTGCCTTGCTCTTCCCAATGATCTTGAGATACATAGGGTACTCTTGTTTCATGTGATTGAAGCCTTGACACCCACAGCACTTTAGTCCTAAGGGAACAATGTACCGACCGTCATCCCTAGCATCCTTCTTTCCTTTGTCTTGGTTCTTGAACTGAGACCAACTAGACTGCTTGCGGTCTTTGTCAAATCCTTTAGCATTGACATTCATCATAAACTTTTTGAATTGCCTGGTGATATGGGATTTCATCTTAGAATCTTTGTCATCTGAAGACTCATCAGTATCACTGCTCTTGGCCTTCAATACCATGCTCTTTCCCTTACTAGATTTCCCTATCCTCGTTAAACCCAACTCATAGGTCTGCAGATTGCCAACCAACTCTGTCAAAGGAATTTTATCAATATCCTTTGATTTCTCATTCGTGGTGATCTTGGCATGGAATCTCTCAAGTAGAGATCTAAGCACCTTTCTAACAATCTTGGGTTTAGGAATGATTTCCCCAAGATTAAATGCTGAATTTACTATGTCCATGAGCTTGGCATAGAACTCATCAAGTGGCTCATCCTCCTCCATCTTAATCTCTTTAAAGCTCGTGGTAAGCCTCTGAAGTCTTGAATCCTTAACAGCCTTAGTTCCTTCATAGGTTGCTTGGAGGATGGTCCATGCTTCCTTAGCAGTTTCAGTAGAGAGTATCTTCTTGAACTCCTCACTCGTGACTGCACTAAATAAAGCATTCAATGCCCTGCTGTTGAAGTTTTCCGCCTTGATCTTAGCATCATCCTAATTGGTCAGCGCTTCCTTCGGCTTGGTCCAACCTATCTCCACAACTTGCCTCACTTTCTCATCTAATGACTGCAAGAAAGCTCCCACGTATACTTTCCAGTATGCATAGTTAGTGTCATCAAATAACGGAGGTATAATAAAAGACTGTCCTCTATTCATGACAACTAGGGGTCAATAGATCACACAGCAAAGATTAAAAACTAATCAGAGTGTGCCTGCTCTGATACCACTTGATAAGCCAAGAAAGTATTGACCATTGTGAAGAATTAACCAATTAATTAGCCAAGTAAATTAATTAAGGCGAAAACCACATTTTCGTCCCTATATTTTCACGCGATTCCCACTTTGGTCCCTAACTTTTATTTTCACTGCTTTTAGTCCTTATCTTGAAAAACGCGTTTCGTTTTTGTCCCTACCATTACATTAGAGACAGAAAATGCACACGTGGAAAACAAAGTGCACTGTTGGCACACTAAAAGCTTACGTGGCTATTAAAATAATAATAATAAATGTTATTTGACATTAAAAAATGTCACGTCAGCATCTAAATTTAAAAAATTAATTTATTAATTTTAACTAAATTAAAAAAAAATCAAAAAAAAAAATAAAAATCAAGATTCACATGAATTAAGATCTAAAAGTATCTTGAACGAGAACACCAAGAACACCAACCCAGACTTAAAATCTCAAAATTGAAAACAAAAAACCACAAACCCAGAAACACAAACACAAACCCAGCAACAGATCAACTAAACCAAATACAAAAGCAATCAAAACTATTAAAAAAATATATATCAGTTAAACATAAAGAAACATCATAATTCAGATTTAAAGGCAAGCATCATATACTTTGATAACAATCCAAAAAATGCAAATCCTATTGTTTGATAACTGTACAAGTGCAAATACGTCAAAACCCAACAAAACTAGCACATTTTAAAGAAGAACTAGAAAGCCAAATGGTCATAAAAAGTCGAAATTTTATGAGGATTTAAAAGTATAAGGCTGTGGAAGCATCAACGGACCTCGCCTCGAGTCCTTGTCATCCAAAAGCCTCTGCACCCTCCTGTTCCGACAGTACTACCTATCAAAATGCTTCACCTACCATTCCAAAAAACAAAACAACAATAACAATAATAAAACATTAAAATCCCCATGTAACAATGGCACTAAAATTTGACATTTTAGTTTTGGGGTTTACCCAAGAAGCACGGCAGTGTTTGTCAAACTTGGCCCTGGAGGTGATTTCAGTGGGTCTCTTATTGGATTCCTTATCCAAACACGCGTAGAAAGCATCGCGAACCTGAGGAGTTTATCATGTACAATACAAAACAAACAAAATATAAAACCCCAAACAAGAAAACAAAGAACATAAAAAAAAGAGAGAAGAAGAAGGGAGAAGGGAGAAGAAGAGGGGTTTTGAAAAATCAGTTGCTGGGTTTGTGTTTGTTGCTTTTGTATTTGGTTTGGTTGATCTGTGGCTGGGTTTGTGTTTGTGTTTCTGGTTTGTGGTTTTTGGTTTTCAATTTTGAGATCTAAGTCTGGTTGGTGTTCTTATTCAAGATACTTTTAAATATTAATTCATTTGAATTTTGATTTTTATTTCTGTTTTGATTTATTTTTATTTAGTTAAAATTAATAAATTAATTTTTTAAATTTAGATGCTGACGTGACATTTTTTAATGCCAAATAACATTTTTTATTATTATTTTAATGGTCACGTCAACTTTTAGTGTGCTAACAGTGTACTCCGTTTGCCACATGTGCATTTTCTGTTTCTGATATAACGACAAGGACAAAAATGAGACGCATTTTTTAGGATATGGACTAAAAGCGGTGGAAATAAAAGTTAAGGATCAAAGTGGAATCGCGTGAAAATGTAGGGACGAAAATGTGGTTTTTGTCATTAATTAATTCAATTAGCATGCAATAAATGTGGTAGCACAAACAAATCATCAACTAAGTTAATATGCAGTGGAAAATAAATTGACACGGTGATTTGTTTACGAATGGAAAAACCTACAGGGCAAAAACCGCACCGGATGATTTTAAGGTTACTACTCTCGAGAATTCATTATTATCACAACAAGCAGTTACAAGTAAAGGAATCTCAGTACCTTATACCAACCTACAGTTGAACCCTTACCCTAATACCCAATTGGACTTGTTCTGTAGTGACAATCTTTCATTTTCAATGCATAGCTCCTAGTATGTAACTAACTAATTCGATGCACAAATCTCAGTACACGACTTACACACCAACTTGAAAAGGATGTTGGCTGCAAAATTTTTCAGTTCATCAACACAATGAAGATCACGAAACTCCTTGGTTACAAAACCCTATGATGTACAAATGCAACAGCTTCTTGAAGAGAAAAATGAACTAAGGCATATGTCTCCAGTTCACAATATGCTTGTGAAAACTTTTGCATTGATGTGCATCAGCTGTGACGACTCTTAAAACAATCCTTATATATGTTTAGTGTTATGAAAAAAGAAAGCTCAAATATTTATACACGGATTAGATGAAAATCATAACTAAAAATCTGATTTTCTTAAACCTCGATAGATACCCTATCTATCGAGCAACTGTCGAGTATTGAGCTTAAACAGCCTTTTAAACCTCGATAGATACTAGTTATCGAGGTTTAAAATCTGGCACTTTTTCACTTGATTTTTGGACAGACTTGCATGACTTTAACACTTGAACTTGAAACCTTATTCCTTAAAGTATTAAATACATCTTAGATCTACCCAATTACAAGTAAAGTGTGTTTTGTCAAAAAATTAACCAATTTTATATTGACATATGTTCCTAACATGTCCAATCCTATTACACACCGTTATTTGTGTTTAATTTTCAAAAAAGATTGATCCTAAACATTTAGTCTTAAACATCTCATTCGTGGCCATACGTGTATAATTGAAAATCTAACGAGGACAAGTTACATTAAATAATTACTGCGTTGAAATTTTCAGGCCACAGAGCTTATAAATAAGAGGGTTTGCCACTTTGGCAATAAGAGGGTTTGCCACTTTAGGGTGCCATTGTAGTACTAGAACACTAAGAAGATGGAGGAGAAAGGGAACCACGGAAGAAGGAAAAAAGGAGGGTGGGTCACAATGCCCTTCATCTTTGGTAAGCTTTCGCAGCACTCATACAACAAACTTAATTTTCTCTTTTGCTTCTTTTGTTTTATAAGGATATACTAGTTTTGATGATTTTTTTTTTTTTTTTTTTTTTTTTTTTTTTTTTTTGTAGCAAACGAGATTTGTGAGAAGTTGGCTGTGGTAGGATTTAGTACTAATATGATTAACTACTTAATAACACAGCTGCATATGCCAGTAACCAAAGCAGCTAACACCCTCACCAACTTTGGAGGGACTGCAAGCTTGACACCTTTGCTTGGGCCTTCATCTCTGATGCATTTGTTGGTCGGTTCTGGACCATAACAGTTGCTTCCATCGTATACCAAATAGTAAAAACTCTCTCTCTCTCTCTCTCTCTCTATAAAAAGAAGTTGAGCTGTAAATATGACATACATCAAGGAGATTCCTATAAAATTTTGAGGTGCTACCGATAATATCCGTGTGATGATATGAAGTGATAAAGAGAGAAATAAAGAATATCACTGTTGTGTAAACAAATAGTTTAATGAGTAAGTATTACACAATCCCTAAATATCATTTTATGTTTTTTTTCTTCTTTTGGAAAAAAGATAAAAAATTCTCCATTTTTAATTTATATCACGTTCCTTATTTTGACACTGCAAAATGGTTTTTATAAATCTATAGAAATAGAAAAAGAATTTTTAGAAATTCATTCGATTATCTAATCAACTAATTAAGGTAAAAAGACATAGAATTGCCTACTTAATTGAAGAAATTTAAGTGGTTTTCCTTAAAGATTATCAAAACAACAAATAAAATTTTAGACAATATAGATAAGTTCTATAACAGTCTTTTTTTTTTTTTTTATATGAAAGTTCTATAACTGTCTTGATTCTCTAGTATGCATTAGCTGTATGGCATTATGGCATACTACTTATAACATGCAAGTAACTAGCACCATTAAAAAAAAAATGACTAACCCCATAAACATTATACTACCAAACCAGAATACTTGCATCAAAATTTTAGTTCAATTACTTTTTGTCAAGTCTTAAATTTACTGTGCTAATAATAAAAAATATATGATAAAAGGGGAATACGTTATCTTTTTTCTCCCCTTCCTTTCTTGTGTTATCTTCACCTAAGCAAGGAATTTGTTTTCCTCCTAATTTGGAAAATATATGTGTAGGGCATGATTAGCTTAACACTCTCAGCAGTACTGCCACAACTTAGGCCACCCCCATGTAAAGGTGATCAAGTGTGTAGAGAAGCCGATGCCGGACAGGTGGCAATCCTATACATATCTCTCCTACTAGGAGCCCTAGGATCGGGTGGGATCCGAGCCTGTGTAGTGGCATTCGGGGCAGATCAATTTGATGAGACGGATCCTAAGCAAAACACCAAGACATGGACTTTTTTCAACTGGTACTATTTTATCATGGGGGCATCCGGACTAGTGGCTGTGACTGTTCTTGTTTATATTCAAGATAACGATGGATGGGGTTGGGGCCTTGGCATTCCCACCATCGCTATGTTAATTTCAATTATTACTTTTATTATCGGGTACCCACTTTACCGAAACTTGGATCCGGTTGGGAGTCCATTTACCCGGTTGGTACAAGTGATTGTGGCCGCCTACAAGAAGAGAAAGCTGCCTATGGTTTATGATCCTAAATTATTATAGCAAAATGACGAGCTTGATGCCTCAATTTCTTTGGCAGAGAAACTTGTTCACACTAAGCGCATGAAGTAAGTGCCACTTTCTATCTCTCAAAAGTTGCATCAATTAAGGAGGGTTATCTAATTTGGAAATTAGTTGCATCCAAGAGCACTATAGAATTTGGTACTTGGTAGGCTACTGCATTGCATGCAGTTGCTACATAAACTTTGCACGCGGCTTTTAAAACCTTTCGCCCCGAACATTTTTTTAAAACAAAAGAAATTTCCCTCTTGCATCGATCAACTCTAAAAACGGTTCCTTCTCAAAAAAAAAAAAAAAACTCTAAAAACGGTGTACAAGCAATCCTTGTATATACCCATGAACTTAATTAGAATATGATTCTCTCCGTATTATTAGAAATAGAAATAGTACATCTCAAGATTAATATTTTAATCCTGGATCTAATAGTACTATATAAATTATCACATCATTTAAATTATTAAATAACTTGGCGGTTGTTATATCTTTAAATTTCTAATATGTAATATGAACCATAAAAGAAATCTATTTCAAATATGAACACCCTTCTTCCTTCCCCACCACCGTTCATTGATAGATTTAATTTAGCTAAAAATCCTTCCCTCACTTATCTGGCTAGTGTCTCTTAAAAACACTATGGTCACGAAGTACAATATATGTGTGACATTATCCTCATCTTGTACTTTAATCTTTAATTACAACAACATATGAATATGGGAAAAATTTACCATGTATGGGGTGCATTTATTCCCCCTTGCATTTGGGATGGGTTCACCAACTTCATGTGAAAGAGGGATACATACAGCTCATGCATGTAATACCATCTCATGAATATGATTAGTAATTTTTATATATGATTTGCCAATAGAAACAACATTGTCCTTTTTCACAGTAATGAAGAGACAGAAAAGTGATAAATTAGCTAATATCTTGCATGATAATGGTAAGTTTTAGAAAGATATTCATCCATTGAAAATTGATAGAAATCTGATTTCTCTTTTTGGGAAATAAGGAAACAAAATCAATTATTGGAATTACATCAAATAAAAAGAAACATCAAAACATCTTCACCTAAAATTTTACTCCTACGTATAAGGGTTTTTCCATTTTTTTTGGCTGAGAAACTTGCATATTTATTTTCACAAAACTAAAAGTCATCCTGGTAAAAAAAATTTATAAGTAGTCAGCATGACTAATTTTACAAAAAAGAAATTGGCCCTAGGATGAAAAAGGATTTCCCTTTGTATGACCCACATCATTGTCATGCAATAGGAAACAACTTGGTATTGCTTTATGTTGGTAACAAAAATTTTTACCTCTTCTCTCGTTATTATTATTATTATTTTTTGGTTAATTTCCTTTTTGTCTTGGTATGATCAAGGTTTTCAGAACCGGACCGGACCAGAAGGTCGGACCGTGAAAACCGAGAACCGAGATGAAAACCAGTTTTTTAAGCATAAAGAACCGGATTTTTTGTTAATTCTATGAACCCCTAAAACCGGGGTTGGACCGCACGAACCGGTGGCAAGAACCGTGTGGTCCAACCCCTTAGCAATTAAAAAAAAAAATTAACACTATTTTATTCTACTTAATTAAATTATCCATCTCTTACAAGAAATTAAAAAAAAAAATTATAATTAATATCCTTCAAAGATATTCAACTTTACTTTAAAAATTAATCATAAATTTTAATATTTTCATGGTTATTATTCTATTTTATTAACTTTATGTGAGGGTGCCTTTTTCTTCTCACCTTAGTGGCCCAAGGATCCTGGGCCAAATAAATATTTTTTGGTGAACTGAGCTCGATTCACCGCAGCTAAAAGGCTGTTTAAGAACCAAGTGGTACACAAAACAAGCTCCCTACAATACAAATAACCGACAAACAAAAATATCTGTATTGAATGACATTTTAATAGCAAAGGAATGCACAACAAATGACATACAATGTAAGAAAAGGTTAGGGATCCTTTAATTAGTGAGGTGCATTTTATTAATTTTCTTTAGTCCTTATTACAATGCTCACTAAGACGTGATACAACGTTCAACTAAGTTCAAAAATTACAGACTTTGATAGCTATTTAAGCTTCTAAGACTTGCAAAGTTTGAACTTGTTGAATCCGAGCATGTGCTATAGTGGCTGTTTCTGGGATACCGGGAGTGGTTCCTCTGTTTTCTCTTAATTTTACAGAGCTCTTTCTATAATTCTATGAGACTCCAGAAATGACCATGAATGCCTCAATGATCTAATCAAAAATGAATTTCTATCTGAATCTCCAATCCTCCTTTTATAGCACAACTCGGGCTCCGAGGTACTCATGTGATTTCTCACTTTTGCCCCTTAGAGTTCGTGCCGTGCCAGTTTGCTCAGAGCTATGTTGTTTTCTTTTTTTCTCATAGCTTCTTGCTTTTGGTGAGACCAAACGAAAGTCCCTCAGCTGGTTTTCCATTTCCAGACTTCTCCGTTAGCTGATCTTTGGCTTTTTCTCCCACCTCTCCAGCTTTTTCAGCTCTACTCTTCCTTGTCATTTTCTCCAAATGGTTGGAATCACGGCTCATGCGTTTTTTTTTTTTTTTTTCTTTTTGCTTCGTACTTCCTGGTCCCACTACATGTCTGGAGCATGAGACTAGCATGCTTTTGTCTTTGATCCCTGTTTTGTTTCAATCTTCCTTCGCGTGCCCCAGGGATCCCTGGACTCTGGTGTCTTCTGGGATCCCGACCCAGTTCTTCTTACTGGACTCCCTTTGGCTTATTGGCCCTGGCCAGTTTGGCCCTTTTCCCTTGCTTTATGTCTTTTAAATTTTGTTCTTTCATGGATCTTTGCATCCCAATCCTTTGGGCCTCTTGCCCTTTTCTTCTTTCTTTTCTCTTTCCTTCATTGTGTAAGCCTAACCTTCCTTTTTTCTCTTATTTTCTCTTAGTTTATTTATTTATTTATTTTTTTGTGAAATGAGCCCAACATTTTATTTCTTTAGGCCTTAGTCTGTGACCAATTTTGAACCTCAACACTTTCTTATTTAATTATTAAATATATGCTTGGAAATCATTAAATTTCCCTTACATATATAGATATATTGTCAATTTTGCTAGTTTTATAAATTTAATATTTATATTTAGGCTTTAATTAATTATTAAATTAATTATGACGTCATCACGGTTCGACCCCAGTTCGACTTCAAAAATCTTGAACATTTCTCTTTTACGGTTCAGTGAACGGTCCTGATCTGAAAACCTTGGGTATGATTGGAATCAATAGAGATCACGTATCAACAATTTGGTGGTTGCATTATCGTCATCTATTATGGGAGACAATTATCATAAATGGCTGTCATTAACTAGAAGCCCACGGACGACTCAATCATTGTCCATGGAATGTAGGGCCGCATTCTTAGAACATGTTGAGCGGCGTACCACTTTTTATAAACATGTTGATGATCAGCACCACATACTATATTTCTATCATATCATATACGGTAACCTTTTAGCTAAGCAACAAAAGTCTGAGTGTCCTCTCTCCTTTAGGAAATAATAATAGTCATCCTACCTTAAATTATTAAGATATGTAATCTGACTCATCCCTACTTATTTTCTCTCCCTCTTTCTTGCTTTATATTTTTCTGTCTTCTCTTACATATATTATATTTGTTTTTATTTCCTGTTTTGTTTGAGGTTTAAGAGATTGTAGAGTAATATATATAACATACCCCAACTAAATTAGTAAGTTTTAAAACGTAACATTTTTCATAATTTTTTTACAAATGATTTATACATAATAAAAGGAATATCGAGATAGATACATTGAAAATAGTATAGTCCAATCAAAATAGGAATATACAGTTAGTGTGAAAAACATCATGTCCACACATTATTCTTACAGAATATATCACCTTTTTTGCGATGGAGTTACCAAATTAATACAGTACTAAGTTGCATACTATTTATAGAAAAATGTGTAGCCTTTTAGTTCTTTTAGCTTAAAAGCGTAATGGGCTTCCTTGTGGGCCATAATTGGGTTCCCTATTTTCAGCCCATGAGAGACCCACCCAGATATTGTCAGACGACACTTTTGAAGCTAGTAGATTGTACTAATTTCTAGAATGTATATGCTTATTATTGCAGGTTCCTTGACAATGCAGCTATTGTTACAGAAGAAGACAACCTCAAATCTGGGCAAGCACCAAACTTTTGGATATTGAACACTGTTCATAGTGTGGAAGAATTAAAATCAGTGATCCGAATGGGTCCAATATGGGCTGCAGCCTGCAGGCATCCTTCTTATCACAGCCTATGCACAATAAAGCACATTCTCACTTCTACAAGCCAAAACCATGAATAGGCTATCACAAAATCCTTCCAAATCCCTGCTGGCTCCATGACTGTCTTCACCTCTGTCACCATGCTCATCACAATCGCATTTTATGACCGTCTTTTCATTCCCTTAGCTCGCAAATTCACTGGGCTTGACCGTGGCATCACCTTCTTGCATCGAATGGGAATTGGGTTTGTTATCTCCATACTCGCCACTCTAGTTGCCGGGGTCGTGGAAGTGAAGCGTAAAAATGTGGCTTTAGCACACGGGCTCATCGATCAGCCTCATCCTGCTATCCCTATACCAGTATTTTGGCTTGTACCACAGTATTGCCTTCATGGGATTGCTGAAACTTTCATGTCCACAGGACATCTTGAGTTTTTCTACAAGCATGAGGAGCATTGCTATGGCATTGTTTTGGTTGGCTATTTCATTTGGGAATTATGTCAGCTCGCTACTGGTTTCCGTAGTGCACAAGTTTAGTGCTGGGCCTAATGGATCAAACTGGCTTCGGAATGACAATCTGAGTAAGGGAAAGTTGGAATACTTTTACTGGTTACTCTCATTGTTGCAAGTCGTAAATCTTATTTACTACTTGTATTGCGCCAAAATATATACATTTAAGCCTGTTCAGGTGCATGGGAAAGAAAGTGGTACTTCTGAAGAAGATGGAGTTGAGCTTGCAAACCGGGTTTAGTTGCAGCTTTAGGCACAGTTGGGGTTCAATACTGTCCAATTGACCCTTTTATTGTAGCTTCACTCCTTCTAAATGACCATGCTTGTAGGGAAAATGAGGAGAATATATTCTGTTCAATAATGTGAATGTAAAATAAAGATAGAATTAAAGTATCAATTAATATCACTATATAAAAAAGAAGAGTAATGCTATAACACAAATTATTATACGAACAGTTTTACAAATTGTTGATATGATAGATTTTTAATTGTTTTTTTTTTTAATTTTTTTATATGGCAATTAGGTAATGGGTGAAGCCAAAGGAAAATTATAGAAAATTTCAAGAGTAAAACAAATCCATACTCATTCTTCTCGTATGAAAATTGGGTTTCACTATAAATTTAATTAGTGAAATTCACTATTCTATGAGATGAGAAAGTACATATTTATTGTTTTTTTGAGGCAATTAATATCTTTCACGACAACCTTTTTGCTATCATCATTTAAAAAAAAAAAAAAAAAAAACAAACAAACACACACAAGATAAAGAGAATGAGATTCTAGTACAAAAACACATCACAAAGTCCACTTAAAAGTTATTGGAACTCTTAAAAGGAATGTGGAGTAAGTTATCGTTGAGGAGGAAATTGATGTTCTTAAATAAAATATGGGGAAGCCAAGCCAAAACTCAGCATTGGCATTTAAGATGATACCCAAAGGCTTTTGGTGTAGTGATAAGCCTATCTAAAAAAGAAATAAAGGATGCACCTTAGCAAGAACAGCATTAAGGCCCAATAAAACACTTCATGATGGTTGATTAATAGATTAGTTGTTCTATTACAACAATGCATGAAAATAAAATTCTCCAGCAATAAGGTAAAATTAAACTGATGGTCCAGCAGTCAATTATCGAACAAATTTAAGAAAGTGTTCACTTCAGAAAGTTCTTGTGTTTCTCGATCAAGGTGGTCCAAGGTACTTTCTGCTACTACTATGTCAATATGAGGAAAAAAATTTATTGTTACAAACAAATTATATCCTTCAATGGAAAAACAAAAAGTAAAGGCAAAAGGTTCCATGGTGAGAAGAAAGGGGTTATTTAGCATGATATGAAGGGAAAGAGAGACTCCAGTTCAATGCAACAGATGTTAAGCCAAGATTCTTAGGGAATGTAGGATATGTGCAGGGTAGTAAAGGCTATTTTGAGTGAATGGGTGTGTGAGTTCATAGTAAAATGGAGGGAAATAATGATGAGGCTAAGTCTTTAGTGGGGAAGAAGGTTGTTTTTGACTGATTAGGGAGCATTTATGGACTTAGGATTTGTAGAAAAAGGAAAAGGAATGTTTGAGGTTAGGTGACTGTGGGTTTTTAGGGACTGAGAAGGATCATTTATGAGTTGGGGAAACTAATCTACAAGCTGAAATGGCAAAGCAATAAGAATAACAGAAATTTCAGGGAGGTTCGTGTTTGTGTTGGTGGAGCTGATGTGATTACCCTTTTATAGTGGAGCTTACGGGGTGATTAGCAAGAATCCAAAAACTTAGGGCTAATCAACAAGAAGAGGGGTAGACTACACATCCTAGGATTTGGCTATAAAGGGTAGATTTTCTTTTGGGCTGCCATGCTTCTTTGGGCAATATCAAACATGAGTGAATATTTGGGTAATCTTGCATTAAATGCTAAGATTTTTGGGATTGGCTTCAACCAATGGGATTAAGGTAGGTGTTAGGGTATATAATCTTGGTGTTGCAACTAAGATTTGGATCCCATGAGAGTAGGATTTAGCACCCCAAGCCAAGTGTCAAATTTTTGGCCTACTTCAGAAGGTTCTGTTAGAGATCCCTTTATGCCCTTCAAACCACATTTTCTCAAATTTCCCCTTTAGGATTCATGGGCTTGGTGCATGAACCAATTATTGAACATTTTTGCATTTATGGAGGTGATTTGCTAAGATTTGAGTAACTTGGTCATGGCTTCCTTTTGCTGGAACTAGAGCTTTGAGGAAGATGATGAAATCCATTACCTATTAGACTTTAGTTGCTAGTACAACCTTTGGGCACTGTTCACGTCAGGGGAGGCAATGGTAGAAAGTTGATGGGACAGCCCTTAGTTTAGTCTTAGAGATTTGGTTGTCCCTTAAGGAATTCTCCAGCTAAACCTTGGTCAAGGATGGACAAGAGAGAAGTTGTCTAGCTGGTTCAATCCTTTCCTTTGGGTTGCCTTAGCTGGAACTTCAGGTTGGGCTTATTTACATGGGCTAGTTTCACACCCCAAACCCCAGAGGGTCCAAAGCATGAAAAAGAAATCTCAAAGAACCTATAGATTTTTCCTTTTTGACAATTTAATCCACAAAAATCATATCAAGTACCAACATCAAGAATTATCATAATAATTTCATTGAATATACTCTCAAAGTAAGTCAGAGTTCTAAGCAATAATTACAAGGACCATTGGCCAAAAAAGAATAGAGGTCTGAATAATTAATTACATATCATCAGCTTGTCCCATCAGTGGAAATAACGTCACAACCACTTTAATATACAAAAGAATGAGTCGAGCCTATTCTAAGATGTACACCATCTAATATACCCATTACAAAAGTTCAGCCTCCATCAGTAGTTAGTCTAACTACTATTAGCCACCAAAAACTGTCTCAAAAGACTGTTGCCTACTCTGAAAAGGTTATAAAATAATGGGATGAGACAGAGCCCAGTAAGTAGCATATTTAATAGGGGTGGGGGAAATGCAAGTTTCATCTTCAATAATAATAATATGACAAGAATGATTTAATAATGAAATACAAGATTCTCAAAGTAAATACCTTGAAACCATATACTATAATCTGTGAACACTAACAATATAATTTCCAAAGCCATAAAATCTAACTTACGGTAATTTATCACAAATATACCATACTACCACATAGACCGGTCAAGGGATCCACCCATTCACAACTGGCATGATATTGTCCTCTCTGGTATGCAGACTCTTAGCCCCATGGACAGCAGCCTCACCCATACCCTTAAGGTTTTTCTCTCCCCCCATGGGCAGCAGAGAGAGCGTGTCAAATAGGACCTCTCTTGCATGTGGTCTCTTGGCCCCATGGGCAGCAACCTCACCCACACAGAATCAAGGAATCTTCTTCCCCCCATAGACAACAAGGAAGAACACATCATCCAAAGTGAAAGGGCACTGACCTAAACTTGATTCTGTTGCCACAAAGACTATGAAAACCAAATCAGGTGATCACCGGGAAATCACACATGGCATGGTGTTAAAACAACATAAACTCACAGGTTACATTACTTTGAAACACATAGTTCATATCCAAGTAGTTTAAAAAAACCTTAAATAATCTAACTTCTACAAAGTTTGTAAGGTTTTTAACTTCATTCTTGTCAAAAAGATTTTCTATCAATTTCCCAAGTACTAAGACAAGATAAGCATCTTAAATTTTCCAATACACCATAAAATCCAAGATTTTCTTAACAAGATTAAATAAAAGATGCTCATTTTTCCATATCAACAATTTATGCATTTCCCCAAATGCAATACCAAATATAATGCTCTTTTCATATATAATAATATATAATAGGATCACAACACAATGCTTTTAAGAAAACATATATCCATATATAATTTTCCAAAATGTATTTGACCCAAAAAAAAAAAACATTTACAAAACATGGTTATTTTCCAAAATCCCATTAAAAAGCTACTTACCTTGCAACCGCAAAATCCTAATTCTCCAAGCTCCAAGGAGATTAGCTAGAACCTAAACAATATCACGTAAACCTATCACAATAAGTATAGAGCTTGAAATTGCCTCTAGCCACAATTTAGAAATTGCCAAATAATCACTTAATTAGGCAAGCCTAGTATTTAACCTCATCAATAATAATATATTCCACTTCCATAGTTTCTCAACAAATTGATTCACAAGGCATAGAACTCCAATTTATAGAGTTAACCCATATAATATCATCTCCAACATTATGACTAGCTTCCATAAAATTTATACTATATCATTAAGAGACCCATGAAAACAAAATCAAAATATCCTCAATGACAAGAAATTTAGAACTTCAACAACTCAAAATAAACCCAATGGTAATGGAAAAATTAAATTTACCAACCATCACATGTTATAACTTAAAACTCCTAAATTTTTCCACCATACATAAACCTTAAGTAATCATCAATAGCACAAAATATATAACCACTCATCAAATAATTCCACCAATACAAAACCCATACACAAAAACACATAAATATCACTTCCAATGCTCATAAAATCACATGGGTATCATTATTAAAGCTTAGATAAAAATAACCTCAAGCAAAAGTGCAAAACCCACCAAAAATATGAGAAATTTTTTCCTCAAAAAAGAATGTGAAGGTGTTTATGGGTTCCCAAGAATTTTTTGGTGATCTTGCTGGAAAAATGATGGTGGAAATGGTGATGGTGGTGGTGTGAAAGTGCCGGTGGAGAGTTTGAAGGAGTGAAGAGAGTGTTCAACCGAAAATGAAAAAGAAGAAAAAGAAATGAAAAGATGAGTAAAAAAGGAGTGGTGGGTAGTGGGGTAGTGGGGTTAGGTGGGGGGCACGTGGGAACCATAAAAAATCTGACCTTACATTTAAAAAAAAAAAAAAAAAAAAAACTAACGGGACGTTATAGCTAGACCCTTCGACTAGGCTGTGTTTGTGTTCCTCTTCACTTGGGCTTTTTTCTTCTTTCATCACACCTTAGGTCCTACAAAATGGGCAGTAATGGCACATATTGCCATGGGTTTTTATCCCTCATGGACTTTTTATTGTTAGTAGATATTCAATGTATTTTGGGATTCGATAGGTATTTGTAATGGGTCTTTGGATAATGATTTGTAATATTCAAAAAATAAGGTCTTTGGATAATGATTTGTAATATTCAAAAAATAATAGTGTAAGGTTGACTATTTCTAAGTGCCTTGTAAATAATATTTACTATTTTTAAAATGATGAATTCCATGATTTTTTGAGAATAGCATAGGCAATGTTTATAGTTCCGAACAAGACCCAATAATCATGTCATAATTTTAATGATGAGCTTGTAGGATGAATGACTATTATAGAATTCTGAATAGTGACCGCAGAATCAAATGATCATAATTTCCCGTGAGTTTAGGAAATAGATAAGTAGTTATGAGTACTCAAGCTTTTAAAAAAATTGTAGTTATGGGCATAGGTAATTTAATAATATGGTATTTCCCTAATATTAACAATATTGGGTTTTTTACTAAACAGTGTCAATATGAATTGGGCTTTTAAATATTGCCAGTTAAAACTGGGTTTTTTCATGGTACTAGTGAGGACTAGGCTTTTAATATTGCCAATGAGAATTGGACTTTTTAATATTGCTAGTAAGAACTGGACTTTTTGATATTACCAGTAAGCACTGGGCTTTTGATGTTGCCAATAAGAATTGGTTTTTTGATATTGCTAGTGAGAACTATACTTTTAATATTGCTAGTGAGAACTAGGATTTTAATATTGCCAAGGAGAATTGAGCTTTTTGATAGATAGTTTGCCATGGACTTGAATCATGGTTTTCGATCATGGGATTTGAACCCCTTCAATAAAATAATTTGGGGATGAGTTTGAATTATAGGCCTCACAAAATATTGGGTCTTATAAAATTTTATATTTTTGGTCCAATTTAGTAGTGATATTTAAATAAAAATAGTTGTAAAAAATATGTACCCTAATAGTTATATTACGCACAATACACTCTCTTAAACAATGTATGACAATTACTTTTTTTTTTTTAGTAACAAATACACACAATAAAAAAAGACTGAGATTCTAACACAAATGCACACCTTTTCACAATCATCATTTATGTTGTGATATATTGAATTACATCTTTTGCATTAGTATTTATATTTCCAAAGAAAAATCTATTAGATTCAACAATCATGTTGACGCAACAACTACAAACAAAAACAAATAAGCAAAAATCAACCATTTTTTTTATTATTATTATCATGTTGTTAACACATGCATCCAATTGAAAAATAAAATGTTTAAAATAACTATTATATGTCCATTTAACCAAACAAGTATACATAACAAAACAAAAAATGAATGAAATAATAAATTAAATACATATTGTTAGGGTCATATTTTATGTAATTGGCTAATCCTTTGACAAAATGTACTTTACTTGTAATTGGGGACATCCAAGTTGGGTTTAATACATTAAGAAATATGTTGTTCAAGCATATCAAGTGTTCATATTAAAGACAAGAAGATTGATCCAAAAAAAAAAGTGAAGAAAAGTTGTTTCATTAAGTCTCGACAGATACTGCTATCAAGACTAAATGAGAAGCTTGACAAATGGCTCATTGGAAGCTTGATCTATTGAGAATTATGATTTTTCGATTTCCAGATCTGAAATTCATTCCAAGTTTATGTATTTGTTTAGGGTTTCTTTTCTCAGAACCCTAGACATATATAAGGCTTATTTTAAGAGCCTTCATACATGGATACAAAGACCAAGAGTTTTATTTTCTCTATAAGAAGCTACTGTGTTTGTACGCCATAGAGTTTTGTAATCAAGTGCTTCCTGATCTTTATTGTTGATAAAGTGAAGAACTTTGCAGCCAACAACATTCATTCAAGTTTCCAGAGTTAGTCACGTACTGAGATCTGTGCAAAAGGGTTAGTCAGAGATTGGAGATTTATGCATCAAGAGAAAGAAGGCTACTACAAGATCAAATCCAATTGGGTATTGGAGCAAAGGTTTAACTGTAAATTGGTATTTCAGAATAGGCCAAGTTAGTGGTAAGATACCTTATACTTGTAACCTCTTAATTGTTGATTAGTGGATTCTTGAGAGTGGTGACCTTAAAATCACCCAATGGGATTTTTGCCTTGCGAGAGGTTTTCCCTATTTGTCAATAAATAATCATGTCAATTTAATTTCCACTGTATTTAGTTTAATTGCTAATTTCTTGGTGCCTTCACGATTGCATGCAATTTAACCTAATTAATCAACTTGTGTAATTGAATTAATTAACTGGGGTTAAGCTACCTTAACCCAACAAGTGCTATCAGAGCGGGCACACTCTAATTACATTTTAATATTTGTCGTGTGATCCATTGACCCCTGTTGTTATGGATCATGGACAATCCCTAATTATTCCTTCTTTATTTGATGGCACTAACTATGCATACTGGAAAGTATGAATAAGAGCCTTTTTGCAATCTTTAGATGAGAAAATCTAGCTTGCAATTGAAGTAAGTTGGACTAAACCTAATGATCCACTAGCATCGTGGGGTGATACAAAGATCAAGGTTGCAAATTTTAGCAATAGAGCACTAAATGCCTTGTTTAGCGCCATGACCAATGAGGAATTCAAGAAGATCTCCTTCACTGACAATGCAAAGGAAGCATGGACTATTCTTCAGAATACCTACAAGGGTACAAAAGCTATTAAAAACCCCAAATTCCAAAGGCTCACTACTAGCTTTAAGGAAATAAGGATGGATGATAATGAGTCATTCGATGAATTCTATGCCTAGCTCAAGGACATAGTGAATTCAGAATTAAATCTTGATGAATAGATTCCAGAGCTCAAGATTGTAGGAAAGATTCTTAGATTTCTTCCATAGAGATTTCATGCCAAGATCACTACCATGGAAGAATCAAAGGATCTTGACTCTATTCCTTTGATAGGACTAACTAGAAATTTGCAAACCTATGAATTAGGTTTAGTACAGGTTGGCAAGGGTAGTAAAAGCAAGAACATGGCTTTGAAGGCCAAGAATGATGATAACGATGAATCGTTTGAATATGAGGACACTAAGTTCAAATTATATATCACCAAATAATTCAAGAAGTTCATCATGAATGCGAATGTCAAGGCAAGTGACAAGGATCGCAAACAATCTAGATTTTCTCAGTTCAAGTCCCAAGACAAAGGCAAGAGAGAATTCAAAGATGCTAGACAAATCAATAATGTTCCTGCTCGGCCAAAGTGCTATGGATGTCAAGGATATGGACAAATGAAGCAAGAATATCTCACATATCTCAAATCCATTGGCAAGAGCAATGCCCTAGCTACCACCTTGAGTGATACAGAACCAAAGGCAAATTCTAATGATAGTGATCAAGAGGGAATAGTGAGTGCTTTGATAGCTACCATTGAGTCTCTTGAGGAAGTAGTAGAACTGGTTGATAAGGAAGAAGAGCTGATGGAATCCAAGTTTGAGAAGATGGATGAACAAGATGACATCCACACTACCTATTCTATGTTTTACAAAGTTTCCAAGAAGCATGAGAAGCTTTATAGGGTAGCTACAAGGAAGCTAAGTGAAGTGGAGTGGGAACGAGAGGAACTCTCCACCAATGTTAATGAAGCTAATCAAACCATTGAAGACTAAGGTTTGAAAACAACTTTCTTTCTGAAAAGACCAAGAAACTGGATGCAGAATTGTTTCAAGAGCACAATTGGTACTTGTGTGTTTGTAAGTGCTTTGTTTTATGTCTCTTTTCAATAAAAAAAAGGAAAATTTTGATAAATACAAAAACAGTGTGTGTATGTGTATATTAGTACTTGTGTACCTTGGATGACCTTTGAAACAAAGTTTCTCAATTTTGTATCACTTGTA
The DNA here is from genome assembly GCA_963669245.1 of Quercus cerris. Taxonomy (NCBI): domain Eukaryota; kingdom Viridiplantae; phylum Streptophyta; class Magnoliopsida; order Fagales; family Fagaceae; genus Quercus; species Quercus cerris. The sequence continues at coordinate 21,280,233 of OY770008.1, read as the reverse complement.
ACTTAGATGAGCATCTTCATACACCACTAAGCAATGTGAGCTTTGTGGCTTGTTTATGTGATTTGTATGATTCGGTTGATCTTTTATCATTCATGTCTTTATCACTCTTTTTGATAGGAATGACTAAAAAAATCCTAAGAGAAAGACATAAATAACCATCTCACCACTAAAACTCGTTGTGAGAGACCAGGACTTTTTGGTGCTTGCAAATCAAAGGAGAAACTATCAGCAGCTCTCCTTTGGGGTAATGTGGAGTCGAAACTTATTTTTTATTACAAAAAATAAGAAAAAAAAAATGCAATATACAATTCACATATCTAAAATACCTCAAGTTTCATTAATTGAACATATGAATACAATTTGTTAAAATATCGTTACAAGGCTTTGGTCCTAAATACAATCTATGTAAAAAAAAATACAAAGCTTTGGTCCTAAATACAATCTACCAAAAATAAAGATAAAGCACTATTCTACAAACCAATACCAATGGTTCGGGGGCTAGGTTATAGAATGGAAAGGTGTTAGATACCCATTCTACCCGAACAAAATCCGGTCTTCTAAACTCTAAATGGCCATTAAATACCCATATTCAAAATGTTAAATGATATGTGACAAATGCCATATCAAATTCTTGATCTAGGGTTAAAATACTATTAAAGAGCCTTAGATTTGCAACCTTATTTTGTATGAAAAAAATATGATGAAAATGCTTGATGAAAAGTTTAGATCTGAATTTCCATAAAAAATGAATTTTTAATAAAAATTCAGATCTAGTTTTATTTTAATAAATGTGAGAGAAAACAAATTTCTTATGAAAATGTAAATTTTTTATGAAAAATACAGATCTGGTTTTGTTAAAAAAAAAAAAAAAAACAAAAGATCAGATTTTTTATTAAAAAAAAATACAAATCAGATTTTAATTAAAAATGCATACCAGATTTTTATTAAAAAAATACAGATCAGATTTTTCTGAAAAAAATACAAATCAGATTTTTGTAAAAAAATACAAATCAAATTTTTATTAAAAATACAGATCATTTTTTTATGAAAAAAAATACAGATCAGATTTTTGTAAAAAATACAGATCAGTTTTTTATGAAAAAAATACAGATGAGATTTTTATTAAAAATACAGATAAGTTTTTTATGAAAAAAATACAGATCAGATTTTTGTAAAAATATATATTTTAGATCAGTTTTTTATGAAAAAAAAATACAGATAAGATATTTGTACAAAAAATACAGATCAGATTTTTATTAAAAATACAGATCCAATTTTAGTTTTAAAAAACATGGAAAAATTACAAATCTGGTTTTAGTTTTGAAAATAAACATAAATTGAATTTATATGAAAAATACAAATCTACTTTTAACATTATAAAGATATTTTTACATTAACTTTAAAAAATGGTATGTTAAAGATATTTTCGTTCTTTTGCATACACTTAAGCCTAATTCTTTTTCTTTTTCTTTTTCTTTTTTTCTTTTTTTTGAGAAGAAAGAATACACTGTATATTATTAATGAACTAGAAAATCAAATGCTAAAACATGAAATAAATCTAGAGGAACAAACTCCGTCCAAACTTGTAAAGGAAAAGAAAGTCTCACTCTCTAGGCTAAGGCATAAACAATAGCATTACCTTTCCGAAGTATATGAGAGAAAGAAAAACTCCGAAAAGAGTTAACATAAAATTGAATGTCTTTAATACTGAGAATTATCCATACTACTACCTTGTAAAGATTTGATGACAAATTCAGAGTCTCATTCAAAAAACTGCTTGGTGAAAGCCAATTTCAATGGTGAATACCACTGCACATCTAGCTGCAAGCAGCTCCAGCACTTCTGATTGGCCAAAAACGTATTGACCCCTTGTGATGGATTAATTAATTAATTAGCCAAGTGAATTAATTAATCAAATTAACATGCAATATGCGTGGTAGTACAAACAAATCACCAATAACTAAAGTATGTAGCAGAAAATAAATTGACACAATAATTTACTTACAAATGTGGAAAACCACCAAGGCAAAACCCCACTGGATAATTTTAAGGTCACCACTCGCAAGAATCTACTATTATCATAACAAGCGATTACAAGTAAAAGAATCCCAGTACCTTATACCAACTTACAGTTGAACCCTTACTCCAATACCCAATTGGACTTCTTCTATTGTGACAATCTCTCCTTGTAATGCACGGCTCCTAATACGTGACTAACCAATTGAACAGATCCCAGTACGCGACTTTAATCACCAACTAGAGAAGGTTGTTAGCTGCAAAGTTTTTCAGTTCATCCAGACGATGAAGATCAAGAAGATGCTTGGTCACAAAACCCTACAATGTATAAACACAGCAGCTTCTTCACAAGAAACATGAATTAGGGCAAATTTTGTCTTCGGTCACAATTTGCTTGAACAAACTTTGCTCAACACTTGTACAACTTGTGTCTCCTTTGACGGCCCTTAAAATAATCCTTTTATATGTCTAGAGTTGTAAGAAAAGAAAGCCCAAACATACAATCACGGATTGAATGAAAAAACAGTCTTGGAAAACTAAGTTTCATAAACCTCGACAGATACCCTATCTGTCGAGCTACTGTCGAGCCACGAGCTAAAACAGCTCTTCAAGTCTTGATAGATTGCTAGCTGTCGAACTTTAATGAACAGCACTTTCTGCACTTGAATCTTGGATATACTTGCATGGCTTTAACACTTGAACTTAAAACAATGTTTCTTGAAGTATTAAACACGTCCTAGATCTACAAAAATACAAGTAAATTGCGTTTTGTCAAAGGATTAACCAATTACATAAAATAGTGACATATGTTCCTAACATGTGAAACACATATGTCCTAACAACTTCCACTGATGGCGGTTTCTTATTTTTTCCTGCCATAGTGGCCATTATCTCACCTTCCGAATTACGAATAACCACCCCAAGCCTTGCTTCCTCTCATTCTCTAAACCATGCACCATCAAAACTTATCTTCACTAAGTCCTGAGCAGGAGGAGTCCATATTGAGTTAGCAAAAGCTCTAATACTAGATTGTTGAATAAAAGACTCAACAAAGAGTTTTTATTAAAAACTTGACTCCTTGACTAATGGAAAGCTTTGTGTGAGCTCCCACATATGACACAAATACTAGACTCAAATAACACCACACGGAAAAGCTTCTCACAATCCCAACACACTAACTTTTACAGGACACACACCAACACTTCGAAACTACTAACACTAGGATTTTCTTACTTTACTTAACTTTTCGCTCTACACACTTCACACACTAGCTGTTGACTTCACACTACTTCACCTCACACACTTTACTTCACCTAACTCTTCACTTCACATCACCTCACTTCACACGTCACTCACACGTAGGCACATAACATCCTATTTATACTAATCTTATGCTGGTTAAGAGAACCGACTTTGAAGCCTCTAGCTTCATCTTTTTAAATACTATATTTTACCAAGTTAAAATGGTCAAATAGCACTATTGGTCAAAATTATTAGTGTTTTATCACTATTTGAGAAATATTTAGCAATTTATCACTTTTTTTAAAACTCGAGTTTGAGAAAGTTGAGTTTGACACGGAACTTGAGTTTCAAAAAATCGAGTTACATAAAAAATGCTGCCGATGTGGATTATTTTAATTAAAAATGCCACACGGAATTCAAGTTTAAAAAACTCAAGTTCTTTGTGGTACTTGAGTTTTGTAAACTCGAGTACCATGTAAGAACTGCTACCAAATATTAATATGTTACTTCTTGCACCTTCATGTAATGGAAAATTATACAATGACCATTTATTGTATTTAAGTAAAAGCATGCAACATTTGTTATTTTTTATGCCCCTGACACACATCATTGAGGTTGTTAGGTTCTAAAGGTTTAGGAATTTATGTATTTAGAACTCTAATTTGTAATATTGGCAAACCATGATCAAAACAATATGTTTAGTCTTGTTAAAGTGTGCTCAAAGTTGTTTAATTATTGTAAAGTTGAAATCGAGAGACTGTAGATGCATTGGGGCATTTTGGTCTAGCTCGATCAATCGAAGAATAGATTCGATCGATCGAAAGTCGACTAGATTGCGTTTTCTGCAGTTTTTCCAACTCAGCCCTAACTCATTAAACGTTTAGGATTTTATGTTTTTGCCCTAGGTATATAAGGTAAAACCCTAGCCACGTTTTTAGAGTTACTCCAGTTGTATTGTTGCTCATACATTGCTGTTTTGTGTAAATCTCTTGTGAGATCTAGAGGAGCTTTCTTTTACACAAACTTTAGGGTTTTCAAGATTGAGATTACTTCAACATCTTGATGATCAACTTGGTTGCTACCGTTGAAGTTTAAAGAATATCAAGCATGGGTGCTTGTAGCTGATTGAAGAATTCAAGAAAGAAGGAGTCCGTGGATTCGGAGCTTGCACGGGGTCGTGTCAGTAAGTTCTACTGGTAGGTAGCATTAGGAAGTCAAGCGGGGAGCTTGTAAGTCCTTTTGTATAAACTTCGATTCTTTCATAGTGGATTCAGGTTTGCCTTGAGGATCGGTGGGTAAAATCCTCCCCAAGTTTTTTACCGGTTTGGTTTTCCTGGGTAATCATATCTTGTGTTATTTATTATTCCGCTGCTATATATTCTTGATATGATTGTTTGATTGTTTTAACCTAGAATTGCTTAATTTGACTAAGTAACAACTTGGCTAATTAACTAGGCTACTCAATCTGGTTGTGTGTTAAGGGGTCTAAATTTCTATCAAGTGGTATCAGAGCAGGTAGCTCTTTTGTCTGAGATTTTTGATCTCTGAGCTGATCCTTGACCCATGTTGTCATAAAGCATGGACACTCTCTTGTTGTTCCTCCTCACTTTGATGGGAATAACTATGCTTATTGGAAAGTAAGGATGAAAGCATTCCTAAAATCCATTGATGAGAGAGTTTGGAATTCCGTTGAATACGGATGGGAGAAGCTCACTACTCTTGTGAGTGAGTGGCAAACTTCTTAAAAAGAAGCAGCTGGCTTCAATAGCAAAGCTATGAATGCCATCTTCAATGCTGTTTTTATGGAGGAATTTAAGAGGATCTCTAATGTTGAGGTTGCTCATACTGCTTGGAAAATCCTCCAAACTGTACATGAAGGCACAAAGGCAGTTAAGATAAACAAACTGCAGCAATTAACTTCTAGGTTTGAGAGCATTAGGATGTTTGATGATGAATCATTTGATGAATTTTATGCCAAACTGAATGATATTGTTAATTCTGCTTTTAATTTGGGTGAAATCTATGATCAACCTAAAATTGTTAGGAAGATACTTAGATCTTTAACTGAAAACTTTAGACCTAAAGTGACTGCCATTACTGAAAGCAAGGATGTGGACTCCATCCCTGTTGATGAGCTTGTAGGATCTCTTCAGTCCTATGAGTCTGACTTACCCAAAACAAACAAATCCAAATCAATGGCTTTTAAGTCTGTTGATAATGTTGAGACTGGTGGATTTGATAATAAGCTCTCTGCAACAGAGATAGCTTACCTTGCCAAGAATTTTAGAAACTTTCTGAGAAATACAAATAGAAGGGCAAGAGGTACAAATACTGCTGAACCTAGAAACTTTAGGAAGAATGATCCTACTAAGGTTAATAACTTTGAAAAACCTAGAGAAAAAGTAGGTCAATCTTCAAACAATTCTTTGGGTGCTCAGTGTTTTGGTTGTTAAGGGTATGGTCATATTAAATCTGAATGTCCTACATTCTTGAGAAATAAGGGTAAAGCTATGGCTGTAACCCTTAGTGATAATGAGGTTTCTGATGATGAGTCTGAATGTGACGAGGATGGGAACTTCATTGTTTTCACTGCTACTGTAGTAGTCAATGAAAGCATATCTGTTGAAGAGAACCCTTCTGATAGGGAACTTTCTGAGGATGCAGATCTTCAAGAGGCCTATAATAAACTTTGCAAAGTTGCTGCAAAGGATGCTATAAATGTTGAACTTGGCCTGAAGAAAATTGATTCTCTTGAACTTGAAAAGAAAAATTTGCTTGTTAAATTATTTGATGCGAATGATCTTTTGAACCATGTGAAATCTGAGAACATGCTTTTACTTGATAAAGTTAAAACTTTAGAACATGATTTATCTGTTGCTAGAACTGCTAGTTCTAAACTTGATCACATGCTGAATGTTCAAAAGTATTCTTCTGATAAATCTGGGATAGATTATGTTGAAAGCATCTCTGTGTCTACTCCTCATTCCACGAACTTTGTTCCTTCATCTTCTTTTGAACCTTCTGTGAGTGAGGTTGTGAGTGAAACTGTTAAACCACTTGTGAGTGAGGTAGTCAAATCTGTAGAAGTTTCACCTCCTAAGAAGATTTGGGTTGATTTGAGAGAAACTAAACCTACCCTTTCTAAGGACAAGATGCATGGTAAACCTGTTTAGGTTTGTCATTATTGTGGAAAGTCTGGACACATTCGTCCTAACTGTTACAAGTTTCAAGCTGCTAAGAGAGCAACTAAACCAAAGATGCTTGTGCCTCAAGCACAAGATCCTATGACACTTATTGGTGAATTGGTAAAGGCTTTGAACCTTTATTCCAATTCTAGAGTTGGAAATCATGCGAATGTAAATAAGAACTCCAATGATCATGGTGCATCTAAAAGGTTTTGGATGCAAAAGACTCAACCTAATTGAGTCTTTCTGACATGGTCCTTGTGCTTCATTGCTCATTCCTCTGTGACCATTGTTCTTTTTTTTTTTTTTTTTTTTTTTTTTTTTTTTGTTTCTAGGATTTGCATTGCATTAAATTTATGCATTTCATTCTAGGATTTATTTTTCTTTCTCTTAAATAAAATTAAAAAAAAATTTAAAAAAAAAAAGGAAAAAGTAAAAATGTGTTTGACAAAGGGGGAGTTTGTTAGGTTCTAAAGGTTTAGGAATTTATGTATTTAGAACTCTAATTTGTAATATTGGCAAACCATGATCAAAACAATATGTTTAGTCTTGTTAAAGTGTGCTCAAAGTTGTTTAATTATTGTAAAATTGGAATCGAGAGACTGTAGATGCATTGGCGCAATCTGGTCGACTTTTGATTGATCGAATCTATTCTACAGTCTCTCGATTCCAACTTTACAATAATTAAACAACTTTGAGCACACTTTAACAAGACTAAACATATTGTTTTGATCATGGTTTGCCAATATTACAAATTAGAGTTCTAAATACATAAATTCCTAAACCTTTAGAACCTAACAAACTGCCCCTTTGGCAATCCATGACAAAACGCTAATTAAAAGCTCAAAATTTACAAGTAAAAAGCCCTTTACAAAAATAATGCTCATAAACTCAAATTCAACCCTAACTACTATCCATCGGTTGCAAGTGTAGACAGCAGCTTTGTTGAATCAACCTGTATATTCCTGAAATACTCAACAAACGCATAAACGCATGTGTGACAGAAAAAGGGTAAAACAACAGGTATAACATTCTTGTAAGATTCACACAACACAAAATAAAGACATATATGAATGAACAACTCATAAATATAAATCAATAAGCAGTGAATCACAAAGCAACAAGAATTAATGAATATAACATGTATATCAATCAATGTTACTCCCCCTAACATGAATATCCCCAAAAATGATATACAAAGTGAAGCACCTAGATACAATCTAAAAACTCCACAAGCTCCTCAAGAAAATCTCCCCCTAACTACAAAAACTCATCTACAAGTCAAAACTTCACTCCCCCTTTTTGTGACGGAATGCCAAAGGGCAATCACAAGTCGCCATCAAAAGGTGGAGGTGAGGGTGAATGAAGACGCGCAAAGTTGGCTCGCAGAGCACGAATCTCATCTAGTAAGTCCACCAAAATATGACCATGAGCCGCTTGAACGGTCATGACAGTCTCCAGAGTACGACGAACATCAAAGTCGGTCGAAGGAGGTGGAGGAACATCAGCAGCAGCAGCATCATCACCAACTGGATCAGGAACATCCTTACCAGCAAGACCTGTAGAAGAAGAAGAAGGAGGTGCGCTACCAGATGGCTCAGACCTAGGGTGTTTAGAACCAGCTCGAAGATGAGCGGCCCTCTGTCTAAGAAAAGACGCACCTATGGGAGCTATCACATGAACGGGCTCAGAGGAAGGAAAGTCACTAAGATCAAGATAAAGCAAAATCCTATGAATAAAAATAGGATGCACAAGAGCATGAGTAGTAGATGAACTCCTATAAACATCGTTCAAAGAACGAAGAAAGAGATGAGGAAAACTAATAGGAGCATCTGTAACCAGGGCGTACAAAAATACACACCTCTCAAGAGAAATGGTGTGAACATGAGAGATGGGCCAGATAGAATGATAGAACATGAGAGATGGGCCAGATAGAATGATAGGCTATCCTAAAGAACAAATAGTGCAACCCAGAGAGCTCAGCAGAAGTGATCCTAGGATTAGAACCCCACTGGACAGAAGTCCCAGTGATGTAAGACAAGACATCACTCAACTCAGGAGACTCATCATAAGGATGTGTGTTAAGGGGTCTAAATTTCTATCAGAGGTGATGTTGTTTTTCTTGATTTCCCAATTAAAGTAGGGCTAATTTAGTAAAATCTTGCCGACTTAAATAGTGCCTATGCAAACTTAATGAGTGCTGTCCAACACCATTTTTTTCACTCTTTTGGATTATTGGTTGACTAGGCATAGTGTAAATGGTATGATTTGTGCCTGGTCTGTTTCTAGCATTTCACATGAATCTGCCTCTCTTTTTTTGTGTTAACTGGCTTGAGCAGAGTGTAGTTGGATTTCCAATGCCAAACAATTAAAATATTCTTTACAAAACTTGAAGTATGTAAATAGAATACATTCTTACATAGTACTCGAGTTTGTAAAACTCGAGCACCATATTGCTAGGACCTCGAGTTCCTTGTGGCATTTTTTTATTCAAATAACCCACGTCAGCAGCAATTTTTTATTAAACTCAAGTTTCAAAAAAGTGGTATATTGCTAAATATTTCTCAAACAGTGGTAAAACACTAATAATTTTGGCCAACAGTGATATCTAGCCATTTTCATCATATTTTACCAAGCTTTTAGACACCTTAAACTTGTGGCTGAAATTCACTAGTACATGGAAGCTTCTAGAAAAAATATGAGCACTATCTTGGAGAATGCTCTGAAAATTGTGTGAGAAGTTTTAAAAATTTCTAGGGAGAGGCAGTATTGATTTTTTAACAGTCCACTTCTACAACACACCCCGTGGTTTGCTAGGAGGGGAATTGGACAGGTCCTTGAAGCCTCGGATGTACTCCTTTACAAAGCCTGCAATCTTACCCAACGGCACAGTACTCTCGTGTAGATAGGACTTGTTTCTGTGATGCCAGTTTGACCAAGCTGTGGTTGCAAACAGAGGTACTAGCTGAAGTCTGTGTTGAACCAACTGAACCAAGTCTGAGATGGAACCCGATGCCACTTTGGATTTGTCCACCCAACCAAACTCTGAAGCCCAAACTTGCGGCACCTTATTTTAGCCCCACAAAGCATTAAAAATACTCTCAGAATCTCTAGAGCGGAGATGACACACGGAATCTCGGAGAATAGTGCGTTTCAACAAATTTTCCTTTGTGGGCAAAGAGTTAGTACAAGACTTCCATAAAAAATGCTTTATCTTACCAGGTACCTTTAACTTCCAGATGCTTTTCCAAAAAATCCTCTGATCTTCTAGATGTTCTGACACAATCAAAGTTCAAGTGGGAAGTTCATTGAACGCCTTGTAACCGGATTTCACCGAATAGAGTCCAAATTTCTCTCTTGGCCAAATGAGAATATCTAGTTGACGAGAAGAACACAGGGGAAGGGATTTTATGCATTGGGCTTCAGGGGGTAAAAACACAAATCAATAATGGTATCAACTGTAGCTTCAGGTGCCAAAATAATGGGGAGAGATCTAACCCGACCATCCACAGAGTTCAATAACCATGCATCTTGAAAAATCGAGTGGTCTTACCATCACCAATTCTCCATCTAGCCCCACTAGCAATGATATTTCTGAAGTGTAAAATACTTTTCCAAGCAAAAGAACCTAAAGAGGAAGAAGCTCCAAAGATTGAACAGCTTGGTAAGTGCTTGGCCTTGAAGACTCTATAGAATAAAGAATCATTGTCTTGAATTAAAGCTACAACTGTTTCGCCAACATTGCTTCATTAAATTTGCATAAATCATTAAAGCCCAAACCTCCATCCATTTTAGGGTGACACAAGACAACCCACTTCTTCCAATTGATCTTTTGTCTATCCAGACATGACAAAATGGGCGGGGCGGGTCGGGTCGGGTCAAACGGGTTATAGGTCAAAAATAGGTCATTTTAAGTGGGTTAAAAATGGGTTCGGGTCAATCGGGTTGTGGGTCGATTCGGGTTGACCCGTATTTTTCACATGATTCTTTTTTTTTTTTTTTTTTTAAGAAAACATCATGTATTTGCCATTTAGAAAATCATGCAACAAATTACTGGATGTAAAATGCATTACTTTGAATTTAACACTTATTAATACTTATTCAATAATTTTAAAATTATACAAATCCCAACATTGCTATCTAAAACAAAATAACACAAAGATAGGAAAAACAAATACACAAGTTTTATTTCTACACAATATCAACATCCCAAAATATAAAACAAAATTACAAATGACTTATTGGATAATTCATTTGATAAAGAATAAAAACATATAAGAAATTTATAATTTTGAAAATTAATTTTATAATCTATTGGCAAATGTGGTTGGCACTCTATTTCAATTTGAGATATATATTAAAGTTTGATTGTTTACTTATTATATATGGTTTCTTTTATGAATATCAAATCATTGTTAAGCAATACACACTCTAGAAAATATCATAATTTATTTTGAAAAGCCATTTATTTTGGACATAAATTATTAAAAATAGGTCTAAGCATTCATAATTTATGTTAATTTGATACTTTGACTTCACTATTTTTATACTTGTGAATGTTTCTTACACATGTCTACAATTTTAAATCTATATTTTTAATTGTACTGTAACTAGATTATCTTGACATGTACTTTACCATTTGATATCTAAAATTTTTTACTAATTACAGAATGCTCAATCATTCATCTTTCAATTAATTTGCATACAATTATGTAAATGTCTAAATTGTTTCCTTAAAGCTCACAACAAACAATTAAACCAATATTGTCTTAGTTTTATTATTTGTTTTACCCAAAAAAAAAAATTTTGTTTTAAAAAATGTTTCGGGTTCGGGTCGGGTCCGGTTGACCTACAAAAGAAAAAAAAAAAAAAAAAAACACAGGTCGGGTCACAGGTTAACCCGTTTTTGCTTCGGGTCAAAACAATCGGGTTCAGGTTAGGTATTTTTGGGTTTGTTCGGGTCGGGTCAGAAAATTATTACTCGTTTTGCCATGTCTACGTCTATCACCCCTCTAACCTCACCAAAACTTTCGAATAAGCATGTCAATATCTTGGCATAGCCCCACGAGTAATCTAAAACAACTCATAGTAAAGGTAGGGATAGCTTGAACCATTGCCTTCAATAAAATTTCTTTCCCGGCTTGTGATAAAAGTTTCTCCTTCCAACCTTGCAACTTTCCCCAAACTCTATCTTTTATGTAATTTAGACTAGCCTTTGTATTTCTTCCCACCACTACAGGCAAGCTCAAGTATTTTTCATACTCTGTAATCTTTGGTACCCCCAATAGATTTTGAACTAAATCTTTTGAAGTTTGAGCTACATTGTTGCTGAAAAAGATGGTTGTTTTCTCAAAATTTATTTTCTACCCCGAAGTTAACTCATACTTCACAAGAATTTCTTGGATTTTTCTAACATCACCCAATCTTGCTCGAAAAAAATAATAAATAAATAAATAAATCTGCAAAAAATAAGTGAGATATTTTCGGACCATTTTTACAAAGAGAAAAGCCCTCAATATGATCCTTATCGGTTGCATGCTAAATTAATCCATTTGAACCCTCTGAATAAAGTAGAAAAATATAAGGAGAAAGGGGATCCCCCTAGAGAATACCTCTAGATGGAATGATGTGACCCTTTGTTTCCTCATTAACAATAATGGAAAAAGTGATTGATCAGATACATTCCATAATCCATCCTATCCAAGTAGCATGAAATCCTGTTTTTTCCATAATCTATTGTAGAAACACCCATTCCAACATGTCATATGCCTTAACTTATATCTAACTTCAATGTCATATGTCTCACTTTTCCTTTTTTCTTCAACTTCATATGATGGAGAGTCTCAAAGGCTTGGTATATTATCAGAAATTGCTTTATTCGATTGAAACGCACTTTGAGATTTAGAAATAATCTGAGGCAAAACTTGTTTTAATTTGTTAGCTAAAACTATAGATACAAGTTTATTTAGAATATTACAAAGTGCAATAAGGCGAAATTCAGAAACAAACTTTGGGCTTTTTTACCTTGGGAATGAGAGAGATAAAGTTTGATTCAGCCCTGATAAAATCTAGTTGGAGTCTAGGCATGAAAGAACTGCCTTGACCACATCGTCTCCGATACTAGTCCAATAGTGTTGAAAGAAGACTGGAGGCATACCTTCGAGATCAAGAGCTCTTAGGAAGCCATTTGCATCAAGGCTAATTCCACTTCGAGCTTAGAAAATTCTCCAACCAAAATACGGTTCATATAATCATTAACAACTAGTTTTGTATATTGTATTACCTCCTCTAGATCACAAGAGTTTGAAGATGAAAATAGGTTTTGATAATACTCGACTACCATGGTAGCAATATTCTCATCACCTGAAACCAAAATTTTTGGGAGGCTTTTTTATGAAAATAGCTTGTGTTTCTATCTCCTTAAACCATCCAGTAAGCTTTACTACGTTGCTGCCATAATTTTTCCTCCAATCTTAGCAAGTCATTAACCTCAATTTTAAGTTGTAGGAAAAAATCAATATTCCTTCTCCTTGCCCTCTGCGTCTTCAACACGCTTCGGACTTTTTTTTCCCTATTAAAGTTCTAGAGATGTTGCAGAAAGGCCTCTAACTCCAATTTCACAGATGAGTTTGACAGCCATCAATTTTCTCCATAACATCTGCCATTGGGGAACATGCAGAACCAGCTCTCCACCCCCCAACCACTGCATTATGAAAACCTTCATCTTCGAGCAGGGATGAACCCAGGTGGGGGCCCAGGGGGGCCTAGGCTCCCTCGGGTCCAAAACTTTTATATATATATATTATATTTTTTTAGTTGGACCTTCTTTAATTTTCTCAATAAATCTTGCTAGCCTCACCCAAATAGCAATTATCTAACCCAAAAACTTAAAAAATAAATAAATAAAACATTCACAATGGTGTTTGTATTTTAGATTAAAAAACATATATATATTTTACCACCAAAGAACCAAAAAATCATGTGTTATTGGAGAAATTAAAGCTAAATTTTTTGCAACTATAGTAGATTGTAATAAATATCGATTGATTATAGTAAGTTGTTAAAAATAAAATACAATATTTTATTAATATTATATCTCTTCCTTCAATTAAAAAACTCAAATTCTCTCTCATCCTTCATTATTTTAATGAGTTGTGTATATTATTTGAAGTGAAATGATAAAAAGAAATAGAACATTTGACATCGGGTATTGTAAAGTGAGGTGGTAAAATATATAAAGTAGTTTTTTAAGGTGTTAAAAGCTAAAATTTTTAGCACTATCACTGTGATTGCTCTAATTTCGACCAAAAAAAAAAAAAGAATCCTAGCCAGCCTAGTATTTTTTTTTTAAAAAATAAAAAAAAAAATTATTTTGTTTTCGTTTTTGTCTTTGTTGATAAATGATTGCATCTAAATGTATTTAAAAACAACGAATTTGTGTATTTATACTTTTTTTAGTATTATATGGATGTCTATTTAGAGTTTTTTTTTTTTTTTTTTTAAATTAATACTCCGACCCTCGCTAGCTTAAAATCTTGAGTCTGTCCTATCTTCGAGCCAAACCTATTCAAAATGCCAAGGTTTTTACGGCTTTTCACCAAAGCCTTTGGGAAGGATCAAAATTGGATTATGGTCAAATGAACCACACATCAAAGTTCGAACCTTTGTTGCTAGAAGAATATCAAACCAAACCACTATGTTCATAGCCCTGTCTAATTGTTCCCAAACCATCCCACCATCTATATAGTTTTTATACCAAGTGAATTTGTTACCAGCAAACCTCAAATCAAGCAAACCACATTCATCTAGAGCTTCTTGAAAATTCTGCATTTGCCCATAAGGTCTCAGGTGACCCCTTGATTTTTCATGAGATTTTAGAAGCTCATTAACTGTTGGGATTTGTGTCCTAGAATCCTATTGTATAATGCTATGTATTATATTATGTATGACATGATGTATGACTTAATATTGCAATTAATAAAGTTGTTTTATTATTATCTGAAATAATGATAACATGAATGTTTGGACATTATCATATAGTCCATGAGATGCATAGTATATGATTTATGTGATTTATTCACAAAAGATATAAGTCACAAGTTCTTTGTAAATTCAGAATTTGGTTCGTAGTCGGTGATGAAATTGGGCATTTCATCTGCGAAGACTATAACATATCAACTAAGATGATTTATCTTGGTCATGGAAGTGATGACTTCTAGTTGATATGTTGATATGTTTTAAGAGTTAAAACATATTGAACAAGACCGCTGTGAGATTTATTATTCTCCTAATGACTGTCAAATGAATAATAAATCTCAGGACTTTCATTTACATGAACTCTTAATCCTGAGAGAATAATGGACCTGATCATGAAGTATAGGTTGCTTTGATATATCAGGAGTGAGATCTAAAGTAACGGTTAAAACCTCAGTATGTTGGGTAGCCACATTTATTGTTGATGGAACAAATATTCTCAAGATGGAATTCATAGTCTCTTAACGGAGATACAAAATATTCCCCTGAGATAAGTTTAATGATTTTGTTATTCAGAGAGTTAGGCCTAACCACTTTAGTAAGACTAAAGTATATATTTATGAAATTGGATTTCATAAATATATGATTAATAACATTAAAGGATTAAACCAGGTACTCAAGGATTAAGATGTAGTAATTCACAAAGTGGCAGTCTTTATTAATGACGTTGTGTTACTACGAATATTTTATGAAGGGGTTACATGTACAATAAAGTCTTGGGATATAATTTATTAATAAAGCCTAGAGTGCAACTATATTTATATAGTGGTATTAAGTATAATTAATGGTAACTTTGGACTTGTCAAGAGTTGACAGAAAAGCCTAAGGCCTATTGGAGCTAGAGTCTTATTTGTTCTCTTTTGGTCCCACTCCAAGCCACATACTAAACCCCAATTGGGAAGGCCCAAAAAGCTAGCCCAATTAGATAATCAGATATATAGAGAGAAACATACAGATTTTGATAGACAATGAATTGGTATGTATGTGAGTGTTGGATACTCTTCAATTCTCTCTAGAACAAACTCATATATCTGATTGAGAGACCACACATCTTGGGAGTTAGAGGAATTGGAGTGAAGATTGAAAGTCTTCTCAAGAACTTTTGAATTTTCGATTTTGAATTTCATTGCTTCAAGGTACACAATCTTACTCTCTAATTCTGAAACTTATATGGCACATGTTGACAATTGTGAATGAAGTAGATCCGTCAATTTAATTTTTCCGTTGCGTACATGTCTGTTTCCATCATTAACATCCCCTGCACACAACCACAACAAAGCAAACAAATGGTGAAGGTCCTTTAACAAATTCCATGAATCAAATTTGAGATGTGTTTCCGAAGCTCCATAGAAACCAGTGAAACACCAAGCATTCGCTTTTCCTTTATTAATAATAGCATCAATGTGATTTTGGGAAGAAGATTCAACATATAAATCCAAATCTCTCTTCCAAAAATGAGCCAAACCACCACCATGGGTAATTTTTTAAACCCTATGATAATGGCCAAATTGTAATGAATCTCGTATATCAATTAGCATTGCTAAGTCTAGCCATGTTTCAACTGAAAACACCACTATAGCATCTTGTGCCCGGACTATGTTCTCGAGCTTATGAACTGTCTGCCGGTTCCCAAGCACCCAACAATTCCAACATAACAGACTTATAGCTCCTGGAGAGGCTGAAAACCAGCCGCCACGAACATGGTTTTGAAATCTGGACCGGACCGTACGGTCCGACCGGAAAAACCTCAAACCGTTCAGTTTTACGGTTCTTTTAGCTTTAAAAACCGCCTTTTGAAAAAAAAGCAAGGACACGTGCGAACCGCGGTCGGACCTCACGGTTCTGAGAACCGTAAACGGTTCTCGCGGTTCTCGCGATTCCCTTTTTTTTCAGCAAATACCAGCTGAAATTAAAGATTTGGCCGGCATACTTTGGACATTTTTCAGATCTGGAACCAAAAGATTTGTGAGGGAAAAAAAACAAACGGAGAAAAAGAAGATGACAGAGCAGAGGCTGTGCGAAGTTGAAGTAGTAAGCTAGCAACCCAGCATAGATAGCCAGTCCCGGCCTTCATTTTCGTCTTCTGCTTCTATTTCTTCTTCTTTCTTCTTTTTCTCCTTCTTCCCTTTCTCCTTTCCGTCTCCACTGCTGTGGTTTCTGAGTTTCTCACCCTTCTCTTCGTTTTTGCTTGTTTTGAATTCTTTTTTATATTTCCAAACCCCTTCACGTGACTTGCATTGGAAAAGAGGAAAACTTTTAATTTTTGAATTAAAAATGGCTAAATGTTTCAGATGTTAGATATTTCAGCCCGTGAAGTGGCACTAGCCATTTGTATTTTTCCCAGTAATGGTACAATGAATAGAGAGTTTATGCCTTTTTTTTTTTTTTTTTTTTTTGGATAAAACGGTCAGAAAACTTATAAAGTTCCAAGGCCAGCTACAAAAAGCTGGCCATAGACTGAAGCTACAACACATGTAGGTAAGGAAAAAGGCCACCTGTATAAAAAGATAACTCCGGCCATAGACTACAGCCACAACAATGT
Source organism: Quercus cerris (assembly GCA_963669245.1). Classification (NCBI taxonomy): domain Eukaryota; kingdom Viridiplantae; phylum Streptophyta; class Magnoliopsida; order Fagales; family Fagaceae; genus Quercus; species Quercus cerris. Next base: position 21,263,214 of record OY770008.1, on the reverse strand, counting down.
AGCTAAGAAAAGGGCACCAATATAAAAAATTAAATCCGAAATGCCGTCAGCTTTTGGTACTCATTCAGCAGGTATGGTACACTGTAGATATTACTGCACAGTGCACAAGATGGCCAACACTAACAGAGTTGTTGAGTTTTGACCATTCAAACTTTTTTTATTTATTTAGAAAAAAGACAATTTAAACTTTGCTTTTGACAAAAAAAATTGTGAAATATTTTATAACACTAGAATTTTTAGGTATAAAAAAAATTGTAAATATTAATTAAAAGTACTTATAATATTTTATTTGTTAAATTTTTCATGTGTATTCTAATAAGTATTACTGTTTATTAAAAAAAAGTTTAAATAGTAAAGAAAAAATAGTGAATACAATTAAATATATAACAATTATTAAATAATTATTTTAATTTAAAATTACTAAGTGTCCTTCTAATTCCTATATTATTACAATATTACTATCACGAGTTTAACTAATCAACATATAAAAAACTAAAAAAAATATTATATCTATGTGTGCTTAAGATATGATATTTCTTATTTTTTCTGTAAAAATTATGATATGAAAAAATACATTTGAAAGATAGATTTCTATATTTAATTGAATTATTTAATTGAATTTTCTATTTATACTAATTTAATATATTTATTTATATTTAAATAATTATTAAATTAATTATGATGTCATCACGGTTCGACCCCGGTTCAACCTCGGTTCAACCTTAAAAACCTTGAACCTCTTCTTTTTACGGTTCAATGAACGGTCCGGGTCTGAAAACCATGGCCACGAATATAAAAGACTTTTCCTTACCATCCTTCGAAACCAATTGTTTTTTCTTTGGTAACTCCAAATGATCAACCCCAAGCTTTGAAGTCCGTTTCATACCAATATGAATATCCAGCTTTTCAGTTGTTCCTGAGTCACTCCGTAGGACACGGGTCCACTTAGCCACAAGTTGAGTGACGTGGAGTGAAGATGCAGGAATACGTGGAATATCCTGAATTGAAGATGCAGCCTTCCTTGAGCTCATAAAAGTAGGGGAGATATTATTGGTGAAAGAAACTAAGGGATTTGTTGTAACGTAATGTTCAGCAAAAATAGGAGGTGTTGGAAAAACAGATTCTTGAATAGGAATAGAATCTCGTTTATTCTTCGTATCCTCCATATTATCGTACCTAGTCAACTCTTGATCAATCTCATTTAATTGCCGAGAAAAACAATCTCTCCCATTGGGCTAACCCTCAAAACCCGGAGGGCAATCATCATGACTTCAAGAATCTTCAACCAGTATAGGAAAAACATTAATTGGAATCATAGATTCAGGAGTTACCTTATGGGGAAAAACCATCGGAGAGTTTGAATTTTCTGGCGTTGGGTTCATAGGATTCGGAGCAGCACCACCACCGTATGGTTGTTTTGGTTCCTCTACCTTTTGTTTTGCATAAAATCATGGACCACTATCATGGATTTTTTGACCAGATTAAAAGGTGGAGCACACATCCAAGCTCCATATTGGCGGGATTCAATGGACAAAGTTCCCTCACTATCAAACCACAAACCACAGTTTTTGTCATTGTGAATGAGCTAGAAAGCACGGACGCGGCTGGGAGGGTGCCGCACCCGAGTCCGCCAAGTCCGACGCGGCCTGACGCAGGACGCGGTGACTCGCGGTGGTCTAAGTTTTTTTTTTTTTTTTTTTTTTTCTCGGATTTGAGCCAACGAGGCTCGATTCGGCCAGAATCGGTCAATATCGGCCGTATCGGATCGTATCGGCCGGCGACCGATACGGCCGAAACAGGCCGATATCGGCCTTGAAATTCGCTGGAGCAGCCGAAATTCTGACCTCAGAGGCATTGTAATGTGTTTCTTGTCTTCTTCTTTCTTTGTTTTGTGAATCAAGGCATAACAATGTGTTTTTTATGAATATTTTAATAGTAAAAATATATAGAAAATATAAATAAAAATATTTTTAATAATTTTTTAATTGCCGAGTCTCGCCGCACCCACACCCTACTTTTTCAAAAATTGCCGAGTCCCGCACCCGCACCCGAGTCCCGAAACGCACCCGTGCTTCATAGTGAATGAGGCAGCCACACCAATCTCTACTCGGACCCTCATGAAAGGCACCCAACCATTAATCCCATCATCCATGGTTATTTTACGACCTCGACAGGGAGGTTTTGATACATCAATCTCTACTCGGACCCTCATGAAGTCCCCTCCTTCCATCTTTGATTTTTCCGATGAACAGACCTTACCGATACCTGAACAAATACCCACTGCCACATCCTGCTTCATAAAACCTAATGAGAATGTCGTAAACTTGAACCCAAAAAGGAACCAAATCAAAGCAAAAATCCCAACCATGCATAGTCTTTTCATAGCATTGAATCGCAACTAAATGCTTTTCAAAGCTCCAAGGTTGACTTTCCAAAACTCGATCTGTTTCAAGTTTATTATCATAAATGAAGAGAAAATTATGATTACCCAAATCTTTGATTTTAAAACCATTTTTAAACCACCATAACTATTTGAAGTTTCTGGCTATTGCATCACTGTTAAGAACTCTTTTTGTAAAAAACTTCGCATCCAAGATAAACCCGACGGAGCCCATCTCATTACTTAACCGTAATCCATCACCCTCTAAACCTGAGAGAGACAAGCAACTCCAACCCTTAGTAATATCTTCCATGCATGGTGAATAAAAAGAACACTAGCGTTTCCCAAACCCCAAGAAAAAAACCCCACTAGCCCTCAGAAAAAAAAGTTTTACTAAGGGGACAATCAAGCCTTCGATAAGAAGGGACAAAGAATTCTACAGCCTAGGAAAATTTAGGAACCCTAACTTTCACTAGCCACAGAGAAACTAGTGATAGATGATAAGAAAATATTAGGTCTGTCTCAATAGCTAAAGACTCACATTCATGTTCTAATTCTATTTTGTGTGCAAGACAAATCTCCTATTTGTACTAAAAGTCTATGATTTAACTTCCTATATATACTTATGTTATGATTTATTATAACACAAAATTTGTATTATACTCTCATATATTAAAAATGTAGCATTTGAAGATTTTCTCTGTGGACATTGACTGTCAGGCTGAATCATGTAACACTCCTATTCTTATGTTCTATAGTTGATGCTTTTGTTTTCACATCCATTCTAGTATATTTAAAATGATATATAACGCTAATATTTAATTTGGTACATTAATAAAATATACCGAAAAGGATAAAATAAATTCTAGAGAGCAAACGGACTCTGGGGTTATAATAACTAGCTTTTTAACCCGCACTATGTGCGGAACCTTTTTATTTATATTTATTAGAAATAATTTTTTTAATAATATTTAAATACACTTTTACCACGTACCAAACACCCAACACATATCTCTATTTACAAATCTAATTACAAACACCATAGATAGATACCAAAAACTAATTCAACCCAAATCTAATACAAAATACTCAAAACAAAATTTATTTTAAACCCAATACCATAATTAAAACCAAATCTAACTCAAATATCTAAATCTAAAGCAATCCAACCAAGTGCATTTGAAGATGTTGATTCGGCAATGGCTAACTTTTTTTCCCTTTTGAATTCCAATGTGCCTCTACATTGCTTTTTGTGCGGTTATGTGCTCAATGTTATTGCTCCTTTCCAATCGACCAAATATCGTTTTCCCTTCTTATTTTCCGCCTATCATGTCCCTTTTGCGAGGAATAAATATAGACCTTTGTAGATTCCGTTCAACCCCAACATTTATATATTGCACAAAGTAAATGTATCTTAGAAACTTGATAAGAAACTATAAAATTTAAAATAAAATAAAAAAATCATAAATGCATATAAACTACAAAGTTTGATCATAATCTACAGTACAATACACCAATTGTTTTTTTTTTTTTAATTGTTTTTTTATTATACATAGATTCATTGCATTATTGAAAGTGTATGGGGAGTTGTAACAACAGGGCAGAATATGAAATTGCAAAAAGTGTACCCATATCTCCTTGCAATTAAAATCTATTGCAAGTTGGACTACAAATTTGGTTATATAGAACAAAGTAAGTTTTCTTATACATTCACAAACTTATATGCTTCTAATTCAAGGAAAAAATTCAAGTAATTAAAACATAATTAAAAAAATATAACAATAAAGAAATCTTTGATCCAGATGGAAGTTTCCATACCAAAAAAAAAAAAAAACACCTTAAGTAATACATGAATATTAACAGAAGTTCGAAGCCCTATATAAGCTCAAATCTCTTAAAACAGTACACTAATATAAGAAATTTGATTGGTTTATTCTATCTAGGCACAAAGTTAAAAGTAACCTCCAACGTTTTATAGCTTATCCAGACCTTCAAATGCTTTAATATGTCTATAAGTCTCTCATCAAGCTCTTTGATCCGTTCAACCTCACCCTTTGATATTTCAAAATTAATATATGCCTGTCATTAAACAAATACATGCTTTTAAAAAAAATGCTAAAGTTTTATTACAGTCTAGTCAAATTGTAATATTAGTAACCAAAAAAATGGTCATTGCATCTACAAAATTTTGATATATCAAGTGAAAAAATAAATCAAACAATAAGACAGCCCCTATATAGGGCACATAAATAAATGAAAGAAGGAATATAAAATCTAATCTTATTAGAAGATAAGTTTAATTCAATTATGCAAACCTGTATGCAAAAACCAAGTCCAAATTCAATACCACTGTCACCACCAAATTAGTAAAAGTCTCCAATGTAACCTTAATTGTAGGGCAAAGTTTCTGCTTTTATATATAGTATTAGATATTAGATTAGATATGATATATGAGATATATATATATATATATATATATATCAATCACCATCTAAATCTACAATAACTTCCTTTTGATAAAAAAGCACAAAACAATCAAATGCAAACATGTGCTATATTTATAAAAGAATACCAACATAAAAAGAAAAAGCAGCACCTGCTTAAACCTTTCCTTAGACTAACCAAATGCAGACATGTGCTATATTATTATTATTATTATTATTATTATTATTATTATTATTATTATTTATTTATTTATTTATTAAGGAATTCCTACCAAACTACATGACAGTGTGTAAGAATTAAAGGGAATAAACTTGATGGCATCAGAAAAAGGAAATGAACATGGAACCAAAACCAAAGTTGTTATAGATTACAAATACTTGATGCTATAGCGAAGCTGAATTGGATTTGATCATAGCTAATCAATTCTTAAGCAGCACCGAATTCCATAACGGAAAAATGAAATATCACCTTGCCCGCATGGATATGACAATTTTATAGAACCCAGGGATAATGCCATCCATCACCATGTAACTAAAGCCTAGTTCACTCACACCACACGGATCCTCGGCTAAAATGTTGATGTTATTCTTAAAATGTTTCTCCCACAGTAATAGCTTACTGGCATCAGGGGCATCTATGTAGTGTGAGAATAATACAAACCCTAAAAGAAAAGCATGCTAATTGCAAACTACATTAGGTCAAAATCGAAGTTCAAAGTTGAGCACATAACTTGCAGCATGGCTAGAACTTAAAAGTAGAGTGGAGAAACATACCATCACCACCACACACATGTACACACACACACACACACACACACACACACACATCCCCACAAATAAATAAATAAAAGAAAAAAAAAAAAGGTAAAAAGTAAAAGAAACACAGAGCCAGAAACTTATAATTAGATCTAAATAACTTTTCCTAAAGATAGGGAAAAAAAATCAAACATACTTCTCAGTTTAACAATGCACAATATATACACATCTATGATACATATCCTAATTCCTGCAAGACTCAATTTATTCACATATAACAAAGGAAACAGGCATAAGATGTACCCGGGCTTGATTTCTGTAATCAATCCTCTAAAATGAGTTGCCATCTTCTTCCATACTAAATCGTACACAATCACTGATATTAATTTTTAGAATTATTAATTACAGATGCACTGAATTAAGAAGCCTAGCATTGAAAAAAAAAAGAATAAAAACATAAACATTTACATTTGCTAAAGAAATAGAAAGATCAAACAGAATTGAATATTGCAGAGAGCAAGTCCCAAGTAATTGGAATTAATATATATATATATATATATAATTCAAATTTAATTTCAAAAAAGCACCTTCTCATACAAACTTAAACAAAAGAAACAGAAATATAGTGGAAAAGTTGCTAAGGTTTATAGTACCATAGACCAAAAGTCAAGGAAATAAAAGTTGCGTGCAAAACAGCATATAACTTCTTCTTCTTCTTCTTCTTTTTTAATTATAACTATGTACAAATAAGTGAATAACTTGATCTTCAATCTAATATTTCTTAACACATACATAAGACACAATGGTAATCAACAGTAAACAGTTCAACAATTGATTTTTTTTTTTTTTTTTTTTACACCTTCCCTTCATCCTTTCTGATAGTGGATAAAATCAGTTTGGTTGAATACTTCGGCTTCGATGGGCTACAACGTTTGCAGAGGCCTGAAAAAAGAAGAAAAGAATCAAAGGAATGACCGGGGTGGACCAGTCCAGTATCCTCCAATGGTGAAGTTAGTGCCTTCCCTCCTGGAAATCTAACTGTAATGTAAGGATCTCAGAATATCGTACCTTTACGTAATTCGGACCGGTCCTTATATAGGGTACTTTAGGGCGGTTATTTGGTTCAATAACTTCCCCCAGATTTGTGGGATCCGGATGTAACTTCTTTAACGGTCATAACCGCTGCTAGAAGTTACATACTTGGGAGAAATTGACGGGATAAGCACCGGTTGATGAACCACTTCAAAACCTGCTAAGTATTGTGTGGTCGTCCATGTGCAATGCTTATGGACAACCCTTTGTCATGCTGTTCTTTGGTCGTCCATGAGACTCATCGGTGGACGACCCTTTTGACTTGATTACGGGATCTACCCAATTAGTCGACCTCTCAGGGAAGAGAGGTCTGGACGAATAGGAGATGGCCTAGTTGTTTGGCAAACTGCATGTCATGGACGACCCAACTGGACGAATAGGAGATGGCTTTTTCGCTATCCCATCAGTTGCCCCCTTGTCCAGGGGGTCGTCCAGGGATATTATTGGGATTTTATCCCTTCTGGACAGCCACATGTCATGGTTTAACTCGTGGAGGAACCTAATCGATTACGTTTTTCCACGCGATTACCACGTGTCGTTCTCTCAGTGGACAGTGTCGCTTCGCTGACCCTACTCCTGGGCCCTATAAATAAGTACATTCTCTTTCTTGCCCCCTCACCTTTCTCAAAAACTTCCTTTCAGCTATCTCGTCCGTGACTCTCGTCTAGCACTCGTCTTAGTCCTCAGGTACTTCCTCTTCCTTTAGGTTTTCATTTTGATCTTTATTTTAGTTATGTCTTCGTCTAGTAGCATGGAGAGAGAGGTAGACGAATATCAGGACGTCTCGTCTGGAAGTTACGAGAGTGGTGAGGGTAGCACTAGCTTTAGTAGTAGTTCCTCGGACGAGCAGTATTCGTCCGGGGTCCCTGGCGTTTCCCTAGAAGAATTTCAGGAAATGCAACGCAGGATGGCCTCTGGAACTGGGGCTAGCTCGTCCAGAGGACCACCCAGCCCTTCTCAGGACGAGGAGGAGGAAGAAGAAACTATTATATATAGCTGTGCACCTGAGGTAGTGTCCCTCTTAGACGCTCCTAAGTTAAGAACATTAGTAGATAGATACCAAATTCCTATCGAATTTGGACCTCGTCTACCCAGGGAAGGAGAGTGGTGTTGTTCACCTTCTTCTGGTCTGGGGGTATACTCGTCTTATCTCCTAGCTGGTCTTAGGTTTCCCCTAAATTCATTTTGTAGAGGTCTCCTTCATAGGCTAGGTATTGGTCCTAACCAGCTTAATCCCAACGGTTGGAGGACGATAGTTGCCATGCAAGTGTTATGGCGTGAGGCACTGGAAGGGGATCGTCCTATAACAGTGGACGAGTTCCTCTACTGTTATAAGCCCTCTGAAATAAAACAATCAGCTGGTTTTTACCAGTTCTCGTCCAGAGGCTCTCAATATAGCTTAATAAGGGGTCGTAGCTCGTCTGATAGGTTCTGGAAATAAGAATTTTTTGTCATTTCTGGAAACTGGGCTGGGGACCCAACAGAAGTTAGTAATGCCCCCTTCCCTCCTTTTACCAGCCCCATAGGTCGTCTTCGTCCTGAGGGTATGTTTTCTTTCCATGTTACTTCTCTTTCTTACACTTTTTCCCAACTATCAATCATCTAACCACCTTTTCTTTTATTGGTGCAGCTGTTACTCGTCCACGTTTGGACAAGTTTTATTTGGACCGCATTGACCAAGTACGTGCCTTCCCTAGAAGGACTTTCCACGACTTAGTCACTTTTAGTAGTTTGGCTACGTGGGGGCTTGGCCCAAAACCTACCCCTGAAAATTTAAGTCACGAGGAGACCACTTGACGAAGTAAGTATCGTCTGTCCTAGTTCTTATCTCTATTCTCTCTTTTGTTTTCTTTTTTTTTTAACTGATTTTCCTCGTCATAAGAATAATGACAATGAGAGAAAACAAGGATAAAACTGTAACCAGTGGGGACGAGGGTGCCCACGCGCCTCCTGTCGTCCAGAAGAGTGCCATCCAGGCTGGGAAGAGAAAGTCCAAAATTTCGAGTGGTGTGGACCTAGAGAACCTCCCCAGTCGTCGAGGTTCTAAAAAACCAAAAACAACTCAGACTTCTCTTCCCAAGGTCCCCAAATTCACTCCTCCGACGGTGAATCTAGACGAGCCTCCTGTCAGTGTGGAGCCCGTCCAGATAGTTCATCCTGTTTCAAGTGATCCTTCTCCCCCTCCATCCAAGACTTCGCGTAAGCCTCATCTGCCAGAGGAACCAAATCATCCCTCCAACTTGGTGCTGGACGAAAGTTATGCATGGAGGACGTTCAAAGGGCTCGTCACAGACAATGAAATCAACGAATGTTACAACATGTCTGTGAAGGACTTTGAACGTTCTGGCATCCATGACCTTTTCAAGGTACAACTTTTCAATTCGTCCTTATGTACTTCTTTTCTTCTCTCTTTTTTTTTTTTCTAACTCTTCTTCGTCCATGAACAGGCTATGTCAAAGTTTTACACAGCGACGTGCCAAGCCAAGGAGCTCGCTGAGGAGACCAGGACGGCAAGAGAGAAGGTTAAAGAGGTTACCAATGAAGTTTTGTTGAAGAAGGGAGAGGTGATTAGGCTAACTGAGGAAGTCAACCGTCTACTGGGGGTTGAGACGAGACTGAAGGACGAGGTCGAAGAACTTAAGGTAGACGCAATAGAAAAAGATTCTCGTATTGCATACCTGGAAGGTCAAGCTTCAGAGTTCTCTTCGTCCTTAGAAAAAGCGCGTGAGGAAGCCATATCAGCTTTCAAGAAGTCTAGCGAGTATAAGAATCGTCTAGACAGCCACTATGCTGCTGGATATGAGGACTTCCGTGCTGATGCTAAGGACGCCTTCCCTGACTTGAACTTTGACACCTTCAAGATTCCTCAAGCTACAGAAAGCTCCTTGCTCATAACGGGTTCTGAGGATGTGAATGTGGAGGACGACGCTACCAACGAAGTGAATCAGGACGATCAGTAGAAATTCAAAGTTTTATGTTTTTCTAAGGTGCCCTAGTGTTTTGGGCTTTTCTTCTTTTTTTTTTTTTTTTTTTAAAATCTATTCAAGTACAATTTCCTCGTCCAAGTTTATGGACGAGTTCTATGAACATGCATTATACTCCAGGGTTTTTGGACGGTGGTCGTCCACCCTATGAATCTTATATAAATGAATGTTTTACTTTTCATTGTTTCTTACGCTTGAATATTTCTTTAGTCTTGTGAGCAAAATTTTATTTGTATCGTCCATGCCATTCTTGGCTATCGTGGGATTTTCCCTTGTATATTTCATCTCGTCTTAAACATGTGGACCAATTTCTTCTTGTATAACATTATAAAATGTGTAAGTAATGTTCGTCCATGAGTGATGTCTTTTTGTCAGACTTAATTGTTACTCGGATTTAGGACGATCATTCATTCGTCCTAAGAAATTTTCAACTTCTCCCTGGACGGGATTAAGTCGGCAAGACTCGTCTATGGGCCCATGGTGTTTTCACATGCACATGGTTTGTCCATAGTGTAGACGATTATTCTTCAGGTTTGCCTCGTCTTGCTCTTGGACGGACATACCTTGTTTATTTTTCTTGCTTTATCCTTCTCTAAAGGAAAGCTTTTAGACGATAAATCCTTGCGTCCAAGGATTTTTCTCGTCTTTGGCCTTTCGCCTTCCATGGATCATTTTGAATCATAGAAAATAAAGGATTCCCATACAATCATGCATACTTAAAACACACCATATGTATATTCAGCAATCCATACTATGTAATCATTCGTCCACAACCATGGCACATGCTTAAGAGCTTGTGCTTTTAGGGAATTTAAAACACATAATACAACATAACTTCGTCCATGAGCAGCATAAAATACTTATACACTTAAAAACACAACTGTAATAAGCAAACACTGGAAAATAATATTAAGTATTACTTTAAGCTTCAAAAGGTCTCGTCCATGCCAAGGCTCGTCCATGATCACCCTTCACTGATAGTACCTCCTTAGGTGTTCAACATTCCACGGGTGCTCTAGTCTTCGTCCATCCAGGGCTTCTAAATAGTAGGATCCTTGTCTCTTGGAGTTAATAACTCTGTAAGGTCCTTCCCAGTTTGGTCCCAGCTTCCCATGGGCCGGGTTTTTAGTGGCCAAAGAAATCCTTTTAAGGACGAGATCCCCAACACTGAAGCGCCTGGGTTTCACCATAGCATCATGCCGCTTCGCCATGAGATTCTTGTACCTTATTGTTCTTTGCTCCGCATCCATTCTTACCTCGTCTATGAGATCGAGGTTAAGGCGAAGCTGTTCATTGTTTTCCTCATCCTGATACTTCATCACCCTATGGTTGGCCATATGCACTTCTGCAGGTATGACCGCTTCACTCCCGTAAGCCAATTTGAAAGGAGTCTCTCCTGTGGGAGTCCTTGCTGTTGTCCTGTAAGCCCACAAAACACCTGGTAATTCATCTGGCCATACCCCCTTTGCCCCTTCAAGCCGAGTCTTGATGATTTTCAACAAGGTTCGGTTTGCTACTTCTGCTTGTCCGTTGGCCTGCGGGTGGGAGGGTGAGGAATAGTGATTCTTGATTCCAAGCTGTTCACAAAATTCTCTAAAGGGGGTGTTGTCAAACTGTCGTCCATTGTCGGATACTAGCACTTTTGGTACTCCAAACCTGCATACAATGTCCTTCCAGACGAAATTTTTGACATTCTGCTGTGTAATTTTTACTAAGGGTTCAGCTTCCACCCATTTAGTGAAGTAGTCTATCCCCACTACTAAAAACTTCATCTGTCTGGTTCCAGTCGGGAAGGGGCCCAAAATATCCAAACCCCACTGTGCAAAAGGCCAAGGGGCCATCATTGGGGTGAGGTATTCTGAAGGCTGTCTAGGAATATTACTGAAACGTTGACATTGATCGCATACCTTTACGTATGCCTTAGCATCAGCTTGGATGGTTGGCCAGTAGTACCCTGCTCGGATGGCCTTGTGGACGAGTGATCTGGCTCCTGAGTGATTGCCACATGCTCCTTCATGAACTTCCCGCAATACATAGTTTGCTTCATCTGGAGCTAGGCACCTAAGGTATGGTTGTGAAAAGCCTTGTTTGTATAAAATCTCGTCTATAAGGATGTATCTGGCTGATTTAACTCTTAGCTTCCTGGCCTCGTCCTTCCCCTCTAGAAGCCTTCCGTCCTTCAGGTATGAGACTATCGGGGTCATCCAATTTTCTTCACCCTCTATTTGCAACATTTCTGGAAGGTCTATGCTCGGCAGGTACTGTATTTCATCCAACTTGCCCATAGCTTCATTGGCGGAGGCTTCCTTCGCTAGAGTGTCAGCTTCCATGTTCTCTTCCCTTGGGATTTGCACGAAATTAGCTTCTCTGAATTTCTTCATAAGGCGCAACACCTTCTTCAGATACCTCTTCATTCTATCTTCCTTGGCGTCACATGTTCCGTTTACTTGGCTTATAACCAACTGTGAATCTCCCAGGACGAGTACGGAGTCTGCCTCCACAGATTTAGCTAACTCCAACCCTTTAAGAAGGGCTTCATACTCTGCTTCATTGTTAGTTGTTTGATACTGCAAGCGAACCTTGTGATTCAATTTATCTCCTTCTGGTGATTGTAAAACCACTCCTACACCTCCTGCATGCAGTGTAGATGACCCATCTACATGGACGACCCATCTTTTATTGCCTTCTTTGTCATCCAAGTCCTCATAACTCGGAGTAAATTCTGCGATGAAATCTGCTAGGGCTTGAGCTTTTATTGCATTCCTCGGTTGGTACCGAATATCAAACTCACCGAGCTCAACTGCCCATTGAATTAGTCGTCCTGCAGCTTCAAGTTTACTCATTGCCTTCTTGAGTGGATGATCCGTCATGACAATGATGACATGACCTTGGAAGTAGTGTCTCAACTTCCTAGAAGCTGTTATTAGTGCGAAGGCTAACTTCTCTATCAATGGGTACCTTCCTTCTGCCCCTCTCAGTGCCCGGCTAGTGTAATACACAGGCTTTTGCACCTTTTCTTCTTCCCTGACCAACGCTGAACTCACGGCGTGTGGGGACACTGCTAAGTATAAATATAGTTCTTCTTCTGGTACGGACGGACTTAGCAACGGGGCCGTGGCAAGATAGTGCTTTAAGTCCTGGAAGGCCTTTTGACATTCGTCCGTCCACTCAAACGCCTTCCTAAGAATCTTAAAAAAGGGTAGACACTTATCAGTGGCTCTTGAGACAAACCTGTTTAGTGCTGCAACTCGTCCTGTTAGAGATTGGACTTCCTTGATGTTCTTCGGTGGCTCCATGTTCAGTATGGCTTGGATCTTGTCTGGATTTGCTTCAATTCCTCTCTCTGAAACCATGAATCCCAAAAACTTCCCTGAAGATACTCCGAAGGCACATTTACTTGGGTTCAGCTTCATCTTGTACCGCCTAAGTGTTTCGAAGGTTTCTTGAAGATCGTCTAAGTGGCCTCCTTCGTCTAAGCTCTTCACAAGCATATCATCCACGTACACCTCTACGTTCCGTCCTATCTGTGGACGAAACATGCGATTCACCAGTCTTTGATAAGTTGCCCCTGCGTTCTTCAGACCGAAGGGCATCACATTGTAGCAAAATAGACCCTGGCTGGTAATGAAGGATGTTTTTTCCTGATCTGCCTCGTCCATCTTTATCTGATTATATCCTGAGAAGGCGTCCATGAAGCTCAACAGTTGATGGCCAGCGGTAGAATCTACCAGTTGATCAATACGAGGCAAGGGATAACTATCCTTAGGACAAGCCTTATTCAAGTCAGTGAAGTCAACACACATCCTCCACTTGCCATTTTCTTTTTTCACCATCACCACATTTGCTAACCAATCCGGATAATAAACTTCCCAGATGAACTGTGCTGTAGTCAGCTTTTGAACCTCTTCCCTGATAGCCTTCTCTCGTTTAGGGGCGAACACCCTCTTCTTTTGACGAATAGGCTTAGAAGAGAGGGACACGTTCAGTCGATGAGTGATTACACCTGGGTCAATACCAGGCATGTCGTCATGGCTCCATGCAAAAACATCGGCATTATTTTTTAGAAACTGGACGAGGTCTTTTTTCGCCTTCTCCTTCAAACTTGTTCCAATTCTAGTGAATTTCTCAGGATCATTTTCTTGTAATAAAACATCTTCCAATACTTCAGTCGGTTCTGCAACAATCTTCCTTTCTTCTATACTCATAGAATGCATTTGCTCGTCCATAGCCAACATGGCTAGGTAACACTCCCTGGCTGCCAATTGATCTCCTTGTACTTGTCCAACTCCGCATTCCGTCGGGAATTTAACTGATAGATGGTATGTGGAAGTTACTGCCTTCCAACTGTTCAAAGTTGGTCTTCCAATGATGGCATTATATGAGGACGAACAATCCACCACAAGGAAATTTACTTCCTTGGTTATCTGCTGTGGGTATGACCCTACCACTACAGGCAAGGTAATGGTACCCACGGGCAGTACTTTCATTCCCCCAAATCCTATCAGTGGCGAGTAAGTAGGACGAAGCTGATCTTGTCCAATCCTCATCTGCTGGAAGGCGGGATAATACAATATATCTGCGGAGCTCCCATTATCCACCAACACCCTCCTGGTTTTGTAATCTGCTATAAGCAGGGTAATAACAATTGCATCGTCGTGCGGATGATGGATCATTTCAGCTTCTTCGTCCGTAAATGTAATGGCTGGTTCGTCTGTTTCCTTCGTCCTTGGGGGTCGTCCAGAGAGTTGGACGTTCTGCACTGCTTTGAGGTACGACTTCTTTGCCTTGGCGGACTGCCCCGTCGACGTGCCACCAATGATAACCCTTATTTCTCCTAATGGTGGTCGTGATGGTTCTTCCATCTTTGCTTTCAATTTTTCATCTTTATGATCTCTTCCGACGAAATGCCTCAACTTTCCTTGCCTGATAAGATTCTCGATCTGCTGTTTTAAGTCATAGCACTCATCCGTGTCATGACCATGATCCCTATGGAAGCGACAATATTTATTCTTATTGCGCTTGTTAGGATCTCCCTTCATCTTCTCCGGCCACTTCAAGGAAGGATCATCCTTGATTTGCATAAGCACTTGATCAAGTGGGGCATTCAAGGGTGTGTAATTCTGACTCCTTGCTGATGGGCCTGCCTTTCTGTTATCCCTGTCTCGATCCTTCTTATCTTCCGTTCGTCCCTTCTTTGGACGAGGCCCCTGGTCAGGATGACGCGGGGGGTTGACCTCCATTCTCTCAACTCTCTTCCTCTTCTTAGCTATGATGGCGTCTTCTGCATTCATGAAATTTTGGGCTGAATGGACGAGTTCGGCCATGGATTGGGGCTCTTTTTCATACAACTTGTGAATGAACAAGTCTGAGTTAACCCCATTGTAGAAGGCTGCCAAAAGTAGCTTATCGTCCACCTCGTCTACCGTCAGAGCTTCCCTGTTGAAGCGTGTGATGAAGGAGCGCAGGCTTTCATTCTCTCCTTGCTCTATGGTCAGCAAACTGGACGAGGAACGTTTGTGTCTCTGTCCCCCAATGAAATTATTGACAAATAATTTGCTTAACTCCTCAAAAGAACTTACAGAATTCGGGGGTATTTTGCTGAACCATACACGCGCTGGCCCCTTAAGGGTAGTAGGGAAGGCTCTACACATGATCTCGTCTGGAACTCCTTGGAGATGCATTGTTGTCTTGAAAGTAGCGATATGATCAAAGGGATCACGTGTTCCATCATACGAGTCCAGGGAAGGCATTTTAAACTTAGGCGGCAGGGGATGCCCATTGATGGAAGCAGAAAAAGGGGAGTCTGTTCGGTGGACCAAATCCTCTATAGGATTTGCCCTTCTCATGTTCTCCTTCATCTCATCCATAACCTTTCTCATCTGATCCATTTCCTTCTCCAGATGTGGCACCCTTCGCGAAGTGGTGCCTCTTGATTGAATCTCGGGCTCAGGATTTTCTCCTCGACTCTGAGACTGTCCCTCAACTTGCCCTTCTCGTCGGTGCCTTTCTATCTCCCTAGCCAATTCTTGGTTTTGGCGGGTTAATTCCGCCATCGCGGCCGCCATGGACTGTATGTGTTGGATGGAAGGCGTCTGCGTGGCAGGCGCTGATTGGTGATTTCGCTGGGGATGGCTTGAGGCATCTCTGCTTCCCTGATGGCCTGGGCTTGTAGCCCTCGACCTAGTCCGAACCATTCAACCTTTTTCTCAGAAAGTTAAATTGCAAAACAATTCACGCGTTTCCCCACAGACGGCGCCAAACTGATAGTGGATAAAATCAGTTTGGTTGAATACTTCGGCTTCGATGGGCTACAACGTTTGCAGAGGCCTGAAAAAAGAAGAAAAGAATCAAAGGAATGACCGGGGTGGACCGGTCCAATATCCTCCGATGGTGAAGTTAGTGCCTTCCCTCCTGGAAATCTAACTGTAATGTAAGGATCTCAGAATATCGTACCTTTACGTAATTCGGACCGGTCCTTATATAGGGTACTTTAGGGCGGTTATTTGGTTCAATAACTTCCCCCAGATTTGTGGGATCCGGATGTAACTTCTTTAACGGTCATAACCGCTGCTAGAAGTTACATACTTGGGAGAAATTGACGGGATAAGCACCGGTTGATGAACCACTTCAAAACCTGCTAAGTATTGTGTGGTCGTCCATGTGCAATGCTTATGGACGACCCTTTGTCATGCTGTTCTTTGGTCGTCCATGAGACTCATCGGTGGACGACCCTTTTGACTTGATTATGGGATCTACCCAATTAGTCGACCTCTCAGGGAAGAGAGGTCTGGACGAATAGGAGATGGCCTAGTTGTTTGGCAAACTGCATGTCATGGACGACCCAACTGGACGAATAGGAGATGGCTTTTTCGCTATCCCATCACTTTCAATAGTCACTGCAACTGCCATACGATCTGCTGCTCTGACACCTCTTCTTTGCAACATTATTTTGTAAAATCTGAAAGTTTAGAGCGTATAGAAATTTATAATGTTTTCTAAGTGAAATTATGGTTTTCTGGTTTTCTGTATTGCAATCTGTTATGATTCTAGTTTCATAACATAATTGAGAGCATTAACATACCATACACAAATGATACATGTTTTTTTTATAATGATGTCCACAAAGAACACAATTGAAGGATGATTCTTTCATGGACCAATCTAATTACAATTCTAATATCATAACATGATTGAGAGAACTAATGGAACATACATCAATATATATATATATATATATTTTTTTTTTTGCAGGGATATCCAAGTGACTATAACACAATCCATAACATGAATTGTTGAAACATTTCATTAGTTAATATAAAGACATAATACATAAGCTAAGACATAGGCAGCGAGAACATTAAAAAATATAATCAAATTAATATGAAATTGAAGTATTCTAAACATAGTATACAAAGTTTGAGAAAAATGATTTGGCAATTCTTCTGTTATTTGAATCTTAGAACTTTCTCCTGTGTTAAAGCCAAAAACAGTTCTAATTATAAGATATCACATTAAGGAATCATGAATGAAAACAAAAGATACCAAGTGTCAAATTTGAAGATAACTACTATAAAAATAAAAAACAAAAAACAAAAGAGTCAGCAGTGAAGTTGGATAGAGACAATTAAACATCTTACACTTCTGAAGCGATCGAGCAGAGGAGGCATCCAATATAAAATTTCTTCACAGATTCCCACTGGCTTTTAAAAAGTGACCATTCAGAAACAACAGACCCAAAAAAAAAAAATTAAAATAAAACTTTGTTGTGGTTTTGATTATTAAAGAATTGTGTTTTGAGTGACAGAACAAATCTTCATCTTAATCTGAATGGGAAAGAAAATCCAAAATAAAAGTGACCCAAATGGGCAAAATTGATTCTAGATACTTAAAACCAATTTAAGCCAACTCGGATACCCTAAACAAAACAACTTCTAACCAAAATCCCTCAAACCCAAATGTAACCCATCTGTTTAAACTAATTAAACGAAACTACTCCTAATCGAAAAACCTAGATCATAATAGCATCCCTCAAAGAGATCCACGTTAATGCTTCTAAAATACCTAGATAAGGAAAAAGCCCAATTGCCATTTTTTATTCCTACCCTGTTCGTGTGGCTTATATTTTTTTGTAGAATAATATATTGCTCTATTTTTTAACCGGCCACCATAAATAGATACCCACACATCAATTTAACCAAATACCCAAAACAAAACCAATCTAACTCAAATACCTTAATAAAAAAATATAACCCAGAAAGTTAAATTAAAAAAGAATCCAGCCAAATTATAAAAAACTGATCATAATTAATGCACAAACTGAAAAGTAAAGAGAAAACTAACCGATAGAGAAATTCAAAGACGTTCTCTGATTGCAAACTATGGATACATGGGCAATGGAAGTTTTTGATTTTTTTTTTTTCCTTTTAATTGGGTTGATTGGGATTGAGGCTTTACTTCCAACCGCTTGATGTTTTAAGTGGGGTTTATCCCGGCGGTATATGGGTGGAGGCTGGGCTGATGGAAAGAGAACTCAATGGTTATGGTTTTTGATTTTAAGAAAGACAGAGAGAACGGCTGAATTTGTCGAAGGAAAAGGAAAATCGGAATGGAAGAGACTGTGTTTTTGCAGTTCTGGTGGACGGAGTACGGCGATGGGACTGGCGGAGGTAGGATCGCCTCTCTTTCTCTGCTTCTTTCTCCGTGAACTCATCGCCTCTCAATCTCTAATTCTCTATCGTGGTGTACATCTAAGTATAACCGGTTAATTTTTTTATTTATAGTGACAGACTTTTAAACGGTGTTATAGCGTTTCTAAACCATGTAATTTATCGCTGATTAATTGTAAACGTGTCACTATTTTAGATAGCCTTTTTTCCTAACGTGTCAGCACCTTATTAAAAGCTTCTGCTATTATATATAGTACTAGTTGCTAACCCGTGCGATGCACGGGAAAATTTTGAATGTATTGTTTTATTAATTCCTTCCCAATGCAATTATTGAAATAAAGTTGCAGCATTTTCACAGTGATCAAACATCTTCTTTTCTATTACAGCACTTTTGTTGTATCCAAATAGAGAATAACACTAAAAAATAATTAAACCCATCCCAGAGCCTATAATTCTCAAAGTTAAAAGAGAGTCCTAAATTTTGTTTAATTACACTAACTGCTTAAGTCAATAAGCACATTGGTATGAATAAAAAAATGAATGGCGTCCGTGTCTATTTAATTATCAACCATATATTTGTTATACCAATTTGTTATAACACTTTTTTTTTTTTTTTTTTTATGAGACAATAGATAGAATGACTTTTATTCAGAAGTAAAAACCCATATACAAAGGTAAAGACCTGGGCACACAGCCCAGGCTAGTTCGTTAGCCATACAAATTAGGAAGAAAAAACATACAAGGCTTCCCTCTAAACCAACAAAACAACGAAGACCCTTCTGCACCATAATCATGTGTTTGCTTGAGTGGCCGAGAGCATCTAATATGTCACCAGCAATGCTAGAGCTACATCCAAAATGACTTTAGGTTGTGCCTGAACTTTCTCAAAGTATGCTTTGTTTCTTGCATTCCAAATTGCCCAAGTCGTTGTGGCCCACAATTCCAGCTCCTTCTTTGACAGTTCAGCTCCTTTGTTTTGTAACACGTAAATTACTGTAATTAGTAAAAATCTTAACTCAATAAGATTCAATAGAAAGTAGGAACACATTGATATCAATTTAGTTATTAAAAAAGTCTCAATTGATGGCAATTATAAAACAACTTTTTTTTTTTTTTTTAATTATAAAACAAATTTCTTCTTAATGAGTTTATAATCAGACATATCTATCGTAGAAGCAAGCACATATGATGTCTTGGAAATAAAATTGATAACCTTCTTCATGGACATACAAGGCCCCAGATTTTTGGGTTTTACATGTTGCCAAAAAGATAACCACTCTTAAGGAATATTACAGAGACAAATCATTATGATCTTTTGCAATTCAGAATCACTTGGAAGCGATTTTTTTTTTTACATTAAATTTAAAAATCATAAAATTTTACACAGACAGATTGGATATTATACTTCCATGCAGATATCTAACAATTTCACTAATACAAATCTGCAAAAAAAATAAAAATAAATAAATAAATAATAAATAAAAGCACGACAAAGTGTTATCATACAACCACAATTGAATCGAAGGATAGTCAAATTAGCATGTTGTGTCCCAAGAGTCAAGATATCACATAATCATTTGTTTCTAAGAATTGTGTAAATATTGGACTAATAGATGCATTCGTATCAATCTTTGTCAAACAAATATAAAGTATCTGGAATATGCAGTAGAAAAATGTAGTTATAATACATTTGAATTCACCAACAATTATCAATTGAATAATAGCACTGACTTTATAGTTTTTATTTATTTGTATCATGTACTATATGCATAGATGTCTAAAAATACGGTAGTAGGGTAAATCAAAAACTAAAATGGGATGATGAAGCTCATTTGACAATCTCAACTCTTGTTTACAAATCAAGTAGAAGCAGCAAATTAGAAGGAAGCAAATTGCATGATGTTGATCTTGCCTTCTTTATCCATCTTAGAACTTTTCTCTACACCTACACATCAATCATTATGATTAAACTATTACTGATTGTAATTGGTCAAAAATCTAACAGCCCAAGAGGATTTAACCATATGCTAAAAGAGTAAATTCAGTTCCACCCACGGTCAGCTTTACTTTGTTTAACCCAATTGAAGTGTTTTTTTTTTTAATATCCTAAAACTTTTTAAGAACATCGGCTAGTCCAATAAGTTTTTCATATAACTTTAACCCAGCATGAGATCAAAACTCTAACAGTGCCTGCAAATCAAGAGGCACAAAACCAAAGTCTTTTGAGTTTAATTCATAGAACCAAAATCAGTAAAATTAAATCTCAGTACAAACCAGACAGAGCAAACAATAACAAAAGTAAATCTCAACACACAGTCCATTACATAACCAAAAAACCTATATTAAACATGCATAATGACCCCTTTCAAAGTGCAATTTACATTTCACAATTACAATCCAAAGTTAGGTACTAAGTAATCAGAGATGATCATTAAAAAATAAAGCTTCATATGTCACACAACTATAAGCTACTACAAACGTATGAAATTGCAACTAATGAATTTTGACAATCGCCTCAAGTAGAAGTGAAATCATAAAACGATGCTAATACTAAATGCAACAAGAGAGCAATTAACTAACAACACAAATAGACATCAAAATTGGATCTCACATCAAATATTCATTTTTAAATTGCTACACTTTCCATTTACACAGTATTTATTAAAAAGTACTTAAACCTTGAATTAATACCCAGTCCGAACCTTATAGAAAATTCCTTTCAAAATAACCTCTGATTGAATCCCTTTTTAATGCTTGCCTCTCATGAATTCCCCCCCAAAGACTGGAGTTGATCAACGGATACTGCTCCACCCTTAGCCACTGGACCTATTCCTATCTATTTTAGCCATTCAAATATTTTAGTTGACTAAAAACAAAGAAATTGTATTTGTAAAGTACCTGTGATTGGTTTCGAGTATCTTCGGAGGGAGATTTCTACGTAGTAGAAGATGAACAGTTTGTTGCAAGACGACACTGTTTCAATCTCTTCTACCAAAAAACAATAATCCTAAACAAAATAAAATCTAACCCAAATACCCAAAACAAAATCAACTCTAATCCAAAGACCTTAGTTCAAAAAAAATCTAAACCATATTCAGTTTTTATTACCAGATTTTAAAATACATGAACACAGCAAGCAATAAGTTTTAATGGGTCTAAATTTTAAACAACGAAAAACCATAAACAAACCTTTTTTTTTTTTCTCATTCATCTCCCAAAGCGTTGTCGCCAAACGATGCAAACTTCCTCTTTTGAGGTTTGTAAGCCACTAAGAGCTTATCTACTGATTTAAATCCTGCTTTGCCAATTGGATTTAAGAATGCTGACTGTGGCATCTTAAGAGTATGTAGGAAATGGAATCCCTAGAGCCAAAGGATGAATTATGTTGCCTTATGAGTGATTTCTGAGAAACCTGAAAGCACAATAACTCATCAGAACAAACTATATAAATAAATAAATAAAAATATGTCAACATAAATGTAATATTTGAAAATGAGTTCAAGGCTTACATATGAAGGTTTGGAATAAACTACAAATTTTTTACTAATATATTGCTGTGGCAAAGTTTCTGAGAAATAGTTTGGTACTAATCAGTTGATGAACAAAATGAAATCACTCACTATCTCTAAAAAATCAGAATTTTTCAACCAACACAAACAAACCCACATTGCTTCTTTTATAGAACTTGACATACGAAATAGAAAATTGGTTGTGCAGCGCAGATTTTTGAGACATTTTATCAAACACAAATCATGCATTATTGTTGCAACCATAGTTACAGTTCTAAAGCCCAAAAAAAAAAAAAAAAACGCCATTTCCAATTCTTACAAAATCATCTATGTTTGTATATGCAATCATAAGGATACGTTTTGAAAATTACATTACTTATACATACCAAAACAATAAACTGATTTTCCTACATGGGTATAGACAATTAGACATGGGGATAAACAATTAGACAGAAATTTTCCTACATGGGTATAGACAATTAAACCGTTCACCTCAGAAACTTCATAAAAATCTGGGTTGAGCGTGACTTCGAGCAAATCCATCTGTGGGTTGGGTTGGGCATGCCTATTTGCCCATCTGATCAAGAATCTCGAATCTGTTTAACCAAAAATAAATAAATTAAAAATTGTATACCTTTGTTTCTTGGAAAAAAAAATCTGGAATATAGAAAACATAAAAAAAATTGGAAAGTAAAATGAAAATAAAAAACGAGTTGTATTTGGTTTACGGATGGTTCTAGGGCTTTTATGCTTTGGAAGTTGTCTCCAAAACCAAACACAACAATAAAAAAACAGAAAAAAAGAGATTAAAAGAAAAAAAAAAAAGAAAAAAAAAAAAGCAGATCACTACAATTGAAAGGGAAAGCGAAAGAAGTCATCTTTACCGATAGTCGGTTTGCTGGCTGATGGTGGCGGCAGGATCTGTTCTCTCTTCAGGTTTCACCAAGTATCTTCTCGTATGGGAAAAAGGGGCATGTATAGAAGTTGAATATATATATATATATATATATATATATATATATAGACACACATAAAGTGGTTACCCACTGAAACAGTGCGAAGCGGAGGAAAATTTTTTTTTCTTTTTTTTTTAATAATTTATTTTTAAAAAGGCTTATTTGCTGATTTGTTGCTATTTTATTTTTTATTTATTTTTTTTTTTCCTGTAACTACTGCCCAAACGAAAAGACATATTGTTTTGGTGTTTTTAGATGTAAATGTGTCAATCATTTATGTGTAGCCACATGGTGTTATGAGACGCAGTCAACAAAACGTCAAACGTTTCAGCTATTAGTTATTATATAGATTAGATTAGATTATATTATATTAGATATTGAAATCATGAAACCAAAAATAAATGCAAAAGAGTAACGGGACCATGAAAATTAACAAATTTGTGTTGTGTTCACATATTTCATACCATGAAATGAAAGTTTGTCCAACTCTCTGACCGTCTTCCACTTATTAATAGTGCGACATTATGACATGGTTTGGACAAATGTGTATGTATATGTCTTATAGATGATTTAAAATTGAACCATGGTAGAATATGGTTTCACATTGTGCACTAAATATTCTCTCTACTTATATACCCAAAACAAAAACTATCCAACCAAATTACCCACCCCTAATTTTAAAAAGAAAAAGGAAAAAAAAAAAAAAAACCCCCCATAGGGGTTTTGGTGTCTTGATGGTAGTGGGTGGCCTGTATAACAAAGGTGGTGACCCCTTATATTCCTCTTTCTCTCTCTTTCAAATGTTTTGTCAGTCCCAGTTTTTTTTTCTTTTTTTTGGTAATATATAGTGAAACAGTGCGTTTTATACAAAAATCCACAACATTTTAGTGTCTCTCTATCTTTCTTCAGAGCCATATCTAGTTAGTTATTACTATTAGTCCTTAATTTTATTTTATTTTTTCTTTTTTTAAACTACTAAAATGGCGGGTGTGCTAAAAGACATGAAGAATAGAAAAATGTGCTGTGTAAGTTTAGTAAATTAATGAGACATTAATAAGCTAATAGTAAAATAAGTTAATATGAATTTTTTGGTAACAATAAAAAAACTTAATGAAAGAGGTTAAAAAAAATGCAAAATACAAAATTAGAGCATTACTTGGCAAGATCTCATGCACTCCCGCATGAGATTTCTGCTTTATATATATATATATATACTGATATTATTCCTTTATAACTCCCAATCACTAATCAGCATGAGTCTAAAAAAACTTTGTGATAGGACTTCATCATACGTATAAAATAAGTATAGATTTTTTTTTTAAAAGGATATTGCCATTGCGTTCACCTTTATAAGAATTAAAGCATAGATTTTTTTTTTAATCTTTATTTAAAAAAAAAAAAAAAAGGATATTGTTATTGTGTACATCCATATAAGAATTTAAGCACAGATTAAATTTTCATTATTTTTGACAATTTTTCTTCGATTCCTTTATAATTTATATATTGTGTTGGTTTAAATGAATTTTTTCTCAAGCTTTCAAAGGATGAACTTTAGATAAGATGTTCAAGTTTTATACGCCAAGCATTGACTGTAAATCTTGTACATGGAACAAATCAAGATAAGAAATTAAGAATATGGTCCATTTTGTTTGGCTTGATTTGTCTAGACATCAATTTTCTCTCTTGCCAAAAGTCCAACTTTTTGGTGGAAGTTTCCTTGATTATTACTTGTATACAAAATTCCAAGATCATTAAATTGGAATAGATCCCTTGTTGACCTAACCAATTGGAATAGGATGAAATTTCTTCCCATCCACACCAAACTTTGTGTACACTCCAAATTTTTTCAACATCTCATAATGATACGTTGTGGAAAGGTGTCATCCAAGTCCAACATGATTGAGAGTTGTAGTTGCGACTATGGCCCAGAAGCTTTACTATTCAATACTTTGCGAGAAAAATTAAATACTCATTTGATGTAATAGTAGACTATGGAATTTGACACTGTATACACTGGGGTTTGTTTTTGATTTTGTGAAATTGCTGTAGGTACTAAAAACTATAGGTTGATTTGTTGGCAAGTCATGTTTTTTAAGCGTGAAAAATCTATGATGGAAAACTTTTATGTTCCTACAATAAATGCTTTGGAGAGAAAATTGTTAGCCCCCTCATCCCATTGGGACCCTCCTATTTATACAAATGAAAAAGGGTCCAATATTCCTAAGTGTGACTTAGTTAAATGGAATTTTTGTGCAATTGTGCCTACATTTCTTTTAAAAATTTAATTATAATTTTAAACTCTAATTTGGTGATTTTTATATGATTTTTGTGGTTTGATTTTGATTTAGTAAAGACATATTAGCCAAAAGAAACGAAGGTAGAGCTATTAATGAAATCTATACTTTCAGATTAACAATTACCGATGGCCAACGCTGCATTGTCATTTGTGGTTATGGAATGAATAAGCGGTATGTTGTTTGGGCAACTAATTGAGGCAAAGCAATTAACCATATTAAAAGGGATTAGCAACTTTTTCTTTCTCCTTTGCCATTTGTGGTATGTATATGCCTCTTTCACATATGCTCAAGTGAAGTACCCATTAGGATTTCCCTTAATTATGATAAACATTTTTTTTTAATGGAATTTCTATATTTATTGAATGAGATATATATATATATATATATATGTCGAGGGCCATGTAATTGAATTGGCACCTCCCCATACACAAAATGTCTAGGGTTTAAGGGAGAAAATGTTCAAATTGTGGGAGTCAAGAAGAAAATGTTGAAGTTGCGGGGTTAGCATAGATACTGTAACTATTTCTAAATTAAAAAAAAAAAGATATATATATATATATATATATGTATATGTATATATGTATATATTGTTTTCCTTGAGCTAAAGCAATTGTGATGGATGTGCGGAGTGGATGGTTTTTTTTTTTTTAGTCCTTGAGTATTTTGGGTTGTTTCAAATGAGTAGTGGCTCCTCTTAATTAGACTCTAAAATTTTTGGTTTGTTGATTTTTCTATCTATAACTTGATTCTTCTTTACATAATAAAGTTTGGAATTTTTTGTTAAGTATATTTTTTCTTCAAGAAAATGAATAGAAATCTACCGTCATGCTCATGCTCATGTTAATGTTCATATTTCTAAACCTAAATCATATTTAAGCCCCTAATTTTAAAAAGAAAGAGGAAAAAAAAAAAAAAACACCCCGTAAGGGTTTCGGTGTCTTGATGGTAGTGGGTGGCCTGTATAACAAAGGCGGTGACCCCTTAGATTCATCTTTCTCTCTCTTTCAAATGTTTTGTCAGTCTTATGTTTTTTATTTTGGTAATATATCGTGAAACAATGCGTTTTATATAACAATCCATAACATTTTTGTGTCTCTTTATCTTTTTTCAAGGCCTTATCTAGTTAGTTATTATTATTAGTCCTTAATTATTATCTTTTTTCTTTTTTTAAAATACTAAAATGGTGGATGTACTAAAAGACATGAAGAATAGAGAAAGTTGTAGTTAAGTTTAGTAAATTAATGAGACATTAATAAGCTAACAGTAAAATAAGTTAATATAAACATTTGGATAACAGTAAAAACATTTAATGAAAGAGGTAAAAAAAAAAAATTGCACAATGCAAAATTAGAGTGCCACATGGCAGGATCTCATGCACTTCCGCATATGGTCTCTGCTTTTATATATACATTGAAATCACGAAACCAAAAATAAATGCAAAAGGGTAACGGGACCATGAAAATTAACAAATTTGTGTTGTGTTCACATATTTCATACCATGAAATGAAAGTTTGTCCAACTCTCTGACCGTCTTCCACTTATCAATAGTGCGACATTATGACATGGTTTGGACAAATGTGTATGTATGTGTCTTATAGATGATTTAAAACTGAACCATGGTAGAATATGGTTTCACATTGTACACTAAATATTCTCTCTACTTATATATCCAAAACAAAAACTATCCAACCAAATTACCCACCCCTAATTTTAAAAAGAAAAAGGAAAAAAAAAAAAACCCCCGGTAGGGGTTTTGGTGTCTTGATGGTAGTGGGTGACCTGTATAACAAAGGTGGTGACCCCTTAGATTCCTCTTTCTCTCTCTTTCAAATGTATTGTCAGTCCCAGTTTTTTTTCTTTTTTTTGGTAATATATAGTGAAACAGTGCGTTTTATACAAAAATCCACAACATTTTAGTGTCTCTCTATCTTTCTTCAGGGCCATATCTAGTTAGTTATTACTATTAGTCCTTAATTTTATTTTATTTTTGCTTTTTTTAAACTACTAAAATGGTGGGTGTGCTAAAAGACATGCAGAATAGAAAAATGTGTGGTGTAAGTTTAGTAAATTAATGAGACATTAATAAGCTAATAGTAAAATAAGTTAATATGAATTTTTTGGTAACAATAAAAAAACTAAATGAAAAAGGTTAAAAAAAAATGCGAAATACAAAATTAGAGCATTACTTGGCAAGATCTCATGCACTCCCACATGAGATTTCTGCTTTATATATATATATATATATATACTAATATTATTCCTTTATAACTCCCAATCACTAATCAGCATGAGTCTAAAAAAACTTTGTGATAGGACTTTATCGTACGTACAAAATAAGTATAGTTTTTTTTTTTTTTTTTAAAGGATATTGCCATTGCCTTCACCTTTATAAGAATTTAGGCATAGATTTTTTTTTTTTAATCTTTATTTAAATAAATAAAAAAAGGATATTGTTATTGTGTTCATCCATATAAGAATTTAAGCACAGATTAAATTTTCATTATTTTTGACAATTTTTCTTTGATTCCTTTATAATTTATATATTGTGTTGGTTTAAATGAATTTTTTCTCAAGCTTTCAAAGGATGAACTTTAGATAAGATGTTCAAATTTTATACGCCAAGCATTGACTGTAAATCTTGTACATGGAACAAATCAAGATAAGAAATTAAGAATATGGTCCATTTTGTTTGGTTTGATTTGTCTAGACATCAATTTTCTCTCTTGCCAAAAGTCCAACTTTTTGGCGGAAATTTCCTTGATTATTACTTGTATACAAAATTCCAAGATCATTAAATTGGAATATATCCCTTATTGACCTAACCAATTGGAATAGGATGAAATTTCTTCCCATCCACACCAAACTTTGTGTACACTCCAAATTTTTTCAACATCTCATAATGATACGTTGTGGAAAGGTGTCATCCAAGTCCAACATGATTGAGAGTTGTAGCTGCGACTATGGCCCAGAAGCTTTACTATTCAATACTTTGCGAGAAAAATTAAATACTCATTTGATGTAATAGGAGACTATGGAATTTGACACTGTATACACTGGGGTTTGTTCTTGATGTTGTGAAATTGCTGTAGGTACTAAAAACTATAGGTTGATTTCTTGGTAAGTCATGTTTTTTAAGCGTGAAAAATCTATTATGGAAAACTTTTATGTTCCTACAATAAATGTTTTGGAGAGAAAATTGTTAGCCCCTCATCCCATTGGGACCCCCCTATTTATACAAATGAAAAAGGGTCCAATATTCCTAAGTGTGACTTAGTTAAATGGAATTTTTGTGCAATTGTGCCTGCATTTCTTTTAAAAATTTAATTATAATTTTAAACTCTAATTTGGTGATTTTTATATGATTTTTGTGGTTTGATTTTGATTTAGTAAAGACATATTAGCCAAAAGAAACGAAGGTAGAGCTATTAATGAGATCTATACTTTCAGATTAGCAATTACCGATGGCCAACACTGCATTGTCATTTGTGGTTATGGAATGAATAAGCGGTATTTTTTTTTAATGGAAGTTCTATATTTATTGAATGAGAGAGAGAGAGAGAGATATATATATATATATATATATATATGTCGAGGGCCATGTAACTGAATTGGCACCTTCCCATACACAAAATGTCTAGGGTTTAAGGGAGAAAATGTTCAAATTGTGGGAGTCAAGAAGAAAATGTTCAAGTTACGGGGTTAGCATAGATACTGTAATTATTTCTAAATTAAAAAAAAAAAAGATATATATATGTATATATGTATATATGTATATATTGTTTTCCTTGAGCTAAAGCAATTGTGATGAATGTGTGGAGTGGATGGTTTTTTTTTTTAGTCCTTGAGTATTTTGGGTTGTTTCAAATGAGTAATGACTCCTCTTAGACTCTAAAATTTTTGGTTTGTTGATTTTTCTATCTATAACTTGATTCTTCTTTACATAATAAAGTTTGGAATTTTTTGTTAAGTATATTTTTTCTTCAAGAAAATGAATAGAAATCTACCTTCATGCTCATGCTCATGTTAATGTTCATATTTGTAAACCTAAATCATATTTAAGCCCCTAATTTTAAAAAGAAAGAGGAAAAAAAAAAAAAAAAAAAAACACCCCGTAGGGGTTTCGATGTCTTGATGGTAGTGAGTGGCCTGTATAACAAAAGTGGTGACCCCTTAGATTAATCTTTCTCTCTCTTTCAAATGTTTTGTCAGTCTTATGTTTTTTATTTTGGTAATATATAGTGAAACAATGCGTTTTATATAACAATCCATAACATTTTTGTGTCTCTTTATCTTTTTTCAAGGCCTTATCTAGTTAGTTATTATTATTAGTTCTTAATTATTATCTTTTTTCTTTTTTTAAAATACTAAAATGGTGGATGTACTAAAAGACATGAAGAATAGAGAAAGGTGTGGTTAAGTTTAGTAAATTAATGAGACATTAATAAGCTAATAGTAAAATAAGTTAATATAAACTTTTGGATAACGGTAAAAACACTTAATGAAAGAGGTAAAAAAAAAAAAAATTGCATAATGCAAAATTAGAGTGCCACTTGGCAGGATCTCATGCACTTCCGCATATGGTTTCTGCTTTTATATATATATATTAATGATTGTTAATTAGGTTGAGCCAAAAGTTGAAGTTGGCAACCGCAGCCTGACGGTCTCCCGCGATAGTTCACCCACTGCGCACTTCTTTTACCTCTATGCTCTATCAATCTTCATCTTCAACTCAGCACAATTGTATTGCTTATCCATTTGCTAACTTAATAGCAATGATGAAATATAATTTATATTACATTTGCTCCATTTTGTTGTTGGTCGTGTTGCTGCAACAACATCCATCAAAAGCCCAACAACCGTACGTGAGTCGCTACACGACCAACTGCTCCAATGACCTAAACATCACTAATGGGTTTAAATGCAACGGCGTCGAAACCAGTTGCCAATCCTACCTCACGTTCCGATCCACTCCTGCTTACGATTCTCCACTGTCCATCGGCCAACTCTTGGGCGCTAATATTTCCTTTTTCGCCGAAATGAACAACTTCACAACCTCCCAGATCATCCCCACCGACACCCAGACCATCATCCCTGTCAATTGTTCATGTTTGGGTGAGTACTACCAGCACAACAGCTCATACCAGGTGCTGGCGTACGACTCCTTTTTCACCATCGCCAACGACACCTACCAGGGACTCACCACTTGCCAGGCCATACAGCGTGAGAACTCTCATATAAAACCTAAGAATATGACAATCGGCGAGAATGTAAATGTCCCACTCAGGTGCGCTTGTCCCACGCCCAATCAGACGGCAAGTGGCTTCAAGTACTTGCTTACATATATGATTGCTTGGGGGGATGACATCTCTACAATTGCCGATTTATTCGGTGCAGACAAGCAGAGCATAGTTGATGCAAACGAGCTATTCGAGGATAGCCTTATATATGCATTCACACCCCTTCTCGTCCCACTGAAGAGCGAGCCGCCCATCAGTATAGTTAAAAGCGTAATTTTAGGTAACCATTCTTGCCAAATCCAACCCCACTTCTCCTATTAGTAATTTAATATCATACTAATTTTTTTATAATATTAGTATTAGACATTTATCTTATGATTATATATTTTATCATAAGATATTTTTTATTTTTTTATTTATTAAATTATATTTTCAGTCATTTAAACAATTATGATATGCCACAATTCAATTGAATAGTTTATGTATAGAATTGCCTTATTATAGTAATGTGTAAAATTATAAGATCTCAAAAACTTATATGATACAATATTATGAGAAATAATGTTAGAGATACAAATTATTTTACAAATTTTTTTACAAACTAATGATGTAGTGAGTAATTATTGATAAATGAAAAAGTAATGTTAATTGTAGGTCTATATGAAAACAAATAAGAAGTTAGCCACATCAAAATTTTATAAAAATATTGTAAAATAGTCTGTAGTTATAACATTATTCATATTATGAGATCAAACAATAAATAAACAGCTTCCGATGTATACTTTGTTAATTTTCACCGGTTGGTCCTAAAGTTACACTCGCTCTGGCTTACCAAATATCCTTGTTGCATTTCCTTTCATTCTTGAATCACCCGCCTAAAAAGTATCTAAATAAGAGGTTCAATTATTAAAGTTACTAGTCGCAGACCCGCGCATTGCGCGTGATTATTTTTTATGGTGATCTCATTATTATTATTATTATTATTTTGTAATTTGAACTAATTTAGTGAAAAGTAATGCATTTCATAATCATATTTATCACAAAATAATTTTTTATTATTGTAGAATTGTTTTATTTAAAATTTGAAACCTTAATTCTACCATAGTTGGTTGACTAATTTTTACATCTCTAAGTGAATTAAACATGTTTTGCATGCTACATGTAAACCTTCTTTTCCATAAGGGTTGAAATAATGTGCGTAATATTTTTTTTCTATAGAAGTTAAAAAGAATAAAATTCACCTTGTCTTGATGTTTTCTAAAAATTAAATTTGGAGATTCTCTTTCAATAATTGTGAAAATTCCAAGCAATAATTCAGAAGGTAATACATGTTGCATGTTCATGCTTTGATTGTGTAATTGTATGATTGATTTGGGTTGTAATTTATAAGTTGAATATGGTGGTGTATATCCAAAAAGGTCTAACTATGTTGTTTAGGATATTGAATATAGTGTTGTATGTGATTTATAGAGTAGCGACAGTTGTAGTAATTAAAAATTGGTTTTTCATTGTCTTTTAAATTAATAAAAACCTTACATATTCTTTTTTTTTATTTAAAAGCTTTACATATTTTTTTAACGTGAATCTTTACATATTCCTTAATAAGTAAACCCTATACATTTCATTTTCTTAGATGCATAAAAAAAGACATCTATTCCATAATAATAGTGGATAATTAGTTTTTTCATGTTCCCATTTATAATGTTTCTTACTATTATCATATTTTACTGGCTGTTGATTTTCATAATAGAGGCATTAAATGAGAGTTAAATTCTTAGAACCTTTCATTAGATTTTAAAAGTCATGGTGTGTGAAGAATATAAGCATTTAAGGAATTTTTTTTATATTTTATTATTTATAAATAATGTTAAATGAAATATCAAAAAAAGAAAAAGATTTTGAAAATTTTCATCTTTATTTCTTATATATTACTATTATTACTGAAGAACGTTTTCCTTTTACTTTTGATAATAAATATGATTTTCTAGATTAGAGTTTGATTAGTTTCAAGTTTAAATTTTGTATAATTTTATTTAATTGTTGATTATATTATTTAATTAAGTGAATTTAACAATTTATTTATTTGCATTGTAAAGTTTATAATAACATTCGTAAGGTCATCTTTAATTAATTTTTTACTCCTTTAGCCGTCGGTCTCTCTTTGTTTCCCAATTAACGGTTACTAATTAATTTATTTAATTGATGTTTGATTTCTTTTACTAATCTCTTTCTCTCCCGCTTTGTTAACATCCTAATGTTTTCCCAAATTTGATGATAATTCTAATGTACTAAATACGGATATTGTAACTTTTATTTTTATTTTTATTTTATTCCATTTTGCTGCCATGAAGTTAGTACATCCATAACTATTAGTTTATTATTTTATGACATGTTTGGTTTGATATTATTATTATTATTATTATTATTATTATTATTATAAATTTAGTGTTTCTAAAATAGCATGTGTTTAATATTCTCTTTTTCTGTTAATGCATTGTAACGTTTTATGGGAATACTTTATAAGAAAACTATTTATTCTTTTCTTTTCTTTTCTTTTTTAATTGAGTGTTTCTAAATTGATATTTGTTTTGTATTTCATTTTTCCATTGATGCATTGTAACATTTCATGGGAAGACTTTATAAGAACAATTTTTATTTATTGAATAAAATATTATACTTTTAATTTAAAAAAAAAAAATGAGACAAAATATAAATAATTATGATATGGAGGATGTTGCTAAATTTAAATGTTGAATAAAATAATAAAAATGAAATGTATAGCAATAAACACCATATTATTTTAGTTATGCTATGTAATAAAATAATATTATATTTTTATATACTATCTTTATAATGAATTAATATAACATTTAACAACTAATGAGAATAAAAAAGATAACAACATAAAATATAAAACTAAATTGTATCAAGCTGGATTACTTGTCAATTCCAATTTTGGCAAACTAACTAACTTCTAGTAGTCTTAAACTGATTTTTGCGATGCAATTGGTGGAGCTTTCAATACTGTATCAGTATGTTTTGATGGTCAACCTGTTACACTAAAATAAAATAAATATATATATATATATATACCAAAAATTGAAGGAATATATATATATATATATATATATAGAGAGAGAGAGAGAGAGAGAGAGAGAGAGAATGGGGGGCTTTTGTGTGTGGAAAAATAGAAATTATGCATGGAATAAGAGGGAGAATGATAATTTTATAGCATGAGGATAAGAATAAGAAGAGTCAAAAATAAAGAAAGATAAAAAGATAGAATAATATTAATATTGAGAGTAGTGGGGATATGAAAAGTTGAAACGGAATGAGAAAGGTTGAAGAAAGTCAAGGTAGAGTGTAGTGGGGATAAGAAAAGTTAAAATGGAATTGAAAATTTAATATAAGAATAATTAAAAAGAAGATAAATTAAATATGATATTTTGATTGTAATATAATAGAGTTTTTAATTCACTTTAAATGTTAAAAAATTGTATAAAAAATTGGAAAAAAATTGATAATGACATGGTTGCTGACGTGGCTCAATGGGAACGTAGCAACATTAAATGCTACGCTTCAGCTTTTAGTAATATATAGATATAGATGTGTTGTTTAAAATTATGGATAAAGAGTCCTCACTTAAAAAAATATATGAAGACAAAGAGAAAAATCTTAAAAGATTTGGAGCCCCCTATAGGTAAAGGACCACTTGACGAAACAATGAATTTTACCGATCTTATTATTCTGATTTCTAAAGCGCAAGTGGTCCCAGCATCTTAAAGCATAGGAAATGATTCCACAAAAAAAAAAAAAAAAAAAAGCATAGTAAATGATAATAAAATGCTATTGCTAGTAGATCATTAAAAATTTGGTTGTCCAGATGCAGATAATTCAGAAAACAGGTGGGCAAATAGGTGGTGGATATGGCTCATTGTGACAATTGGGGGAATAATTATTGCCTTGTTGTGCTTCTTATACCATTCAAAATGGAAAAAACAAAAAGCTGAAGGTAATCGATGCTCCTACCACAGATTTTATTTTATATAATTAGCAACATATTTTTAAGTTATATTTTTCTTAATATCATGTTAATTAGGGGAGAGAAAAAAGAAACAAAAGATACTCGTAATGGAACTTGGAGGTAATGCAATAACTTGCAATGTACATGACAAAGCGAAGAAACAAAGCAAAGATGGGCAAGATGGATTGCAAACATTCAGCTTCAAGAGCATTTATGATGCTACAAGTAATTTCTCAACTGAAAATAAATTAGGAGAGGGTGGTTTTGGACCAGTTTATAAGGTTAGTTCTTCACACTTTTCTCTCTCATAAGTTTTTTTTTATAGTATCAAACTATAGCGTCAACTAAAGGTCTTGAGAGATTGGGAACTAGACTCATTATAGCAAGCTTTAAGCAAAAACTTGAAAAGAAAGTGAAGAAACTTTCTCCTTTTTGCTGCTGGACCCATATTTGTAGAGAGGGAGAGAGCTTGAGCATTCTAGCTCTTTCTAGTTCTCTGTGAGAAATGAGAGCAAAAGGAGATTGGAATTTTGGTTTGTTTGGCCTGCTAGGGAAGTTTCTCACTTGAATTTGTGGCTTGCTACATGTCTCACATGCATGGTAAGTAGAATAAGTATGCTCTCAAGGATTGGGCAAAGTGTCTATAAAGTTACTAAAATACCCTTCTCTTAAGTAACTAATTACAAGACTAACTATATATATATATATATAGTAACTTAACCACTTAATATAGTACCATATATTGCTTTGTACATATATATTTTATGTATGTACAAAGCAATATATGCTATTATATTAAGTGGTTAATTAATATATATATATATATATATATATATATATGTAAGTATCAAACTTAGTTGAATGATCCATGGTAATTAAGATTTAACCCTCCATTACTAACTATTAAGGTTCCGAGTTTAATTTAAGTTCCTAATTAGTGCAGGGCACCACACATACAATATATACAACTCTAAAAGTAAAAATTTTAACATTTTATGTAAATAAGAAATCCATAATTAAAAAGATGTGTGCAGAAATTACCCAAAAAAAAAAAAAAAAAAACTCAATGAGGTAATAGATCTGACACTAATAACATTTATTTGATAATTGCTAATCAAGTAGGCTAGTAATATCATTAGTATTTTTTTTCATAATATATAAAATTTAATATATTGTTAATATACAAATATATATATACACGAGTAACACGACGAAATATTGAAAATGAGTCAATAAAAAATTTAAGTTTAAAAGTTTATGATAAGGTCATGATGAAATGGTCAGGTTAGTTTGGGTACTAACCAGAAACTTATATATATATATATATATATATATATATATATATATATATATAAGGTAGAATTCTACTCTAGCCTAATCTAAATGTATATGTGTGTGAAGCTCTATCCTAGAGACTTGAACTCCGACCCTTGCCTCCCACACCCCACAAGCACTTATACTTACAGAGTGACCATCGCACCAAGGGTACTAATCAGAATCTAATTAGACTCAAATGGGTTACAATTTCTATTACACCTACGCTAGTTTTCCGTTCTGGTTTGGATGGGTTATTGGATCCTGGTCCAATTTAATTTGTCAGATCTATCTACAATCTTAAATTAACCTATTCCATCTCTTTATTTTTTGTTAGGTTCAACATTCAAACTTAAAACCTAATCAAGTTTTTGTGTAGTATAACTTGCCACACTATCCCTTAAAAATTATGGCTTTTGAGTGGAGTTGTGGTGTGTCTTTGTGTTAAAACCCCTTTCCCTCTTCCCTGTGTGTGTTTGTTTCTCAAAAAAAAAAGTTAGCTAATCCAATTTGACCAATTAATTTGCACTTAAGCCGCATCCCAAGTGCTAGATAAAACTTTGATAGAAAATTAAATAATGGAAGTGGAGATTGATTTAAGGTAATGTGAGTAAAATATGACTAACACAATACATTTTCAGGGTAAATTGCCTGATGGGAAAGAAATAGCAATTAAGAGACTCTCAAGAAGTTCTGGACAAGGATTGCTAGAGTTCAAGAATGAAGCTGTTCTCATTGCCAAACTCCAACACATTAATCTTGTCCGACTTTTAGGATTTTGTATTCAAGAAGAAGAAAATATACTAATATATGAGTACATGCCCAACAAAAGTTTAGATTTCTTCCTCTTTGGTAGGAAATATGTTCATTACTACGAAAATTTGCTTATATGATGATATTTTTATTTTCTTTTATTCTAAGTCAATTAATATACTTATCATTTTCATTCTGTTATTTTCTACTCTGAGTCAGATTCTACTAAAAAGTGTTTATTAAATTGGAAAAAACGCTTCAACATCATTGAAGGCATTGCTCAAGGACTCGTTTATCTCCACAAATATTCAAGGCTAACAATAATTCACCGGGATTTAAAAGCAAGCAACATTTTGCTTGATAAGGATATGAATCCTAAAATATCTGATTTTGGCATGGCTAAAATATTTGGGTTGAAAGGATCAGAAGAAAACACAAATAGGATTGTTGGAACGTAGTAAGTATGCATTTCCTTTCAAGCATGCATAATTGAATTCTATTTGTGAGCGTGTGTGAGTGAATATATGTGCTTGTTCATACACTAAATTTTATTGTCAATTATTTCTTCAGTGGTTATATGTCCCCAGAGTACGCAATGAATGGTGTTGTTTCAATAAAAATTGATGTATTTAGCTTTGGAGTTCTACTATTAGAAATCATTAGTGGCAAGAAAAATAATAATCACTATCACTCTGAGTATCCACTCAACCTTATAGGATATGTAAGTTTCCCTCTTGACCCTTCTTATCATGTGCATGGAAGTTTGAACTTAATAGCTAACATTTACGAATAATTGGGCTTGTACCAGGCATGGCAGTTATGGAATGAAGGTAAAGGTTTAGAGCTTACAGACCCAACAATACTAGATGAGTCATTCGTTCCATCTGAAGTATTGAGATGCATTCATGTTGGTCTCTTATGCGTACAAGATCAGGCAGCAGATCGACCCACCATGCTAGATGTTGTTTCTTTTTTTGCAAATGAAACTATTCAACTATCTACTCCAAAACAGCCTGCATTTTTTATCAACACAATCACGAAAGCGTTAGATGTTTATGAAAATAAGTCAAAAAATTATTCAATAAATAATGTCACAATTTCAAAATTGGATGCCAGATAAATACTAAAATACTAGAGTTATGTATGAAAATCTAGTATGTACATACATGCCTTTGTGATTGGGGCTATACTTTATTATGACTTTACAAGCTTGTATGGTTCAATGATTTATTATAATTTTTAATTAGGGTTATATACTTATATGCCTATATCTGATTACATTTATCTTCAACTCTTATTGCCAAAAGTAATGAGAAGAATTAATCATGCTTGTGTGAGTTAACTGATTTAACTGGATTAGATTGGTTATGATATGTATCATTACTGTATCTTATTTTGTAGTAATAATTGTTGAGCACAAATGCTTTTTCTCTTCCACAAGAGGAATCTAGACAGGGTGACCTACTGTCTCCAAATATTCTTATTGTTTGGAGAAAGAGAGAGAGAGTCTACAACACTCTCAAGACTATAGCTGAGAATGAGAATGAGCTAAAAGGAATAACAACAAGAAAAGGGAACCTTGTTTAACCTCTTATTTTATCAGGCTAATATGGGAAATTACAGCAAACTTTGCAAGGTGCCATAGATATATGAAGAGGCCTCGGGTCAATAGCTTAATAGGGAGAAAACTACAACTTTCGTCATTAAGAATACTAAGGTTGATATGAGGAGCCATATAAAAACCTTTTAAGGGTTCCCAAAGTTAAAGGTCATGATAAATACTAGAGGTTGCCATCTTTTGTTGGGAGGTCCAAACAAGATACTTTTAGGACTATTGAATACCGTTTCTTGAAGGAGAAGTTGCTATCAAAATAGGGTAGAGAGGTGCTTATTAAAGCAGTCACACAATCCATCCCAATGTACACTACGACTCTATGAGCTGACCAAGAATTCCCATTGCACTATGTAATGATTTAATTAACAAAGATAATGAGCGATTGTTTGGTACTAGTACGAAAATAATGATCATTGGATTTATTGAGGTTCACTATGCAAACCTCAAAAAGACCAAGAGAAGTTTGGTTTTCATGATTTGAGAGCATTTAACTTGGTATGGCTGGCAATTATTGTAGAATACTCACTAATTATTTATACGGTTTATTTTGAATATATTTTATATATCAGGGTTTTAAGCAAGAAAGTCAATACCGTACCGGAGGCTATACCGGTTTGGCCAACGGTACAATATATTTTGGGTACCGATCAATACCAGTGTACCGTTTTGGGTTTACCGCTATTTTATATATTTAATATATATATATATACACACACACACACACACACACACACAAACACAAAATCTCTATTTACCATAAAACATTACCTCAAAAATTACTTTTTACCATAAAACATTACTTCAATTGTTCATTGCATACAAAGAAAAAAAAAAAACACAATATAAAAAATAGAAAAGTTAATTGTTCTTTTTTTTCTTTTTTTGGTGAACTAAGTTAATTGTTCTTGCATACAAAGAAAACTAAAAAGTTGCTACTCAAAAAATTATTAAAAAAAAAAAAAATCTAAAAGGTTCTATTGATGTGATGCAATTAATGTAACACATAACGTGGGGCTCAAAACTGAAAAAGAAGTAAAGGCTGAACCATTCAGCTCATCTTTTATTTAAAAAAAAAATACAAGTTTTCAACGTTTCCAAGGCTAGTCACGTGTAAAAGGGCTTAGGAAATTTCAAATAAGATACAAAACAAAGAAAGAGAAACCACATAGCAATATTCATTGTTAAGCAAAAAAGAGAAGAAATCAGAGCAGTGGAGAAGGACAACAGACAAAAAAAAAAAAAAGGAAGAAGATCTAATCAGCGATGTCAATGTGGTGGCAACTTGCTGCACTAGGGTTTGTTCAAATCATGCATTTCTTCTATTTTTCCTTTTAGTTTTTGTATCGGCGGAATTTCTCTTTTCCGGCCGAAACATCCGGTATACTCCGGTACAGCCGGTATTTTTCGATATAGGCCGGTATCTTGAGCGGTACATTTTGAAGGTGTTTCAGTTATAGTACAGTATCGATTTTCTTGGTTTTAAGATTATCATGGACTCATTTTTTATTAGGTTATTTCAAATTAAATTTAGTAATTTGAATTATTAAGATAATCATCTATATTAAAAGATAAATAATTAAAGAAATCACAAATTACCTGTCAAGATTATCATGTGCTTGCATGTCTATCATTCCTTTTCATTTACACTAAAACGAATTGAGTTTTTGACCATATTTTATTTAATTTTTAACGATAAATTAAAATCAACTAAATTTATCCTATGCATGAACGTCTATGGTACAACCATCCATACACCAATAAAAATTCCTTTTTTGTTTCTGGGTTTTTTTTTTTTTTTTTTTTTTTTTTTTTTTTTTTTTTTTTTTTGTGTAAATGCACTTTCAATTCCTACATTTTGAGTTTTTTCCATTTTGGTCTTTACATTTTAATTTTACCACTTTTAGTCCCTAAACCAATTAATGCGTGTTACTTTCGTCATTTCCATCAGTCAACCAACGGTAATAGCTAAGGTGGCTGCCAGAGGAATTAAAATATTATAAAAAATGCCACATCACCCATGACACATCAGCATATAAATTTAAAAATTAATTTATTAATTTTAACTAAATAATAAAAATAAAAACATAATTAAAACCTAAAATTCACAGAATTAAAATAGAATTTAAAAAATCATCTCAAACCCAAACTCTATTCGATCATCTCAACCAACCCAAACAAAAATTTATCATTAGATCATTTTAGTTTTAAGTGTATTTACTTTTCTTTCAGTGAGTTAGTAAAAAGCATCAAACAATATATATATATATATATATATTTTTTTTTTTTTATTATCAAACCTTTTAAACCCTGAACTGATTTTAGAGAGAGCTCTACCAAAAAAAAAAAAAAAGAGTTTAGAGAGAGAGAGGGAGAGAATGAGATGAGGTCAGCGGTTTGGAGCAGATCTTGAGGAAGGGGGCCAGCAGTCCTTGGCCACCGTCTCGACCACCGTTTTGGCATGGGTTTGTTGACTGATCGGTGGGTTTGGTGACTTTTTCGGTGGCAGTGGTGGTCATTTTCTGGAATTTTTGTGGGTTTTTGAGCTAAAGTTCATGTTATGAAGAAATGTTTTTGATCAGCGGGGTGGTGGCGGCTTGATTGTGTTGGTCATTGGTGGTGGGATC
Source organism: Quercus cerris (assembly GCA_963669245.1). Classification (NCBI taxonomy): domain Eukaryota; kingdom Viridiplantae; phylum Streptophyta; class Magnoliopsida; order Fagales; family Fagaceae; genus Quercus; species Quercus cerris. The sequence continues at coordinate 21,222,563 of OY770008.1, read as the reverse complement.
TGGGTTTGATTGTGTTGGTCTGGGTTTGTTGTGATTGGTTTCTTGATTTGGGTTTAATTCGGGCTGGTTTGTTAACTAGGTTTATGGGTTTGATTTGTTGAGAATTCGGTGTTGATTGTGTTAGAATTTAGGGAAGAACATGAAGAATTTGATGATCTTGATTTGTGGTAGATCTAATGGTGCTGGGTTTGATGATCTCTAAGGTGTTGAATTTGGGTTTTTTCTTCTTGTTTTCATTTATGTCCTAGTGATCTGGGTTTGAGTTCTTGGGTTTCTGGGTTTGTGTTCTGGTGGTGGGTTTGAGTTATTGGTTGCTAAGTTTGATTTGGAAAGAATATGGAGAACAAGTTGTAAAATGAAGAACAATCTGAAGAACATGATCTTAATTAATGTGAATTTTAGTTTTTAATTTTGTTTTTATTTTTATTATTTAGTTAAAATTAATAAATTAATTTTTTAAATTTATATGCTAATGTGTTTTGAGTGATGTTACATTTTTTATAATATTTTAATTCCTTGGGCAGCCACCTCAGCTATTTCCATTAATTGACTAACGAAAAGGACAAAAATAACACGCGTTAATTGGTTTAGGAACTAAAAGTGGTAAAATTAAAATGCAGGGACCAAAATGGAAAAAAGTCAAAATGTAGGGAATAAAAATGCATTTACACCTTTTTTTTTTTTTTTTTTTTTTGGGGTATTACCATGGTCAAAACTTCGCTTTTTGACTCAAAGACCATTTTACGCTTTAATCTTATGGTGGCTTGATATGATGAGGATTTTGATGTTAGATCAATCATGGAATTTTTCACCCATGTGAAATGACTATTTCACAATTTTGAGTGTTGTGTGGCTTAAAATAAATGGTTTTGATTGTTTGCAAAATTGGGTGTCCACATATGCCCCAATGGCAGACTATATGAAAGTGAACACCGCTGCTACAAGAAAATACCACATTTCATGACCAAATCAAACCCATAATCATAGAGATATGACGTGAAATGTGATTATGTGAGTTCAAACCACTTAAAATGTTGACTCATGGTGATCGAATGACTACTGCTCAAGTGGCTCAGGGTGAATAATCAGCACTTAAGGCGTCAATTTGGGGTCAACTACAACACTTAAAGTGTTAGTTTGGGTTATGCAATAATCACTTAAGCCGTTGGTTTGGAATGTCAAACTAGGAAATGGTTTAACATATTTTTCAAAAACCTAGTTTTTTTGGGATCTACTTTCATGCTAGAAAACGATTTTAGATGTTTGATAACAACCTACTCTTACAAAAACAAGATCTCATACTAGGAAATGGTTTTAATGTTTTTTTATTATTTCTTATTTCAGCAATTATACGTTTTCGGAATAGGTTATGAATGGTATTGTCTGAACAAAAGTTGATGTATTTAGTTATGGAGAACTACTCTTAGACATTTTGAGAGGAAAGAAGAAAACCAATCTCCATCATTCAGATCACCCACTCAATCTTATAGGACATGTAAGGGATCCAAATTAATAGACCTTTGTAAATTTTATATGAAATCTAACCTTGAATCCTTCATAGTTAGCATTAATTGCGTCTAACTGAATTTCTATCAAGCATGGCAAATATGGAATGAAGGTAGAGGTTTATAGGTAACTAACCACCCCCCCCCCCAAATGAAGCATTAAGCCGCTTTCATGTTGGTCTCTTGTGTGTTGTGTGTACAAGAAAATGCAACAGACAGACTCACCATGTAAGGTGTTATTTGCATATTTATATGTTTTTTAACTAAACCATCTAACTACCTGTCCCAAAAAAACTAGCGTTTTTTAATCAAAACTACTGCAGAAACTTTTCCATCAATAATGTAACAATTTCAGGGATGGATCCTAGATAAATGCAATATTCATTTCCAAATGTATATATGTTCATTTAGGGATAGACATGGTAGTATTTCCAAATGTAATCAGTCTTCTTTTGTCCTTGCTTATAAAAAAAAAAAAAATTGATAAAATTGTCCAAGTTGTCTTAGAACAGATATAGAGATTTTAACTATTGGAATCATCTAAAATTCTTATTTGGACTTGGTACCCATTTGGCTTTCCTTCATATAGAAAGAAAGTTAACTTGATTGTTTTTTGGTTAGGGTTTTCTTCGTGTGGAATCGTCTACTTCTTGTAAAAAAAAATTAAAGTAAGTTATACTTTGTCGAAGATACTATTGGTTGAAAGCTCGAATTTGTGCTAAAACACAAGAGTTTGTTCAGACCTCAAATTAAAAATTACGGTTAGATTGCTTTTACTCTACTTAGACTAAGTGCGGAACAAGAGTAAATAAGCGCAATGAATCCATAACACTACCCTAAGCCATATTCATCCATCATCAACAATAAAATGAAAGCTTAAATAGTAGGGAAGAGAGATGCAAACACAAGATAACACCGAGATGTGTTATTGAAGAGGAAACCGAAAAACTCGGTGAAAAACCTCTCCGCGACCCTCCAAGTCAAAATCAATCCACTAGAGAATGAAGTTGGAGTGCACAAATTACAAAAAACCTTCCAAGTCTAGTCTACCCCATGTACTTGAGCCCTCCAAGCTCCTACTACCAATGGACTTTTCGGAGTCTTGTCTTTTCTAGCTTTCTAGATCCTGCAATTTAGCCCAATTGCATCCGCCAGTGAATGGCTCCTTCCAATGCTTCTTAGCAGCACCAAAATCTCACTTTACGCTCAGAATGGGTGTAGTAAGTGTTTGGGCTAGCAACCTCTCAAAGATCTAGAGATGGAGAGGTGGGAATTGAGGAAAACCACAAGGAAATCTGTAAATGATTGTTTACACTCAGAATGGGTGTGATAAGTGTTTGGACTAGCAACCTCTCAAAGATCTAGAGATGGAGAGGTGGGAATTGTGGAAAACCACAAGGAAATCTGTAAATGATTGTGGGTATAACAATCTCTAACTCTCAAGTGTATTTTCTAGGGTTTTCTCTCTGAAAAGCACTTCTTACACTTTATGGTAAATAGGGTATATATAGTGTGGGTATAGACTTGGTAAAGCAAAACACAACTTTTTGCCAAATAGAGGCTTTCATAGGTACTTCACAAGTTGGCCCTTCTCGCGAGACAATCGCGAAAATGACAGCCTGGCATGACTCTTCATTTTCCACTCATGTGCTCTACACGTGACCTTTTCACGGGTTGCTTCTCGTGAGCTACTCATGATCCAGTTGCGAAATCCATTTGTTCAACTTTTGAAGCTTAATTCTTCACCGATCTCTCACACTCATCCCTTACAATTAAACCCACGTATATACAGGGAAAATGATTGAAGAAATTACAATCAAATTTGGCACGGAATTAAAGCCAACACAACGTAGTCAGAAATCACAACTTTACATTGATCTTTCTTGTCCTCTAAGAAATAGGATCATAAGGTTTATATATAGACAATAAATAAAGGTTTTGATGACCTTGGCCCAAGGGTCCTCTAATATTGGGTGGAAATAATATTTCTAAACAAGAGTTTTCTCAAAAGTGAAGAAACTCTTAAAAAAAGAGTTCTTTTAATGAAGGAGAAAAGTCTTATAAGAAGAGTAGTCTCTTGATATAGTAGAAGACACCTAGAAGAAGAGTAGTTTGATAGTTCTTTTAAAGTTAAAAAGATACCCATGATAAAAGTTATGTAAGAGAGGTCAAGCGAAGTAATCCTTATTGAGTATACTGGGTTTGATCTCTCTCTCTCTCTCTCTCTCTCTCTCTCTCTCTCTCTCTCTCTCTCTCTCTCTCTCTCTCTCTCTCTCTCTCTCTCTCCATGGAGGAAGGTTATTTGCCAAACCATGTAAATTATTGTATTTTTAAGGTTTATACTTGTTGATTTATGCATTTAACGCTATTAGTTCTTGTTCAAATATGTTAGTGCTATTTGCACAAGTGAAATAAGAAATGCCACCATCGCACAACAAGCAGCATTAGAGCCTAAGGTTTATACTAGTATAGTTCAAGAAAAATATATTGTAAGAGTTTGCAATTGATTGATACAAGTACAAGTGATGAGTTTGGTTTTGCAAACATTGATCATATTACTCAAGAAAAAGACTGCTTGGATTAAGGTGGAGCTATCATCACAAAGAAGAAAAATTGTTTGATGGAATTTGAATTAAGGTGAATATTTGTTGGAAACGTTCTCAAATTTCTATTTGGACTTTTTTACTTATTTAGTTATTTGGATTGTCTTGGTGTGGAAGAAATGTTGACTTGATTACTTTTGTAGGGTTTGCATTGTATAGAAGAAAAGTTTATTTTTTGTTCAAGAAGTAATTGGTCTTTCTTGTCCATCAAAGAACAAAGATTTGAAGGCTTATATATAGGTATTATAGTAAACGGTTTGGTAGTCTTGGCCCAAAGATTCTCCCATATTGGAAGAAGATAATAATTTTTGAAAAATAGTTTTCTTAAAATTAAAAATAAAATTTAAAAAAAAAAAAATCCCTCTTAGAGGAAGGGATATCCTTAGAAGAAAAATACCAACTTGGGGAAGTTCACTAGTTCAATTCACTTGCTTTTCTTGAGTTGCTAAGGATTGGCTCATCACTTTAGGTTCTTTGATTTGAAATGCCACCATGAGAGAGAGACAGAGAGAGACAAAGAGAGAATTTTTTAATTTTCTTATTAGATAAATAATGATAATTATTTTATTTACTAACTTTTCTTTCTAGATGATATGATATATTTAGAGTGCGTTTGGGAAGTAATGAAAGTTATAGCTTATTAGAGTTTTTAACTTATTTTTGCTACTATTCATGAGTCTCATTGCACTTTTTTGTACTATTTTCATAGGTTTCACTGTACTATTCAGCTAGGTTTTAGCTTTTTTCTACCATACTTTTAGCAAAAAGTTTTCAATTTCAGCTAATAAGCTATTCCCAAACAAAACCTTAATTGGACAAGTTATAAAGATTGAAAGCTTTATAAACATAAAGATTAAAATTAAACATTGGGGTCAAAATATAAATTTTAAATATAAACGAACAAAATCAAAATGACCATAAACTTGAAAAAAGTGTAATTTGTAATTGAAACTTGTTTTTTTTCCTAACCCAATTGCCCACAACTTAAAGCATTTGAGTATTCCATTTTAGTTATAGATGTCATGCTTGATGGTTATTAATTTGCTGTCAATTTTTTTTAGGTAGATAGTAGAGCGATGGTGTGCTTTGAAGTACAAACATTAGGTAATAGGTAACACTAAAGATGCTATTATTACTATGGGTTTTACTAACCTATGTCCTTAGGGCATATTTTAGTAAACTATTTTAAGAATTTTTTTTTATAAAAAAACAAAAAAAAATTGTTAACTTTTTTAAAAGTTTTTTGAATTCTCTATAAAATGTTTAAAAAAAATGAATGGATCCTATTACAATTATTATTATTATTACTAGCCTGTAACCTCATGCACGTACATGGATATACTTAAAAGATACACATTAAGATGCATAGTATAATAATCTTACATATATAATTTAAATATTATTAATAGTCATTCTTATATATATTTTTAACTCTTTAAAAAGTCTTGAACGGTTTTAGACCCCTTAAAAACAACCAAATTGCGTAGCCTAGATTAATTAGCCAAGTTGTTACTTAGTCAAATTAAAAAATTCTAGGTTAAAACAATCAAACAAACATATCAAGATATAAAGCAGCGGAAAATAAAAGAACACAAGATATGATGACCCAGGAAACCACACGGTAAAAACCTGGGGAGGATTTGACCTAGCTATCCTCAAGGTAAACCTGAATCCACTATGCGAAAGAATTGAAGTTCATACAGAAGGACTACAAGCTCCCCGCTTGACTTCCTAATGCTACCCACCAGTAGAATTTACTGACACGACCACGTGCAAGCTCCGAATCCATGGACTCCTTCTTTCTTGGATTCTTCAATCAGCTACTAGCACCCCCGCTTGATTATCTTTAAGCTTCAATGGTAGCAACCAAGTTGATCATCAAGATGTAGATATTATCTTCAACTTGAAAACCCTAAGCTTTGTGTAAAGGAAAACTCCTCAAAGATCTCACAAGAGATTTACACAAAACAGCAATGTATGAGCAACAATACAATTGGAGCAACCCCCAAAAACGTGGCTAAGGTTTTGTTTATATACCTAGGGTAAAAACATAAAACCCAAAACGTTTAATGAAGTAGGGCTGAGTTAGAAATTCTGCAGAAAATTCAACCTGTGCGATTTTCGATCAATCGAGTCTAATCTTCGATCGATCGAGCCAGGCCAAAAGTCTCAAGTACTTCTGCAGCCATTCGATTCCAACTTTACAATAATAAACCAACTTTGAGCAAGCCTAAACAAGACTAAATACTGTGTTTTGATCATGGTTTGCCAACATTACACATTAGAGTTCTAAATACATAAAATCCTAAGACCTTAGAACCTAACAAACACTCCCTTTGGCAATCCGTGACAAAACCCTAATTAAAAGCTCAAAGTTTTACAAGTAAAAAACCCTTTACAAAGATAATGCTCATAAATTCAAATTCAGCCTAACTACTATCCATCTGTTGCAAGTGTAAACAGCAGCTTAGTTGAATCAACCTGTATATTTCTGAAATACTCAACAAACGCATAAACGCATGTGTGACAGAAAAGAGTAAAACAACAGGTATAACATTCTTGTAAAATTCACACAACACAAAATAAAGACATATATAAATGATCAACTCATAAATATAAATCAATAAGCAGTGAATCACAAATCAACAAGAATCAATAAAAAAATCTCAAACAATGTTACTCCCCCTAACAAGAATATTCCCAAAAAAAATGATATACAAAGTGAAGCACCTAAATACAATCTAAAAAAAAACCACAAGTAACAAAAATCTCTCCCTAACAACAAAAACCCTCTACAAGTCAAAACTCTACTCCCCCTTTTTGTGACGGAATGCCAAAGAGCAATCATGAGTCGCCATCAAAAGGAGGTGGTGAGGGTGAATAAAGACGCGCGAAATCGGCTCGGAGAGCACGAATCTCATCTAGTAAGTCCACCAAAATCTGACTATGAGCCACTTGAACGGTCACGACAGTCTCCAGAGTACGACGAACATCAAAGTCGGTCGAAGGAGGTGGAGGAACATCAGCAGCAGTAGCATCATCACCAACTGGATCAGGAACATCCTTACTAGCAGTACCTGTAGAAGAAGAAGGAGGAGGAGCGCTACTAGACGGCTCAGACCTAGGGTGTTTAGAACCAGCTCGAAGATGAGCGGCCCTCTGTCTAAGAAAAGACGCACCTATGGGAGCTGTCACATGAACAGGCTCAGAGGAAGGGAAGTCACTCAGGTCAAGATGGAGTAAAATCCTATGAATGAAAATAGGATGAACAAGGGCATGAGAAGAAGATGAACTCCTATAAACATTGTTCAAAGAACGAAGAAAGAAATGAGGAAAACTAATAGGAGCATCAGTAACCAGAGCGTACAAAAAGACACACCGCTCAAGAGGAATGGTGTGGACATGAGAAATGGGCCAGATAGAATGACAAGCTATCCGAAAGAACAGATAATGCAACCCGGAGAGCTCAGCAGAAGTGATCCTAGGATCAGAACCCCACTGGACAGAAGTCCCAGTGATGTAAGATAAAACATCGCTCAGCTCGGGAGACTCATCATAAGGATAGACAGGATCCCTAACCAACGGTACCCCTAGAGCACCAGCCACTACCTGAGGAGTAATGGTGTACTCTACGCCTCGTATCCAACTCTTTACTAAAGTGTTGGAATCATAGACGCGGATAGAGATGTTCGAATAGAACTCTCTAATCAAGGCAGACGGTGGAGGAGGATCAGAAATTTCTAACAAAGGTAACCAGCCCCGACGCTTAAAGTTTGCCCTAATGGCAGGATCTAGCTCATCTAACAACACAGAACGCTCAGCTCAAATCTTCCTCTTAAGGTTAAGCTTCTCAAAAAGATCTTAGTTTTTCTCACTCGGAAACCTCTCATGGTCAAAGGAGGGAGGGGATGGAGAGGAAGAGGGAAGGGACCTACGGGCTCTAGTCTTCCTAGGCATGATGCTAAGGAAAGGACAGAGACACAAAAGAGAAAACCAAAAAGACACAAGAAAACAGAACCAAGGGCAGACTGCAAATTAGCAAAAAAAAATGAAAATCTATATGATGCATGAACAGATATAATGTCATGATGCATGTACTAATGCAGTGAGCAATTAAGGTTAATTGAGATTAAATTGACAAAATTGGCTTGAGCAGGGAATTTTCTTAACAAAAACCCCAAAAATTGAAAACCACTTGAAATTTTTTAAACCAAAATGATGAATTGAGCATTACAAATCACAACAAATAGATTATAATGCTTAATTTCATCAATACAACAAGCCAATTGCATCAAATTCTACTCAATTTAACAAAATCCCCAAATCGGATCAATTAGGAACCCTAGATTTTTCAATTTCACACCAAACTCAAAATTGATCAAATTAAACTATATACATCATGTCTATAGTGTGTCCCCACAAAAACCCAATGATCAATTGCATAGAATATGGCTTAAATCAAATGAAAAACCCAAATTGGCAAATAGCGAAAATCGCCCCTAAATGCATGAATTTATGCATGAAATGATGAAAATAAAACCAAAAGGAAGGGCAAAAGAGTCTTACCGGATTGAGGAGAGAGAGATCTTGCAAAAACAACGGAGGAAAACGACAAAAATCTCAAGGTGGAGCCTTGCCAACGCAGAGAGAGAAGAGAAAAAGTTTGAAAAGATGAATAAGAACTTTGAAAAAGTCAGATCAGAACCTTTTTTAAAAAAGCCTTTTCACGATATTGGATCGATCGAAAATTACATTCGATCGATCGAATGAAACAGTCATTTTAGAACAAACTAAGGCACTTTTTCGATCGATCGAAAAACAAACTGGATCGATCGAAATGGGCAGAGGCTCACTAAAAATTTTAAAAAAATCCAGTTTTGAAAGACACAAACCTAGTTTTGAAAAACTACTCCTCAAAGCATTAAACAAGAAAAGCAAAATGCATGAGTATGAGATGAAATGCTTTTTCAAAAACCCAAATTTTTAAACCCAAATTTTGTCAAAAACAAGTTTCAATCATTCTCCCATTTGAATTTTCTCAAGCAACAAAAATGTTGTGCACAAATCTCAAGATATTTTCAAACTTAGTTGGTCAGACCAAAAACACACACACTAGCATGTACAGTGTTTAACAAAGAGTAACTTGTGTAGTATGTGATACTAGCAAAAACTTGAGATACATGTGAGGTGATATGTGAATGGCAATCAAACACAAAGTCTATACAATTCATCACATAGAATTAGAAAGAGACTAACACCTAAAGAGTTACATCCTATAACTCCCACATCTCCTAGAACAAAAGCTTGCAATCATGTAAGTTTCTTGCATTTTTGCCTCTTATTTGTATGAGATGGCATTCAGCCTAATAGTACACACCGGTTTGAATTAAGTGAATTGGCATCAAGCCTAATAGTACACACCAGTTTTAATTTAATTTGAGGCTACACCTTATGTTCTTTTTTGTGCATGTGCTACACTTTCTCGAGTACAGAATCTTATGATATGCACTAAGGTGTTCATGATTGGCTAGTGAACAGTGGTGAGATGGTTATTTATGCCTTTCTCAAAAAGATCAAGTCCGACAGTCAAATAACATGTGACTTCATGATTAAGACAAAGTGATTAAGAGCCAAACACATCTTTCCCACACAACATGCACTACAAAGCTTCAACTAGTCAAGTGTAATAAATAAGTTCATCAAAGTTAAACAAGGTACACAAGACATGACATGTGTAAACAGATAGACCAACCTTGTTTTCCAAAAATCAAGAGACATAGTGTCAAACATAATTTTTGCTTTCTCATTTTCTTTTCTTTTTTTTTTCTTTTTTTTTTAATTAAGAGAAAACAAATAAATCCTAGAATGAAATGCATGAATGTAATGCAATGCAAATCCTAGAACAAAACAAAAGAAAACATAAAAACCAAAGAACAATGGCCACAGAGGAATGAGCAATGAAGCACAAGGACCAAGAAAGCCAAAAGAGACTAAGGACACCGAAGAACCCCAATCACTTGACGAAGTGTTTCAAACTTACTTCCATCAAGCGGTTTGGTAAAGATGTCAGCATTTTGACGGTCAGTAGGGATATACTCAAGAACAACAATCTTCTTTTCTACCAAATCCCTAATGAAGTGATATCTAAGTTCAATGTGTTTGGTCTTAGAATGCTAAACAGGATTCTTAGATATATCTATAGCACTGGAATTATCACAGTAGACAACCATGGTGTCTTGAGGTATCCCATGATCACTCAACAATTTTTTCATCCAAAGAAGCTGAGAACAACAACTCCCAGCAGCAATATACTCTGCCTCAGCAGTGGATAAAGAAACAGAGTTTTGCTTCTTACTCATCCAAGCCACAAGATTGGCCCCAACATAAAAACACCCCCCCGTGGTGCTTTTTCTGTCATCAGCATTCCCAGCCCAATCAGAATCAGAAAACCCAGCAAGAGACAAATTAGACTCCTTACTATAAAAGAGTCCATAGTCATAGGTTCCACTCACATATTTTATAATTCTCTTAACAACATTTAGATGAGATATCTTAGGGTTGGACTAAAATCTAGAGCAGACACCAACACTAAAAGATATATCTGGCCTACTAGCAGTCAAATATAACAGACATCCAATTATGCTTCTATACAAAGTAATATCAACGGACTCACCTGATGGATCAATTGTTAATTTTGCATTAGCAGCCATTGGTGTTCTAGCATGAGCAGCCTTGTCCAAGCCAAATCTCTTGACCAAATTCCTTGCATATTTAGCTTAATTGATGTAGATTCCTGACTCAGTTTGCTTCACCTGCAATCCCAAAAAATAAGTCAGTTCACCAACCATGCTCATTTCAAACATTGCCTTCATTTCATCTGCAAAAGAATAAGCAAGAGAATCATTAGTAGCACCAAAAACAATGTCATCAACATAAATTTGAGCTACAACAAAACCAGTCTTATCCTTTCTTATGAAGAGAGTTGTATCTGTAGATCCCCTTTTGAATCCATGCTCAGTGAGATATGCAGTCAATCTGTCATACCAAGCCCTAGGAGCTTGCTTCAAACCATAGAGAGCTCTCTTCAATTTGTAGACATCATCAGGTCTGTGAGGATCAACAAAGCCTTTAGGTTGCTCAACATAGACTTCTTCTTGTAGCATTCCATTCAAGAAAGCACTCTTGACATCCATCTGATATAACTTGAAGTTTAGATGACTTGCTATGGCTAACAATATCCGAATGGACTCTAACCTAGCCACTGGAGCAAAGGTCTCATCAAAATCAACTCCCTCCACTTGTGTGTACCCTTGTGCAACAAGTCTTGATTTATTTCTGATCACAGTGCCATGTTCATCTGACTTGTTCTTAAAGATCCATTTAGTTCCAATTACATTTACATTTTCCAGTCTAGGAACTAGTTCCCACACATCATTCCGAACGAATTGATGAAGTTCTTCATGCATGGAGTTTACCCAATCAGCATCCTGAAGTGCTTCATCTACCTTTTTCGGTTCAAATTGGGACATATAACATGAGTGTGTGATCACATTCAAGGCTTTTGATCTCAACCTCATGTTATCATTCAGACTGCCCAATATATTTGTGGAAGGATGATTCAATCTAACTCTAGAGGATGGTCGTTTGACAAGAGATGTTGTGATTTCTTTCTGTTCAGATGAAGGACTGAGCTCATTTTGTAACTGTCGAGTGTCACGAACCGGAGTGGATGGTTCTGAACGAGACTATATCATTCAACACTAACAGCTCGTCCTCACTATGTTTCCCAACATACTCAGTAGGAAAAGAGCCATCAACTTCTAGAGACTTATCTTGATCAGGAACAATGCTTTCTAAAGATCCTTCATCATTTATCACAACATTGGAAGATTCCATGACTGTTTTGGTTCTCAGATTGTACACTCCATAAGCTCTACTGGTGGAAGAGTATCCTAGAAAGTATCCTTTGTCACTTTTTGCATCAAATTTTTCTAGGTTCTCTCTATCACGCAGAATGTAACAGTCACTGCCAAATATCCTAAAATATTTGACCACAGGTTTCTTCCCTCTCCAGAGTTCATAGGGAGTCTTCTTAGAGTCAGGTCTAAAATACACCCGGTTGAGTGTATGGCAAGCAGTGTTAACTGCTTCTCCCCAGAAGGATTTTGGTAAATTTTTGTTGTGTAGCATAACTCGAGCCATTTCCTGCACAACCCGGTTTTTCCTTTCCACAATCCCATTCTGTTGAGGTGTCTTGGGTGATGAGAACTCTTGGTGAGTGCCTTGATCATTGCAGAAAGTAGCCAGCTTGGTATTCTCAAATTCTCTTCCATGATCACTTCTGATTCTGGCTATCACAGTATCTTTCTCAACCTGCAATTTCTTGCATAGATGTATCATCTTCTCAGGAGCCTCAACTTTATCCTTCAACAGCACAACCCAAGCATATCTAGTAAAGTCATCCATAACAACTAGAATATACTTCTTTCCACCCAAACTTTGAACTCTGGCAGGACCCATAAGATCAATGTGTAATAACTCTAAAGGTCTTGAAGTTTGAACAGTAGTCACAGAAGGATGCTTGGATTTTACTTGTTTACCTATCTGACATGGTCCACAAATGCACTTATCAATCTTCTCAAATTTAGGTAAACCAATAACTGCCTCACACTTGGAAATCTTCTCTATCTGCTTGTGACTGGCATGCCCCAACCGTTGATGCCACAAATAAACTTGATCAATCTTTGCACTAAAGCACTTGTTATTTACACTTGGTGTTATGCCATAACAGTTGTCAGCTGTCCTTACACCAACACACATACAGTCACCTCCTCCATCAAGTATCTCACATTCATACTTGGTGAAAAGAACATTCAGTCCATTGTCGCAAATTTGACTTATGCTGAGTAAATTGGCCTTCAATCCATCAACATACCAAACATCTTCAAACACTGGCAATCCTGGAATGTCCACAGTACCAATGCCTCTGATCACAGATTTGCTTCCATCTCCAAAAGTGACTGTCCCAATCTTTCCTTCGAAGAGTGTTTTGAATAGACTTTTATTTCCTGTCATATGCCTGGAACAACCACTATCCAAATACCAAAGACAAGAATCACGCGCCTTTAAGGCGGTTAAAGCAGTATAACATACATAATTCTTATCACATGTGATTGAGCCAAGATACTTAAGAAAAGATTTACTAATAACAAAAGGCAAAGACAGTAAATAGGCAAGTTGACAATTTAGCACAGAAATTTTCCAAGTATTCATGACAACAGGGGTCAAGGATCAGCTCAGAGATCAAAAAATCTCCAACACAAGAGCAACCTGCTCTGATACCACTTGAACGGTTTTAGACCCCTTAAAAACAACCAGATTGCGTAGCCTAGATTAATTAGCCAAGTTGTTACTTAGTCAAATTAAACAATTCTAGGTTAAAACAATCAAACAAACATATCAAGATATAAAGCAGCGAAAAATAAAAGAACACAAGATATGATGACCCAGGAAACCACACGGTAAAAACTTGGGGAGGATTTGACCTAGCTATCCTCAAGGTAAACTTGAATCCACTATGCGAAAGAATTGAAGTTCATACAGAAGGACTACAAGCTCCCCGCTTGACTTCCTAATGCTACCCACCAGTAGAACTTACTGACACGACTACGTGCAAGCTCCGAATCCACGGACTCCTTCTTTCTTGGATTCTTCAATCAGCTACAAGCACTCCCGCTTGATTATCTTTAAGCTTCAATGGTAGCAACCAAGTTGATCATCAAGATGTAGATATTATCTTCAACTTGAAAACCCTAAGTTTTGTGTAAAGGAAAACTCCTCAAAGATCTCACAAGAGATTTACACAAAACAGCAATGTATGAGCAACAATACAATTGGAGCAACCGCCAAAAATGTGGCTAGGGTTTTGTTTATATACCTAGGGTAAAAACATAAAACCCAAAACGTTTAATGAAGTAGGGTTGAGTTGGAAATTCTGCAGAAAATTCAACCTGTGCGATTTTCGATCGATTGAGTCTAATCTTCGATCGATCGAGCTAGGCCGAAAGTCCCAAGTACTTCTACAGCCACTCGATTCCAACTTTACAATAATAAACCAACTTTGAGCAAGCCTAAACAAGACTAAATACTGTGTTTTGATCATGGTTTGCCAACATTACACATTAGAGTTCTAAATACATAAAATCCTAAGACCTTAGAACCTAACAAGTCTTGTAAGAATATTATTAGGTAGAAAATGTAAATTGTCCATTTTTTTTAAATATTTTTATGTTCATTAATTCTAGACTCTATGGTTTTTGTATATAATAACTCACTTGAATGGATATTTATTATATGGTCCCACATTTGATTCCAAAATTAAGAAATAAAACTCTCTCTAAAAATAAATAATTTAGGATACATAGCGCAAAATTGGACTTCAATTATAGAATCCAACTGGATTTTCTCTAAGTTTTATCTATTAATATATACTAGCTTGTAACCCCATGCATATGCATGGATACACTTAAAGATATACAATAAGATGCATAATATAATTCCTATATATATAATTTAAATACTATTGATAGTCATTTTTATATTTTATTAACTCTTTAAAAAATTTTATAAGGATATTATTAGGTATAAAATGCAAATTGTCCATTTTTTTTTTTTTTAATTATTGTGAAGTACTTTTTTTTTACGATTCATTTATTATAGACTCTTTGGTTTTTGTACTAAATAACTCACTTGGATGAATATTTATGATGTGGTCCCACATTTGATTCTAAAATTAAGAAATAAAACTGTTAGGTTCTAAGGTCTTAGGATTTTATGTATTTAGAACTCTAATTTGTAATGTTGGCAAACCATGATCAAAACAATGTATTTAGTCTTGATTAGGCTTGCTCAAAGTTGGTTTATTATTGTAAAGTTGGAATCGAGTGGTTGCAGAAGTACTTGGGACTTTCGGCCTCACTCGATCGATCGAAGAATAGATTCGATCGATCGAAAATCGCACAGGTTGTTTTTTCTGCAAAATTTCCAACTCAGCCCTACTTCATTAAATGTTTAGGGTTTTATGTTTTTACCCTAGGTATATAAACTAAACCCTAGCCACATTTTTTAAGGTTGTCCATATTGCTTTGTTGCTCATACATTGCTGTTTTGTGTGAATCTCGTGTAAGATCTTTGAGGAACCTTCCTTTACACAAAACTTAGGGTTTTCAAGGTAGAGATGATTTCAACATCTTGAAGATCATTATAGTTGCAACCATTGGAACTTAAAAGAAAAACAAGCGGGGAGCTTGTAGCTGATTGAGGAATTCAAGAAAGAAGGAGTCCGTGGATTCGGAGCTTGCACGTGGTCGTGTCAGTAAGTTCTACTGGTAGGTAGCATTAGGAAGTCGAGCGGGGAGCTTGTAGTCCTTTTGTAAGAACTTCAATTCTTTCATAGTGAATTCTGGTTTGCCTTGAGGATCGGTGGGTCAAATCCTCCCCAGGTTTTTACCGTGTGGTTTCTTGGATGATCATATCATTGTGTCTTTTATCATTCCGCTGCTTTATTATTTTGATATGATTGTATGATTGCTTTAACCTAGAATTGCATAATTTGACTAAGTAACAACTTGGCTAATTAATCTAGGCTACGCAATCTGGTTGTTTAAGGGGTCTAAATTTTCATCAAGTGGTATCAAAGCGGGTAGCTCTTCTATGTGAGATTTTTTTTGATCTTTGAGCTGATCCTTGACCCCTGTTGTCATGGATTCTTGGAAAATCTTTTTGCTTACTAGTCAACTTATCTACTTGCTGTCTTTGCCGTTTGTTGTGTTAGTTAAATCTTTCCTTAAGTGTCTTGGCATAATCACATCTGATAAGAATTATGTTTGTTATACTGCTTTAACTGCCTTAAAGGCACGTGATTCTTGTCTTTGGTATTTGGATAGTTGTTGTTCCAGGCACATGACAGGAAATAAAGGTTTATTCAAAACACTTTTTGAAGGAAAGATTGGGACAATCACTTTTGGAGATGGAAGTAAATCTGTGATCAGAGGCATTGGTACTGTGGACATTCTAGGATTGCCAGTGTTTGAAGATGTTTGGTATGTTGATGGATTGAAGGCCAATTTACTCAGCATAAGTCAGATTTGCAACAATGGATTAAATGTTCTTTTCACCAAGTATGAATGTGAGATACTTGATGGAGGAGGTGACTGTATGTGTGTTGGTGTAAGGACAGCTGACAACTGTTATGGCATAACACCAAGTGTAAACAACAAGTGCTTTAGTGCAAAGATAGATCAAGTTGATTTGTGGCATCAACAGTTGGGGCATGCCAGTCATAAGCAGCTAGACAAGATTTCCAAGTGTGAGGCAGTTATCAGGTTACCTAAATTTGAGAAGATAGATAAGTGCATTTGTGGACCATGTCAGATAGGTAAACAAGTAAAATCCAAACATCCGTCTGTGACTAGTGTTCAAACTTCAAGACCTTTAGAGTTATTACACATTGATCTCATGGGTCCTGCTAGAGTTCAAAGTTTAGGTGGAAAGAAGTATATTCTAGTTGTTGTGGATGACTTTACTAGATATACTTGAGTTATGCTTTTGAAGGATAAAGCTGAGGCTCCTGAGAATATGATACATCTGTGCAAGAAATTGCAGGTTGAGAAAGATACTGTGATAGCCAGAATCAGAAGTGATCATGGAAGAGAATTTGAGAATACCAAACTGGCTACTTTCTGCAATGATCAAGGCACTCACCAAGAGTTCTCATCACCCAAGACACCTCAACAAAATGGGATTGTGGAAAGGAAAAATAGGGTTGTTCAGGAGATGGCACGAGTCATGCTACACAATAAAAAGTTGCCAAAGTCCTTCTGGGGAGAAGCAGTCAACACTGCTTGCCATACACTTAACAGGGTGTATTTTAGACCTGACTCCAAGAAAACTCCCTATGAACTCTGGAGAGGGAAGAAACCTATTGTCAAATATTTTAGAATATTTGGCAGTGACTGTTACATTCTACGTGATAGAGAGAACCTAGAAAAGTTTGATGCAAAGAGTGACAAAGGATACTTTCTAGGATACTCTTCCACCAGCAGAGCTTATAGAGTGTATAATTTGAGAACCAAAACAGTCATGGAATCTTCAAATGTTGTGATAAATGATGAAGTGTGTTCAGAAGCATCTTCAGAAAGCACTGTTCCTACTCAAGATGAGTCTTTAGAAGTTAATGATGCTCTTCTTACCGATTATGTTGTGAAACATAGTGAGGAAGAGCTGCTGGTGTTGAATGATACAGTCTCAGTACCATCAAGTTCAAAACCATCCACTCCGGTTCATGACACTCGACAGGTACAAAGTGAGCTCAGTCCTACATTTGAACAGAAAGGTACCATAACATCTCTTGTTAAACGTCCATCATCTAGAGTGAGATTGAATCATCCTTCCACAAATATATTGGGTAGTCTGAATGATAACATGAGATTGAGATCAAAAGCCTTGAATGTGATCACTCACTCATGTTATCTGTCCCAATTTGAACCGAAGAAGGTAGATGAAGCACTTCAAGATGCTGATTGGGTAAATTCCATGCATGAAGAACTTTATCAATTCGTTCGGAATGATGTGTGGGAATTAGTTCCTAGGCCGAAAAATGTAAATGTGATTGGAACTAAATGGATCTTTAAGAACAAGTCAGATGAACATGGCATTGTGATTAGAAACAAATCAAGACTTGTTACACAAGGGTACACACAAGTGGAAGGAATTGACTTTGATGAGACCTTTGCACCAGTTGCAAGATTGGAATCCATTCAGATACTGTTGACCATTGCAAGTCATCTAAACTTCAAGTTGTATCAAATGGATGTCAAAAATGCTTTCTTAAATGGGATGTTACAAGAAGCGGTGTATGTTGAGCAACCTAAGGGATTTGTGGATCCTCATAGACCGGATGACGTCTACAAGTTAAAGAGAGCTCTCTATGGTTTGAAACAAGCTCCTAGGGCTTGGTATGATAGATTGACTGCATATCTCACTAAGCATGGATTCAAAAGGGATCTGCAGATACAACTCTCTTCATAAGAAAGGATAAGACTGGTTTTGTTGTAGCTCAAATTTATGTTGATGACATTGTTTTTGGTGCTACTAATGATTCTCTTGCTCATTCTTTTGCATATGAAATGAAGGCAATGTTTGAAATGAGCATGGTTGGTGAATTGACATATTTTTTGGGATTGCAGGTGAAGCAAACAGAGTCAGGAATCTACATCAATCAAGCTAAATATGCAAGAAATTTGGTCAAGAGATTTGGACTGGACAAGGCTGCTCATGCTAGAACACCAATGGCTGCTAATGTGAAATTAACAATTGATCCATCAGGTGAGTCAGTTGATGTTACTTTGTATAGAAGCATGATTGGTTGTCTCTTATATTTAACTGCTAGTCGTCCTGATATCTCTTTTAGTGTTGGTGTTTGCTTTAGATTTCAGTCTAATCCTAAGGTTTCTCATTTAAATGTTGTTAAGAGAATTATCAAATATGTGAGTGGAACCTGTGATTATGGATTATTTTATAGCAAAGAGTCAAATTTGTCTCTTGCTGGTTTTTCTGATTCTGACTAGGTTGGGAATGCTGATGATAGAAAAAGCACCACTGGGGGGTGTTTCTATGTTGGAGCCAATCTTGTGGCTTGGATGAGTAAGAAACAAAATTCTATTTCTTTATCCACTGTTGAGGCTGAATATATTGCTGCTGGGAGTTGTTGTTCTCAGCTCCTTTGGATGAAAAAACTTTTGAGTGATTATGGGATTCCTCGAGACACCATGGTTGTCTATTGTGATAATTCTAGTGCCATAGACAAATCTAAGAATCCTGTTCAGTATTCTAAGACCAAACACATTGAACTTAGATATCACTTCATTAGGGATTTTGTTGAAAAGAAAATTGTTATTCTTGAGTATATCCCTACTGACCGTCAAAATGCTGACATCTTCACCAAACCTCTTGATGGAAGTAAGTTTGAGACACTTCGTCAAGTTATTGGTGTGCTTCGGTGTCCCTAGTCTCTTCTGGTTTTCTTGGTCCTTGTGCTTCATTGCTCTTTTCTTTTGTGACCATTGTTCTTTGGTTTTTGTGTTTTTTTGTTCTAGGACTTTTATTGCATTACATTCATGCATTTCATTCTATGATTTATTTGTTTTTTTTTTTTTTAAAGAAAAAAAAGAAAAAAAAAAGAAGAAAGCAAAAAATTATGTTTGACATTATTTTTCTTGATTTTTGAAAAACAAGGTTGGTCTATCTTTTTACACATGTCATGTCTTGTGTACCTTGTTTAACTTTGATGAACTTATTCATTGCACTTGACTAGTTGAAACTTTGTAGTGCATGTTGTGTGGGAAAGATGTGTGTGGTTTTTAATCACTTTGTCTTAATCATGAAGTCATATGTTATTTAACTGTCGGACTTGATTCTTTTGAGAAATGCATAAATAACCATCTCACCACTGTTCGCTAGTCAATCATGAACACCTTAGTGCATATCATAAGATTTTGTGCTCGAGAAAGTGTAGCACATGCACAAAAAGAACATAAGGTGTAGCCTTAATTAAATTAAAACTGGTGTGTACTATTAGGCTTGATGCCAATTCACTTAATTCAAACTAATGTGTACTATTAGGCTGAATGCCAATTCATACAAATAAGAGGCAAAAATGCAAGAAACTTACATGATTGCAAGCTTTTGTTCTAGGAGATGTGGGAGTTATAGGATGTAACTCTTTAGGTGATAGTCTCTTTTAAATTCTATGTAATAAATTGTGTAGACTTTGTGTTTGACTGCTATTCACATATCACCTCACATGTATCTCAAGATTTTTTTTGCTAGTACCACACACTACACAAGTTACTCTTTGTTAAACACTATACATGCTAGTGTGTGTGTTTTTGGTCTGACCAACCAAGTTTGAAAATATCTTGAAATTTGTGCACAACACATTTGTTGCTTGAGAAAATTCAATAGGAAAATGATTGAAACTTGTTTTGAGAAAATTGGGTTTAAAATTTTGGGTTTTTGAAAAAGCATTCCATCTCATACTCATGCATTTTGCTTTCATTGTTTAATGCTTTGAGGAGTTGTTTTTCAAAATTAGGTTTGTGTCTTTCAAAACTGTGTTTTTTCTCAAAATTTAGTGAGCCTCTGCCCAGTTCGATCGATCCAGTCTGATTTTCGATCAATCGAAAAAGTGCTTTAGTTTGTTTAAAAATGACTGTCAGATTCAATCGATCGAATGTAATTTTCGATCAATCGAATATCATGGAGAAGCTTTTTTAAAAGATCAAATTTGACTTTGTCGAACACTTTTTCAAATCTTTTTCAAACTTTTTCTTTCTCTCTCTGACGAGGCAAGCTCAATAGTTCCAATTTTTGTCGTTTTCCTCCGAAGTTTTTGTAAAGAATCTCTTTCCTCAAGCCGGTAAGACTCTTTTGCCCTTCCTTTTGATTTTATTTTCATGATTTCATGCATAAATCCATGCATTTAAGGGAGATTTTCGGACTTTACATTTTTGGGATTTTTTGTTGATTCAAGCTTTATTTTATGCAATTGATCATTGGGTTTTTGTGGGGACACATCATAAACATGATTCTTACCTGTTAATTTGATCAATTTTGAGTTTGGTGAAAATTTGAAAATTCTAGGGTTTCTATTTGATCCAATTTGGGGCTTTTGTTAAATTGGGTAGAATTTGATAAAATTGGCTTGTTGTATTGATGTAATTAAGCATTATAATCTATGTGCTGTGTCTTGTAATGCTCAATTCATCAATTTGTTAAAAAAATTTCAACAAGTGGTTTTCAATTTTTGGGGTTTTTGATAGAAATTCCCTGTTCAAGCCAATTTTGTTAATTTAATCTCAATTAAACTTAATTGCTTACTGCATTAGTACATGCATCATGGCATTGTATTTGTTCATGCATCATATAGATTTTCATTCTATTGATTTTTGTGCTAACTTGCAGTCTGCCCTTGGTTTTGTTTTTTCTTGTGTTTCTTTTAGTTTTCTCTTTGTGTCTCTATCCTTTCCTTAGCATCATGCCTAGGAAAACTAGAGCCCGTAGGATTATTCCTTCTTCTTCTCCGTCCCCTCCTTCCTTTGACCGTGAGAAGTTTCCGAGTGAGAAAAACCAAGAGATTTTTGAGAAGCTTAACCTTAGGAGAAAGATATGGGCTGAGCGTTCTGTTTTGCTAGATGAACTTGATCCTGCCATTAGGGCAAACTTTAAGCGTCGGGGCTGGTTACCCTTGGTGGATGTTTCTGATCCTCCTCCACCTTCTGCCTTGATTAGAGAGTTCTATTCGAACATCTCTATCCGCATCTATGATTCCACCACTTTAGTAAAGAGTTGGATACGAGGCGTAGAGTACACCATTACTCCTCAGGTAGTGGCTGATGCTCTAGGGGTACCATTGGTCCAGCATCCTGTCTATCCATATGATGAGTCTCCCGAGCTGAGCGATGTTTTGTCTTACATCACTGGGACTACTGTCTAGTGGGTTTCTGATCCTCGGATCACTTCTGCTGAGCTCTCCAGGTTACACTATCTATTCTTTAGGATAGCTTGTCATTCTATCTGGCCCATTTCCCATGTTCACACCATTCCTCTTGAGAGGTGTGTATTTTTGTACGCCTTGGTTACTGATGCTCCTATTAGTTTTCCCCATCTTTTTCTTCGTTCTTTGAACGATGTTTATAGGAGTTCATCCACTGCTCATGCTCTTATACATCCTATTTTCATTCATAGGATTCTTCTTTATCTTGATCTTAGTGGCTTCCCTTCCTCTGAGCCCGTTCATGTGATAGCTCCCATAGGTGCGTCTTTTCTTAGACAGAAGGCCGCTCATCTTCTAGCTGGTTCTAAACACCCTAGGTCTAAGCCGTCTAGTAGCACACCTCCTCCTTCTTCTTCTGCAGGTCTTGCTGGTGAGGATGTTCCTGATCCAGTTGGTGATGATGCTGCTGCTGCTGATGTTCCTCCACCTCCTTCGACCGACTTTGATGTTCGTCGTACTCTGGAGACTGTCATGACCGTTCAGGCGGCTCATGGTCAGATTTTGGTGGACTTGCTGGACGAGATTCGTGCTCTTCGAGCTGATTTTGTGCGTCTTCATTCACCCTCACCACCTCCTTTTGATGGCGACTTGTGATTGCCCTTTGGCATTCCATCACAAAAATGGGGAGTGGAGTTTTGTCTTGTAGAGGAGTTTTTGTAGTTAAGGGGAGACTTTTTGAGACTTTTTGTTTCTTTTTCTTTGAGGAGCTTGTGAAGTTTTAGATTGTATCTAGGTGTTTCACTTTGTATATCATTTTTGGGGATATTCATGTTAGGGGGAGTAACATTGATTGATATACATGTTATATTTATTGATTCTTTTTGCTTTGTGATTCACTGCTTATTGATTTATATTTATGAGTTGATCATTCATATATGTCTTTATTTTGTGTTGTGTGAATCTTACAAGAATATTATACCTGTTGTTTTACTCTTTTCTGTCACACATGCGTTTATGTGTTTGTTGAGTATTTCAGGAATATACAGGTTGATTCAACTAAGCTGCTGTTTACACTTGCAACAGATGGATAGTAGTTAGGCTGAATTTGAATTTATGAGCATTATCTTTGTAAAGGGTTTTTTACTTGTAAAACTTTGAGCTTTTAATTAGGGTTTTGTCATAGATTGCCAAAGGGGGAGTTTGTTAGGTTCTAAGGTCTTAGGATTTTATGTATTTAGAACTCTAATTTGTAATGTTGGCAAACCATGATCAAAACAATGTATTTAGTCTTGTTTAGGCTTGCTCAAAGTTGGTTTATTATTGTAAAGTTGGAATCGAGTGGCTGCAGAAGTACTTGGGATTTTCGGCCTGGCTCAATCGATCGAAGAATAGACTCAATCGATCGAAAATCGCACAGGTTGTTTTTTCTGCAGAATTTCCAACTCAACCCTACTTCATTAAACGTTTAGGGTTTTATGCTTTTACCCTAGGTATATAAACTAAACCCTAGCCATGTTTTTGAAGGTTGTCCATATTGCTTTGTTGCTCATACATTGCTATTTTGTGTGAATCTCGTGTGAGATCTTTGAGGAACCTTCCTTTACACAAAACTTAGGGTTTTCAAGGTAGAGATGATTTCAACATCTTGAAGATCATTATAGTTGCAACCATTGGAACTTAAAAGAAAAACAAGCGGGGAGCTTGTAGCTGATTGAGGAATTCAAGAAAGAAGGAGTCCGTGGATTCGGAGCTTGCACGTGGTCGTGTCAGTAAGTTCTACTGGTGGGTAGCATTAGGAAGTCGAGCGGGGAGCTTGTAGTCCTTTTGTAAGAACTTCAATTCTTTTATAGTGAATTCTGGTTTGCCTTAAGGATCGGTGGGTCAAATCCTCCCAGGTTTTTACCGTGTGGTTTCCTGGGTGATCATATCATTGTGTCTTTTATTATTCCGCTGCTTTATTATTTTGATATGATTGTATGATTGCTTTAACCTAGAATTGCATAATTTGAATAAGTAAAAACTTGGCTAATTAATCTAGGCTACGCAATCTGGTTGTTTAAGGGGTCTAAATTTCCATCAAAAACTCTTTAAGAATAAATAATTTAGGACACACGGCACAAAATTGGAACTCTAATTTTAAATTTTAATTTGAGTTTCTCTTAGTTTCACCTATTATTATATATATATATAAACTAGCTTCTAACCTCATGCATATGCATGGATACACTTAAAAATATACAATAAGATACATAATATAATTCTAATATATATAATTTAAATACTGTTGATAATCATTTTTAAATTATGTTAATTTTTTTAAAAAAATTGTAAGGATATTATTAGGTGTAAAATGTAAATTGTTCATTTTTTTTAAAAACATTATTGTGAAGCACTTTTTTTTTTTTTTTTTAATATAATTCATTTAGTCTGGATTCTTTGGTTTTTGTACTTAATAACTCACTTGAATGAATATTTATGATGTGGTCCGACATTTGATTCTAAAATTGAGAAATAAAACCTTTTAAGAATAAATAATTTAGGACACATGGCGCAAAATTGGAACTCTAATATGGAATTCTAATTTGAGTTTCTCTCAACTTCACCTATTATTATTGTTGTTGTTGTTGTTGTTGTTGTTATATATAATTTTTGTGCCACATGAATTTTTTTAAGTTATAAAAAAAAAAGCTCATAAATATAAAATCATTCAAAATCTCTCTTCCTCTAATTTTATATATAGTATTAGATATATAATTATGTTTTTTTTTTTTATGATTTATTTATATTGGACACTTCATTTTTTACTCTAAATTAAATCATTTAGCACAGAAATTAATAAATTTCAATTAGATGGAACATGTACCGTAAAATTAAACTCTAATTGAAATCCAATTTTTACATTGAACTAACTAACTTGGTTCAACAATTTAAAATTTTTTTGATTAGATGGGACACATGGCGTAAAATTAGACTCTAATTGAATTCTTTCTCTCAATTTTACTTATATATATATATATATAGACGACTTATAAACTTGAGTTGTTTTTAGTTCTACAAAAAAAAAAAAAAAAAAAGGATCATAAATATAAAATCATTCAAAATTTGTGTTTTTTATGGTTTACTTATATTGGACTCCTCATTTTTTACACTAAATTAACTCATTTGGTACAAAAATTAAAAAAAATTAAATTAGATGGGACATATGTTGCAAAATTAAACTCTAATTGAAATCCAATTTTTACATTGAATTAACTCACTCGGCACAAAATTTTAAAAACTTAGATTAGATAGGACATATGGTGCAAAATTAGACTCTAATTGAATCCGAATTTGAAATCTAATTAGATTTTCTCTAAGTTTTTTCTATTATTATATACTAGTCGCAGACCTACGCGATGCGTGAGAATATATAAATATTATGTAACGGGGTGTAGCATATGAAAAGTAATAATTACTTCAAGGATTATTAACACAAAAATTGTCTTTCAACTCAATGTTTATGAAGATTCATTTTAATAATAAACTCCCCACAAAAATAATATAAATCAACCAAAAAAACAAACTTTTAGTATGAAAGTGAAAACATGGTACTGATTTTTAATGGATTGGGGTAATAGCACTGGCTTTCAATAGAAAACAATTTGATTTAAAAAGTCACAAGCTCATGCAGGAAAAGAATTGAAAATGATTTCTAAAACAAATTTTGACTTCTTGCTTATTCCCTTGAATATGTCAAATTATTCTTTGTATTATTTGCACTTGAATTTAATTATTTAAATGACAGCTAGGACACTACATGATAATGTTTCATCTAAGACAATTAGCCAAACTTTGAGAAGAAGATATCTCACATTATTTTTTTTGTTCTGTGATAAAGGAAGTACTAAGTCTTCAACTGGAGAGACTTCTATGACATAATGATGCAACAACCAATATATAAGAATAATGTGTAACAACATCTAAGGGGAGCAAAAGGAAAAATATATACATATACACACTTACATAGTGTTTTGAACTATCCATTTGTCTGAATTAGAATTCAATCGACTAAATTTAATACAATGATTTTCATATGAGTACAACTTTATATATATATATATATATATATTATATTTATTTATTTACACATTTCTTACCAGCAGGTTTTGGCATCTAACTCCAATTACAAATGTCATATCACTTCATGCAAACTGTCAACTTCTCATCTTAATGTCTCACCTCATCCCAAAGGCATCAGCTCACCATCTCTGTTAAAGTCTAGCCCATTTTCAATTTTGAAACCTCAAAGTTAATCACTATTTATCAAATGAGTAGAGCGAACCAACTGTATGACAGTTATATATATATTCATATCATTGAAGTGCAATGCAAATCAATTAAAAAGTTATGTAATTGAATGTCACTAAAATACAATAAAAAGAATAAGCACCCAATGGAGTTAACCATCAGTATGAAAAGTAACGAACTTAGAGTCATTATTCACTCCAAAATAAAAGCCATTATTCACAAATCAAAGCAAATGAAAAAAATCCAACAATGAAAGAAGAATTTAAGTTACCAATTATGCGATGTTGTTGACAATGCCAAACAGCCTTAAAAACTTTAGTGTTGTTACCTTATTAGCCCCGAAGACGCACAAAAAAAAAAAAAAAAAAAAAATGAAACAAACACATGAAATGGATCTGGAATTTTCTCAAAAAGAAAGAAAGCATAGAATACCTTACATTAAGGATCCGCTTGAATACAGTTGAAAACTGAAAACTGAAAAACATTATAGCAAAATAATTTTTAAATGTGTGAATAGTACCATGGGACCCATTTTTAATGAAAAAGTTGTTGAAAAGTGAGGTTTATGGGTCCCGTGGCTGAAAAGTTGCTAAAAAGTTGTTGAAAAAGTTGCTGTGTGTACTGTTCACACCCCAAAATCAGTATTGTTCACACCCGAAAGTCAACAATTTAAAAAAAAAATGAAGAAAACGCAAAACATGGATGTGGGAAACGCAATATGCACTTCCCAAACGCACACTAAGTTTTTTGAATGTGATGCCTTATGCTTGGTGAAAGTGAGGGTTAGATCTGATATCATTCATAAGCAAATAGATATCATACGTAATCCGAATTAAAGCAAATAGATACCTAAATATCATTAATAAAATTTTTTAAAAATCACTTGAAATTAAAACAAACTTGCATAGTTATTAACCAAAGATTGTGTGCACCATTCCTACACTTGAAGTCTGCCAATGAGACAAAGAGATTAGGACAAGAGATAAAAGGGAAGAAGCAAACATCAAATTCAATATTTAGTATTAAATTTAAGATTCAGCCAAAAAATTCTCACCAACAAAATCCATCGTCAAAATTTCTCAACCAACCAAATAAATAAATAGAGTAACACAAATTCTATTAGTTTGAATTGAAAATACACTAATTTTTTAGAAGAAAATATTATATCTTAAAAAATCAATGCCTTTTTAGGCAGCATGGTACCTCTCCACATATTGGGTGCATAGAGATTCTAAGAGAGGGGTTCGAAATTTGAACTACTCAGTCATCAACAAATTAAGAAGAAATACCATGAGTGGCAACACCCTGATTATTAGCTAATAAAACAAAGGAATGGAAGCAACATATGAAGATAGGATCATATATAATATATACCAATAATATTTTTGGACAGGGAGGCAACTCTGTCACCACCATTTCTTGTCCCACATTAATTTTTCTTCTTGATTGCTAGAAGATTTTTGGGTGTATGCTTTCATTTATAAACCAAAAAATAATTTGTAATCAAATACAAAAGTCTATAAGGGTCCCAAACCAACACCAGACTCTAGCAGATTAGACAGTTTGACAAAAGTTTATGAGCGATGAGTTTTTACTTTTTAAGCCTCTACAAATTTTAGATAAATTTTCAATCTTTTAGAGCAAAAGAATTAGATCCAAAAATAAATGATACATGTAACATGTGATGTGATCATAAATATATAAATTGTAAATGATTTACCACAGCAGAACACAATCAAACCAAAAAGAAATAAGAGTGAAACAGAAGAGAGCAAAGGAGAAGAGCCACTGCATCTACTGGTAACCTCTTCCGTGTAGACGTTGTGAACCCAAAAAAGATAGGGAATGAAATCTTGGTTGCTATCAAAATCAATCAATTTGTCAGTCCACGAAATAATAACAAGAATCTCTTTGATGTTTAGCCACCTTTTTCCTCTTGCCACAAAGGAAACTTGAGAACTATAAAACAAAACCCAGAAACTGAAAACCTAATAACAACTCAGGTGGTAGTATTTGAACTTTATGATTGATAGCCAATTAGTATGACAAATTATGCAAAAGACAATCATCAAGGAATTATTACCTTCGCTTTCTTCAACATAGAATCAACAAACTTCTCCTAGCTCTTCTCTAATAAGCCACAACACATTAAAAGAATGAGAAATGAGTTCCATTGATTGGTTGGCTACCTTCTAGAAACATAACAGCATACAAGTTGTGAGCAATCTAGCATTTAGTCTTAATGTTAAACAAAAAATACTAACCATTCAAAAAGTCATCAGAAGTTGTGATACAAATATAGTGATAATTCAGCATTGTGAAACACACCTAAACAAAAATCAAGAGTGATATGTAAAAGAAATTAACTACCAAAATTTCAATAATGAATTGAAAAATTCCTCTAGGATTGTAAGCAATAATCAATAGTGGAATTGAATTCTTGATTGTTTGCAAACCATTGTCTTGCATATTTGTTGGGCATTGGCTAAGTATGGAAATTTGAGGAGAAAAAAAAAAACAAAACAAAAAAGTGGAGAGAGAGAACTTATAGGCAAAATATATAAGATTGGGATTAGCTATTAAAAGTGGACTGGTGATTTGGATAGAAGACTCTTAACTCTACATTTATGTTACAAAGAAACTGTTTTGCTTCCAAATTCCAATTTTGGATGGAAGGATGTGAATAGTCATAGCCGAAGATAATAACTCATGTTGTATGGATAACAATTGAGAAGATTTAATACTTAGTAGTAGATGAATAGTCTTTTTGTTTTTTGTTTTTTGAGAATGATATGAATAGTCATCTTAAATTCATGATCTATATTTAATTTTTTGATGAACATGATCTATATTTAATTATTTTATAAAAAATAGAAAGAAATTATAAAGGAAAAAAGTATTTAAGAAAAAGTATGAGGTGGAGGATGAGGTGGCTCAAAAAAAGCATAGCAACTTTAATTGCTACGCTTCAGTTTTTAGTAATAAATAGATATAGGTGTATAGATTACTAGTCGCTAGCCGGTGCGATGCACAGGATAGTTAAACAAAATTTATACACATTCACTTTTATTGGTGCAATCATTTGAAAACAATTCTAACTAATACCTAAATGTAAGAAACACATTGACTTACTATTTAAAGTAGCATTCTAAAAAACATGATTGGCTATACAAATCTCATTGTTGTCATGCAAAGGATTTATAAACTATTAATCCCAAAAATATGGGCTTATGCTGTCATTAGAATTTACACATATTTTGCAACTAAGCCTTAATTTCTCAGAAACTATTAAAAATATAAACTACAAATATATAAATTAATAAAGACCAAGACTTGAAGGGGACTCATTAAACTTCAAATTAGAGTAGTAATATCACTTTCTCAATCTTTGCTCAGTTGTAAAAATAATATAGAGAAAATTCAAAACATGGAAAGAAAACAAAAATTACACCAATTAATTCCATTATCTTTCATGCTATACTTTGTAATTGTATGGAATTAAGTCAACTCAATTTAGGTAGTTGTAATAAAGTTGGCTTCTACCATTCTCTATTCTATAGCAATATGAACATATCAGATTTCTTAAACAATTACCGGTATTGCAGTAAAATGATTTATTATTGAAAATATGAAAACAATTAAACTCATCCCTTAAAGATTTATCTCTTGTACTTGTATGATATGGGTATTTCCATTAAAACTTTAAAATAGATTATGGGTCTTACCTGAATGTTTTCCTTGTGGTGAGGACAAATAAAATGAGAGAGGTGCTTCATGACCTTCAAAGCAAAAAATCTTTATTCTAGTCAAATACAAAACTCATAAGAGGAGTAAGAGAGAAAGAAAATACTCAATGAAAAACCATAGTGAATGAAGAAAAGATTTTTGAGCTTCCAATGATCCACACAAATTTCAGCCATAGGTGCAACATGCCAAGTTAAGAAATATAAATATTGATCTATAGGTGCAATTTTTTAATAGACAATAGCAATTTCATGGACAATAGAAATTTTTTTAATACTTATTGAGAAAAAAAGATAATATGAGATTTTTCTTAATTTTTTTTTTTTTTGATAAATAATGTAATTTTTCCCTAGATTAATTGAATTAGATCACGAAAGAAAACCCTAGAAACCAATATCATACTTTCTTTTTTGCTTAAAAAAACAAATAAGCAAATAAATTTTTCGACCAAATAGAAAAACTATAACCTTGATCCTCCAACCAACCACCCCTCCCCCTATTTTGAAATTCACGTCTGGAGAGAGAGAGAGAGAGAGAGAGAGAGAGAGAGAGTTTGCAAAATCTGTGGCTTTATTTTCTAGTCAGATTTATTTGTTTAGATTCACAAATTTGATCAGTGTTAAGATTTCAAAATTTGGGAGGATTGGACAACAACTTTCAAATTTTGAAGACCTTTTATCTTAAAACATGCATCAATTATGACAGTTTATTTCTACAACAAAGCATTGTGTTACTGTGCATGTCCACAAAACCAAATAATTGAAGTGTAATACTCAAAACTCAAATTATTATCAATAAACATAATGGTTCTAAAATATAAATATTTTTAAAAAGCTACAAGCCACTATCATTGCACCTAGCAATAATGTAGTTACTACATAGATAAAGTGTACCTACTAGCTTTCAAACACAAATCAAACATGCAATACACAAATAGTGAGAGAGTTGATCTGATCTGTTCGCTAGTTTCCACTGGCTAGTCAATGAAGGCTAGAGCGGTCCGATGGAATCTAGTCAAGGAAATCCAAGGCATGGTAGTTTGACGACAACACAATGGCTTTGTAACTGACCTTGAATCGTGACGGTGGCATGGAAGCGAGTCTGTTGGGTGTGTTAGGGTTTAGGGAATGGCTTGGTTTTTGTTTTCGACTGTAATTGGCGATAGTAGTGTGAGAGGAGTAGCTTTTGAGAGGGGGGTAAGGTTGCTAGGGTTTTGAGGTGGGAAGAGAGGAGTTATAACATGAGTCTTTCTCTCTTCTTTTTTGAATCCTTACGTGAGTCTTTTTTGTATTTTAATTTTAATGTGAATCTCTTTAATATTTTAGTCAAAAGAGTTTTTAATTTTTTAATTTTATTTATATTTATTGTGCTGAAGTGGAAAATTGTGAGAGTTTCAAAGATTTCGGCTTTATATATATATATATATACTAGTCGCTAACCTGTGCGATGCACGGGAAAACTATTAAATATAATTTTTTAAAAATATTTTTATTAATTTGTTTTTGCTATTGACAATGTTTTCTATTGTAATAGTTTGAAAATTTATTATAGGACAAAGTTGAACATGACTACATATTTTGAAAATCTAATCGTTGATTGCAAGTTCTTTATGTTTTTAATACACATATCAAATTTCATACTAATTGAATGTTATTTACTATTAAATCCATAAACTTATTTTTTATGCGTAATTTTAAACTATAAAAAACTTGAAATCTAAACATTTGATTGATGATATAGTTATTGATGTTTGATTTTCTGAAAATTTAGCTATTATTCATATTTTTGTACTTTCTGTTGATTCCTATGCACTAAGAAGGTTTTTTTGTTATGCTTAAATTTTTGTCAATAAAGTTC
Source organism: Quercus cerris (assembly GCA_963669245.1). Lineage (NCBI taxonomy): Eukaryota > Viridiplantae > Streptophyta > Magnoliopsida > Fagales > Fagaceae > Quercus > Quercus cerris. The sequence goes on along the minus strand of OY770008.1, from coordinate 21,191,013 downwards.
CATTACTTACCACACAAAAAACTAAAAGTTTATGAGCATATTCTTACATAAAAAGCAAACCAAAAATTACCCTTTAAGTTGTGGAAACTCATTTACCACAAACCAAAGCATTATACTTCTTCATCAAAAAGTCAACCTTTTATAATACTGTATAAAAGATTCTCAAAGCATTGTCCCAAAAATGCCAATTTGATATAAAAGTCTAGCAAATAAAAAATTTGGATATCCTATTGCACTTCTACCAGCCTTATCTAATTTTGTAACTTCAAATCTTTGCATAAAGGTTTAATTTATGCCTTTTGATTTCTCAAAAATCTATAAATGCATTCATGTACCAACAATCACTATCACATATGCTTTGACACCAAATAGTCTTAATTAATTTGATTTCACTTCTCTACAAATTCAAACTTATATTCACCACAACATATTTATATGAAAATCAGCAGTTATACTACTTTCCATAGATCATAACACTATAACTTTGAATTTTCGAAACTATTTTTTGTCAATAAAACTCAAGCAAAACCTTAGAAACCCAAAAATGCACAACCTACTAAATAAAACAAAATTGTTCCTGAATCAAATATTATAATATTCTTTTGTTTCTCACCAATTTTGAGCTCAAAAGTATAGACATCACAAGTATTTTCTTCTAATGTTAGCTAAAAATAAGAATTATAATGCAATAGTAACTGATATAGTATATTTCTCTAAATATTTAATCATATTCAATAAATTATATAAATTTTTTGTTAAAAAAAAAAAAAAAAAGCTCACTATAACAACATAGAAACACTACAAAAAAAAGGGTCTATAGCCGCGTTTAAAAAACACAGCTATAGCCCAAAAAAACGCGGCTATAGCCTATAGCCGCGTTTTTAATAGCCGCGTTTTAAACGCGGCTTAAGTACCGCAGCAACAGAACTATGGCTGCGTTTTTCAAAAACGCGGCCATAGGTAACACCTATAGTTGCGTTTTTAACACGATAGGCCTATAGCTGCGTTTTTGAAAAACGCGGCTATAGCCCACTTTAAGCTGCGTTTAAAACGCGGCTATAGGTTTTTCTAAAAACAAAAAAAAAAAAAAAAAAAAAAAAAAAAAAAAAAAAAAAATCTGGACTTTTTTTTCCCCAGCAAATTCAAAATTCAAAAAAAAAAAAAAATTCAAAATTAATCACAAATCCAAAAAATTCAAAATAGAATACAAACCAAAAAATTAAAAAACAAACGCAACATACTCATAATACAAACAAACCCAAAAAATTCAAAATCAACACAACATATTCACAATACAAACAAACAGAAAAAATTTAAAATCAAACACAACATATTCACCATACAAACAAACCCAAAAAATTTAAAATCAAACACACACCCAGAAATTCAGAATCAAACATAATGTGCTCCAAAATTTAAGAATACAAACCCACTTAAACATAATCACAATATCAGCAACACAAGAGCACAAATCCACAATAGCATCTCCTCCATTTTCTTACTAGCTAAGCATAAAATAACCAACAAAAAAAAAAAAGGATCTACTAACAAATCAGTGTGCTTCAGATGAAGAAAAAAATGAAAGAAAAAAAAAAAGCATCAGCTCCAACGAAACAAAGGAAAAAAAAAAGTTACCCAGTGAAGAAAAAAAAAAAAAAAAAAAGAAGAAGAGTTATCCAGATTTGATGAAGGAAGAAAGAAAAAGGAAAAAAAAAAAAAGAAAAAGAAAAAAAGAAGAGTTACCCAGATGAGGAAGGAAGCAAAAAAAAAAAAAAAAAGAGGAAAGAAAGAAGAACTTACGGAGGAGTATGTGAGCAAGTGAAGAATGAGAGAAAAAAAAAAGAAAGAAGGAGAAATAAGCTGAAGAAAGTGGGGGTAGGTGAGAGATGTAGGTGGGAAAGGGGGGGCACGTGGGAAGTTTTTTTTTTTTTTTTGTTTTTGATACCTATAGCCGCGTTTTTTGAAAACGCGGCTATAGGTAACGTCACAAAAGATAAACTATAGCCTGTACAGTGACATTTTTATAAGGCTGGACCTATAGCCGCGTTTTGTGAAAACGCGGCTATAGGTAACGTCACTAAAGGCTTACTAAGCTGCGTTTGAAAAACGCGGCTTTAGGGTATACTGCTGGACCTATAGCCGCGTTTTTTAAAAAACGCGGCTATAGGACACCTTTAGCTGCGTTTTAAACGCGGCTAAAAAAATTATTCGGCTGGGCCTATAGCCGCGTTTAAAAAACGCAGCCATAGGTTGGCTATAGCCGCGTTTTTGAGAAACGCAGCTATAGGTTGAGGCTTTAGCCGCGTTTCTTAGAAACGCGGCTATATGTTAGCTATAGCCGCGTTTTTTGTAAACGCGGCTAAAAAAAACGCAGCTATAGCCCGCGTTTTTTGTAGTGAAACATGCCGGGGAAATCTTAGAAAAAGGTTTATTGATAAACAGTAGAAAAAGGTTTATTGATAATAAACGTGTCTTATAGGGTATTGCTAAGAATGGGAGGAAGTTCCCTTTGCCACGTGTGTTCTGAAAAGAGTATGTATATGTTGCCATCTGTTTTGCTCCTTTGTTTCTGTTAACTGATACAGCATGCCACCTCACATCTTAGAACTTGGAAATTACTTCTCTTGCTTCCTCTATTAGGTGTCCATAGGAAGTAAGCATGGGCGGAAGGAGAGAGTGGACACTTGTGCGTTAGGTTTAGGGTTGAAGCATAATTCAGATTTTGTCGAACAGGGGAAAAAGAAAGAAGTCAGGTTTCGGTTTTATATATATATATATATATATATAGATTAGACTATTCCTTGAATCCCTAATTTGCTATCAATTGAAATGAGGGATTCTAAGCACAACTAAACGACAAGTCTTTTATATGCTACAAACATACAACAATGTGGCCTACAACAAGTCGTCGGTAGCGTTTCAATTCCGCCATTAAAGCTATTTCGGAGCTGAAACTGCCAATCACAAAATATTCTCTCTCTCTCTCTCTCTCTCTCTCTCTCTCTCTCTCTCTCTCTCGGATAACGATAATCACATATATATACTCTCTTGTGGACGGTTGCCCAAATGTACAATCAGCTTTCGCCGTCACCTTCACCAACACCACTCTTTATTGCCTTCAAAAGCAGCACAGCCCTCAGCCAATGACCAATTTTGAACCAAATTTTCCCATTTTGCTATCGAATATGACTCTTATTGCCAAATCTTGGGTGTTCAAGAGAAAACGTTTATTTGGGCAAGAGGTTGAGTTTTGGGGAATGGTGATGATGATGACGGTGAAGAAGCAAGGCGAGGCCAAGAGGGTTTCAGTACTTTAGTGGTGGCTGTGAAAGTGAGCTGGTTGGGTAGACGTGGATGAGTAGTGAGTGGTTGACTTATGAAGCATGGAAGTTGAAGACATTGATGGAAAGGTAAGAGCTCTATATAAAAGTTCTTACTATACTCGTAGTTTTAACTTTTAACCCATACGTTGCTTTAAAACCTCATGCCTGTGCCTTTCATTTTATTATGTGTGGAAAGAAGGTGTCATCTGAGCTATAGCTACATCATTTGCACCTATGGAAGCAGTTGGATATCTTTTTTGAATGACGGAAAATTCATAAACCCAACAAAGTCTATGTTCCTTGGTCAATTGTAAACAAAGCCGGCGGTTTTTATTTTTTGGTTGCCCATTGTTTCAAGTGAGGAAGATCCTTACTTACCACTAGACTTCAAAGCATTTGACTGATTTTTTTTTTTTTTTTTTAAGTGAGCGATTGATTAACAGGCTTCCATTGATAGATAACATAGTTTTTTGGGGGGAAAAAAAAAACTTTAATTGAAAGTTCAATAAAATTATTTATTGCAAGGGAGTACATTAACATTGACTTTGGGAGCCAGGTGCATTTCATAGATAAGTCATAAGTATTTCCTAGCACAATTTATTTTCAAGTGACATGCCCACAATTTGAACCACAGCCAGCTGACTTAATCAAGTTTTATTTTTATCTTTTTTTCTTCCTCTTAAGAAAGAACCAAAATTCAACACAATTTTATTAAGCTTGACATCATCCACAGCCAGCTGACTGAAGAATCAAAATTCAGCACAATTTTTCTGCTCCTCTAGGAACAACCAAGCAAAGATTGTAAGGTTACAAGCTTGATGGAACTCCTTTTCCTTTGATATGTGTTTTGATACAACATAGCTTTCTCTGCCCTGTCATCCATCGCTAGCATAGGAAGAAATATTCTTTTTATTTACTGCCTATTAAAGGTTCATCAAGAAATGTGATGAAATGTATTTTTGACCGATCCCTCAGTCAAATCTATTCACAATCAATAAGAAATGTGATTAGTACTCTTTGAACGGTTTTAGACCCCTTAAAACACACAGATTGCGTAGCCTAGATTAATTAGCCAAGTTATTACTTAGTCAAATTAAACAATTCTAGGTTAAAACAATCCAAACAATCATATCAAGATATAATGCAGCGGAAAATAAAGAACACAAGATATGATCACCCAGGAAACCACACGGTAAAAACCTGGGGAGGATTTGACCCACCGATCCTCAAGGCTAACCTGAATTCACTATGAAAGAATTGAAGTTCGTACAAAAGGACTACAAGCTCCCCGCTCGACTTCCTAATGCTACCCACCAGTAGAACTTCCTGACACGACCACGCGCAGGCTCCGAATCCACGGACTACTTCTTTCTTGAATTCCTCAATCAGCTACAAGCTCCCCGCTTGCTTTTCTTTTAAGTTCCAATGGTTGCAACAATAATGATCTTCAAGATGTTGAAATAATCTTCACCATGAAAACCCTAAGTTTTGTGTAAAGGAAAGCTCCTCAAAGATCTCACAAGAGATTCACACAAAACCGCAATGTATGAGCAACAATACAATATGGACCACCTTCAAAAACGTGGCTAGGGTTTTATTTATATACCTAGAGTAAAAACATAAAACCCTAAACGTTTAATGAAGTAGGGCTGAGTTGGAAATTCTGCAGAAAATTCAACCTGTGCGATTTTCGATCGATCGAGTCTATTCTTCGATCGATCGAGCCAGGCCGAGAGTCCCAAATACTTCTGCAGCCACTCGATTCCAACTTTACAATATTAAACCAACTTTGAGCAAGTCTAAAGAAGACACCATACAATGTTTTGATCATGGTTTGCCAACATTACAAATTAGAGTTCTAAATACATAAAATCCTAAGACCTTAGAACCTAACAAACTCCCCCTTTGGCAATCCGTGACAAAACCCTAATTAACAGCTCAAAGTGTTACAAATAAAAAGCCCTTTACAAAGATAATGCTCATAAAATTCAATTCAGCCTAACTACTATCCATAGTTGCAAGTGTAGACAGCAGCTTAGTTGAATCAACCTGTATAATCCTGAAATACTCAACAAACGCATAAACGCATGTGTGAAAGTAAAGAGTAAAACAACAGGTATAACATTCTTGTAAGATCCACACAACACAAAATAAAGACATATAAAAATGAACAAGTCATAAATATAAATCAATACGCAGTGAATCATAAAGCAACAAGAATCAATAAAAAATATCATGTATATCAATCAATGTTACTCCCCCTAACATGAATATCCCAAAAAAATGATATACAAAGTGAAGCACATAGATACAATCTAAAACTCCACAAGTTCCTCTAAAACAAAAAAAATCTCCCCCTAACAACAAAAACTCTACTACAGGTCAAAACTCCACTCCCCCTTTTTGTGACGGAATGCCAAAGGACAATCACAAGTCGCCATCAAAAGGAGGTGGTGAGGGTGAACGAAGATGCGCAAGATCAGCTCGGAGAGCACGCATCTCATCCAGCAAGTCCACCAAAATCTGACCATGAGCCTGCTGAACAGTCATGACAGTCTCCAAAGTACGACGAACATCAAAGTCGGCCGAAGGAGGCGGAGGAACATCAGCAGCAGCATCATCACCAACAGGAATAGGAATATCCTCACCAGCAAAACCTGCAGAAGAAGAAGGAGGAGGAGGTGCACTACTAGAGGGCTCAGATCTAGGGTGTTTAGAACCAGCTCGAAGATGAGCGGCCCTCTGTCTAAGAAAAGACGCACCTATAGGTCCTATCACATGGACGGGCTCAGAGGCAGGAAAGTCATCAAGACCAAGAAAGAGAAGAATCCTATGAATGAAAATAGGATGAACTAGAGCATGAGCAGTCGATGAACTCCTATAAACTTCGTTCAAAGAACGAAGAAAAAGATGGGGAAAACTAATAGGAGCAACAGTAACAAGAGCGTATAGAAAAACACACCTCTCAAGAGGAATGGTGTGAACATGGGAAATAGGCCAGATCGAATGACAAGCTATCCGAAAGAACAGATAGTGCAACCCAGAAAGCTCAGCAGAAGTGATCCGAGGATCAGAACCCCACTGGACAGTAGTACCAGTGACGTATGACAAAACATCGCTAATCTCGGGAGACTCAGCATAAGGATAGACAGGATGCTGGACCAATGGTACCCCAAGAGCATCAGCCACTACCCGAGGAGTAATGGTGTACTCTACGCCTCGTATCCAACTCCTAACAAGAGTGTTGGAATCATAGACGCGGATAGAGATGTTCGAATAGAACTCTCTAATCAAGGCTGAAGGTGGAGGAGGATCAGAAATCTCCACCAAGGGTAACCAACCCCGACGCTCAAAATTTGCCCTAATGGCAGAATCAAGCTCATCTAAAAGCACAGAACGCTCAGCCCAAATCTTTCTCTTAACGGTCAGTTTCTCAAAAATCTCTTGGTTTTCCTCACGCGGAAACCTCTCACTATCAAAGGATGGAGGGGGTGAGGGAGAAGGTGAGGGAACACTCCTACGGGCTCTAGTTTTCCTAGGCATAATGCTAAGGAAAGGACAGAGACACAAAGAGAAAAACACAAAGAAACAAGAGAAAACAAAACCAAAGGCAGACTGCAAATTAGCACAATAAAGAATATAGAACAAAAATCTATATGATGCATGAACAATAACATGTTGTGATGCATGATCTAAATGCAGTGACAAATTAAGTTTAATTGAGAGTAATTGGACAAAATTGGCTTGAACAAGGAATTTCTATCAAAAAATCCCAAAATTTGAAAAACCACTTGAAAATTTTGTAACAAATTGATGAATTAAGCATTACAAAACACAGCACATAGATTATAATGCTTAATTACACCAACACAACAAGCCAATTTCATCAAATTCAATCCAATTCAACAAAATCCCCAATTCGGATCAAGAACAAACCCTAGAATTTTCAATTTTTCACAAAACACCAAATTGATCAAATTAACCACCAAGGATCATTAATATAATGTGTCCCCACAAAAACCCAATGATCAATTTCATAAAATAAGGTGTGAATCAACAGAAAATCCAAAAAGAAACTAGTCCGAAAATTACCCTTAAATGCATGGATTAATGCATGAAATTATGAAAATAAAAACAAAAGGAAGGGCAAAAGAGTCTTACCGGCTTGAGGAAAGAGAGATTGTGCAAAGACTTCGGAAGAAAACGACAAAAAATCACAAAACAAAGCTTGCCAACGCGGAGAGAGGAAAAAGTTTTGAAAAGTTTTGAAATAGGATCTTTGAAAAAGTCAGAAAAGTGCCTTTTAAAAACCTTTTTCACGATATTCGATCGATCGAAAAATACATTCGATCGATCGAAAAGCACAGTCATTTTAAGACAAATGAGAGCACTTTTTCGATTGATCGAAAAATATGTTGGATCGATCGAAATGGGCAGAGGCTCACTAAATTTTGGAAAAATCACAGTTTTTGAAAGACACAAGCCGAATTTTGAAAATAACTCCTCAAAGCATTAAATTGAAGAAACAAAATGCATGAGTATGAGATGGAATGCTTTTTCAAAAACCCAAAATTTTGAACCCAATATTTTTTAAACAAATTGCAATCAACCTCCCATTATATTTTCTCAAGCAACAAATATGTTGTGCATAAATCTCAAGATATTTTCAAACTTGGTTGGTCAGACCAAAAACACACACTAGCATGTACAGTGTTTAACTAAGAGTAACTTGTGTCGTGTGTGATACTAGCAAAAACTTGAGATACATGTGAGGTGATATGTGAATAGTAATCAATCACAAAGTCTACAAAATTCATCACATAGAATTTAAAAGAGACTATCACCTAAAGAGTTACATCCTATAACTCCCACATCTCCTAGAACAAAAGCTTGCAATCATGTAAGTTTCTTGTATTTTTTGCCTCTTATTTGCATGAGATGGCATTCAGCCTAATAGTACACACCGGTTTGAATTAAGTGAATTGGCATCAAGCCTAATAGTACACACCAGTTTAAATTTATTTTGAGGCTACACCTTATGTTCTTTTTGTGCATGTGCTACACTTTCTCGAGCACAGAATCTTATGATATGCACTAAGGTGTTCATGATTGGCTAGTGAACAGTGGTGAGATGGTTATTTATGCCTTTCTCAAAAGGATCAAGTCCGACAGTCAAATAACATGTGACTTCAAGATTAAGACAAAGTGATAAACACCATAAACATCTTTCCCACACAACATGCACTACAAAGCTCAAACTAGTAAAGTGCAATAAAGTAAGCTCATCCAAGCTAAACAAGGTACATAAGACATGTTATGTGTAAATAAATTGACCAACCTTGTTTTTCAAAAATCAAGAACAATATGTTCAACATAAATTTTCTTCCTTCTTTCCTTTTTTTTTTTTTTTTTTTTTTTATTTATTTAAAGGAAAACAAATAAATCCTAGAATGAAATGCATGAATGTAATGCAATGCAAGTCCTAGAACAAAAAAAACACAAAAAAAACAAAGAACAATGGTCACAAAAGAATAGAGCAATGAAGCACAAGGACCATGTCAGAAAGACTCAAGTATTTCGAGTCTTTTGCATCCAAAACTTTTTAGATGCACCATGAGCAATGGAGTTCTTATTCACATTCGAGTGATTCCCAACTCCATGATTGGAATAAAGGTTTAACACCTTTACCAATTCACCAATTAATGCCATAGGATCTTGTGCTTGAGGCACAGGCACTTTTGGTTTATTTGCTCTCTTATCAGCTTGAAGCTTGTAACAGTTAGGACGAATATGTCCAGACTTACCACAATAATGACAAACCCACGCAGGTTTACCATGCATCTTGTCCTTAGATTTGGTAGGCTCCTTAGGTTTAGCTTCTCTTAAGTCTACCCTAGTCTTCTTAGGTGGTGAAGCTTCTACAGGTTTAACTACCTCACTCGCAGAAGGTTTGACAGTTTCACTCACACCCTCACTCATGGAAGGTTTAGAAGAAGAAGAAGGAACAAAAGTAGTGGAATGTGGTCCAGTATCAAAGATGCTTTCAACATATCCTAACCCAGTTTTATCAGAAGGATACTTTTGAACATTTAGCATGTGATCAAGTTTAGAACTAGCAGATCTAGCAACAGATAAATCATGTTCCAAAGTTCTAACTTTATCAAGTAAAAGCATATTCTCAGATTTAACATTGTTCAAAAGTTCATTTGCATCAAACAGTTTAACAAGCAAATTTCTCTTTTCAAGCTCAAGAGAATCAATTTTCTTTAGGCCAAGTTCAACTTTCATAGCATCCTTTGCAGCAATTTTGCAAAGTTTGTTATAGGCCTCTTGAAGATCTGCATCTTCAGAGAGTTCCCCATCAGAAGGGTTCTCTTCAGCAGATATGCCTTCATTGACTATAGCAGTAGCCGTGAAGGCAATGAAGTTTCCATCCTCGTCACCACCGGACTCATCATCAGAAACCTCATTATCACTAAGGGTTACAGCCATAGCTTTACCCTTAGTCCTTAAGAATGTAGGACATTCAGACTTCACATGACCATACCCTTGACAGCCAAAACATTGAGGACCCAGAGAGTTATTAGAAGATTGACCAGAATTTTCTCTAGGTTTTTCAAAATTGTTAACCTTAGTGGGATCATTCTTCCTAAAATTTCTAGGTTCAGCAGTGTAAGTACCTCTTGCCTTTCTATTTGTATTCCTAAGAAAGTTCTTAAAATTTTTGGCAAGATAGGCAATCTCTGTAGCAGAGAGCTCATCATCAAATCCACCACCATTAACATCATCAACTGACTTAAGAGCCATTGATTTGGATTTGTTTACTTTAGGTAGGTCAGACTCATAGGATTGAAGAGATCCTACAAGCTCATCAACAGGAATGGAGTCCACATCCTTGCTTTCAGTTATGGCAGTCACTTTGGGTCTAAAGTCTTCAGTTAAAGATCTAAGAATCTTCCTAACAATCTTAGGTTGATCATAGATTTCACCCAAATTAAAAGCAGAATTAACAATATCATTCAGTTTGGCATAAAATTCATCAAAGGATTCATCATCAGACATCCTAATGTTTTCAAACCTAGAAGTTAATTGCTGCAGTTTGTTTATCTTAACTGCCTTTGTGCCTTCATGCACAGTTTGGAGGATTTTCCAAGCAGTATGAGCAACCTCAACATTAGAGATTCTCTTAAATTCCTCCATAGAAACAGCATTAAAGATAGCATTCATAGCTTTGCTATTGAAGCTTGCTGCTTCTTTTTCAGAAGTTTGCCACTCACTCACAGGAGTAGCGGGCTTCTCCCATCCGTATTCAACGGAATTCCAAACCCTTTCATCAATGGATTTCAGGAATGCTTTCATCCTTACTTTCCAATAGGCATAGTTGTTCCCATCAAAATGAGGAGGAACAAACAGAGAGTGTCCATGCTCCATGACAACAGGGGTCAAGGATCAGCTCAGAGATTAAAAATCTCAAGCACAAAGAGCTACCAAGCTCTGATACCACTTGAACGGTTTTAGACCCCTTAAAACACACAGATTGCGTAGCCTAGATTAATTAGCCAAGTTATTACTTAGTCAAATTAAACAATTCTAGGTTAAAACAATCCAAACAATCATATCAAGATATAATGCAGCGGAAAATAAAGAACACAAGATATGATCACCCAGGAAACCACACGGTAAAAACCTGGGGAGGATTTGACCCACCGATCCTCAAGGCTAACCTGAATTCACTATGAAAGAATTGAAGTTCGTACAAAAGGACTACAAGCTCCCCGCTCGACTTCCTAATGCTACCCACCAGTAGAACTTCCTGACACGACCACGCGCAGGCTCCGAATCCACGGACTACTTCTTTCTTGAATTCCTCAATCAGCTACAAGCTCCCCGCTTGCTTTTCTTTTAAGTTCCAATGGTTGCAACAATAATGATCTTCAAGATGTTGAAATAATCTTCACCATGAAAACCCTAAGTTTTGTGTAAAGGAAAGCTCCTCAAAGATCTCACAAGAGATTCACACAAAACCGCAATGTATGAGCAACAATACAATATGGACCACCTTCAAAAACGTGGCTAGGGTTTTATTTATATACCTAGAGTAAAAACATAAAACCCTAAACGTTTAATGAAGTAGGGCTGAGTTGGAAATTCTGCAGAAAATTCAACCTGTGCGATTTTCGATCGATCGAGTCTATTCTTCGATCGATCGAGCCAGGCCGAGAGTCCCAAATACTTCTGCAGCCACTCGATTCCAACTTTACAATATTAAACCAACTTTGAGCAAGTCTAAAGAAGATACCATACAATGTTTTGATCATGGTTTGCCAACATTACAAATTAGAGTTCTAAATACATAAAATCCTAAGACCTTAGAACCTAACACTCTTAAACTCAAAGATTAAGGCCAGAAAATGTCTTAATCAAAAGAAAATTGACTTGAGGATGTTTTGTGAAAAACTCTCTCTTTGATTCACTATTTCTAGTGAATCTTTGTGTTTTCCCTTAGGATTTCTATATGTTTTTGAAAAGGTACCATGTCTGACTATTTATATTGAGAAAATAGAGGTTTGGAACGACTCCTAGGTGATGTAGGATTTGTTCCAAAACTCAGTTTTAATGCAGAAAACTTTCCTTTCATAGTTTCTGGAATTCGCCATGTGTGCGCAAGTTTGAGCTTGTGTACACATGCATTGTGGCTACACGTGTAGGTTGATTCCTACGTACGCAAGCCAAGGGTTCCCTTGGTCCTTATTTTCTAAAAATAGATTTATTTGCTTATTAAAAGTTATATTTTTCTAATTTAACATTCCTCAAGTCAATTTAACATCTGATTGGGTCCTAAACCAACCTTGGGTCTTAGAATTTCAACATCATCAGGGAACAGGGGCCCGAGTCGTAAGGGGAACAAAATTGGGTGTCTACAGGTGCCTAACACCTTCCCAAGCCATACCTAAACTCCGAACCCATAACCTAGTAGTATGATCAGTCCTTCCATGTAAAGGCACTATATACATGGTTCCTAAGCCATAAAACTAGGTGGCGACTCCATTTCTTTTCTCCGCCCCGATCCACTCGGCCATGGGCATCTATCCGTGGTGCCTACACTCTGGAGTCTACAATATGTTTAAATAGTAAAAACAAACCCTAGGGCAGCTAGGAAAATACCTAAAAACCCTAGTTCACACTAATCACGTAATTAGGTGGCAAAATAGTAATTTTTTTTCCAAAAGTAGCAAAATTTAGATAATTATGGAAATTGAAAATACTGTCTCTAAGAGATGTCCCAAAATAGGCGAGACCCTATTCTTACTTTTAAACTAAAAGTTATTAAGAAAAAAAAATACTATAAATAGCAAAAACACTTTTTATGGGCCTTAATGAAAGAGTTTTCCTAAACTTAGGCGACGATCAAGACTTAAGTCTAGATCAAAATGCCATTCCCTTCAACATGCTAAATTTCATGCAATTCCAACGCTATCGCCCCAACGGTCTCGACTAGCACCCACCTTTGATCTTGTGTTGCGATTGATTAGAAAGAATGTTATGTTGTTTAGAGTAGGTTTGATTGGTGTTTGCTTGCTACGTGTTTGGGTAGGTTTGCATACACAAGCTTGTGCATGCATACGCATCCCCTTGATCTTGTGTACACATGCTTCTACAAGACTATGTAGGCTCAGTCTAAAAACCCAGAATTGTTTGTTCTTGCTTTTTATTTTATTTAAATGTATATTTATAAAAAAAATTTAAAAAAAATTAAAAAAAAAAAAAAAAACCTTATTCTTTTCAAAAATGATAAAATTCTTCTTCAAAAAATGTGCTTTTTTCCAAAACTTTCCTTTAAAAAATAAAATAGAATTAATGTTTTGAAAACTTGTCCATGCATTGTTATTTAAAACTTTTCCTTAGGATTTCATCTTTAGGAATTTGTGCCTATGGTTTGATTCCATTGAACCCATAGGTACCAATCAAGCTTACATAGTCCTTTCCTTTTTGGCACAAATACATTTCCATTGTCATCTCTTTTGAATGATGAAAATGAGAAAAATTGTTGTTGACAACAAGGTGCTACCCTTTCTACTTTTTTTTCCTTCATTTTTTGGCACAAATACATTTCCATTGTCATCTCTTTTGAATGATGAAAATGAGAAAAATTGTTGTTGACAACAAGGTGCTACCCTTTCAACTTTTTTTTCCTTCTTTTTTTTTTTTTTTTTTTTTTTTTTTTCACGTTGTAATAGTTAGTATTCACATGCTATTGTACATATTATTTCTAGCTATGTGGTAAATATTTTCTCACATGCTACTTATATATATATATATATATATCTCACATTCCTTGACTGTAAATATTCTTTGACGTTATTATTCACATGGTATATCATATGTAAATAAACACTCACATGTGCATAAATGTATTGTTTAAACAAAACTTTTTCAAAAATCAAAATGCCAAGTATCTTATTGCTTCACTAAAAGATAATGTTAAAATTAAATTAAAATGGGTTATATCCTTGGGATTGGCGCTGTAGGGTGCCAAACACCTTCCTCACATGTAATTAAATTTTCGAGTCCAAGATTTTTGGTTCGAGACTTTTGGTTTACCTTAATTAATAAACCCTTAAAATTGGTTTAGTTAATTATGTTAGGTTCTAAAGACTTAGGATTTGATGTATTTAGAACTCTAATGTGTAATGTTGGCAAACCATGATCAAAACAATATGTTTAGTCTTATTTAGGCTTACTCAACGTTGTGTAATTCATGTAAAGTTGGAATCGAGAGGCTGCAGATGCATTAGTGCATTTCGGCCTGGCTCGATCGATTGAAGGATAGACTCGATCGATCGAAAGTCGGCCAAAATGTTTTTCTGCAGAATTTCTAACTCAGCCCTATCTCATTAAACATTTTGGATTTTATGTTTTTGCCCGAGGTATATAAGGCAAAACCCTAGCCACGTTTTTTAGAGTTGCTCTGATTGTATTGTTGCTCATATTTTGTGGTTTGTGTGAATCTCTTGTGAGATCCTTGAGGAGCTTTCCTTCACATAAACTTAGGGTTTTTAAGGTAGAGATAATATCAACATCTTGATAATCAACTCAGTTGCTGCCATTGAAACTTAAAGAAACACAAGCAAGAGTGCTTGTACTTGATTGGAGAATCTAAGAAAGAAGGAGTATGTGGATTCGGAGCTTGCACATGGTCATGTCAGTAAGTTCTACTAGTGGGTAGCATTAGGAAGTCGAGCGTGGGTGCTTGTAAGTCCTTTTGTATGAACTTCGATTCTTTCATATAGTGGATTCAAGTTTACCTTGAGGATAGCTAGGTTAAATCCTCCCCAGGTTTTTTACAGGTTTGGTTTTCCTGGGTGATCATATAGTGGGTTTCTGCTGCTTTATATCTTGATATTATTATTTGATTGTGTTAACCTAGATTTGCATAATTTGACTAAGTTAATCACTTGGCTAATAAACTAGGTTAATCCAATTGTTATGTTTTAAGGGGTCTAAAATCTAACAAGTGATATCAGAGCGGGTGGCTCTCTTGTTGCAAATCTTTTGATCTCTGAGCTGATCCTTGACCCCTATTGTCATGGATTCTTGAAAAACCTTTTTGCTTATATGTCAACATGCCTACTTGTTGTTTTTATATCTTGTTGATTTTACTAAATCTTTTCTTGAGCATCTTGGCCATCACATGTGATAATAATTATTTGTGTTATACTACCTTAACCGCCTTAAAGGCACGTGATTCTTGTCTGTTAGGTTCTAAAGACTTAGGATTTTATGTATTTAGAACTCTAATGTGTATTGTTGGCAAACCATGATCAAAACAGGTTGTTAGTCTTGTTTAGACTTGCTCAAAGTGTGGGCGTTTTATGTAAAGTTGGAATCAAGTGGCTGCAAAAGTATTAGTGACTTTTGGCCTGGCTCGATCTGTCAGGAATTTAGACCCCTTAAACACACAGATTGCGTAGCCTAGATTAATAAGCCAAGTTGTTACTTAGTCAAATTAAGCAATTCTAGGTTAAAACAATCCAAACAATCATATCAAGAATATAAAGCAGCGGAAAATAAATAACACAAGATATGATCACCCAGGAAACCACACGGTAAAAACCTGGGGAGGATTTGACCCACCGATCCTCAAGGCTAACCTGAATTCACTATGAAAGAATTGAAGTTCGTACAAAAGGACTACAAGCTCCCCGCTCGACTTCCTAATGCTACCCACCAGTAGAACTTCCTGACACGACCACGCGCAGGCTCCGAATCCACGGACTACTTCTTTCTTGAATTCTTCAATCAGCTACAAGCTCCCCGCTTGCTTTTCTTTTAATCTCCAATGGTTGCAACAATAATGATCTTCAAGATGTTGAAATAATCTCCACCATGAAAACCCTAAGTTTTGTGTAAAGGAAAGCTCCTCAAAGATCTCACACGAGATTCACACAAAACAGCAATGTATGAGCAACAATACAATATGGGCAACCTTCAAAAACGTGGCTAGGGTTTTATTTATATACCTAGGGTAAAAACATAAAACCCTAAACGTTTAATGAAGTAGGGCTGAGTTGGAAATTCTGCAGAAAATTCAACCTGTGCGATTTTCGATCGATCGAGTCTATTCTTCGATCGATCGAGCCAGGCCAAGAGTCCCAAGTACTTCTGCAACCACTCGATTCCAACTTTACAATATTAAACCAACTTTGAGCAAGTCTAAAGAAGACACCATACAATGTTTTGATCATGGTTTGCCAACATTACAAATTAGAGTTCTAAATACATAAAATCCTAAGACCTTAGAACCTAACAAACTCCCCCTTTGGCAATCCGTGACAAAACCCTAATTAACAGCTCAAAGTTTTACAAATAAAAAGCCCTTTACAAAGATAATGCTCATAAACTTCAATTCAGCCTAACTACTATCCATAGTTGCAAGTGTAGACAGCAGCTTAGTTGAATGAAACTGTATAATCCTGAAATACTCAACAAACGCATAAACGCATGTGTGACAGTAAAGAGTAAAACAACAGGTATAACATTCTTGTAAGATCCACACAACACAAAATAAAGACATATAAAAATGAACAAGTCAAAAATATAAATCAATACGCAGTGAATCATAAAGCAACAAGAATTAATAAAAAATATCATGTATATCAATCAATGTTACTCCCCCTAACATGAATATCCCAAAAAAATGATATACAAAGTGAAGCACATAGGATTAAAACATGAATATCCCAAAACAATGATATACAAAATCTCCCCCTAACAACAAAAACTCTACTACAAGTCAAAACTCCACTCCCCCTTTTTGTGACGGAATGCCAAAGGGCAATCACAAGTCGCCATCAAAAGGAGGTGGTGAGGGTGAATGAAGACGCGCAAGATCAGCTCGGAGAGCACGCATCTCATCTAGCAAGTCCACCAAAATCTGACCATGAGCCTGCTGAACAGTCATGACAGTCTCCAAAGTACGACGAACATCAAAGTCGGCCGAAGGAGGTGGAGGAACATCAGCAGCAGCATCATCATCACCAACAGGAATAGGAATATCCTCACCAGCCATACCTGTAGAAGAAGAAGGAGGAGGTACACTACTAGAGGGCTCAGATCTAGGGTGTTTAGAACCAGCTCGAAGATGAGCGGCCCTCTGTCTAAGAAAAGACGCACCTATAGGTCCTATCACATGTACGGGCTCAGAGGCAGGAAAGTCATCAAGACCAAGAAAGAGAAGAATCCGATGAATGAAAATAGGATGAACTAGAGCATGAGCAGTAGATGAACTCTTATAAACTTCGTTCAAAGAACGAAGAAAAAGATGGGGAAAACTAATAGGAGCATCAGTAACAAGAGCGTATAGAAAAACACACCGCTCAAGAGGAATGGTGTGAACATGGGAAATAGGCCAGATCGAATGACAAGCTATCCGAAAGAACAGATAGTGCAACCCAGAAAGCTCAGCAGAAGTGATCCGAGGATCAGAACCCCACTGGACAGTAGTACCAGTGACGTATGACAAAACATCGCTAATCTCGGGAGACTCATCATAAGGATAGACAGGATGCTGGACCAATGGTACCCCAAGAGCATCAGCCACTACCCGAGGAGTAATGGTGTACTCTACGCCTCGTATCCAACTCCTAACAAGAGTGTTGGAATCATAGACGCGGATAGAGATGTTCGAATAGAACTCTCTAATCAAGGCAGAAGGTGGAGGGGGATCAGAAATATCCACCAAGGGTAACCAACCCCGACGCTCAAAATTTGCCCTAATGGCAGGATCAAGCTCATCTAAAAGCACAGAACGCTCAGCCCAAATCTTTCTCTTAACGGTCAGTTTCTCAAAAGTCTCTTGGTTTGCCTCACTCGGAAACCTCTCACTATCAAAGGATGGAGGGGGTGAAGAAGAAGATGAGGGAACACTCCTACGGGCTCTAGTTTTCCTAGGCATAGTGCTAAGGAAAGGACAGAGACACACAGAGAAAAACACAAAGAAACAAGAGAAAACAAAACCAAGGGCAGACTGCAAATTAGCACAATAAATAATATAGAACAAAAATCTATATGATGCATGAACAATAACATGTTGTGATGCATGATCTAAATGCAGTGACAAATTAAGTTTAATTGAGAGTAATTGGACAAAATTGGCTTGAACAAGGAATTTCTATCAAAAATCCCAAAATTTAAAAAAATCACTTGAAAATTTTGTACCAAATTGATGAATTAAGCATTACAAAACACAGCACATAGATTATAATGCTTAATTACACCACCATAACAAGCCAATTTCATCAAATTCAATCCAATTCAACAAAATCCCCAATTCGGATCAAGAACAAACCCTAGAATTTTCAATTTTTCACAAAACACCAAATTGATCAAATTAACCACCAAGGATCATTAATATAATGTGTCCCCACAAAAACCCAATGATCAATTTCATAAAATAAGGTTTGAATCAACAGAAAATCCAAAAAGAATCAAGTCCGAAAATTACCCTTAAATGCATGGATTTATGCATGAAATAATGAAAATAAAATCAAAAGGAAGGGCAAAAGAGTCTTACCGGCTTGAGGAAGGAGAGATTTGGCAAAAAGAACGGAGGAAAACGACAAAATCTCAAAGGTGGAGCCTTGCCAATGTGGAGAGAGAAGGAAAAGTTTGAAAAAGTTTTGAAAAGTACCTTTGAAAAAGTCAGAACTGGACTTTTAAAAAGCTTTTCCACGATATTCGATCGATCGAAAATTACATTCGATCGATCGAAAAGCACAGTCATTTTAAGACAAATGAGAGCACTTTTTCGATTGATCGAAAAATAGGTTGGATCGATCGAAATGGGCAGAGGCTCACAAAATTTTGGAAAAAACACAGTTTTTGAAAGACACAAGCCGAATTTTGAAAATAACTCCTCAAAGCATTTAATTGAAGAAACAAAATGCATGAGTATAAGATGGAATGCTTTTTCAAAAACCCAAAATTTTGAACCCAATATTCTTAAACAAATTTCAATCAACCTCCCATTATATTTTCTCAAGCAACAAATATGTTGTGCATAAATCTCAAGATATTTTCAAACTTGGTTGGTCAGACCAAAAACACACACTAGCATGTACAGTGTTTAACAAAGAGTAACTTGTGTCGTGTGTGATACTAGCAAAAACTTGAGATACATGTGAGGTGATATGTGAATAGTAATCAATCACAAAGTCTACAAAATTCATCACATAGAATTCAAAAGAGACTATCACCTAAAGAGTTACATCCTATAACTCCCACATCTCCTAGAACAAAAGCTTGCAATCATGTAAGTTTCTTGTATTTTTGCCTCTTATTTGCATGAGATGGCATTCAGCCTAATAGTACACACCGGTTTGAATTAAGTGAATTGGCATCAAGCCTAATAGTACACACCAGTTTTAATTTATTTTGAGGCTACACCTTATGTTCTTTTTGTGCATGTGCTACACTTTCTCGAGCACAGAATCTTATGATATGCACTAAGGTGTTCATGATTGGCTAGTGAACAGTGGTGAGATGGTTATTTATGCCTTTCTCAAAAGGATCAAGTCCGACAGTCAAATAACATGTGACTTCAAGATTAAGACAAAGTGATAAACACCATAAACATCTTTCCCACACAACATGCACTACAAAACTCAAACTAGTAAAGTGCAATAAAGTAAGCTCATCCAAGTTAAACAAGGTACATAAGACATGTTATGTGTAAATAAATTGACCAACCTTGTTTTTCAAAAATCAAGAACAATATGTTCAACATAAATTTGCTTCCTTCTTTTCTTTTTTTTATTTTTATTTTTTATTTTTTTATTTTTTATTTAAAGGAAAACAAGTAAATCCTAGAATGAAATGCATGAATGTAATGCAATGCAAGTCCTAGAACAAAGAAAACACACAAAAAAAAAAGGAACAATGGTCACAAAAGAATAGAGCAATGAAGCACAAGGACCATGTCAGAAAGACTCAAGTATTTCGAGTCTTTTGCATCCAAAACTTTTTAGATGCACCATGAGCATTGGAGTTCTTATTCACAATTGAGTGATTCCCAACTCCATGATTGGAATAAAGGTTTAACACCTTTACCAATTCACCAATTAATGCCATAGGATCTTGTGCTTGAGGCACAGGCACTTTTGGTTTATTTGCTCTCTTATCAGCTTGAAGCTTGTAACAGTTAGGACGAATATGTCCAGACTTACCACAATAATGACAAACCCACACAGGTTTACCATGCATCTTGTCCTTAGATTTGGTAGGCTCCTTAGGTTTAGATTCTCTTAGGTCTACCCTAGTCTTCTTAGGTGGTGAAACTTCTACAGGTTTTACTACCTCACTCACAGGTGGTTTGACAGTATCACACACAACCTCACTCACAGAAGGTTCAGAAGAAGAAGAAGGAACAAAAGTAGTGGAATGTGGTCCAGTATCAAAGATGCTTTCAACATATCCTAACCCAGTTTTATCAGAAGGATACTTTTGAACATTCAGCATGTGATCAAGTTTAGAACTAGCAGATCTAGCAACAGATAAATCATGTTCCAAAGTTCTAACTTTATCAAGCAAAAGCATATTCTCAGATTTAACATTGTTCAAAAGTTCATTTGCATTAAACAGTTTAACAAGCAAATTTCTCTTTTCAAGCTCAAGAGAATCAATTTTCTTTAGGCCAAGTTCAACTTTCATAGCATCCTTTGCAGCAATTTTGCAAAGTTTGTTATAGGCCTCTTGAAGATCTGCATCTTCAGAGAGTTCCCCATCAGAAGGGTTCTCTTCAGCAGATATGCCTTCATTGACTATAGCAGTAGCCGTGAAAGCAATGAAGTTTCCATCCTCGTCTCCACCGGACTCATCATCAGAAACCTCATTATCACTAAGGGTTACAGCCATAGCTTTACCCTTAGTCCTTAAGAATGTAGGACATTCAGACTTCACATGACCATACCCTTGACAGCCAAAACACTGAGGACCCAGAGAGTTATTAGAAGATTGACCAGAATTTTCTCTAGGTTTTTCAAAATTGTTAACCTTAGTGGGATCATTCTTCCTAAAATTTCTAGGTTCAGCAGTGTAAGTACCTCTTGCCTTTCTATTTGTATTCCTAAGAAAGTTCTTAAAATTTTTGGCAAGATAGGCA
Source organism: Quercus cerris (assembly GCA_963669245.1). Classification (NCBI taxonomy): domain Eukaryota; kingdom Viridiplantae; phylum Streptophyta; class Magnoliopsida; order Fagales; family Fagaceae; genus Quercus; species Quercus cerris. The sequence continues at coordinate 21,170,031 of OY770008.1, read as the reverse complement.
ATCTCTGTAGCAGAGAGCTCATCATCAAATCCACCACCATCAACATCATCAACTGACTTAAGAGCCATTGATTTGGATTTGTTTACTTTAGGTAGGTCAGACTCATAGGATTGAAGAGATCCTACAAGCTCATCAACAGGGATGGAGTCCACATCCTTGCTTTCAGTTATGGCAGTCACTTTGGGTCTAAAGTCTTCAGTTAAAGATCTAAGAATCTTCCTAACAATCTTAGGTTGATCATAGATTTCACCCAAATTAAAAGCAGAATTAACAATATCATTCAGTTTGGCATAAAATTCATCAAAGGATTCATCATCAGACATCCTAATGTTTTCAAACCTAGAAGTTAATTGCTGCAGTTTGTTTATCTTAACTGCCTTTGTGCCTTCATGTACAGTTTGGAGGATTTTCCAAGCAGTATGAGCAACCTCAACATTAGAGATTCTCTTAAATTCCTCCATAGAAACAGCATTAAAGATAGCATTCATAGCTTTGCTATTGAAGCTTGCTGCTTCTTTTTCAGAAGTTTGCCACTCACTCACAGGAGTAGCGGGCTTCTCCCATCCGTATTCAACGGAGTTCCAAACCCTTTCATCAATGGATTTCAGGAATGCTTTCATCCTTACTTTCCAATAGGCATAGTTGTTCCCATCAAAATGAGGAGGAACAAACAGAGAGTGTCCATGCTCCATGACAACAGGGGTCAAGGATCAGCTCAGAGATTAAAGAATCTCAATCAAAAAGAGCTACCAAGCTCTGATACCACTTGTCAGGAATTTAGACCCCTTAAACACACAGATTGCGTAGCCTAGATTAATAAGCCAAGTTGTTACTTAGTCAAATTAAGCAATTCTAGGTTAAAACAATCCAAACAATCATATCAAGAATATAAAGCAGCGGAAAATAAATAACACAAGATATGATCACCCAGGAAACCACACGGTAAAAACCTGGGGAGGATTTGACCCACCGATCCTCAAGGCTAACCTGAGTTCACTATGAAAGAATTGAAGTTCGTACAAAAGGACTACAAGCTCCCCGCTCGACTTCCTAATGCTACCCACCAGTAGAACTTCCTGACACGACCACGCGCAAGCTCCGAATCCACGGACTACTTCTTTCTTGAATTCTTCAATCAGCTACAAGCTCCCCGCTTGCTTTTCTTTTAATCTCCAATGGTTGCAACAATAATGATCTTCAAGATGTTGAAATAATCTCCACCATGAAAACCCTAAGTTTTGTGTAAAGGAAAGCTCCTCAAAGATCTCACACGAGATTCACACAAAACAGCAATGTATGAGCAACAATACAATATGGGCAACCTTCAAAAACGTGGCTAGGGTTTTATTTATATACCTAGGGTAAAAACATAAAACCCTAAACGTTTAATGAAGTAGGGCTAAGTTGGAAATTCTGCAGAAAATTCAACCTGTGCGATTTTCGATCGATCGAGTCTATTCTTCGATCGATCGAGCCAGGCCGAGAGTCCCAAGTACTTCTGCAGCCACTCGATTCCAACTTTACAATATTAAACCAACTTTGAGCAAGTCTAAAGAAGACACCATACAATGTTTTGATCATGGTTTGCCAACATTACAAATTAGAGTTCTAAATACATAAAATCCTAAGACCTTAGAACCTAACACGATCGATCGAAAATTAGACTCGATCGATCGAACCTCGGGCAGAACGTTTTTTTGCAGAATTTCCAACTCAGCCCAAGCCCATTAAGGATTAGGGTTTCAGATCTACTTCTCCCACTATATAAACGAAACCCTAAGCCACATTTTTAAGAACTTTTGAGAAAGAGAAGAGAATGCCTCTTTTGTATCTAGGGTTTTGTACCCAAACCTCTCTAAGTCTTTGTTGCTTATATTTACGGTTTATGTGAATCTCTTGTGAGATCTAAAGAAGCTTTCCTTCACATAAACTTAGGGTTTTCAAGGTAAAGATATTATCTACATCTTGATGATCAACAAGGTTGCTGCCATTGGAGTTTAAAGAATAACAAGCGTGGGTACTTGTAGCTGATTGGAGAATCCAAGAAAGAAGGAGTCTGTAGATTCGGAGATTGCACGTGGTCGTGTCAGTAAGTTCTACTGGTGGGTAGCATTAGGAAGTCAAGCGGGGAGCTTGTAAGTCCTTTTGTATGAACTTCGATTCTTTCAGGATAGTGGATTCAGGTTTACCTTGAGGATAGTTAGGTCAAATCCTCCCCAGGTTTTTATCGTGTGGTTTCCTAGGTCATCATATCATTGTGTTCTTTATATTTCCGCTGTTTTGCATAATATGATATATTTGTGTTAACCTAGATTTGTTTAATTTGACTAAGTTAATCACTTGGCTAATTAACTAGGTTAATCTAGTTGGGTTAAGGGGTCTAAATTTCTAACAAGTGGTATCAAAGTGGGTTGCTCTTCTGTTTTAGATCTTTTGATCTAAGAGCTGATCATTGACCCCTGTTATCATGGATAATTTGAAGTGTCTTTCTGCTCATGTTTGTGATGTTTTGAATAAAAAGGACACAATTGTTTCTGTTGATTTTTTTGATGCTTTTGAAACTCTTCGTAAGGAATTATCTAAATCTTTGAAAATTTCTAAGAAATTCAAGGAAAAGTTAAAATTGGCTAATCTTGAAAAAGAGGATTTGACTGTGAGACTAGATGAGTCTAATAAAAAAAAATGAATTTTTGAGAAATCAAATTTCCTCTCAAGATGAGAAGATGAAAAGCTTAGAACAAGGGTTAGTTGAATCTAAAACTAAAATTGAAAACTTGACTAGTACCAAGCCTGCTGTTGATAACAGAAGTGTTTCTGTTTCTCTTAAGCCTAAAACTGAAAAAGTTTTTATCCCTCATTTCAAGAGGAATAATAAAGAAAATGCTTATTTTGCTAGGTTAGACAAAGGTAAAAGTTCTGATGTAGACGTTGAAGTTTCTAAATCTAAGTCTAAACTTACTGTTATAGAGCATAATAAATCTGTTTTTCTGCCTACCTGTCACCTTTGTGGTGTTGTTGGTCATATTAGACCAAATTGTTCTTTGTTGAGGCAAAAACCTAAATCTGAGACTAGATTGGTTATTAGGAATACTGATGTTCCTAAATTTGTTCATGTTCATCACTTTTGTGGTGTCCATGGTCATATTCATCCTAATTGTCATAAATTAAAATTTAAGCATTCTGTATTTTAATCTAGGATATGTGATGATATTTCTCCTGCCATAAGTCCAAATAAATTATTTCATATGCTTTTGAAAAATTTGAGCTTGTTGGCTTGTGAAAGGAATTTGCAGGATTTTAGTCTCTCTCAGAAAATTGGTGTAATTCCTCAAATACACTATGCCTCTAATGAATTTTCACCTACAAAGCCGAAGACTTGTGCTATATGGGTGAGAAAAGATTCTCTAAGGTAAGTGTTGCTGACTTGTCCCTGTTTTAATTCTTTTAATTGTTTGTGGACATGTCTTGTTTTTGTTTTTGATTGTTTTGTTTTTTAGATTTTTTTTATTAAAAAAAAAAATCCAAAAACATTAAAAATTTTCAAAAAGACAAAAATATTTTATTTTGTGTCTTGTTTTATTTGTTTTGAGGATTACATGAATTATGATATCTCTCTCTTGATTTAGAACATGCTTGACATTGTGGAAAAACTTGAATAGCATGTGTTATATAAGTTTTAAGCTATTTCTGATTTTGTGTGAGTATGTACTGGTTTGTACATGTACTCAAGGGTTAATTAAAAAATTGATATTTCTTGTTTGTGTACCCTCTATAGCTTAGTTAAGCATTATCATGCATAGCTTTGCATTGTTCATTTAGCATAATGTGTGCTTTTTGTTTTTGGTCATAAAATTTGTTTTTAAACCAAAAAGATTTTTGTGTTTTGTATTACATATCATGGATTTGAAATCAAGGTTGGCCACCTTATCTTTACATAAAATGTTTATGTACCTTGTTTAGCTTGGGTGAGCTTATTTTATTGCACTTTACTAGTTTGAACTTTGTAGTGCATGTTGTGTGGAAAAGATGTTTATGGTGTTTATCACTTTGTCTTAATCTTGAAGTTATATGTTATTTGACTGTCGAACTTGATCCTTTTGAGAAAGGTATAAATAACCATCTCACCACTATTCACTAGCCAATCATGAACACCTTAGTGCATATCATAAGATTTTGTGCTCGAGAAAGTGTAGCACATGCACAAAAAGAACATAAGGTGTAGCCTCAATTAATCACTTAATGCTTAAAATTGGTGTGTACTATTAGGCTTGATGCCAATCCACAAAATAATGAGGCAAAATTCAAGAAACTTACATGATTGCAAGCTTATGTTCTAGGAGATGTGAGAGTTACATGATGTAACTCTTTTGGTGATAGTCTCTTTTAAATTTTGTGTGATGAATTTTGTAGACTTTGTGATTGATTGCTATTCACATATCACCTCACATATATCTCAAGCTTTTGCTAGTTGCACACACTACACAAGTTACTCTTTACTAAACTTGGTACATTATATTGTGTATGATTTTGTTGTGGCTATCCAAGATTAAAAGTTCCTTGATTTTAATGTAAAATGTGTTTAATGTTTGCGCTTTAAGGACAAATTGATTGAAAATCTTGATTTTGGAAGATCTGGGTTAAATTCAAGTGTTTTTGAAAAACTTTTCGTCTCAAACTCATGCATTTTTTATAAAACAATGTGCTTTGAGGAGTTTTTGCATTAAAATGCTCTGTTTTTCAAAAATCTGATTTTTCTAGACTTTCGATCGATTGAACTTGTTTTTCGATCAATTGAAATTGCGATTAAAATTTTTGGTTTGAGTTTGCCTGACTCGATTGATGTTCGATCGATTCTCGATCGATCGAAACTGAAAAATTTTCAGTTTCTATGTTTTTGACCAAAAAATTTTTCATGCATCATTTGTGTTTAGGATTCACATGCATTACATTGATTTTTGTGTCCATCTTGCAGTTTTGCAGTCATATCTCTTATTGTTTTCACACATAACATGCATACACTTTGCTACATTGGGTACTCAACTTGATTTAAAAATTGATTGATTAATTTTTGAGTTTTGTACATTCTAGTATATGCTACTTTTTTATGTGTGAACTATAGAAAATATTTTTTCTTAAGAGATATGATGGATAATCAATGTGCAAATATTTTCTCTACTCATGCAACTGTTTATGGGTCACATAGTGCAATGTTTGCATTTTATTGAAAGAGAGAATATTTTTTTTCTTCATGTGTATCCTCAACTTAGTTTTTTTTTTTTTTTTTAAACTTGGTTTGTGTCTTTTTATTTATCCCCAACCCCCTTTTATTTTTCCCTAAAACTGTTTTTCCCAACACTTGTTTTGTGTTTCCTATTTTTATAGGGGGAGAAATTTTTTTTAACCTTTGTGGTTCTTAGGGGGAGTTGTTGCTCTTCATAGGGGGAATTGTCTCTATTTTCTCTTACTCTGTTGCGTATATTTTCTGTCTACCTTCTGATTAGGTAGTCTTTGTCAATACGTGACAAAAGGGGGGAGACATAGATGACCTGTTTGTTTTATTTAGGGGGAGAATATAAAAACTTTTTGATGTATTTAACTTATGGAGAGAGTTAGAATTTATTTTGATTTATATGTTTCTTGTTTCACTTCTTATTAATTTATACTTATGAGTTCTTCATTGGTATATGTCTTTATTTTGTGTTATGTGAAATCAAGAATTTATTTTTGTTTACTTGTATTTTCCACACATGCCTTTATGCGTTTTGTTTAGTATTTCAGGAAATATACAAGTTGATTCAATTGAGCTGCTGTCTACACTTGCAACTGATAGATAGTAGTTAGGATTGAATTTGTGTTATGAGCATTATTTTTGTAGAGGGCTTTCACTTGTAAACTTTGAGCTTTTAGTTTGTGTTTTGTCACGGATTGCCAAAGGGGGAGTTTGTTAGGTTCTAAAGACTTAGGATTTTATGTATTTAGAACTCTAATGTGTATTGTTGGCAAACCATGATCAAAACAAGTTGTTAGTCTTGTTTAGACTTGCTCAAAGTGTGGGCGTTTTATGTAAAGTTGGAATCGAGTGACTGTAGAAGTATTAGTGACTTTCGGCCTGGCTTGATCGATCGAAAATTAGACTCGATCGATCGAATCTCGGGCAGAACGTTTTCCTGCAGAATTTCCAACTCAACCCAAGCCCATTAAGGATTAGGGTTTCAGATCTACTTCTCCCACTATATAAAGGAAACCCTAAGCCACATTTTTAAGAACTTTTGAGAGAGAGAAGAGAGTGCCTCTTTTGTATCTAAGTTTTGTACCCAAACCTCTCTAAGTCTATCATTCTTTTTCATTTACACTAAAAAGAATTGAGTTTTTGATCATATTTTATTTAATATTTAACGATGAATTAAAATCAACTAAATTTATCCTATGCATGAATGTCTGCGGTAAAACCATCCGTATACCAATAAAAATTCCTTTTTTGATTCTGGTTTTTCTTTTTTCTTTTTTCTTTTTTTTTGGGTATTACCTTGGTCAAAACTTCGACTTTTGACTCAAAGACCATTTTACTCTTTTATCTTATGATGGCTTGACATGATGAGGATTTTGATGTTAGATCAATCATGGAATTTTTCACCCATGTGAAATGACTATTTTATAATTTTGAGTGTTGTGTGGCTTAAAATAAATGGTTTTGATTGTTTGCAAAATTGGGTGTCTACATATGCCCCAATGGCAGACTTACTAAAAGTGAACACTGATGTTACAAGAAAATACCACATTTCATGACCAAATCAACTCATAATCATAGAGATATGATGCGGAATGTGATTATGTGAGTTCAAAGTTCAAACCACTTAAAATGTTAACTCATGGTGAACGACTACCGCTCAAGGGGCTCAGGGTGAACAATTAGCACCTTAAGGCATCAATTTGGGGTCAACTATAACCACTTAAAAAGTGTTAGTTTGGGTTGAGCAATAATCACTTAAGCCGTTGGTTCGGAATGTCATGCCAGGAAATGGTTTAACGTTTTTTTCAAAAACTTAGTTTTTGGGATCTAGTTTCATGCTAGAAAAGGATTTTAGTTGTTTGATAACAGCCTAGTCTTACAAAAACAAGATCTCATACTCGGAAATGGTTTTAACATTTTGTTTTTTATTTCTTATTCCAGCAATTATACGTATTCGGAATATGTTATGAATGGTATTGTCTGAACAAAAGTTAATGTATTTAGTTATGGAGAACTACTCTTAAGACATTTTGAGAGGAAAGAAGAAAACCAATCTCTATCATTCAGATCACCCACTCAATCTTATAGGATATGCAAGTAATCCAAACTAATAAACCTTTGTAAATTGTATATTAAATCTGACCTTGATAGTTAGCATTGCGTCTAACTGAATTTCTATCAAGCATGGCAAATATGAAATGAAGGTAGAGGTTTATAGGTAACTGACACAACATTGGATGAAACATATATGCCCTTCAAATGAAGCATTGAGCCGCTTTCGTGTTGGTATCTTGTGCGTACAAGAAAATGCAACAGACAGATGACCCAAGGTGCAAGATGTTATTTTCTTATTTATATGCTTTATAATGAAACCATCTAAATGCACCATTCATAAAAACAATTTCAGGGATGGTATCAAAGGCAAAAGAGTGCAGCAAGTCAAGCTGCTACACCAGAACAGCTCAGGCAGTCACACAGTGCAGCAGCTAGTGCAGGAGCAGATAGTGCAGAACTTGGAGAGTATTGGTGAAGGATTAACAGCTAAGTAATAAAGAAGTCCAAGATGAATCCAAGTCTGTCTAAACGACAATGTAGTTTAGCTGATATTTGTGTTGAGATAAAGAAGTCCAAGATGAATCCAAGTCTGTCTAAACGACAATGTAGTTTAGCTGATATTAGTGTCGTAAACCTGTAGCTTTTGTAAATCGAGTTAGTTAGTTTAGTCAAGCACGTGTCACAGTTGGTAAGATTTGTTAATTACTGTTCACACGTGTATGAGTCTGTTAAGTTAGTTACAGAGCTGAACTTTTGCTTAACCTTAGCTTGTATATATAGGGATTTTAACCTATAGCATCCGCCAAAGATTGGGAACTAGATTCATTATAGCAAGAATCTTTAAGCAAAAACTTGAGAAAAAAGTGAAGAAATTTTCCCCTTTTTGCTGCTAGAACCATGAGTGTGTGTAGAGAGGGAGAGAACTTAAGCTTTCTAGCTCTTTCTAGTTCTATGTGAGAAATGAGAGCAAAAGGAGGTAGGAATTTTGGTTTGTATGGCCAGCTAGGGAAGTTTCTCACTTAAATTTGTGGCTTCCTACATGTCACACATGCATGGTAAGGAAAACAAGTGTCCTCTCAAGGATTGGGCAAAGTGTCTTAAGCTTATTGGCTCATGTCTCTTGGAAGTTACTAAAATACCCTTCCCTTAAGTAGCTAATTACAAGATTAACTATATATATATATAGTAGCATATATTGCTTTGTACATACATAGTATATAATCATGATACAATTAGCCCCACACACACACATATATATATATAAAGTATCAAACTTAGTTGAATGGTCCATGGTAATTAAGATTTAACCCTCCATTCCTAATTAGCTAGTGCAAGGCACCACACATACAATATATACAACTCTAAAAATAAAATTTTAACATTTTATGTAAATAAAAAATTGATAATTAAAAAGATGTGTGCAGAAATTTAGAAAAAAAAAAAAAAAAACTCAATGAGGTAATAGATCTAACCCTAATAACATTTATTTGATAATTGCTAGTCAAGTTGGCGAGTAATAATGTTAGTATTTTTTTTTCACAATACATAAAATTTATTATATTGTTAATATAAAATGATATATATATATATATATATATATTTTTTTTTTTTTTTTAAACTCAATATTCAATGATATATTGAAAATGAGTCAATAATAAATTTAAGTTTAAAAGTTTACGATAAGGTCATAATAAAATGGTCAGGTTATTTTGGAACTAGTCAGAAACTAATCAGACTCAAATGGGTTACAATTTCTATTACACCTACCCTATTTTTTCGTTCCGGTTTGGATGGGTTATTGGATCCTGGTCCAATTTAATTTGCTAGATCTATCTACAACCTTAAATTAACCTATTCCATCTCTTTATTTTTTGTTAGGTTCAACATTTAAACTTAAGACCTAATCAAGCTAGCAAATCCAATTTGACCAATTAATTTGCACTTGAGCCTCATCCCAAGTGCTAGATAGAAGTTTGATAGAAAATTAAATAATGTAAGTGGAGATTGATTTAAGGTAATGTGAGTAAAATATGACTAACACAATATATTTTCAGGGTAAATTACCTGATGGGAAAGAAATAGCAATTAAGAGACTCTCGAGAAGTTCTGGACAAGGATTGCTAGAGTTCAAGAATGAAGTTGTTCTCATTGCCAAACTCCAACACATTAATCTTGTCCGACTTTTAGGATTTTGTATTCAAGAAGAAGAAAATATACTAATATACGAGTACATGCCCAACAAAAGTTTAGATTTCTTCCTCTTCGGTAGGCTATATGTTCATTACTACAAAAATTTCCTTATATGATGATATTTTTGTTTTCTTTTATTCTAAGTCAATCAATATACTTATCATTTTCTTGCTATTGTTTTCTACTATGAGTCAGATTATACTAAAAAATATTTATTAAATTGGAAAAAACGCTTCAACATCATTGAAGGCATTGCTCAAGGGCTCGTTTATCTCCACAAATATTCAAGGCTAACAATAATTCACCGGGATTTAAAAGCGAGCAACATTTTGCTTGATAAGGAGATGAATCCAAAAATATCTGATTTTGGCATGGCAAAAATATTTGGGTTGAAAGGATCAGAAGAAAACACAAATAGGGTTGTTGGAACATAGTAAGTATGCATTTCCTTTCAAGCATGTGAATTCTATTTGTGAGTGCGTGTGAGTGAATATATGTGCTTGTTCATACACTAAATTTTATTGTCAATTATTATTTCAGTGGTTATATGTCCCCAGAGTACGCAATGAATGGTGTTGTTTCAATAAAAATTGATGTATTCAGCTTTGGAATTCTACTTTTAGAAATCATCAGTGGCAAGAAAAACAATAGTCGCTACCACTCTGAGTATCCACACAACCTTATAGGATATGTAAGTTTCCCTCTTGAGCCTTCTTATCATGTGCATGGAATTTTGAACTTAATAGCTAACATTTATGAATAATTGGGCTTGTATCAGGCATGGCAGTTATGGAATGAAGGTAAAGGTATAGAGCTTACAGACCCAACAATACTAGATGAGTCATTCATTCCATCTGAAGTATTGAGATGCATTCATGTTGGTCTCTTATGCGTACAAGATCAAGCAACAGATAGACCCACCATGCTAGATGTTGTTTCTTTTCTTGCAAATGAAACCATTCAACTATCTACTCCGAAACAACCTGCATTGTTTAGCAACACAATCACAAAAGAGTTAGATGTTTCTAAAAATAAGTCAAAAAATTATTCAGTAAATAATGTCACAATTTCAAAATTAGATGCCAGATAAATACTAAAATACTCGAGTTATGTTTCTAAAAATAAGCCAAAAAATTATTCAATAAATAATTTCATAGTTTTAAAATTGGATGCCATATGAATACTAAAATACTCGAGTTATGTATGAAAATCTAGTATGTATATACATGCCTTTGTGATAGGGGCTATACTTGATTATGACTTTACAAGCTTGTATGGTTCAACGATTTATTACAATTTTTAATTAGGGTTATATACTTATATTGTGTGAGTTAACTGATGTAACTGGATTAGATTGATTATAATATGTATCACTACTATATCTTATTTTGTAGTAATAATTGTTGAACCCAAAGGATTTTTCTCTTCCACAAGGGGAATCTAGATAGGATGACCTACTGTCTCCAAATATTCTTATTGTTTGTACAGAGAGAGAGAGAGAGAGAGAGAGAGAGAGAGAGAGAGAGAGAGAGAGAGAGAGAGAGAGAGAGAGAGTCTACAACACTCTTAAGATTGTAGCTAAGAATGAGAATGAGCTAAAAGGAATACAACAAGAAAAGGGAACCTTGTTTAACCTTCTTTTTTATTTTAGATTATAACCTCTTATTTTATCAGGCTAATACGGGAAATTATAGCAAACTTAGCAAGTTGCCATAGATATATGAAGAGGCCTTGGGTCAATAGCTTAATAGAGAGAAAACTACAATTTTCTTCTTTAAGAATACTAAGATTGATATGAGGAGCCATATAAAAACCTTTTAAGGGTTCCCAAAGTTAAAGTTGTGATAAATACTAGAGGTTGCCATCTTTTGTTGGGAGGTCCAAACAAGATACCTTTTTAGGACTTTTGAATACCATTTCTTGAAGGAGAAGTTGCTATCAAACAGGGTAGAGAGGTGCTTACTAAAGCAGTCACACAATCCATCCCAACGTACACTATGACTCTATGAGCTAATCAGGAATTCCCATTGCACTATGTAATGATTTAATTAACAAAGATGATGAGCAATTCTTTGGTATAGGTAAGAAAATAACGGTCATTGGATTTATTAAGGTTCATTATGCAAACCTCAACAAGACCAAGAGAAGTTTGGTTTTCATGATTTGAGAGCATTTAACTTGGGTTTGCTTGTCGTATACTCGTTCATCATCGACTCATTTCTAATTAGGTTATTCCAAATTAAGGGTCTATTTGGATACCGCTTATTGCTGAAAACTGAAAACACTATAGCAAAATAATTTTTAAATGTGTGAATAATGCTGTGGGACTCAGTTTTAATGAAAATTTTGCTGAAAAAGAGGTTTATGGGTCTTGTGAACAGTGCACGAGATCCACTGATAGAGATGTAGACGCAAGCTAAAAAACGCTGAACCAAATGGATACTAAATTTAGACATTAGAATTATTAAGATAATCATCTATATTAAAAGATAAATAATTATTTAAATAATTAAAGAAATCACAAATTACCTATCAAGATTATCCTGTGCTTGCATGTCTATCATTCTTTTTCATTTACACTAAAACAAATTGAGTTTTTGATCATATTTTATTTAATATTTGTTGATGCTCATTTTGGAAGTCAAAAAGAAAGAAGAAGCCCAGCAACAAGGGCCATAAGGAGTTGGTAAATAGATAGAAAAACCATTAAGCCCAAATAGCAGGAATAATGGATCACAGGTCTATGAAATAAACAAATGAGTCTTGAGGAGGCAAATGGGCTCAAAGGAGCCCGGAAAGAGAAAAATAGCAAACGCATAGGCAGTATATGATGTGGAAAAATGAGAGTGGGCCACAGCAGGCCCAGAGTAGTGCAAGTAAAGAAAGTAAGGGGTAGATGGCAAGCCCATGAGCCCCAAGGATAAGGATAAGGTAATTGGGCTGAGGAAGCCCAATGAAATTAGTAAGAGCCCATAGGAATACAGAGTTAAGAAAATGGTCAAGGAAGCCTAAGGAAAGCAAATGGGCCAAGGATGCCCGAGAGAAAACAAATGGGACACAGGAACTCGCAAGTAATGTAATAAAAAACCAATGGCCATACTAAGCCACTGGAGGGGGAATGAACGATAGGCCTAAAGAAGCCCAGCAAGATTAGGTCAAATAAACGTTGCAGCAGGAATGACCAAGTGATATAGTAGGAAATGATAACAGGTAAGAAGTAGGCTGAAAGAAGGCAAAGCCCAACATCAAATAAAGCCCAACCTCTAAGGGGAGCGGGAAATCAGAAAACAACTCACATAAGAAGTCAAGGACGGACGGCAGACTATGCAGGCAAGCCTCCAGACCGGGTGAACGCATGAGCAGCAAGCAAATTTTGGACATATATGGAAGGGAGGTATGCGCAAGGCCCAAACATCACCAGCCTGTACCCAACCAATATGGGACACGATGAGGTCATGGATTAGAGGTAAGAGGGCATAATTTGGCGGTGGGGAGAAAGGAAAACCTATTCTGAAGTTCCTACTCAGGCTTTTTTGGAAGGAATGTCCTGCTGGGGTGACATACCACCCAAAAGAAGCAAGAATGAGTTGGAATAAATAGGTGCATACCTGGTAAGTAGAGAGAGAAAGAGCACCCACACCGTAGCAGATAAGGGTGCCACAACAGACAAACAAACAAAACAATCCTCTTTGTCTGGTGATGGGTAGTGGCACAGCCAACAGACCAGTGGTGGTCAACAAGTACATCCAGACCAAACAAAGGTGGTTAAGGGCTAAAATAGTAAAACCCGGTCACGACAGACACTTAAAAGGACGCCCTTGCCATGAACAGAGGACATCACAATCACGGTAATAGGAACTTCAAAAAGGAAAGACCACGAAATAAAAAACAAGTATTGAGGAAAGAAAGGAAAAAGAAAGATAAGAGGAAAACTATGAAAGCAAGAAAAGAAAAACAAAGAGTTAGATCAGCAGATATGCATCAATAGGTTGATTCCCTCTCTCCCTCTCAATGTCTTGCTCTCTGCCAAAAGCAAAAGGGTTCCTTTGGGCACCAACCATTCAGGTCTGTTTCCCTCAAAGTGATTAATTTCCACAGTAGGATTTTCCTAGGAGATTATTTGCGTTGAGAAGAAACGTTCTTCCCTCTCTGGTTTCGGTCCTGTAGATCAAATTTGATCTGATTTTTTTTTTTTTTGTTAACCCATATACTACTCACTTATTCCCCTTGCTTTCTTTATAAAAGTGATTGTTGTTATTGTGATTATCTTTCTTAATTAGGGATTATTTATTCACTTTAATTAAGAAGCTGAAGTACTTTCTTTTGTTTTATTATTATCATGTCTGTTTGACATGACTCATCTAAAATAGTTTTGCCTACCGTAAGCATGCTCTTGGCAAACGAAGCATAGTTTGCGCACAAGCCGAATCAAATTGAGTTGCAATTGGACCGGTCTAAACTTTCTTACTCAAAATATTCGGGCCTAGTACCACAAAAGGTAGCCCAACCCAATATAACAAAAAAGCCCACTACAATATTTAACAATGAATTAAAATCAACTAAATTTATCCTATGCATGAATGTCTACGGTAAAACCATCCATATACCAATAAAAATTTCTTTTTTGATTCTGGTTTTTTTTTTTTTTTTTTGGGGGTATTACCTTGGTCAAAACTTCGACTTTTGACTCAAAGACCATTTTACTCTTTTATCTTATGATGGCTTGATATGATGAGGATTTTGATGTTAGATCAATCATGGAATTTTTCACCCATGTGAAATGACTATTTTACAATTTTGAGTGTTGTGTGGCTTAAAATAAATGGTTTTGATTGTTTGCAAAATTGGGTGTCTACATATGCCCCAATAGCAGACTTACTGAAAGTGAACACCGATGCTACAAGAAAATACCACATTTCATGACCAAATCAAACTCATAATCATAGAGATATGATGCGGAATGTGATTATGTGAGTTCAAAGTTCAAACCACTTAAAATGTTGACTCATGGTGAAGGACTACCGCCCAAGGGGCTCAGGGTGAACAATTAGCACCTAAGGCATCAATTTGGGGTCAACTATAACCACTTAAAAGTGTTAGTTTGGGTTGAGCAATAATCACTTAAGCCGTTGGTTCGGAATGTCATGCTAGGAAATGGTTTAACGTATTTTTCAAAAACCTAGTTTTTGGGATCTAGTTTCATGCTAGAAAAGGATTTTAGTTGTTTGATAACAACCTAGTCTTACAAAAACAAGATCTCATACTAGGAAATGGTTTTAACGTTGTCTTTTATTTCTTATTCCAGCAATCATACGTTTTCGGAATGTGTTGTGAATGGTATTGTCTGAACAAAAGTTGATGTATTTAGTTATGGAGAACTACTCTTAAGACATTTTGAGAGGAAAGAAGAGAACCAATCTCTATCATTCAGATCACCCACTCAATCTTATAGGATATGCAAGTAATCCAAACTAATAAACCTTTGTAAATTGTATATTAAATCTGACCTTGATAGTTAGCATTGCGTCTAACTGAATTTCTATCAAGCATGGCAAATATGAAATGAAGGTAGAGGTTTATAGGTAACTGGCACAACATTGGATGAAACATATATGCCCTTCAAATAAAGCATTGAGCCGCTTTCGTGTTGGTATCTTATGCGTACAAGAAAATGCAACAGACAGATGACCCAAGGTGCAAGATATTATTTTCTTATTTATATGCTTTATAATGAAACCATCTAAATGCACTATTCATAAAAACAATTTCAGGGATGGTATCAAAGGCAAAAGAGTGCAGCAAGTCAAGCTGCTACACCAGAACAGCTCAGGCAGTCACACAGTGCAGCAGCTAGTGCAGGAGCAGATAGTGCAGAACTTGGAGAGTATTGGTGAAGGATTAACAGCTAAGTAATAAAGAAGTCCAAGATGAATCGAAGTCTGTCTAAACGACAATGTAGTTTAGCTGATATTTGTGTTGAGATAAAGAAGTACAAGGTGAATCCAAGTCTGTCTAAACGACAATGTAGTTTAGTTGATATTTGTGTTGTAAACCTGTAGCTTTTGTAAATCGAGTTAGTTAGTTTAGTCAAGCACGTGTCACAGTTGGTAAGATTTGTTAATTACTGTTCAGACGTGTATGAGTCTGTTAAGTTAGTTACAGAGCTGAACTTTTGCTTAACCTTAGCTTGTATATATAGGGATTTTATTCAATGAATGAAGCTGAGCAAATCAGTTTTTCACCAAATTAATTTTCTCATATGGATCCTATAGACAAATGCACTATTCATTTCCAAATGTATACATGTTCATTTAGGAATAGGCAGGGGTCCATGACCAATGTTGAACCCAATTTTCATATTTCCCAAGCAAATAAATATGAAAGAGAACAGGGATTTTCTAAACCTATCTATACGTTACCCTCCCACACCATTCATTTCTTATCCAATTGCTCCATTCAGTCAACCTCAACTTTTTCCGTAAGATATTGCCATCTTTGTTGAACGATAAACGTATCATTCTCATGTGTTTGGCTGTGAAGAAGAAAGCCACTTTTCCGCGTGGGAGTGGACACGACTTCACACTTTACTTCACTTTGGCTTGTCTGACCACACCTGCTCCTGATGGTGTGGTTTGACCGTTTCAACGGTTCAAATTTTTAAAGGAACTCATTCTTCAAGAGCTTGAGTTTCATATTTCATGTAATTCCACCACACCTGCTCCTGATGGTGTGGTTTGACCGTTTCAACGGTTCAAATTTTTAAAGGAACTCATTCTTCAAGAGCTTGAGTTTCATATTTCATGTAATTCCAATTTTTAAAACTTAAGTTGCGGATTTTTAAATTATAAAATAAACTTGAGTTTTATGTGAATTTTTAAATTATAAAATATCATATTAGCTTCTGTCACTTTATCACATTTTTTGGAATTCGATTTTTATAAACTTATGTTTTATGTCAGTAGTATTTGGCATCTACTCTTAATAATAGCTTTTTATCACCAAATCAAAACACTAATCGAGTTTTAGTATTGACGAAAATTGAACTCAAAATCTTTTATTCAACTATCAAATATTTTACTAGTTGAGCTAACTAGAACCCATAAAAAGTGGAAACTTCGTAATATTTGTCACACACAAAAGTCTATAATTAAGTCAATGATACAAACCAAAAGAAAAACAGGTCAAAAAAGCCAGCAGGTTGGCTTCTAGCAATATAAAATTAACGAGTAGGACTACCTTATCATCTCTCGTTTCAAAATTGTCCATTGATGGCTAGCAAAGGAAGGACTATCTTGCTCAGTTTGATTTATTTCTTACTGATTAGACACACACATTCTGAGACAGATATATTGGTACAAGGCCAAAAGCTTAGAGATGGGGAGCACCTGGCCTCATCTGGTGGAACATTCAGGTTGGAATTTTTTAGCCCAGGTTCTTCAAGAAATAGGTATGTTGGAATTTCATTCAACATAGCTGATGGAGTGTTGTTAGTTGCCAATAAGAAGGTGGTGTGGGTTGCCAACCGAGACAACCCAATTGCTGACAAGTCTGGTATTCTTATGATTGATGAATTGGGTAGGTTGACCATTTCACATAGTGGAGGCAGTCTCATTGTGTCAAATTCTGTTCAAGCAGCAAATAATGCTAGTGCCATGCTACTGGAATCAGGCAACTTTATATTGAGAGAGCAGAATATAGATGGATCTACAAGGAAGGTTTTATGGCAAAGTTTTGATTACCCTACGGATACCCTTTTGCCTGGCATGAAACTAGGTATAAGTGTGAAAGCTACAGATATTTGGTCACTAACTTCGTGGATAAGTGAAAACAACCCAGCCAAAGGTACTTTTACCCTTACTGCTGGTGTCAACATGGATGGTAAAAGTATGTTGATCATTTGGTGGCAAGGGAACACCTATTGGATTAGCGGCAATTGGCAAAATGGGCATTTTGAATTTGTGCCTCGGTTGTCCAATGAGAGGGACATCAGTTTTAGTTACATCTCAAATGAAAATGAGAAGTACTTTACATATTACTTGAATAAAAATCGCACATTATCACGATACATGATAGATTTCACAGGTGCAATACTAGAGATGACAGGGTTGGCACCATTTGGTGGCGGCCCTTGTTCCTATGGTTCCTATCCCGGCTGTGTGAAGCAACAACTGCCAGCGTGCAGGAAGCCTAATGATCAGTTCGAGCAAAGAAAAGGTGTTATGTCTGGTGAAGGATTCAAGTTTGATGGAAATTACAACATGAGTCTCTTCGATTGTCGGGCAAAGTGCTTGAATAATTGTTCTTGCATTGCTTTTGCGGCTACGGATTACAATCAAACTAGCTGTACAATTTGGAGCAAAGGAGTGAATTTCAAAGAAAGCAACAATTCTTACAGCCTGGATGTCTATTTTCTTGTGCAAGAAAAAGGTAAATTTACCTCAGATGTGAGCCTTCCCCAATAGTTTAATTATTTAGACTTTAACCCTCTATGATGATAGCTTTGGCACGCTTCTCATAATACACACACTTGCACATGTTCTGCACATAGGAATGGTGGTAACTATTATTTGTTTCTGCAGCTATGTGGTGGATATGGGTTGTCCTATCTGTGACTGGGATTGTAGTTCTACTAGTTTTGTGCTTGTTATACAATTTCATTCAAAGAAAATGCAAAGAAAAAGGTAATCTCTCCGAACAAATCAAAATAATGTATGAAAATTACTAGTTATGAGTTAATTATAGTCACTTTTGACTTTTGAGTGTTACTATATGATTAATAGGCGAGAGGAAAGCAGAGCAAGAAATCTTACAATGTGAGTTAGGAGCCAGCACAAGTCATGCTAGCAAATCTAGGAAGAGAAAACTATTAGAAAAAGACAGGAAGAAGAGTAGTGCATTAGAATTTTTTAGCTTTGAGAGTATAGCGGAAGCCACAAACAATTTTGCGACGACAAGTAAGTTAGGAGAAGGTGGTTTTGGGCCTGTTTATAAGGTATACTTCAGAGACCTTTTAAAATAAAATGATTTAAGAATTAATCATAGATTGAAATATTAGGGATAATTTGTTAGTTATTTTTCAGGGAACATTTGCCAATGGTCAAGAAGTTGCAATAAAGAGACTCTCAGAAAGATCTAGACAAGGAGTAGTGGAATTCAAGAATGAACTTATATTAATTGCCAAGCTGCAGCACACTAATCTCGTCAGACTTGTTGGGTGCTGCATCCAAAGAGAAGAGAAGATGTTGATATATGAGTACATGCATAACAAAAGCTTGGATTTCTTGCTCTTTGGTTAGCAAATTTTCACTCTTAAAATTCTTTTACTGGTGACAATTTTTTGTTTTCATATTATTAAATGCTTGTACTTACTTCCACAAATTGCTCATGGGTAGATCCTATGAAAAATGATCAATTAGATTGGACAAAACGTTTCAAAATCATAGAAGGGATTGCTCAAGGCCTTCTTTACCTTCATAAATATTCTAGATTGAGAATAGTACATAGAGATTTAAAAGCAAGTAACATCTTACTTGATGCTGGAATGAACCCGAAGATTTCTGATTTTGGCATGGCAAGAATATTTGGGCAAGATGAATCTGAAGCTGTTAGGTTCTAAGGTCTTAGGATTTTATGTATTTAGAACTCTAATTTGTAATGTTGGCAAACCATGATCAAAACATTGTATGGTCTCTTCTTTAGACTTGCTCAAAGTTGGTTTAATATTGTAAAGTTGGAATCGAGTGGCTGCAGAAGTATTTGGGACTCTCGGCCTGGCTCGATCGATCGAAGAATAGACTCGATCGATCGAAAATCGCACAGGTTGAATTTTCTGCAGAATTTCCAACTCAGCCCTACTTCATTAAACGTTTAGGGTTTTATGTTTTTACCCTAGGTATATAAATAAAACCCTAGCCACGTTTTTGAAGGTTGTCCATATTGTATTGTTGCTCATACATTGCGGTTTTGTGTGAATCTCTTGTGAGATCTTTGAGGAGCTTTCCTTTACACAAAACTTAGGGTTTTCATGGTGAAGATTATTTCAACATCTTGAAGATCATTATTGTTGCAACCATTGGAACTTAAAAGAAAAGCAAGCGGGGAGCTTGTAGCTGATTGAAGAATTCAAGAAAGAAGTAGTCCGTGGATTCGGAGCCTGCGCGTGGTCGTGTCAGGAAGTTCTACTGGTGGGTAGCATTAGGAAGTCGAGCGGGGAGCTTGTAGTCCTTTTGTACGAACTTCAATTCTTTCATAGTGAATTCAGGTTAGCCTTGAGGATCGGTGGGTCAAATCCTCCCCAGGTTTTTACCGTGTGGTTTCCTGGGTGATCATATCTTGTGTTCTTTATTTTCCGCTGCATTATATCTTGATATGATTGTTTGGATTGTTTTAACCTAGAATTGTTTAATTTGACTAAGTAATAACTTGGCTAATTAATCTAGGCTACGCAATCTGTGTGTTTTAAGGGGTCTAAAACCGTTCTAGTGGTATCAGAGCTTGGTAGCTCTTTGTGCTTGAGATTTTTAATCTCTGAGCTGATCCTTGACCCCTGTTGTCATGGAGCATGGACACTCTCTGTTTGTTCCTCCTCATTTTGATGGGAACAACTATGCCTATTGGAAAGTAAGGATGAAAGCATTCCTGAAATCCATTGATGAAAGGGTTTGGAATTCCGTTGAATACGGATGGGAGAAGCCCGCTACTCCTGTGAGTGAGTGGCAAACTTCTGAAAAAGAAGCAGCAAGCTTCAATAGCAAAGCTATGAATGCTATCTTTAATGCTGTTTCTATGGAGGAATTTAAGAGAATCTCTAATGTTGAGGTTGCTCATACTGCTTGGAAAATCCTCCAAACTGTGCATGAAGGCACAAAGGCAGTTAAGATAAACAAACTGCAGCAATTAACTTCAAGGTTTGAAAACATTAGGATGTCTGATGATGAATCCTTTGATGAATTTTATGCCAAACTGAATGATATTGTTAATTCTGCTTTTAATTTGGGTGAAATCTATGATCAACCTAAGATTGTTAGGAAGATTCTTAGATCTTTAACTGAAGACTTTAGACCCAAAGTGACTGCCATAACTGAAAGCAAGGATGTGGACTCCATTCCTGTTGATGAGCTTGTAGGATCTCTTCAATCCTATGAGTCTGACCTACCTAAAGTAAACAAATCCAAATCAATGGCTCTTAAGTCAGTTGATGATGTTGATGGTGGTGGATTTGATGATGAGCTCTCTGCTACAGAGATTGCCTATCTTGCCAAAAATTTTAAGAACTTTCTTAGGAATACAAATAGAAAGGCAAGAGGTACTTACACTGCTGAACCGAGAAATTTTAGGAAGAATGATCCCACTAAGGTTAACAATTTTGAAAAACCTAGAGAAAATTCTGGTCAATCTTCTAATAACTCTCTGGGTCCTCAATGTTTTGGCTGTCAAGGGTATGGTCATGTGAAGTCTGAATGTCCTACATTCTTAAGGACTAAGGGTAAAGCTATGGCTGTAACCCTTAGTGATAATGAGGTTTCTGATGATGAGTCCGGTGGTGACGAGGATGGAAACTTCATTGCCTTCACGGCTACTGCTATAGTCAATGAAGGCATATCTGCTGAAGAGAACCCTTCTGATGGGGAACTCTCTGAAGATGCAGATCTTCAAGAGGCCTATAACAAACTTTGCAAAATTGCTGCAAAGGATGCTATGAAAGTTGAACTTGGCCTAAAGAAAATTGATTCTCTTGAGCTTGAAAAGAGAAATTTGCTTGTTAAACTGTTTGATGCGAATGATCTTTTGAACAATGTTAAATCTGAGAATATGCTTTTACTTGATAAAGTTAGAACTTTGGAACATGATTTATCTGTTGCTAGATCTGCTAGTTCTAAACTTGATCACATGCTAAATGTTCAAAAGTATCCTTCTGATAAAACTGGGTTAGGATATGTTGAAAGCATCTTTGATACTGGACCACATTCCACTACTTTTGTTCCTTCTTCTTCTTCTAAACCTTCCATGAGTGAGGGTGTGAGTGAAACTGTCAAACCTTCTGCGAGTGAGGTAGTTAAACCTGTAGAAGCTTCACCACCTAAGAAGACTAGGGTAGACTTAAGAGAAGCTAAACCTAAGGAGCCTACCAAATCTAAGGACAAGATGCATGGTAAACCTGCGTGGGTTTGTCATTATTGTGGTAAGTCTGGACATATTCGTCCTAACTGTTACAAGCTTCAAGCTGATAAGAGAGCAAATAAACCAAAAGTGCCTGTGCCTCAAGCACAAGATTCTATGGCATTAATTGGTGAATTGGTAAAGGTGTTAAACCTTTATTCCAATCATGGAGTTGGGAATCACTCGAATGTGAATAAGAACTCCATTGCTCATGGTGCATCTAAAAAGTTTTGGATGCAAAAGACTCGAAATACTTGAGTCTTTCTGACATGGTCCTTGTGCTTCATTGCTCTATTCTTTTGTGACCATTGTTCTTTGTTTTTTTTGTGTTTTCTTTGTTCTAGGACTTGCATTGCATTACATTCATGCATTTCATTCTAGGATTTATTTGTTTTTCCTTTAAATAAATAAAAAAAAAAAAAAAAAAAAAAAAAAGGAAAAAGAAGGAAGCAAATTTATGTTGAACATATTGTTCTTGATTTTTGAAAAACAAGGTTGGTCAATTTATTTACACATAACATGTCTTATGTACCTTGTTTAGCTTGGATGAGCTTACTTTATTGCACTTTACTAGTTTGAGCTTTGTAGTGCATGTTGTGTGGGAAAGATGTTTATGGTGTTTATCACTTTGTCTTAATCTTGAAGTCACATGTTATTTGACTGTCGGACTTGATCCTTTTGAGAAAGGCATAAATAACCATCTCACCACTGTTCACTAGCCAATCATGAACACCTTAGTGCATATCATAAGATTCTGTGCTCGAGAAAGTGTAGCACATGCACAAAAAGAACATAAGGTGTAGCCTCAAATTAAAATTAAAACTGGTGTGTACTATTAGGCTTGATGCCAATTCACTTAATTCAAACCGGTGTGTACTATTAGGCTGAATGCCATCTCATGCAAATAAGAGGCAAAAATACAAGAAACTTACATGATTGCAAGCTTTTGTTCTAGGAGATGTGGGAGTTATAGGATGTAACTCTTTAGGTGATAGTCTCTTTTGAATTCTATGTGATGAATTTTGTAGACTTTGTGATTGATTACTATTCACATATCACCTCACATGTATCTCAAGTTTTTGCTAGTATCACACACGACACAAGTTACTCTTTGTTAAACACTGTACATGCTAGCGTGTGTTTTTGGTCTGACCAACCAAGTTTGAAAATATCTTGAGATTTATGCACAACATATTTGTTGCTTGAGAAAATATAATGGGAGGTTGATTGCAATTTGTTTAAAAAATATTGGGTTCAAAATTTTGGGTTTTTGAAAAAGCATTCCATCTCATACTCATGCATTTTGTTTCTTCAATTTAATGCTTTGAGGAGTTATTTTCAAAATTCGGCTTGTGTCTTTCAAAAACTGTGATTTTTCCAAAATTTAGTGAGCCTCTGCCCATTTCGATCGATCCAACCTATTTTTCGATCAATCGAAAAAGTGCTCTCATTTGTCTTAAAATGACTGTGCTTTTCGATCGATCGAATGTGTTTTTCGATCAATCGAAAAAGTGCTTTCATTTGTCTTAAAATGACTGTGCTTTTCGATCGATCGAATGTAATTTTCGATCGATCGAATATCGTGGAAAAGCTTTTTAAAAAGATCAAATCTGACTTTTTCAAACACTTTTCAAATCTTTTTCAAACTTTTCCTTTCTCTCTCCGACAAGGCAAGCCAACTTTTTCCAATTTTTGTCGTTTTCCTCCGTTCTTTTTGCCAAATCTCTCTTTCCTCAAGCCGGTAAGACTCTTTTGCCCTTCCTTTTGTTTTTATTTTCATTATTTCATGCATTAATCCATGCATTTAAGGGTAATTTTCGGACTAGTTTCTTTTTGGATTTTCTGTTGATTCACACCTTATTTTATGAAATTGATCATTGGGTTTTTGTGGGGACACATTATATTAATGATCCTTGGTGGTTAATTTGATCAATTTGGTGTTTTGTGAAAAATTGAAAATTCTAGGGTTTGTTCTTGATCCGAATTGGGGATTTTGTTGAATTGGATTGAATTTGATGAAATTGGCTTGTTGTGTTGGTGTAATTAAGCATTATAATCTATGTGCTGTGTTTTGTAATGCTTAATTCATCAATTTGTTACAAAATTTTCAAGTGGTTTTTCAAATTTTGGGATTTTTTGATAGAAATTCTTTGTTCAAGCCAATTTTGTCCAATTACTCTCAATTAAACTTAATTTGTCACTGCATTTAGATCATGCATCACAACATGTTATTGTTCATGCATCATATAGATTTTTGTTCTATATTTCTTATTGTGCTAATTTGCAGTTTGCCTTTGGTTTTGTTTTCTCTTGTTTCTTTGTGTTTTTTCTCTTTGTGTCTCTGTCCTTTCCTTAGCACTATGCCTAGGAAAACTAGAGCCCGTAGGAGTGTTCCCTCACCTTCTCCCTCACCCCCTCCATCCTTTGATAGTGAGAGGTTTCCGCGTGAGGAAAACCAAGAGATTTTTGAGAAACTGACCGTTAAGAGAAAGATTTGGGCTGAGCGTTCTGTGCTTTTAGATGAGCTTGATTCTGCCATTAGGGCAAATTTTGAGCGTCGGGGTTGGTTACCCTTGGTGGAGATTTCTGATCCTCCTCCACCTTCTGCCTTGATTAGAGAGTTCTATTCGAACATCTCTATCCGCGTCTATGATTCCAACACTCTTGTTAAGTGTTGGATACGAGGCGTAGAGTACACCATTACTCCTCGGGTAGTGGCTGATGCTCTTGGGGTACCATTGGTCCAGCATCCTGTCTATCCTTATGCTGAGTCTCCCGAGATTAGCGATGTTTTGTCATACGTCACTGGTACTACTGTCCAGTGGGGTTCTGATCCTCGGATCACTTCTGCTGAGCTTTCTGGGTTGCACTATCTGTTCTTTCGGATAGCTTGTCATTCGATCTGGCCTATTTCCCATGTTCACACCATTCCTCTTGAGAGGTGTGTTTTTCTATACGCTCTTGTTACTGATGCTCCTATTAGTTTTCCCCATCTTTTTCTTCGTTCTTTGAACGAAGTTTATAGGAGTTCATCGACTGCTCATGCTCTAGTTCATCCTATTTTCATTCATAGGATTCTTCTCTTTCTTGGTCTTGATGACTTTCCTGCCTCTGAGCCCGTCCATGTGATAGGACCTATAGGTGCGTCTTTTCTTAGACAGAGGGCCGCTCATCTTCGAGCTGGTTCTAAACACCCTAGATCTGAGCCCTCTAGTAGTGCACCTCCTCCTCCTTCTTCTTCTGCAGGTTTTGCTGGTGAGGATATTCCTATTCCTGTTGGTGATGATGCTGCTGCTGGTGTTCCTCCGCCTCCTTCGGCCGACTTTGATGTTCGTCGTACTTTGGAGACTGTCATGACTGTTCAGCAGGCTCATGGTCAGATTTTGGTGGACTTGCTGGATGAGATGCATGCTCTCCGAGCTGATCTTGCGCATCTTCGTTCACCCTCACCACCTCCTTTTGATGGCGACTTGTGATTGTCCTTTGGCATTCCGTCACAAAAAGGGGGAGTGGAGTTTTGACCTGTAGTAGAGTTTTTGTTGTTAGGGGGAGATTTTTTTTGTTTTAGAGGAGCTTGTGGAGTTTTAGATTGTATCTATGTGCTTCACTTTGTATATCATTTTTTTGGGATATTCATGTTAGGGGGAGTAACATTGATTGATATACATGATTTTTTATTGATTCTTGTTGCTTTATGATTCACTGCGTATTGATTTATATTTATGACTTGTTCATTTTTATATGTCTTTATTTTGTGTTGTGTGGATCTTACAAGAATGTTATACCTGTTGTTTTACTCTTTACTGTCACACATGCGTTTATGCGTTTGTTGAGTATTTCAGGATTATACAGGTTGATTCAACTAAGCTGCTGTCTACACTTGCAACTATGGATAGTAGTTAGGCTGAATTGGATTTTATGAGCATTATCTTTGTAAAGGGCTTTTTATTTGTAAAACTTTGAGCTGTTAATTAGGGTTTTGTCACGGATTGCCAAAGGGGGAGTTTGTTAGGTTCTAAGGTCTTAGGATTTTATGTATTTAGAACTCTAATTTGTAATGTTGGCAAACCATGATCAAAACATTGTATGGTCTCTTCTTTAGACTTGCTCAAAGTTGGTTTAATATTGTAAAGTTGGAATCGAGTGGCTGCAGAAGTATTTGGGACTCTCGGCCTGGCTCGATCGATCGAAGAATAGACTCGATCGATCGAAAATCGCACAGGTTGAATTTTCTGCAGAATTTCCAACTCAGCCCTACTTCATTAAACGTTTAGGGTTTTATGTTTTTACCCTAGGTATATAAATAAAACCCTAGCCACGTTTTTGAAGGTTGTCCATATTGTATTGTTGCTCATACATTGCGGTTTTGTGTGAATCTCTTGTGAGATCTTTGAGGAGCTTTCCTTTACACAAAACTTAGGGTTTTCATGGTGAAGATTATTTCAACATCTTGAAGATCATTATTGTTGCAACCATTGGAACTTAAAAGAAAAGCAAGCGGGGAGCTTGTAGCTGATTGAAGAATTCAAGAAAGAAGTAGTCCGTGGATTCGGAGCCTGCGCGTGGTCGTGTCAGGAAGTTCTACTGGTGGGTAGCATTAGGAAGTCGAGCGGGGAGCTTGTAGTCCTTTTGTACGAACTTCAATTCTTTCATAGTGAATTCAGGTTAGCCTTGAGGATCGGTGGGTCAAATCCTCCCCAGGTTTTTACCGTGTGGTTTCCTGGGTGATCATATCTTGTGTTCTTTATTTTCCGCTGCATTATATCTTGATATGATTGTTTGGATTGTTTTAACCTAGAATTGTTTAATTTGACTAAGTAATAACTTGGCTAATTAATCTAGGCTACGCAATCTGTGTGTTTTAAGGGGTCTAAAACCGTTCTGAAGCAAACACAAAGAGAGTTGTTGGAACATAGTAAGTAAATTTGTTAATCTATCAATAAGTATGTGAACAAGTATGCATGTGTATTCTTATATGCATAGTGCCTTAATATACTAAAAGTTTTGTTGAACTCTTTTATTCAGTGGGTATATGTCTCCCGAGTATGTAACTAAGGGTACCTTTTCAACGAAGTCTGATGTATTTAGCTTTGGAGTACTATTACTAGAAATTGTGAGTGGCAAAAGGAATAACAATTTCTGTTATCGGGAGGAATCACTTAACCTATTAGGATATGTAAGTTCCTATTTATGTGATCCTTGTCCATAGATTGCTTTGTCTATGAGACCAATTCATTTTCTATTCGAGATATAACTTTGACCTTTCTTTTTCTCTTTTTCAGGCATGGGAATTGTGGAGAGAAGGAAAATGCTTAGAGTTTGCAGATTCAGCATTAGGTGATTCCTATCCATTAAATGACGTTTTGAGGTGCATCCACATAGGTCTTCTGTGTGTACAAGACAGTCCAATAGATAGGCCTTCCATGTCAGATGTTGTTTTCATGATTACTAATGAAACTGTGTCACCAGTTCCACCAAAACAACCAGCATTTTTTCGCAACAGGAGTTTGTCCAAAACCATTTTGGAGAATTTTTCCATAAATAAGGTATCAGTTTCAGAAATTGAAGCCAGATGAAGGGCCAGTGATTCTTGTTCTGTATTTGTGTACTTGTTTGAAGCTATAATTTCAAATTAGTCTTTGCTTTGGTTCATTTCTATTACAAATTTACGATACAGGTCTAAATCCTAAAATTTGGAGATTTGAACAATGCTAATACTTAACTAGCAAAGCTCTATTGAATTACCTACAAGTCATAAATTCACATCTGAAATATTGTTGCACATTATGCTTGTTCTTTCGCCTTTTTTTTTTTCGAAGTATAAGAACTTTACAAGCACTGTTTTATACTTAATATTGCTATTTAAAGATAGGATGGTGAGCCACAAAATCGTTTCTACAATTAACATAAAATAATTTATAGACAACAAATATAACATTCTTAAGATCTTTATGTAAGATTTTAAGCTTGGAAGTATTCAACAATGGTGATAAAACTAGTACCAGAAAAATGAGAAAGATAGAGAAGAGAGAAAAGAGAATTTCTGGAAAAAGAGTCTATTGATTATATCAAGCTTAAACAATATACATAACACTGAGCTCTTATTTATAGAGCTCGAGAATACATACACAGTCAACAACTATGGAAGCTTAATTATAACGGTTTTGTAACAACCCAAACTAACAACCTCCACTAATCAAGGAAGGCAGTTATGATCAGGTATGTAACTGCCTTCAGTTTTGAGTTCTGGAAATAACAGAGGAAAGCTTGAACGTGGAGGCTGAGGATTGAACCAGTGAAGGAGATGATGTCAAAACGGTGACGTTTTGTGTTAGTGTGAAACGCACCGTTTCCACTAACATGAGTTCACTCCTTTTTTAAAACACACCGTTTCATTAACCATTCCTTTTATTCAAGCGACATCGTTTTGAGTCTACTTCAAGTGACCGTTGGAGAAGTAGCCGTTAGACTTCATCTTCTTTGCTGAGGCCAGAATTCAAAGCTTGCTATTGCTTTGTTTTCCTTGTTTGCTCAGTATCTCTAACATCCCCCCTCAAAACCATGGGGTCAACAGATACCATGATTTTGGAACGGAGATATACAAATTGGGAAGTAGAGAGACTCTTGGTGAAAATGTCAGCTAACTGATCTCCAGTGGCAATATATTTCACTTGAAGGTCTCTTCGCAAAACCCTCTCTCTAACAAAATGGTAATCAACCTCCAAATGTTTGGTGCGAGCATGGAAGACTGGATTGGACGCAATTGCTAAGGCAGAAACGTTATCACACCAAAGATTGGGAGCATTATGAAGAAAAATACCCAGATCTTTGAACACCTGTCTAAGCCAACATACCTCAGCAGCTGTAGAGGCCAAGGCACGGTATTCAGATTCTGTAGAGGACCTGGACACAGTATCTTGTTTCTTTGCACTCCAGGTAATAGGGTTGTACCCAAGGTAGGCTATGAAGCCAGTAGTGGAATGTCTATCAAAAGGGTCACCTGCCCAATCTGAGTCAGAAAATGCAGAAAGGGAGATAGGACCAGGTTGAAGGAGGATCCCAAAGTTGAGAGTGCCATTGATGTATCTAAGTATTCGTTTGGCAGCAGTAAGGTGGACATCTGTAGGGAATGACATAAACTGACATACTTGATGGATAGCAAAACTCAAATCAAGTCTTGTGAAAGTCAGATAATGAAGGGAACCAACCAGGCTGCGATAATCATGGGGATTAGAGAGCAGGGATCCTTCATTGGGTACCAATCTTAGATGAGGAGCACAAGGAGATCTTGCAGGTTTGGAAGACTGCATTTGGAGTTTGAGGAGCAAGTCTTAAGCATATTTGGTTTGAGTCAGCAACAAGCCTTTTGATGATCTGGTGATTTGGAGACCAAGAAAGTAGTGTAGAGGACCCAAATCTTTAAGTTCAAAGGCCTGACTAAGTTGAGCAACCAATGTATCCAAGAACTTGGGATTATTGCCAGTGATGACAATGTCATCTACATAGACTAAGGGATAAACCACAAGTTGGCCAAGCTGAAGAATGAAGAGTGAGGAATCAGCAAGGGAGGCTTGAAACCCCATGTGCAAGAGCTGTGTGGAAAATCTCTCAAACCAGGCTCTAGGTGCCTGTTTAAGTCCATACAGGGATTTCCAAAGTCTACAAACATAGTTGGGACAAGTGGGGTCAGTATATCCAGGGGGTTGCACCATATATACCTCTTCCCTTAAATGACCATGAAGAAAAGCATTTCGAACATCCAATTGTCTTAAGGGCCAGTCAAATTGAACAACAAGGGAGAGAATGATTCTAACTGTGGGAGGTTTGATGACAGGACTGAAGGTTTCCTCAAAGTCCACACCATATTGTTGATGAAAACCATTGGCAACCAATCTTGCCTTGTACCTATTAATACTGCCATCACTGTTGAGCTTGAGTTTGAAGACCCACTTGCAACCAACCACATTCTGAGAAGGAGAGGGAGGGACTAAAGACCAAGTACCTTGCCTTTGTAGTGCAGCAAACTCCTCATCCATGGCAGCACACCACTGAGGATATTGAACAGCAACCTTATATGTGGATGGTTCAGTCAAAGTATAATCTGGCTTAAGGTTCTTTGGAGGCTTGGATGGCTGTGCAGGACTGATCACTGACTGAGACACATTAGGGCATGCTTGAACAACAAAGGCCTTTGGCTTAAAAGTGCCAACCTTAGTTCTTGTAACCATTGAATGAGTATTAGTAACAGAAGGAACCTGAAATATGGAGGTCACTTGTGGAGCAATAGGGCAGACAGGAGGAGGGGGTGTAGTTAAGGATATAGAGGTATTAGGTTGTGATATAAAGGAAGTGGAGACTAAAGTTGTAGTGGCTGGTGCAGAACCTTGGGTATTAACTGGTACATCAACTTGGGTATTGACTGGAGCAGTGTGTAGTACATCTACAGAGGGAGGCATAGGATGAGTAGGATTAGGATGGACTAGAATAGATGCAGGAGTAGGACAAGTAGGTTGAGATGGGAAGTATGAGTGTGCAGCATTGATATCTGACACAGGAGGTAAAAAGGAAGATGTGGAAGAGTGTGTAGGATGTGAGGTAGTGGGTTCTGAAGACAAAGACAAGGAAGGGAGAAAGTCATGCTCATTGAATAAGACATGTCTAGAGATATAGATTTGAGAGGTAAGAGGGTTTAAGCAGATATATCCTTTGGTATAAGGAGGGTACCCCAGAAATATACAAGATATGGTGTGGGGTTGAAGTTTGTTGGAATTGTATGGTTTAAGCAAAGGAAAACATACACAGCCAAATGTTTTTAGGTGGGAAATGTCTGGTTTAGATGCAAACAATAGTTCCCAAGGAGTTTGATTGTCAAGAATGGGTGTAGGAAGCCTGTTAATAATGTGAACTGCTGTGGATATGGCATAGGACCAGTAAGATGAAGGTAATTGGGAATGTGATAACATAGTCAAAGCACATTCTACCAAGTGTCTGTGTTTCCTCTCAGCTACCCCATTTTGCTGAGGGGTATGAGGGCAAGTTAGGTGCTGGATGATACCATGTGATGAACAAAACCTTTTAAACACATTTGAGGTAAATTCACCACCTCTATCAGTTCTCAAGATTTTGATTTTAAAGTCAAGTTGATTTTCTATTGTAGCTTTAAAGTATTTAAAGACTTCAAAAACATCTGACTTGAACTTTAACAGAAACAGCCATGTAAATTTGGAGAAATCATCCACAAACACAACATAGTATTGAAAATCATTAATAGAGGTGGTGGGTGCTGGACCCCAAACATCTGAATGAATCAGTTCAAGAGGCTTAGAAGCTCTAAAACTAGATTTATCAAAGGGTAATCTGTGCATTTTACCATTGAGACAATGCTTACAATGTGCAATAGAATCATTGATAGGTAAACTACAAGATGCATCAATGGAAGAAAGAACTGTGGTAAGTATTTTATTACTGGGGTGTCCTAGCCTATGATGCCACAGCAGCCACTTATTAGCTTTGGTTCCATGGAAAGCAGTAGAGAAACATGAAGTTTTTGCAGGCTGAGATGATGGTAAGACTGAAGGAGATTGGAAGGCATTTGGCTTGAGGAAGTTCCTTGAGTAAATTGGATAGACTCCATTTTTACTCAAGCCCCTGTAGAGGAGTCTCCCCTTAGGTATATCCTGAATTTTTAGTTCATTTGCATCAAAGTGACAAGAGCAATTATTGTGCAAACAAAATTTGTGAATAGAAAGGAGGTTCATGGCTATCCTAGGGACATGTAAAACATCTTTAAGAATGAAATTGTGATATGTAGTAGGAAGGGTAGTGTTACCTATATGATTGATTGGTAGGGCTTGCCCATTGCCCACAGTGATTTGCTCAGGTCCTTTGTACTGAGATTGATTGGTCAGATTGCTAAGGTTAGCAGTAAGGTGATCTGATGTGCCAGAATCAGCCAACCAAGGATCCTGATTATTGGCAATAGAGGCATTGGTAGCACTAGCCATGGCAGCTAGCTTTGCTGGGGGATTCTTGCCCTGGTAAGCAAAGTTCATTCTGTGGTAACAATCTAGGGCTGTGTGTCCAAATTTCCAACAAATCTGACATGTAGGGCGATCAGTCTTCAGAGCATGAGTAGGTGTATGACTCTGATATGTTGAATGTTGGTTATTATGAGGTGAGAAGCCTTGAGGTGGTTGAGACATGAATTTTTGACCTCCATTGGAGTTGAACCTGCCTCCATTTCTTCCTCTGTTAGAGTTGTTTTGACCTCTGCCCCTTCAAGATCCATGATTCTGATATGAATTCTGATAGGTGCTATTTGGCTTGCTATTGGAAGTAAACATAGCCAAAGAGTTAGGAATTGAGTCTGAGTGCTCCATGATTGCTTGTTCTTCACTTTGCAACATTATAGCTAGTTGCTCATAGGAAATAGGATCACTCCTTGTGCGGATTGCAGAGCAAAAGTGAGCAAAATCCCTAGGAAGTCCTCTGAGAACAATGCAAATCAATTCCTCATTATCAACAACAACACCAACTGCAAGGAGCTTGTCACGAGCAACTTTGATTTTCTGCAGAAAATTATTCACTGAATCATTCCCTTTCTTGAGGCTTTGAAGCTCAAGTTTGAGATTCAGTATGTTAGCCCTTGATGTGGAGGTGAATCTCTGTTCAAGAGTATTCCAGACCTCCCTTGAATTAGTAACTCCAACAACCAGTGAGAACACTTGAGGAGTGAGTGTGGAATTGATCAGAGAAAGTAAGGCTTTATCTTTGATGTTCCAAGATTGAAACTCAGGATTCACAACTGAAGTTGGAATTCCTGTAGCATCAAGTAACAATGGAGATGGTTTTGAAGTTGTACCATTGATGTGCTCAATCAACGAGTATGCTTCCAAAATGGTAACTAATTGATGTTTCCAAGGAATATAGTTGGTATAATCCAACTTGATAGACATCAGATTCGACATATTTGAGAGTAACAACAGAGGTGATGGAGATGAAGCTGTGTGAGTAGAAGAAGATGGTGGAATCGAAGTTGATTGAGAAGGTTCTGTTGAAGCCATAGATCTTGGCTCTGATACCATGTAAGATTTTAAGCTTGGAAGTATTCAACAATGGTGATAAAACTAGTACCAGAAAAATGAGAAAGATAGAGAAAAGAGAATTTCTGGAAAAAGAGTCTATTGATTATATCAAGCTTAAACAATATACATAACACTGAGCTCTTATTTATAGAGCTCGAGAATACATACACAGTCAACAACTATGGAAGCTTAATTATAACGGTTTTGTAACAACCCAAACTAACAACCTCCACTAATCAAGGAAGGCAGTTATGATCAGGTATGTAACTGCCTTCAGTTTTGACTTCTGGAAATAGCAGAGGAAAGCTTGAACGTGGAGGCTGAGGATTGAACCAGTGAAGGAGATGATGTCAAAACGGTGACGTTTTGTGTTAGTGTGAAACGCACCGTTTCCACTAACATGAGTTCACTCCTTTTTTAAAACACACCGTTTCATTAACCATTCCTTTTATTCAAGCGACATCGTTTTGAGTCTACTTCAAGTGACCGTTGGAGAAGTAGCCGTTAGACTTCATCTTCTTTGCTGAGGCCAGAATTCAAAGCTTGCTGTTGCTTTGTTTTCCTTGTTTGCTCAGTATCTCTAACACTTTAGAGGTTCAATAATAAAAAAATAAAAAAATTACATCCAATATTTTATCAAAGCCTCAAAGAAGACACTCTTGAGTTTTTCATCTCAAAACAATTTAAATTACTAATTTGATCCTCCATTAACTGGTTAAAGTTTAATTTGATCCATCAAGTATTAATTGGGTCAACTTAGTATCTTAATAATTTATTATGTCAATTTGGCTTTTCAACTTTCAAATCAAGTCAATTTCATAGTCATCCTTTGATCTCATCTCCATTTAAATCTTAACAAAATTATATTAAGTGACAAATGAAGCAACCATAAAAAAGTTATTATAAAAGTGTAAAAATTTTAAAAACAAATTAACAATTAATTTATTTTAAATTTAAATTCGGAGGAAATCCAAAAAATGACATTAACTTTTTTTTTTTTTTTTTAGAAACAAACACACACATTAACTTATTTAAAAAGTTGAGGGTTTTTTTTTTTTTTTTTTGGGAGGAATTTAAATGTGCACAATTAAGAGTTGAGAAGTGAGAGTGAAATTGAACATTATCCAATAACTAGAGGTAAGGGTGTCCATGGCTCTGTCAAAGCCAGATCTTGGAATCACCATCGACCATCAACACAAGATTGTCAATCAATCCAAAAAATATAAACCCCTTGCTAGGATCAATCAAACCCATGGGTCGATTTGTTTTGAGGATATATGCTTCTTGCCGATCTAGAATTTCTAAGGCGAAGATCTCAAGACCTCCATTCCAGGGGAATAACTCTATAGGGCAATAGTGACTAGGAAAGCAAATGGGGGGTATAGAGGTAAAGAGAAAATAATTACTTGAAACCACAAAATTTTATGTACATAAAAGAAAAAATTAATTATACTTAACTAAAAGAAAATATTTTATTAATATAATCAAAACTATATTAATAATTAAAGTATCACATGACAAAAACACATTAATTTTACATGCAACACACACATATATTGAGCCACTTGGTCAAATATGTGTAAGTTTTATTATTAAAACAAAACTTATAATATATAAACAAAATAATTCAAATAAATATTAAATTTTATTATAAATTATTTAAAACCTTTTGATAATATAATTTTAATTGAAGTAAAATTTAAATTTCTTAAAACTTAAGCAAGACTTTACCTATAGAAAAATATTAAAGATACTACCAGTTTTACTATATAAACCTAACATATTAATGTGACAATTACCATGATCGGTGGGTTTCAACCATCTCATTAATTGTTTGAATTTTTCTTTTTTAGATTGATATCACATTAATTTATAAGCATAATGTAATAAATATTGTAGTACTTGTGGAAACACGCTTACTTATAATATATTGTAGTAAACACAAAATTTAGTTACAAACTAGTTTGTAACTAATGGCTATAACTTCACTCAATACTTTTTTTTTATTGGATATGAATTTTGATAAATCCACTAATAGATTACATTTTCTTTTTATATCATTCATACTTGCAAAATTTCTAAAAGATCAAAAATCAATACCTATGTCATCAATCAAATTTTCAAATTTCAAGTTTTTTGTAGTCTAAAATTATGCACAAAAATAAGTTTATGGAATGAATTAACATCCGATTGGCATCAAATTTGTAGCTATACTTATGTCCTAAAGTATAAGGTATTTTTCATATTATATAGAGATAGAGTTTAATTTAGAATTAACTACCTTTAAAACTTGAAATTTAAACATTTAACTAATGACATAGCTATTGTTATTTAATTTATGAATGGATAGATTAATCAAAATTTATATTCAATAAAAAAAAAATATATTAAATGGAGTTATAGCCATTGGCTAGACTCAAATTTGTAGTTATACTTACTCCTAGACTTTAAGGTTTTTTTTTTAAAAAAATTATTTATCTATACTGCTATTTAAGGAGCTTTTCCTGTTTAGACCTGATTTTTTTGGTTCCAAAATACTCTTATTTCCTTAGGTTTAAGTAAAGACAAAACTAAAGGATAATCTGGTAAAATAGACAAACAAAGCATTCCTAAAATTTGGGTTTTTTTTTTTTTTTTTTTTTTTTTTTCAGTTCATCTTTTTATTCCCAAAAGTTTAGCATTTTTTAGAAGTAGGCTCAATGTCAAACCCTACCAAATTTCAAAAAACCCAAAATTCTTGCTAATAAAAACAAACATTCCACCAAAAACCCACTGCATCACATATAAAAGTTAAAAAAATAAAAATAAAAAAAGTTGTTCACCTCACTAGTATTCAAATGTCTGCTACATTCTTATCCAAAAAAAAAATTTAATTAATTAATTAAAACTTCTCCGTTTCCCTCTCTTTTATCCTACTAATCCATTTATCCATTTTCCTCTCTTTCACCTCCCACTAAACTCAGTAGTTATTATTTAAGATAACTACTAAAAACTGACCATTTATATTCATCATTTTTTTCAACAGAAAGTGCCAAAAACGATTAATTTGAGAGAGAGAGAGAGAGAGAGAGAGAGAGAGAGAAATGGTACTCCATAGTTAATCCACCCTCTCACAAATCACAATTAGGTAACTCTCTCTCCTCTTGCACTCTCTTGCTTTCAATTTCATTTTCAGGTTTTTTTTCTTTAGTCATTTTGATAAAATTTTCTTACAGTTATTTTTGGTTGATGCATTTTTCTTAAGGATATTTTTTATTGATGCATTTTGACATGGAGAAGACACATTTTGAAACAGATTAAATGGTACTCTACAATTAATCCACCCTCTCACAACTCACAATTAGGTAACTCTCTTTCCTCTCACACTCTCTTACTTTTAATTTCAGATTCAGTTTTTTTTTTTTTTTGTGAGTCATATTGATATAATTTTTTTAAAGATTATTTTTTATTTTATGTATTTTGATAGAGAGAAGACGCATTTTGAAAGAGATTATCATTGAGTGATTAGATTGATTGCGAAATAGTTGACGATGGTGATGAATCGGAGACACGATATTACATAGGCCCTTATTAAAGAGCTCAGATGAATGTAAAGGAGTATGAGACATCTAATTTTTTATTTTCTATTTTTATATCTTTATCTATTGATGTTGACTTATATTCTTTGTTGGATTTCATGAGGGAAAAAAATTGTAATTCTTTGTATTTATAAGTTTTTTTTTTTTAATTTTCCAAAAGGTTGATCTAGAAGATTAAGAAGAATGATTGGGATGTATAAGTTACAAGTTGTAATTGTGTATATATTTCAATTTTCAAAATAAGGCAACATGCTAGGGATCCCAAGATTTTTTTCTTTCAATATGAATTTGGCAATATTGTTGGGGCTCCACTAGATAACCAACTAAATGCATCTTTTTTTTCCCCCCTCAGATGGAGTTGTTGAAAACTTGGATTTGGGTGGTAATACACAATTGCATAGGATAAGTCTTCATGTGTAGAGAGTTAGGAAGTTTTTTTTTTTTTTTTGAGAGAGATTTAGGAAGTTAATCGTGAAAGGTACAATAGTTTTTTTTTTTAATTTTATTTTATAGTGCCCATTTGAGAATTACTTATTTTGGATATATAGTTTATTTGCATATATGAGACTAAATAAATAAATAAAAACTGAGTTATTTCCAAAAAAATTGAAACTTAAGCTAGGTTTGGATACGGATGAAAAGGAACGTGACTATGTCTATGCGTTTACTTTTTTTTTTTTTTTTTTTTTTGCGTGTTTTTTGGCTGTGGTGTCACACCAATGGGTCCCGTGCAATGTTCACAGGACCCACAAATCTCTTTTTTCAGCAACTTTTTCATTAAAAATGGGTTTCATGGTACTATTCACATATTTTAAAATTATTTTGCTACAGTGTTTTCAGTTTTCAGCAAAATAAACGGTATCCAAACGAACCCTTAAACTATTTGAAATAAAGTTGAGATAGAGAATAATGTGAGAGTCACAAAAAGTA